>CM044395.1:57515833-58926666 GCA_024322285.1 Musa beccarii | reverse complement strand
TAACGGCTCGTTTTCTTTCTAAGTGCGCTTCCACAACGTAACGGGTCAGAACTTGTCACGGTTATGTTATTACAAACCAACGCGGTTTAATGAGCCATCCTATCGGTCCAACCCAAACCGTTCTAATAGGTCAGCAGAGAACGAGATTGTAACCCAAGCCGGTTTAATGGGCCATCGTACCGTTCCGACCCAATTGCCTGGTTTGGTTCGTATAAATCTGATACCGAGAAGACGGATCAGTCGAACCGGACCAATCCGATACGGAGAAGACGAGCGAGGGGGTAGTATTAACATAACGCTTTAAACACCCCCCGGTGGGGAGGTGCCAAGAAACCCCAACTCCCCTTCGCCCCTTCCTCCGAAGCCAAGCTTCCGGTCGCCCCTTTTGTTCTTTGTAGGGAACGGAGCCGGCGAAACAAGGGGAAGAAACCCTATTCCTCACTGCGGCGCCGTGGAAGGCGGTTACCGAGGTCGACCGAGGGTTGATTGAGTCCTTTCAAGCCAAAGATTTCTCGTGCTCTTCGGTACGCGTGCTTTCCTGTCTTCTCCCCACTTTTTTGTTGCCGAAGAAGGGATCTCTTGTTCCTTTTTTTTTTTTGGAAAATATTCTTTTATCGAGACGCAGCTTTCAGGAATTTTGGTAGGTTTGTTTATTGTATCAAGAACGATAAATTTTGCGGTCAATCTAGTTTCTCGAGGAATTGCGGGAACTAGAGTGAGTGTGTATTGAACTTGGATTGTGAGAGTTGGTCTTCTTTCTGTATTTTTGATGCTGTAAATTGGTAGAATAGTTTTAGTTTTGGGGTAGACTTGCTCTTCAGAGGGTACTGTGTCGGTGAGCTGTCGATTGCTAGCCATTTTACGACTTTTGGGGCTTGTTTCAACCACAGATAAAAGTAGGCCATTACTGCCTACTTGGTTGGAAGAACTGCATAGGTACCTATGGTTTTATATATCACTTGGTAGAACATCACTACTTTATGTTAGCCTTTAAATTTTAGTTATTAGTTCGAGAAAGCTTGAAACAGGTTCCTGGATAAAAACTTGGTGGAGGCATTGATGAATAGAGATGAGAAGTTGTTGTTGGTTAAACAAAAGTGATCTTTAAATTTTTTTTGTTTATATGGCTGGAAATGAGAGATAAGAAAATTTTTTACACAAAACATGCAACAACCAAATAAGGAGATGGATTTAGAAACAAAGTTAGTACAGATAAAAGTCCAGACTGACACTCATTATAATTAGGGTTCACCTTACTGGTCTGAACCGGTGTACCACTTGGTTGGCGGTATGATACGTATCATACCGTACCGACATACCATGTGTCGGTATGGACGGGTGTAACAATGGTACAGAAAACGATAAAAAATAGCTTTAAATTTTTCTGAAAAATAAAAAAAGTTAGATTAAGGTTTTTAAGTTGAAAATAAATATAAATTTAGTATAATTATAGCAAAAATAATCTAAATTAGGAAAAAATAGTGATAGATATCTTTTTTGGGCTTTGAGGAGTAGTCCTGTAGTACATTTCGGACCATCCTTTCGTTGATATTGAATCATTACAAAGAAATGATTTGAATTGTTAGATTATTGTTAACAACTTAAAATTTAAGATTCAAATGAATCAAGTATTGCTTAGCACAGATTATTCTTGGTTGAATAGCTACCATGGACTTTGGGATGTCAATTTTAGCAGTCATAAGGTTGAGATTCTGTTGTTGCTATTGATTTTGGTTTGCTGGAGGATTGTAGTGCTCTTGAATTTTTTTTGCAATAGTTGAATGTTGTTACATGGTACTGGTTGAAAATGCGACATATAGCTTCTTGGTCGACATTAAGCAGTAATCTACCTTATTTATATAAAAATAGAAAACAAGCAGTAATCCAAACATGAGCCTTGGAGTCTCATATTTATGTTCTATTTATAGGGTTGCTGTAGATATCTTCAAATCTAAAAAGTGTTCAAAACCAGTCTTAATAACTCTATTTAAAATATTGGAATTAAATTAGATGACACTATTGCTTCAGTAACCGGCGCAAAAACCCTTCTAGGACACAAGCAATGTCTATCAACAGGTTTTTTAAAATTTTTTGGTAGTTTTCTAGGACCAAATACTTGTGATGAATGCAAACAGCATTGTCATTTTTGATATTTTCATCTAAAGTATATAATGTAAGGTTTGACTTATCAGTCTGAGTCGGTGTGTCGGCTGGCTGGCTGCACAGCACATGCTGCCCGTATTGGTGTACCGACACACGGTATGCCGATGCGTACTGGTGTTTTGACGAGGAAGAAAAAGAGGTTGAAGAGGAAGGTCCGGTAGAGGAACAGAGGAGGAATGAGAAAGGAAGAAGGAAGAAGAAGACAGAAAAGGAGGAGAAGTGTAGCGATACCTGTGAAGCAGCAGCATCACAGCGGCAAAGAGGCAGTGCTGCTGCAGCATTGCAGCAGTGAAGATGCAGCACTACTGCAGCATCGCAGCGGCGAAGAGGCAACGCCATGGCTTCGTACACGAGAAGAGCCCTAATATGTTTTTTTAAAAATTTTTAATGCTGAAATGGATTGGGGCCCACCACTTTTTGATTTTTTATTAATTTAATTCGGACCGTCTGAAATAGGGTGGTCCGCGTATTGCTCCACGCTTGGACCGGTATGTATTGTCCAAATCGTACCATTTCGGGTGGTACGGAACTACAACAATCCTTGGTTTAATGAACATAGTTTGAAAATTTTCCATCTTTAGTATCTTTTTTTTTAAGGAATATCTGGATGATAGATGGTGTTACCTAGAATTTTATATTTCCTTTATTTGATCTTTCATATCAGATTGTGATTTGCTTTCTCCTTCAACAAGATGACAGAATGACTCACCAAAGAACAAAAGCTAGGATCTTTTGATAAATGAGTTAGAATTTTTTTCTTCCATATTATTTTTGGAGTACTATATTTTACATGCTATATATTCACCTATCTTTTTGACTCTTTTGGCAGGAATCTGGAATTTGAGTGATCATTTAACATTTTGGGCAGCACCATGAGTGAAGTTTTCAACAACCAAATATTAGTTGAGAAGCTCACCAAGCTCAACAATTCACAGCAAAGTATTGAAAGTATCCTTAATTTTAAAGTAGGCTCTTCTTTCATCTCTTTATCTCTTCATTTCTTCATCCAGATATAAATTGATCAATCAATTAAAGATAAAATGATACTGGTTTCAAAACAATGCAATGCATGATATCAAGATTGTTTGACATTGGAACTTGACTTACATTTTATATTGCTTGGTTTGACTAATGTAGCCACATGCCTATTGTGAATTGTATGAAGGTATCTATGAAGTTCTTGACATTTTTCCTGTGTTTGTTGACTAAGGCAAGACTTTTTTTGTCAACTGAGAACAAGCTTTTGTAGCCTTAGTTTATCATGCCATATTTAGTTATCAACCATATTTGTCAACCAAACCTTTCTGCTTGAAAGATGGGCCACACTGTTTAGCATAGCTCTATATTTTGAAGGGTACGTTCTGTTGTTTAAGCATTTAGGGCCAGCTTTCCATCCAATATCAACACTCTACAAGTGGGGGGTTGTTTTGTGCTAAGAAAAATTTGGCAAGAAAGAGGCTTGCTTCTAGATGTAGATGGAAAATTGACTATAAGGTCAATGTTAATATGTTGCTGGCTCTAGGTGCAAGTATGATCATCAGACAAAGATAAATTTGAGGGTCAGCAAATGAAGAGTGATGAGTTTACGGATGTACAATATACAATTTCAGTAGACCAAACTTTGATAATATGTAAGCAAAGAGGCAAGTGAACATTGCATTATAGAGATGGCCAGATGTTGCAGTGGCGGTTGGAGATATTTGTGTTTGTAGTGGAAGTGTGGAACCACATTGAAACATAGTGGATTCCGAATTAGTAGACTTAGTGTCTATATTTTGGATGGCATTTCCTTTATGTATTTTGGTGATTAGCGATGGACTGCAAAGCTCAGGATATTTCTCAGAATGCATTAACATATACAGATTTATAGCATGGACTTAGAGTTTCATGTTCTTGTTGTTTCAACTTATTAGTCTTCCAAGGCAGATCTTTATCTGATCATCTATGACATTAGTTTATTTTTATATCAGTTTTGTTTTATTTCTCATTACTTTACTACTGATAGCTATTTGCCCGATGTAACTATTTCTAAAGCTTACTATAATTAGGTGAAAAGAGACTGGCTTTTGTTTATATGGGTTGTTCTAGCATGTTGGGAACAACACATTGTTTTATTGTCACTGATATTGTTGTTGCTGAGTCGCTGACTTGCTGCTTCTGTGATATTTGTCACCTGCGATCCTGTACTCTGAGTTCTTTCCTAGTACTGTCATGGTGTGTGGTGCAACACCAGGGTTTATCCTCTTCTGCATGTTGCTGATACTTGCCCACCTATATGTAAATGCATCATCAGCAACACATCATGCTGCAGGGCATTAACACCTGCTGGCAATCATTGATCATGTTTTATGAAATTATTCTGCATTATTTTGCTTTCATATCATCATCCATGTTTATCATCTTTATAAAATATTGTTCCTTTTAAAATGACAAGCAAACCCAGTCCATTTTCTGAAGTTAAGTTAGATCAAATGATACTCATTTAAGAAACACAAACATTTGGATTATTAGGTATCATGAATGGCCTTTTTGCTTGGTGTCAATTGGAACCACAAAGTTTCAATCGTGAGAATGTATATACATTTACACAAAATGATTGTACATTAGGTTTGTTGGAAAGAAAAAGCAATCTTGTGATCTGAGGTTTGGAAATAGCCTGGTAGTCTTTTGCCTTAACTTAAACAAAGGGTTTGTTTTTCTTGTTATATGACTTCTGTAAGCATGCAAATTTTTTCCTTTGGAAGTTTTCGTTTGTTTTGTCTTATAAAGATACAGCAACTAAACCATGCTTTTGATTGCAATATATTGCATTTATTTCATTCAATTTGTTGTTCTTGTCATTATCATGTGTTTGGTCATTTGATATTTCTTTGTTGTTTCCATAAAGGTGTATTTTTCACTTTGAGACATGTGTTGTTTACTTTTCTAATATTTTGAGTCTGTTGAGTGTGCTATGTTAAAGAATGTCTAGAAAATATGGCTTTGTCTCTGCTATTAGTTGCTAAGGTAGTCTCTTTTGTTAATGATACCCTTAATGGCCATAGGAAGTTGAAGCCCTCTACGAAGCCCACTACACAAGAGGATGACCCTTCATCTCAAGAATAATTGGGAGAGGAAGCATCAAATAGCATGCTCAGTTCTAGTCCTTCATCTCAAGGTTAATTAGGAGAAAAAGCACTAAATGGATAGTTCTAGAGGGATGATTCTGTCTGCTCATGCTCAGTTTAAGAATTTTGTCCCTTTCGTCTCTTTCTTTGCCGCTACCCTTGTCTACACCATCCTCTCCACTGAATGAGTTTGTATTTTGACTGCTGGTGCATCAAGCATTTGCTGGTTGTATTAAGTAGTATCATTTTATTCTACAGAATTTGTGGAATAATTTTTACATCACATCTCCTGGCATGATTTCTTCTCTATTTCTTGGTCTCACAATGCTCTGGTTCTATTTCCTAATGGATGTTGTCATGTCCCAGAAGTGCTTGCCGAATTTCATGGTACCTGTGTTTGAGAACTCTTTGAGCCCACATAAGTGTTGCATGTTTATTTTGTATTATTATTCAATTGGCTTCAAAATTTTAGTTGATTTTTGTTATCCATCCTAATTTTTCTGTCATCATTCTGGTCTGGTCAGCAGCTGGATGTCCTAAGCTTTATCTTTATCGATGAAATCTTGATATTATTAAGGAGAATCTAATAATTATGATTCAATATAATACGTAATAAATTATAAGCAAACAAGGATTGTATGAAGATTTAACCAAACAAATATAAGGCTCCAAGTGTAAAGAAATGAAATATGCACTAGAAGGGAAGAGTGTTAGGAATATCATTATTATTTAGTATCAATTATAATATGACTTTTTTTCTTCTTTTTTTAGTACATCTTATTTTTTTAGGAAACGTGTGGTGGCTAAAGCGATTTCAAACTTATTGGAGGAGTCTACAAAAAGTTAGTATTCTACAATTTTATTTTTTTTATTATAATTTATATATTGTTTTATTTTTTTAGGAAAGTCATGATTGGATCAAGTTCACTAGTGAAGCTTATTTCAGGGCTGTCGGTGGAGTCTAGGAGGGTGTTAGTATCTCTTTTTTTATTTTTTTCTAGTTTAATTCATAAATAATTTTGTTATATTTTTTTAGGAATGTTGTTATAGCCTATGGGGTTTTGGGGTTAAAGCAGAGTCTAGAGTTGTCAGTGAAAGAGTCTACTAAAGAGTTAGTATTTGTATTTCTATTTTATCTTTTTTTTATTATACTTCATAAAATATTTTATTTATTTTTTAATCAAAATTTATATATTTTAATATTTGTTTAAATAATTTTTTTAGATCTAGAATTGCAAGAAATAAGAAGATGATGAAAAAAGAACCCTTATACCTTAATATCATGAGAGAAGTTTTAAGTTCTGTGGATCCCAAGATTGCCATGTACATCTGCACAGTGTGCATTGTATAGAGCATTATGATCCCAGACTATGACTCAACCAAGAGAGTGATCCTATGGTTGACCTTTAAGAAATCTTCTAAATGGGCTATGCATAACATAGTAAACGTTCAGAAGTCCTTTAAAGTAAGTGTACCAGTTTGCTATAAAGAACGCAACATTATATAAATCTATCCTGATTGGATAGTGTTTTTATCTTATCTTGATATCTGGATCAACCTATATAATCCATTTTCTCGAGTGAAAATTGATATCCTTACGTGTGATGAGATATCTTCTGGGGATTTCCTTGTCTATCGTCAGTTTTGGAGAATCCCGATAGTACATTCATTATGACAATCGAGATAATACTATATAGTTGTAGAAAGGGAGATACTTCATGGACTATAGAGGAAAACCCAATCCTAATGTTTGGTGTATCATGAGCATGTCAGAATATTTTTATGCGCTAGAGATATATAGTACTGAATTAGTTAGTTTTCAATTGTTCCCTCTACGAGTCACTCGGTTGGGCGTGAAAATTTCCGTTGAAGTAAACGAGGACATTACATGTATTTATTTGGTTGAATCTTGTGGAGAATTGTGGCTTGCCTTACAACATGAATCTTATGTTATCTATGTATATCGACTTGATCTGGAGAGTAAGGACTGGGTCAAGATAGACGGCTTAGGTGATTGAGCATTATTTCTACATGATGATAACTCTTTGAAGATCTTTGTACCAGCTCATGAAACGAGATATGTGAGTAATTGCATATATCTCATCAATGATAATAAAGTTTTAATTATAAAAGATGATTGTAAGCAAATAATTTGGAAAAAAGATGGTAAGAAAATAATTTGGCAAGAACCCTGCCATCCTATATTTTGGATTACACCAAGTTCTTACTGAAGAAGTTTGTTATATGTATGAATTTTTGGTTAGTTTATCTTTATGCAAAATTATTTGTAAATTACATGAAAAATTAGATCATCCAATTGAATATTGTTAAATTTTTCGTATTCCATATTGTTATCGAATGAATTAATGTATGAAAGTTTTTACTATTTGGTACTTAAAACTTGATAGTTGATGATTAACTTTTCGAAGTTATTGTTGGTGTCGTGTTTTTCTTATTTGAGTATATTAAGATTTTTCATACTCTATATTGTTGTGTAATAAATTAATGCATGAAAATTTTATTATTGATAGAAATAAAATAAGCATATAATTAGAGGTGTGTTTATTGAATGTTTTAATTTTTGGTATTAGAAAGATATAAAAAGTATATACTTTTGAATAATAAGAAAATAATATTTCGTAATATAGAAAACAAAGGTTTTTGTTTATTGTTGGAATGCACTTTTGCAAAATGATTTACAAGAGGATAAAGAAAAAATAAACGAATTTATTTTTCTATTCTTTGAGCATTGAACATTATCCTTTTTTTTTTTAATCTACAATCGAATCATTTGTGTTTGTTTCATGAAAAGGAAGGGAAAATTCATGGAAATTTAGTTTCAAGTACACTTCAACATTTATTAAGTCTTCATCACCATTCTAAACAATTTTTTTCTAAAAAATAAAATTAATACATTTTTAGATATATAAAATCAATTAAATTCCATTGGTTACTATTTCCACCCTATATTGGTTTAAGCATGGACTTGGTCTCCAAACTTTTTGGTTTGGAGTAATTTCTCAGTCCAACTTCAAGTTAAACTACTTTGTTCAATTGATCTTTAAGAGACCTTAATCATAAGTCTTAATATATTGTTCCAACCTTCACGATTTTTAGGGATTTCTCGCTACTCCAACTTCAAGTGAAACCACTTAGTTCCACAGATCACTAAGAGACCTTAATCTTGAGTCTTGATATGCTGTTCAACACTAATTGCAAGTTAAGATTTTGTGAGGAGCTCAAAGACACAATAAAAGATACCAAGAAAGAAGTGAAGAAATAGAAGAAAGACGAGGAGGCAGAGGTATAGTTGTGACAAGGGTGTTCTTTAGGTAGGTGTACAGTTTTCCTTTTACTGAAATTTAAAATGAATCATGATTTTCTGGATTACTCTTTTTTCACTTAAAGATGTATCCTAAAATGGTAAAAGTAACAAGTCACCTTTCATTGCTAATGATTTTGTAAAATATTTCTCATTAAGGGAAGAGCACCTACAGACCATGAAATCTGAGTAGTCTTAGTATCCTGATGGATCTTTCTTGTTTTTTTTAGAACGAAATTATTTTCAAAATGTATACATGATATTTTGACATAAGCTACAAATCAGTATATGAAGGCAAGATTGGTTGTTATGCAAAATCCCCTGCCGATATCCCAGTTCTTTCATTCTCTAACAAAATATGTCCAGGCTGCATAACGGGAGGGAAGGTGCTCATTGCGAGATAATGTTATGGATCTGCTCTTTAGTGTTCAAGCATCAAGAATATAATAATTATGCAAGCTCGTTCTCATACAACTATAATTTTTAGGTACTACAGAAGCTTTAGAGCATTAGAAGAAAATTTGTCAAAGACACTTCGTATACTTGAATGCGGTTTGAGGAAAGGCTCTGGTAGTCCAATACCTAGCCTGCATCATATAGGCTTTTGGTATAGAATTGACACCAGATTGTCTCGTGTTTATCAGTATTATAGTGTGCCTATTTCTAACATTATTTGAACTCCAAAACGGGTATTAAAAGCAATATGGGCTGAATTTTTACATTGGCTACTTGAGGTGAAAGAATAAGTCATAGTCCTTGATCTAAAGATAGCTTTCGTGAGAAGCATTCCAGTTACCTTAAACCATGTGTGTCATAATGAGCATTTTGTGTTTGCTGATAGTAACTTTCAAGTGTAATTAAGGTTGAATAGCATATCAAGACTCATGATTAAGGTTTTTTAGTGATTTGTTGAACTAAGCTTTATCCCACAAGTGCATCTAGCTTGCTTCATTTATCATCTACATCATACTAAAACAAACACAAATGATTCGGTTGTGGGACCAAAAAGAAAAAGGGAATAATGTTCACTGCTCCAAGAATAGGAAAAGAAAAATAAATTTGTTCTTTTTTTTTATAGAATTTTTGCTTTTTGTATATCATTTTGTAGAAGTGCAGCTTAACAATAAATAAAAAATTTTATTTTCTGTATCATAAAAGATTGTTTTCTTATGATTTCGAAGTATTTACTTTTTAGATTTTTCTCATATCAAAAATAAAAAAAATTAAGAAATACATCTTTAATTGTACGTCTATTTTAATTTTATCTATGGTGAAATTTTCGTGTATTAATTTATTTGACAGCAATATGGAGTATGAAAAATCTTAATATACTCAAATAAAAAAAACTCAATATCAACAATAGCTTATAAAAATTCATCATCAACTATCAGGTTTGAAGTATCACATAGTAAGAATTTTTATATATTAATTTATTTAATAAAAATATAGAGTATGAAAAATTTAACAATATGCATCTAGATGATTTAATTTTTCATGTAATTTATAAATAATGTATAAATAATTTTGTATAAAGATAAGATAACAAAAAAATTCATATATGTAACAAACTCCTTCAGTTAGAACTTGGTATGATCCAAAATATACGGTCAGAGAGGTATTGTCAAATTGTTTTCTTACGACCTTTCCAAATTGTTTTCTTACGGTAATCTTTTATGATTAGAACATTATTACAATAGATGAGATATATGCAATTACTCTCATATCCCATTTTATGAACTGAGACGGAGATCTCGAAAGAGTTGACATTATCATCTAGAAATAATGCTAGATTACTAAAGCTGTCCATCTTGACCGAGGCCTTACTCTCCATATCAAATCGATATACATAGATATTACAAGATTTATATTGCAAGACAAGCCATAATTCTCCGTAAGATTTAATCAAATAAGTATATGGAATGCCCTCTGTTGCTTCAATAAGAATTTTCATGCCGAATCGAGTGATCCGTAAAGGGAACAATTGAAAACTAACCAATTCAGTACTAAGTCTCTAGTATATAGAAATGTCCTGCCTAGCTCATGATGCACCAATGATCATGATTGAGTTTTTTCTCGATACTCCATGAAGAATCTCCCTTTCTCCAATTATATATCGTTGTGAAGGTTGTCACAATGAATATACCATCATGGTTCTCCAAAGTTGATGATAGGCAAGTAGATCTTCAAAAGATATGTTCATTGCAAGTAGGGAGATCAATTCGCATTTCAGAAAATAGATTGTATAGGCTGGTCCGAGCATAAGATGAAAACACTATCTAAATATGATAGATTTGTAGGATATTGTATTCTTTATAGTACAATGGTACACTCACTTTAAAGGACTTTCGATTGTCTACTATATTATGCATGGCCCAATTAGAATATTTCTTAAAGGTTAACCATGAGATCACTCTCTTGGTTGGATCATGGTCCGAGATCATAGTGCTCCATGTTGTGGACACTGTGCAGAGGCATATAACTTTCTTGGTATCCATATAATTTAAAACTTTTTCTATGATATCGAGGCATAAGAGTTTCTTTTTCTTCATCTTCTTATTGTTTGCAATTCTGGATCTATAAAAATTATTCGAATAAATGTTAAAATATATACATTTTGATTAAATAAATAAATAAAATATTTTATGAATTATAATAAAAAAAGATATAATAAAAATATAAATACTAACTCTTTAGTGGACTCTTCAACTGATAGCTTTAGACTCTGCTTTAACCGCGAAACCCCAACAGCTACAATAATATTCCTAAAACAATATAGCAGTAAAAATACTAATGCTTCCCTAGACTCCTCCATCAAGTATGGGAAGTCCTTAAGGAGCGGTAGCTTCCAATCCAATAGTCCCACGGGCACATTATGTGCCAAACCCAAAACCCTATCTTCAAGAAGGCTTGTCTCGCCATTGGTCTAGTTTGCCTACCTCAAAAGACAAACACCAAACAATGTCTTGTTTCAAAGTCTCCTATGATGGAATATCATTAAAAGTTTGATGATTGCGAGCTCTTGGTTGTTATACACTTTGGTGCCTACCAAACAAGAAGCTCACGGTAGCATTTAGGGATCATTATTAATGCATACCTAAACATAATGTGTATGTGATAAATACATACACAAGAATTTAGGGATCATTAATTGTAAAGAGACATCAATTGTGTTGTTTTAAATGTTAAGGCACTAATATTGACTTTTCTATTTTAAAAATGTTCAAACAATGCCTTTACTAATTTGAAAAATGCCCAAACATTTTTGCAAGCATTTGATCTAATTTCTTATTATAGTTAATGAAACTTACCTTCAACATTATCAGCATCATCTGCAAATCTCTTAGTTTTTCACTGTTTTTTTTTGCTACTGCTCTGAATCTTTCTTTTCACCCATGGCATGAAACAAGTCGCTCAAAAACTCGCACAGTGCTATCTCAGTCATAACATTCTCTCGCATATCGGCGTCATCCGTCTCGAGCATCGCAGATTGCGCCTTTAATAAATCCAACATTCAAAGGTAGAATTAATTATTGAAATAATGAAACTTATCTCTAACTTTGCTAGTATCATTTTTAAATCCCTCAATTTTTCACTATTCTTTTGTTTCTGCCCTAAATCCACCTTTGCACCTATGTCATGAAATGGTTCACTCACAAATTTGCATCGTGCTATCTTAACCATAACCATTAATCGATCATCTTTATATCCCTTAGGTATGTTAGAATCCATCTTTGACTTTTATGTAATATGTGAGAAGATGATATGTTTTCCCTAAGGTGCATGTGAGTCCTTTCCCACCCAGAAAGAATAAAATTGGGTTAAGGTTCATTTTAACCCTTGTGGCTTTGGTAATAAACATTTTAAACCCTTATGGTTTATTCATATCTA
Organism: Musa beccarii; assembly: GCA_024322285.1. Classification (NCBI taxonomy): domain Eukaryota; kingdom Viridiplantae; phylum Streptophyta; class Magnoliopsida; order Zingiberales; family Musaceae; genus Musa; species Musa beccarii. The sequence goes on along the minus strand of CM044395.1, from coordinate 58,914,186 downwards.
AAATAACCCTTATATTTTCAAAAACATAGCATATAAGCCTTTACTGTCAAGTTTGAGTTAACAAATATTAGAGTTTGCTTATGTGGCATGTTGACCCATAATAAATTGTTAACATAATGACATGTGTAATTTAATATTAAAAAAATTTAAGACCTCCATCAATGGCGGGAGGAGGCATCGTTGTAGAAGCGACCACTAACAGTAGCTTCGAGCCACTGCTGCCTAGTAGGGCGTCATATGCACGCAGCCTCTCCTACGCTGACGACGAGCTTCCAGCCTTGCCTCAAGTAGATATACGTCGACCAGTCCGACATTAGGCATATAGTGGTCACCTGGTCCCTCTTCCTCTTGGGCATCTTCGTCTCTATTGCCTCCCACTTCGTCCTCTCCATCCCTATCCATCGCGTCAACGATATGGTGGGCCAACTCTCCCTCACCTCTGCCTTCGACATCTCGTACCTCTGCCTCTTCACTTTCGTCTGTTGCTACGGCCACTGTTGCTTCCTCTTCCTTGACAAGTTGGTCGGGGAGAGCGAGCGAGTGCGGGAGGGATACATGGGCTAGCTCAACCGCTCCTTTCGCCTGCTCTCCATCTTCGTGATATCGTGCTTCGTGGAAGAGGTGGCTTATAAGGTATGGTGGTACTCATCAGGATTAGAGTAGGTGTCATTTGCGGTGGTAGGTAGCGTCGTAGTGGCATGGGTTTTGGAACTGGCAAGCTGGATCTATTAGGTGTCATTATATTAATGATTTAATATGAGTCAGTATGCCACATAAGCATACTCTAATGTCTACTCAGACTTGATGGAAGGGGCTTATATATTACTTTTTTAAAAATATAGGGGTTATTTTAGACATAAGTAAACCATAAGGGCTTAAGAGATCTATGGCCAAAACCACAAGGGCTAAAATGGACCTTAACCCAATAAAATAGTTTAGCACCAAAATGCCGTTACTTTGATATCGTTGACCGTGGGGTTTTCTTGACTTGGTTCGATCTCGAAAGTGCAGCTCATCTAAGGGGCCCACGTGGAGTCAGGAGAGGAGATTGGAGTGGGAAGCTAATCTGGTTGACACGATCCTGAGAAGCTGCTTGTTTGTCATAGGCGAATTGGGCTCCGTCTCGAGGTGCACCTTAGTCTCGTCGAGATCCATGTACAAGCGGGGAGCGTCGAGGGATGCTCCCAATTCGACCCCTCTAATAGTAAAGTTAGTCTTTTGTGAAAGAAATAGTTAAGAGCCTGATTGCCTCTCCTGTTTCGTCTTTGGGGGTTGGCTTTTATACATGAGCGGTCGATGGTTGGTCAGTGTGCCCTTTATGTTGTCCAGGGGAGCATTTATGTCGATGGCTAATGAGCTTTCTGCAGGTGGCATTAGGGAAGGATGATTGTGAGAGTATTGTTTGTCAGGGTTTCGAGCTTGTCTAGGAGGAGTACGGGATGGTTTCCTGTTTCAGGCATTTGAAAAGAAGGAAAATGGGAACTAGATCACATCGCCTGAATTTAATGCCCCTCTGCAATCGGGTGTGCGTGCCTTATCGGAACCGTGGCTGATGGTGGGTGATAGGTTGCTTGCGAAAAGTAACCCAGTTGAGAAAAAGGAGGATGAGCCTTGTTATCGAAGATTAATGCACCATGCGATAGGCTCGTGTGGATTACTCGATGATTGAGATGGGTAGGGATCGGAGGGTCGTGCTCCTGTCGATGGTCGTAGGGGAGAGACATGGGTTCTTCTGCTCACATTATCGCTCAGGTGGTAGTTCCTAGTCGGGTTAACCGATAGCGTAATGCCTACATCACTACTTTCTTTATTAGTAAAAAATCATAAAACCTAAATCTGTATATCAAATTCCTCTATCACACGCACCTTGTCAGGTTCAAGGGCAACTTTAAACCGTTTTTGTAAACAATCTGTAATCCAACGTCTATTTGAATCAACGGTATGGATCTAAATTATCAGATACAAGATCATTGTGGCTAGCATGAGAACAATATTAGAAGTTACCTGATACAAATAATAATTTTTTAAAAAACATAAATAAATGTATATGTAGACTACAATTCTTTGCTTAATACTTTTTTAACTAGCAAGGGATGTCAGATAGGAAAATTTTAAGGTTTCATATTTAAGTAAACCCCAGTTGTTTTTTTATCTTGAATGGGGTTTATTAGATTGAAAGTTTTCAGAAAATTTATCATATAACTATAGTTAGCTATTGACTTGGTATTGTGGAAAACAAGTTATTTTTTGTAGATACGAATGAGAAATTGTTTCTATTGTCATTTGAATTTAAAAACTATGGCTGGTTAGGATTGCGACATGTAATAAATAGTGCAAGGTGGTCAATCATGTAAGGCGAATAAAACACTGATATTAGTAAAAGCAACAACAAGATGTTGATGCAAAGATGGTTTCCAATGTTTGCAGCAACTTATATAAATTCATTTCACCAGATTTATGATTAGTTGCAAAAAACGTAAAAATTATTTACAGAAATTCAAGAAGGAAAAGAAGGGGTAGAATCAACTTTAATTGTATGACAAATGACATCAATAATTTGGAGAAAGAGAGACTAGAATTGAGAAAGTGAAAATTGAAAATTGGCTTAATAAATTGCTTCTGTTAATTAAATGATTGTTAGACTTTTTTTTTTATTTTCACAAATCAAAACTCTCATATGGCATTAATCATTCTAGGATTATGTAGCCACTTGCCTTAGAAACTTTAGTCTATCTCTTATTTAGAATAATATATCCATAATCATTTCGGTTTTGGTATATTAAAAATGAATTTCATAATAAAATTAAAATTTTCTGTTAGATGAAAAAATATTATTTTTCACAGTGTCAAGTCAATTGCTAAGTTTAGTTACATGACCAACTTCCTGAAGCTTTCAGTCCAATAAACCCATTCAAGGATGTGAAACAACTGGAGTTTCCTTTTAAAAAGATTCTTTTTTACAAATATAACTAGGATACTTGAGTATAGAATCTCAAAATTTTCTCATGTGATACCCCTTGTAGTAAAAAAGCATTAAGTGAAGAATTATAGTCTGCACATACATTTATCTATTTTATTAAAAAAATTATTATTTATATCAAGTAACTTTCAATATTGTTCTCATGTTGCCTATATTGATCTTAAATCTGATAATTTAGGTGCATACCCCTGATTCAAGTAGATGTTGGATTGCTAATTGTTATTAGAAGTGGTTTAAAGTTATCCTTGAACCTAACAAGGTATGTGTGATATAAGAATTTGATATCTAGATTTATGTTTTACGTTTTCTTACTGATAGGGAAAGTAATGACGAGGCTTTATGCTGTCGGTTCACCTGGCTAGGAACTACCACCGAGGCGATGATGTGGACAAGAGAACCCGCATCCCTCCTCTGCTATCGTTGGCAGGAGCACGACCCTCCGGCCCCTACCCACCCCCTTCGCATAACACCTTTGGGTGAGGAGGACAACTGGCCTCCTCACCACAAGTGGATGCCTCCACCTTAGTGCAAACTCTAGGACGCTATTGGTGTCTATTCAATGACCCCGATCTTTCCCCTCCATGGTCGAGTGCAGGGCACCTACTCGTCCTTGTCAATGCCTTCCTAAGTCTCACTCATCAAATACAGACACTCACTGGGATGATACAAGCCATCGCCCCCCTCTTGCCCCAATTGGCTCAACAAGCGGCCCAATGTTGCGACTAGTTGTCCAACCCTTGCTCACCCCTGCACCTCTGAGAGTGTCCCTAGGAGGTCCGTTAACGACTCCCCCAGAATGCCCTCGGCCAACTGAAGGGACTCCTAGAGCACTAATGTCCCTGATCGTGGAATTCGGTGTGCCACTTCGCCACGGGATAGCTATACCTAAGTTGGAAACCCAATTTGCTAGCTCGACAGAGGATTCACTCAGAGCTCAACTACAGATGGTGAATCAACGTCTAGATGAGGTGCAGTGAGAATTCCAAAGGATGGTGGCCTTGCCTCTAGCACCTCCCTATTTGTCCAAAGCATTCAAGAGGAACCTCTCCCACCTAACTTCCGCCTCTTAATGTTGGAGGCGTTTGATGGTAGCTTCGACCTAGTGGAGCACACCGCGACTGTTCTCGGTCTCCTCCTTCCCCCAGCTCGCAAAAGATTTCGAGCTTCATTTTCTTGCCAATATGCGCCCGAAGTCCACTACAACCCTGCTACTTAGGCTAAGACAAAGGGAGGATGAGCCTCTCTCCCACTTCATCTCTTGATTAGCCAATGAGATCCTAGGGGTTCAAGACGCCCATCCCTCATTACTGATTCATGCTTTTATGATGGGCCTACGGTCCTTCAGTTTTTTCTAGTCATTGGTGGAGAGATTGCCCGCAGTCGTAATCGAGATACTCCAAAGGGCTAATCAGTACGTGGCTACTTGAGGCCATGATCTCTGGTCGGTGCGAGGTGTCCCACAAGAAACTGTGCCAGGAACCATCCCGAACCCCAACCTCGGGATCACCCCGAAGAAGATATCCTCGACTCGACGTACCACATCCAAGGCTCGAGTCGACCCCACCTAACATGACAAGGATGGAGATCTTCCTCTAAATAAGGGAGAAAGGGGTCTTAAAGGAGCTAATGCCCTTTAGGAACCCCATGGAGCAAAGGGATAAATCAAAGCATTATCGTTTTCGATGAGACTACAATCACAACATGGAGTGTCATGACCTCAAGTACCAAATTGAGGAGCTCATTTGAAGAGACCATCTTGCGAGGTTCCCCCATAAAGTACTATCGCTTCCACTGAGATTATGGTCATGACACAGAGGAGTGTCGTGACCTCAAGTACCAAACCGAGGAGCTTATCCGAAGAGGCCATCTCGGAAGGTTCCTCTGTAAACCCCGAGAACCCTCGCCTCGTCCTCGTGTCCCTGTGGAGAAGTAGATAGATGCCATCTTCGGCAGACCTCCCTCGAGCGGGGATAGCGCCTCGGGACGCAAGGCCTATGCTCGAGCCTTCGTTGATAAACACCTGAGGCAAGAGGGAGGGCTAGATATTATCTTCAAAGAGGAAAAATCAGGCACCTTGACCCTACCCATGACGATGCCCTGGTGATCTCAGTCTGGATGGCCAACGCTCAAATAAAAACGATCATGGTCGATACGGGCAGCTCCGCCAACGTGCTCTATTTTGATGCTTTCTAGAAGCTTGGGTTGATGACAAGTGACATCACCCCAATGACGTTGTCATTGACCGGGTTCACTGGGGACTCCATCTCCCTTGGGATAGTAACCCTCCACCTCACCTTTGGCGAAGAGCCACAATCTAAGACCCTGCTGACCAAGTTTATTATCGTCGACATCCCCTTGGCCTACAATGCAATCATCAATCAACCTACCCTCAATCGATTGAAAGCAGTGGTGTCAACGTACCATATGGCAATGAAGTTCCCAACTAGGGATGGCGTCGACGAAGTAAGAAGCGATCCCTGAGAGTCTAAGCAATGCTACTTGACAGCAATTTCATTGCCAAAGAAAACGAAGATTGAAGCACTGCTCGCGGATCCTAGGGATCCCAGCAAGGCTACCCCCCACCCTAAGCCGACAAAGTAGCTAGTCGAGGTCCCCCTTGATAAAACCCGACCCGACCAGGTTATGAAGATCAGGGTAGCTCTCCCCGAGGAAAGTCGTATCTAGTTGATCGACTTCCTCGAGAGAAACGCCAACATCTTTGCCTGGTCACCAATAGATATGCCAAGCATTGACCTAGAGGTCACGCAGCACTATCTGAGTATCCTTCTCGGGACTTGACCGGTGAAGCAGAGGCTTCGCAGGTTCGCCCTTGAACGCCAACAGGTGATTCAAGACGAAGTGGAGAGGTTGTTGGAAGTGGGGTTCATTTTTGAAGTCTAATATCCTAAGTGGTTGTCCAATGTTGTGTTGGTTAAAAAGGCTAATGGAAGGTTGGAGGATGTGTATTGATTACACTAACCTCAATCGAGCCTATCCGAATGACAGCTACCCACTCTCCTGGATTGATCAATTGGTGGATGCCACCTCGAGGCATGAGCACCTCATATTCATGGATGCTTTCTCGGGGTACAATCAGATAAGGATGGTGCCTTAGGATCGAGAGCACACCTTCATCACCGACAAAGGTGTGTACTGCTATGAGGTCATGTCCTTTGAGCTGAAGAATGCAAGAGCGACCTACCAAAGAATGGCTAACAAGATGTTCAAACATCAGATTGAAAGAAACATGAAGGCGTATGTGGTGGACGATATGATAGTGAAAAGCAAAATGTCAAACACTCTTCTGGGGGATTTAGCGAAAACATTCCAAACTGAGCCACTATGAGGCTTACCAAGTTCAAGTGCATCATAACTCAGTTAGTAGTGCACTTTTACTTTGAATTTGTTGGCTTCTTGTCAGCTTATGGACCTTGTGTAATTCTTATTGAAAGCAATGTTTGTCCCTTTTGTTTTACTTCGTGTAGGCATTTGATGAAAGAGATCATGTGACTGCCTTTTTTGGGGACCCTGGTGTTGCCTACGATAGGCACCCACTATGAGCAGCCATTGCATTTGCAAGTTGAGCCAATTGAAACAGCTTGGTCGCACAGATCAAGCTGCAGTGAGGTTTATCGGGAGTCAACATGTTCAAAGTCAGATTGGGTGAGTAGAGGATCTCATTGTTGAATATCATGTGGTTCATATAGCTTGTTGGCATAATCTGATGGACATCACTGTTCAAATTGATTTTGCTCGGCCTTATGGCCATCCTGGTTTATTGTTTGTAGAATTCCATGTCGTATCATGATGATCGAGATAATGAAAGCAGTTTCTTTGGAAGTTCAGGCTTTGCCTATGATAGGTATTCTCATAAGCCGTATGATCATGTTGAGCTCGAGCCTTTCAAGCCAACGTGGCCCCAGAATATGGGTTACCATGAAGTCTATGAAAATGACGAGTCTCCCAAGTTGAACTGGGCAAGTACCTAACCTTGAATCCTGCTGTTATATGCATTTTGTGTATGGTCACCATGTGCATGTATACCATGTATGTTTTTGTATTTGTTTTGATCCCAAAATGCTTTCTACTATTCTCAATATGTTAATGTTTGGGCCACAAATTTCTTTTTCAATTTATAGTGAAAATTTTATATAATTGCTCACTTGTCACAGTGTGGTTGTGGTTTTTAACTGGAATCATATACATTATTTTATGTTTGTATGCTTGATAGCATTATTTTATGTTCACAAAACCAATAATTCCTTATGTTAGTCCTCCTGTTCTGCATTCAAAATTACATGCTGTTTGGTGATGAAGGGGACAAAACAACTATTTCTGAAGCTCCTAGTTATTCCATCCAAACCCCATATTATGAGCAGGCCTGGTGCGCTCAGCTTGAGCCTTACAAGGCAACTTGGTCCCAGTGGCAAAGTTATTATGAAGCCACAATGAACAGGTGTCCCAAACAGATGATCAATGTGAGTAACATTGGCTCCTTATGTTATCTCTGTTTCAATTTGGTTTTTGAACTTGTTTCAAGGCATATATTTAGATCCTATGCTTGTATCTGTTTGGCATTTTCTTGATTAAATAATCATTTGTGTTTTAGTTTACCTCAAAAAAAAAAGATGTGTTTGAATTTGTGGTGTTCATGTAAGAAAAAAAAAAATTATATAAGAACTTTTTTGGCATTCACATATGGCAACTGTATTTTCCCATCACTTCTAAGTCAATAGTACTTTTTAAGAACCTTTAGGTTTATTTGGTCAGTCAATAAGTTGAGGTGGATTGTACTGTCATGACAATCGGTAGATATTCCTTTGTCATGCCATGAAATTAAAAAAAATCATTATTAGTGCATCGGCTGTGACTAAGATTGCACACCATGTTTTTATTTTCTTTGTGCTTGTTAATTGGAGACTAGATGGTCTTATTGGCTTTAAAAACAATACTAATTTTTTATTTTCTTTGAAAAGTAGACTTTATTCCCTTTTCATTGGCAAGTTTATACATGTAACTAGGCTTACATCCAAGGACAAGGATAAGTTTAGATTTCTTTCAGAAAAACTGTCGATTCTTAATAACATAGAAATTCTCAAATTATATGGTGCAAAGTATTTTGTTGATAACATGAACTTGATGAAGGTTTATAGCGCAGAACCCCTAATGGTCTGCTACAAGAGTTGAGGGATCTTCTCTTGAATTGTTGTAGCACACCAAAATATTCTGTCTTGCCAATTTATGATGGAGAATGTCAACTGTGAAAGTCTTGGTCAAAGGTGAAATTGCCGAAGTTGGATTTTGATTGTTGCATAGAATTGTATTGATACTAGTGGCATATAAGTACAGTGATATGGAAAATAATGACACTGTCAACTCATCTCGCCACCTAGATCAAGGAAGCCACGTAAGCAAGTGCAAAGGAAACTCCTACCAGCCCCTTGTGGCCGCTAAAAGGAGATCAGTTTGTGATCCTTTGGTTGTCCCGACCTCCCAAACGGATCCAGTAAAGCCTACTCACTAGCATTCCCAATCCCAGCTAAAGAGAAGCATATACGTTTGCATTAATAACAAGTGACGTGGCTTGACTCCCCCCTTCCTTTCGAACAAATGAAAAAGGGACCAATCCTTGCTTATCCCAAAGTGTCCAGGCAAGGAACATCATCACAACCGTCCAACCTTGACATCACTCTTCGAAGGGTGTGCCTATCAGTCGTCATCATTAATGACCTCGTAGAGTAGGGTAAAGAGGACCCCTGACCTATCCCCATCCACAACATCGAACATTTAGGTATAAAAACCAAGCTCTCAGGCCAAACAGGGGCAAGCAGGCTCTTATTACACTCTCTCAAAACTCTTCCTCGCTCTTGATAACTCTCACTCTCCTCATAGTGTTGATTTAAGCATTGGAGGGGTCGGGTCAAAACGTCCCTCGACGTTGACCTGTTGTGCAGGATTCGGGCGTAGCTAAGAAGGACCATGAGATGACATAGAGTACTCTCATGATAGGCAAGGTGCTCCTCGGATCGGATCCCACCCTCTCCAACATACGAGCTATACCTTGAGACATCCACAAGCCTCTAATCACGAAACGATTGGTCCTCGGGAACTAGTCTGTCACACCAACTCTACCATGGATCGTGCTCGGTGACCTGCATGGAACCCTTTGAAAGGGCTTGTGCTTTCGACACTGAACCAAAAGCTAAGTCGTCTCACCGATCTTAATAACAACTTTAAAGGACGAATCTTTCTCTGTCTTCTTTCTTTATCTATTATAGCTCATCATCTTTGTTTCTGTGGCAACTGTTACCAACTGTTGTTGCTGTTTGTTCTAATATGTTCTTCAAGGGCATATTCTCGGTTTATATCATGTATAAGATTTTGAAGCTTAGTTTTAGCAGATAATTCAGATGGCTAGATGCCTCTGGAACCAGATGCGATCACCAAACATGGCTTCCAATCATCGTGTTCAACAAAGTGACGCTCCATCAGCCACCAACACCAACTTAAAACAAGAACAGGGACTGTTGATGCAATATTAGAAATCAATAAATCATAGGAAAAAAGAAAACAAAAGTTCTTCTATCATGCCTAGAGCCATAAGTCTTCTTTCTTTCTATCATTAATTCACACAGAAATCTAGCAGAGGTAATCAGAAGTTCAGCTCATCAATCATAAAAGTTCTGATCAACTTGAGGATCGTCTGCACTCAGAGGATACTGCAATCCTGTGCTTATTCAGCATGTCTACCTGTGCCCAACAAGGCTAGCGATGCATCTGCAGAACACTAACAAGATGAGCTGTCGAAGAACGCATAATCCTTGAAAGTTGCAGAGGTTTGGTAGCCGGCAACCTCCATGAGCTGAAGTCTGGAGCGCCAGCCCCACTTTGTTTCGTGTGGTCAGTAGGTCTGCAAAGAGCAAGTTGAGAGCAGCTGGAATCTTCAAGTCTGAGCAGCGGAAATGATGACACTTTGTTTATGGTTCTCAGACATGGCTGTTCCCAATCATAAGAAGCTCCATGCCACTTGGTACTGGATACTTTTTCCCTTCAAGAGCTGCTCCAATCTGCTTCCTTTATCTCTGCGTTCAGCATTTCCTTTCAAGCTCAAGCTTTTAGTGATATGATTTGCAATTGCCATGTATGATGTCCTGATTGACTTCATGCATGTAAGATATCACAATCAAGCCATCTATAATACTTCCAATATCAACATAAAATTGTAAGGACAATTTTATAAGGTTAAATTTGATCAAAATGTGATGAGTGGTTGAGTCGGATGTTGAATCAGCATCCTCATCATCCCCTACTCTTGTGCGAACTGTAAATGGTGTATTGAATGCCTTTGGTGAATCAAGAAAGAGAAAACATGTGGAATGTGGTGCTTCTAGTGATCCAGTTGTGGAAAATTCCACTGAATTAAGAGAAATTACTTGGATGACACGACAGAGAGCAATGCTAATAATGTGAATCCTTCGGCTGACCATTCATATAAGCTTGTTGAAACAGGATTGCTATCCTCATCATCCCCTGCAGGTGTACAAAATGTAAATGGAGTGCTGAATGGCTTTGGTGAATCAAGAAAGAGAAAACGCATGGAAGGAACAACAGAAAACAGTGCTACTGATGTAAAGCATGTGGATGCTCATTCCATTAAGTTACCTGAAAGTTCATCGACTGTTGCTTCTTCAACTGGTCCTGTTACTTTTGGAGGTCCTATGAGTGGCTGCTGTGTGGAGTCTTCTAATGCCAAAGATGCTGCGACACAAGTTGTCAGGTCCTATGGCAGTAACACAAAAATGGAGGCTTGGAAGAGCTTGAGGTCATTGCTTTTCATTTGTTTGTATTTCATGATATTTTTGTTGTACCAGATGTTACTTTTATTTTGTTAATCTTCCTGGATTATGGAGGGTTTATTGCTGTGTGCAGACATAAATATCTGCCTCGGGGCTTGCAAAGATTGCCAAAAGTACAAAGTTATCAAGTTTATGCATTATACAGTGCATGCTCACTAGATTGGTCAAGTTTATCTATCAAATGATCAGACTAATCTTAAACTACGTTCAATTAAATTGATTCTGAAATCATAAATAGAATTTGCCATCTTCATTTGCTATCTTATAGTTTCTTGGACAGTGTAATACCTTTGCTGGTGATATAATTGAACTAGAACTTATTCTGTGTAATTTATTGATCAAAAGTCTCCGGAGTTGTCTGCACTATTGTGGAGCGGAGCTCCTGCTTGGACATCCGATACTCAGAGAAAGCCCCTGAGGTAATTAACTTGATGATTTGCCAAAGTTGTTCTGCTGATCTGATAAAAAAATATTAGTCAGTTGGTCACATTACTATTTGCTGCATCTTCACAGTGTTGCTACGTCAGTTACAACATGAGCTTATGTTTGTACATATGGTTTCTCTCTTCTGGTGTATCTTTGAAGCTCATTATATATCTAACTTTTGCAGGTTGAGATTTACTACTCTGGCGTAAGCTACTGGAGAAAGATTGTGATTTGTGATTGTACTACTCAAGGTAGAGAATTACAAATGCAACGTGTTGTGGCTTGATAATGAGAAAGATTGGGATTGTACCACTCAATGTAGAGAATTACAGATGCCAGCAACCTATTGTAACTATCACCATGTGCATACATCTTCCTTGCTGCTGGTAAGATTTATTGTGCATCGGTAGAAGCTCTTCAGCTCTATGTAAATTGCTGTTGGAATGTATGTAAATTGTGGAATAAATGGAATAAGCATCATATCATTTACTTATTTTGCGTAGTCGGGTCATATCCGGTAGGTAAGCGGTGTAGGTAAAGGGAATAATACATGTACCTTTTTGTTCTCCGGTACAAGGTGAAACCTCATCCGGTAGGTAAGCGGTGCACCTGAAATGGAGACGTCGCCAGAGCAATGGAAAGCGGTGCACCTGAAATTGTCTGCCAAAAATGCTTGTTTAGAGTTTCTAAAGGTTGATGAGCTGTAGCATTTACCATGTCAGCCATCCTGATAAACAGTCCATGTGGTAAAGGAGAAAGCTTACCATGACACTACTAGTCTTGAGATCAAAACAGAAAGCCGAGGGACACATCCTTTCTGTTAGAGAGAGAGAGAGAGAGAGAGAGAGAGAGAGCGGAGGGGAAGTTGTCAAATGGAGATGCAAGTTGGCAAGGATTGAGACATGCGAACGCACAATGCCCTGATAAATCTTCGTTCCTTCTAGGGTTTATAGCCCTTTCTCTCGCCCCCCGCTCCCCGTCCCCCTTCTCTCTCTCTCTCTCTCTCTCTCTCTCTCTCTCTCTCTCTCTCTCTCTCTCTCTCTCTCTCTCTTAATTAAAGAGAAGATGGGTCTCCAACCATCTTCAAAGCTTGTGTTCCGTTCCTGCTGGCTTTCCCTGCGCACGTACATTGGGTGATGCTTTTCTTTGGGTCGTTCATCATCGTTGTTGTTGGTGCTATTTCTTTTCCAGCACAGTATTAATAAAGGCATGCCGTCGGTTCCGTACTTTTACCGACCGGTCTGTGCTTGGGGTTAGCGACCCACCGGAAACCATGGTGTAGTGTCAACCTCGTGTTCTCAGCCTTGGTTTAGTGGAAAGAATCTGCGGGCGATTCGTCAGATCCGCTCAATTCAACGCCTCCGACCGATTGAGTTTGTTGTTTCATCGGCTTGTTTTGGCTAATCCATACATACGAACGAAGGTCAAAATGTACAATGATTTCAAGCCATCGTAATTTGGATCTAACGTTATAAAGAGGAGTCGCCGCCAGAAAAGAAGTGAAATCGGACGGTACCATCAAATCTGTCAAAATGGCGGTGGCCAAGTTCGGTTCCTGTAATCTTCGACGGGTCGAGAAGCCTATATATTCAACGCGATAGTTCGGTCTTCTCTTTTCCTTTTAGAATTTTAATTTAATCAAAATTTTAATCTTTGACGTACCACACTATCTGATTTGCTTCTCAAGTTAATACATCTTATTTGTGTTTTTATTATTAGTTATCTATTGATATAATTGCAATATGTATGTGACAGAAAATTTAAGTTCGTTTTATAAAGTTGAAAGAGTTTATTACTTCAATCATTCGGGCCATAATGATTCTAGATCTATTGAGCTAATGAGTCAGTTATTATATCTAATAAAAATATTATTAAAAAATTATGAGTCAATTAAAAAGAAAAAACATGGGTTTCAGATATACCATACTGTTCTTCTTGGTTACTTTTGGGTCATGATAAAGATGTCGACCTTTAGATGAAGAAATTATTATATTTTATTTTAATTTCACATCAGATGTATTAACTTGAGAATAAGTATTCTTGAACCAATGATTCAAGCTCATTAAATTAATAGATTAAATATCTTATCACATCAAGTCAGGATAATAATGCGTGACATTGTGATCAAGAAACTTTAGATAATAAGAAGCAAAAAAAAAAAAAAGAAGCCTTTGTTGTGATTGGTTATTTAGCTAGAACTATTTTCTTGCTTCTAATAATTACGATCACTAACAAGAGAAAACTGATGCTCATTTATGGGGGGTGAAATGGCTTTGAACTTAATTCTATTTAGGATCTATAATTTGACTTGACATCAGAAATCTATTTGTCCAATTCCTAGAAAGTTTGAACATTATTTTTGACGTTGTCTCAATTGCCAAAACAAAAACAAAAAAAAAAAAAAACAAGAGAGAGAAGGGTGAAAGCATCATCTTAATATGAGAATATGTATTGCTTAAAGACAACAAATGATAACACCATTTGGAGATCTAATTTATTTTTATGTTTTCTTTGTCATTTGAACACATTATTATTCAGCACGGCTGTTAGAGCCATGTAAACTAATTGATTCTTTTATCTTTCTTGTTTCTTAGAATTGGCTTAACAAAATTCCAAATGTAACAATTTTTTTTATGAAAGATTAAGCAATGATAATATTGACACATTAAGGCATGTTAACTACAAGATTTTTAAATAATTCTACAAATGATATTTTTTTGTGAAGATAATGACTTACCAGATTATATCATGCTATTAGAATGAAGGCACATTATAATGAGGATATAAACTATATACTACACTAAGATTTATATATGAATCATGACGAGGAGATAAAATCTTAATATACTATATTAAGATTTATATCTGAATCATGATGAGGACATGAATTTTAAACGAAGAAGATACTATTATTTATTAATTTAAAGTTAAACATTTTAAGACAGCGATGCAAGTTCATCATATTAATGCATCAAAATCCTACCCGATCGAGTTATGATAATAATACATATCATTGTCATAAATTAGCCACATGAAACTTTGGATCATAAGCTGCAATAAACTAACCTTTATTATGATTGTATTGTTAGCTTCATGATGGATTATTTAGCTAGATAATCCTTGTCTTCTAATAATTGCAATTGATGTGAATGAAGATTGATGCTTCTTAGAGTCGAATGCTAAGAATGGTTATACACAAAATCCATTTGGGATCTATAATTCGACTATTAGAAATCTACAGATCCAATTCCCAGAAAAATTGAACAGTATCAAAACTCTGACATTGTTTTAATTATTTTGGACACATCTATTCAGCATAGCTGATATAGCCATTCTTTTAGAAGGTTACATGCAAGGATAACATAAGCACATTAATGCATGGAACCTACAAGGATTTTTTGAGTAATCCTATATACTGGAATTCTTATTTCTTTACTAGGAATTCAGAGCAAAAAAAAGTCCATCGGTCATATCTTCTCTTCTTTTTTTCCTCATAATTGCTCGATGACAAATTTAGGTCGGCAAACTAATAATTATAGAAATATCTAATTGGCCAACGAAAAGATCTAGGTGCTGAGAATTTTTAATCGTTTGGCTAAATGAAACCTAATCTTATTCTCATATGGAATAAAATGTGGAGAGAAGTTGCATTAATCGATTAAATGCAGAATTTTTTTTAAAGACTAAGTGGTAAAGATGTTTTTTTTTGTTTTACTATCAACTAAACTATGTGACATCTTTTTTATAAATGAGTTTGATATAATACCACTATGTATAAAATTTTAAATCTTGACTCGTGGCATATCATAATTATATTATTTTGACTATTTTACCTTATGATATTACATAGTTAGAATTATTTTTGAGTTTTATAAAGTGATAACAGAAAATAAAAACACTTATGACAAAGATTGACAGTAGTATTTTTTATATCTTACAATCTGCATATAAGAAAATATCCAAAATGCCAAACAATAATAAGAAATAAGAACCAAAAAAACATCAAAGTAAAAGTAACAAACTTACTTAATCTTATATTTTAGAGAGACACACATTAATCACCCTTAACATAATGTGATTAAGCATAATTATCCCAAATTAGTCTAAAATTAAGCTAATGATCCTAATTGAACATGCATCAAACGCTCTTTGCTCCATGACAGGTCTGAAATTATTTCTCATCAATTCTTTCCCTTCGTCTTAGAATGTTATAATTATATCTATTTATTTTCAAATTGATCATAAAAGTAAGCTAACAAACTTGTTTAATCTTATATTTTAGAGAGATACATTAATCACCCGTAACATAATGTGATTAAGCATAATTATCCCAAGTTAGTCTAAAATTAAGCTAATGATCCTAATTATGTTTGAACTAAAAATAATCACTGTTAATTAGTTATAATTAAGAAAAATAAACCCAAATTTTAGCTCAAAGTATGATATATACTTATGTGAGCTTAATATTATGAGAAATTTCAATCCTACTAAAATTTGGATTATGATAACCCTCACCCAGATAGAGATAAGCACATGGTAATAGTCACACCAACTCCTAATATGAGTATAACTTTCATGCGCTAGCCCTAAATCAATCCGAACAATATTAAGATTTTTTAAGTTTTAAAATATTTAAGGTTCTTAATACATAAAGTCATTATAACTTTTTAAGTCCTAACTATATTAGGACTCTCCATTGCTTCATCAACTATAAAAAGGTAAAGAAAATCTCATCTAAAGCATTCCAAGGAAAACCAAGAATCCTCTAGCAAGTGCTACTAGGATGATAGGTATATATTCCAATCATAGAAGAGAGATGAGAAGAGAAAGAGAGAGAGAAAAAAAAAAGAAGTATGCAAGATATAACCAATCTTTCCATCTGCACCCTTCTTACTCTAGTTTTAATAGCCAAGCTCTATATCAAGCTCCACCTATTTGTTGTGAGGAACCCCAAAACTTTTTGCCTAATAAACCTCTTTCTAGCCTAGGAGGATGCTCCAATAGTAAAAAAGGAGGAGGATATTGAATCAACAATATTACACAATCTCTATAGAGAAAAAAGGATGAAGATATTGAATCAACAATATTACACAATCTCTATATAGAGCACCTGAGTATTATCCAAAGACAATTTACATTCTTACATATTTATAAGTCTTCTATCATATTTTCTTTTAGTGTTTTAAGTCTTATAATTAGTTGACTTTATAAACCTCAGCGAATGGTGAATGATTGAGAAATTAAAAGAGAAAGTGTGAATGACATAAAAGAGTGAGAGGGTTTAAAAAAAGAGAATAGAATTTAAATCAAGAGAGTTTCAATCATACTTATAACGCTCAAGTCTCACATATATTGAATTACTACTATCATATCAATAAAAATATAATTAATATATATGTTACATTCATTTTATGATATGATTTATGATGTTTACGCTTCGTGAATATGATAAATGATATGTTCATGTTTTTTATTCATAAAATTTAAGTATATTTTTTTTAAAAAATATATTATTTTTAGTATTCTAAGAAATATTGATGGATCATGCATAAACATTTACATTTATGTTAAGTATAGTATAACAAGCCAAAGTTTATTAGAATACTTTAATATAAGATTAGATTATCTTAATATTTAAGGTGGAATAGAAATAGTTATGTTTTAGGATCAATATTTAAAATAAAAAAAATCTTGAGTTTTATATGTTTTAAATGTTCAATTATATGTGATGTCATGTATGATTAATGCCATGAAGATATATTAATCTTGGGTGTTTTTGGGATTAGATATGTGAATTTTAAATGATTAAAATCTGTATTTAAAAAGAAAGGAGCTGATTTTTTATGTTTTTGAGAACCTATGTGTAAATATAAATCTTATAGGGACTAAACTGCAAAAGTTAACGGAGGAGTAGGCACCTAGAGGAAGAAGAGAAGAAGAGAAGGGAAAGAAGGAGAGAAGGGAAGAAGGAGAGGAAGAAGAAAGAGAGGAAAGAGGGCTGCCGCTGTGGAGGAGAAGGGAAGGAGACGAAGAAGAGAAGAGAGGGGCTGCGCTGTGAGGGAGAAGGGGAGGAAGAGGAAGGAGACTGCGGCTAGGAGAATAAGAGAAGGGAAGGAAGGGAGAAGAAAGAGAGGAAGGAGAGGGAGGAAGGGAAGAAGGGCTGCGGCTGTGGGAGAGAGAAGAAATAGAGGAAGAAGAGAAGGGGAAGAGGGGAGAGCAGGCGACTGCGCTCCTCTACTTTCCGCACGAGGAGCTGCAGCTGTGGTGTGGCTGCGACTGTAGAAGAAGAAGAGAAAGGAAGAAGAGAAGGGGGGGAAGGAGAGAAGAGGAAAGGAAGAAGGGAGCTGCGGCTGTGGAAGAGGAAGAGAGAGAGGAAGAAGGAAGGAAGAAAAGAGAAGGAAAAAGGAAAGGAGAAAAGAAAAAGAAGAATAGAGAAGAAAGAAAAGAGAATAAAAGAAGGAAAAAAAAAAGGGAAAGAAAAGAGAGGAAGAAAGGGAAAAGAAAAGAAAAGAAAATGTTGATCGCTCCCTTAGTATACTTGATCCTAAAGAACGTGGCTTTTTTTTGCTAACGTCTTTATTTTTAAGTTAAATCAGATAAGTATAAGTTCAATCACTATAAAATAATGATCGTATATGTTTTGATATATATAATATATTTTAAAAAAATATATATTTTAAATTATTTTAACATAGAATTTTATGTTACGAATGATATGAACAAGCTCGTCATGAGCTAAATGCAAATGTATGTATTTTATGAGTATAAGTCTAATCACTATAAAATGGTGGTGGTATATAGATTTGCATGTATAAAACATTTTGAAAGACATGTCTTGAATTATATTAATGTAGGATTTCATATTTCGATTGATATGATCGGTATAAGCTCATTATGAGCTAAATATAAATATATGTGTTTTAAAAACATAAAGGTATATGGATTATAATGAAAATATTTTTTATGCATGCATATATATTATAACGTGCAGTGTGGAAATACACGTATATGTTATGATATGTGGGGTGTGGGAGTATATATATATATATATATATATATATATATATATATATATATATATATATATATATATATATATATATATATATTATAACGTACAATGTGAGTGTATATATATATATATTATGGTGTATAGTGTAAGAGTACACGTATATATTATGACGTGCCGTGTAGAAGTGCATGTATATTTTATATTGATGTGCATTATGGGAGTGCACATATATGTTATGATATAAGATATAGAAGTCTATGAATTTGTTATATTTTCTGCATTGGTATATCAGTATTTTAAATTATTTTAACGTAGAATTTTATACCATTATGTTACACATGCTATGTGCAAGATTAAATGTTTTATGTCATTATTTTGAAATACTATACATATGACATGATGAGGGCACTTGATTAAAACTATGAAGGTTTATACTTATTGAGTAAATTACTCATTATAAACATTATTTTGCAGGTAAGGATATTATCACCTCATCCAAATAATTGTGTAGGAAAATAAGCATGTGCAAACCTATGCCAGTGTAGATATGGACAGTAACCTATGAGCAAATTTAGTATAGAAAATTTTGAATATGTTATGTTATGTTAATTTTGAACATATTAGGTTTAAATTATTCTGCTTAGTTAAATGTTATATAATTTTGTATATGAGTCAAAATTAGTATGTACAAGGGAAATTTTACCGTTTTGTTTAGCAATTAGCATGTTTTAAAATTTAAGATTACATAGCTTTCACTACATGTATATTAATAATAATAATGTAAATAAAAGAGATGTAACATCACATCTTAATCCGACAAGTAGAGTATGGATGGGACTAGAAGTTGGGTATTACAATATCACACCTGATACAAGAGGCATATTAGCTCTCCTACATGTCATACGAAATAGCTATTTTGCATATTAAGCAAACTTGTACATACCGCCCATTTTATTCAGTACCAAACAATGTAATAACATTGCAAGATACTATATGAATGTTTTATTTTCTTGAAAATTCTATTTGCAGTGCCTTTTCATACTTACTCTCTTATGATAAATTAGAAACTTGAGATGATTAGACTAAGATGATTTATGTGATTTGTCAAATTTAGGATTACTCTAGGAAGTAATCATTTTCATTAGTCTTCATAGATTCAAAAATTTTAATATGATCATTAAATGACCAATCGTCTTCATATCTGTTTGCACACAAGTACCAAAAAGTTGGTTTATGCAACAAAACAAAAGCTCATAAAATGAAACATAAATTAATCATCAATCACATCCATGACATAGAAGTCCACTAATTGCTCTCAATTGTGGTTTTGCTTCAAACGATATTGAAACTCTAATACAAGTTTTACCTCCATGACTAACTAGTATAATAGTCATTGTTGTTTCTTGTTTCAACTGAAACTTAGAGTGATCCAGAAGCAGTATTCAAAACAATATTGAGATACTATATCATTCCACTGAAGTGAATATATGCTGTTAGGAGGACATCTTGTCTCAAGAGTCGAGACTAAGAGACAGTAATCAGCCTGGCTGATATCAGGCACAAATAATGCTCGATCATCCAAACTCACCTTCTTCATCCAACTCTTATTCTCCGTATCAAATTGAAATAGATGAACATCATCCGACCATAAGCAACTAATCAAGAACATATCCCCACAACATTCAGCTAAAAAGATGTCATCATTGAAAATGTCTATGTCTATGGGCAGTGGCACATCCAAATCCCCGAGTCGAAATGGACAAACTTGGAAGCACACTAAATGCATTTTATCATTTAAAGCATAGAATTGCCCTTGGAATCTGAGGATTTTCCTATAAGAGGAGGCATATATATCATTCTCTTTTGTCCATGATTTATCCCCCAACCTTCAAAAATAGAGATGAGAATACTCGTATAAACAAAAGATGATGATGCAATCATGATTCGTTGGAGGTGATGACATATAAATGAACCTTATATTTTGTTGGTACTCATGTGCTGGGAGGTTCAATCGTACTTGAGAGAAGGGATTGTATAGAAAGATCGTATCAAGCTCCAGAATTAGCCATCCATGTGAGCTACCATGAGTCTTGTACATTTCGGGTTTATAATCAAGTTTGATCTTGAATGACATGTCCTCATTTACCATGTTGTGTACAATCCAATAATCATTACCATATTCAATGCCAAATAACCATGGGATTTTGCTCAAGGTTGGGACATATCGTGGAGCTATGGCCCACCATTCCTTACATACAGTTCTCAAGCGAATAATATCTTTGGGGTTCAAATGCTTTAATACTGACTCGATGATATCGACAGGAATATACTTGATGACATGCTTGGCCATATTTTCCTCCTTTTTCATAATTTTTTTTGTTGCTTACAGTCTGTTATAGAATAATCACATCACAACCTCATATATTAAGAAAATTAAAAATAAATCTATTCTAAAATAGTTGGAAGAAAGATAGAAAAGAAAGCATATCTTTGATAGAGATATATGGGTATTATGAGAAAGCAAAACATATGACGCTATTTTATTATCAAGTCATGTGAAAATTAAGCAAAACTGAGAGGAAGATGTAAAGAAGAGAAGGAGGATTACTCGGTTAAAACTAAAGGAGAGAGGATATAAGGAGCGAGGTATTTTACACAGCTTAAGCTTGAGTTCATGTCGACCACTATCTCTCATGCTTTGTTTAAATTGGAATGAAGGTATCTTACAATAAAAAAAAATATTTATGCTAGAGTTGATGTCGACCAATATTTTTGCATGGAGTACCTCTCATGCTTTGTTTAAATTGGAACGAAGGTATCTTATAATAAAAAATTATTTAAAGTTTGGGTTATACAAGGATTAGATCTTTAGTCCCATACACTTTTAGATTTAGTCCAATTTAAGGTTAGTGATAATGTGAGTTGGTCTAGGTTTTTACAATAACTTGTCAAAGTTTATACCAGCTAAATTAGTAAACATTTTTATTTTTTTTCAAAATCAAATGTGTTTCATAAAGGAAATTTAACAAGCTTTATCAACATACACTAAGAGTCAATAAGCTAGAAATTCTTAGCAATATTACCTAGTAATAAAGATCATATCGATACACATCTAACATAATGAAGAGGTTACTTTAAGAATAAATATAAAACCAAGACATACCAACAGTCATACAGAAGTAAGAATCTCCTAAATATAAATCTCCATAATTAACTTTATAAAAATTAAATGAGAAATCATGGCATAATCTTAAGACAAATATCAATCAATGTCAAATCATGTGATATTCATTATCACTAGTCATAATAGTTGATAATATATGTTTTAATAACAAATATAAAGGTCTTAACTTATGGAATGCTATTTAGAAATTATATCTTGGTCCGATAAAAGATGGAGTAGTGTCCTTCGTTAACCAAAGCGAGAATATATTTCTTTCAAGAATAATTCGATGAACTAGCTAACTGTCATATCTAAGATCTAATAATCCCAAAAGGAACTATCCTATTAGGTAGAAAAATAATATTAACACCTATCATCATACACATCATATCATCGTTTTAATCCCAATTACTAGTTAGACTCAAAATTCATTAATGGTTTCGAAAATTCATATTGTAACATCAAATAAGAACTTTTAAAATCATTAAATCAAAAGATTTATGGTCAGAAGGTACCAAAGCCACTACATCCTATTTTTGACCTAAACTATATCGAATGTTGAGACGAAGTCACATTGAATCGGGTCCAGATCAGAGATTGACTTGGCGAAAAATCAAATTGAACTCATTTGGAATTACCCAAGGCCAGTTCAAATCAGCCACCAATGAATAGCCTAAACTAGTAGGAATAGATCTAAAATCTCTTTGGACTGATCTGAATCGATTAAACTAGTTCGGTTAAATTCAATTGCATAGCGTCTGGCCGAGTCACATGCGTTGGGTTGAGATGGACAGTGGGCTGGAGTTGAGACAAGTTTAATTTGATTCTCACTAAGATCACGTCGGGTTGGACTTGACTAAAGTTGTATTTGGCTCACCCTAGTCGACTGACCTGATTCCATACAAGTCTTGTCCATGCCAAACCTGAGCCTAAACTGAGCCGAGGCCGGTCGGACTACATTTAACAATGGCCTATTAATCCAATTCTTTTATAGATTAGTCGCCCATTAATCCAAATTTTTTTGTTATTGTAAGAGCCTAGAATTTTGTCATATATGTTATAATAAAATTAGTTTGAAAAAGATAAGCAATTATATTTAATCTAATACGACATGAACTATAAAAAGTACTTGACAAGCTTCAAATTACTTAAATTCGTCTAAAATAATCAATCAATATACGGTATCAGATTCTTGAAATCATTTTATTATGATTTACATAATTAAAAATTTTAGGTGCTTCAACAACATTGTAAATTTTATCATTTACATTTCAATTTTTTAGAAAATCTACCACTAAAAATATCCAAAATTCATAAAGAATACATAGTAATATGATAACATTGAAAATTCTTAAATATACATCATGCATCTCAATATTTTTGAAGATCTACCATTAAATAATATCTCAGATTCATAACAAACTGAAGGTAATTTTAAAACATATTAAAATCTAAGTTTTGTACCATGAATCTCATTTTTTTTGTAAATCTATCATTCAATAACATACAAAGTTCATAAAGAATTTAACATAACTTTACAACATTTTAAATCTTAAAATTTACATCATGTATTTCTTTTTTCAATAACATAATATTAAAAATATTTAAAATTCATAAAAATTTTACATCATTTAAAAAAAATCTAGTATCAAATAATATCCAAAATACTTTCAATCTAAATCAGAGAAATAATGGAGGACGTGCCTTTCTAACGATTATTGTTCTTCCTCAATCCTTCGTATATTTGTGCTCCTCTCGGCATTAATAGAATGAATAAGAGAATCTGCCATGCTTATATACAAAATGATTCAATTAAAATAGAAGGCCTAATTTTTATTTTCCTATTAGTAATTAATTAAATAATTATACTATTCTATAATTACCCATTCAATAAAGGAAATAGTCTTAGCGGTTGGAAAAATAACATTTTATTTTTTTAACGAACCTATTAGGAAATAAATTATACTCATATGATAATGTGCAAATTATGGAATATTTAATTTTCCTCTCTACCTTAATGAATTTGGTCCACATGATTTATTTAATAGAAAAAGATTTGGATTATAATATAACAAGTTAGATTATAGTTCTTCGACACACAATAACAACTCAAATCTAACATGGGTTCACTCCGTAGGTTGGGGTGTTGGGAGGATGAAGGATTTGATGGATGATCCTGTAAAAATTGTGTCGAGGGTATACCTATAAATCTTAATTCAAATGATTTGGGAAACTAAGAGAACATTTATTGTCAAATCATGTGTGAACTTTTATAATATGCAAATGTGATCACTAGATCAAGATAAGATATAGATTAATGTGGGGAATTGTTATGTAGATTATCCACCTATCATCGTGCCAGGAAATTATATCTCAAATCATCGGATGCTGTGGTGATGGAGTAATGGTTCATGTTGATGTTGGGGGGTGCTAGCTCTTGCTCTAGTTAAGTAGACAACCCCACCAGCAATGTCACTGTCCACATTGGCAATTGGTCATCATCTCTATGAGATGATGATTTGATCGTTGAGTCGGGTGGACGAAGTATACAAATGGGCATGATGTGTCATTAAATAGCTTTGTGTTAGAACCCTATATCAATAGACACCCTCATCATGTTTTGGCATGCATAGTATCATAATGGCTGGTTTGGTAGGTTCTTCGACTACGTCATCCACTATGTATTTGGATGTGTTGACTTCAGGTTATTTGCAATCACTATCTTACAACTTTGACTGTTGTTTTTTAATAGTAATTTATTGTTAGATTTGATCGCATTGTAGTGAAAGGACGCGATCCAGATCTAACCAAGGTAGAGCTGAACTCCAATTTGACTCAATTAGAGTTCAAGTCCAACACCAAATCGATCCTAATCCAACTAAGACCAGCTCAAGGACCAGATTGAACGTAGCTCAAGTCTCACTAGAGTTCAGCTTATATTAAAAAAATCCAGTTTAGCTCAATCGAAGTTCAAGCCAAAGTTCAATTCAAATCTATCTGGCCAAACCCAATGCAAGCTCAGTCTCGAGCTCCTAATCAAGTTACGAGCAAACCAACTCAGCTCAAGTGTAGAAACTCACTATGATTTTGCCTCTTTTGTCATTATCTTTGGCTACTCCTTCATTTGATCTTGTAATATATTAAATTATCGTACTATCCCAAGATGAGATCGTTTTCTTTGTTAGGACTCAACTTTGACAAACTTAAGCTTGAAGAGTCAAGTCTTCTTCTTTGCTAAGATTCATCTTATAATATATTTAACAAATGCTCAACTTCCATGCACGGTCTTGGTGACAAGTAATTGCTACTTGGACATGACCTTCTCTAGTTGGAAGATTTTGCTTTTGTTATATATTTCTTCAACTAGAAAGAAGTCATAAGGGCATTGAATATCTCTTTTTGTTGCGAAAATTTCATCATTGGATAATGTCTACCTTTCAAAAGATATTTATCAAACTTCGGAATGTTCCTTCTAAATCCATATCCTATCAATGCGCTTTTTTTCTTCAAGTCCTTCTCATCTTTTGATTTAGATCTCTAGATAATCATGTCAGGATTCCAAGCTTTCTTGCATGGACTCTGCCACTACTCACTTCTATAAAATTTCATTAACTTTCAGTTGACAATATCAAGCTACAACGCCAACTTGATCACTCTTCCTTCGGTGCTTCAACGTTGTTCGGACTACCCATCAGGTTTGGCCTCTTCTATATGGCAGAACTCTTACTCTATGGGTTCATCATTACAAAAGCCACTCTCCACTTGAGAACTTTGCTATTTTCTGCATGAGTTCTCATCTATTTCTCTTGAATAATCATGTATCGTTGTTGTTTCCCTTGTATAGCAGTGCTAGAATTATCATATTAACCCACCATGGTAATTTGATGTTTGCTTAACCCGCTCATATATCTCTTTTTCACATCCTTAGTTAGGCTTCTCCAAGGCATATAGCAACTTGGTGATTTTTGTTTGCAAGAGTCGGTATCCACCTTAACCTCTTACGATCCACAAAGGACATGCACAGAGAAGAAAAGGTTAAAAAGGATCATAACCAAAACACAATTGACTCTTGAAAACAAGTTGAATGGTTGCACATAGAGGTGTGACGAGAGATAGGTGTAAGCCTAATTTTTACCTATCACTTTAGTCGAACAAAAAGTGATTCACTAAAGACTTTGCACCAACTCTTAGACATATAACCAAGCTTCATTCAAATACATAGTGACGTAGACAAAGAACCACGATAAACATGACTCAAATGATAATATTGAATAATATAATAGTCAAGTTAATGGTCAAAAGTTTTACTCATAAAAAATATATTGATCATAATGAGTTTTTTTTAAATAAACTCATTAAGAATCATATTGACATAAGTGACATTATGATTTTGATTTACATCATAAGGGAAGTAAAAATAAATTTTCTAATTAAAGATCTAGATTTATATGGGTTAACCTATATGAATTGCGAAGAAAATAAAAGAAATATAAAATTTGATATACAAATTTAGAAATCTATTTATAATCTTAACAATGATATATAAAGTTTATTAATATCATTACTTTCTTTAGATTTAAGAAAGATACTATTAATTAATATTTATATCTGAAGAACAATGGAAGCAGGTTTATTATATTAGTCTTATATATGAATAATATTTTACTTGCCAATATTGATCTTAGTTTATTATACCTAATCAAGAAATTTTTTACTAAGAATTTTAATATGATTGATATAAATAAAATATTTTATGAGACATTCAAAATTAGATCTTAATGATTGCTAGGACTATCTCAAAAAAGATATATTGATTTTGTTTTGAAGGGATTTAATATACAACATTGTTCAACAAATAATAAAAGTAAAGTTTTAATAAAAATAAGTATTTTTAAATGATTTTAAAAAATATATTAAAAAATATTCTTTATGAATGCACAATTGAAAATCTATTATATGCTCAAGACTATACTAATTCATATATCAGTTTTTACAATTAAAATACTAGATAGATATTAGAGTTCCATAGAAATTAAAATACTAATAAACTAAAAAAAATAAGATATCTAGAAGTGATGAATGATCATATGCTCATATATATTGAACTACATCAGCTTGAATATTGACTCTATAAATTACCTCAATAATAGGAAGTCCACTTTACGATTTATATTTATCAATTAGAGGGATAATTTATATAAGAAAAATAAAGTAATATATTATTGATAATAAAAGTTAATTTTGTGATATGTTTTAAGGCTATTAATTAAGTGTTATGATTGTAAAATTTTATCTCATGATTTGATACGATAATACTTAATTACCAAGTTGCTGAAGATATTTGATAATATATGATAATAGTTTTTTTTCTAAGAATGATAAGTACTATTGTAGTTACATATATTATAGTATAAAATACTTGATAGTTAAAGAAAAGAAGTCCAAAAACGATTAATGTCATCTAATAACTTAAGTTTTACTATATTGATTGCTGATTCATTCACTTAAGACTTGCGATTTAAAGTATTTATAGAGTTTAAAGTATTTACAGAATATATTATGTTCTTATAATGAGGTTTGTGAACAAACCATAAAAGATATGGTGATGCATATTTGAGTGGATATTATAATTGATATTGTTGCTTATATATTTAAAGTTATTTGTTTCTACTATCTTGTTCATATTTATATATATTCATAATATAAGTTGAATTGATGATAAGATTATTAGAATCGTAATGGCACTAATTAAGAAGGGGGGAGAGGGATGAATTAGTGCTATAGAAAATTTGATCGATAAATCAATTTTAAAGTTCGATCAATAAATTCGTATCGAAAATATGATCAACAAAAAGTACAAGGATTGCAAGTAAAGTAAATGAGTAAGCAATTGTTGAATTGAATTGTAAAAACAGGAATACATTGAATGTAGCTTGACAAAGCCTTATTTATACATAGGAAGAAAGGAAGAAGAGAGGATTTTTCCTCAACTGTCTACCGAGATTTCCTCATGCAGTTGAGGAAATCTTATCTATTAACATGCCCCTGCAAGATCGTGCTCCTGTCAAGGACACTGATCTTGGACCGATGTAATGAAAATAATTTATGAGCGAGAGGCTTCGTAAATGAGTCTGCTAGTTGATCAGCCGTATGTACGTGAGAAACAATTAGTTGATGTCTGACAACTTGATCTCGTACGAAGTGGAAGTCAATGGCAATATGCTTCATGCGTGAGTGAAATACTGGATTGGCACATAAATATGTAGCTCCAATATTATTGCAGTATATTGTAGGAGGAAAGGTAGAGTTGACGTTGAGTTCCTTGAGCAGATTTGTGATCCAATTTATTTCAGCAGTAACCATGGCGATGGCACGGTATTCAGCTTCAGTTGTGGATCGGACAACTGTCTTTTGTTTCTTAGAACTCCAACTGATTGGATTAGCTCCAAGAAATATAATATGCCCAGACGTAGATGTTCTATCATCATAATTTCCTGCCCAATCAGCATCAGCAAAGGCATGAAGATGAAGCGGGGTGTATTTGCGGAGAAAGAGGCCATGATTGAGAGTCCCCTTAAGATATCGCAAAATTCGTTTGACCGCAGACCAATGTATTATAGATGGTCGATGCATGAATTGTGATAATTTATTGACTGCAAATAAAATGTCTGAACGTATGAGAGCCAAGTATTGTAGGGAGCCAAGTATTTGCCAGTATTGAGTAGAGTCTGTAGCAGGACTTCCATCACAAAGTTTCAGTGACTCACTAGTAGAGAGGGGAGTGGCAACCTCTTTAGCATCCTGCATATTTGTCTTTGATAATAAATATTGAATATACTTTCTCTATGATAGAAAAAGACCTGAAGAGGTGAATGTGGCTTCCACTCCTAGAAAGTAGCTCAATGTGCCTAGATCTTTGAGAGAGAATCGAACGGTTAGTTGCTTTAAGAATGCCTAGATTTCCAAAAGATTATTTCCTGTGACAACAATATCATCAACATACACCAGAAGATATATAGTGTTTTCATGATGTTGTCGTAGGAATAACGAGATATCAAATTTGGAATTGAGAAAACCCATGGATGTTAAAAATGTGCTAAGTTCATTATACCAGGCTCTTGGAGCTTGACGAAGTCCATAAATAGCCTTTTGTAGCTTGCAGACATGCCTTGGATATTGTGGATGAATAAAGCCAGGGGGTTGCTGCATGAAGACATCTTCAGTTAGAGTCCCCTATAAAAAGGCTTTGTTAACATCCAATTGTCGTATATGCCAGCCTTTTGAGATAGCCAAGCTCAAGATAAGCCGTATTGTTGTTGGTTTGACAACTGGGCTAAATGTCTTTGTGAAGTCAACACCAGGTCGTTGATGAAACCCTTTGACAATTAAACGTGCTTTATATCGAGTAATAGATCCATCTGGGTTCCGCTTAATTTGAAAGACTCATTTACACCCGATGATGTTTTGTGTGTGAGAAGAGGGAACTAGGGTCCATGTAGAGTTATGAAGAAGAGCATCATATTCTTCACACATGGCTTTACACCGGTGTAGAGATTTTTGCGCTTGATTAATTGTGGTGGGTTCACTGGTTTCAAGGGAAGAGTTTATTATGGCATATAGATTAAGAACTTGACGTGGTTTAACAATATCACTTTTGGAGCGTGTTATCATATGATGGCTAGGAGCTACGGAAGTGGTAGGTTGGGTTGTTGGCATAGTCGGTGGTGAGTCATCGAGATCAAGTGGACTAGTCTGTTGTACTTCAATAGCACCCGACGATGTAGCTGAGGGTATTATTTCATTAATAGGAGAAACTTGTAAAGAAGGGAATGGAGGGGTAGGGAGGAGGTGTTGAACATGAGGAGTATACTGATCAGGAGGGTGAGGATAGGATGGTGTTATGGGAGGTTCATGTGACGGGGTTGAGGAGATGCTCCAGTGATGTGTGTTTGTCGGAGTAGCTTGCATGGTAGAGTACTCATGATTTTGAAAAGGAAAAGAAGACTCCACAAAAATAACATGACGTGACAGAAAGACTTTTTGGGTTTGTGGCTCGTAGCATCGAAAAGCATTATATTCAAGAGAGTATCCAATAAAAATGCAGGGCTTAGATCGTGGTGTAAGCTTATGAGAGGCATAAGGACGTAGCCACGGATAACATAGACAATCAAAGACTTTGAGTTTGTGAAAGTTTGGAGGCTTGTGGAATAGTTTCTCAAATGGTGACTTGTATTGTAAGACTGGAGTGAGCATACGATTAATGAGATAGACAGCGGTTTGAAAGGCCGCTGTCCAAAAAGATGATGGCAACGAGGCCTGATGTAGAAGTGTGAGCCCAGTTTCAACTATATGTTGATATTTGCGCTCAGCAGAACCAACTAATTGGGGAGTATGAGGAGATGACTTGAGGTGTTGTATACCACAAGCTGCAAGACAGGATGCGAGGGCTTGATATTCACCTCCGCCATTAGAGTAAACTATTTTAATGGAAGACTGAAAGAAATTCTCGACCAACTTTCTAAAGTTGGTAAAGATAGTTGAAACTTCAGATTTATGACAGAGGGGATATAACCATGTGTACTTAGTGAAATAGTCAACAAAAATAACATAAAAACGAAACTTGTCAAAAGAAAGGGTTGGGGCAGGACCCCAAACATCAGTATAAATAATTTCAAAAGGTTTAGAACAAGATATAGAAGATGTGCCAAAAGGTAGTCTATGACTTTTATTGCTACGACAAACATCACAATAAGTTAAAATGTTGCTAGTAGAGGTAGGAAGTGAATAATGGGAAAGTAACTTTTCTTTGAATAAGAGACGAGGATGACCAAGACGTCGATGCCACACATCAACTAGAGCAAAGAATCGAGGAGTGAATAGTGGGGTGGGTTGTTTCATGGGCGGATGGCCACTCATAAATGTTGTCTTTGTTCTGGCCTTGGACTAAGGATGCCCCCGTGCTCAAATCCTTGACAAGAAAGGAGTCAGAAAAAAAAATTCAATGGAGGTATTATTTTACTTGCAGAATTGAGAGACAGAAATAAGGTTTCTTTTGATGTGGGGTGCACACAAAATATCATCAAGTGTGAATGTTGTGGTGAGTGAATTAAGCATTGTGGAACCAGTATGAGTGATAGGGAGTCCTTTACCATCACCGATAATAACATCCTCATCGCTGCCATAGTTGTTGTGGACAGACAAGTTCTGAAGATCGGAGGTGATGTGATGTGATGCACCAGAGTCCACAATCCAATTGGGTTGACTAGTCGTCGGAGTAGTTGTGAGATTGGCTTGAGGCCACTATGTTGGAGCAGGAAGTCGAGGTCGAGAGCGACAGACTTTCGCGGAGTGTCTGATCTTATCACACAACTGACAGATGATTCGACGATGGCCGCTGAGGTCAGGACGCAAGTGCTGATGATTATAGGGAATATCACCTTGACGATGAGGATGAAAGTGTTGATAATGTGGATGAGAGGGGTTTGGTGTGGAACCCATAGGGTCAGGAGGTAGCTTTGTCGGACCTTGATTGACGTGCTTATTGTATTGGTTGCTCTTCCTCTTGGATTTATGACTAACTTGAGCTGTGATAGTTGGTCCGGGCAGCCTATCGTCGCACTTCAAATATGTCTCGTAGTCGATCAACTTGTTATAAAGTTCTTCAAATGATATTGGAGAGTCACATGCTCGAATTGCGGCTGCCAATTCTTTGCATTCATCCCCTAGGCCATTAAGGGTATGAACGAGGACTTCTTCTTCACTGAGGGAATGACCTATCAAAGTTAAGTCATCGATGATCACTTTGATATTTTGTAAGTAATCAGCAATAGTACTTCCCTCTTGTTTCACTTTCATCAGACTGGATAAGAGTCCGAGCATGCGAGTGCGCGAGCGATTTGCCAATGTCGTTTGCAACTTGGACCATGCTTCTACAGCAGTCATATATGAAGATATTAGTAGTGCGACGGACCCAGCGACGGAGGCTTGAATGGCTTGGAGGATGAGACGGTCTTGACGTAACCACAATTTGTGAGCTGGATTTGGTATTGGACTAGATCCTCCTGGGCTGTTGAGTACTGCAGGCGGACAATGGAGAGAGTCGTCGATGTAACCTATAAGGTCATATCCAAATAGAAGATTAGAAAATTGGGCACGCCAAGATGCATAATTTCCGCTTTTGGATAACTTGAAAGGAATGAGTGCCGCTGCATTGATAGTGATGAGGCTTGGAGGTTGAGAACTGCTATTGTTCCCTGCAGGGACAATGACTGGAGTATTGGAAGTAGATGATGAAGCCATTTGATGATACGATGGCGTTGGCTTCGATGGGTCGTAAGGAGAAGGAAACCGTTGTCACCTCGCCCGATTTGCTTAGTGCAGAATAGGCGTCGAAGACTCAACCGGTGCAGATCGCACCATTCAGTGGAGTTCGATGGCAGAGGAGAGAGCATTCTCGTCAGAAGAGAGCGCCGAGGCGAAGATTAGTGGCACTGTCTTGTTTGCGTCACACCGCACTGTCACGAACGGTCGTCACACACTCGCAGCAACTTTGTTCAACGTTCCGTTCGTCGCTTGCCCATGCTTGTACATATCCTTGGCAGCCTGTTTTGCCATGTTTTGGTGTGTTTTTCCTTGTAAAACAAGAGAAAACAAAGCAATGCGCAGCAGCAGAATGATCGCTCATTTGCATCCGCCTGTAAATCCAAAAACAACTCCGTTTTAGGTGCGCGCGGTGATTTCTCGCAGTCGCGCCACGAAAATTTTGTCAGCCATCTCAGCAACCTGGAACCACCCGGGTGGCACATGGTTGGATGGGGCTTCAGTATAGTGTCGGGCATTGAACACTTTCGCAAGTTTGCACGTCAACTTGACGGAAACTTGCCCTCGCGCCCGGCACTTGGGGAGTAGTTGTTTGTGGACTTGCAACTGCTCATTCACCCCTCTAAAGTCCTTGTTTTCCTCCTCTCTTTCTCTGCTTTATTGCACTCCAAGTGCTCGCTCAATTGCTTGTAAAGCTTCCCTCTTTGCGAGACGTCGGGACTTGTTCGTCGCTCGTTCCAACAACTAATCAACTTCTCTTTTTACAGGTCTTACGGGACCTGCAAGAGGTTGCAGCTCGGCTGACCCTTTGCGGACTCGTATGTCGCAAGAGCGCCTCAAGACTTAGGCAACTTCAGCTAAGTCGGTGGCTTGCCGCAAGGGTGCCTCACCACTTAGGCAATTCTTGCTAAGTGCGTGACATTGTGGTATCAGAGCAGGCAAGCAATTTGAGCAAGCAAAGAAATTTCGTAATCTCGCCATGGCGAAACAGCGTGGTGAATCGAGCAAGATGGGGCAAGCCAGAATGTTGCCCCAAGCAGCTACAGGAGGGCTGCATGTGCAAACTCGCTCTCACGCTGCAGGAACCGCTCATGAGGAGCGGGGCAGTGAGCATGAGGAGCGAGAAGTGGGCTGCTCACCACGAGCGGAGGAGGCGCAATCTGGAGCGCCAACCGGAAGGAAGAGCCATAGAGAGAGGGTCATAGTGGTGGAAACCCGCTTGGATGTTCTTGAAGCGAGCTTGGATGAACTCTACCAAGGCCAAAGTAGGCTTCTTGGCGTAGAGAGCTCGCAAGAAGAAGCTGAATCCCGGATCGACAAGGTTGAAGCCTTAGTCGACCGATTGACGGATGACACAAAGGACTCCGTACAACATTTGCAAGAAATGGTGACGGAACTCACTTCCAAAGTGGCAATGCTCACAAGGACGTTGAATGAGGGGGGAAGCAACACCCGCGTTGTGCCAACACAAAGCTTCAGGCGCCCACCCACATTGTTATGGGGTGCTAGAGATGCAAAGGAGCTCGAGAACTTCTGTTTGATATGGAACAGATTTTCGAGCTACAAGGCGGACTCGAGGACACCAAAGTTTCGATAGCGACTATGTATCCGAACGGTGATGCAAAACTTTGGTGGAGAACCCGTTGGGAAGAGATTCAAAGAAGGTCGGTGCCGAGTGGACACATGGGATGACTTGAAGCGTGAGTTGAGAACTTAATTCCTTCCCGAGAACACTGAGTTCGTCGCAAGGAGGAAGTTGAGACAGCTCCACCAAACGACTTCCATTCGGGACTATGTGAAGCAATTTTCTGCACTAATGTTGGACATTCAAGATATGTCTGAGAAAGATAAGCTGTTCAGCTTTCTTAATGGCCTGAAGCCATGGGCTCAACAGGAACTTCATCGACGGAATGTCACTGATTTGGTCTGAGCAATTGCAACCGCAGAAAGGCTTATCGACTTTGCTTCTTTAGAGGACCCGAGGAAGAAGAAGCAGTCCACGGGAAATCACCAACCAAGGCACCCTCCTGGGAAGGAACCTAGGGGTGACCAAAGGAAGAAGAGTTTCCACATGGGGCCGAACTCAAACAGTAGGACCTCAAAACCTAGGAGATGTTTCTTGTGCGGAGGACCACACAATGTATGAGATCGCATAAAAACAGGCACTTAATGCCTTGTCGCTTCTATCAAACCCCTATGCCGGACAAGGGCAAGGCGGTTGCCCTCGGTTCGAGTAGCTCAGAGTCGGGCAAATGCGACGATGAGAAGTCGCAAGGACCTGCAATGGGTGCGATGCGTTTGTTGAATGCATTGCGGGTCAAGTGGGGAGAACCCAAACCGAAGCAACAAAAAGCAGAGGCGTTGAGTGATGTACGTAAACATCGGACTCAATGGCCAAACCACCCGAGCAATGGTGGACACGGGTGCTACTCACAACTTCATCGACGGCCAGAGAAGCAAAGCGGCTTGGTTAATCTTAGAGAAGAACCCAAGTCGGATGAAGGCGGTTAACTCTCGAGGCTAAGCGAATCTACTGGGCTAGCAAAGGAGTCTCCATCAAGATCGGATCGTGGAGCGGGCGCACAAACATGATGGCGGTGCCTTGGATGACTTTCAAGTGATTCTTGGAATGGAGTTCATGCATGCCGCAAAGTTGGTGCCGATGCCGCCCTAGACTCCATATGTCTAATGGGAGGTGACAACCCTGTGTGGTTTCTCGTCACTCGAAGAGGAACCCGGATCCCAGCCAGAAATATCAGGCGTTACAATCAAGAAGGGCGTGCACGCAAAGGAGAGTTAACCTTTGTGGCTGCGATGAAGCTAGAAGCACTCGATAGGGAGGCCCGTAAAGAACCCGCTACGGTGGCAAATGTCCCGAGGAGTTCGAAGATGTTATGCCACCCGAGTTGTCAAAAATTCTGCCACCACGTAGAGGCGTGGATCATCTTATTGAGCTGGAGCCAGGAGTGAAGCCTCCAGCGAGACCACCATACCGCATGCCCCCTCTTGAGTTGGCAGAGCTCAGAAAGCAGTTAGATGAACTGCTAAGCGGTGGTCTCGTCCGTAGTTCCAAAGCACCATTCGGAGCTCCAGTTCTCTTCCAGAAGAAACAAGATGAGAGTCTCCGACTATGCGTCGATTATCGAGCCCTTAACAAGGTGACTGTGAAGAACAAATATCCCATCCCTCTCATTGCGGACTTGTTCGACCAACTGGGCAAAGCAAAGTATTTCTTGAAACTCGCTCAATTGCTTGTAAAGCTTCCCTCTTCGCGAGACGTCGGGACTTGTCCATCGCTCGTTCCAACAACTAATCAACTTCTCTTTTTACAGGTCCTACGGGACTGCAGACGAGGTGCGGCTCGGTGACCCTTTTTGATGGACGCCATGTCGCAAGGCGCCTCAAGACTTAGGCAATCCAAGCTAAGTCCGATCGAAGTGGGCAAAGGCGATTCTTGACTTAGGCAACTTCAGCTAAGTCGGTGGCTTGCCGCAAGGGTGCCTCACCACTTAGACAATTCTTGCTAAGTGCGTGACAGCACGCTCGCTGCAGCGGTTTGAAGAAGCGACAATGTCAATGGTCGCTAGTAGCGGCAGCGGTGGAGAGGGGGAAGGAGGAAAAGAATGCCGAGACTGCAAGTAGAAGGTGAACAGTCATCTTCTGAGTCCCCCGCACCGTCTCCTACCGCGGATCCTCCGGATGCTGGATAGCCACCTGCCTACGCTGCCCCCTCACCTGCTAGTGGAAGCTGCTGGGGCGGTGTTGGCGAGGCTAACTATGGTTGTCGAGGCAGAGAGTGCTCTGCTTCTGCTAAGAAAGGGGCTGGCAGTTGTGGGGGATGACGCCGCCGAGGGCTTGCTGCAGTCGCTAGGTGGCGATCTCGCAGATGCGGCGGATGCGGATCAGCACGAAGGTGGGGCTGGCGGTCGAAAAGTGCTACCGAGGCAGAGAGTGCTCTACTTCTGCCGAGAAAGAGGCTAGCAGCGGTGGTGGACGACGTCGCCGAGGGCTTCTTTGGCCGATCATTTGGGTGGCGATCGCAGATCGGCGGATGGATCCGCGAAAGGTAAGGTAGGGTCGGCGGGGCCGTGCTCTCTATCTGGTGGGGACAGATGCTGCTTTCTTTGGAGAATCTCGACTGGATGAACGCCATGTACCTGTTGGTGATGTCGGTGACGACGATTGGATACGGAGATCAGGTGTTCAACACGACGCGTGGGTGGATCTTCGTGTTCGCTGCGGTGGGCTTTATAGTGGTTCGGTCAATTTATAGTGGTTCGATCTTTCCGACCTACATTTACTCTTGATTCCTCTTTTCTCAAGGTTATCAACTTTAACTATCGATTTTCTTTCTAACGAGCGAAGATTAATTATTCTTATTATAACTTTTCTTCTTTTAATGTGTTTAGGAAAAAACTTTCATACTCACTCTTATACTCGAACAATACTCAAAAAAGAGAGTTAATGATGTTGATATGATCATTATTTTTTTTATAAATTAAGATACAAATATAAACTTGAATAAATACCTGTTACACATGTTATGTCAGTTTAAGATATACACTTATTGCATCAGCATAACAATTACAAAAATAATTTTCAACAAATGGATAGTTATAAAACTGACATTATATATGAACTAGACTTGAACTATTCAACTATTAAGGAAATTTTTGCTCATAACCAACAAACCCAAATTGATTTTATTATTCCAAAAAGTATTATCAAATGCTCCATGGTCTTACAATAATAGACTTAAAATTAGATATGAGATATGAAATATGAAATATAAATATGTGTTGCCTCATATTGAATCTTCGATCATCAAGTGAAATTCATCTACGGCTAGTTTTGACTCTTATTTACATCCTTTTTTTTAGAAACGATAATTAGAAAAATAAATCAGGTCAAGTCAATTTTGTCTTGAGTTAATGGTTAAAGTTGGTCATACTAAATTGATGCTAAAAAAAATAGATACATTCGTATAGGATTAAAAAATATTTAAACACTCTAACATGATCAAAATATTTAATTTATATTTGATACATACTCAGGACAAAAAATATATATTATATAATAAAAATATATTTTTATATATAATACTTTTTTTCATAATAAAATAGTCATATAAAGCACTCGATACAAACGAAAAGTCTCCTTACGTGCAATGTGTCCGCACATACCCAAAAACAAACACATTTTATGCAGCCTATGAACCGCCACAAAGTTCGCTTCCACTGCATGCATGCATTCATGACAATAGAACGACCAATTAAAGCGAGGCTACAAAAATCAACGATATCCACATATTTGTGTACATATATACATATATATATTTATATATATACATATATGTGTATATATATATATATACTTTTTATTGGATCCCCTGAGTCAGCGAAAAAGCGCCTCACAAGTCCATGCTTTGCCACGTGTCCCTATCTAGCAACTCATCTGGAACCGCGTGAGTCGTCCACAAATGGCGCGGAATGCTTTCGCGCGATGGCTCTCGTCCGTCGGATGAGATCGACCGAGATCCAACGCATCCGACGGCTGGCGAGTTTTCCCTTTCCTACACCGTTACACCGTTACACCGTTTAGGATTCAGAGACGGACGTGGGCGAGATATTAAGACGTGTCAGCCGTCGCTCCTTAGGAATATTTTAGGGTATTCTGACCCCCCGTCGTCTTGGATTCCGCAATCGCGGGACGAAGGCCAGCCTCCCCACTTCTTCCCAGTCGAAGCCATCCAAGGCGGAGCAAGAAGGCGCGAAAGGCAGAGCGATCGCAGCAAGCGCTCGCTTGGAGGTTCGGTCCTTCTCAGTTCAGTTCTTGGGCTTGGATTTGGATTTCGCATTCTTTTCACCGAGAGTCAGGAGGGAAGCGAAGAGTTGGTGCTTGAGAGAATCTTAGCGGGTGCTTGCTAGCGTTGTCGATTCGCTGCATATGTAAAATAAGCCCCCTGATCGAACTGAATGGAATCCTTTTGTCTTAATATTTGTAATTAGTAACACTGGATGTTGCTTCGGATTGTCTTTTTGTTCTTCGTCTTCTTTATTGTTTAATTTTCCTTTTGTCGTTCGATATTATTTTTTTACACCTGAAATCCAACAAAGATTGTGGATGGAAGAATAAAAATCAGTGCCTTGTTCTTGTATTTGAACTCGGAGGTGGTGGGTTTGAGGAATTTTTTTGTTCAATCAAGCGAATTATATTGTACCTGGAACTTAAAATAGACCATTTTGATGATAGCAAGGGACGGCGAAGAAGAGATTTTTGTCATCGATGGAGAGCTCTGGATTAGCCAAACAAAGGAACGGATACCTTGGGGTCACCAAGCCAATCTCGTGGAGCGGGCCGACCAAATATGACGAGACAAAGACCCAGGAGCTTGAAAAGGTTGAATTTTATATGGTTCGGATGGTTGCTTTTTCTTCACATTTGATTTCAAAGTGAATGGATCGTTACGGATGCATTCTCCTTGTTATAGTATCTTGCAGACTACTGGATTGTTCGAAAGCCAGGAAGAAGCTGTTGCCAGGGAAGAGGTTTTGGGAATTTGGATCAGGTTGGAATTTTTTAAATTTTGTTTCATCTGATGTGTTGGTATTATATTTTTTGCCTCTTTTGTTTTTGCCAGTCTTGATAGCGCATGAATTATAACAGATTGTGAAGAGTTGGGTCAAAAGAGTTAGCAGGGCCAAAGGATTCAATGAGCAGTTTGTCAAAGAATCCAATGCCAAGATATTCACTTTTGTTCTTACCGACTCCTCCGGGTATTTCTGTTGGAACCTTTTTTTACTCTTTATTACATAATTTGCATGTTGGAGGCATGGATAGGAAATAATCTACTGTTGCCAAACCACTATGAATATGGTGAAATTTGGCATTTCTGAAGTTGGAGGCTCGCAAACATCACACTTGTTTTCTTTCCAAGTTAGGAAACACAGACGTATTATAGTTAGGACAACGAGAAGAAAAGGGAACATGACTGGTCTGTTGCTTCTTCTAGTAAACGTGAGTAATAGTTGGAGTCTCTTGAAACATCTTTAAGTTTCCTGATCTTAGCAAGAATGAAATCACAAGTTACTGTGACATACTGAAGAGAATTATTCATGCCACAGTAATATGAATTGTGGTCGACTCCGAAACGGAAGATAAATATTTGATACCATTGAAATCCAAGATCCCATGGGACTAAATTGATAGGGACTGTGCAATGCCAATCTGCTTTAATTAGGCAACAAATTTCATTTGTTTTCTAAACATCTACAAGACTGTCCTACTGTGTTTCATTTTGCCGCCATGTATCCAGTCATCTTTGTTAGTTATTATTAACTTTAAATTCACATTAGCTGAACAAGCTGTTTGGAGCACCACTCTTGTTCCAATTAGCCCTCTGCCATGTTGTCACTGCTTTGATACTAATGCTTTTACTACCTGTATTCTTTGCAAAAATTTATTACATCTACCATTAAAATCAAGCTCTAAAGATTGGGATTAGTTTCAGGATTGACAATATGACATAACTTATTAAACTAGAATTTCAACATTTTAGGATTCTATGTATTGTGCCATAGGTGTCCTACATCAGATGCTGAGGATTTTGGTGTTACAAGTGAAATTCTTCATGGGCTTAACAAAGGCATCAGGTATTTAAGTAGGGAGATTATGATAACCAAAAATCAATCCCAGGTGGTGTTTATTCTATAACTTGAGAGAGTAATAATCCTTAAAAAAGGCCATATTAAGTTCTCCTTTTTAGAGCGAGACCCATGCTGATTTCAGGTCTGATATGATTATAGTGGCATGCCTTGGTGAATAATATTTAGGCAAAGAGTCGATAACATGTGCTTCGATTATGTGTTGAGGATTTTTGCTTTTCTTGGTTACTTTGTTTGTGTGTTCATCATGGTTTCACTTTTATCTTAACTCATTTATCTTGCGCTATTTATAATAATGCTGGTGTTTTACCCTTTTTGCTTGATTCTAGGTACATGGCCCTGGTGCTGATATAGACACATTATGTGTGGGTCCAAGACATGCAACTAGAGAAGTCAGATGGATTTTTTTTATCATGTCAGATGGCTATAATGTATTGGAAGTAAGCATTGGTTGCTATAACCTATTCTTCAAACATTTCTGAAGGAAGACTTTTTCACAGAACTGCATGACATGTTGTCTGAGATGCCAGAAGTGACTGAATTGCATCCAGTCCCAGATGCTCATTTGCCTGTAATGAAATTTAAGTTCAGTGGAGTTTCTATTGATCTTCTTTATGCCAAACTGTCATTGTGGGTCATACCTGAAGTAAGTTTTTTATTTCTATGTTAGTAATCTCTTTTCAGAACCTAAGGTTGGAAGTTGGCATGCTTCAATTTTTACTTAAAAAGACTTCTGGTATCATATTGGTACAGAAGATTCCATTATAATGATGTACACTATCTCAATTTGTTGTTTAAAACAATCATTCTCCATCTCCTCTTGGTATGCGATGTGCATCTTGAGTAGTTTGAGCCAACAATTTGATGAATTCCATTTCAAATTGTAATAATTCATAATAACATACTTTAACTATTCATCACTACTTACATTAAGTTATATCATTTTGTGGATGGTCAATTAACTACTTACTTATGCTTTTGAAATAATAAATTGATGTATAATTCCATATTTGATATATTGTTTGTAGGTTTCTGATCTTTTATCACCCTTTTCAGGACCTGGTCATTTCATAGGACTCTATATTGCTAAATGTTGATGAACAGACTGTTCGTAGTTTAAATGGGTGTAGAGTCACTGATCAAATTTTACGCTTGGTGCCTAATAATCAGGTTGTTGCTTTCCTTATAGTCCTCTGGATATTCACTAGGGATACAATATGAACAGGCTCTGGGGGAGGGTATGTGCGCAGCACTACCTCTATAAATATCTAGAGAGAGATTGATTCCATGAGTGGAATTCTGATCAACCAAGTCACACAGGAGCAACTGGACCCTGCATTGGTGGGGGCCTCGTGCATCAGATTTGCTCCTTCTAATGAATGCACCCATAAATAGCAACATCTGCAAAATTTATTAATTTGTTGATTGTGCAGATCCTCAATAATTTGATTTTGTTTGATCCAGAATTTTTGTACAACCTTGCGCTGCATGAGGTTTTGGGCAAAGTGCTGTGGAGTTTACTCGAATGTATGAATCTTCATTCTTCATTTTTATGGATGTTTCCTTTATTTATTCCCATTTTTTTGCATAACAAATATTTTTATCTTGGTTGCCTTCATGCTGGCCAGGTTTCAGGGTTCCTCGGTGGTATAAACTGGGCATTGCTTGTAGCTCATATATGTCAATTGTACCCAAATGCACTTCCTAGCATGTTGGTATCTCAGGCCAAATCCTGTGATGCTTTGTGAAATTCAAGAGGGTAATCTAGGAATTCCAATTTGGGACCCAAGAAGAAATTCTAGAGACAGGTTGCACCAAATGCCGATAATAACACCTGTCTATCCCTGTATGAATTCTAGCTACAATGTATCATCAAGTACACTACGGGTCATGGCGGAAGAATTTCAGCATGGAAATGAGATCTGCAAGGTGAATTGTATTACCTTATTTTCTAGTATCATAAGCACAACAAGCATCTAAGTTTTTCTAGAAGGTTCTGTAACAATCATAACTTTCTAGTTGTTGGAATCCCAAAGTGTAGTCTTGATTCTGAAGTCTGATGGAGAGCTGTAGGAAATGATAAATGAACATGCTGCTTCATATTATAAGATTGTTTCTTTGTCCCAGTTGTTGGCTCCATGATTGATATCTGACTAATTTTGTGCTACAGTCAATCTTTTTTTATGTTGATATTTATGTTTTTAATGCTGCTAAAGCTCTCTTTATGATGCATTATGGTGGTTACTATGCTCAGGCAATGGAGGCAAACAAGGCTGACTGGGATACTCATTTTGAGTCCTATCCTTTTTTTGAAGCCTACAAACATTATCTGGAAATCGATATTAGTGCAGAAAATGAATCTGACCTTAGGAAGTGGAAGGGTTGGGTAGAACTCGACTTCGGACTCTGACTCTGAAGGTGAAGTGAACTATTTTTAATTAATGCTGCGTGCAGACATAAATATCTGCCTTGGGGCTTGCAAAGATTTGCCAAAAGTACAAAGTTATCAAGTTTATGCATTATACAGTGCATGCTCACTAGATTGGTCAAGTTTATCTATCAAATAATCAGACTAATCTTAAACTGCGTTCGATTAAATTGATTCTGAAATCATAAATAGAATTTGCCATCTGCATTTGCTGTCTTATAGTTTCTTGGACAGTGTAATACCTTTGCTGGTGATATAATTGAACTAGAACTGATTCTGTGTAATTTATTGATCAAAAGTCTCCGGAGTTGTCTGCACTATTGTGGAGCGGGGCTCCTGCTTCGACATCCAATACTCAGATAAAGCCCCGGAGGTAATTAACTTGATGATTTGCCAAAGTTGTTCTGCTGATCTGATAAAAAAATATTAGTCAGTTGGTCGCATTACTATTTGCTGCATCTTCACAGTGATGCTACGTCAGTTACAACACGAGCTTATGTTTGTACATATGGTTTCTCTCCTGGTGGATCTTTGAAGCTTATTATATATCCAGCTTTTGCAGGTTGAGATTTAGTATGGTGTAAGCTACTGGAGAAAGATTGTGATTGTACTAAAGGTAAGAGAATTACAAATGCAACGTGTTGTGGCTGGATTGTAACATCTCTAGTTAGTCTAATAATCTCACATCCGAAGTGGGTGGGACTAAGATTGTCTTATATGGGCCTGATGAGTGTACTACTAATAACTTCAGCTTAAGCATTTTGGCCAGTGGTTGATAAGTCAAAACGAAATTGATAGACTAGTTAGCCCATCAGGTCGGGTCATGACATTTGGTATCAGAGCCGACCTAGTATTCGGGCATGATGAGGTAGGCTTGAGTAGGAAAGGACTATCTGTGGATGAAGTCAGAGAACTTATCACAGCGTGAAGCCACCACTAGGCTATGTCTCACATGCACCATGTTAGGGTCTGATCTGGGTTTTGACAGGGACGTCAAGTCGTTTAAGTGGGGGAGATTGTAACACCCCTAGTTAGTCCAATAATCTCACATCGAAAGTGGGTGGGACTAAGATTAACTTATATGGGCTGATGAGTGTACTACTAACAATTTCAGCTTAAGCATTTTGGCCAGTAATTGATAGATTAAAACGAAGTTGATAGACTAGTTAGTCCATCCGGGTGCTGACATTGATAACGAGAATGAAGACACCGGAAGAAGAAATTATGATGCCATCGATCTTTACTCAGAGCACTCTCACCGTGTCATAAAGATGGGCACCAGCAACTGATTGTTTTCTCTTTTTTGCCAGCAACCTATTGTAACTATCACCATGTGCATACATCTTCCTTTTCTGCTGGTAAAATTTATTGTGCACCTATGTAAATTGCTGTTGGAATGTATGTAAATTGTGGAATAAATGGAATAGCATCATTCGGTTTATACATCATATCATTTACGAACTTTGTGTAGTCGGGTCATGGCCATGGTAAAATCTGAGTGATTCTATTTATTTGGTTGGTATGAGGCTCTCAAGAGACAAGTGCATTCGCAGATCTTTGTGCAATTTGCAAGACCTAATGTGCCATCCCTTCGCTGGTCTAGCGTTGTCATGGGGCCTAACACATGCCTTTTTATTCTCCGGTGCAAGGTGAAACCTCATATCCGGTAGGTAAGCAGTGCACCTCAATGGAAACGTCGCCAAAGCATGTAGTTTTGTCTGCCAAAAATGCTGGTTTAGGGATTTCTAAAGGTCGATGCGCAGTCGTCATCCATCCTGATGAACACTCCATATGGTAAAAGGAGAAAGCTTACCATGACACTACTAGTCTTGGGACCAAAAAAGAAAGACTAGGGACACATCCTTTATGTTAGAGGAAGAGAGAGAGAGAGGGCGGAGGGGAAGTTGTCAAATGGAGATGCAAGTTGGCAAGTAGAAAGATGTATACCAGGAGGCATAAAAGTAGCTTTAAGCCGTGTTGGCAGATTCGGACGATCTCACGAGCACTTTCCATGTTCTCACTAATCAACCCTTTTGAGGACAAATCATGCTTTTTGGGTCCGAAGATCTCGGCGTATCATAATAATCTATTGTCCACTTGTGCTGACAACACGATCGACTTCACAAAACATGTGGATGTCATGTGTCGCGGTAATTATTCTTTGATGGAGATGCGTCACTCCATTCCTCCCTCTCGTCGATCGATTAGATTACTCTTCCATGGTGTTGACATAATTATTAACTAGTCACCATGGAGGATGACAACAGAATAGTACAATTCGTTGAAAGGAAACTAATTAGAGTGTGTTGTCACATACTGCTCCTTGTTTGTGACCGAAACATTTGACTCGAGACTTATCAGTGTGGATAAAGAGAAAAGTGCCACCGAATTATTGCTTTCACTGTGTTATCAATGATGCTAGCAAGAGCTCGATGAACTTCGATTACACCAAATAAAACAACGTTATGCGAGCATTTATTAATGAATTTTATGTTATTGATTAAAGAATAAAATAATGTGTTAGCGTTACATAAGCATTTACCATTAATCCACCAACAATCATAACTTATTTATCTATTTTTCTTATATTAAGT
The DNA here is from genome assembly GCA_024322285.1 of Musa beccarii. Taxonomy (NCBI): domain Eukaryota; kingdom Viridiplantae; phylum Streptophyta; class Magnoliopsida; order Zingiberales; family Musaceae; genus Musa; species Musa beccarii. Next base: position 58,869,743 of record CM044395.1, on the reverse strand, counting down.
AATATATATCGAGTTAAAAAAATAAAAATAAAATAAAATATTTGAATGGGGAACAATTTTCCCAACCAGTGATGGGACCCATCACATGAACGCCTCTTGCATATCCGACCCCACAATTGGCCCTATAAATCTGCTTCCTTTTGGCGTTCAAATCCCTTACTCTCTCCCCAAACCCCCCGCACCTCTCTCTCTCTCTCTCTCTCTTAATTAAAGAGAAGATGGGTCTCTCCAACCATCTTCACGACGTCTCCGGCGATTCCCTCCCGCTGCTCCTCCTCGCCGCCGCGGCATCATCCATCGCCTACCTCCGATCCTTACTCCTCCGCCTTCTCCCCCTCTCATCCTCGCCCGTCGACGCCGAGCACGACATCGAGCCGTCCGTCGGATCCGGCCTCGCCGGCCTCGTCGTCCTCGCCGATCACCTCGCCTCCAACCGGCCCTTCCCCTTCCTCTCCTGCCCGTCGGAGGGCGAGGACCGGCGCCCGGAGTGCGCAGTGTGCCTGTGCGGCCTGGCCGACGGCGACCGCGTCCGGCGGCTCCCCTGCCGCCACGTGTTCCATGGCGAGTGCCTCGACGGCTGGCTCCGCCAGCTGAATCTCTCCTGCCCTCTGTGCCGCTCCCAGCTGGCCGCACCGGAGCTGCGCGCTGTCGTCGACCGCCGGATCGGGGCGGAGCTCGTCTCCTGGCTGTCCCACTACTGATCCGACGGTGGAGATCGATCCGCGCGACGACGACGGTAGCGATGATGTTTTTCTGGTTCCGGTTTACTTTCCAATATCTTATCATATAAAGGAAAAGCTCTATTTTCGTCTTTTTTTTTTAATGCCTCGCCTATTTATCTCACTCTTTTTTTCATTTTTACTGTACTTTTCTTCTTTTTTTTTTTAATGTAAGGCCTTATTTTTTGGGCTCTGACGGCGGAGATCTTTGATTTGGCATATGTTGTCACCGATTTAACTGGTTTTGTCTTCTTTTTTTTTTTTTTTTGCTCCTAAGTTGCACAGCACCTCAAATGACATCTGTTCATGAAGATGACTTCGGTCGATAGCATAACAAGGAGAAAAAGGGTTGGTGACGAACAAATGTACTCGTAATCAAACGATAGAATAATAGCATTTTATTAGTAATTGAAATGAATAATAATGGTGAAATGGCAATGGCAATTTTCTAATTACTAATTAGATTTGTTAAAGGTTTCTTTTTCTAATTTGATAAGGACAAGATAAAGGGTGCAATTTTCTCACATAATCTACCGCGGTTTGATCTTGCGATTAGCAAGTCTCCGAGTCAATTAACATGGATTAGAATCATGCAATTTATACTTTTGATACGCTCACGGATGAGGTTACATTGAAAGCGCTATTTTTACTATATGCATGTCACATTTTGTTGATTTCGGTCACATTGAAAGCGCTATACTACTGTATGCACATCTCGTTGAGATGATATCATGCTAGATTGCAATCGTGACTCATTCATTTGTGTATCCTACCAAATGGCTGGGGTCAGTGTCGTCTCGCCCAGCGTGTTCGCATGATATTGAGCATCCATCGTCAATCGGATATCTGTGGTTGGACTTGGGAGGTCAACTTCTTCGGTTCGAAGGAAGACAACTCGACGTACGATCCAACTCATCGCCCTTTCACCCGAGCCTGCAAGTGACGGCGGCGGTCGACATCGACGACGATGCGTTACATCTCATTTCATCTATCGCATCCAGCGGTCGCAAGTCACTACGATGAACAGTCGTATGTTAACTGGATCGTCCGAAATGGGTCTGCCAGATTCAGGGTAAGGATGTAAAAAAGGCCAGCCCATGGGCTGGGTCGGGTCTGGATGGATCGGGTTGGATTCGAGATCATGAAGTTCGACGCGAACCCCACAACCCGGCCGGGTCGGCTCATGTCATGCGCATTGGTTGGGTTGGACAACGAACGAGAACATTCGCTCGAACCCGATAAATCGGATCTCGATCGGTCCAGCTTGGTTCGATCGATAGCTCCATTTAATCACGCACGTCAAGGGTCTGATCAAACAAACAGTGGTTTCTTTCGCCAATCCCAGCGAGGATTGCAATTGAATCTTATAAAACGAGGGAGATGTTGATTCGTAAGGTAACATAAATTAGTCACGTCTCTCGAACAATTATAATCCATGACATACTTTAACCCAGTAACATCAGCTAGATTGTCGTTACGAGTGCTTGTTGACGGTTCCGCGTGCTCCATCACAGGGAAGCTTTAGGTTTGTTTAACGTGTTGGTGTCATCACGCCAGAGAGGTTGACGGCGTACGATTAATTAAAGAGGCCTGCATGACTTATCGATGCGTAGTAAAGGATGATATGATTCCAAGTCATTTTGATACAGTTTGCTAGAATTCCATAATTGAGTTATCCGTCAAGAAATCCAACTAGCAAGGACGATTGCTTGTTCGTACGCTGAGATTCGTGCTCGGGATCGACGGAAGCTGAAGGGCAGGATTTTTTGGGGCCCTGCGGATGGCACGCGTACAAAAGAATCCAGTAACGCTTCGTCAGCGGAATGCGGTCACAAATCGGGCGGGCCCAACCCGCATCGGGCGCCAGTTGGGTGCAACGGGAGATCGAGGGAGCGACGTGGCCGGCGTGGACACGTTGTGATCGAGGGCCCCACGCGTAGCCATCAACACCGCCTCTCGTGGGATTTCTTTTCCTTTTTTTTTTTCTTAATTTGGATTCATATTTTGTCGAGTTACCACTCCATTTTTGTCGTAGCAACTTAGCCCACGTGTCAGTCGAAACGTGGAATCCCACTCCTGACCAATAAATTGTGTTCCGGTGTCCTGTGCACTCGTTTGAGCACAATAAAAATCTATCGTGGTCTGTTTGTCGCGAATTCGTCAGGCGTTCCCTTGCCATTATATGGAAGATGACATGACAGGCATCCTTGTCGTATTAGATGCATTTGCCGCTCGAAAGCTCTCGTTCGTTCCAAACTATAGTGCTTATTTGCAGCTGTCAGCCTCATTCATTTCATTTTATTGCAACAAAAAGGATTCCTCGTGAATAAGTTGCTGTATTTGTAGGAGATTTTCTTATTATAGTTGGCTTCCCCATCATTCGTCGCATGTTCGTTTCAGTTGGACTTATCATGTTTCAATGAGAATGCAACATTCTCTGATTCTCTCATCGGAGTCGTCCGTCCAGCCGTCCTCATCAACCATATCATCCGTCGTCACCTCGACAGTTGCAATTGAGGCGGTCGTAGAACCCAACGCGAACGCAACAACGCATCCCGCACAACGTCGTCTCTTTTTCCGGTTATAGAACCCAAAGCGAGCGCAACAACGCACTCGTCACTATGGTTGGGTACAGCTTAGACTCCGTCGTCCACCACTAGATTTTTATGCTCGCTGACGGAGATCAGGGTCGAGAAAAATCTCTCTCTCTCCTCGCTGACGGAGATCAGGGTCTAGCCATCTCGATCCGGTGGGGCCACAAAAAAACCAAGGACCCAACCGCTTCGGTCAACACAGCCGACACGAGCGGTAGCCTTGCCCCGTCACCCCTCACTTGCCGCTCCCTCTCGCTCCCCTCCTCCTTCGCCGCTTTATAGCCCCGCAGAAACGGAGAGAGAGAGACGTAGACGTAGACGTAGACGGGGATGGATTCGTGCGAGATTAGGGCCTCGGGTGAGGGATCCGGCGATTGCGTTGGGGAGGGGAGGGTCTCTGCGGCGGAGCTGCAGGGGATCATGGACCGCATCAGGTCCAGGGTCGAGGAGCAGCAGGTCCAGGCGGCGTTCGAGATCCGGAGGCTCACGAAGACGTCGTCGAGGAACCGGCGGCACCTCTCCGCCGCCATCGAGCCCCTCGTGTTGATGCTCCGATCGGGGAGCTTTCAATCCGCTGAGGCTGCCATCCTCGGCCTCCTTAATCTTGCGGTTAAGGACGAAAGGTGCTGTCTATGGCCTTTTGCTTCGGAAATGATTTGATTCTTTCGATCTGTACACTTCTCGTTGGGTTGCTTCTTCTTCTTTTGTTGGAGAGTAGCTCGTTGATTGTTGCTTCTACTTCTAGTATTCTATCCTTTATGTTATTTAAAAAAAAAAGTGAAGATATTGCTGCTTTTATTTATTTATTTACTTTTGCCTTCTTTTGTTATTGCGAAATCGACAGCTCAAAGTTTATTTTTTTAGTAAAGATATCATATGAATCTAGAGTAGAAATTGCTCAGATAATTACTGTAGATTAAGTATCGAAGCATTTCTTTTTTCCTTTTGTTCATTTTTTTGGGCTGAAAATTGCCGTTGGCACCACTTTTTTAGATATTTTGAGAACACATACCAGGAATTACAGAAGTTACATTGTAGCCAAAATGTTGACTACATATTGCTAAAGGAGGTGCTTCAGATAAACCATCTGATATTTGTTTTTCCTTTTGATATGTTGCTGGTATTCCATGATTTTGTCAAAAAGGAAGTGTTTAGTGCATATTGTAGATTTATTAAAATGGAAGCGGATTGCATTTCATCTGTTATCTGTGCCATTTTTTGTTGCGGTTTTTCGTCGGAAGCAGAAAGTCGAAGGCTGATCCTTCTGCCTAAACTGCTTTGCTCAGTCTTCATATAATTTTTTTCCTTAAATGTCACACATAGATCATAAAGAAATTGCAACTTCATTACTAACTATTCCAATCACAAGTGAGATAATAAATTTATAAGTAGTCTTCTGTTTTTATGTTTGAGTACTTTGGATGATCAAGATAGTGTGGTGATGATAATGATATTGCCAATTCACTATCCTATTATACTAAAAAAGACAAACTCCCAGATGTTGGCCTCATATCACTGAATGAGAAAATCTGTTGCCAATTCACCAGATTTTGTTGTCTAGGACCAGAGGACTTCTATATTATTCATATGAGGATTAATGGCAAGCTCAGGTTGGTTGTGAAGTTATACTCGATATATGTAATATGTATTATTTAACATGAGGATAATGAAATGGCAACTTATACATGGTAAAGCAAAAATTTGAACCTCTCTCTGATATCTCTTGTTCTAGAACTTGTTCTTCTATTCCACAAATATGGTTGCTTGAACTAAGAATTCTGCATATATGTCTTACTCGAAAGAAAGAGTAGCATAGATATTGAAAACTTGATGCAGAGGTAGAAGTCTAGGACCAATTGTTGTGTATTGTCGGATGACAAAGTGCGGTAATGGACACCCCTTGGTTTATACAATTTTGTTCCTAGGTATTGATTAGCTGAAACAACTCGAAATTATTGACTACCAGTTCCACACTAGGTTCTCTAATTAAATTTCAACAGTAATTAGTCTTGAGGAGATGGAGAAAAGATCAAACGATGATACCCTTGCTCTTTCCAAGATTCTGCACTTTTTTCTCTTGATCTATGAATGTCTTTTACCGTGATGCTGTTAACAACTAATATAAAATATTTGCTGAATTGCACTGTGCTTTTATGTTCACAGGAACAAGATCAGCATAGTGGAAGCAGGTGCGCTCAAACCAATGATCATTTGCTTAGCATCCCCAGATTCTGATTTACAAGGATATGCGACTGCTGCACTGTATACCCTTTCTGCTTCGTCGGTCAACAAAGCCAGGATAAGTGCCTCTGGAGCCATTCCCCTCCTCATCAAGGTCCTTGAAATTGGAAGTCAACAAGCCAAGATAGATGCTATTGCAACTCTCTACAATCTCTCCACCATCACAGACAACCTCAGAACTGTCCTCTCACTCCGTCCTATTCCTCCTCTGATCAGCTTTCTCCAAACCTGCAAGAAATCCTCGAAAACAGCTGAAAAATGTTGTGCCCTTTTGGAATCATTGGTTGGTTTTGATGAAGGAAGAACTGCTTTGACAGCTGAGGAAGGTGGGGTGCTTGCTGTGGTAGAAATTCTGGAAGAGGGGTCCCTTCAGAGTAGAGGGCATGCGGTTGGAGCCCTCTTAACATTGTGTGAGAGCGATCGAAGTAGATACAAAGAAGTTATTCTCAAAGAAGGCGCCATTCCGGGTCTTCTTGAGCTCACCGTCCAAGGGACACCGAAGTCTCAAGCCAAAGCTCGTCGACTTCTAGAGTTGCTGAGGGACTCGCCTTGTCGGAGATCTGAATTACAAGCAGAGATGCTTGAGAATGTTGTCAGTAGCATCGTTTCTAGGATCGGCGGTGATGAGCAGGCAGAGAAGGCAAAGAAGATATTGGCTGAGATGGTTCAGATTAGCATGGAGCAGAGCCTGAGGCATTTGCGGCGAAGGGCCCTCATGTGCACTCCGGCCGAGCCGCCTCTTGGTAACCATCGATCTGAAGTCTCTTCAAAATAAACATCTTCTTTTTCGATGATTTCATCCTTTGTTTTCATTAGTACTTGTACAAAATGTAGTGACAGAAAACCATATTAATAACAAGGTAACAAGATGATGCCGGTCCAGGCCACTGATGGTATCTGGTGACTGGTTACAGTCAAGTGTTGTTAATTTGAGTCCATGTGTTCTTTGTTTTACCTCTCTGTCGGCTAATGGTGTATCCTTTTTGTCTCCTGATAAAATTCTAGTGTTGGAATTCTGACGCATCGCAAATCACAGAATGCAGTAGCCAATTAAGCTTTCTCATAAATCGCAAACAAGGCTTTGCATGGACATCTGCCTTGTTTGGATGGGTTCTTTTGTTGCTGCCTATGTTCATCTGTCTTATGGTTGCATATCAGTGTAAAAAAAAAAGCATCCAGCATAGTCTTGTATCAAAAACCTGTAAACCCAAAGGTGGATTGCGATACGCAAGAGCACAAATTAAGTATCTATCTTATGGATGAACTTTTGAGAAACATAGATGGCACTTTGCTAGGCTCGGAACAGTGGAGAATGTGTAACACCTGCAATGTAATTCCAGTGATGCCATGGATCATTTCCCCTGTATGCCGTAACACTGAGCACTAAACTTCACATTCCTGCCATCTAGTATGGATATTTCCTTTGCTTCCTCGATATCTGTTAGATTGTTCTTTTTAATGCATTAAAGCTTAACCAAATTCTAGTTTATTCTTTATGGCAGACAATGAAACGAATACTAATGACATAAAACATTTGGCAGACGCTCACCTGTGCTTGTCTCCCTGGAAGTCAGTGGCCAAGTCTGTCTGTCATCGGATATGAAAAATGGAAAGCTCATCGTTATCTAGTTGGCATACAAAATAAACATTATTTTCGTATCAGTTTCTGTTTGTCCTGTTCACCCACCCTAACTATTCAACACAGTCCATTCGCAGCATAACATATTTCGGGTTTCTTAGAGGCGTTTAAAGCATGGTTTTATGACCGAATAGCAGAAAAGAAGAAAGCGACAGCGGAGCCAGTTCGGTGTCGACCGACGACAACGAGCCACCGTTCGTGCGCTCTTGCTGTAATCATATGAGCGATATTTTATTGGCAATACCTCGACAAAGGGCAAAGAGAAAGTTTACTCGCAAACGGTAAATCTTCTGCACGCTCAATAAATAAAAAGGTTAAACTGAGGTATGGTTTCTGTATCTACCTAACATGCCGGTTTCGTCCTCAACCTGTTAAGGAAATATGATACTTTGGTCGTCACATAACGATCAAGCTGACACAGAAGAGATTAGACCTGCTCTCTCGATCTATCTACGTAGATATAAGTTTAATATAGATGATTCTAAATTATCTTTTCCCTTATCGTCTGGATAAACAAAAGGATAAAGATAAACAGTTAGAGACAGTTAAGGATTACGTCATTGTAGAATATTTTATTTTTTTTTTATGATTAAATATAAAATTTACTTTTAACATAATTAGTGAGGGATAATAATAATTTTGGATTATTTACATTCACACTTGTTTATATTAGATTATTAACTTAGACATGGATAGAATCGAGAAATATTTTTAGACTTTAGTTTTCGTCTGTATAACACATCGAGCTCGATATTTTTAATTTAAAATATCTTAAACAATCTTACATATATAAGACTAGATTATATGAAGTTGACTAAAATTTTAATAACATCTTTATATTACACATCCATTATCTTATGTCTCAATCATTATGTAAATTATTATTTATCCCTTCAAAATTTAATATTATATATGTATATATATTTAAATATTTAGATACATATTGCATATGTATCTATATCTACTAACATGCTGATTTGGTCTTTATTTTAAAATTATATTTTGCTGTTGTTTATAAAAAGCAAAGGCAAGAAAAGAAAAATATAATGAAAGAAACAGGAGTGTCAGTGAACTACAAAGGTCACCCCAAATAGAATACGCTTGCTTGCACGCGGAGCCTTCTCAACGGACTCCGTCGTCCGTACCCCGAGCCGATGCATTCCTGGCGTGGAAAGGTCATGGCAACGAGCAAAAGCCCAAACCTAGAGTCCAGACCTGACTTCCCACTGTTCCCGGTCACCGCACGCACGAGACACCTCCGTTCCTTTCCTTGCCGTGGTCGGTCAAAGTCCTTTTATTTCTTTCTCCTTTTTTTTCAAGTAGTGGTCACAGGAATCTCAAACGTACCTCCCGGTGACTTCACTCACGGACGACGCCTCAGTATAATTTATTTGCTTGACCCTCCTTCCGTCGCTCTTCGACCCTCTTCTTGTTCTTCCGTTCTTGCTCTCCGGCCGACGCCTTCGGTTCTCCATCCCCATCCCCCCTTCATTTTGGACCCTCCCCTCGCCTCTATTTGGGAACCCTAACCCTAACACTGACCTTAAGTCTAAGGGTTGGATCCGATCGCTCGTTCTTGGATCGATGGGAGAGGGCGACGCGCTGAGAGGTTGGGGCCGGAGGCGATGGATACCTCGTGCGTGAAGGGAGATCTCGGATGGAGATCGACGCGCAGCCGTGTCGGGAGGGCGCCGCGACGGCGGAGGACTGGCGGCGGGCCTCGCCATGGTGCCCGCGGTGGTGGTGCTGCGGACCACAGCCGCGCGCGCTTCGACACGGAGACAAGCATGCCACCGGGTTCGTCGTCGACAAGGGCCGGGGCATCATCTTGACCAACCGCCATGTGGTCAAGCTGGTACCTTTTCGATCTCGACCTTCGCCATTACGATCAAGATTGATGCTCGCTTCTTATCCATGCGATTTTTTTGTGCTGGTGCAGGCCCTGTCGTTGCGGAGGCGATGTTTGTCAACCGAGAGAGATTCCGGTCTATCCGATATACAGGATCCTGTAAGTTCTTGGTTTTCTGATTCTTGGCTGCAGTTTCATCAACTTCTTGATCGGTAACTGTTTCGAGAGATGAATTTTCTTGCTGGTGTTTGGCATCGGTTGCCTTTCCAGCATTGCGATTGTTCTTAGATGTCATTTTTCTCGGTCACTTCTCTTGAATTCTAATATCCTGTGAGTTTTCTTGGATATTCTGTACCCCGTACGTTTTCAGTTTTTCAGTAACTTCTGATCGTTAACTATCGACGGATGAATTTTCTTGGAGGTCTTCGACATTGGTAACTTTTCACCATTGAGATAGTTCTTTCAATTTCATTTTTCTCGGATCACTTTTTTGAATTCTAGCTCACGATTCCGGTCTATCCAGTAGGTAAGATCCTGTAAGTTTTCAGTTTTTATTCTTGGCTGCAATTTCAGTAACTTCGTGATTGGTAACTATTCGAGCGATGAATTTTCTGGAGGTGTTTGACATCGGTTACGTTTTCTTGTCATTGTTCTTTTGATATCATTTTTTATTTTTCTTGAAATTTAATATTAAGGATCCTGTGGAAATATCTCAAAGCACTAATTTGGTCTATAGCTAATGAGGTCTATGCACTTGTTGATGCAACAGATTGTTATCTCAATAAAGTGAGCCTCTCAGTGATATTTCATGTCGTGGTTATTTTCTTGGGAGGGCCTTGTTAATAATGCTGAATATGTACTATTCAGGCATATGTTCATATTGCTAGGCATGAAAGCTTATCATTAACCAGGTTTTGATAGAATTTTTGCCCGTGATCAACAAGCAATGACACTCGTGTTAGAGAGATCTATTCTTTACCCACTTACCATTTATCTTATGATCTTTAAGTTGAATGGATTCGGATTGAGAATTTGGACACTTGAAGCATGGGAATATGAAGCACCATCTTCTTTATCTGTTCTTGAATTTTAGAACATGAGCATATCTAGACGCTTAAGATAGATGTTTAGTACATCGGATAATTTATGTCAAGCAAGCATTTGATTTTATGTCTTCCACCATAACTTGTGGATTCTACAGATTCTCAATCTGACTGAATGCTGTTCATGTTGCTTTAGGAAAATTCATGGTTGTTGTCTTACACATTTCCTGTCTTTTTATGATTAGATACATGAGGCTTCTTCATGACCACAAGTCAAATTTTGATTACGAGGATTCCCCTATGAAGCTGCTTGTGTTGGTTTGGAACAGTTGTAGGAAACGATAGTGGTGAAAAGGTGCGTATCATAGTTATGAGTGTTTAATGGACCTTGTTAATTTTACATTTTTAATAAGTCAAACAATTGTTATTGTTATTGCATGTGGTTTAGAATTGTGTGGTTAATACTTGGCAGTTAACAGGGTGAGGTTCTTAAAATGTCTTCTAATTAAGGACTTGCTGTGAATCTCTTTCTACACGCACTATTCTGGTGGAGGAGGGATTATGTTTGTATGTGTGACTAGTGTAAAGATTATAATGACAATAAATATTACATATACATACATGTTGCTTTTGAGAATTCACATAATTTTATATGTCAAATAACTGAATAGCTTAACAATAAAGATTTGTTAATGTGAAGCTTGGTTCTTGGTGTCATAATCAAAGCCTGCATTTGCGTGGCATAGGGCTGTGCCAATCAGTCCTTGTTGACGTGGCATGGTTCTGTGTTGTGCCATTAACGCCTGATGGTTGGCAAAGCAAAATATTTGCTGCTATTTGTCGGCACGTCTGGCATCCCCTTAACACTAATACCTTTCTGGCATCAATTCATGCCAACATTGCCAGAAATGGTAATCTTTGATCATGGAGTGATAATGCTATTGTTACCCATTTAAATTTATGAATCACCATCTTGAAACATTTATCTTTTAGATAATCCATCTTCTAGTAATGCTCATGTATATGTGATTTTACTCTTACATAGTATGAACTTGCACTTGTATGCAAACATGGTTACAAGTAGAACAAAGAATGCTTATATTTCAATGTCGCTTATATATGAATAAATGATAACCTGCACACACAAGTGCCAGTAGATATCTCAACCACACATACATGTGCCATACAAGCACCTAACTCTATATTAATGCATGCACCATATGCAATAAGAGCCTTTCAATTTATGCTGGGAGTCCGTACCTTCATTATATGTGTAGTAAATTTTGAAATGCAATGGATAAACTGATGAACAAGTGTAGCAAGAGTTTCCTTATGCCGTGGTTTTATAAACTTGCAGGTCTCAAGCAGGAACTCTAGCTCGTCTTGATAAGATGCTCCTCAAAAAAAGTATGGAAGGTCATCTTTATCTGTCTCATAATATATGCATCATTTATAATGTCTTGCTATAATGTCTGATAGTAAAAGCTATAGAGAACTTTTCTGTAATTATGACTTATAAGAAGAGTTAACATTACTAATTTAACTACATTTGTAACAACAGAAACACCAGTGCAATAATCTTTGATGGAAAGCAGTGTGGATGCTCATTCCACATCAAGTTACCTGAAATTCATGGACTGTTGTCTTCTTCAGCTGGATGCTTTTGTTTCAATTTGGAGGTCCTATGAGTGGCTGCTGTGTGGAGTCTTCTAATGCCAAGGATGCTGCTACACAAGTTGGCAGGTCCTATGGCAGTAACACAAAAAAATGGAGGCTTAGAAGAGCTTTAGGTCATTGCTTTTCATCTTCGTTTTCATTTGTTTGTATTTCATGATATTTTTGTTGTACCAGGTGTTAATTTTGGAGGGTTTAATGCTGCGTGCAGACATAAATATCTGCCTTGGGGCTTGCAAAGATTTGCCAAAAGTACAAAGTTATCAAGTTTATGCATTATACAGTGCATGCTCACTAGATTGGTCAAGTTTATCTATCAAATGATCAGACTAATCTTAAACTACGTTCAATTAAATTGATTCTGAAATCATAAATAGAATTTGCCATCTACATTTGCTGTCTTATAGTTTCTTGGACAGTGTAATACCTTTGCTGGTGATATAATTGAACTAGAACTGATTCTGTGTAATTGATTGATCAAAAGTCTCCTGAGTTGTCTGCACTATTGTGGAGCGGGGCTCCTGCTTCGACATCCAATACTCAGAGAAAGCCCCTGAGGTAATTAACTTGATGATTTGCCAAATTTGTTCTGCTGATCTGATAAAAAATATTAGTCAGTTGGTCACATTACTATTTGCTGCATGTTCACAGTGATGCTACGTCAGTTACAACATGAGCTTATGTTTGTACATATGGTTTCTCTCTTCTGGTGTATCTTTGAAGCTTATTATATATCCAGCTTTTGCAGGTTGAGATTTAGTATGGTGTAAGCTACTGGAGAAAGATTGTGATTGTACTACTCAAGGTAAGAGAATTACAAATGCAACGTGTTGTGGCTTGATAATGAGAATGAGGGCACCGGAAGAAGAAATTATGATGCCGTCGATCTTTACTCAGAGCACTCTCACCGTGTCATAAAGATGGGCACCAGCAACTGATTGTTTTCTCTTCTTTGCCAGCAACCTATTGTAACTATCACCATGTGCATACATCTTACTTTCTGCTGGTAAAATTTATTGCGCACCTATGTAAATTGCTGTTGGAATGTATGTAAATTGTGGAATAAATGGAATAGCATCATTCGGTTTATACATCATATCATTTACGAACTTTTTGTAGTCGGGTCACGGCCATGGTAAAATCTGAGTGATTCTATTTATTTGGTTGGTACGAGGCTCTCAAGAGACAAGTGCATTCACAGATCTTTGTGCAATTTGCAAGACCTAATGTGACATCCCTTCGCTGGTCTAGCGTTGTCACGGGGCCTAACACAAGCCTTTTTATTCTCCGGTGCAAGGTGAAACCTCATATCCGGTAGGTAAGCAGTGCACCTCAATGGAAACGTCGCCAAAGCATGTAGTTTTGTCTGCCAAAAATGCTGGTTGAGGGATTTCTAAAGGTCGATGCGCTGTCGTCATCCATCCTGATGAACACTCCATATGGTAAAAGGAGAAAGCTTACCATGACACTACTAGTCTTGGGATCAAAAAAGAAAGACTAGGGACACATCCTTTATGTTAGAGGAAGAGAGAGAGAGAGGGCGGAGGGGAAGTTGTCAAATGGAGATGCAAGTTGGCAAGTAGAAATATGTATACCAGGAGGCATAAAAGTAGCTTTAAGCCGTGTTGGCAGATTCGGACGATCTCACGAGCACTTTCCATGTTCTCATTAATCAACCCTTTTGAGGACAAATCATGCTTTTTGGGTCCGAAGATCTCGGCGTATCATAATAATCTATTGTCCACTTGTGCTGACAACACGATCGACTTCACAAAACATGTGGATGTCATGTGTCGCGGTAATTATTCTATGATGGAGATGCGTCACTCCATTCCTCCCTCTCGTCGATCGATTAGATTACTCTTCCATGGTGTTGACATAATTATTAACTAGTCACCATGGAGGATGACAACAGAATAGTACAATTCGTTGAAAGGAAGCTAATTAGAGTGTGTTGTCACATACTGCTCCTTGTTTGTGACCGAAACATTTGACTCGAGACTTATCAGTGTGGATAAAGAGAAAAGTGCCACCGAATTATTGCTTTCACTGTGTTATCAATGATGCTAGCAAGAGCTCGATGAACTTCGATTAAACCAAATAAAACAACGTTATGCGAGCATTTATTAATGAATTTTATGTTATTGATTAAAGAATAAAATAATGTGTTAGCGTTACATAAGCATTTACCATTAATCCACCAACAATCATAACTTATTTATCTATTTTTCTTATATTAAGTAATATATATCGAGTTAAAAAAATAAAAATAAAATAAAATATTTGAATGGGGAACAATTTTCCCAACCAGTGATGGGACCCATCACATGAACGCCTCTTGCATATCCGACCCCACAATTGGCCCTATAAATCTGCTTCCTTTTGGCGTTCAAATCCCTACTCTCTCCCCAAACCCCGCACCTCTCTCTCTCTCTCTCTCTCTCTCTCTCTCTCTTAATTAAAGAGAAGATGGGTCTCTCCAACCATCTTCACGACGTCTCCGGCGATTCCCTCCCGCTGCTCCTCCTCGCCGCCGCGGCATCATCCATCGCCTACCTCCGATCCTTACTCCTCCGCCTTCTCCCCCTCTCATCCTCGCCCGTCGACGCCGAGCACGACATCGAGCCGTCCGTCGGATCCGGCCTCGCCGGCCTCGTCGTCCTCGCCGATCACCTCGCCTCCAACCGGCCCTTCCCCTTCCTCTCCTGCCCGTCGGAGGGCGAGGACCGGCGCCCGGAGTGCGCAGTGTGCCTGTGCGGCCTGGCCGACGGCGACCGCGTCCGGCGGCTCCCCTGCCGCCACGTGTTCCATGGCGAGTGCCTCGACGGCTGGCTCCGCCAGCTGAATCTCTCCTGCCCTCTGTGCCGCTCCCAGCTGGCCGCACCGGAGCTGCGCGCTGTCGTCGACCGCCGGATCGGGGCGGAGCTCGTCTCCTGGCTGTCCCACTACTGATCCGACGGTGGAGATCGATCCGCGCGACGACGACGGTAGCGATGATGTTTTTCTGGTTCCGGTTTACTTTCCAATATCTTATCATATAAAGGAAAAGCTCTATTTTCGTCTTTTTTTTAATGCCTCGCCTATTTATCTCACTCTTTTTTTCATTTTTACTGTACTTTTCTTTTTTTTTTTTTTTTAATGTAAGGCCTTATTTTTTGGGCTCTGACGGCGGAGATCTTTGATTTGGCATATGTTGTCACCGATTTAACTGGTTTTGTCTTCTTTTTTTTTTTGCTCCTAAGTTGCACAGCACCTCAAATGACATCTGTTCATGAAGATGACTTCGGTCGATAGCATAACAAGGAGAAAAGGGTTGGTGACGAACAAATGTACTCGTAATCAAACGATAGAATAATAGCATTTTATTAGTAATTGAAATGAATAATAATGGTGAAATGGCAATGGCAATTTTCTAATTACTAATTAGATTTGTTAAAGGTTTCTTTTTCTAATTTGATAAGGACAAGATAAAGGGTGCAATTTTCTCATAATCTACCGCGGTTTGATCTTGCGATTAGCAAGTCTCCGAGTCAATTAACATGGATTAGAATCATGCAATTTATACTTTTGATACGCTCACGGATGAGGTTACATTGAAAGCGCTATTTTTACTATATGCATGTCACATTTTGTTGATTTCGGTCACATTGAAAGCGCTATACTACTGTATGCACATCTCGTTGAGATGATATCATGCTAGATTGCAATCGTGACTCATTCATTTGTGTATCCTACCAAATGGCTGGGGTCAGTGTCGTCTCGCCCAACGTGTTCGCATGATATTGAGCATCCATCGTCAATCGGATATCTGTGGTTGGACTTGGGAGGTCAACTTCTTCGGTTCGAAGGAAGACAACTCCTCGGTTCGAAGGAAGACAACTCGACGTACGATCCAACTCATCGCCCTTTCACCCGAGCCTGCAAGTGACGGCGGCGGTCGACATCGACGACGATGCGTTACATCTCATTTCATCTATCGCATCCAGCGGTCGCAAGTCACTACGATGAACAGTCGTATGTTAACTGGATCGTCCGAAATGGGTCTGCCAGATTCAGGGTAAGGATGTAAAAAAGGCCAGCCCATGGGCTGGGTCGGGTCTGGATGGACCGGGTTGGATTCGAGATCATGAAGTTCGACGCGAACCCCACAACCCGGCCGGGTCGGCTCATGTCATGCGCATTGGTTGGGTTGGACAACGAACGAGAACATTCGCTCGAACCCGATAAATCGGATCTCGATCGGTCCAGCTTGGTTCGATCGATAGCTCCATTTAATCACGCACGTCAAGGGTCTGATCAAACAAACAGTGGTTTCTTTCGCCAATCCCAGCGAGGATTGCAATTGAATCTTATAAAACGAGGGAGATGTTGATTCGTAAGGTAACATAAATTAGTCACGTCTCTCGAACAATTATAATCCATGCCATACTTTAACCCAGTAACATCAGCTAGATTGTCGTTACGAGTGCTTGTTGACGGTTCCGCGTGCTCCATCACAGGGAAGCTTTAGGTTTGTTTAACGTGTTGGTGTCATCACGCCAGAGAGGTTGACGGCGTACGATTAATTAAAGAGGCCTGCATGACTTATCGATGCGTAGTAAAGGATGATATGATTCCAAGTCATTTTGATACAGTTTGCTAGAATTCCATAATTGAGTTATCCGTCAAGAAATCCAACTAGCAAGGACGATTGCTTGTTCATACGCTGAGATTCGTGCTCGGGATCGACGGAAGCTGAAGGGCAGGATTTTTTGGGGCCCTGCGGATGGCACGCGTACAAAAGAATCCAGTAACGCTTCGTCAGCGGAATGCGGTCACAAATCGGGCGGGCCCAACCCGCATCGGGCGCCAGTTGGGTGCAACGGGAGATCGAGGGAGCGACGTGGCCCGCGTGGACACGTTGTGATCGAGGGCCCCACGCGTAGCCATCAACACCGCCTCTCGTGGGATTTCTTTTCCTTTTTTTTTTTCTTAATTTGGATTCATATTTTGTCGAGTTACCACTCCATTTTTGTCGTAGCAACTTAGCCCACGTGTCAGTCGAAACGTGGAATCCCACTCCTGACCAATAAATTGTGTTCCGGTGTCCTGTGCACTCGTTTGAGCACAATAAAAATCTATCGTGGTCTGTTTGTCGCGACTTCGTCAGGCGTTCCCTTGCCATTATATGGAAGATGACATGACATGCATCCTTGTTGTATTAGATGCATTTGCCGCTCGAAAGCTCTCGTTCGTTCCAAACTATAGTGCTTATTTGCAGCTGTCAGCCTCATTCATTTCATTTTATTGCAACAAAAAGGATTCCTCGTGAATAAGTTGCTGTATTTGTAGTAGATTTTCTTATTATAGTTGGCTTCCCCATCATTCGTCGCATGTTCGTTTCAGCTGGACTTATCATGTTTCAATGAGAATGCAACATTCTCTGATTCTCTCATCGGAGTCGTCCGTCCAGCCGTCCTCATCAACCATATCATCCGTCGTCACCTCGACAGTTGCAATTGAGGCGGTCGTAGAACCCAACGCGAACGCAACAACGCATCCCGCACAACGTCGTCTCTTTTTCCGGTTATAGAACCCAAAGCGAGCGCAACAACGCACTCGTCACTATGGTTGGGTACAGCTTAGACTCCGTCGTCCACCACTAGATTTTTATGCTCGCTGACGGAGATCAGGGTCGAGAAAAATCTCTCTCTCTCCTCGCTGACGGAGATCAGGGTCTAGCCACCTCGATCCGGTGGGGCCACAAAAAAACCAAGGACCCAACCGCTTCGGTCAACACAGCCGACACGAGCGGTAGCCTTGCCCCGTCACCCCTCACTTGCCGCTCCCTCTCGCTCCCCTCTTCCTTCGCCGCTTTATAGCCCCGCAGAAACGGAGAGAGAGAGAGACGTAGACGTAGACGTAGACGGGGATGGATTCGTGCGAGATTAGGGCCTCGGGTGAGGGATCCGGCGATTGCGTTGGGGAGGGGAGGGTCTCTGCGGCGGAGCTGCAGGGGATCATGGACCGCATCAGGTCCAGGGTCGAGGAGCAGCAGGTCCAGGCGGCGTTCGAGATCCGGAGGCTCACGAAGACGTCGTCGAGGAACCGGCGGCACCTCTCCGCCGCCATCGAGCCCCTCGTGTTGATGCTCCGGTCGGGGAGCTTTCAATCCGCTGAGGCTGCCATCCTCGGCCTCCTTAATCTTGCGGTTAAGGACGAAAGGTGCTGTCTATGGCCTTTCGCTTCGGAAATGATTTGATTCTTTCGATCTGTACACTTCTCGTTGGGTTGCTTCTTCTTCTTTTGTTGGAGAGTAACTCGTTGATTGTTGCTTCTACTTCTAGTATTCTATCCTTTATGTTATTTAAAAAAAAAGTGAAGATATTGCTGCTTTTATTTATTTATTTACTTTTGCCTTCTTTTGTTATTGCGAAATCGACAGCTCAAAGTTTATTTTTTTTAGTAAAGATATCATATGAATCTAGAGTAGAAATTGCTCAGATAATTACTGTAGACTAAGTATCGAAGCATTTCTTTTTTCCTTTTGTTCATTTTTTTGGGCTGAAAATTGCCGTTGGCACCACATTTTTTAGATATTTTGAGAACACATACCAGGAATTACAGAAGTTACATTGTAGCCAAAATGTTGACTACATATTGCTAAAGGAGGTGCTTCAGATAAACCATCTGATATTTGTTTTTCCTTTTGATATGTTGCTGGTATTCCATGATTTTGTCAAAAAGGAAGTGTTTAGTGCATATTGTAGATTTATTAAAATGGAAGCGGATTGCATTTCATCTGTTATCTGTGCCATTTTTTGTTGCGGTTTTTCGTCGGAAGCAGAAAGTCGAAGGCTGATCCTTCTGCCTAAACTGCATTGCTCAGTCTTCATATAATTTTTTTCCTTAAATGTCACACATAGATCATAAAGAAATTGCAACTTCATTACTAACTATTCCAATAACAAGTGAGATAATAAATTTATAAGTAGTCTTCTGTTTTTATGTTTGAGTACTTTGGATGATCAAGATAGTGTGGTGATGATAATGATATTGCCAATTCACTATCCTATTATACTAAAAAAGACAAACTCCCAGATGTTGGCCTCATATCACTGAATGAGAAAATCTGTTGCCAATTCACCAGATTTTGCTGTCTAGGACCAGAGGACTTCTATATTATTCATATGAGGATTAATGGCAAGCTCAGGTTGGTTGTGAAGTTATACTCGATATATGTAATATGTATTATTTCACATGAGGATATATGTATTATTCCACAAATATGGTTGCTTGAACTAAGAATTCTGCATATATGTCTTACTCGAAAGAAAGAGTAGCATAGATATTGAAAACATAATGCAGAGGTAGAAGTCTAGGACCAATTGTTGTGTATTGTCGGATGACAAAGTGCGGTAATGGACACCCCTTGGTTTATACAATTTTGTTCCTAGGTATTGATTAGCTGAAACAACTCGAAATTATTGACTACCAGTTCCACACTAGGTTCTCTAATTAAATTTCAACAGTAATTAGTCTTGAGGAGATGGAGAAAAGATCAAACGATGATACCCTTGCTCTTTCCAAGATTCTGCACTTTTTTCTCTTGATCTATGAATGTCTTTTACCGTGATGCTGTTAACAACTAATATAAAATATTTGCTGAATTGCACTGTGCTTTTATGTTCACAGGAACAAGATCAGCATAGTGGAAGCAGGTGCGCTCAAACCAATGATCATTTGCTTAGCATCCCCAGATTCTGATTTACAAGGATATGCGACTGCTGCACTGTATACCCTTTCTGCTTCGGCGGTCAACAAAGCCAGGATAAGTGCCTCTGGAGCCATTCCCCTCCTCATCAAGGTCCTTGAAATTGAAGTCAACAAGCCAAGATAGATGCTATTGCAACTCTCTACAATCTCTCCACCATCACAGACAACCTCAGAACTGTCCTCTCACTCCGTCCTATTCCTCCTCTGATCAGCTTTCTCCAAACCTGCAAGAAATCCTCGAAAACAGCTGAAAAATGTTGTGCCCTTTTGGAATCATTGGTTGGTTTTGATGAAGGAAGAACTGCTTTGACAGCTGAGGAAGGTGGGGTGCTTGCTGTGGTAGAAATTCTGGAAGAGGGGTCCCTTCAGAGTAGAGGGCATGCGGTTGGAGCCCTCTTAACATTGTGTGAGAGCGATCGAAGTAGATACAAAGAAGTTATTCTCAAAGAAGGCGCCATTCCGGGTCTTCTTGAGCTCACCGTCCAAGGGACACCGAAGTCTCAAGCCAAAGCTCGTCGACTTCTAGAGTTGCTGAGGGACTCGCCTTGTCGGAGATCTGAATTACAAGCAGAGATGCTTGAGAATGTTGTCAGTAGCATCGTTTCTAGGATCGACGGTGATGAGCAGGCAGAGAAGGCAAAGAAGATATTGGCTGAGATGGTTCAGATTAGCATGGAGCAGAGCCTGAGGCATTTGCGGCGAAGGGCCCTCATGTGCACTCCGGCCGAGCCGCCTCTTGGTAACCATCGATCTGAAGTCTCTTCAAAATAAACATCTTCTTTTTCGACGATTTCATCCTTTGTTTTCATTAGTACTTGTACAAAATGTAGTGACAGAAAACCATATTAATAACAAGGTAACAAGATGATGCCGGTCCAGGCCACTGATGGTATCTGGTGACTGGTTAAGCAGTCAAGTGTTGTTAATTTGAGTCCATGTGTTCTTTGTTTTACCTCTCTGTCGGCTAATGGTGTATCCTTTTTGTCTCCTGATAAAATTCTAGTGTTGGAATTCTGACGCATCGCAAATCACAGAATGCAGTAGCCAATTAAGCTTTCTCATAAATCGCAAACAAGGCTTTGCATGGACATCTGCCTTGTTTGGATGGGTTCTTTTGTTGCTGCCTATGTTCATCTGTCTTATGGTTGCATATCATTGTAAAAAAAAAGCATCCAGCATAGTCTTGTATCAAAAACCTGTAAACCCAAAGGTGGATTGCGATACGCAAGAGCACAAATTAAGTATCTATCTTATGGATGAACTTTTGAGAAACATAGATGGCACTTTGCTAGGCTCGGAACAGTGGAGAATGTGTAACACCTGCAATGTAATTCCAGTGATGCCATGGATCATTTCCCCTGTATGCCGTAACACCGAGCACTAAACTTCACATTCCTGCCATCTAGTATGGATATTTCCTTTGCTTCCTCGATATCTGTTAGATTGTTCTTTTTAATGCATTAAAGCTTAACCAAATTCTAGTTTATTCTTTATGGCAGACAATGAAACGAATACTAATGACATAAAACATTTGGCAGACGCTCACCTGTGCTTGTCTCCCTGGAAGTCAGTGGCCAAGTCTGTCTGTCATCGGATATGAAAAATGGAAAGCTCATCGTTATCTAGTTGGCATACAAAATAAACATTATTTTCGTATCAGTTTCTGTTTGTCCTGTTCACCCACCCTAACTATTCAACACAGTCCATTCGCAGCATAACATATTTCGGGTTTCTTAGAGGCGTTTAAAGCATGGTTTTATGACCGAATAGCAGAAAAGAAGAAAGCGACAGCGGAGCCAGTTCGGTGTCGACCGACGACAACGAGCCACCGTTCGTGCGCTCTTGCTGTAATCATATGAGCGATATTTTATTGGCAATACCTCGACAAAGGGCAAAAGAGAAAGTTTACTCGCAAACGGTAAATCTTCTGCACGCTCAATAAATAAAAAGGTTAAACTGAGGTATGGTTTCTGTATCTACCTAACATGCCGGTTTCGTCCTCAACCTGTTAAGGAAATATGATACTTTGGTCGTCACATAACGATCAAGCTGACACAGAAGAGATTAGACCTGCTCTCTCGATCTATCTACGTAGATATAAGTTTAATATAGATGATTCTAAATTATCTTTTCCCTTATCGTCTGGATAAACAAAAGGATAAAGATAAACAGTTAGAGACGGTTAAGGATTACGTCATTGTAGAATATTTTATTTTTTTTATGATTAAATATAAAATTTACTTTTAACATAATTAGTGAGGGATAATAATAATTTTGGATTATTTACATTCACACTTGTTTATATTAGATTATTAACTTAGACATGGATAGAATCGAGAAATATTTTTTAGACTTTAGTTTTCGTACAGATAACACATCGAGAGCTCGATATTTTTAATTTAAAATATCTTAAACAATCTTACATATATA
Source organism: Musa beccarii (assembly GCA_024322285.1). Taxonomy (NCBI): domain Eukaryota; kingdom Viridiplantae; phylum Streptophyta; class Magnoliopsida; order Zingiberales; family Musaceae; genus Musa; species Musa beccarii. The sequence goes on along the minus strand of CM044395.1, from coordinate 58,847,799 downwards.
AGACTAGATTATATGAAGTTGACTAAAATTTTAATAACATCTTTATATTACACATCCATTATCTTATGTCTCAATCATTATGTAAATTATTATTTATCCCTTCAAAATTTAATATTATATATGTATATATATTTAAATATTTAGATACATATTGCATATGTATCTATATCTACTAACATGCTGATTTGGTCTTTATTTTAAAATTATATTTTGCTGTTGTTTATAAAAAGCAAAGGCAAGAAAAGAAAAATATAATGAAAGAAACAGGAGTGTCAGTGAACTACAAAGGTCACCCCAAATAGAATACGCTTGCTTGCACGCGGAGCCTTCTCAACGGACTCCGTCGTCCGTACCCCGAGCCGATGCATTCCTGGCGTGGAAAGGTCATGGCAACGAGCAAAAGCCCAAACCTAGAGTCCAGACCTGACTTCCCACTGTTCCCGGTCACCGCACGCACGAGACACTCCGTTCCTTTCCTTGCCGTGGTCGGTCAAAGTCCTTTTTATTTCTTTCTCCTTTTTTACTTTTTAAGTAGTGGTCACAGGAATCTCAAACGTACCTCCCGGTGACTTCACTCACGGGACGACGCCTCAGTATAATTTATTTGCTTGACCCCTCCTTCCGTCGCTCTTCGACCCTCTTCTTGTTCTTCCGTTCTTGCTCTCCGGCCGACGCCTTCGGTTCTCCATCCCCCATCCCCCCCCTTCATTTTGGACCCCTCCCCCTCGCCTCTATTTGGGAACCCTAACCCTAACACTGACCTTAAGTCTAAGGGTTGGATCCGATCGCTCGTTCTTGGATCGATGGGAGAGGGCGACGCGCTGGAGAGGTTGGGGCCGGAGGCGATGGATACCTCGTGCGTGAAGGGAGATCTCGGGATGGAGATCGACGCGCAGCCGTGTCGGGAGGGCGCCGCGACGGCGGAGGACTGGCGGCGGGCCCTCGCCAAGGTGGTGCCCGCGGTGGTGGTGCTGCGGACCACAGCCGCGCGCGGCTTCGACACGGAGACCGCCGGGGCCAGCTATGCCACCGGGTTCGTCGTCGACAAGGGCCGGGGCATCATCTTGACCAACCGCCATGTGGTCAAGCCTGGTACCTTTTCGATCTCGACCTTCGCCATTACGATCAAGATTGATGCTCGCTTCTTATCCATGCGATTTTTTTTTGTGCTGGTGCAGGCCCCGTCGTTGCGGAGGCGATGTTTGTCAACCGAGAGGAGATTCCGGTCTATCCGATATACAGGGATCCTGTAAGTTCTTGGTTTTCTGATTCTTGGCTGCAGTTTCATCAACTTCTTGATCGGTAACTGTTTCGAGAGATGAATTTTCTTGCTGGTGTTTGGCATCGGTTGCCTTTCCAGCATTGCGATTGTTCTTTAGATGTCATTTTTCTCGGGTCACTTCTCTTGAATTCTAATATCCTGTGAGTTTTCTTGGATATTCTGTACCCCGTACGTTTTCAGTTTTTCAGTAACTTCTTGATCGTTAACTATTCGACGGATGAATTTTCTTGGAGGTCTTCGACATTGGTAACCTTTTCACCATTGAGATAGTTCTTTCAATTTCATTTTTCTCGGATCACTTTTTTGAATTCTAGCTCACGATTCCGGTCTATCCAGTAGGTAAGGATCCTGTAAGTTTTCAGTTTTTTTATTCTTGGCTGCAATTTCAGTAACTTCGTGATTGGTAACTATTCGAGCGATGAATTTTCTTGGAGGTGTTTGACATCGGTTACGTTTTCTTGTCATTGTTCTTTTGATATCATTTTTTTTGGGTTATTTTTCTTGAAATTTAATATTAAGGATCCTGTGGAAATATCTCAAAGCACTAATTTGGTCTATAGCTAATGAGGTCTATGCACTTGTTGATGCAACAGATTGTTATCTCAATAAAGTGAGCCTCTCAGTGGATAGTTTCATGTCGTCGTCTTATTTTCTTGGGAGGGCCTTGTTAATAATGCGAATATGTACTATTCAGGCATATGTTCATATTGCTAGGCATGAAAGCTTATCATTAACCAGGTTTTGATAGAATTTTTGCCCGTGATCAACAAGCAATGACACTCGTGTTATGATGGAGAGATCTATTCTCTTTCCTACCCCACTTACCATTTATCTTATGACATCTGTTAAGTTGAATGGATTCGGATTGAGAATTTGGACACTTGAAGCATGGGAATATGAAGCAAGAAATCCATCTTCTTTATCTGTTCTTGAATTTTAGAACATGAGCATATCTATGACGTTTAAGATAGATGTTTAGTACATCGGATAATTTATGTCAAGCAAGCATTTGATATTTTATGTCTTCCACCATAACTTGGTAGTGGATTCTACAGATTCTCAATTTGGTGAAAATCTGAATGCTGTTCATGTTGCTTTAGGAAAATTGGTTGTTGTCTTACACATTTCCTGTCTTTTTATGATTAGATACATGATTTTGGCTTCTTCCGCTATGACCCTGAAGCAATCAAATTTTTGATCTACGAGGAGATTCCCCTTACACCTGAAGCTGCTTGTGTTGGTTTGGAGATACGAGTTGTAGGAAACGATAGTGGTGAAAAGGTGCGTATCATAGTTATGAGTGTTTAATGGACCTTGTTAATTTTACATTTTTAATAAGTCAAACAATTGTTATTGTTATTGCATGTGGTTTAGAATTGTGTGGTTAATACTTGGCAGTAAACAGGGTGAGGTTCTTAAAATGTCTTTAATTAAGGACTTGCTGTGAATCTCTTTCTACACGTACTATTCTGGTGGAGGAGGGATTATGTTTGTATGTGTGACTAGTGTAAAAGATTATAATGACAATAAATATTACATATACATACATGTTGCTTTTGAGAATTCACATAATTTTATATGTCAAATAACTGAATAGCTTAACAATAAAGATTTGTTAATGTGAAGCTTGGTTCTTGGTGTCATAATCAAAGCCTGCATTTCGTGGCATAGGGCTGTGCCAACACCTTGTTGACGTGGCATGGTTCTGTGTTGTGCCAATTAACGCCCCCCTGATGGTTGGCACAAGCAAAATATTTGCTGCTATTTGTCGGCACGTCTGGCATGGATCGACATGCTTAACACTAATACCTTTCTGGCATGGTATGTTTCAATTCATGCCAACATATGCCAGTCAAAACGGTAATCTTTGATCATGCTGATAATGCTATTGTTACCCATTTAAATTTATGAATGCGATATTCACCATCTTGTTTACCAACATTTATCTTTTTAGATAATCCATCTTCTAGTAATGCTCATGTATATGTGATTTTACTCTTACAAGTATGAACTTACACTTGTATGCAAACATGGTTACAAGTAGAACAAAGAATGCTTATATTTCACATGCTCGCTATATATGAATAAATGATAACCTGCAGCACACAAGTGCCAGTAGATATCCACACAACCACACATACATGTGCCATACAAGCACCTAACTCACAACACGCTTGCATATTAATGCATGCACCATATGCACATAAGAGCCTTTCAATTTATGCATGGGAGTCCGTACCTTCATTATATGTGTAGTAAATTTTTTTGACTCCAAGATGCACCATAAACTGATGAACAAGTGTAGTTCAAGAGTTTCCTTATGCCGTGGTTTTATAAACTTGCAGGTCTCCATTTTAGCAGGAACTCTAGCTCGTCTTGATAGAGATGCTCCTCACTATAAAAAGTATGTGCTGTCATCTTTATCTGTCTCATAATATATGCATCATTTATATGTCTTGCTATAATGTCTGATAGTAAAAGCCATAGAGAACTTTTCTGTAATTATGACTTATAAGAAGAGTTAACATTACTAATTCCTTACAATTTAACTACATTTGTATGTCAGATTTTGTCACGAAACACCAACCATCACCTCCTCTTCCCTCATTTTTAATCTTTGCCTCCACCTTTTTCTGTTTATCTTGTTTTTTGCTGCCCCAGTCTTGAGGGTGTGCTGCCTCCCCTCATTCCTCTTCCCCTTGCTTAGAGTTCAGAGTATCTTCTTTTCACATCAGTAACGAGCGACTGTTCAACATCATCCATGGCTTCATACTTGTCTTTCTCAGATTGATTGATTGTTTTTGTTTCATTGATGTTTATTTTTTCTTCTCTCTTTTGGTTGGTAATTTTGTTTCACAAAATCAGTTATCAATTAATTAGTGTTTGTTGGGTATTAGCTAAGAAAATGAGTCTTCAGTTATCTTTTGCATTCTGGTCTATGGCTCTGAATTTGTTACTTTTACTTACTTCATTCTCTGGCTTTGTCCATTGGCCGAATTGCAATTCTTGTTTACTTGACAATCCTTTATTGGAGTTCCGGGTTGTTCCCCTTGATTGGATAAGGACTAAGTTTGTGATTTGGGGAATCCAAATTCTGACTGACCTGATGATCTGGTCTGTAGCCAAACTGGAGGTGGATCCTATCTGATCTGCTCACAGTTCTAATTGCAACAATTATTTTCTTCAGCATTCTACACTAGTCTGACATTTGTTCAGTTCATCGAGGTGGAAAAACATCTGAAACTCATCTTCTATTTCATTAATCTGCCATTTTAGATCCTTATGTTGATCTTCAAGTTTGGCTCAGATGTACAGTAGTTTGCGTTTGTAATGAATTGATGTGTTATAATTACATAATTAGTAATCCAGTGATGTTTACCATGATCTCTGTATCTAGCACATGATCCGTGAAAGGAAAGCATTCATGTTAATCCAGTGATGTATACCATGATTGACACTGTTTTTGGATCATGTATGTCACACTAAATGTTTTGTTGCTGCATTGTCATTATGCTGGTTACATCATGGTTTCTGAGTCTCTCATCAGTGTCCACTATTTCCTAGTTAAGTGATGTTATTTTTGCATTCTCAATACAGGGATGGATACAATGACTTCAATACATTCTACATGCAGGTATGTATGATTGATAGGTGTTCACAGAAGCTGCACATTTAAAACTCTGAATTCTAGTTTTCCATTTATTTCAATCAGTTTTAACCATTTCATGCTAGTTTATCACTTACATATTTTGTTATAACATGAATACCTGTTTATTGTGACTTTTTATAGCGAATTAACCTCTGTCAAAGGCTGTAAGAGAATTTCATGGGAATAATCTCATATAGTGGTGTGAGTTTTGTCAGTTGTTTTTAATCATCATATATGTTAATCTCAAATTAGATATGTTATAGGAAATGGAAATCCAAAGAAAAGCAAATGTCATCACACTGAACCATTTACAACAGCGCCTAGTTATCCACTCCAAAATAGTTTCTCCACAAATTGTTCTTTGTTGTATATATAAGATATTAAAGCTTACCTGCTATATGTTCAATGGTGTTAAGTTTAGTAAATTTCTGCTTTGACTTTTGATAGTGGTTGAATCTGCCCATGATTACTTGGTGAAAAGTCAAAAGGAAAGTTAAAGGTTTTTAAAGTTAACTTGATATCTCTTTCAATGTCAATAGCAAAAGTGCAAGAAAGGATCTGGTGATTGACTCTCATGAATGCTACCAAACACCACTGAATTCCAACTGGCATTGAATGCAAGAGATGACCCTCTTTGAGATGGTTTTTTTCCAATCATTTTGGTCTTAAATAAGTGATTCCATATCATACCTTAAGAATGGTGATTTAGAATAATGACCATACTTTAAGGTTTTTGAGAGTTCTTTCATCTTTTTGCTTTTAATTGGTAGGGGTTGTTTAAGCCCATAGGTATGCCATGCATGAACCTTGGATGTGGCAAATATTTTTATCTCCATGACAATTGTTATGACTAGGAGTCTAGGACCACCTAATTGTTAATGCATCCTTTAGAACATATTTGGATGAATGTTCTATTGATTGTTTCAATGTGATTATATACTATTTGAGGTTAAATGACTTTATGCGGTTAGATGCTATGCATGCTATAATTATCTATAAAGATTCTTGGTTGAAATGCATGCTAGTACTCCGACAAATTCTTGGTTGGGATGATTTGCTAGTTACTTGTGTTTGGTTATCCTTGTTTTGAATAGCGCGTGTTTTTCTGAATTCAAAATGGTTGAAATATTAAACATCTTTTCCCTTGTCCATCTTTACCCTACTCCTATTTGGTTTTTCCCTCTTTTCCTTCTTTGCGCTGCCAACAGATCTCTCTGATCCCTAGTGCTTTACATATGTTATTTTGTGTTCTCCTCTTGCTCATATCTAGATGTCTTTTATATCTAGATGTGAATAAGTTCTCTTGTTAATTTGCCTTTCTATATAGATTCTATTTTTCAGATTGGAATACTAGTTTGTAGAAGCTTAAACGAGTATACTTGATGGCCTCTTGATGCCAGATTTCCCAGAAGCAAGGCCTAAAATTCATTGGCACATGGGGTTACAGCTGGCTGTCAAAATGATTGTGCCACGCTAGTGGTATGCTGCTGGAACAAAAAAGAAAGGGAAAAATATTAATACTAAATATTACAATGTGTTGCTCAAATTGGTGTTGAGCAATTTGATCTGTTGTAAACCTACAGAGACAAAAAAAAAAAAAAGATCATGTTGCTTAAATTAACCCCAAATTCTCACCCATAAAAAGGGAAAAAAGACAGGAGGATAGGCGTCATATATCATGCTAATTCAATTCTTTATCACTTCATCATTGAAGAGCTGTGCCTTGTTGCTGGGCATTATGGAAATAAATCGTGTTGAAGAACGTGAGGAGCATCGGTTAGATAACCCTTGGAAGAGAGGGTTTTGAGACTTGAGATTGATTGAAAAGGTGGTTCTAAGATTATTTTTTAGTTTAGGCTTATCCCTCTGAAGATATCAGGTTGGAGCCCAACTTGGAGATGGTTGGTTTCAAGTGTGATTTGTGGCCATGAAGTGGTTGTTAACCCCCTAGGCGCCTTATTCTAGTTGTTAAAGATTTACCTTTTTCAGGTTACATCAACTAGTACTAAGACACCTTTAGTACACCATCCTGACTAGAATAGCCCTAAAGATTCTCTGAGAAATGCAAGTCACAAAAATGCTAATCTAAATTAACCTAATCAACATGTTGGCTTTATATGGTGTACTTATGACATTCAGTTGATTAGAAATTTCAAATCAATTACTCAGTAAAGATTCATGGTACCATCATGATATTGCCTTGTAAGAATTTCAAATTAATTTCTTAGAAGTTTCTAGTGAGAGTATATTCGGAATACAGTCAGCATTGTCATGTTTTTTCTTTCCTAGTTAGCATCTCTGTGAAATTTAAACTTGTTATTATGAGTATTTGTGCCTTTTTTTGTTCTTTTTGTTCATAACATTTCACCCACGTTTTACTTTCTTGTGCAGGCTGCATCTGGAACAAAAGGTGGCTCAAGTGGCTCTCCAGTCATAGATTGCCAAGGAAGAGCTGTTGCCTTAAATGCTGGGAGCAAATCGTCCAGTGCTTCTGCATTTTTTCTTCCACTAGAGCGAGTTGGTTTTTTGGCTATATTATCATATCAAATGTTTTAAATTATGTCGGATTTCTTAGTCTTAAGACTCTTAACATAATGTTCCTATAAATTGTCTGAGTGTTAAATAAAAGCACTAATCTGCTACTTTGAATTCCTTGTTAAAAGATTTGGAAGTCCAATTATGCACTGCTCAAGGTTCAGGATCTCGGTAGTCAAGAAGGCTCTATTATTAACACAGCATCAGCCATTTGAAGTTCGTGAAAGTTACTAACCAAAGCAAATTTTGGCATAGAAGAATTTACATGAACAAAAATGATGAGTGGCTAGTAAAAAGATATTGCTTTAGCATCTTAAGCTCTTGAACTTGAGCAGCCTATAAATTTCCCTTGGAAATTAAATGAATGAAGTGGAAAAGCTAAACAGTTGCTCTAGAAGGATATAAGTTAAGCCAAAAGGCTGATGGAGCACAAGCCACAATGCTAGAATAAGACAAGTAATTTCATGCACTTAATGCTGTCAAGGTTGGCATCTTTGGATTATATGGATATTAGGTTTGCTGAAGGATAATTTGAATGATCAGATCAATTAGCATCCTTAGAATCTTCAGATCCTCTTCATTCTATTTGTGGACCTAATAAAGTTACCTTTTGTATTTTCTACATGTTAATAATGCTACCTTTTGTTGTAGGTTATTGTAACGCACTATCAGCACTATTACATGTTGATGTGTGACCATTGGTTTGATTTGATGACTTGATGTACTTGTTTTGTATTTTAGCACCATAAATTGTGAATAAGTGCTTGCTTTCTTTTAAGATTTGTGCTTCTGGCTTATTAAGTTTTTTGTAACTTTTTTATCTTGTAATTTCTTACAGGTTGTAAGGGCATTAACATTAATTCAAAAGAGTTGGAGTACGTTTGGAAGCAAGCCTGATGCTGTTACAATTCCTCGTGGAACACTTCAGGTTTGTCTTTTGGGTAAACGTATCTGCTACTCTTGTTCTGTGCATTTTATGAGGTTGTGGGCTTTTTAGTTTGAGATCAATGTATTGTTGCTATTGTTGCCTTGTACATATTCTTTGTTGATCTTTCTTAATTCTATTGCGTTGCCCACGGCCTTCTTGTTTCCCAACCAAATATTGTAATGATGTCTCTAGACTCTCTCTAGTCCTCTTAGAAATTGCTGACCAGCTAGCACCTAGTTATTTGCTTCCCATTTATATGGTATCTGCTATAAGGACTTTTGTTTGTTTAGTTTTGAGCTTTAACGAGGAATCATTACCCTTAACATTCACCATCATTTTAATTCAACATCTGGACTTCTGTACGAGCATTAAATTTATTGTCAGATCTTGACTTGAGACATTATTTTTATCTGGGATTTTAGTGTAATAGATGTTGAGATCTTTTGGTCTTGTTTGCCGTTGTTGTTGTTCCTTGTGGTTCAGATAAAATGGCATTATATGTTTGGTAGAAGTGCATTCATCACTGACATATTTTAAGTCAACCCAGTCGATCAAATCATTGTGTGAATAATCTGTTCCCCAGCTTTTTATGATGCAAAACATTTGAAAGGAAAAATGTTTGTATGAGAGCTATTTTCAGAATACTTACTACTGATATTAAGAACTTTCACAATTCATTTATTTTTTTCAAGTTTCATGCATATGGTCTGTCAGTGGTTTGAGTGGATTGACCATCGACAAATGTACCCGGCCTGATTTTGATGTAGTAAAATCAATGATGAGACAAAAAAATTGTAATTACACCTGAGACCACTGCTATCTTGCTTTAAAAATTTGTCTGAATATAACCTGATGTGACCCATTATTTATTGAGAAAAAGACCCATTTTTTTGCCCTGGTAAAATCAGTTAGGCTTGCTGTAATATGGAATATTGATATTATGCTTATTTGAAAATGAGGGGGGCAGAAAACGGTCTATCACAAAAGTAAGACGAAAGGAACTAGTTAGGGTGATCTTTTCTAATTTTCTTTTGTGTGCTCTGATTTTTTTTTTTGAGAAGGGCAGAATCTGCAACTGCATCGGCCAAGGTATTGCTACGTTTCTGCAGAGTTGAAGATTTCAGATGATGTTCCAGACTATAGGCCACTATTATAGATATGTGACTAATTGCAAAATTATATTACCATGACATTGGTCCATGTCATGCCTGAGGTTTAATGTACTTGCCTCAATCTTCTTCTTGGTCAATCTGATTGATAAGCTGCTGAGTATAACATGAAAACAGAAATGATTTTGTTTGTCTAGATTGTCTTTTCTTAAAGTTCTTATGATTTACGTTTGATTTTTTAGGTAACATTTGTTCATAAGGGATTTGATGAAACTCGGAGACTTGGCCTTCAAAACGAAACAGAGAAGGTATGTTGCAATTCATTGGATGTTTAGTGCATTCGAAAATTAATTTACTTATCTCTTTGCTGATATATATGTATATATACACTTGCATTCAAAGTTTCCTTAATATTTGATTTTCGGTTTCCTATTATGCATCCAACTCTTGTTACACTGTTGATTAATACTTGATATGCTTACCATAACTCTCTCTTTTTTTGGCTAACAATTAGATGGTGAGGCTCGTTTGTCATTCCGGAGAGACAGGGATGTTAGTTGTAGACTCTGTGGTGAGTGTCTGTTAATTCTACCAAGAACTTTTATAGCTTTCATGTAATCATGTGATGGTGTTCTATGTTCTGATTGATTAATTGTTACAGGTGCCTGGTGGTCCTGCTCATAAATATCTGGAACCTGGTGATGTGCTTGTTCGTGTCTATGGAGATGTAAGTAGGAGCATCTTTCTCTTAATTATTCTATCAACTAATTTTTGTTGTCATTTAACCATTTAATCTTTTTTGTTGCTTTTTGACTTCTTAACTCATTGTTTTCTGAAGTAAAGCTTATCTATGACCATCATATGCATAACTATGAACTCTTGTCATGGTTAAGTTGATGCATGTATTATTGTCTGCCATCAAAGAGTTTGTTTCTGTTCTCAACTCTTTTGTGTTAATGCTATTTGATATTAGATTTGTTATGTTATGCAACTTAGCATATGATAAAATATTTCATATGTTACTTCGTTTTGACATTTTAATCAGTCCTAATTGCTAATCATACTTGAAAATCTAAAATGTGATTGTTGAAGATGTCATTTCTTTTTCTGTGCTTCATTTGGATTTTTTTGCTTGACTTGTACTGACGAAAGAGCTTGTGATGTTGATGTTGCTTGCTATTCTGTGATGCATTGCAAGCAACTTTTCTTTAAATGGATGTTAATACTTTACTAAATCATAGTAACTCTGGGTCCTGTGATATGTATAAGTATTGATCTTATATCATGATATAGCATAAAGCTTGGATGGGGATATGAAATGTGCCTTCATGATAAATAGCCATTGCAGTTACAGCTCTTAAAGTAAGATAAACACCTGCATGGCATACCACATTCCGCACATAAAGGTGATGTAGATAATCTATTTGAGAAGCATGATTACATTACTAAGTGTGATAATAGTTTTGTTATAATGTTATTTACTCTCAATCATGGTCCCACCACTACTAGTAATTTCATATGTTTCTCTCAGTCCCAAACTGGACTTGTTGGTTGATTGGTTCGAAATCCAAATCAGTTGGCCTTAAACCATGTGGCCTAAGATGCTTAAGCATACATTAGTATTAGTGAACCTAGATAGCCTTACCATCATGCCCATTTTTTACTCTTTATGTGATACTAATTGGGATGTTACAATCTCTCCTGCTTAAAGGCTTGGTAGCCCTGAATAATTTATTAGTAGGTGACTTGTCAGGCTCATGTCATAGTGATGGCTCTGTAATCTACAGGGAGTCCTTGCCTTCTTAGTGCACATCCCTTGTACTAGTTCCACTGGCACAAAACTTGGATATAATGAACATTTTTCCACATGACTCAAAATGCTTAAACCCATGTCCATCTAGCTTTATATATGTTATCATGCCTTCTCACTTCCTATGTGGGACTGATCTGGGGTCACACTAGCTAACATACAACTATTAGTGAAGAACGCACAACTGTTTCTGTTTATATTTCTGAGTAGTGAACTTAGTATCTAATGTGCAACATCCATTATGATCCTCAAGAGTGTTAGTCCAATGTGGTGTACCAGAATTTGTTTAGGTGCCTAGACATTATCCTGGCCATAAAACATTCACAGCAAGCCTCCTCCACCAGCCAAAGCTATCTTAAGGAAGACTGTTGAATCAGTTAGTGGCTCATTCCCAGGCCTTACATGAACAAGGTTCTTATTAGGGTGTCCTAATTAGTCGGAGAAGATACGTATACTCGTGGCAGAATATCTTCAAGCCTTGTTGGAAAATATATAGATTTGACTGCACATTCTGCAGCAGAATCCCATTTCTTTATATTCAGTTTTACTATGTTTGCTGCAACCATTTGGTCTGCAATGATGGAAAAGAGTAAATAAAGGGCAACCAGAGCTCTGTTGTTACTGGAAGTCCCCAGGAGCATAGTCACTATCTGTAGTTATCATAGAGGGTGCTCTTACCTATTTGAGTCTGTTATATTGTTTCAGGATACGAAGATTACTTTATTTTAAAGTAGTCAATGGAAACATATCTTCCCATTTATCATATCCTTTTTGTTTTAGTTACATAAATCTGATAACTGTTTTTTGTTTGTGATCTAATGGATGATATTTAACTGCAGGTTGTTACTCAATTTCTTAGAATGGAGACCTTACTTGATGACAGTGTAAACAAAGATATAGATTTGCTTATTGAAAGAGGTGGAACTTCTTTAACTGTTAAGTTGAATGTAAGTTTCCTATGTGGCAAATTTTCTTTTTCACCGTTTGAAATATGTGGTATTCATATAGTAAAATGCTTTCTTGATGATCCTATGAACCGCTTTTGATACATGTGGTGTTTATATATTCCTCAGTTTGCTTTGACAAGTTACACATTTATTTGTTAATGCTTCATGTTCAGTATTTGCATTTGCACTGCTGATTTTTACAGGTTCAGGATTTGCATTCCATAACGCCAAATTATTTTCTTGAAGTGAGTGGTGCAGTGATCCATCCTCTTTCATATCAGCAGGTAAGGAATTACTTCAATGGAACTCGAGTAACTACTCCATGCTATTTTCAATCTACATTTAACCAGGTGGCACTTATAATCTTAATGAGCAATCAGTTCAATGTCAATGAGCAGTCAGTTGACTATTTGGAAGCAATCCTAGATGCGACAGATAATTCTAGATGATTTAGGCTTATTCCTATGATCCTTGAGAATCTAAAAATCCAAGTCAACTTGTTGGTTCTAGTTTGGTCTGGAATGAAACCCGTCAACCAATTCCCTTATCAATCCTAATTTTTCAAACCTTATTAAAGAGGTTGTTGAATCCATCTAACATGCTCTACAATTGATACTTATCGTGTAGGTTAGTCAAGAAGAATATTGCCAGAGGTATTGTCCATCCAATAGATGAGATCAGAGATGCTAATGTATATGTGAACAAGATTTCAAATACCATTCAGACTGGTACGTATAGACCGATATTTACCAGACCAACTAAGGACTAGTATCGGATCATTTGGTCCAATTTTAGATGGTATTCATATTTTATTATATTTTTATTGATACCGGTCTGTACGAGTCCGTATTCCATTTGGTATATTGATATATTAGTTCAATGAGCTGTTAAAACTGGTATAGGACCGAAATTCTAAACCATTTTTAGGACATGAGACTGACATAATGTTGGCATTTGAAGAAGAATTGTTGACCCACCAAAAATAGAGAGACATAAATGGATACCACTTTGGTAAATGTTGTCCAGTTATCATAGGGTTAAGATGGGGTACAAGAAAAAAGAGTTGACATTATTTTGCCTTTGTACTAAAAGTTTGTCGAGTTTGTTTGAATTCTCTGGCTTTCATACATGTCCCTGCTTATCTCTCTGTTAACTTATTTTGTGAATATTAAATTCGTGACCTAGTTGCACTTAAAGGGTCTTAATCAGTGGATCCTAAATTAGTGACCTAGCAGCACTTAGATTGTGAATGTTAAGTTTGTTGAGCCCATAGAAATCAAACTGTTAACACAGATTTTAAATTGATTGATTTTGTTTCACGGCAACTGTATACATGAGCATGTTGATGCTGTAGTGGTACCAAGTGGCTTGCTGTATACTGATTTCTTTAATGACAACCTTTGACATGGCCAACTGAGTTAAGATATTGGCAACATCTAATTGCACTCATAAATAGAGCAGCAGAAAATGAGAAGCCTTATGGGATTAAAAGCGACTTGCTTGCTTGAACTGCCCAAGTTTCCAGGGGCATATATTAAAAAGGAAACTACCTTGGATAATTTTTTTTTAATGTTTTTAACATCAGTAATCTATCTTTAGTTCACTTATTATTTTGGATATATTATTATCTTTGTTTTACTTTTAATTGTTTGAAACCACAATCCTTAGCAACCTATGTTTTATCTTGAGGCTTTTTTAGGCTTTGGTTATGACCATAAGTTTGTTATGTATTCCAAGTATGCTTATCCATTTCTTTAACAGGCTCGAAATTTTCGTTTCAAATGTGGCCTTGTATATGTTGCAGATACAGGGTAAGCTTTTGTTTTGAGAAACAAGCTCAATCTTTGTACTAAGTTCTATTGTTTTATTGTAATTTATACATTATACATGTAAGTTGTGTCAATTTATCTTAATATGATCCAATTTTGATTGCATAGTCTCTTAGTGTGGCATGTAGCTTGTTTAGTGTCCTTGGAAATTAAGGCTTGTTGTTTGTGGTGGTAGTGGCAAAAGAAAGATTGGCAAGACCACGATTGAAGTACAGGCATGCTGTTTGTGGTTGATAGTGGTAAAAGAAAGATTGACAAAACCACCATCTAGTTTTGCTGAATTATCTGAATTTGGTTGTGAAATCATATGTTTTTTTGAACAAGAATGGTTGGACTGGTGAGCTCTGTTGAATCCAGATGTAAATCAGTAGGATCAGTGTGATTGATCTAATCTGGTCTATTTGTTAGAAACTAGGTGGTCTGCTGTCATACATTTGTAATAAGTAGTGCTATACATTTATTGGTTATAATTAGTAGGATGCTCTTGGTGGATTGGTTGTGATATATATTGTTTTTTGTTGTTGTCATTTTGTAGTACGAAACTTCTGGTTAATTACTCGCATGTTAGGAAGCTAGGACACTATCTAATTAATTATGCTTTGTTTGCTTTCTCTCACAAGTGAACTTTCCTCAACATGTCTTTTCTCTGATGATATATAATATCTGTCTTATTAGTTCTGTGTGCCAAACAGTGTCTGCTCATAAGATTGGCTACCTAAGCTGTTGCCAAATACTCTCTTCTGTAATGCAAAGTCTGGTTGGACTACATTTTGCAGGTATATGCTATCTCGTGCAGGTGTTCCACGCCATGCCATCATCAAGAAGCTTGCTGGAGAAGAGATATCACAATTAGGTGGCTTTATATCAGTTCTGTCCAAACTATCTAGAGGTGCCCGTGTGCCTTTAGAATATGTGAGCTATGTGGATCGCCATCGGAACAAGGTTCTGCTCATTCTTGTGTTGTTATTTAGCAAGTGGAATCCTTGAGATTTCCATATGTACTATATCTAATTAGTCATTAACCCTTTTAATTGCAATTTCCTAATGACAATCAAGATCTTCATTCACTAGTAACGTGCAGCCTTTTCAGGCTTTTACAACTGAAAGCCTTTAAAGCCAATATTTCTTTCACGAAATGATGCTCACAAACTCTACTCTTTTATAATGGATTTATTAATTTGGCCTGCAGTCAGTTCTTGTCACAATTGATCGTCATGAATGGTATGCTCCTCCTCAAATATATGAACGCAATGATAGCACTGGCTTATGGATGGCTAGGCCAGCAGCACCAGCTGGCTCTCTTTTATTATCTTCAGCTGTTAATTGTGGTAAAATAAGCACAACCTCCACTATGGTAGGACCAATGGTTGGGTCAGAACAATTGGAAGATAATCATCATGACAGCAATGAAAACCGAGCTGATGGATGTAACAGAATGCAAACTGACGATGAGAACATTGTTGATGATTCGATCTCTGGTGAAGGTTCGATAATTGAGAAGAAACGGCGACGAGTGGAGGAAGAGTCAATAGTGGAAGGGAGAGTATTCTCTAATGGAGCTTTGAATGAACTTAAAGATCAGGCTTTTGAGCATCAACACAACTTGGGAAATACTGAGGTTTTACATGATCAGGAAGCAGTCAGGATCAATGCATCACTTGCAGAACAGGTTATTGAGCCCACTCTTGTAATGTTTGAGGTAGGCAAACAAGTGCTTTACTTTTCAATATTGTTATGTCAATGGGAAAATCTAAATGTTTCTCGATGCAACTTTTCTGTTTTCGATGATTGATCTACCTCTCTTATGTATCTATTAATTCAGGTGCTTGTTTGAATGTTTGATTTAAAATTTGGAGGCTTAGGCTATTAATTTTTATATGGATTTCTATTTGTTAATACCAGATTGGCTTTTGTTTGTTTATTTTCATCTTTTGTTTACTTTCTGTGGTATGCTTGCTTCAAATTACTGGTTTCTTACTGAATGCAGTATATTATGCTTGTATATGATAAGTTTGAGCACTTTAAGCAGCAGCCATTAGCTTTTTATTTTAAAATTTCTTAAGACCAGGGTTTTCGATGTTGTCTGGGACAGTTCTGCACAAGTGGCATTTGCTGCTTCGATAGGTCACATGCTTGGTATTTATGCTGGAGTTTATCGGTACACAGACTGGGTAAACTGGGTGGTATGCATGGTATCCCTTTTATACGGGGCAGTACAGGGTCTGTATCGCATGGAATGCTTGGTACAAAGTTGGTATCACCCAATACAAGGTTGGTGCCCTTTGCAGTGCAGGCTTTGTACCAAACAATTTTTTTTTTAATCTTTTAAGATTTTTTTCAAACTTGGTATGTGTTGACGCACACATTGACACACACTGTAGTATGGATCTGTCGGACTGGTACATACCGGTCACTACCAGAGTGCCATGTGTTGGTACATCAGTATGTATTGGTGTTTCAAAGAGGAAGAAAAGGAGGGAGAAGAGGAATGGGTAGCGGAGAAATAGAGAAGGAAGGAAGAAGAGGAAGGAAGAAGGAAGGCAATGGAGGAGGAAGATGGAAGAAAGGGTAGCACTGGAGGAAGAAGACGACAGTGCGATGGAGGATAAGGAAGAAGATAGAGTGGAGGCGGAGAAGAAAGAAGGGGAAGCATTGGAAGAGGAGGAAGAAGGAAGAAAACAGAGCAGTGGAGGAAGAAGGAAGAAGATGGAGCTGTCTAGGAAAAGGAAGAACAGGAGAGGAAGAAAGAAGAGGACGAAGCTGTGGAGAAGGTAGAGGAGGAGAAGAGTGTGTACTAAAGAGATAAATGTTAGTGAACGTGCTGTCACGAACGGTCGTCGCACACCCGCAGCAACTTCGTTCATACCCTTGGCAGCCTGTTTTGCCATGTTTTGGTGTGTTTTTCCTTGTAAAACTACACTTAAAAGATGTGCAGCGCAGATGAGCGAACGATCGCTATTGCATCTGCCCGAAATCCAAAAACAAATTCGCTGCGTGTGCGGGCTGATTTCTGCAGTCGCGCCATGGAAATTTTTGTCGACCATCTCACTTGAACCACCCGGTTGTCGCAGACTTAGCTTGTTTTGCCTAAGCCGTGCGGCACCAATGCGTATCACCGCAAAGGTCACCTACCCGAATCTCCTGCAATCCCTTAGGACCTACAAAAGAGAAGACGGAGACAAAGCGCTTCACACGGGATCCACAAGCCACTCTTTTAGTAAACACTTTATAGCCAATGCACATTCCAACAACGGATATCACAAGCTCGTAATGCTGCATAACAAAAAGGCATAAAATTGGTCCACTAGCATCGAAATTCTATTACAAGTATTCCTCGACGCGTGCATACTTTATGTACAAGCCTCTGACAATGGCGTCAAACTCACTCAAATAGGGCATTTTGCCTTTGGCAAGCCCTTTGAAGCTTTACAAGTGACAACCAACCAAAAGGGACACGACAAACACAAGCATTACAATCGAACAAGACGCCGCTTACAATTTTGTCAAGTGACATTCTCTCCCCACTTAATCCTTCGACATCCTCGTCGAAGCCTTTCTTGACACGCCGACGCAACTTCTTTTCTTTGTTGGATCTTCGATCTTCGCTCCCGCCGCGACGATGAGAGCCCCTTGGCTCCCATTTGTTCTCCGCTTGTTGTTGAGTCGTCCGAACTTTAATTCGCCGTCTTTGCTTCAACTCGCCAATGACTCGACTTTGGTGTGGGGTTGAGCAAGTGGCAAAGTTGCTTTGATCTTCTTTGGTTCTTGCGATTCATCGATGAAGGAAAAGACCATTTTGATATCTGCCGGTCTTCAAATTCTTCTTGTCTCTTGAATCGATAGATGCTTTGTTGGAGCTTTAACGAGCATCACCTCGCAACCTTTGAAGTTTTCGTGTCCTTCCTCCGTAAAATTTGCCCATCGAATCTTCTTCCACTTAGTTGTCTTGAAGGGTCTTGGCATCTGTCTGAGCTCTCTGTTGGATAACTAAGAGAGCGGAACCGGAGTTCCGCCCATTCTCTTGGGAGTTGAGAAGGCAAAGGTTACTTGTCTTTTCGCCTCCTCGAGTTCGGTCGGACATCAAGTCAGTGATTCTTGAATTCGCTGCTCTTAGCTCACACTTCCAAAGCACTTGAAGTGTTTGCGATCTCTCATACCGAGTCGCCTCATCGTGATTCACCTTCTCATTGCCATTGAACTTCGGAATGCAAGAAGTTATCACTCCAACTTGAGTAAGTCTCCGAGATAGGTTTGGTCGCCTTTGGGATTGTACACGCTTCTCCATCATTTCAAAAGCCGACTCCTCTCGAGTAGTAAAGGTACAAAGACCGCGCATCTTGCCTCGCTCCGATCCTTGGTCATGCACTCTTGCATCGACCAAGTCCTTCACTCACGGCTATCTTGATGGAAAGTCGATGCCGACATTGGTCTTACGAAGTTCTCTGGCCTTCGCCCTTGACCTTGTCTTGATACATGGAGTTTGCCAAAGCATTCTCCTCCTCCACGCCCATATCACGACCCAGTGCTCTCCTCTCAAGAGAGCGAAGGGATTGATGACTCCGGAAGTCCCGCCTCAGAGCGGTACCATGGCATCGCGACGCCAATGGCACTACTATCCGTTGTCTCGCATCTGCATCCCTTCTTCGTGATCGGTAGATCTGCCTCTGTGACATTGTGACACTCCTCTCGAGTTCACCTTCATCTAACCGATGATCGATATTGGGTAGTTTGAGTCCCATCGACTCGCATTGCTTCCACGCCCTATTCGACCCCCTGTTTCAACACCTCTGTGTTCTCTCGAGCGATTCCCGCTTGTCGATGGAAATACAGATCGCAACTCCCATGTGGGCCACCGCCACTCATGTTGTAGGACTTGCACCATTTCTGTTCTCCTTAGCTTCATTGGGTGCAATGTTCGCTTACTCGGCCTTGTCCTCTCGACTTGCCGGGCTCCCTTAGCGAAAGTGAGCTCAAGTAGTTCCACTCTTCGCCAGACTCCGATCATACCTCAGATGATCCAGGTCCCCAAATGGGACTCCCGGTACTTGCATCCAACTTCTTCCTCGACAGGCACACGGCCCATAAGTCGATGTCCAAGGCTTCCATTCAATGCAACATTCGGTTGCACGCCAGGAAGACCCGCCTCTGCGGTACCATGGCATTCATCGCCAATCCATAGCTCTTCTTACGTCGTGTTGTTCACCAACTTGGAGCTCCTTGTCGCGCTCCCGATCATATTTCCAGATGACCATGTCCCTCACGGAAACGCGCGTGTGTGCCGCTTGCCACGAACCATTCCACCACGATCTCCTGCATCATGTGCGCGCCTCGATGACTTGCGTTCGATCCTGTGGTATGAACTCGAATCGCGATATCTCCGTGTGTGGACTCGCCAACACATCGCAGGCCTTCGCCAACTTCGACCGATTCTCGCTTGCTTCTTTGGCAATTGACCTTCGTCCCACCACTCTCGGGTCACACTCGGACGAAGGCTAGCTCTAGGACGATCCATCGCCTAGCGGCTCCTTTGAAGTCTCGACTTGGGAAATAGTGCACCATTGTCTGCGATCACGGGACTCTCGTGAGCCTACTAAAGACAATCTCCACTGCATCACACCGCTTTCTCATAGCAACTTGAATAGCAACAACGTGGCATATTCTTCAAGAGTAGCGCTCGATCCTCTTGCCCGTGCTGGGGCCTTTTGACACCAACTTTGCTCTCTTAAGAAATCGTCGCCACCTTAGAATCTCCACCAAGTGCTTTATCGAGATAAGATGTTTGTGCCTCGGCTCCTTCGTCTTTGGCACCATGCAAGATGAGTTTGCTCCATCCGAAGAATATGAAACCCATGGAACGACATGATCCGATTCTTGCCTCGGCAGAGTCCATGTCCTTGACCTCGTGTAAGGAAAGCACCAAGCCTCGCTCCATGTTCCGTCTTGAAAGCCAACTCCCTTCACGCGATTTGGGTACTTCACCAAGTCTTCCCAAGTTGTTCTGCTTCTCGATTAGCATTGGATTAATGGTGGCCCTCACGCCCACCATTCCACGGTCGACCCTGCACAATCTGAGTCGAACTCACCGCGGCTCTTAGTGTGCCTTCACTTTGTGTTGCCCTGGTTGCTCCCCACTTGATCTCGCTTATGTCCGTTCAACGCATTGCCACTTGCGAGATCATCACGATGACTCAAATCGCTCACTCGATCCTCGAGCTCTGTCTTGAGGTACTCCTCAGCGATTCATTGCACCATTCACATTCGGAGAGCGGGACTTATCCCCTCGATATCTCGCCCGCGAGCAACATCTCTCTTCGCATCCTTCCCTCGGAAGTTTTGGAGACCACCGTCCCCTTGACTACTCCGCCTTTCTTTGAACAATCGCGTACCCATTCGCGCCGCAAATGCACTTTGCTAGATTGTGACACCTCACCAATACAACTAAGTGGAAGAAGATTCGCACGCACCCCTTTACTGGGTCTAGCAACATGCTTGACTGCTGTGATGCATCATTGGACCTCAGCAAGCTACGAAAGTATCCTCGCACATCCGAAGAGAAAGTTTGATGCTCCATATGCACGAACCTTTTCCTTCATGGCCATGGGCGATCCATCGTCCGCATGCAAGACCTTGCATGAGTATCGAATTCCTTGAGTTTGCAACTTTCTCACCTCCACAGCTTTGCACAACTCTTTCGATCATTGCAACCCACTGCAACACGGGTCTCATCCTTAAAGCACCCGCTTGCCTCGAACACAAGCAAGGAGT
The DNA here is from genome assembly GCA_024322285.1 of Musa beccarii. NCBI lineage: Eukaryota > Viridiplantae > Streptophyta > Magnoliopsida > Zingiberales > Musaceae > Musa > Musa beccarii. The sequence continues at coordinate 58,826,945 of CM044395.1, read as the reverse complement.
CAAGTGGGTGTCAATGTTGAGCCACCGCTCGAACTCAGCCATCCCCACCTTTGTGCGCTCCGCAGATTCTTCTTAGCTTGTCCTCATGCATGGTGCCTCGACAAGGTCCCCACGCTTGCATGCTAAGTGTTTCTAAGTGAGCTTGTCCCGCTCATACCAACTCACGGACTTAGCGGTTTTGTTTGCCTAAGGCCGTGCGGCACCAATGCGTATCACCGCAAAGTCACCTACCCGAAATCTCCTGCAATCCCTTAGGACCTACAAAGAGAAGCGGACAGAGAAAGCGCTTCACACGGATCCACAAGCCACTCTTTTAGTAAACACTTTATAGCTTGCACATTCCAACAATGGATATCACAAGCTCGAATACTTGCAATAAAGGCATAAAATTGGTCCACTAGTGGACCAATTTATTACAAGTATTCCTCGACGCAACTTTACTTTATGTACAAGCCTACAATGGTATCAAACTCACTCAAATAGGGCATTTTGCCTTTAAAGCCCTTTACTAAGCTTTACAAGTGACAACCAACCAAAAGGACACGTGACAAACACAAGCATTACACCGAACAAGCCGTTTACAATTTTGTCCGTCCTAGGGATGTAGGACATGGCTGGATGGGGCTTCGGTATGTTGTCGGGCGTTGAACATTTTCACAAGTTTGCACGCACTTGGCAAAACTTGCCTCGCGCCCGTCCGGGAGTAGTTGTTTGGGACTTGCATTGGTGCTTCATTCACGGAGGGAGAAAGTCCTTGTTTTCCTCCTCTCTTTCTCTACTTTCTTGCACACCAAGTGCTCGCTCAGGCTTGTAAAGCTTCCCTCTTGGAGGAGTTGGGACTTGTCCGCCGCTCGTTCCAACAACTAATCAACTTCTCTTTTTACAGGAGGATACGGACCTGAAGATAGAGTGGAGGCGGAGACCCTTTGCGGGACATTGCTGTGAGGATGAAGAAGGAAGAAAACAGAGACTGGAGGAATCCAAGCTAAAGATCGGAAGCTGGGGAAAAGCGATTCTTGACTTAGGCAAATTTCAGAAAGTCGGTGGCTGTGGAGAAGGTGCCTCACCACTTAGGCAATTCTTGCTAAAGAGATAAATGTTAGTGAACGTGCGGGCGACGTCCTGTGGAGATAGCAAATGAGTGCTAACATCATGCGGCGCCAATGAATGAGCGGGTGACGTCCCATGATGGCAGCAAACGGGTGGGTAATGTTCCCCGGTGGCAGCAAACTAGTGGGCGACGTCCTGCAACGACAGCACATGGGTGGGCCACGTCCCGTGATGGCAATGATGACATCGGCAACAGCAGCGTCAGGTAGCAAGCCCTAATTTGGGCGACGTCACACTTATTTTAGGGTTTATATGTTTTTATAAAACATTTGGATCGAACTGCCCAAAATGGGAATGGTTTGTGTACCTGTCCATGCCTAGACTGGTGAGTGCCTCCTGTTTTGTACCGTTTCAGGTGGTATGATAGTCCTTGACTAAGATAGAATCTTATAATTGATTTCTCTAATTGCTGGTCTAAGATATGGATTCCTCACATTGTCCTGCTTTGACCCATAGGCCATGAATAATTTTGGTGCTTCTATGGTTTTTGTACATCCATATGGGTTGACTAATAATCAGTGCACATTTCAAGTCTAATAATTATTTAACCAAATTTTTTGTTAAAAACTGGTGATATATTTTGGCAAATAATGAAGCACCATTAATATGGGGTAGAAAATAGGAAAAAAAAAAACTAAGTTGAAGTCTTCTTGGAAGATCATAAACTTATGGGAGATAGAACTTGGAAGTTTGCTTGGTAGGTAGAAAGTATTGGTTGCAACTTGAGCTAATAAAATAGAGTTGTTATCTTGTTGGTTTGTTAGATTTGGTTAGGTTGCAAATGACTCAGATTCCTTTCCACTGCTCAACATGACTGTTTAATGTTTTGCATTGTGTTAGGCAAGTTATTTGTTGGCATTATAAATTTGTTTATATCATTTCAGAAATATTGATGCAGTGCCAACATAGTGCAAGGTAGGAAGAAATATGTGGTAGGGACTCGGGAAGATGGAATTTTAACAGCTGGTGAAATTTAATAATTTCGGGAAGAGGATTGCCATGGTCATCCAGCCATAGAGAATTTTGAATTTACATTTTTTTTTAACATAATACATCATAAAAGATGCCTATATTTACTCGCAAACAAAATTCACTAGAAGAGACTGATTTTTTTTCGTTTTTGGAGCATGATCTTCAATGTTCATCATGGCTGATTTGATATTCTATTGTCGTATCCATCCTATTTAAAATCATGTTCTTTAGGGATAATGTTGAATCATTTTGTACCATAGTTTGCATTCCTGACATCTCACCTAATATTAAAATTTAATGAGAAATCCTTGACTAACCAAAACAAATCCGTTGATTATTCTAATTATTCATACAAAATACTAAGAAAGTCGAGGACAAACCTTTTGAAAAATATAAAAAAAGATTCATGAGTTAGGTATCTGTGATTGTAACCATGCTATACTGTTATGATGCAATATCGAAAAGAATATGCAAGGTAAAGTTAGGGATGAATATAGGAGGTAGAAGACCATAGTAGGGATAGACGTTTGATGGGTTTTATGAGCAAAGATGGTAAGCATGCCTTCAAGTTTTATAAGGAACTCAATAGTTTCATATAAGTTTAATAACTCACTGCTTCATAGAAGCCTCCTATGTATACTGGTAAAAGAAATTCTTCAGGAGAACAGAGAAAAAGATGCAATCAAGCTATAAAGAAACTGGAAGTTTCATATAAATTTAATAACCTGATACTTCATTAAGTCTCATATTTATACCAGCAAAAGCTATTCTTGGGAAGAAATAAAAAAATCCAATCAAGTTGTAAAGAAACCTGAAGTTTGGTATAAATTTAACAATTCAGTGCTTCACACAAGCCTCTTATTTATACTGGTAAAAGAAAATTTTCAGATGAAAAGAAAAAAAGTATAGATTACAATAAGCTCATTTTTTCCTTTCTTCTTTTTCCAGTCTTAATATACAGAAGTTTTTTTATATCTCATCGAAGTTTAAACTTATGCTAATCATGTATCAGAGTTTACACACCTAATATCTAAACCAGAAAATTATGATAAGATTTAATTTTTTTACGAACGAAAATAGAGTCATAACTTGTTTGATTATGATTCCAAATGAAAATAAGTATAATAATTTTGAAAAAAAATGAAATAGGACTAATATCTTAGTTAACTTGACCCATTATATCATGATATTAACTTGAACTCGACCCAATCTAACCTGGTATACTTTAAGCTAACATTGGTGAGATGCTAGATGGTCTTAAATTTAAATCCAATGTTTTCAAAGAAGCTCACAGTGAAGACAGCAGATGATCTTTTTTGTGCATGTGCATGTGCATGCGCATGCACATGTGCTTTTCATTTTCTTCTTTGAGGTGACTGGGGGCTTAAATTACTAGATTCAATATTTGAGTAAGCGTAATTTTGATATAATATGTAAACAGTTGCTGCAAGCAGAGGCTATTGAGTTGTCCATTTCAACAAGGTTCTCTTCTTATGTAATCTGTAGTCTGTACTGTTAAGACACTTACAGAATCAACTGAAACTGGATTATTTATGTGTGATCTACAATGACCTATGATGATTAGTAAACTGCTTTTACATAAAGCATGCTTAATCCTCTGACATTCTGTATGTTGTCCACACTGCAGGTTCATGTACCACCATCATGTATGATTGATGGTGTGCACTCTCAACATTTTTTTGGGACAGGAGTTATTGTACATCATTCAGATACCTTGGGTTTAGCTGCTGTTGATAAGAACACTGTTGCTGTATCTGTGTCTGATGTAATGCTGTCATTTGCTGCATATCCTATGGAAATTCCTGGAGAGGTAAGGCTCATTAATTTTTAAACTATAATCAGTGTAATGCTGTTGTACTTATGCAACCATCCTCAGGTTGTTTTCTTGCACCCTGTTCACAATTATGCTCTTGTTGCTTATAATCCTTCTGCTCTGGGGATGGGCGCTTCCTGTGTTCGTGCCGCTGAACTTCTTCCTGGTCAGTTCACTTATCTAGACACAGACTTCCTTGCTGGCTGATCATTCTGCAATTGTTCTTGTCACAATTATTCTTGTCATTATTTCTGTTGCCTCTTCAGGCTTTCATTTCTGTGAGAATTATTACACTGTTACATTTTGCATGTGACTCTGTTGAAGTCATTACATTATGTTTGAGTTGATGAAATATTTTACTCAATCATGATCCTAGCTTTCCTCTGTTATGTCATCTTGGTTTTGTAAGGAAATAATTGGTCTTTTACTTTAAAAGTGAATCACAGTATGGAATGATAATTATTTTGTTATAGTTTCATCATTGATACTCTCAATGAACTTGTGCTTTAGGCTGCTCTATGCTTTTAATCAACTTTGGCTAGAAAAGAGTGCAACTTCAGCTGCAGTAGATGGGTTATGAGAATTTTCTTTCACTTCTAGATAGACATGGAAGAGCAATGTTTGTAGTTCTTCCTATTTTGGTGCTTGCACAGTAGCTATGCGGGTGGAACAGCTGGGCATGGTTGGGCATTCTTGGCTAGGACAGAACACTGTTAACTAATGATAATTTGATGTTCATAGCATTTACCTCTGATTTGCTTAATGATTGTTTTTCCAGAATTCATACAGAGGACACCTGTGAAAATATGTTATGACTTGTAGGGTAGTGATGCAAATACTTTTGATGCATGCATATGTGAATAAGTTTATGATCTATATATTAAAAGTGGATCATTAAGGAACCTATGTTTTAGATCATTTTAATCTGATGACTACCTGCTTCAAATATAGCAGCATTATGTGTAGTAGAAGAAAACATTGTTTTTTTTACCTAGTGGCAAAGTCTTCAAGTACTATATCTTCTTTCAAACACGAATTTGGAATGTTGTAAAGAGGAGGAAATGTTTGTTGCAACACCAAGATATACTGACTGCAAGCAGCATGATGGGACAAACTTCCAATGAAATGGTTGTTTTAAACATTTGTGCATACCCAAAGAATAAACTATTAACTAGGCCATCTGTATCATCTTCCAAACTGAATACCATAGTTTAATCTAGATAGAGAGACAGAGTTATATGTGTCCATACTGTTTTTTATTTTATTGATCTTAGTTGTATTTAATGATTGGCTCATATATTTTTATGTTGATTAACTTGGTCAAAATCACTTTTTTTTATCTACAAGTTAACTCATGGTTGATGCTTTCTGATCCCCTATCCAGAGCCCGCATTACGCCGAGGAGATTCGGTATATCTTGTGGGATTAAGTCGGAGTTTACAAGCAACATCAAGGAAATCTATTGTTACCAATCCTTGTGCTGCTCTGAATATTGGATCAGCTGACTGCCCACGATATCGAGCAACTAATATGGAAGTTATTGAGCTTGATACTGGTATGGTTTCTATTGCATATCAGTTTTTCCAGATGTGTGGACCTTTGTTTTAAAGAAATACATTATTTTCTTTGTGTACTAAGTTTTTGTTAGCTTTAGATTTTGGTAGTACTTTTTCTGGTGTGCTTACCGATGAACATGGAAGGGTTCAAGCACTTTGGGCAAGCTTTTCTACTCAGGTAACCATAATTTTTGCACTACTATAAATTATCTACCATAAAACATGTTTATAAACAAGAATTTCCATGATTCCATGGTGCAGCTGAAGTATGGTTGTAGCTCTTTGGAAGATCATCAATTTGTTAGGGGCATACCCATCTATGCAATTAGTCAAGTTCTGGAGAAAATTATCTGCGAGTCACCAGGACCTCTGCTTCTCATCAATGGCATAAAGAGACCAATGCCACGTGTTAGAATATTGGAAGTTGAGCTTTATCCAACCTTGCTTTCTAAGGCTAGAAATTTTGGACTGAGTGACCGTTGGGTACAGGTAACTAATATGTTCATTCTTAATTCTCATGGATTGTATTTCTTCATTTAGAAGTTAGAATTTAAGTTCTACTGAAGCCAGTGGCTTATTTTTCTATTATGAAAGAAATTTTTAATCCCGATTTTTTATGAGTGATAATTGGAGGAACATTATAGGATAGTCACAAGGTGCAGCTGTCTTTAAGAGGACATCTTTAACCTCCATAGCAAGAACCAAAGAGAGCTTTTTGACGAAAAAACAGAATTAGATGATTGATGCCTCAAAAATCTTGCATCACTTTTGAGGGTAGACCCAAGCGATCCTGATGATAATGCCATGGACATAAGGGGTATTATGGTACTCGCATACAATCTCACTTATTGTAGGCTATGTTTTTTTGTATCGTAAAAGTCATTATGAATTACCAAAGTTTGTGTGGTTCTTGACTTGGGACTCTGATAAAACAAAGCTTTGTGTAGATCAGCATTTTAATATCGGGTGGACTGATACACACTAGCCAGTACTTACTGGACCGCCTTGAAACAAGTACAAAGACTAGCCCCTACTGCTTGGTAACTGGATCCAAAGAGAGACGTTGCAACACTTGTTGGACCTTTTGATCCTCCTTTTCCCCTCTCCTCTTCCCTTTCATTCCTCTTTCACTCCCTCTCTTAATCCCGCTTGAAGTTTGCCCAAAATCTCTTGCAAACTCACTTGAATTCTCTCCCAAATTTAACTAAGATTGCTCAAAGGTAAGCTCAATTTCTACAAATTCAAGCCTCGATCCGTGATCTGAATTGGGTTTTCTCCAAAGTAGGCAAATTCAATAATTTTTAATTTAATTATCTGATTCGAGTTTTCGCTTCTCATTTTGTTGCAACAATTTTAGGAATGGATTTCATGAACGTAGGATAGATTATAGGTGTTATCCTTGATGTATTTAGGTTAGATCCATGAGGATGAAACCTTGATCCTTTTGGGTCTAGCTAACATTGTGGATCTCTACACCTGCGTGGATCAAGGTTTGACCTCGTGGATGAGTCTATATCTTCTTGGATGAGGCTTTGATTTTCATGGATTTAGGTCAGATCCATCCAAATCTAGCTTGTATCTTTAAAAACGGTTTGTAATCTTTGTTAAAAACATGTTTCAGTTCATTATTTATTGTTTTGCATTTAAAAGTCACCTATATTTAATGATTTTTGGCTCTAATTAGGTAGAATTCATTGAAAAAGACCCTATGTATTGGACCAAAGTAGTCCAAACAGGGGCCAGTATTGGTTTGCTATTGGTATTTGATACGTTGTTGTAGATCATTTAGACTCGTGCATCTTTGTGAATTTCTGGAACAACTAGAGATGAAACATTGTTGGTGGTGGCAGTAGTGCAGTCAGAATAATGATATTTATAATCTCAAATCCACCCAAATGGTAACCTCTGGCCATTCCTTTCTGGGCATTGGAGTTACAGAGTTTTTAGGCTTGATTGGATGATTATAAAGTCTGAGAATTTCTCTACACCTAGTTCTAGTAAGATACCAATTTGAGCTACAAGATCCCTTTTGTTTGTTTTATTGATTAAGCATGTTCAACTAGTTTCTGTTGAAGTGATCCATGGGTTGATAGTCTCAGACAGAATTGTAATCAGCTGTTGTGAAATATATTTGTCAGTTATTAGACCACCTTAAGATCTTCTATATGGATTGATTGATATCAATATACATGTCATATGATGATCTAGATCTAAGTTTGTCACTTGCTAGTTTGTCACTTTGTATGCTTATTGATTTTATAACCGTTGAGCATGCTTTTTTTTGCTGTTGGAACTCAGTTTGAGTTTCTGAAACTGGCAACAAGGAATCAAATTTCAGTTGTACCAGTTGGTACTAAGCTCGGTGTTTACCGGGACAACTGAAGACTAGTATTGGATCGTATAGGTTAGTACTGCTTGGTATGTGTTTTTTATTATTTTTCTGTTGATACCAGATAGTATGGGTTATCATCCACTCTTAGAACTATACTTGTCTGACTGGTTACAAAAACTGGTATTGGATTGAGATTTAATCAGTAGAAATCATATTGTTCTATATGTCCCTCTCTACTGATCAAGAGGTTTATTTGCAGGCTCTTGCCAAAAAGGATCCAATTAGAAGACAAGTCTTGCGTGTTAAGGGTTGTTTAGCTGGATCAAAAGCCGAGGGTCTATTGGAACAAGGGGACATGGTTCTGGCAATTGATAGAGAACCAATCACATGCTTTCTTGACATAGAGAATGCTTGCAGGGAACTAGACAAATGTGAAGCCAATGATGGAGAATTAACAATGACTATTTTACGCCAGGTAAACTGAATAATCTGCTTTGGAAGAAAATATTAAGATTGCTATGGACTTAGCTCCTTCTCAATACAGGGTCAAGAAAGAGAGATTGTTGTTGGAACTGATATAAGGGATGGTAATGGGACAACTCGCATGGTGAACTGGTGTGGATGCATAATTCAGGATCCGCATTCAGCAGTTCGTGCACTTGGGTTTCTTCCTGAAGAAGGACATGGGGTTTATGTGGCAAGGTGAGAAACCAGTCCCTTTCTTAAATCACATGGTCCTTGTTTCTAGTTTTCTATTTGTTGCACAGAGTACTGTCAATAACATGTCTGATAGTAGGCTTAATAGGATGGTATTAGGTCACATGTACTTAAATTTACATCTCATCGTTCAAGATATGCTGCTTACAATGGAGAAATGAATTTTATAATTGTGCTTTTTTTGTGCTTTAGGATGCATGTTTAACATTGGTTCAATTCCAAGCCTATTATTGACCTTCTATGATCATGCGGTTTGTAAACACTTTTGAAAATTTCAAGCTTTTATAAACCTTCGATGAAAGATAAGATGGTAAGGGTATATTTGTCTGCATGAAGCATTAATTAACTAAATATCTATATTCTACGTGGGAAATATTCTCATAGAAGGTCCTTTGCGGCCTTCTATGATATTTATATTCTATTTATGATATGATGGTTGCTCTTTTGCGATCTGGGAGACCTGGGTTCGAGTCACGGAAACAACTTTTTTTAAATATTTAAAGATAAGATTACATACATTGACTCTCCCTAAACCCGCATTGGCGGGAGTTTGGTGCATTAGGAAATGTTTTGGGTCTCACGAGAGATGGATTACACATACTTCGTTACACTGGAGCCATCTAAGTTGATGGACTCCCTCCCTCAGCAGGATTACATTGTTGGTAGAGTTCTTAGGGGTACTGAAGCAGCAGAAATTCTAAATCTTTGTTTCTGGGCAAACATATACATATTCTTATTATTTGGAGGTTATCACCTCTCATATCTGTCATAAGCATTACATGACCATTTGTGAATGCAGATGGTGCCATGGCAGTCCAGTACATAGATATGGTCTTTATGCTCTGCAATGGATAGTAGAAGTAAACGGGAAACTTACACCAGATCTTGGAACTTTTCTGGAGGTTGTAAAGGTATGTCTTATGTTGTGCACACACGGTAGTGTTATTAAATTCAAGATCTTATAAGATTCTCGTCTCTCTTAAAATTATAGGGACTGGAGCATGGAGAGTTCGTGAGAGTGAAAACAGTTCACCTGAATGGAAAGCCGCACGTGCTGACGCTGAAGCAGGACCTTCACTACTGGCCTACTTGGGAACTTAAATTTGATCCAGAGACTGCCATGTGGCGTCGGAGAGTGATCAAGGCCTTGAGTTGCAGCATAGCATCAGGAAACAATACATCATGTAAGTTGTGAGACAGTTCACGTCAGCGCCACTAGGAAGTCTTTATCCTTTGATCACCAACTCCAATAGGTTATTAATTAAGATGGTCCTGTGAGCTAAAAATTTATTGTAAATCACCTCATTATTCTAAATTTGGGTATATGTTCCATAATTTTCAACTGAATAAGAGGCCCACATCATATTGATATGAGTTAAGCGAGTGTAATATTTATGCCGGCCATCAGGTTCAAATTCCCTTGTTGACGTTTAAAATTTCTTGTCAGGCCTCAATTTGATCGTTTAGATACTCGGTTATTGACTTGTTTGATGCGTTGTGTTAATGCTGCAATGATCAACCCATGAAGTCTTAGACCGATTTGAGAGGTGATTGCGGGAATTGGTACGTGTACCTGAGGTGTTCCTTTTGTCCTTTTTGCATGCCAAGTTTATTGCCAGGATCTGACGTTTTGGGAATGTCGATTTGGAGTGACCGAGGAAGGGCATTAAAGTAATTGTATTTTCTTTCTTCTCTATGATGATCGGATGGTACCCTGAATCCTCTACTAAAGTAATTGTATTACGAAGTCTTCAGCCTTGTACCTTGACCTTGGTGATTCCATTAGTGAGTTGACCTACCCCAGGCAAATTTTAGAGAGAGCAATGGCCAATTGAGGAGATCAACTGGCCCTTCAACTATCCACCTCAGTCATAATTCCACTGTAACCTAATTCATTGACCAAGTCTTGCTTGCTTGAGAAGGGGTCACTGGCCTTTGAGCATGGCCAACCATTTGTTTGGCTTCTCTCATTCACGAATGAAATGGTTGCGGAAGTGACATAAATGAAAGCTACGTAAACTTTTTTCCTTCAATTCGTCTTCTTCAATTTGTCAACATTCACTATTTGTTCCTGACTTCGATCACACACAATATAAGAGAACTCCTCTCCAAAAGCAACTTCTTCGGTTAGAGGAACGAAAACCAGCATGTATATGCTGATTAATTGATTTCAATTGAAAATAAGAGCTAGATGAGTCTATTATCTTTATTTTGAATTTAAGTATCTTGGACTATTATTCTATTATGACATTGCAAGTTAATGGGCTTAGGTTCACTTTCCATGTTAAGATAACCTTGATAAGAAAAGTCTTACATTTAAAATTTAAGTTTAGATAAAGATAAAGAGTTGTAGAGTATTGTAACTCTTTAAGATTTAACCTGAATTTATAACTAAACGAGCCAACATTTCAGTTTTTATCCATATATGTTTTTTGCGGGACGTCATGCTTGAAGCGATCCGATGTCTATAAATAAATGCATTGGAAGCGTAGACCTCGAAAGGAGGCGATCCGAACAGTGACCTGGAGTAGCTCCGGAGGTCCGGCCATGGCGATCCGGCTGCTCCACGTGGTCACCGCCCTCGTCTCAACCTGCTCCAGGCGCATGTCGCGCGCGGCCAGGAAGCTCTCACGGCGCCGGTCTAGCATCATCCACAAGAAGAAGGTCACTCAGTTGAGGGCGGACGGCTTCGGCGACGCGGACTCGGATGGAGAACGCCAGGAGGACATGAGGGGCGACGTCGGCGTGTGGCGCCGGACGATACTGATGGGGGAGAAATGCCAGCCGCTGAATTTCTCCGGCGTCATATACTACGATGCCGACGGGCGGCGGCTCTCGGAGGTGCCCACCCCGCGCTCGCCGCTGCGGAGCCCGTTGCTTCCCTTCGCTCAGAAGAGCCCGTTGACTGCCGATCGAGTCACTTAGCGCGGTGAACACGATTCCTATATGAACGTCGTCAGTATATCCTACGTCCTCTTTCTCTGTCTTTTGGTGTGTTTACTTCTGTCTTATGTAAGAGAGATTTAGAGAAAGGATAATTGTTATGTGTGTTCTTTGTGTTCTTTGAATTGTTCGAGTCGCGTCTTTAGATGGTCGAGGAGCCGAGCCTGAACAAGTTTTGGGCTGTACCGAAGTTGACGAAAGCTTGGATTCTGATGCAAATAGGGACTTGTTTCATGGGGGCATTAGATAACTAGTTGGATCACACGAAGTCAGCTCTCATGCATTGGTTAGAATAGCGGCGATTGGATTGCTAATGCTTCCAATAGTGAACGCGCCGCCCGAATGTTTTCATTGACTTCTAAAGATTGCACGAGGAGGAACAGTTGACGAGTTCAGAGCTTGTTTGTTCGTTTCCAAACGCACGCGAGCGTCCGTTTCAATGTGCACCGCAGCTGAATCCAGTTTGGGCGGCTTTTAGCTGTTAGACTTTGATTGGTGCACATTGATCGATTTCTTCAGCATGTCTGACCTGTGTGAATTTGTGGGTAGTACGAGTACTATTTTATTTTTCCAAGATGGCAAGAACAGTATTGATATAATCTACTTTGCTAGTGTGTCCATACAAATATTGATCCATTTGAACAGGTCAAAATATTATTTGCTCGATCGGGAATGTGACGACAACAACACGTCTCATCCCTGCCCTTCATCCATTCCATGGGAGACGCACGCCAGAATTTACGCCCTGCCTCGGAGGACAGAAATCGAGAGAATTGGGCTGCTTGCAAGTTGATCGGATCGTTTCCATCCCTCGATAACCCATGGCTCTGTTGGTTCCTCCGCCCTTCTCCTCCACCCCGACCCTTTCCCCACAAAACCCTAACGCTGAACCCCTCCTTCGGATACGCAGAGGAGCCCGTCCTCGCAGGAGAAGTGGAGCCCCGGTTGTGGCAGATTCGCGCAATCCTCCCCAGAAGCCCACGAGATTGGTCACATTTTTGGGCAAAGGCGGTTCAGGAAAGACCACCGCCGCGGTGCTTGCCGCCCAGGTTCATTCCTTCTCTGCCCTCGTCTCGCTCCCACCTTCTGAGATCATTGACCTATATCCGCTTTTCCGTTGATTTGGCCGTAAAATTAATACATTGGCTCGGTACACTATAAGCATTCCTGTTATCTCTTATCTTTAGTCTGAATGGGACTCGAGATCTAATCCTTTCCGTCCTACTCCTCTCTATCTTATTTCTAGAGAAATTTTGGATTTAAGATAGCTTCCTTCTTGAACAGAGAACACCCACTTTTCGTTTATGATGACAACGGATGGGACACTGATATTTAAGTGAAATGTGAAATTGAAATGTGTTCTTGTGTGCTATACATGCGGTGATGCTAAGGTGCTTATTTTCTTGATATCATCTAGGGGACAACTAGGCAAGGAAAGGTTAAGTATTTACTAGGATTATTTTAATAGCTTGTTATGTGGATATTTGATTACCTGGTTCTAAGTTCCTAGAGAAACTTGCAATCATTTCACAGCCTCGGAAAATTTGGGACCAAAACCATTGCTGCTAGCTGTTTAGAAGAATGCCATGTCCCTTGAGTGCAGTGATATTGAAAGGAAATGATCAGAGAATTTTCTCGTTACTCTTTCGTGTTACTCAAATATGTGCATATGTATTATTATCCATTTCTTTATCATTCTGGAATCTCTAGTATTATGCAATGGAAGGGTTGAAGACATGCTTACTAGTACATTCTCAAGACCCCACTGTTGAGAAGCTGATGGGTTGCAGGATTGGAAGTTCTCCACGGGTGTGTGATAATAATGTTTCTGTTGTTAGGTTGGAAACAAGCAAGGTAAGTGTTATGATCTATTTTGTTTATTCAACCACTCCATGTTTTGTTGCCTGATTATGGAAATGACAAGTCTTGCTTCATCCAATCTTCTTAAAAAGTGTAGATGCTTCTGGAGCCTCTTGATCGAATGAAGAAAGTAGATGCCCGTCTGAATTTGACTCAAGGAGTCCTTGAAGGGGTGGGAATGCAACTCTTGTAATCCATACAATATGTATTTTTTTACACTATTTCTACCTCTGAGAAGAATTACTTGATATTATTCTTTGTAAGGATAGGTTGTCGGTGAAGAACTTGGGGTCCTTCCTGGGATGGACTCCATTTTCTCTGCCTTGACACTTCAAAAGATGGTGAATTTTGTTCCTGGCGAGAGAAGAAGTCTCTCACAGAGAGAGTTTGATGTGATTGTGTATGATGGCATGAGCACCGAGGAGACGCTAAGGTTGATTGGTACCACAGACAGAGCAAGGTAATTGTTGCCTCTATGGTTCAAACATCAAACACATTTCTGTTTGTGAATGTAAGTGGGTGACTTTTTTCTTGAAAGGAAGATGGTATCTGAAGTATATGAGAAACATGGCTGAGAAGACGGACATTGGAAGATTGACAGCACCTTCTTTATTGAAACTAGCATATGAATCTATAAGGTTATATGGTGGATCCATTGAAGACAAAACAAGTGCAGAAATTTGGGATGACATTGAACGGGTTCTAGAGGTTTTATCCTAATTCAACTTGATATCTATTTTATAGTTTATGATAATATTCATTCTCTTTTTATTGTCAGGAAGTTGCTCATCACCGTTTGCTTCTGTCTTTGCAGAAAACCTCAGTTTCATTCGCTGATTCATCAAAGTTTGGTTGTTACCTTGTTATGGATACAAGCAGATCAACATCTGTTGATGCTGCATTGCGTTATTGGGGTTGTGCAATTCAAGCTGGAACAGATATATGTGGAGTATTAGGGTTTTCTCCTACATCTTCAGTTGTGACAGAATCGATAATCCAAAAGTTCTTGCCTTTACGCTTTGGGTGTCTGCCATATATCTCCTCGGAGGAATGTGTAGATCTGAAATCCATGATAGAATCTTTAAACAAAGACACCAAAGATCTGTTTGGGACTTCGAGCTGCTGTTCTGAATCATCAGTTAGATTTGACCCTAGCCAGAAGTCGGTGACCCTCTTCATGCCAGGTTTTGATAAGGCTGAGATAAAATTATACCAAGTATGCTCTTGCACCTGCTTTGTGGTATACTTTTGTGTTATTTAATATAGCATCTTGACTAGGTGTTTGTAACCCATGTTGTCATACATAAACAGTAAATTTTTGTTTAGTTGCACTTATTACTTTAACTGCATGCTGCCCAGATATATTTGACTGTTTCCATATAAAACTTGATTTTGGTTCTTGAGAATTTTTTTCTGGATATAAAACATTCTAGGTACTAATTGGTTTTTTTTTTTTCGCATTCTTTCTAGTCAACTTTTTCTGCATGAATCCTCCAGGCTGTGAATTTCATTGCCACTGCTGCGACATTCCATCTAGTAAACTTTTGCATAATAGTACTTGTGGAACCTTGAACAATACCTGAATATCGTTACTTTTGTTGATTACCATCAGTGATGGTTGCAACAGTTCAGGTCATGGAGACAACTTTTATGTTGTTCCTCCCTATATTCTGCATTGGTGAGAATCTTATGCACTTGGGTGATCCTTTCTTTTTTCCTCCAGTGTTAGATGATAATACACTTGTGTGCTCCACAATATATGCATGGGTTATATGAACTTCTATCTTGCCCACCGTAGTCACCTCATCCATTCTGTCTCTCTTCACCTCTCTTAACTAACAATCAGCAAAGAGACTTTACTTTTTCATCACAAACTATGGTGACCTCCTTGGGTTGACTTTTTAGTCTTTGGTCTGTTACTATTTGACTCTTGATGAGAGTCATGAAACGCACATCATTAATGAACTATTTCCATTTTTTATCTCACTTGTGTTTTATAAGGATGAACCTGTTGTTTTGGTAGATTGATATGATTCTGGATTTGGTAATAGGTGTTTCTATATAAGAACTTATGGCCCATGCATGTTTATTCATGCAAAACTGTAACTTCCCTATTCTATATTTTGTGCTAGTGTTTACATATTTGTTTGCAAAAACAAAACTTTGTTACTGTATTTTCTTTTCAAGAAAATAACAGAACTTTGTTATTTCATGGATTATGTATGATGAGCAATCTTGATTAGCATATCCATTAGATCCTTTTTGAGGAAGCTCAAGTTTGTTAAGCAGACTGATTTGCCAATCTAAAGATGGTTGTTTTTTCTATATTATCCTCTTATGGAACTGGACTCCATCAGTTCCACCATGTGTCTAAGGATACTTGTTGTCACATGTCACAATCATTTCGGCTGCTAGGATGTGAGGGATGGTCTGATTGATGAATAGGCGATGCACAATAGCAGAATCTTGCAAGAATTCCAGTAAAAAGGTGTCCATCTGACTTCTTTCCTCTCCGAATATGTGTAAAAAAAGAGAAAAACCATATTTAAATGACTAGATAATTGTCTCATCTTGTGGATTTGTGATGTGGAATATGGAACTATATGGCTGTATTATCTAGGACACTTGTCATATTTTGCTGCTAAGTTGTGAATAGAAGTATATTTCTCTTTTCTTGTTGAGATCTGACAAGGTTTAGAAGGCCACAAGCCAACAATTCATCATTACCTGGATTTGCTAATTTGGAAACCTTGCACAGGCAAAGGGTTCATGCCATTTTCTTTTTTATTTTTTTTCTGCATTTGTGCATGTTATCAATGTAATGTCCAACATTTGGAATGCTGATTTGCTGTTATCTGATACATGCAGTATCGGGGAGGGTCAGAGCTATTGGTGGAAGCTGGGGACCAGAGACGCGTAATCAAATTGCCTTCTTCCATGCAAGGAAAGGTAGGAGGTGCGAAATTCATCGACAGGAACCTTGTGGTTACACTCAAATAAATCTTGAGCAGGTATTATGCCCGAGATTGTTGCAGTTTTGATTCTCTTCAAAAACAAACCAGGGTATTTTTGTTATGACCAGGAATTTTATTTGAAGAAGTGTCCTGCATACTTTTATTCTTTTTTTTTTCTTCTGGTTTCTGTAACGTATTTAAACCTAATTATGTTCAGATTTGGAATCGTGGACTGTTAAAATCGGTGAGAGGTGACTTCCAATATATTGGCTAGCTAAATTTACTATTGTGAAAAATGCAGGGGCCGAGCTATTTGCATTTGCAGGCGACCTTAAATTCATCAAGTTTCTGAAAACAATCCCCTTGGAAAAATCTGATATACTACCCACCCTTGTAGTTAATCGTGCATTGTAGCTTCACCGCCTAAGGAATGCAACTTTAGCGTAATGGAAAAGTGCGCAGACTATATATCCTTGCTTCATGCCAAACATGTTAATGATAATTTCAAACTAGATTTATATTCTATCTTTTGTTAAGTTAGATTTTGGTTGTCACATGTGGTTGGGTTTCTAGCTAATTGAGGTCCACTTTGAATCTGTCTCAAAGTCGAGGTATTGGGTAGCTTGGGGATTCGGATTGAGATTGTGCAAAAAATTACGTAGGAGTCATGCGCTTGACAAGGCCTTTTGATACTTAAGTCAAGAAAGATACAAAGCAGTTGGTTAAGTGTTGAAATTTAAAGCGATAATGTCACGGACAATTGAAGCCTTTCTAGTGTTATGGGAATTGGGTTGAAGCTACAATAAATGTCATGAACAATTACGACCATTAAAGGGTGGTAAAATCATGCGTTGAATCATTCGGGCCATAGTTATAAAGTAATGGTCTTGTCGAGTCAACTTTCATTAGTGTTGCATAGTTGACCTTGTGTGGTTGGGTCAGCATTCTCGTTGATGCTACATTGTTACCTTGTGGGGTTAGGTCCCATCTGACATGTCGATCGAATGGGTGTGACATGCCAATAATGTATCATCTGCTCTTATCGTGTTTTGACATGTGAAAAGGGTCGGGAAATGATGTGCTTAGTGGGTTGTTGGGTGATATTCCAAGACTAAGTTGGGTGATATTCCATCTGACATGGGGTTAGGTCCCATCTGACATGTTGATCACATCAATTGCTTGTTGGGTGATATTCCAAGACTAAGCTATATGCATCGTTGAACGTCCTTTCCTTGTTGGATTTGGGTTTGTCGTCATTGGGAGTCGCTTGTCCTCGAATTTATGGTTGATCTGATCACATCATCATCGTAAGATGCTTTGTGGCTGATTTGATTGTATTATCATTATAGGATGTGTGGTTGATTCGATGCGTTGTCATCATACAATGTTTTGTGACTGATTCGACTACGTCGTCAAAGGAAATGATGGCCGATTCGATGGTGTTATTGTTATAACACTCTACTTCTAGTTCCACCCATACCCTACATGCATGACTAAAGTCAGATGCCATATTTTAATTTTCATTATTGCTATCGATAGGAGTGCAGTGAAAAGTAGTGATTTAAAAAGCGCTAGGTGCCAAGGCCCCAAAATGGTCGAGGTGCTAAACGCTCACTCGAGCGAAGCAAGACGCTCTGAAATATTGAAATATAAAAAAATAATATAATAAAAAATTATAATTATTTAAATAAAAATATGATAAACAGTATAAATTAAAAATATACTGTTAACAGTAGTTAGAGGGGAGAAAAGGGTGTGAAGGGTGGCTTTTGAGGTAAGAAACTGTATTATTGAACAGAACTAGACTTTTTAAGTCTGGTTCGATTCACTTAATTGAACCCGGCGCTTGCTCAAAGCGCCCAGTGCATGGGCTAGGGCGAGCACCTAGGCGGCGCCTCATTGAAGCGTGCTGCTTGATTCACACACGAGACGCTTGGGCCTCGCCTTTCCTCACCTGAGCGCCTAGGCGAGTGCCCGTGTGCCTATTTAAACCACTGGTAAAAAGTAGGCAATCTTAAAATTAAAATATGCTAACTTACTAATAGGGTTTTTCCTATACATAATATTTTTGATACCGGTATATAATTATAACATTTGATAAAAAAAAAATATATAAACATAACATGTCTAAAATTTATACACACAAAATGCTCATAGATCAATCGTCCATATCTATGCTGGCATGGGCTTGCAAGTGCTCACTTTCCAACCTAATCATTTGGGTGGGGCACTAGTATCCGTACATACAAAGCAGGTTCTATAATGAGTAATCACTCAGTAAGTTTAAGCCTTTATAGCTTTATTCGGGTGAGTATACATTATGCCATGTTTACAACATTTTAAAATCATTGGCATAAGATATTTAATGGTAAACCTCTCATCTTGTGACTTTTTTAACAAGCATAACCCTACAACATTAAGTATGCAAAATAAAGAGCAAATTTTATATCGAAATAATTTGAAGCACTTGTATTAGCAAATTCATGAACTTCTACGCCCTATATCATAACATATACATGTACTCTTACACCACATGTCATCATAATATATATGTGTACGCTCACACTGCACGTCATTATATACATGAGTATATGTATCATGACGTGAGGTGTAATAACAACATGAGGTGTAATAAAAAGAGAATTTATACTCTGGATGTGAAGTGTTTTGCTTCTGTTTAGACAGAACACTGAGAAACCTGAAGTATTTTATTTAAATCGTGATTATGTTTGGATTGATGTTCTGAAAAGCAGTTGCAATATGTGGATGGTCAAGGTATTGCATAATGCATATGTCAGATGTAGCTATTTAAGTTAGATGCCATAAGAAAGGTAGAAGTTCTAAGTCATATCAACATGAATCATGTATTTAATACCAAATAATGATGATAATAGATTAAATAATACTAAAGAGAACGAATTCAAATTATATATACAATTGCATTTTCATACTTATGCAGATCATGAGATTTCATATATCCAATGAACCATGGTTTGCTTTAGCAGCCCGTGCCGGTGTATCGATCGGCTGTTGGTATAGTATGTATCAAACCATACTGATGCACTAGCACATGGTATGGTAGGGCATACAGGTTCCCTATCAAACTGGTGTGTACCACCTATATTGAGTGATATGCCATAGTATGATGAACCTCGCAATGAAGCATGTAAGGAAACCACATAACCTTATATGAACCTGTCATAGGGCTGCATATGCATATACTGTCATAAATGCCACAAATGCAGCTACATAGATGTCATTTTGGCACGTTGGTTTAGATTTTGTTTTCTTTTTTTCTGAACTTTGTAAGTTAATGCACCTGATCTGCATGTTTAGCTCAATCAAACTTTGCTTCATTTGTTATATCTGGTTGAATTTATTTGGGGTTCTAGATTTATTGAAACTAGAGAAAGTGAGTGGTCGCAGAATATCAGTAAAATTACATGTGCATATGTTGTCAATATGAATGCATGTGGATATGTGAGAGTTTTTACATATGATTAGTATAAGCTTATATTTGTTTTCTGATGAAAGATGCATTGTAATATATCAATGCATGATTGGAGAAAAAGAGCACACACTTTACTAAGGTGGAGTTAGAGTTGTTGAGCAAAATGCCTATACACAATTGGACACATTGTATCCAAATAGTGATTTATTGATTGACTGCAACTGACATGCTTTGCTTGAAACAGGTGTCTGTAATCATGCCTTCCATTTCCATTGTATCAGTCACTGGCTCAAGACTCGTCAAGTTTGTCCTTTGCGTATCCATTGTTTGGTATGCCCCCTCAAATTTAACTATTGCAATTGTACATCCTGTGGCTGACAAAAACTTTGTACATCTGCAGATAACAGTGAGTGGGAGTTTCAGAAGTATGGTCATTAGAACAGATGACCGCTGCTGCAGATGGTTCCTCCCATCAGCTTCGATCCTGCTTTAGTAACCATCTTGAAGGAAATATCTATCTGCTATGTTGCATTTATGTGGATTATTTTTCTATGTTTGTTACTGTGGTCAAGTTTGTACTTTGGCTTAACTCGTGCCCATTGAAAAATTTTTATATCGGCTGAACTCGTTGCCCATTGATATGGTGAATGCTGCTGTTGCAGTCAAACAAATAGAGGTTAGCTGTACATGCTGGCAAATAGATAGAGGTGGTCAGTCAGATGTGATTGCTTTACATGGTATCAAGAATTGATTCGACACAACTGTTGCTGAACAGAGGTGTCAATTGGACAGGTGACCTCCAAAATGAAAGTGGCTTTGGCAAGGTGGCTTTGATTTCAGTTGGATAACAACGAATGGGGGCCACGATTTTGGTTTAAGCAACAAGCATGGTGCTCGAAACAACTGCAGGATAGTATAGGAAGTTTAATGACACTCATCTTACCATTTATATAGCAGAGCTGCGGTTCTCAAGTGTGGTCTTCCCTGGTGCTACCGCTGTGGCGGGTGTAAATAATGAGCTTTAACGATGCCCAACGTGGAGAGTCCAAGCGATGGAAATATGGTGTTGCCAACTTGTGCTGTCCGGCAGGGTTTTATTTTGAAGTGGCGCCTCGGATGTCGAGATGAAAAAAGGGTTAAGCTTTGGAACGAAAGCTAATAAATAAATCTACGTGATATGGAGGAATTTTTCGAAATCCAATCTTAACTTGTAACCCGGTCTGCAGTTGCAACATTTACTATTTCGGATCGTAAATCCATTCATGGCACTAGGGCTTTGTATCTAAATCCGATCTAAGTGAGTAACCTGTGTTTTTGTTAATAGCAAGATGAATTGATGTACTTGTGTTTTTGGAGACTTAAGCGGTGACTTGTTTATGACTTTGCAATTGCTAGAAGGGGTATTGCTGCACTGGATATTGGGGAGAAAGGCAAATCAACAGGTGGCTAAGAGAGGTGGACATGGTCACATCTGGCACATTAGGTGTTTTAACCAGAGTTGTGTATGTATGTATATACATATTGTATGTTTAAGAGGGGTTGGCAACGCAGTAACAGCTCGATGTTTCTCATTTCCGCTTGCACAACTGAATTCGGAGGAGACCCCAAACCCAGTGGTGGTCACTAATTGACTACTACATAGCATGGCCGACGCATGTGGCGCTACCACCTTCATTCTCATCCTCCAAGCACGACGCCGCCGCCGCCGGGAGCGGGAGAATCGTGCTCCAATGTAGCGACATGCCGATGATGGAGGCAGACGGTTGAAAGTGTGTTGGCGCTCTGGGTGACGAAAGAGACCGACATAAGAGGTAAGAAGAGGATGGCAGAACTGCCTCTAGCATCGAGGGGATGGGCGGTGGCGACAAAGAGACGGCGGAACGGGTGATGCTTTACAAGTCGCACATAGACGCGTGTTATTTTCGGAAGCCCCGTAAAAATCATATACATATTTTGATATGGATTCCCATCACCATCCGTCAGAATAAGAAGGGAAAACTTGATGGTTTTGAGGCCCAAATTTTTTTTTTTTGGGGGCTTTATATCATTGTTTTCACAGGCGGTAAGTCTTACTGATAGTACTCGTACTTAATATTGTTGCGCCCGGTCAGGTCGTGATTATTTACCTGGAGCCCACTGGGCCACGACATCGGTAGCATTCACGTCCTCCTAGCTCGGTGCTACCACCGACAGGACGATGGTCGTGGATGACAGACGGACATAGTGGCGTGCGGCGGATGACAAAGGCGGTGGAGGGTGGCAGCAAAAGTGGACGTCAGGGCCCCCGCTTGCGATGACTGATATCGACATACGAATCGTATTCGAGTATCGAGAGGCAAAAGGGATTCAGGATAGGTCGTACGGGAGCAGGTGGCGGTAGGCGTGGAGCGCCAGTGCGGCACAGAGACGACGGTGGCAATGAAGACGCCGATTACATGATGCTTTAGGAGGGACGTAAGCAACCGACACTCTGACAAAAAAGTAAGATTCTGATCACTTCCGGTGAGAATAAGAATGGCTATTGAACGATTGGACACCAAAATAATTGTTTTTGGGCCACTTTGTGAGAATAAGAATGGCTATTGAACGATTCTGATCACTTTGGAACATTTTGAAATGATACGCCATATAAGTATGTTTGTAGAGTCTGGTCACCGCCGCGAGAATAATGAACTAAAAATTGAAGAGTTTTAGACGGAAAACATTTTTTTTGGGCCACTTTATCGTCGGACTGGTGGGTGGTAAACTCACACGAAGGTACTACCAACTCTATATATATCGGGCCGGCTTAAATCACATGCGTTTTACTCGCAGTAGCCCCATCCTGATTTAAATCTCATGCATTCAATTTGTACATTGCCATCTTGTTTCCGATCTCCTTCGTTTATTTAGTAGACCCTGTCGCCCCATATTGATTTAGATACGATGCGTTTAATTCGTAGGCCCACCCAGGAGAAGAGAAGAAGGGCGTAGCCAGCTTAGCGACATTGGAGGAGGAGGAAGAGTTGGTGCGGCGCCGTATGAGAGGATGCGAAATGATAGGACATGATGCAACGATCCATTGGAAGGCGGAGGCGGTAGCGGAGGGTGATGGCACGATGTGGCCGTCAAGGCATCCAAGGTGACAAGTCAGGTCGGCGTGGGCTCGTATTCGGCTATCGTGAGATGGGAGAGAGCAGGGGGCTGTCGCGGGAGCCTGAAGCACTGGATCGAATGCGATGCCGTCGTGCGACGGTGACGGCAAAGATGCATTATGATTCGCGACGCATCAAATGACCCATCACATCTACAAGATTCCAGTGACCGGAGGTGAGAATAAAACACCTGTATTGAAGGCTCCGAGCGCCCCCCCCCCCACCCCACAAAAAAAAAATCGGCCTATTTTGTCATCCGACTGGTTGATGGTACGCTCAATTATCGGTGATCGTACCAGATCTTTTACGGGTCAGGCGGAGCCAAACGTTTTGGGCCGTATAATGGGCCTCATTCGATGGAACTGGGCTGATGCAAGCTCTTATGGCCCAAGATGTTTTGGGCCAACTTTGCTATCGGAGATTCAGACGGTAATCTCAGTCTAATGTCGTTGGCGCCCACTATCCGCACACGCCCGCACAAGGACGTAAAGCATCTGAAACGGACGGCGATCCAGCATCCGCATAGAAATCCCGCGTGGATGGCCCCACCAAAGGCAACCGCGTTGACGATCAAGAAGCATTGCACGTGCGCGAGAGACCGCGACCAATGTAAAAACGTTTATTACTGCCTGTACGAGCAAGGAGACGACGGACGCAGTGGTCAACATATGCCGGTCGCCCTCAATTCAAACGCCTTACGCGTTTCTTTTACCGTCGGCGCTCAAGTCGGATTTGGTCCATTCCACACATACACCCCTCGGTCCTTATAAACGCCGTCCTTCCCCTCGAAACCCCATCGACGAAGCTAACAACACAGCGAAAGAAGGGAGATGACGACACAACGCCCGGACGAGCCATCCCTCGCGGCCTGCCTCAGATTCGGTGGCAGCGCCGCCTCCGCCGATGAGGAGGTCCCGGCGGTCGATGACTGTAGCTCCATCATCCACCATGATCCTCCGCGTCACATCGAGTTCCTAGAGGTGGTCGATGAGGACGACGCCGACGACTCCGGCGAGGACTTGGAGTTCGCATTCGTGGTGAGGGATCCGGACGCCTCCCCCTCGGTCACCGCCGACGAGATATTTTCTGATGGCCGGATCGTCCCCACCTACCCCGTCATCAACCGCGACGTCCTCCTTGCCTCCTCCGGTGCGGAGGAGACAGAAGCGGCAGCGGAAGCGAACGATATGGCTGACCAAATTACGCTCCGATGGCTCCTGACCTAGGAGAGGGAAGCACGATCGGCTTCGACGTCGGAGGAACTGGAGGCGGTCGGAGAGTACCGCGTGTGGACGCCGGACCGGTGCAAGAAGAGCGCCTCCACCGGGTCGTCGCTGCGGTGGCGTCTCCGGGACCTGATGATCGGCCGGAGCCAGAGCGACGGGAAGGAGAAGTTCGTGTTCCTCGGGGCGGCGCCAACATCGCCCCAGCCAGCAAAGGGGAAGATCGCAATCTCCACTACTATGGCGGCGGCGGCAACGGCGAAGAAACCGTTGTTATTACGCGATGGCATATCATCGTCATTTACACTCAATCAAATCATTATAAAATTTTATAAAAAATAGAAAACATATAAAACTAAAAATATAATAAATTTTAGCTTAAAATAAAATTATTTGGAGGTTAAAGTACCCTCCTAATTCTACTAAAATTAGGTTAGGACGAATTTATAAACATCATATCTTAATGCAATATTCATTTAATTCCAAATCTCATATAATCTTAAAAAAATTTAAAATATATCAAAAAAAATAAAACCTAATCATCTCGCTAAGAGGTCAATTTAACTGGAATGAAATCCTTTAAAATAAAAGATTTTAAGTATCTCAAATTGAGACAATTAACTTTATTGCACTGATCTTAGTTTAAAATTATACCAAAAGCTTTAGAACCATAAGAGAATTATATAAAATATATTCAAAAATTAAATATTAATTCATAGTCTACGTTACTCAAAAGTAATTAAAAAATCCATATATAATTTATAAAATTAAAACCCTAAGTATAATAAGGGAAGAAAAAGAATAATAGAAAATATTGCAGGTTATGGTAAAAAAAAAATGAAACTAAAATAAGATAGAAGTACTTAAGAGGTTACTTTGATGTTTAGGATTTAATCCCATTAGATTTTATTTAAATTTTTTTACTAATATAATTCTAATATTCTATTACAATAACTTCAATTGAATTAAATTTTGTTTGACAAGACATTTTTAGTCTAAACTCATCCTTCAATGTCATATCTCAACGTTGAGTATAAGACTCCTAAGTAGCTTATAATCCTGTACATACATAACATTTAAAACTTAAATTTCTTATATTAATCATAGTTAAATTCATTCATCACTTAAGACCGATTAAAATTCAATCGTTATTTTTAGTCACTATATATATGTTTATTATCAGAACTTAACCTTATAGTCAAGTCCGCTAACATACTTTGACTTATCATACTTTGCTTAATATAAATATTAATGTTTATGCATATACAACCAATATTACCTAAAATATTAAGAATGATATTCTTGAAATGCAAATACTTCACTCTTAAAAACCGAAAATATGAGTATGATATTTATCATATTTATGAAACATAAATATCACAAATTATATCATTAAGTAAAAATAACATATATATATATATATTATTTATGTTTTTATTGACAAACTAATTATCACTCAAAGTGTGGTGAGACTCAAACATTACATTCCCTATAAGATGTTTTGTGATTAATTCAATCAAATGATCGATCGATTCAATCGCATCATCATTGTTGGAGCTTTGTCATGCTCCCAATATCATTTATCAAATAAACATATATATATATACATATATATATATATAAAGTAACTTTTTAGTGTTAAAAAAATCGAGAAAAAGTTGCAAGCAGTTATCTCCAACAAAATTAGAAGTACTAAATTAGAACATGCTTGAAGATTTAAGGTACAAGATATCCCCCGATTAGTGGGGTTAATCAACATAATAAATCAAATGTAAAGGCCCCTGCGCTTTCGCAGCCATTGAAGCATGACCAAATGAAAGAACATGGTATCCAAGTAATTGCATATGTGAGACTCTTAACGATGGCTTATAGCTCTTGAATGCAACGCTGATGGTGCATAGTCTAACAAAATTGCACGCTGCAGAACCCACGACTTTGGAATCAACCGTCTGTCTCTTAAGTTATGGTATATTCCCCAGGAAGTCAACAGCTATCTATCTAGACTTACAGCTGGTAACTAGATGAAGATGATCACAACTCCTCATGGTCCACATTTTCTTGATCAGTTGTGCTGGATGAATCTTGCCTGGCGTGCCCTGTCTCAGATGTTTGCTCACCAGAAGTGGAGTCGGAGGTGCTTGTGCTGTTATCTTGGTTCGCTGGTTCTTCCTTTGGAGGTTTCTCAGGTTTTGGTTTTGGCTTCGGAATCCTATTGATGCTTGCTACCTAGAAGCACAAAGGATCTTTCATATGTCAAAGTAGCAAAAAAAAAAAAAAAAAGGGCATTAATCTAATGTTAGTTATGCGCACAGGTCAGAGACCTCTCTTACCTTATCCTGAAGCTTGGACACTTTCTGATAGACTTCATCTGACGTGAAGAATGGTGTGCTGAAGAGGGATGCCCTGGAGCCAGAAAAAGATTAAAAAAAGACTTAAGTGAGCACAAACATCTAATTGTTTCTGAAATATCTTCTTGTGCCTTAATCTCTTCTAACCCCACAAATCTTAAGTTCAAGTTTGTAATTCATTGACCAATAATATAGAATATGATTCAGTCAATAGTAGAAATAAGGTAACATATTTTAGAAGAAAAAGATAAGGCTCATCCATTTATTAGAGTTCAAAAAATTACTTCTTTTGTAGTTCCTCCACCTCTACCGACCAAATTTTAAGTTTTTCCGCTTCGCTCAGTACCTGACAATGAATTTCAGTGCAGTAATGGTTACAACTTATTAAGCATGATAATAACTTACCAGAAAAACATGTAACAGGATCAATCGGAGTCATACAATTAATAGCATACCTCCTCGATTCTAGTTTTGGGAAGCCATGGTTTATTTGTTTCCCAATTATTTATGATCTGTAAACATCCAGAGAACAAAACTAATAAAAGTGTTTACAGTAATCAGTTACCTACACAATATTGACAAGACTATATACCAATAAATGACTGTCAAAACCTCTCTAGCAAAACCGATAAACAAAATTAAACCATAGTTTCTTTATATAAGCATATATCAATTTCCCATATCATCAAAAAAGGGGAATGAAAAACTGGAAACTCATGATTTAAAAGCTAGCCCATGAATATGCTTTGTGAAAGTATAGATAAATTTCTGAAAGTAACCATGATTGTTGCATGAAATCAATTCAAAAACTAAAGCAAATAACCTCGCAGAAAAAACTATATGCAGACATAACAACTTAATAATGGATGATAACATCTCCCAAGGGAAAAAAAAATTGCATGGGAGAAAAAACAAACTAAAGGCCTCATATACCATTTAAACAAGTTCTAAACCACAATGAGTAGTTGTCTAAACTGAGAACATGCATACTTTAGCATAAACAAGGATATTTAGCAGAGACAAGGGCATCAAGCATGAACCAGCACACAAATCTAACTTCATATTTTGCACTTCTAGATGTTTCACAGTTAAATCAAAATCTCCTCATTTACCATTTTTAAAATGATATTGATGTCTATGTAAAAATCAGTCATGGAAATTCAAAGGGACCTGTTCTGAATATCAAACTAGGGCAGTATTTGTGGTCATCCAGAGCAACTAAAGCCTTGCACCACAGCAGTTTTTCTCCATGGTAGCCTGGGTGTCCAAGGATAGAAGTGATAAGATCACCACTTTTCATGTATAGGCAGGCTCAGTAGATCTGACCTTTAAAGCCCCCAATGGTGGGAACACGCTTTGTTTCCCTTTCAATTATTCATACTGTGCAAATTGTGCAAGTGAAATAATATGGTAAATTACCTTTTGCAGCTCACCAAGGTACAACTGAGCATGTTCACAAGCAAGTGGTCGTGCAGTCAACTCATTTAATCTAGACAAATATATCAAATATTAGTTACTTCATATTTGCATAAATCATTACCACCATATTATTTATTACTTAAAAGTTAAACTGGGATCTACCTGAAAAATATTGGGTCACCAATGGCTTTAAGTAACTCTAGTCGTTCTTTGAATTCACCTGCTGAAGCATCCTCACCATCAGTATACAACCACTCTTGCACCTTCAGAACAGAAAAGGATGATTAAAACCCAATGCAGAATACCATGTGAGTGAGCCTATCAAACAGGTGACCAAACTCACCTCAGTAAGTTTCTCTACAAAAGAGTGGCGCTCTTCTTCAGATGATATTTTCGCAACTTCATTATTATCTTCTATCTGCAATAAGAAGAAAGAGATATCTAGTTAAAACAAGAGATTTCAATTTTCAAAATTAAGTTCAGCATATAATAGTCAAGTTATTTTACCAGCTGAATTATCTGAAAAATTAAATCGGTTAAATGAGATGGTCATATTCTTGACGGAGAGAACTGATTTTTGCATTGCAAGAAAGATCTCTTTTTCAAAGGCCACAAAGCACATGCCAATGTAAGAATCCAATTTCTTAGTCAAAAGAATTTGCAGTCTGCTGTTGTAAGCTACTGATGAACTAACAGGCATTTTCCAAAATTTCAGGAAATATGATGCTTGAATTTGTTAGTGTCCTTTGTTATCTTGGAGAATTATTGAGATCCGAGCAACTGATAAGAAAATTTATTTCAACATAAAACAAAATCCTGTCATCATCACATATAAGTTGTCATATTTCAACCAGGATAAATTGTTTCAGAGTTGTTTGTCAAGCTTAAAGGCAAGCTACTATGAATTTATGATGAGTCATTGCTGACATTTCGAAATAATTACTCCCAAATTCTCCTCTAATCTAGTTTAATAGACGATAAGGCAGTTTATGCTGTCCTCAGAACATGTTTTGACAAAATCTGTTTGATTTGCTTTATTAGATATTTTTTCCTTACAACACTGTCCTTAAAGACGTTCTCTGACCTTCAAAATAGTTTCCAGAACAAGGCTTTCTAATTATTTTTCTATACAACACAACACTAGATATAAGATTATGTAGCCTCTTGGCAATTTGTGACTTCTACATAATGACCAAATGTGCAGTCATTATTTTCTTATAAAGACCCATGTTACTATAGTATACAGCCAACCACCATGAGCAAAAGCAAAGTTGCACCACCCCGATCCCTCCCGCCACCTCCTTTTTCCTTTTTCTTTGTAAAATCAGGGGTGAAAGGCAAATGACCCAAACGTACAGAACCTGAGACACAGCTCTAGGTTAACAGGGAATTTATTGATGGGCTGATTATCAAAAACCCCTAAATTTTACTGTGTTTCTGAGCACACAAAAAAATAGATAATGAAGTGAGTACCAGTGTGCAAATGGAATAGTATAAGAAATTGATCTTTATGAAGGCAGAGACATCTCTTCACAGACAATATATAAGTTCTCTCACAAATGATCATACCTTCAATTTATAACATAATCGTTTCTATTATATAGGAAAAACTACATGGCAAACCTTTTCTCTTGTAGAATATATATATTCTTCAAGGCTATTTTTGAGCTCTGCAGTTATCCTCCTTTCAGCATCCTTTTTGTCAAGTGCCTCTAATTTGATTTTAGCTTCAGAAATTGATTCTTCTGAAAGAACAGATCCAGGGCCTGCAGTTTTTTCCAGTACCTACAGCATAAAGATTTAATCTATTTTCAGTTATTCTCCCCTTGACACTTCAAACATAACAGAAGCTAACAAAAAGTCAGCAGTATAATCATTCAGGTTTTACCTTCAGTGGTACCCTAAAGGTTTTCTTCTTTAATACTTTTTCTGTAATGATATCTGAAGCTTGCTCACCTTTCATAGAGTTGGATGAGCCATTAGTACCATCAGCCGAATTCAGGTTTTCTGCATTATCTTGCGAACTGTTTCCTGGACTTGTTTCAGTAGATACATTAAAGCTATTAGTGGCATTATTCTCCAACGTTGTGTTTTTCTTAGGAACTTCTACCCACTCAGATATCTCAATAACCGCCTCAGCTCGATCCAGAGATAAAACTCCACTTCTGCTCAAAGAAAAATGCAGATTTGCTTTGATGGGAGCTGAAAGATTGCGAGCCACATACCTAGAGAAGAAATACACTATGTTAGCAAAGTAACTAGAACATCACATAATAAAGCAAATTAGTAATGCAACAATCTAATCAACATAAAATGCATGACTGGCAGTCCACAAAAGCAACTGATAAAATACAACAGAAGATGCCTATAGCTAGTTGGCTTCATTAGGTAGTTCATAGTTGTCTTACTTTTCACTGGCTTCAGTGAGACCCAATACTGAATATTGTGCAAATATGTAAGTAGAAACTCCTGGGGGCAGTTCATTCACTTTGTCATAGCTAAGTGAAGCTTCAAAGTCCTTGTTATGTTTGATAGACCTGAATAACTGTTCAACAAAAGGTTATGATGATAGCCAAGAAGCTCAAGTCCAAATAGGTGTTACCACATCAGAGAATAATGTGTACTGTTAAAAGTAGGCACGAAGTTTCTACCTTGATGGGCAATTTTTTCATCCGTGGTATAAGCAACACATTAGTATTCTCATCTTTTAAAAGATCAGGGCCATCTAATTCAAGCAAAAAGCCATAAGAAGATCCATCAATCATTCCTAGCTTACGGTTCAGCTTGATGCCATCACTCAAATTTGCAGCATGCAACGATGAACCAAGAACTATTGCTTCATCAGCATCAAGATGCTTGTCCAGATAATTCCTTCCAAGAAATTCCTGAAGCTTCGCCTGCATGATGCATTGTAGACAGGCAGTTACATCACTAGACTTCTGTAGGTGATGAACAAGAATCTTCAAAATGACATTTATAAATAATTAGAATAATAACAACATCAAAGCCATAAGTCCCAATTGTTTGGGATCGACTATATAGATCTTTTACCGCCATGAAGGTCTGTAAGAAATCATATATTTGATTAGGTTCAAAGTACTTAAATCTTTATTTATAATTTCTATTAAGATCTTTTTATGTCTTCCTCCACCTCTCCTCATACTACAAATATTAATTAAAAACAAGAATTTAAATCTCAGTCTTGTATAGTACCAGCATACTAGTGGTACCCGGGACTACAGCACCTAGGATCACCACAGAAAAAAAAAAATTGTATAGCAATCATACCGACCCATATGGTTTGGGGCGACCGGTATTGGAAAACTTGATTAAGGGCCATACTTTAGACAGTGATAGGTATAGCACGTAAATTATTCATCAAGATGCGTATAGGATTCAGCCACATGCAAATGTGTTTCAATTATGCATCAATTATTTTACATGGCATCGACTTGTGCAAGCATATTGCATAGACTTCTGAAGTTTGTGCATATGGAACTGCATGCAACTTGTTTTGACATCAAAACTATATGACTTGATCTTATTGACATCATATTGTAAAATTGCTGAAAATATGAACCAATTAGAACAAATACAAAACAATGAGTAATTGCTGCCTAAATGATCATTCGGACTTCATAGCAAGTACATTTAAATATAAGCATCTGTAAAAGAAAAAATCTAGATGGCACAAATAATAGCGAAAACATACTTTGTACTACGTTTGTCATGGTTTTATATCCAATGCCTGTTATACTTAAGGGTGACTAAGGTGAGTGATACCAATTTATCTAGGTCAAATTTGGTAAGTAAAAGATGTTTTTGTTAAAAAGCCAGCACCTCAGATTTGCCAACCAGTATGAGAAATAAGCAGACGCTTTAGACAAGCACTACTCCCTTTCTTGTATTTAGATTTTAGATAATAATTATTAACCAAGACAGCATATCAACCAATGTTATACATAATCTTCATTTTACATTAATACAACTTCATACAGTCTCTTTATTTGGCTTGGTTATGGATATACCATACCATCATGGAACTTTGAAATCCAATGCAATTCGAACAGCACCTCCAGTGGACAACATAATTAATCAAGTCTTAATCTTTTTAATCCTTGCCATGAAGACTTTTATGCAAGCAGAATTGCTCAAATTCACCTCTTCATATTATGAGGTCACTGTCCGTCGTCATACTTAGCTGGTCACTCATTACATTTACTACTGATGTTGAAGGCAACAGCATCCGTCATAATTTCATATCTGGCAACTCTATTATAATTTTGTAGTCAATCAGCCTTCTCCAATCAAGCAACGCTAGAATAAGTTGTCCCTTTTAATCTCAAGCTCTCTATACTTATGAATTGATTAACACGCACGATAACACAGATTGATTTTTATCACATCTCACTTGGTTTCATCTGATATAGGTTACTGATTGAGATCTCAATTGACGAAAATCCTGGTTCTGTACAAGAAATTTAACCTATGTGCATCTGGTCAATATTGAGTTTGTTGAAGGAATCTTAATTAGTCAGGATAGGTACTAAAACATATGATCCATTTGCTTCAGAACAACGAACAACATGCCGAATAGAGATGTAAAATCAGTATGGTGACATAGGTCATCCACACCAACACCGCTCAATATTCATGATGACCACTGTGAGCCATCAAAGCATTACTGTAGTCATAATACAAGAAACTGTGGCAAATCATTTTGTAATGACCACTTGGCTAAAGCTTTCTTCAGAACTCCAGCTTGTCTATGCAATCATGCAGGGCAAAATTTTACACAATTACAGTTTTCAATGGAAAAGAAATAAAATGTTACTTTTAAGGTTACCTGCAATTTTGGCACACGAGTAGCCCCACCAATCAGCTCCACAGCATAGATTTCATCTATCTTCAAGCTGGAATGTCTCAGCACCTCTTTTACTGGCACAAGCGCCCTCTCCCACAAGTCTGCACAGAGTTCTTCAAATTTTTCACGCGATATTGTGCTTCTGGAACACAAACAATGAATAGTTTCACTGATTGTTTTCCTAAAGGTATGCTATGAAGGCTGCATATAAACATTATCGTATAACACAAACTTGGCCGATGTTAGTAGTTTGGTAGCAATATGCAATTAGAAACACCTTTTATAACATCCAATAAGATTCAATACAATATCGCTAAATATTGTAACTTTATACCTCTTAATGCAATGAGTAATGCTCTTAACACAATGAGGAATGCAAATAAAGAAAAAAGAACACCTTATATAATCAATTATCCCCTAGTACATGCACAATTATGCAAACAGAACAAAACAATGAACACTAAACTCAATAATTTAGTAGTGACAAAAATTAAGGTTTCCTCGAGTCACAAACATTCCACAACTATTTTTAACAATCTGAATAATATGATAAAGTGCTAATAATATAAGTACTTGCCATATATTGGCAATATGAAAAACAGTGTAAGATTCATGTCATCAGAGAGGAGAAAATCTGATCAGCACCAATATGTATATTGCATTGTTAAGCTTCAAGGTGGTTATACCTGAAATCAAGGTCCTCAAAGAGGGATTCCACTGAAACTGGGGCTACCGTATTTGCACTCAAAATTTCTTTTGTACGCTTGACTTGTTTCTTCAGTTTAGCCATTGCCTTAGGAGACTTCCTCACATCAA
Organism: Musa beccarii; assembly: GCA_024322285.1. Lineage (NCBI taxonomy): Eukaryota > Viridiplantae > Streptophyta > Magnoliopsida > Zingiberales > Musaceae > Musa > Musa beccarii. The sequence goes on along the minus strand of CM044395.1, from coordinate 58,793,412 downwards.
TTCCATTTCCTGATTGCTTATTGAACTCATCAGCAAAATACTCCACCAACCGCATCTCCATATCTTGACCTCCAAGTTTAGCATCCCATCTAACATCCTTTACCTGACAAAAATTAATATGCTGGGATGAAGTTCCAACAATTTTTAAACAGAAGAAATCATATGTTTGACATGACCCTGGCAGGTCAAATTTTGTCACATGGAACAAAGTTTAGACAATATGCAAGTTGGATACTGAATGGAAGTCAAATGAATAGAGGAAGGTCAACAAAGAAAATGTGACTAGACTAGCAGTTTATAAGGAAATAAGGGAAAACCGAAGTTGAAGAATCTGAAGAACCAAATTATCAAACCCCAACATATATATAATGCAGGAAATACAATAAAGAAACTTGATGGAATAAACAATTGATAGCCTTCACAGCTAATATCAGTTGCTATTGAATCATTAAGCTTATTGCTCATGAATAACCACAATTTTGGCAGAAATCAGAACAAGGAATCAGAGAAAGGTGTTACACCTTCAATCCTAGAAAAAGCTCCTGGTACCCGAGAGCTTACTGTACCTATTCCCTCTTATTCTCCAGATCTTTTAGTATTACTGCTACCTATTATTTGTGTTTTGTGGGACTCAAATCATCTGATGAATCTTTACTGTAAGATGACATGAATCATGGACAAACATTGATTCTTACTTGATCAATTTTGTGACAAACAATCTGTTTGCTGAGAGCTGTCCAAGTTTCCAACAAATAACCAACCTATATTGCTTAGTTTCAGACTAAGGTCTTTCAGATCAACCCTTGCGAGGATTGCCCAGAAAATTCCTTCACCAAGGTCTAACATAAAATATTCTAAATCTCATCCTTAATACAGCTCCACACAGGCTGTGATTTCATTCATCGAGTTCAGTAAGCTACATTGAGGTGGGAACATTTTAATTTATTTTTCAGTTGAATAAGTTTCATAAGTTAGGAGCTATTTACAAAACCATAATCAACTTGACGCATGGAAACATCTCCTATGTACCTATTTGAGTATCTTTAGGTAATCTTGTCAGATTGAAGATGGAGACCAAACCAAAAAAGGATGTAGGAAGATTGTCCAAGGAAATTTATCCCTTGAGTAACAAAAAAATAATGAAATATAGCTGCCTCGGTCAAATGTATGCCACATTTGAAATTTATCAGGGTAAAACCAAAACTTACCAGGAACTGATTAACAGATTTTGTCTTCCCGACCTCCTTAGTATTGTACGCCGAGAAGTAAACTAGAGCAGCGTAAGTGCTACTGGAACCCATATCGTAGAGTATAACATGTCGTGACTCGTTCGAGAAATCCTTATCGAACCCATACTGCAAAGCAGCGCCAGCGTGCTCGTTAATCAGTGAAAGCACATTGATCCCAGCCAGATGCGCCGCCTGAAGCACTCCCCTCCGTTCCGCCTGGCCAAAATAGGGCGGCACTGCAATCACAGCATCCTGCACCGGAACCCTCGCGTGGGACTTCGCTAAGCTCATCCCATAACTAAGGATCATCGCAAGCAGCTCCTCTGCGGTATAGACGGTGACCCCATCATCGACCCTGACACCGGCGGCCCCTCTCGAGTCCTCTATGAGATCGTACGGTAGGTAGAGCGAATTGGCGATATCCTTGGCATGCTTATAAGACTTCCCAATCATGTCGCGGACCAATGAGTACAACTTATCGGGGTACCTCGCGACGATCCCGGCGGCCTCCTCGCCGACGAAGCGATTGCCACCATGGAAAGCGACGAGGGCCGGGGACTTCCGTTTGGACATCTCGTTGATGGCGATGGAGATCGGGCTCTGGCCGGGCTTCAGGTTGACGACGGCCACCTTCATCCATTCGGAGCCCAGATCGATGCTCGAGACGGCCGATTCGGAGGGAATCGAAAGCGAGTAAAAGATCAAAAATAGGGCCAAGCGTAACCGTATTCCGGCCGCAGATCTCATCGTCTTGGCGGTGGCCGATCTCGAGCGCCGGCCACGGATCAAGATCAAGATCAAGAACGGATTTCTGGCGGCGAAAAATGGGATCAGAAACCAGGGGATGGGGAACGGGCGGGAAATACCACCATTGGAAGATGATTAGAATTAGGGTTTGGAGAAGTCGCCTCCGCGGGAATTGGAATTGGAATTGGAGCTCTACGGAAGGAGGAGGGAAGCGGAGCTCGCTCTACTCTTCTCTTCCGGAGTTTCCGGAGTTTCCTCGCTTCTTTATTTGATTTTCCACCGCTTTTATTTTATTTTTCACGCTCACTACAAATAGTTCTGTGTGTCACATATACGCGTATAATAGATCAAGGGAAAATTGGACCCTAGAAAAGCGAATTACTACATGGAAAGGCCGAAAAACAGCCAATGGCATCTTGCCACGTTGACAGACGTACACATGGCAGTTTCCAACGGCCCAATAGACATCGCGATTTGTAGGCCAAGGCTTCTCTAATCAAACATACTTCCTGTCAATGACGCACAGTCTGGCCCAAATTTTTCGTGCTCATGACCCCAAGCCTCGGACCAGCCCACCTCACAAAGGGGTCCAACATCTGCGATATTGAGATCATTTATACGCATCTTTTAACGTTATTGAACTCTATAAAAAAAAAATAAAAATCCATGTTTAAATTTTAAAAAAAAATTAATTCATATATATATATATATTTAACTATATTATATATAGATCTTCTTAGCACATAATTCTTCGTGCATGAAAATATTTTATTTTTATTTTTGTTAATAACTTTACACATCTAGTTTGATATTTGCATCTCAGCTATATAATTTTTTTTTTCATACGTTGTTTCTTAACTACCGAACTAACATATCTATAAAGCATCATTGGACTAAAAACTATGTTATAAAATCGTTACTGATCACACAAAGCTGGTGATGTCCTTCTCTACTTCAAATATCACCCGAATAAGAAGGGTGAGGAGGACCACAAATGCACTTGGAAAGAAGATGCATCGAGAAGAAATGCAAAAAATGTAGTGCCCGCCACACGGATGAGGAAAGATGGGTTGGACGGCCATCACTGCCAAATTTATCATCACCCACTCCACTCCATCGGTTCTTTGCTTGTGGCCAATGAATTCCTTCCGCACGACAAAAAAGATTTCAGTTGAGTTGAATCATCATCTGTCTCAAAAGTTTGTGTTGAGTCCATTTATATACTCAACTCTACTTGAATGATCGAGTTCTGCAGTGTCAGAGGTCTTGCAATGCACCTTTACGCACGAATGTGGAGAGGGAACAATAAAATATCAATCTTCTTCGCATCTCTATCTAAGCTTTTAAGCCCTACCATTCCCTTCCTATTATCTATCTCTGTAGAGTTGCATCGCTTGCAGATGCGAAGAGTTTGATTAGGTCGGAGCTCCTTGAGGTGCATGGCGTCGTTTCTTTAATGGGCTCACCGAAATGGACGGTTTAGTTAGGGATGTGGAATGGAACAAATGCTCCATCTCTTATTGCTCACAAATGATGACCCACTGTGTATTTTCTTAATCCCTTACTGCTCCAACTCTTTGTCTTTTACTTTACATAAGTCTGGTTTTGATTGCATGCAGAGATCGAGGAAGGCTATTATCTCACTGCAGCAGTCACCTACAACGTCATTGCACTGTGCCACAATTATCTATACACGTATGAGTCAGGGTCACCCAATCCCTCTTATTTTTAATACCTCCACCGAAATCAAGCAATAAAAGAGAATAAAAAGCTGCAAGTAGTCATCATCATCATCCCATTATTTCAACCACTAGGCTTAATTAGCAATCGTAAATATATCAGCAACATTAAACACGGAAACACCCCAACATATATCAGACTCTCAGACACATCAATCGAACTACTAGTCCCACGAACAAACCTAATTAAGAAGATTAAGGTGGCATATAAAAAGACAAACGCAGAGCATGAAAGTAAAGAAGAAAGACGAACTCGAAGCATGTGTGTGTGATTAAAAGTCTAGATATCATGGAGGAGCCACAGTCCCTTCAGCTGCTCAGCGGCGCCGGGCGGCAGGCTCCTTCTGTGAGTTGAAGTAGACGGTGGCGACGGGGAGGCCGAGGTCGTACTGCGCCGCCAACGACCGGGTGTTGAAGTTGGCGCGCGTCGCCGGGGGCGCCACCCCCGGCAGCTGAGACTTCTGCTGGAAAAGCACCAGGACGTACCTGTGGATCCCCACCGGCGGCCTGGGACCCACGTACGGCATCGCCTCCTGGCCTGCCCAACCAGAGAAGCAAACGTGGTGAGCAAGAGTCCGCCGGCGTCATGCAGCAGACGACAGGTGTCGTGTCGTCGGTGAGCCATCTCTCAGGCGGAGGCCAAGTGTGACATGTGTCAGATGTAGAGTTCAACAAGTGTGGGGCGCCGTATGAGATCCAGTGGAGTTCGTAATTATGTGGGTTTGTAGAACATGTTGCTTTCTTTGAAGAGAGGCTTTGTGGAAGAAGATCTCAAGTTGTATGCACCGTTCATGCAGTGGCCAAGAGAAAGAAGACTTTTGGAACATATGCATGCAAGTCACAATCATTCACCATAAAGGCACTAATGAAACGCCAATAAACTTAGTCCTTTTCCAGATGGTCATTTCTAGCCTTCTCTTCTCACTTACCTTGAGAAGGATCTGTTCCACCCGGCATATTAATCACCATCCTGAATCCACAGATACAACAACAACAACAACAACAAAGAATAAAAGGTTTAGAAAGGAAGATTTTGCATGAACAGACCACATATATGGGTACTATAGTCACAATAAGCAATTAGAAAGGTGATTACCAGTGGAGCCACTCCCTCATTGTGGGATCACTAGGGCTGGGAGCATCAGGATCAGTCATTACCTGCACACCAGAAAACTTCCCTGTAATCCCTTTTTCGACTTGAATTCAAGTAACCAAAGAAAAAAGAGGAAACGTTCATTTCAGCAAACAACCAAGCGAACACCCTAAAATAAGCTTCACGGACCAGAGTATAGAGGTCTGACTGCCGTCCTGCGATCTGCACCGACGGCGGGTTGGCAGCCATGGAAGGCTTGATGTCGCAACCGTTGTTAACGTGCTTCGATCCAAACCTCACCATCATGCTTATGGTGGGCACAAAAAGGTCGACCACATCTCCTATCACCCTCCCCACCACCAGGGGATCCACATAGCCAGCCATGCCAGTTATCTACTGGTTTATTGCCTAAAACTAAAGGCCACAGAGGAAGTAAACCAAGAAAGGGGCGAAGAGGTTGCAAAGAGAAGAGGAACCAGAGGATGTGTGTTCAAGGTTTAGGGTAGCTGGTCGAGGTTTTATGGCAAGAAAAGCGTGGTCGGGGGCGACGGTAAAGCATGGATATATGTCGTAGCGTAGGGTTCTTCTGGGACAAGGCATGAGAGCGACACGTGGAGGCCAACGGGGGATTGAACAGGTGTCAATGACACAAGTGGATTGTGGGGATTCGTAGATAGGAAGGCGGGGGATGAAAACGCAGCTGGGAGACGAAGTCGGGTTAGCAATGAACGACATCATCTGCGTTCGCATGGACGAATGATCCGGACACATTTATGCTATGGGCCTTCCTGCGCAGGATTAATACTCGTTCTTCCTTCCGACTTCGGAGCACAAGCATCTATGATCACCATGCAATCACGTACAAGTTTTCCTGCGCTACAGCATGCGATCACCGGCTGAGGATGTAGCGATAAGGATCAACCTGAATCCGTCAGCAAGAACATGTTGAGCGTTACGTTACGTCATCCAAGATATGCAGGAGCAGAAGCTTCCAAATAATGGTTTCGAAGGGTGTGAGGAACGCATAGGGAATGATGAAGGCAGGCTTGGAGCGTTGCGCAAGAACCTGCACACCAAGCCAAGTGGATCCAAGTGCACCACCAGGTGACTCCGGCATGGAGGTTTTGTTTGGTCGAATAGCAGCGAGGAGAGAGCAGAGCGCAAAATTTTTGGTAGGCGGCACATGTGTCGATCCCATCAAATCGAGCCACTTGTTGATAAGGAAGAATTAACACGACGTAGAAAGCAGAGTTAGCCTTCCTCGACCTGATACGTCCAAGGAAGCAACTCAAGTACAACAAAACTAAAAGCAGCAAACGAAGTCTCTATCGACTTGCTTCCTCAGATCGGTCTCTGTATCTACTTCGTCTACGCAGCAGCAACCTCTTCCGATTTCCTAGTTCCTTCGGCCAAATCGATCCAAGGCTCCTTGTTAGATAAACACGATCTAACTTGGAGTGATGATTTGATAATCTATTAGTGCCGAGATTAAGAACAGCCAACCAGCTGCAATTTTGCAGTGATGATGGAAGATATTCAAAGAGACTATTATAATTTAAGTTCAAAAATTGAAGCTGACCAAAGTTTGAAGAACTTGTTGTCAAGAGGGGTGATTTGATTAGGTGATGTGTTTTTATATAGGTTTTGAGGAAGTGATTTTTCTTTGTACTTAAATTATTCGATCAAATCATGCATTAAAATATGTGATTGAAGATTGATTGAGGATGTAAAAAATACAATGATGTTATTTCATGTCCTGTTATGATCTTCTATCGTACCTTTGTAAGATTAAGCTTCTATCAAGAATATCAATCTTCGACCAATATAATTAAAATATCTTGTGACCGAGAGGCTTTGTGAGAGAGTCTACTAGTTGGTCAGAAATTTGGATATAAAAAATATATAGTTAATGTCTGACAATTAGATCTTTAACGAAGTGGAAGTCGATGACAATATACTTCATGCGTGAGTGAAATATCATATTAGTGTATAGGTAGATAGCACCGACATTATCATAGTATATTATAGTAATAGATTTGGAGATGATGTCAAGTTCATGTAGCAAATTGGTAACCTAGTTAAGTTTTGCTATGGCGATAGCGATGGCTCAGTATTCAACTTTAGTAATGGATCCTACGATTGTATTCTATTTTTTAAAATTTCAACTAATTAGATTGGCTCCAATGAAAATAATGTAGGTTGATATAAATGTTTTATCATTAGTGTTGCTTGCCTAATCAATATCGACGAGATATAAAGATGAAATGATAAGTGTTTATGAAAGAAATTCATGATTGAGAGTCCTTTTAGGATACCATAGAAAATATTTTACTATAGACCAATGCATAGTAGAGGGATTATACATAGATTATGATAATTTATATTTATTGATTACAAATAAGACGTATGGATGTGTGTGAGAGATATACTATAAGGAATCAAGTATTTATTAGTATTGTGTGAGATCCATAGTAAGGCTGTCATTATATAATTTAAGTGACTCAGTGGTAAAGAATGGAGTGGTAACTTCTTTGATATTTTACATGTTCGTCTTCGATAATAGGTCATGAATGTATTTCTTTTGAGATAGAAAAAGTTCAGAAAATGTGAATGTTGCTTCTATTCCCAGAAAGTAGCTTAAGATTCTTATATCTTTAATTGATAATCGATCTAATAATTACTTAAAAAATTATTTGATTTTCATAAGATTATTACTTATGATGATAATATCATCCACATAAATTAGTAGATATATAGTACTTCCCTTTTGTTATTATAGAAATAAAGATATGTTAGACTTAAAGTTGATGAAGTCGATTGATGTAAAAAATAAGCCAAGTTTGGTATGCCAAGCTCTTGGAGCTTAGTGAAGTTCATAAATAACTTTTTGTAATTTACAAATTTGACTTACAAATTAAGAGTGGATAAAGTCAAAAGATTGCTACATAAAGACATCTTCAGTTAAGGTCTTATGTAAGAAAGTATTATTAATATCTAATTGACTTATATGTCAACCTTGAGTGATGGCCAAACACAAGATGATTTGGATTATTATCAGTTTAACAACTAGATTGAATAATTCCATGAAATTAATACCCAGTTGTTGATGAAATCCTTTGGCCATTAAACGTGCTTTGTATCTAAGAATGGATCCATCTGGATTCTGCTTAATTTAAAAAATCTACTTACACCCAATGATATTTTATATGCAATGAGATATACAAGATTCAATATGACATTATGGAATATAGTATCATATTCTTTATATATGATTTTACGCTAGTGTAAAGACTGTTAAGCTTATGTGATATGTGTTGGTTAAGTAGATTCAATTGGAAGCTTGTATGTGAAAGCGATTTGTTAAGTAGATTCATTTTTGAAATATATTATCATGGAATGTTCTGGCTCAGTGGTACTATTAAGTTATATTAGATGTATGAAAGTTAAAGATTTGATGTGATTCATTAGAAAAAAAAAAAATTAAAGATATCATTTTATAGGTTTAAAATATATTATCATGGAATGTTCATATGAGGTTGTTGTAATGGCTCGTATTGTTGAAGGAACAAAATTTTAAAAGGAAAAGGTAAACTTAACAAAAATAATATGATGTGATACAATGACTTTTTATGTTTGAGGAACATAATACTGAACACATTATATTCAAAAGAGTATTCAATGAAGATGCTTGAATCTTTATATTAACTTTTGTAATGCATAGGGGTGTAGCCAATGCTAACATAAACAACCAAAAGATTTAAGTTTTTTTAAGGCTTGGGGTTTTATAAAATAGTTTTTTAAATTATGACTGATGTTTTAAGATTGGGGTGAGCATACGATTAATAAGGTAGATTATAATATGAAAGGTTATTGACAAAAAACTTAGTGATATATGTAAAATATGAGTTCAGTTTCAACCATATGTGGATGCTTTTATTTATCAAAACTAAAAATTATGTGTCTAAATTGCTGCTTTTATTTATCAAAACTAAAAATTATGTGTCTAAATTGCTACCATCAATTTCTTATATTCATCTCCCAAGTCATTGAGAGTATAAACAATAACTTCTTCGTATATTCATCTCCCAAGTCATTGAGAGTATAAACAATAACTTCTTCGTCAGTCAAACGATGATCTATTAAAGCCAAGTCATCTATATTAACTTTTAGATTTTACATATAATCAATAATAGTACTTTTATCTTAGATTATTTTTATTAAGGTAAAAGAGATTAATGATATTTTTATAAAAGACTATACTTCACATAAATAAATTAACGGTGCTATAGAGCCGATAATCGAGACTTGAATAATTTATAGAATAAGATGACTTTAACATAACCATAATTTATGATTAGAATTTGCTATTAAGGTTGATTAACTTAGTACTTGAATATTTTCGAATGAATAATTGAGAGAGTTATTGATGTAGCTCAGTAGATAATATCCAAAGAGAAAGTTGATAAACTGAGCTTCCCAAAATGTATAATTACTGTCTTTGGAGAGTTTAAAGGGGATTAAAGTTATTGCATTAATAGACATGACTCCGAGAGCAAATATTGTTCCCTAAGAGAATAATCACCGAAGCTTTAGAGCTAAAAGAGGAAGAAGACAAGATTGTTGGATAGTGGAGATGGCATGCCAGAGCAGTAGTCAGTAGCAGATGATCAACCGAAGAAGCTGATGTCGTTGATCTACGAAGGAGAAGAATCATCGGTGCATTGATGAGGCAGCAGATCAGCAAGGAATCCTAGTGCAAATTATAGACACTGGAGGAGTCTTTGTAGGGAAAAGATGAATGACTGATCAGATTAGATTGCCAGAGAGAGGAACGATCTGTTGCAGATTGCCAACGGATTGGTTAGATCGGCGAGGTGGATGACTGATCAATTCAGCAATGAAGAGGGGAATGATCGCTAGAGACGATAGATCAGATCAGCGTCCAAGGAGGACTAATCAGATCATCGAGGTGGTGGAGCAGATCTGTTTCGCAGATCGCGTTGTCGTTGCTGCTGCTGTTGCTACAGATCAACGAAGACTGGTGCTGCTATTGCTGCAGATCAACAACGAAGCCCCATTGTTTGCTAACAGCAACAACAATAGCGATGGGTGAAGAGGAGCAACGAGGAAGCTGCGACGGGTAGGTCAACGAGAAGAGCAAAGCGGCGGGTAATGAGGAGCAACATAGGAAGCTACGTCGGGCAAGTCAACCGGAAGAGCATATCCATGATGGACGATGGTGGCGAGCGAGAAGAGCAGAGCTAAGAGATTTGGCATGGGAGGAACGCCGGGTAGAAGAGGAAATCGACAACGAGGTAATCGCTACGGCAGATCAGCAAAGAAAAGGGATTGCTATCTTCTGTAGCAAATCACCATAATCTCAGGTATAGGGCACAAGAAAATGACACCACGTTTAATTTGGATCAGTTCACGCACCGATCTCGTATGGTTACAGTGGAAGAAAAGACGAGCATTCAGGGATGATGTTACAAAACACACAATCAGAAGAGGTATGAATCCCAAAAAAATAACAATCTATCAGGAATTAGGCGGCTGCAATGTAGGATCTTCCAACCGAAAAATTTTATAGCAATATAGGTGCCAATCTTCTCTTTTATTATTCCAATGGAATCCACACCTACCAAACCTTTTAATTTTTTTGATTAATTTTTGTAAGACAGAAGCACGGAACAATGCACCCTTAATGTTAAGAAAAGGCATCCCGATAGCAAACGATTAGCCAAGGATTACGTGCTTGTATCAATGCACCCTTAATCATTTTGTATGGACCAACCAGCAAAGTTACGGGAACGGAAAGTGACCTCGCCATATCGTCAGTTGGACCGATGGATCAATTGGCTGCACCACATCAATTACAAATATTTTAGAATATATGAATTTATCCAAAACTAAATATAGTAAAAAATTTAAAATACTATTGTTAATAAAAAAATAAAACAATCTTAGACAAATGAAAATAAAAAAATGTCATATAGAATCCGATAAAAGCTAATAATATCAAACGACACTATAAACATAGACCTCTCATCCAGAATATCTAAAAGGTAATTTACATGAGGATGTAGCATGAGAAGGTGGATATCAGTCAGAAATATTGGATGCGGGATCAAACACAGGTAAGTAAAACAAGGCATGGATGCTTTTTTATCGATATTTAAATCAAAAATTGTGAACATAACAAACACTTACCAATATTGATATGAATGTAACTATTTAAACAATAAATATTGATATGGATTTAACATACACATACAATGAAAGTTTTAAGCAAAACAGTGCATTTCTGATATCCCTGGATTTGATGGATCTGCTAAGCTGAGCGTTTTAACCACTCAAAACTGTCTTTCTTGAACAAGTTTAGCAGTCGAGTGACAACAAAACCACTGATTTAGAGGACAGTAAATGCTTCTCTATCGCAAAAGATTGGTATAATTCATGTAACATGGATCAGGTATCTGTAGATAAACAAATTATATTTAGCTCAGAACTTTGCAACAGCAGAAAACATAGTTCGATGTCTTTGCAATCAAAGATTGGTATAATTCATGTAACATGGATCAGGTATCTGTAGATAAACAAATTATATTTAGCTCAGAACTTTGCAACAGCAGAAAACATAGTTCGATGTCTTTGCAATCAAAGTACCTCCTTCACTGAAAACATCAAAAAATTTGAGAGCATCAATAAGCTTAGAAAGGTGTAACAGTACCATGTGCGCTTGGTTTGTCTGCTTGTGCCAAATCACATCAGATAGACTAATATCATAATTCAAAGCATATATGCGTGCACCAAAACTACCGATACAGGTATAAATTATTTAAAGCAAAGCACAAAACAAACTCCTGCTACTAGAGTTTTCATTTGTCATAACAATATACATGATGCCTAAGCATAGCTATTCAAAAGGAAAAATCAGCAGGACTGGATTACCAGCTACAGACCACACGGTAAGGGACAGCTCTTACAAGAAAGAAACACAACATAATTCTATAAAATTCAAACAAACGTACCATCCCATGAAACATACTTCACCCTTGGTAGAACCTCAATCATCCAAAATTCAGAGAGTACTCCACCCTCGGTAGAACCTTAATCACCCAAAATGCAGAGAGGTTGCCTCATGCTAAGCTCTGCTCGAAGCTTTGGAAAAAGCTGTAGGTCATTGCTTGTCCCCAAAACTTTCTGTCATCCAGAAAATCAAGTTATGAATAACTAGCAATAGGAGATTATCAAGACATTGCACTTTTGTTCATCACAAATAACTTCAACAATGATGACTTAGTTTCGTCTGGTGGAAGATGCACCACATAGCATGGAAACGTGCTCCTGAGTTCAGCAATAAAGCGAGCAAGAAAGCGATAAACAATACAGAAGATAGGCAGTATTACTTAGAACCATCTTTGCTTAAAAGGTTTCACAAGAACAAGCAGATCAGTGTCTCGTCCTCTTTTCATAACTCTGTAAACAAAAACTCCACTGAAACTCCTCAGGTACTTTAAGTTGCATCTCTCCATTGGAAATTGAGCAAAGAGGACTCTATTGTGGTGAAGCTTCTAACTTCACAGCCAAAACTTGGTACAACATTAAAAGTATTCACGTTGTCACTTCATTCTTATTTTGATAGCCATGAACCAGATCATGTAACTATAGAAACAAGTAATAGGACTAGCAACAATGAAGGGCAAATGATCAAGGAGGCATAGTGGCAGCTAATTAATATATTCTACAGAATGGGAACAAATCAGCAATGCCACCAAAATGTCGGCAAGTGCTTGACATATGGACCCGATATCAAGATCGTACAGGTATACTTAGTGTTACGTGGCAAACACTGGAATGTAAAACCATGCTGTAAAGACTGGAACATAAAACCAGATCATGTAACTATAGAAACAAGTAATAGGACTAGTAACAATGAAGGGCAACAGATAGCATAGAGCTAACAAAATGATCAAGGAGGCATAGTGGCAGCAAAGGTAATTAATATATTCTACAGAATGGGAACAAATCAGCAATGCGCCAGCAGAGACATTGCTATCAGCCACCAAAATGTCAGCAAGTGCTTGACATATGGACCTGATATCAAGATCGTACAGGTATACTTAGTGTTACGTGGCAAACACTGGAATGTAAAACCATGCTGTAAAGACTGGAACATAAAACCAAAAGAAATTACACACTGCCATCAGATTGGAATGAAGGAACCAAAAACCAAAAGGTCCTATCAAGTGATGAGTGATGAGTGATGATAAGTAAATAAAGGCTCCAACAATATATAGTCCCAAGAGTTTCAAAGATGACAAAACTTAAGGGATCCCAAACCTTAGACAGGCTCCAAAAAACATTAATTACGGAATAATTAACGTATGAGTTGAAGGAGCTGCCAACATGACATGACTCCCAGGGTCAGCTACATGGCATAAAAGGTTGACAAGATGAACCATCGAAGGTCGTATATGAATTCCCTTGCACTGAAAGACTTGGAAAGTAGAAATATTGTGACCTTTTTTTTTGGTAAAGAATGTCATAAGTGTAAATTTTAAAAGATAACAGACACTTGATAAAGAAGCCCACTCAGCAACTGTCAGAGAGGTGGACATACCACTTTAACTCAAGAAGCATCAGGATAATAGCTTGAAGGATTTAAGTGGCATCTGGTGCCTAATCAAAATCAAGCACCTTTACAAAAGATGCAATTTTAAAATATAGGCCCAGAGTCATCTACTGGAAATATGCTCAAGACTATTCAGTTTAGGATTGGCTCCAGTGTTCTTACCTAAGCAAAACTCTCGCCTATGTTTATTTAGGTTGGTCAGTTTAATCACAAACAAATTAAATAATAACACTGACAAGTCAACAACCGAGAAGGAATACTGATAGGCTTGTAAATATTCAATGTACTAATAAGAGCTATTAACCTTACATTACAGACAATCAGAAAAGATTCCATTGTTCTAGCATGTACATTATAAAAGTTCCAATGAAACATACGACAAAATTAAAATGTCAGAATAAGTTAAACTTTTCTTGCAAACCATAACAAGAAAATATATCCAGGATGGTGATTATTACCAAGGCAGCAAGGTGAGCTTCCTGTAAAATATTTCCATCAATCTCCAATCTAGCAATTGGAAATTCTGGAATATGTCCTGATTGCTTCTTACCAAGCAAATCACCAGGCCCACGAAGTAGAAGGTCAGCATTTGCCAGGTAAAATCCATCAGAAGATCTTTCAAGTACTTTCAATCGATTGAGAGCCGCAGAAGTAGAAGTCAACAAAACACATTTAGATTTTCTTTCTCCTCTTCCAACACGTCCTCTCAACTGATGCAACTGAGCAATTCCAAATCTCTCAGCATTCATAACAACCATCATAGATGCATCAGGGACATCAACTCCAACCTCAACAAGTTGTGTTGCAAGGAGTACACGGGTTTCCCCAGTTCTAAATTTTCTCAGTGCATCATCTTTTTCATCACTGGTCATGCGCCCATGCAGCAGACCACATTGGTAACCTCTAAAATGGTCTGGTATTGATTGAAAATCAGCAGTAGCAGCATGAAGCTGTGGCAGTTGCTCAGATTCTACAATTATTGGATAAACAAGATATACCTTTCCTCCTGCTATCAACTCATCTCTCATCATCTGCAATGACATGCAATATGTTTCAACAAATATCTTCAGGACATTAACTGAAATGGTAAGTTGTTTTATTATTATGAAATACCAAGATATTAAATAAATATCATTTTATGGGAAGCACATAGAAGGAAAAGTGGCCATAAATGATTAAGGAATTCAGAATCGCCATGTCAAGTTTTATGAGAGCATAGATTTTGTTTGAGAAGTTATTTTTGAATTTCTGCTTGCCAATTTTCCATTGAATTTCTTGTCTAGTATAGCATGGCCTTGTAATCATAATGAATCAGACCTATGATCAATAAGGAGAAAGTATATCTCAGTTTTAACGAAAACAAAACTGTGTTCGTTAGAGTGTATGTGTGTGTGCGCGTGCATGTTTAGGAGAGATTGCAGGGCAGCATGACCTTTTTTGTTGTGTCAATTGTTATTTTCTACTTGCTGAGTTTTGATTGAATTTCTAGTCTAATAAAGCATAGCCTTGTATAATAACAACAAATCAGTCCTATTACCAACGAGGAAAAATATACACCACTTTTAACCAAAATCAAACAAGAGTAAGTGTCTTTCTTAAGAGTGCTTGCATGTCTTCATGATTAAGGGGATTCATCGGGATGTGAGACCTTTTTCCTTGCGACTTAACAGAGTTGTTCAGCTCAGGTTTAAGGGGTGGTGGCCCGATTCGCCCAAACCCTTCAGCGTGCATAAGAATGAGTGGGAGAGAGCAAGCACAATTTGGCAGTGAGGCCAAATCCTATCAAGTTGACGGCTGAAGAAATACGAAGCAGGCAGTAAGATTGGTTCAATTTCAAAGGGGCTACTAGGCAGTAACCCTTGTATCTGATCCTAACTGTCCACAAAGGAACAGTCCACATCCCAATTTATGCCTGGATCAGTACACACCGCTGGTACATAATGGCCGAAGAAAATTAGGAACCATGTATCTCATGTATCTGACATTGTAATGGTGCTGTCAAGTAATCTTAAGGTACTAATAAGTAATGAGCTTACAATACATGCATAGCTATAGGCAAAAGCAGCTCATACAGGCCCTCAACCAGACACATTGCATTGAGTGGCAGATCTAGTGTTTGTGTTCAGGAGCCCACTTGCATGCTCATGCCTTTAAGCTAAAGCAGCCTATACAGTCCCCTTGCACTTCATTCCGGCATAGTAGGCCTCAACTTTATGTTATGAATCCCACCTGCATTTAGCCACTTATTTTGGGCCCTCTCAGCAATTGATTTGAAGTGCATATAGGTTGGATTTTTCTAAATATACGAGTACATTTAGCACTCTTAAATTATGGCTCGGTTAAGGGTGTCAAGTTATGTCTCCCAACATTTAAAGTTGAATCAATATTGGCAATCTTTGTATTTATAACAGATAAATGCTAATCATGTCCAAAAGACTATCCATTACATAGAAGATAAAACACTTAAATAGTTGTCATTCTAAATTTCTACGAATACATAGTGCATGGTTTGAAAAGCAGGTCCAACCAGTGCTTACTGACTGGTAACTGCCGTTCCAACCAAATTTCCGTAATGGTTCATACAACTCGGCATCACTCAGTAGACTGCTCATTTATTATATCAATGTTCGATTACATTGTGCAATACAGGTCAAAATACGATGTGGTATTTTGATATCATGCCAATCTGACAATTTGTCAGACCCAGTATTGGACCAGTATTGAAAAACTTAAGATTTTTCTAAATATACGAGTACATTTAGCACTCTTAAATTATGGCTCGGTTAAGGGTGTCAAGTTATGTCTCCCAACATTTAAAGTTGAATCAATATTGGCAATCTTTGTATTTATAACAGACAAATGCTAATCATGTCCAAAAGACTATCCATTACATAGAAGATAAAACACTTAAATAGTTGTCATTCTAAATTTCTACGAATACATAGTGCATGGTTTGAAAAGCAGGTCCAACCAGTGCTTACTGACTGGTATCTGCCGTTCCAACCAAATTTCCGTAATGGTTCATACAACTCGGCATCACTCAGTAGATTGCTCATTTATTATATCAATGTTTGATTACATTGTGCAATACAGGTCAAAATACGATGTGGTATTTTGATATCATGCCAATCTGACAATTTGTCAGACCCAGTATTGGACCAGTATTGAAAAACTTAAGATAGCATGTTAGCTATTATCTGTTTAATCTAACTAGGAACTTTTTTATTCTGTTGCAATGTAATGTGCTCAAATGGTTATGCCACTTCTAAGCGGCTTGGTGATTTTAATAGAAAAGCTATTTAGCAAATTTTATGGGTAATTTGGAATGTCACACCACAAGTAATGGGACCCACACTTCTGGGCCCACTTAACCCAAGAAGACTAATCAGCACTTCATGTTGCATTACTTGCTTGTAGAAAAGTCTTCTCCATAGATTATTTCTTAGCTTAAAATTTTATCAGCTTATTTACAGTTTCTTTAAATTTACTTTAAACATGTCAAAGGATAACTACAAAAATCAATAACCGCATCTAAAGAAAAAGTTTGAACAAGATAATTTTAATCAGGGCATAATAATCAAAGCTTACGTACTTTGCAATTAAAAATATATATATGGAACAGCTGAAGAAAATATAACGTGACATTCATTTACTAGTTAAACAGACATCCCCACTTTAAAGTTAAAACCATAAGAAAACTGAAACAAATCAGAAGAGTGATGCACATGCATATGGCATATTTTAGCTCACAATGATGGAATCCTTCAGATTACAGAATGAACTGACTACACTAAGATTTACAAAAATTAAAAGATGATTGTACAGCTATTGTCAGGGTACAAAATAGTTAATAAAATTGTATTAATTGTTACCTGGAATACCTTCTCAAAACCAATTTCATTTTCTTCAATAACTAAAGTCTGCACTGGTGACCGACCAGGAGGCAAATCTGTAATCTACAGGAACGAAGATCAAAGACATTGATCAACTAATCACAACTAAACCACATTGGAACTAAAAGCACTATGGTTGGAGTTATGATGGTTGTTAACAAATTCAAGGGCATATAAGCTGCACACATGATGTAGTCCAAGCTACAGATATCATTCTGTAACATTAAAGACAAGATCTGAAAGTGTTTTTCACCATTACAATCAAACATATGAGAGAAATTGTCAAATGTTTTCCACATAACATGAATTTCATTTAATTTTCTATTTTAGTAGTTTGCTCTCCCATGCAAAAATTCTGATGCTAGTTTACCCCCTTATTTTCTATTTGTCAATAAAAAAGACACAAGTAAAGATGTGAATTGGAGAACAATTATTTGATATGATAGCTTGTACTTAGTAAAGATGTGAAAAATGGTCACTGAGTCATGTGAGTTTTCACTTTTTTCCATCGCCCTTTTTTTCCAAGCTTCTGTTTTTTGTATAATAGAAGAAATTAAGCTAGATTGTATCACCGCATAAAGAGAATAAATGATCTCTACTCCAATAAATAATACTACTGATCACTTCATTCCAAGTATTGGTAAGAACAAACCATTCAACCTCAATTCTCAAGTAATCATGAATTATGCCATTAATTGTGTATAAAAAGCAAGAAAAGAAATATGTACTTGAGTTAGAGACATATCCCCAAATAAAGCCAAAGCCAATGTTCTTGGGATTGGAGTGGCTGACATTGCAAGAACATGTGGAGCCATATAAGCTTTATCTTCAAGAGAAACATCCAAGTTTCTCCAGTTCACTCTTAAGCTTGGTGAAGCAGAATATAACTGTAAAAAAATTTATCTCCCGTTTGAGTCAGAGGCATCATTGATTGTAGAAGAAAATAACAAATTAAAGCAATACTATAGCTACAGTAGCATCTAAGTCTGTACATATAGATTGAGCTTGGCTAACATTTATTTGGGTATTAACAAAACACTATTGGTTAAGAATGATGTATACATGTTGGAAGAAAACATGTTGAATGAAATTATACAGAACAATTTCATGTTGATTCAGTAAAAATCATAAAATTGTTTACATGGTCAGAACAATGAATAAAAATAACATATGAACAAAAAAATGGCATGAAGCATCATATCACCTGATCAAAAAAGGAAAAAAATCTACCATTATAAAAGAATTTAGATGCAGAAAGAAAGGCTACATAAAAAGCTCTTACATAGCCAGTCACAAGTCAAAGTTCATGGAGCTCAAGTTGAAAGTTATTTGGATTGAGAATTACCAAACTTGACAAGTTATTCACTCGCAAAGGATAAAGCTAATTTGTTGTAAATGAATATTGTCAATAAAGATGGTAAAAGGCAAAGTCTCAAATCTCAGTCCAATACCTATTTCGTTGAGTGTGTTGTGTTGATACACCCCCATGCTGAACAATAATGGTCCAGTTAAGAGAGGAGAGAATTGAAAGAGAGGGATATTGAGAAAGAGTGAAGAAGGGAGAAGGAAACGGAGGTGAGGAAAAGGAGGAAGAGTTGACGGACAGAGGAGGCAGGGCAGCAGTGGAGGTGAGGGAGGAAAAAGAGAAGAAGGTGGCCATGGTGGCAGTAGGAGGGGGAGGCAAGGGAGAAGGCCATGGCTATGCGATGCGAAGGAGAAGGGGAGAGAGATGAACAAAAAGAAAGTGAAGAAAAAAGAAAAGACAGATGGATGACAGCCAACATAATTTTTTTGAAAAAAGGAAATATTGATACCAGAGCGGTAAGCTTACTGCACTGTCATTCGATGCTGGTCTACATATCCTCCAGTAAGCTTAGAATGCCATTCAGTGCAGGTCTACATATCTTCCGGTAAGATTAGCATAATAAGGAGGGGGAGGCGAGGGAGAAAGCCATGGCTATGCAATGTGAAGGAGAAGGGGAGAGAGATGAACAAAAAGAAAGTGAAGAAAAAAGAAAAGACAGATAGATGACAGCCAACATAATTTTTTTAAAAAAAGGAAATATTGATACCAGAGCGGTAGGCTTAATGCACTATATCATTTCGATGCTGGTCTACATATCCTCCAGTAAGCTTAGAATGTCATTCAGTGCAGGTCTACATATCTTCCGGTAAGATTAGCATAATGAGCTTACTGGACAGCACAGCCCACACCAGCTGAACCATCACTCAGTCCACGCTCTGATTGGCTGTCAGATCAGTAAATACCGACCCGTATCAATCGATAAGCATAGTATTTTACAGCTTGGATGTTAGATACAATACTAAGAGATCACATAGGAGTATGTTATTAGTGCAATTTTGACAAAAATGGAGCTAAAAATTGGAAAACAGAAGTCCACGGCTTCAGCTAGTACATCAACGAATTTACATTAATGGGAATGCACATTTAGCTAGTCAAACTATGGGCAACCTTATGTTAACACAAGACTCATCTACAAAAAAGAAAATATTTCTCCTCAAAAGGAGACATTAACTCTCGAAACAAATGCAGATCTCAAGCAGGAACATTAAGCAGGAAGAATACCATAATATACAATGTCCTAGCAACTAAGATCTTCATGAATAAAAAAACTATTACCAAAAGAATTTGACCAAAAAACATTAAAAAAAAGTTGAAAAGGAAGATTTTTAGATACCAAAATGACTAATGGTAGATAATCCAAGGTAAAAACAAGAACCAAACTGTAAGAACCTGTGCTGTCAAAGGCGCTAAGAGCTAAAAGGTGCCAAGGTTTCTAAACACATGGGAAACCAAGCGTTCGCCTTAGCGAAATGAGATGCTCATCAATATAAAAATTATAAAAATATAATTAAGCAGGAAAACAAGAATTAAAAAATTAGACAATACAGTACTATCTATGATTACCATGATTAAGATCCCAGGATCTAAAACTATAGTGACAAGTGACAAATTCAGTAATTAACACAATTCATAAACTATTATTAACAAGAATTGCAGGGAGAAACAAAGTGCGAAGGAAGTTAGTGATGTGGGCTGTCGGAGCCCCACTGAAGTGGAGAGGAGAGGGAAGGGAGAAGGGGGAAGAGAGAAGAGGACAGGGTGTGTTGTTGGGGGGATTGGGCAACCTGTCACGGACAATCTGTACAAAAAGTGTTCACTATAATGTTTGTATATGTCTGTGTTTTTTGGTTTTGTTCAGGCTTTGCACAATATGTAGAGAGCTTACAGTGGGCTTCGCAACCCCACTTTGATTGGCTTCCGTGGTCGTCTTAGTCCTGTAAATGCAAGTTGTGTGCAATCATCACGCAGAGGCAAAACTATCCAAATACAAGCCACCTAGGCAGCTATTTGAGGGTTTTCTAGCTCCGCAGAGTAGTGCGGAGTGTCAGCCAACACAGCACCTAGGAGCTACCCAGTTGGTACATGGTTGGATAGAACTTTGGGGTAGTGTCTTGGGCTGGTTAGCTGCCTTATTCCATAGTAGTGTCATGTGGGCACTTATTGGGACTTTTCACCACGGCAGACATTTATCGCGCGACTGTTCAAAGCTTGCAAAATCAATGTTTGTAATTTGCATTGCCTATCAAGTGTTTGCTGAGATGTCTACTTATACAATCGTGACTTAAATGCTTCCTCTGACCCGGTACATGGTTGGATAGAACTTTGCGGTAGTGTCTTGGGCTGGTTTGCTGCCTTATTCCGTAGTAGTGTCATGTGAGCACTTGTGGGGACTTTTGACCATGGCGGACTTTTGATCGTGGCGGACTTTTGTCGCGCGACTGTTCAAAGCTTGCAAAATCAATGTTTGTAATTTGCATTGCCTATCAAGTGTTTCCTGAGATGTCTACTTGTACAATCGTGACTTAAATGCTTCCTCCGACCCATCTTCTCTTTTACAAAGAGAAAAGTTGCTCTAACAGGATGGCGGACTTAACTAGGAGAGATAAATCCCGATTCTCTAGTGGGAGAATCATATGCAACGAATTGCACATGTTGATGGGGTATCTCAAGACAACAACTTCATAAAGCTCAATGGACCGAGCAAACGATAAGGAGTCATCACATAATCTCGCATGAGGTAATGCATTGGTGAACGCATTACGAGATCAAATGAGAGAGCAACTATAGGCAACACCAAACGAAGGTACACTTAGAGCCAATGTGGAGATCGGACTTAACGGAGGGCTGACCCATGTATTGGTGGGTGCAATGGCCACCATCATCTCAATGCAAATTAAGAAACAGAGCAAATTGGGTGGAACTTGATGAAGTACCCAAGCCACATGAAAGGAGTCGATCATAGACGACGGAACATGAAGTGGAGGAGTGAAACTTTCCTTAGACAAAGGTTGAGGATATGAACTCTTGCGCAGGGCAACATGGACTAAGGTGAAAAGTCAAAGAGGTCAAAAGACCTAAGGTGAAGCAGGTCGGCCTTGGCACACAGAGGACGTGGAGGCGGATACTCTTAAAGAATATATCGACTACTATTCGAGTTATCGTAAAGGAAGATGTGCACAGCGAAGATTGCATTGGGAAAGCGGCCCACAATCCATACAATGACGCACCAATTTCAACGAAGTCAATGGACTTCAAGAGTTATTGAGCGATAGAGTGTCATAGAGCTACGCTTCATCCGTGTGTGACATGAGAGCAGGAGATTGATGGACAAAGAGCAAACACAATCGGAGGTGACAAAGGCCCTACGATGTGCTGACAGATGTCATACATGGAAAGATCACAGTGCGAGTTTATCCTACAAAGATCATAATACAATGAAGATGTCACTAGGAGGCGACATAGTGTAGCAAATCGTGATGGAACAATTCGAGGTAATGCAACACATACGGAAGAAGTCCCTCTCATATGGAGGTATGATCGATAGCTATTGAGAGTTCCACTTCGATGAGTAACACGACGACAAGGACTATGGATTCAAGAAGTGAATGTCATGGTACAGCATAGGCGAGTCTTCTGTGAGTGGACTGAATTTTGCATCAGACGAAAGCTGTGGTTATCAACATATAAGGGAGTTATGTACCATAGAGGGGGATAGCAATTGCAAGAAACAGTGAAGCCCATGGGGAGACTTCATTCGATTGGAGAGAGGGCGCATGGTCATGAAAGGAGACCGAGAAGGTGGAGAATACAAAGACAAACTTCAAATACCGAGACAAGACCTAAATGTAGAGGCTAGGGAACTTCGTAAGACCGATATGGGGTAACTTTAAGTCGATGAAGGAGTACCCAACCAAGGAACGAGGTAGGTAGCACGCAGTGATGTACCTTTTATGCTCAGAGGAGTAGACGACAGAAATGATAAAGAAAATGGTACAATCTCATAGGCGTACAAAACTATCAAAGACTTGCTCTAAGTCAGGGCAAAATTTTACTCATTTCGGGCAAAACTTCTTACATTCTAGAAGTTTGATGGCAATAAGGCGAATTGCAGTAACTAACTCAATACAAGGAGTGCAAACACTTCGGGTGCTTCAAAAGTGTGAGCAAAGAATAAACGAAGGCTAATTACCAACTTGATACATTAAGTACAACCCTTGAGTAGGCGGGCAAAGTCAAGTAACCTTTGCCTTCTCAGCTCTCAAGAGAATAGACGAGTACTCCAGTTCTCGTATTTATCCAATTGACACATGTTCAAAAGCCCCTCGAAGAGACTTAATATAAGACAACAGTTGTTAAATCCTCACCAATGATGATAGGTTTTACCGAGAGTAGATTGTCTATTTCATTTCCTAACAAAACGTTAATGGAAAGTAAAAGTAATGCTAACTTACTTGAGACGACAACTAAAGAGAAGAATTGATGGGCAAATTTTACGAAGAAAAGACCTCAAAAATTTCAAAGTCTACAAGGTGATGCTCGTTTAAAGCTCCAACAAGCATCTACCCAATTCAAACAACAAGAGACGTTTGAGAGACTTACGCACAACAAGAAAGGTCTTTTCCTTCATCTGAGGGATCCATAGGAACCAGCAAAAATTAGCAAAACTCGATCGACGCCACACTAAAGTCAAAGCCATTTGCGAATTGAAGCAATATTGGCGGATCAAAGTTTGACTGCTCAACAACAACGACGAAGAGCAATTGAGAGCTAAGAAGCATGTTGCACCTGGAGTAGAAGATTGAAGATTTAGCAAAGGCAATGAGATACAATGTCTGCAAAGGCTTTGATGAGGATGTTGAAGATATAAGTGGAGGAGAATATCACAAACAAATCTGTACACAAGGTGTTTAATGTAATGTTTGTTGTATATGTCCGTGCCTTTCGATTTTCTTTAGGCCTTACACAACATGTAGATGGTTTATAGTAGGCTTGGCAACCCCATTTTGGTTGGCTTTCGTGACGTCTTAGTCTTATAAACGCAAGTTGTGCGGTCATCACGCATTTTGGGGGTTTTCCAACTTTGCAAAGTGGTGCGATATGTTAGCCAACACAGCACCCTGGTGCTACCCAAGTGGCAAATGGCTAGATGGGCCTTGCTCTGCAATAGTGTCATGTGAGCACTTGTGGAGACTTTTGACTATAACGAACCACCTTAGACCCTTTGTCTCGCGATCGTTCAGAGCTTGTGAAGTTTATGTTTGTAGTTTGTATTGTATATCAAGTGTTAAATGAAATTTCTACTTGTGGGATCTCGAGTTAAACGCTTCATCTAACCCGTCTTCTCTTTTGCAAGCCCTTAAGAGACCAATAAGAGGTTTCAAGAAGGGTGACCCTTTGCGGACGGATACACAAGGATGCCGCACAACTTAGGTAAAACCAACTAAGTCCGTGACAGACCACAGTAGGAGTGATGCTATAAAGCAAGGAGGAGACTAGTAAGGAGGGAGGATTGGGAATGTTGCATATTGTCACACCTACAAGCACTCTCACACCACACATCATCACACTATATATGTGCACTCTCATATCGCACATCACTGTACATATGAAAAATATATGTTCTTATAAATTATTTCTTTTTTATGCTTATGCAATGCATATATTAAACTTGTACCTTAACCAAACTCACGGTAATAATATCAATCAAAATAAAATTTTGAAAATATATTATGAACGTATATAATACATATGATCACAGTATTACTAATTTGCCTCAAAATTGAAGTGCTAGAAAAAGACCACAATCTCAATGAACAAATGTGATACAGAGATGTAAATATGCATTATTTGGAACACATGGTCATGTTATGTCTAAAGTAAGAAGCATGCATCTTAAGATGCTTTACCGGACCTATATTAGTGGTTCGTCGATCGATATGTACCAATCAGATTGGTACATCATTACTTTGTTATGTTGGTCATTTATCAATGACTCTAAAAGGAGAAAAGAAAAGGGCAACAAGTGGAGAAAGAGGAGGGAGGAAGAGGAGAAAAGAAAGAAAACAAGTACGATGGTGCTCGCTGCTCAGCAGCAAAGAGGACCTGCAGACGTGGTAGGCCCTAAACCAAACATTAAGTAGTTATTTATTTATTTATTTATTTATTATAAGGGGAACCAATCGACTCGAAACAGGGATGGTCTACGTACCAATTCATGCCCAAATACCATCCATTTTGTATGGTACCAGCACAAAATGCAATCTATAGGTGATAGCTTCCATTACTGTAAATATATAAATGTAAAATAAAATTAACTTCTTTTGCAAGTTTGGATACGATTCTAAAAGGTAAAGAAAAGTCTTGCTAAAGCTCTTTATATACAGTATACTTCAACACCAACAACTGTTTCATAAATTGAAAAATTATATCAGGGTTATAAAGGTTAAGATGAGGAAGTACAACTTGCTAGGGACTGAAAGTTCAAGGTAGGAAAAGAAGAGATGGAAAGAGAGTAGAGTAGAGAATACGAGAAAGAAAAAAATACCGTATTCATATTAATTTTCCTATAAATTACTTCTAAATTACTCAAAAAATAAGAAAGAACATCCACAATAAAGAACTTCTAGTACAAAAGGAAAGATCTAAGTGAAAAGTAAACAACCTTACTGTTAAATTTTCCTCTTTGGATGACACCAAAGCGATGCTGTTCATCAATGACTGCAATACGTAAAGCAGAAAATTCAACTTTCTCAGCTATTAGGCTGTGAGTTCCAATCACCATTGCTATTTCTCCCATTTGAAGACCCTGTTGACCAACAAGGGAAAAATAAGACTGATAATTACCTAAACCACAAAAGAATTAGGAAAAACACGTGCCTTGAGAACCATTCGTGACTGCTTCGAGGATGTAGAACGAGTTAACAAGGCAACAGAAGGTGTGCATTCAGTCCCTCCAATATTCTCCAACAAAGAAAGCAAATGCTCATAATGTTGGGTGGCAAGCAGCTCAGTTGGAACCATAAGAGCAGCCTGACAGAAGTTTTAGCACTTTACAATAAGCTTATCATTAATAAGCAGGCCAGCAATGCTAGCAACATCACATAAATTAGGATCAAATCAATTGGCAAGTGCATAACTTGATGTATCCAACCTGAAATCCTGAGCTTATAACTTCCATACAAGCCAAAAATGCAACAACAGTTTTCCCACACCCAACATCACCCTAAAAAAGAATTTCTCCATTCAGTAATCATTTGGAAATCACATGCAGGAATCTATTAGATATAAAATTGAAAAAAAAAATAGTAGAGAAACTGAACAGCTTGACAGCAAGATTATTGCTGTTCATAAAGCTCAGAAATGTGAACAAAAGGAGCTCACTTATTTCGTGATTTTAATTAAGATATTGAAATTGTGACTAAATTCAAAGAAAAAAAGGCCAATGAAACCAAACATGTCCTTGGTACAGCAGGAGAGAAATCATCAGTCTACAAACAGTTATAAGAATAGCTAAAGATACCAGCTGTCTATAATAAATGTTCAAAGTTGGATTAACATCCAGTTAAATACAGAGGCACAACCACATTGGAATAGATGATACCGCTGTACTTTCTATTTTCCTTTTCTGGGGAAAACTAAACAAGTAACACTGCTACATGCTTCTTTCTTCTTCTAAAAATTTCTTAGTTTCCTGAGGAGACTGGTTCACACAAAGTGACCTAACATCTTGAGCCAAAACTTTAGTAATTGACAGATCCAGTCATATACGCCCAACCAACCCCTTTTTCCATCTCATGACATTGGGCTATAATGTGTCACAAGTTACAACCTCCTCCATTTGAAGGCATGATATCCTCATTAGGTAGCCCAGTGTCTATATCTGGGATTCCCATATGGGACGAATCAAGGAGCCATGGTCCTAATAGTTGGCCATGGTTGACCCACACTGAATAGGCCCCTTACCACTTGTTTGAAAAAACTAATACATCAAGAAAACTTTTTGTGGTATTCTGAATAATATAGGAATAAGAAACAGTGGGACAGTGTTCATGTTCAAAAACCAATTTCAAGTTATAGCTAAAAAAGAAAAAGAAAATAAAAGACACCACCTGTAGAAGTCTATTCATTGGAACAGGCCTCTTGAGATCCCAAATAATCTCTGAAACTGCATTTTGCTGACTAGGAGTAAGAGAATACGGAAGAGCCTTTAGAAAACTCTTAGTAAGATCAGACCAATCCTTAACACAGACAGTGTTTAATTCATGGTTCTTATATTTGTCCAGCAACTTTTCCTTCTCCATTGGTGTTCCAATTGCATCAAGCATCTGAAATAGTCTTGCCAACTGGAACATTAAAAAAAAATTTAGTCCTAATGCATTCAGAAGAAAGAAATGATAACGAAGAAGTATATCATATGCTCCTAACAAGAAATATAACTACAGGTGAAAATGAGCAAACCAATAAAGTTAAGTGCAGATTTAGCACAACAGTAGCAAAATGAAGGATAGAAGTCCTCATGAAAGTATTAAGTAATCTTGAATCTGGAATACTCCTAATTAAAACATTGAAATTCTAATCAGAGTGCAGCAGAATCTTGAAACTTGGGAATTGAAGATTGCATTATTGAAGCAAGGTAATGTTCTTCCTTTCATAATTGATGTGGGAAAGTTTTGTGTGGCATGCAAATCTTGAAACTTGGGAATTGAAGATTGCATTATTGAAGCAAGGTAATGTTCTTCCTTTCATAATTGATGTGGGAAAGTTTTGTGTGGCATGCACATTGACAAGTTACAACACTATAAAACATAATAAGACAACTCAGCCATTATATGAACTCATACTTAATTCCATTATTTTAGTAGTAAAAAAGAGCAGCTTGTGACAAAATTGCAAAATAGCTGTAACTAAAAAAATAAATCAGGTTACAAAGCCAAAACAGCATCCTGCTTGCTTCCAGGTTTTACAGAGTCTGAACCACCAATTGGTGTTAAAGCACCAGTTCTCTCAAAATGAGACATGGGAATAAGAATGATTAAGATCAGCTTACGCAATACAGAAATCACTTATCATGGTAAGCAAAAGGACTTTAGCACATGACTTTAGCACATGTAGTCTGTATGGCAGCATATGTAAAACAGTATGCATGTTTATTGTTTAAAACGACCATTTGCTGTCTCACCCGGCTTGGCTCATACCAGCCAGTATTTACCAGTCCGAGCCCGAACCAAGACGTCAATCGCCCCCTTTTCGAGCGATCTGGTCCAATATATTAAAAAAGAAGATATACTATATAATTCAGGTTTATGTGAGCACTCTTCGTGGTATAAGCTCCCTCTGCAAGTCATCTACTACCAACCGTTGTGTGTTGCTAATATTGGGTATGCTTCCTACTCCTTCATGTCTCCTCTCCTTTCTTCAACACCCTCCTTCACTGCCTCCTCTTCTTCCTCTTCCTCCTCTTTTATCCTCCTTCATATTTGCAAGAGCTCTTTGTCATACATGCCGCTCTACGAGTTGTGCAGCCACCCATAGTGTGTCGCTAATTTCCAGTATACTTCTCTTCTTCCTTCCTCTTCCTCCATCGCCTCATCTTCCTTCCATTTCCTCCTTTCTCTTCCTCCGCATTCACGAGCCCTCTTGGTTGTACACACACCCCCACTACCACTTGTCACTGCCCATTGCCACCCCTCCATGTACTGCTAATTACAAGTATGCTTCCTCCTCCACATTCTCCTCTTCCTCCTCATCCTCCACCGTTTTCTCTTCTTCCTTCCTATTCCTCCTTCCCCTTCTTCCTCCTCTTCTTCCCTCCTCATCCTCATCTTCCTCCTCCTCCTCTTCCTCTCCTCCTTCTTGCTCTCATATAGAAGCTAGAAGGCTGCACGCAGATTGCTTTGAGGCTATGCCTTCTTCTTTGAGGAGGTTGCATTGGATCCTTCAAGGGGGCTACAACCCCTTTGATTAATAGCTAGGGGGTGGAGTACTAACCAGGTTAAGACTACCACCTTAGCTAGGATCAGTGCCCCTTGGTGTCTCCTAGTTGGGAAGCAAGTTCTCCTCCAACCCGAGTAGAACTCGGATTGAGAAAGGCTGCTTCTCTAGGCTGGCCGCAAAGCCTTCTCCTAATCCGAGTGAGACTCAATAATGTTGGTATGGTCGAACTTGATCTAAAGCTTTTGTCTTGCATTGGTTTCGGCTAGATTGGATTTCAGTCACAGTTCAAGTCGAAGTCCAGGCAAGCCGAATTGGACTTTAGTTGGAATTTGATTTGAGCTAACCTCGAATGAGACTTAAGCTACGTTTGGATCCTTGAGCTCGAATTCGAACTTGAGCTTGGTTCGGTTGGATCAAAATCGATTTGGAGTCTGACTCAAAATCCATTGAGCTGAATTCGAGTTCGACTCGTACTTGGCCTGATCGTCTAGCATACATGCACTACAAATTGCTTAGTGTGAGAGATACAGGAATTTTCTGAGAAAGTATACATGCAAAATAAAAAAGTTTCTAAATATTCATAAACGATTTAGGGAATTCGGGTCATATAACATGCATAGAAACAAGGAGGATGATCAATCTAGAAGTTATATTATGAGAGAGGTAATTTTTGCATTTTTTTTCTTTCTTTATGATAAAATGATTGAGATCCTCAAGTTGTAGTTAAGGCTCATTCTAGGATTCTACCATAAGAACATTTTTCAATAGGCAATCTTTGGTGGCAACGCATGATGCAACCAGCAATAAGTGGAGTCGTCTATTTTGGAAGAGATATGACAAATTAAACAAACAATTACCGAAAGTAAAAAAAATAATCAAATATTAGTCTTCGACGAGCTAAATCAGCTTCATTTAAGTTGTTTTGGAAGATATGTGACAAATTGCAAAAACAATTACCTGAAGGTAAAAAAATTCATCAAATATTAGTCTTCTACGAGCTAAATAAGCTTCATTTAAGTTCTTCGGAAGGTGGATACCCATATAGGCCTGCATTTTGTTAGAAAAAAACATTCAATCATATAAATTTTGTTTCAGAATAGCCAAAGTAAACACCTTGAAGTATGCTAGACATAATTACTAATATTATATTCAGAAAAAATAAGCTGCAAAGAAGAAAAACTGATTATTTAGTGAATAATCACAAGGGCATAGAGAGGTAAATACTTCAGAATATGCCAACATAAAATAGGACTAATCAGTTGTGGCCAGTTGAGACACATATGAAGTTGAACAAGCAAACTTTGTCGAACATGATAAGAAAGGTCCCTTTTTCTCACATCACATGAAAATTGAATTCCAAAGGATGATAACATCAAAAGGGTTCTATGCATCAAAGCTGATGATAATGGGTTCTAGGACTGGATAGAAGGTTGATTTCATGCTGATTACATTAAGACCTGGTTCCTTCCACTTGCTGAATCAATGTTCCAAGGCCAATTCAGGATTGCAATAATGGCTATTAGGTGTATCCTCAATTTGGTGAATTTATTTATTGATTATTTTTCTTTTTGGTTAGTTATTGATGCATTAGAACTTATTTTCAATCACTTTCACCTTTTAGGGGGAATACAGACATATGCAAGTTTTAGGGTCTTTATATATGAGAAGAATCCTTAGCATAACTTCCCTTCCCCACCAACCCAACAGCAAATCCTTAACTTCTGATCATACACAAATAGACTGACCTAGAGGCAGGACAAATTTCCCAAAGACGATAAAAAAACAGCAAAAAGAGCCGTATCACTTGTCCATTACCAGCATAAAAATGATATGATTCTATAATAGCAAAAATGTTGAAAAATACATAGAGAAAAGGTAAAGACTACATATAAGGGATTAGATTTGCAATTCCAATGAGTTAATTAGCAACCTTCCGCAAGAAACATTAAGCTGCTGTAAGAAGATATGATATAAAAAAAAACCAACTAGGTAAGATACAGGAATAAAAAGTAAGATAATTGAGAAAATTCAAGCTGAAGAATATCTCAAGTAAAAAAGTTGCTTACATCATAAAGGTTAAGCAAGTTGAAATCCTTACGAATCTCATCAGGCATGGGGTCCATGTCAACGGTCAATGTCTTCAACGCTCTGCATATATCTAAAGTACACATATTACTTGCCATTGCACATTTATCAGACTTAACTTTTCAGGGATTACAGAAGAAATATACACGTAAAAGCCTAAAATTTGTAGCCATATCTGCTACAAGCAATATAGACATAGCATATGGGTCCAAAAATTATTGGAAGAGAATGCTTAGAGTCAAACCAGAAATAAGGGTTAAAGAGGCAATAACAAATAACTGCATAAAAAGTCCTGGAGGATCATTAGTACAGTTCAAATCAATAAAATCAATCAAGATAACACATCCCTAAGTTTGGACACCAGTTAGTTTCTAAACATGTAGGTACTTCAATGTCAATAAGTTACTCACCGGAATCATCCTAGATGGTTTATATCTAAAACTCGGCAGAATTCTACTGGAACCACTTTCTGGGCTCAACTGAGGCACGTACTATTACCTTAAAAGAATGTTTTTTTTCAATCTATTTCCTACTCCAGCATCAGCGGCAGCGCAAGTTACTGGAGAGCTACCACACATCAATTCGGACAATGTCATCTCCCTCTCTATTCACCTGCTTTTGCCCATAAACAATGCAAGCAACAGGCAGAAATATAGCACTCTATTATCATGTCTTAGCAAACAGAGAGATGTAGTACCAGGATCTCTTCTATCTCTCTATGCAATAATTAGTACCACTTAAAAATCTCCTAGAAAACATACCTCAACAGTTCCTAAGTGATTGAGCATTCTATTGATGAAGATTGTAAGCATGGGCTGCCAGGCGCTTAAAGTACGTTATCAGCACAATATGGTCACAAAGGCTGCCATTTTGTGACAAACAAGCAGTGTCAATACCTTTCTAAAATGGTGAAGTACCCATATCGTGCCAGCCAGCTAAGCCAAAAGATTGGCCGGATCATGTGTCACCATGGCTGGCACAACATGACTTGGCACATGTTTCCACTGCCAATCGACATGCACCGCACCTGATCATGACATAGCAGAAAATGCCCATATATATCATACTACAAGGCGATGCACCAAAATATGGATCTTTGGCATTGATCAATGCCACGATGGTAACTCTCGAGTATAAAAGCTCTTTAATGCAACAACTTCATATGATGACAAAAAATTAATGGTGTCTATTGTCACATAAAATCAAACATATAAATGAAGAAACGATAAATAACTAGTGGAAAAGTCTAGCTATAAAAACAGAGACATTTGATGACAGACAGCTATGAGTCAGCTGACCTTGATATTATGTCACGAAGAAATTGTAGTTTTATGCCAGCTTTAGAAGGATAGAGTGGATATGGCATTTTCTGCCTATTTACATCCCGTTCCTCCTCATCAGGATTACCAATAATATACTCCGTCATTTCATAATGGCCTTCTGAAAGCATCTTTTTAACCTACACTTCAGCGAATTACACATATTTAAAAAGATAATATTTCACCTAGACATATAACAAATAAAAACAGCATATATATTATATGGTATAGACACAAAAAACTAAGCAGGTTTCCTCACCCATGTTATAATATGTACTTTTAAAGAATGTGCACAAAAATAATATGTAATCATCGGCCAGTTGACTGCGGTCCATGATATTATATAATAACCAAAGTTCTTCAAACAGATTGATCCATAATGGAACACACTGTGCCAGAAAGATATCGTCGTGCATCACACCAATCCAAGTCAAACATTTCAAGAAATGGCTAGGCCAAATTTTTGCCCCATGTCAACCAAAACAGAGGTGTGCCACATGCCATATCAGAAAGGGTTTCACATGCACTCATGCCACAAAATAGCAATCCCAAACAACAATTATTTTGCAACCAAAGATTTTGTGTGAATGGAACTTCAATATGTCATGATATGTTAATGTAGAAATTCTACCATCAGATATAAAGGCAAGAGCAGTTAGTTGACCTTAAACTTACATTTAAGACTTAAGGCTTCTAGTTCTACCAAATACTTTGGAGAAACCAACATGGCAACACTTCAGCACATTACAGTATTTGAAACTAACCACTGTAATAAACACAATAGTCCATGATTTTCATCAATGATAAACTCCAACGTCATTCATTCGCAGGGAGAAAAAGGTGCAGCAAGTGTGGTTGACAAATAACAATTATCAATTAAAGTGACATAGTGTTTATTAGCTTTCTTTTTAAAAAAACTTTAAAAAATTTGCTAAATGTGATGCATCACCTTTGGTTTCTGCAAGGTATCATGTGTACCATGTTATGACAAAGAGCTAATAACCTTTAGAAGTGCAAAAGACAATATTTCAGATGACTCTTACAAATTGTCGATGAAGATACAAAGCCATATTTAGACCTTGATTGTAATTTTGCAAGTCTATGATCAGTATTCATGTCATCAGGATAAGGCGAAACATGAAAGTTCATGGAATCCAAATCATCAATCAATAAGATAAATGGACAGCAAGAAACTGAAAAAGCCATTTGATGAAAATGGGGAGCAATTGAAAGAACGAACAAACACACAAGATCCAAGTCTAACTCACTTTACCACTAACATGTAGACAATCTCCCTCCTTATATTTTGATTCAATATTTCTAAGAAAAGGCTGATATGTAAATCGTGTTCCACGGAAGAACTTCTTCAAGTGTAAGTAAATCATCTTCTTATCTTCAGTTCCATAATCATCCTCAATTTTAGAATCTTCTTCATTCTTTTGGAACTCACAGCAAACAACAACTTCAAGGAAAGAGAATGATTTACCAGCTCTGATTCCCCTGAAAAAACATGAAAAGGATGCTTAATAAATACAACAACAGAAGATAGACATCTCCACATAGTTAAAAAAAAAAGGTCAAAGTTTCTAAATGTATGAGTTTTAGGGGCACTGAAAAATATGAGTTCTTCCATAATTTGCAGGCCAAAATGTTTGTTTTAATCAAAAGAGAGAAAGGAAATGGCACACAGAATGAGAAATATACCATGTTGCTTCAGGTTAGTCTAGTGCATAAACTTTAAGGAGGAAAACAAAGAGAATTAAGTTGATTGTAGTCCATAACCTGTCATATAATTTCAATTATTTGGGGGCAGCAACATGAATCATTTATTCCATTATCCTATAAAAGGCACCATGCTCAGATAATCTGAGGCTCATGTATGTCCAGTTTCACAGCTTGCAACTTATCCTTCTCTTCATCTTCTTTCTCCAAAGACATGAAACAATATCAGTTTAGTTTTCCATACCATAACACTTGAAAGTCATAATTAACATGTCTGAAGTACCATGTTCTCTACTACTAGACACAAATCGGGCTACCAGCCTACCACTAACCAATGGCGAAGAGATTTTCTTATCTTACTTTTTCTCTAGCAAGGTCATTTAGCAAACAGGGCTACCTCATTCTCTTCTTGTATTGTTTCACAAGTCAAGTCTTCAATATTTTGATAATATGGACATGGCTAATCTAATAGCTACCTATATATATATATATATATATATATATATATATATATATATATATATATATATATATATATATATATATATATATATATATATATATATATATGTTATTCAATATTTTGATATATGGACATGGCTAATCTAATAGCTACCTTATATATGTATACATACATACATACATATATATATTAAATAAATATTCATTTAGGTTAAAGGGCTCCTAAGCAGTTGTACAAGAAAACAAATGCAACCATCCTAACTTTAATCTACTTTTTCTTGCAATATCAAAGATTAAACATCCACATCATCTTTCACCATCTTATTGTATAATATCAAAGATTATCCAACATTTTGATCCATAACATGGTTAATCTAGTAGCTACCTTGTAGATTCCTTTCAATCAAAGGGCAACCAAACAGTCATACAACAATTCGAATGTAAAATATTCACTTTATCAAACCTACTCTTACTGAAATATCATCTTCAAGCTATTCTTGTTCAATAATATATTAGTTTTTAGAGTTTAACTCAACTCTAACCTAAAAACCATATCTGTGCTACCTTAATAAAATCAAATAATACCATCATTATATAGATACACCATGGAACTTGAACATGAAGTACATACTACATAGACAATCATATGGGTGAAGACTGAGTGGATAATATGTAGCAAGGATTACCCTTTTATGGTACTGGGGCATAGCAACACACTAATATCTTTCTAGGAACAAGGGTATGACAACCAGCATAAGCTAAAAGTTGGCTTCTTGGCATGTGCCAACCCATGCCAACCAGCATCTGTGATCTTTGGTTTGTCATGAGGCATGTATGATATCAGTCAACCAGTTTTTCTATGGGAACTAGATAGGACGTGGGAAGATTAATTCCCTTGCCTTGAATTCATGACCATTTTTTTCCATTGTATTGAGAGTTGAGGTATGATCCATAAAATATAAAAAATTGATGCATCTGTGCAGCTAAAAGATTAAGAGCCAGATCACGAGGCAAAGATCCATGTTCATTTTCATTCTGGAAAAAGTGTCATGTTGACACTGAGTTCTCTAAATCAGGCAACTCAATGCTAAACAGCTGATTCAGGAAATTGCTGGAAAAATCTATATTGACATGTGCTTATACCAATGATCCACATTTGCAACTCCTAAGTATGTCCTATTCAGCGATGATATCAGAAATAACCAAATTGACAACCCAACTAAAGTGCACCTTGTTGAACACCTCAAAGTGTAGCAAAATCCAGATGAAACTGGTGAAGTCTTCCTGCATAACAACTTTAAAACTGTTCAACAAGTATATAGCTTCTTCCCACTACTCATTTACAAAAGCCAATCTACTATATATCTAAGTTTGTCAACTACAACTACCCACAAAACACACTCCACATCAAAATTCTGGTTGTTCTGAAACACACAGTTAGCAGGTCATACATTTATTAAGATTAAATCATGTAATTTAACATGTCCAGAATTGAAATCACTGTAATTAACATAATGATTTGTCTGACTCGCATGAAATTTCTTCATGGATCAAACACAATAGAAAGTTGTCTAGAATTTGAATTGACTTTTCAACGTCTTGAACGAAATTTCACACCTCACCGCAAGAGAACAAAAAAAAAAGACGATGGCCGGGATGTAAGAAAAGCCAAAGTCTAATCCCACAAACCTGATTAGATAAATCTATTCAAGCATCTCATTCTAATAATTGTCCACTCCCTATTATAAACACACAGTTAGCAGGTCATACATTTATTAAGATTAAATCATGTAAATTAACATGTCCAGAATTGAAATCACTGTAATTAACATAATGATTTGTCTGACTCGCATGAAATTTCTTCATGGATCAAACACAATAGAAAGTTGTCTAGAATTTGAATTGGCTTTTCAACGTCTTGAACGAAATTTCACACCTCACCGCAAGAGAACAAAAAAAAAGACGATGGCCGGGATGTAAGAAAAGCCAAAGTCTAATCCCACAAACCTGATTAGATAAATCTATTCGAGCATCTCATTCTAATAATTGTCCACTCCCTATTATAAACACACAGTTAGCAGGTCATACATTTATTAAGATTAAATCATGTAATTTAACATGTCCAGAATTGAAATCACTGTAATTAACATAATGATTTGTCTGAATCGCATGAAATTTCTTCATGGATCAAACACAATAGAAAGTTGTCTAGAATTTGAATTGGCTTTTCAACGTCTTGAACGAAATTTCACACCTCACCGCAAGAGAACAAAAAAAAAGACGATGGCCGGGATGTAAGAAAAGCCAAAGTCTAATCCCACAAACCTGATTAGATAAATCTATTCAACCATCTCATTCTAATAATTGTCCACTCCCTATTATAAGAAAACCAAAATGTGTCAACATTAAGCATAAAACAAGCAATTGCTATTTAAAAGATATATAGAAAGAACCACTTTTTAAAGACTGGACTATCATACTCTAAGAAAAAAGATCCACCTTAGCAGATTATCTAGGGATAAGAATTTACCATTTTTCAGTTTCCAAATCTTAGTGTCCATGCTACTTAACAGAGTGAACCCAGTTACTTTGTTTCTGTAGCTGGTAGAATATACCAATCTTCAGCAGCAGTTGATTTCATTGCATATTCATATCAAGACCCTGTCCAATAACTTATAACCAGTCTTTGCATCGTTGTCCTCCAGATAGAAAAGCGTTCCATTGCTTTTAGTCTCAAAGTTGTAGATATAGATACTTTTCTTAATGGGACTAATCCAATGCATACCAGCTGCTAAAATCATTTTGTGAATTCTTTCACTCAGTTTAAGACCAATTTCTGACTTTGCCTCTTAATCATCTTTAGATTAAAAGGATAAAACAAGGTATTATTTGCATAAACACTGGATTTAAATATTCAAACATGAACATAAAGTATCTCTAGAAATGTCACTTGTGTCAAGTTTCTACAACCACAGCCATCAAAAATCCATAATCATCACCTATGTTTTAGTCTATGACTCTATAAGGATGTTGTCATCACTAAAACTAAGTCAGCCTACAAAATAAACAGATCCAATGTATCTGCTAATTTAAGTGTCAAAATAAAAAGAAGGGAAGATTTATGTGAAGTGAAATTGGGGTAATTTAGTCACATGCTATGATTCTTAAAATACAACTGACCTAGAAGATAAAATAATTCCAACAAGCATCACGTAGCGCCCTTCCTCTATTGTTTCCCAGGGATTCAGTAGATCAGAATAGGTGTGAGGGAAATGATGCAACAATTTTCGGACCTACAA
This sequence comes from Musa beccarii, assembly GCA_024322285.1. Taxonomy (NCBI): domain Eukaryota; kingdom Viridiplantae; phylum Streptophyta; class Magnoliopsida; order Zingiberales; family Musaceae; genus Musa; species Musa beccarii. Next base: position 58,755,890 of record CM044395.1, on the reverse strand, counting down.
AAAATTTACAAAAACATATAAAAGATCAACATCAACCAGAATCTACAATCTCACATGATCACCAACTCCTCACCGTATAGAAGCCACCACCTTCAAGCTGACAACATTGTCTACTGGTTGTCCCTGGTAAACTTCTGATAGTTCTGTCCAAAACTGATTCAGTAGATGAACTTTCAAGTAAGTTTTTGCTAGTCTCTTGTTCTTCTACCTTCCCTTCTACATCAGAACCTGCTTCTCGAGAATCTAACTGCACCACAAACGAATTGTCTTCCATAGGTGATGAAGGATTTATATCTGTGGGAGGAGGAATTCCTGAATACCATGTGCCAACCAATTTACTACATTTTTCCCATTTTGCACCAGAAGTAGATAGGTATTTGTTACAGCTTTCAGGAGGTAAAAGATTCGCTTGTTCTTCTGCATGTGGAACCTCATCATACAGTCCAACAAGTGAGGAATCAGTAGATGAACTTTCGAGTAAGTTTTTGCGAGTCTCTTGTTCTTCTACCTTCCCTTCTACATCAGAACCTGCTTCTCGAGAATCTAACTGCACCACGAACGAATTGTCCTCCATAGGTGATGAAGGATTTATTTCTGTGGGAGGAACCAATTTACTACATTTTTCCCATTTTGCACCAGAAGTAGATAGGTATTTGTTGCAGCTTTCAGGTGGTAAAAGATTCGCTTGTTCTTCTGCATGTGGAACCTCATCATACAGTCCAACAAGTGAGGAATCAGTAGATGAACTTTCGAGTAAGTTTTTGCTAGTCTCTTGTTCTTCTACCTTCCCTTCTACATCAGAACCTGCTTCTCGAGAATCTAACTGCACCACGAACGAATTGTCCTCCATAGGTGATGAAGGATTTATTTCTGTGGGAGGAACCAATTTACTACATTTTTCCCATTTTGCACCAGAAGTAGATAGGTATTTGTTACAGCTTTCAGGTGGTAAAAGATTCGCTTGTTCTTCTGCATGTGGAACCTCATCATACGGTCCAACAAGTGAGGAATCAGTAGATGAACTTTCGAGTAAGTTTTGCTAGTCTCTTGTTCTTCTACCTTCCCTTCTACATCAGAACCTGCTTCTCGAGAATCTAACTGCACCACGAACGAATTGTCCTCCATAGGTGATGAAGGATTTATTTCTGTGGGAGGAACCAATTTTCTACATTTTTCCCATTTTGCACCAGAAGTAGATAGGTATTTGTTACAGCTTTCAGGTGGTAAAAGATTCGCTTGTTCTTCTGCATGTGGAACCTCATCATACGGTCCAACAAGTGAGGAATCAGTAGATGAACTTTCGAGCAAGTTTTTGCTAGTCTCTTGTTCTTCTACCTTCCCTTCTACATCAGAACCTGCTTCTCGAGAATCTAACTGCACCACGAACGAATTGTCCTCCATAGGTGATGAAGGATTTATTTCTGTGGGAGGAGGCCTTACAGAAGACCATGTGCCAACCAATTTACTACATTTTTCCCATTTTGCACCAGAAGCAAGGTATTTGTTACAGCTTTCAGGTGGTAAAAGATTTGCTTGTTCTTCTGCATGTGGAACCTCATCATACAGTCCAACAAGTGAGGAATCACCTAGTTTAATGCACGGAAACCTTCCACAGGTCAATGAGAAATCAAATTCTTCATATACATCATTTGCATCTGTTGTAGATTGTCTTCGAGCTCTTTCTTGCTCAATTAGATCTTGTATGTTGTTATAACCCATAAAAACTGAGATCTACAAGCAGAAAACATAGCAATCGGAATTAATGTAACAAATGACCATCCACAAGGAAAACATATAATGCACACAAAAAGATATCTTCCTTCGGTATAGTCATATTGATCTTGTTAAAATATTTCAACTTGCCTAGATCTTAATACTTTTTTTAAGAGTCAACAGGACAAATTTTATGTTTCACAGAACAGACAAAATTGTTGGAGCTATCAATATAAATCAGCCAATTAATCTGTCAAACACAAACACTTGCAAAAGCAAGTGATTATGCATCTCAAATTTCAAACAATTCCAAAAGATGTTGCTTGGAAAGTTTGGCAATAAAATTGTCATAAAAAGAACATCTCAGGCCTCCATTCTATGTAACCCTAGCAAGCACTACAGCGCTAAGAATATATAAAGATATCACAGAATTCAGCGATAAAATGATAAACATAATGGTTAAAGTTGGTGTGCCTGCATTGAACATTTTCTCATAAAATGAACAGCTAAAAACAATTACAGCCATCATGCACTGAATCATATAGCCAATAAAATTCTAGGCATATCTAGGCATAGAAACACAGAGGCAAAGAAACACAATAAAAGGACACCCAGTTACCATCCATTTTGGCAAGATTCAAATATTTAATAGAGGTAAAGAAGATTCGAACATTCAATAGAGGTAAAGACTTCTATTTTGTGCATCGACACATCTGTAAACTATGAGCATATATGCCTGAGCAAATAACATATGAAATTGAAGGATATAACAAGGGAAACTATAAGGAAATTTGATATATTGTGATGGTTCTTAGTTCTTACGCTTTGTGCTAGTGATTGAGATGTTGGACTGTTCCAATATATACCCAAGTTGGCTTAGGTCCTTGCAACCTTGTCAACCTTGCAACCAAGGATTTAAATCAAGGTCCAATACCAATTTTAATAAACAATCAGACTTGTATAGTGGTAATACACTGGATGGTATATCGACTCATACCTCCCGGTATAACTGAACGAAATAACAAAATTGACAACAAGTATCAACCTAGATGGCCTGTTACCAATCCTTGGTCGGACTAATGAAAACTGAATAACACAGCATTGGAATGGCGTACTGACTCATACCACCCAATATTACTGAAAATAAATAATAAATACACACCAACCAAAGTTCTTAGTTTGCCCAGTATACCAATCCAATTATCGGTTGGGAGGATCACTTAAAACTGAGCGGTCCAATCTGATTTGATATAACATCATTTTCCCTTTCTTTTTTACTTTTAAATGTCTTATATAACATTGTTTCCTCCTCTCTTTTTTAATGTCCCATTGCCCAATGGACTAGGCCTGGCGATTCCTTGAGAGTGTCTCCTCTTTGCAGCCCGTTGCTGCCTACCAGCTAAGAGCTGCCTACATGCTTCCATCTCCTTCCCCTTCCTTCTACTTTTCTCCCTCTCCCTCCCTGGCAGATTGGTACGATGGTACATTCCAGCACACCAGTACGACCATGGACTGACATGGGTCGGTCCGACCATGGATTGACATCACTCAAGTAACGAGAATCAAAAAGCTTGATACCAAGTGTACCAACTTATGTGGTCCAGTAACAATCCTTGATCAGAGACCAATAAAAGTCGATCAGTTATAGTGCATACAAACCTTCTGTTGTGGCAAAGTACAAAATCATTGTCAATAATCGAAAGGAGTTGAGAGGCAGCCAAGGTTTCAAATATCTGGCATGCTACTATGTACATTTAAGTATTTACTGATTATTTGGTCATGAAATATGGAGTATTTACTGAGTGTTTACTGATCCACAGGGCATGGCATATGGATCAAGGGATATTATTTGGTCCCAGTTTGAAATAGTAAAGTTCATTTTCTTTAAATATTTGTAATTGAAAATAGTTGTTAATGGCTGCCGACAACTTATGACTACATCAATAGATATGGAAGCAATTGAAACCTGTCAACATAGATTTCAACAGCTATTTGCTCTCCCCCCTACTCTTTCCTCCACCTCCACCAACTTTGCTTCTGCATCTAAATCCGTACATAACAGCCGTCATTTTCTTCACATGTAGCTGTTGTTGTTGCCGCCTCCTTCTTCAATATGCATCACCTTATCAGTTTCATTACCTTCTCTTCTTCTCCTCTTCCTTGGCCATCTCCTCTTCCTCCACCTTCTCCTCCTTCGATAAAACCTGGGCACACTAACACACAATATGTTCCACAATAGTGATGTTGAATTGATTCGCTCAAGAACCAGCATCGTACTAAATCAAGATTTGAAACCTTACTGTCTGATATAAAAATTGGTGATTGGAGTTTGACATTGATGAAGCACCATTAAACTTGGAACACGAGCAATTAAATGAGCCTCACCACCAAATTATCAAAAGACAATTTTTAACTATAATGTGAATTGCAGGCTTCTAAGTATGTCTTAAGGTTAAATCTCTATGTTTGTATCTTTCAACTTCTTTGAACATCAAAACTATTGCTCTAGGTATAGACTCCTAATCGAAGCATTAGTAGAATAAAGAAATAAAACCACTGAAAACAAGAACTTTAACTTACCTACCATGTAACATTTGCTCTCCATTAAAGTATTAACAACAGTAACAAGCAAAAGAGAAAAGACAACAAAGAATTCCAATTTGCCCTAGGGCATCTCGTAATGCAGGCACATTAGGTTCAAGTTGTCCTATTCAAGATTTTTTTGGCAGATTCTAATTCCAAATCTACTCTCTTGTGATGCTTCAAATGATTCCATGGGCTACCCATTTCGGCGGGGCATTAACAGCATGCATAATTGTCATAATAGAATGACAAGAATTATGTACCTTATTTAGAAATTTAGACCGTTCTGCTGTGCTTGCTGTGCTATAGTCACCAACTTCTTCCAACAGCTTCTGTGAGGACCCATGATTAGATCGGGAACACCATTTTAGGAGTTTCGAGTGGAGAAAGTTGCTAAACCTGCCAGTGAAGTAACTATTGTGAAATAGTCTTTTGCAGTTGTGCTCAATTATGCATAGACACATTGTGAATATATGCACAGTACCTCATAGTCCTACCAAATGTGTTGCAGTATCCTCTTTCAGCTTCAAAAGATATGGCACGTGTTAGATGGCTCTCGTTGAAACCCTGAAAACAAACTTTCCAATTAGGTATAATTTAGAAGTTGCTTGTACAAAAAAAATATGTAGTGTAATTAAAAAAATCTGAAATAGCATAAATCTACAATATATAGAAGTATACAGATTGTACAGCCTAACCTAATAAGATAATGTGGTAAGAGTAGATGCTTCAAGTAGAAAAAGAAATCCTGAATACCAATCTTGACTTTTTGAATATCATTCATCAAAAAGTAAGAAAAACATAAGAAAACAGAATTGTTGATCAAAGGTCCAGAACAGAATTTCACCACCATATTAAGTCAGCAAGCTTCTTCCCACTGAAAGAGCTACAAAAAGATGTTTTTTATCATTTGCATACATGACTCAAAAGAAAATGGAGATGCTTGAAGACGAAAGAAATATATAGTGTGAGATCAAGAATTAGACAAACACTGGCCAAACTATAAGTAGTTTATGGTAAAGATTTTATCGCATCTATCCAGCCATCACACATAAAACTGATGGAGGATACTGAGAGCAGGTGCACCATTACTCTGTCTTCATGCAAAGAATGTCACTGACTGGAGCATAAATCTACAATATATAGAAGTATACAGATTGTACAGCCTAACCTAATAAGATAATGTGGTAAGAGTAGATGCTTCAAGTAGAAAAAGAAATCCTGAATACCAATCTTGACTTTTTGAATATCATTCATCAAAAAGTAAGAAAAACATAAGATAACAGCATTGTTGATCAAAGGTCCAGAACAGAATTTCACCACCATATTAAGTCAGCAAGCTTCTTCCCACTGAAAGAGCTACAAAAAGATGTTTTTTATCATTTGCATACATGACTTAAAAGAAAATGGAGATGCTTGAAGAAGAAAGAAATATATAATGTGAGATCAAGAATTAGACAAACACTGGCCAAACTACAAGTAGTTTATGGTAAAGATTTTATCGCATCTATCCAGCCATCACACATAAAACTGATGGAGGATACTGAGAGCAGGTGCACCATTACTCTGTCTTCATGCAAAGAATGTCACTGACTGGAGCATTAATAATGGTAGACTAAAGATAATTGTTATATTTTTTCAAGACCTCCGAAGTCATAACGAAAAACAGGAACTAAGTTCCAAGTAAGAGCTACCATGATAGTACATGAAAATCCTTTCAAACATCATTGAATGGGCCCCTTTTTTAATAAAAATCATAATTTAAGAAAGATGGACTGTAAATGAAACAATTATCATAAAATAGCTTTGAAAATTTAAGAAAAAAGCAACCCTAATTTAGAGGGAAAACACATGCAGGGAACAATATTCAACTCTACCTTGCAACATGCTTGTACAAATGAGGTAGCCAGCTGAGCCATCTACGAGGTGATCATTAAGCCACTCTAGGAAGAAAACAAAAGGCACAAGTTACTAAGGAGAAAGAAAAGGGAGTAATGGGGATACTTCAAGATTCACAAATATCTATTCCAATTCACTGGCAAAAATCATTACAAGGCAGCAATATTATAGCCACAAATAGAATCATGAGTACTTAATCGAGTATCAAAATCTTGTAGACGTCATATAGCAGGTACTCTTTCAAAAGAATCTTCTTGGATGAGAACAACATCGTGTTGGATATTACCCATGGTATGTTTGTGTAATCACTTCCCGAACATATTCCACCATTACTAAGGTATTTCAAATAATTGTGACTCTTCCTCATACACATGAAATACAATCCAAAAGAAACACTTTAGAATGTGGCAAATGCCCCCTCACCATGATCGGTGATCGGTCTGATGGATAAATGAAACAATATCCTGGTTTCGTCTCAATCAACCATTAGCCACTTGGAGTGTAAGAACGGCGGCAGGGAAACCAGAAGATATGAAATCAGTCTGAGCACTCAATCATAGCAGCAGAGCAGCCCAAACCATGAATCTTGAAGTGAAAACCAGGCTTCAAGACCAAAAGAATTGATGAGAAACAAGGAGGAAAGAGGATTTATGTATGTCCAACGATGGTTACCCACTCAGAGACCCACAAAGGGCCAGGCAAACAGCATCGCTCGCCAGCTCCGAAAAGCCAGTCCCAACGGCAGACCAACTCAAACCACCTCAAACTTTTGGATTAAGACTCCAAAAGTTTCGATGAGTAAATGGAAGAAGATGACGGTGATTAATGTCTGACGATCTTTTACCCATACGAAGACCGATGATGGAAGACGCAGACACACATCGCATCGCCGACTCCGAGCATCCAATCCCAATGGCAGAAAACCTCAAACCGCGAATTTTGACGTAACAAAAACCTAGGGGTTAAGACTCCAAAAAAAAATGGAAGAGCATAGAGACAGGATCCTTACCCGCTCAACGACCGACTGGGAAGAAGACCACATGATCATTGCCAACCCCGAGAACGCGATCCCAACGGAAGACCACCTGAACGCTGAATCTTGAAGCGACAAAAGTCTGGGGTTTACGACTTCAAACGAATAGATGAGAAAAAGGGAAGAAAAAGGAGAAGAGGACTGATGACGACCAATTTTTAACCACTCGACCATGGGACGCGCAGATTCGAGCACCCATCCCAAGGCGGATCAACTCAACCCATGAATCTCGAAGTTTTCCATTCCAAAAGAATCGATAAAAGAAGCGGAAAAGAAGGAGATAATCGCCTAAAGACTTTTAGCCACTCGGAGACCAACGATGGGACAGGAAGATTAAGCACAGAATACCAACGGCTGAGCGTCTGAAACCACCATGAATCTCGAAGCTTTCGACACCAAAAGAATCAACGAAAACTAAGGACGAGGTAAACTAAAGGATCCACGGATACGGTCTTTACCCACTGGGAGACCACATCGCGCTGCCAGCCCCAAGCTCCCGAATCCCATTGGTCGAGCAACTCACTCATCAAACCATGAATCTTGAAGCGACCAAAACCTATGGCTTGAGACTCCAATACAATCGATGAAAGAGAAAGAGAAGGAGGAGGAGGAGGCGGACGAGAGAGAGTTACCGTTGAGCGGGTTTCGAGGGACTCCGATAGCGCCGTGGCTCTGCGGTGACAACGGAAGGGGCCGAGTGCGGCCGACGGTAGATGTGAAGATAAAGCCAACGGGCAAATCGAGAATCCTTGCGCAATTCCGTGGGAACGTGTGGAGCGTCGGATGAAGAACCACAAATGTGATGATAAAATAGGCCGGAATGGCCGAAATGGGCCGTAATGGGTTATTACGCTGTAAAGGGTCGGATAACTTATGGTTTGACGCCTGCTTGTTATGAACATGTAAAGGATTTCCTGTTAGCATTCAGATCAACGCCTGCTTGTTATGAACATGTAAAGGATTTCCTGTTAGCATTCAGATCAACAAGGGAAGCTTTCCCTTCTTAGAACAGGTAATGATCATCAATCGCTGTTTGAACGCCACCTAAAATCTATGCATCAGTTATCTCAGTTAAGTGTAGTAATCTTGATCTGAACTCCTAATATGGCCTTCGTTTCTGGCAATTGGGTTCATGTCATATACGAATTAGAATAATTGACTCAGTTCCTGGGAAGATCGAGTCAGTCATATTTTCTTTTAGGGTACAAGATAATATAATTTTAATTTCGCCCAATCTTATCTTTTTCTCGTTTGCATTAATCAATGCAGATATGCTTTGATCAATCAAACATTCGGTATAGGTTGACCATCTGATAACAGTTATGGCTTCAGATGCAAAGTATTTTCACACCCGTAATTTAGTTTCTACTTTCCATAACATCTGCAGGTAAAATTCTCGAACCAATCACATCAATGACCGAATTGGACCCCACTGCCCATGTCAGCAGAGCCCACCGTCACAGATGGGAAGGTTAGAAGCACATTAATCCACGATATGAAGAGTAATTTAAATTCTTTTCTTTATTTCGGGTACAAACTAGCCATGGAAGAGTGCGAATAGGACAAAGGTGGTCAGCAGGAAGAGCTGGAACAGGGGCAGAGATCGGACGGTGGAGGATCCGCCACGGCTATCGATCTGGTCGGATCCGACGGCAAGCGGCATGTCGTCGAGGGAGAGAGTGCATGAGGTGGGATCGGGGCCGCCGACGCCGTCGGCCGCCATGAACACCCGGAGTACAGAGGTGGCGGCCGGCAGGAAGTGCGTCCGGTTCTTTGACAGGAGCCACGTCACACCCATCAGTTGGCATTCCCGATCTTGAGTTGGGCCCGTCTTCTTGCCCCACCTGGTTGCGTTGCCGATGCCTCGTTTCTCTTCGGACTTTAGCTGCCAAAGAACACACAGATCGAAGGAGAACAATGAATTCAGATTTAGATATGTTAACAAGGAAGAACTTAAAACAACGGAGATTTGTGCTGGACGTGTTATGTAAATGTGTTATTTTGCTGCAATCATTGATCTGAGAGAAGAGAGTCGCATCAGAGGACAGCGATGCCAATGGTTGGTGCAGGTAAACTCCAAGCTTTCTGGGCCATAGGAAGGTCGAATTCTTACACAAACTGACACGAGTTCCGATGCATGCGAATCCATGTTTATACTGCTTTGTTTCAGCTCAGCAAAATCAGAAAAGAAGGAAAAATAAGAGATTATTATAGACATCTCCAAACCAGCGATGCATCAAAACCATGGAAAATGAAGTGATAACAGCTGCATTGTCACATTGTTGCAGATACCGAGTTAGCGCTGCCTCGGTTCCAAGGAACTCGGACGCAAACAGAACTTAGAAAGGAGAGACTCTCACTAATTATCGTGCCATGGCTGTTCGAAGTTTTAATTTTGCAGTATTTCGTTGGCGGACTCTCTTTTCAACTTCTCACATCGAGTACCGAGTTAAAAACGAGCTGATCAAGCGAGTTAAGCGAGTTAGCTGGGGAGTCGGACAGGGTGAGGAGCCACTCTACTCACCTGGTTGAGGGAACGGAGGCACCGAGTGCACCCGGCAAATCCGAAACGAGAGCAGTCCCTCTCCAGCCGCCGCCCGGCGTCTCCCGCCGGGACCCACCGCCCCTCCGCGGCATCGGCCACGAACGCCCCAGCGCAGGCTAGCCGCCGGAGGCGGACGCCGCAGTAGCAATACGCCGCGTCGCACGTGCCGTTCACGCGCGGCAGCTCCACGCCGCGGTCCCGGAGAGCGCGCTCCACGCCGCCGATGCACGCCTCGGAATCGTCGGGCAGGGCGGGCAGATCGTATCCGGAGGACGGCAGCGGGTGGGCCGCGAGGGCGGAGGCGGAGTAGGCGGCGAGGAGCCAGGCGTTGAGGGTGGGGCAACAGCGGGAGCGGGAGGGAAGACTGTCATCGGAGGCACCGCAGGCAGCGGAGACGGAAGGAAGGAGGTCGGCAGGGGGGTCGAGGGGACAGGCGGCCGTGGAGACGTCGGACTGCTCGGGAAAGGCGGGAATGGTGGCCGGAGGGGAAGAGGAGGAGGCGCCACCAGCAGCGGCAGAGGAGATGGAGGGTATGAGCTGAATGGAAGCGGCGTCAGGCTCGGGCAGAGCGGGCTGCGCGGCCAGGAGGGAGACTTGGAGGAGGAGAAGAGATAGCAGCAGCGGCAGAAGACGGCTCATCGTTGTCAGTCCACCCTCTCTCTCGCTGTCTCTCTCTCTCTCTCCTCTTTCTATCACTGTGTTTTCTTTGAGGCAGTGGAGCTTATGATGTGTTGTTGCTTCGTTCCAAGGGAACGAGTAATGAGGGAGGGAGGGTGGTGAGGTGGTGAGTGCAACGTTTTTACTTTTCTTACGTGGCTTCTTTTTCTTCTTTTCTTACAGTGTCTCGAGAAGTAATGGGGCGAGAGAGAAAGGTAGACAGGCCAAAGAATAGATCGGTGCATGGTGGAGAGGGGGAGAAGCTTGTGTAGGGGGTGATTGTGTATATGATTGGATAAAGTGGATGTTACTTGTATATGGCTTTGGAGGGCAAGTGTAGAATACACTCAACCACAGTGAGGGCATCACTCCAAATCCTCTGAAAATTATGATAAATCATTATTACCTTGAGAAGATAGGCCCATCTGAAGAACCAAATTAAGAAAAAGATACCCATCACTTGATACTTTAAGCCTTTTGGGTCATAATGCTTTTTTGATCATCAGATTGATGCTTTGCGGATGTGGTATGTATGCAATAAAGTTTACTGTATTCGTATCTGCTCGTATTTCTGATCGAAATCGTTTGAGTTCCATGGAATATTTGCAGCAAATTAAACTATGTTAGCAATCTTAGTGATTGATAAACAAAGCATGGAAATCTGCTGTATGTTTGCGCAGTATGTGCCCACAGGCGACAACCTGGGCCTAAGAGTGTTTTAATGCATTGACTGAGACGCTGAACTCCTCGTGTTCCTGACTCCTGATGACTGTTTTAATGCATTAAATGAGACGCGAAACTTCTCGAGTTCCTGACTCCAGATGACTCTTGCGATCTTTCAGTCAACAACTATCATTCTTCGGTTCTCCACCTTTTTAGGCCTTGTAGTTTCTGCGCAAGATAACTTCGACTGCAGTTTTCATCTTCTCAAGAATTGGGTCAAGGCCTTCTTCTTCGTAAAAAGCTATCACACGTTCCAACACGATGTATACAACGTAGCATGGCAGGAGAATGCAGTATAGAACAGAATTTTCTCCACCGAACTTTACCCTCACCAGACAACAAAAAGCTAACAGTGCAGTGCGGGGCTCTTGAGTTGCCATGACCTCCTGCTGCTGCTGCTGCTCCATCATTCTCTCGTCATCATTCCTACCGCTGCCTTTAAAACACATAACACGATAAAGTTCTATAGCTGCTCGTTTCCTCCTCTTAATACTGAACAAAGAAGAAGAAAAAGTTGGAACTCCATCATGTTAGTGTTAGCTTTTTCTCCGCCTTTCAGCATATGTATCGGGCCTGATGCCTTTTGCAGAGTCACAATCACATTCTTCTCATTCGGCTAAACTCCCATACCTGTGATTAACTCAGCATTAACCTAAGCATCATGGCACGTGGTAATCAAGTGTGACATGAGTGCAGCTTTGGATCATTATTTTACTCCCTCAAATCCAACCTTGGATTCGTCCTGGTATAGAAAAATGGCCACACTGCACTGATGCCGAGAAAGAAAGGAAGGCAATGAGAACTCTGAGAAGGACATCGATCAAAGCCCTCCCTTCAAGGTCTCTGTTTGATGTCCCACTGCTGGAGTCTGTAAGCGGTAAATGAGTGGAGTTTTCGATGCAATGGCTGTTGGAAGTACTGCTGGGGCATTGGCTTCGCTCATGCCCTGCGCGTGAAGACACTGGAAGCGGGCATCAGGGCACTGTGCTTCGGACCCCATGACTGCGTGTCGTGCCTCTGTCTGCTTACTGAGGCGCTCACAAGCTCAGCACGCTGTAGGCATTGGATTCCAAGAAGAAACACTTGACGACGATCTGGTGATCTACTTTGATGGATCACATTCATAAAAAGGTTATTAATATGATGCTTGATGTTTACCGAATTAGCTGGGTGAGGCGCCATGATTCAATGCCTGCACAACCATTTTCTCCCCTGATTCATAAGTATCAACAAAGAAGAATGCAAAGAGAATTTGTTCATATATATCTTGTATTTAATTTGATTTAATTGAATGGTGAGATCTATATACTTCTTTTTGCGAAAAATAAATTTTCAAAAAAGTTAATTTCATAGAACAAAACAATAAGTTATGCATATATTTATTTGGATTTTTTTTCCCAGGCTTTATCGATAACACCCTTCTACAATTTCGATATTACGCAAGTTTCGGTTTACTGACGAACTTCTCATCTCTTCTCCTCCTGCGACTCGTTCAGCGCTGCTGCCCGCCACAACCATCCACGGTCACGTCTCTCCTCGCAGCCTCTGGTTCAATTTGTCCTCCAGTTGATCGTACCGCATCGGCACACGAAGGTTTCCTCCCACCTTCTATAGTCAGAAGAGTTCCGTTTTTAATGTAAATATCTCTGTCCAAGTATGAGTTATCATCTCCTTTTCTTTTGAATCGTGAGGTATAGTTTGCTTCTTGCATGCACTTTCTTGAATGATTGCTGTGTTTGTCGGAATGCCAACGGGGTCATTTCGGAACTGGTGCAAGTTGCGCGTCTAGTTTTTGCTTGTTCCATTTTCCCTCGGCTATTAACATTAAACCATTAGTTTGCAGCTGTCGACTTGTCAGGATGGCATGCAAGTAGGCTGATTGCACCTTGCAAACAATCAATGCTTATGTTTGTTCATTTTAGTCCATTTTTGTTTTCTTGTAATTTGCATCGCTCAAAAAATTTTTTAAAGGGCTTAGGCTTAAAGGCAAGCATATCAAGAGGAAAATGCCCCATTTGAAAAGTTTGGATTAGCGTTTGTAGCAATAATGTTTGATTATCCTAGTGCATACTTGTCTAGTATTCGACACTGTAGTGAACCAATTTTATACCTTTGTTGTGCAACTATTCTTAAAGGTAGCTTCTAGAATATCCACTGGTTGGAATGTGTATTGGCTATAAAGTGTTTGCTAAAATCAGCTGTTTGATCTCGTGTGAAGCGCTTTCTGACTCCGTCTTCTCTTTCAAACTGTCCTAAGGGATTGTAAGAGATTTAGGTGATGTGACCTTCCTATCATTGATACGCATTGTGCCGCACTTATTATTAGTGCAAAGTGAAACTTCGTGATATTTATTGGTATCGAGGCGGATAAGCCCACTTACAAACACTTAGCATGCAAATGTGGGGACTAATTGAGGCACCACAGTGCTTTGTTCAAGCTAAGAGTGAATTATAGCGCCAAAGTGTCTGGATGGTGAGTTCGATATATGGTCTCTTAATTAACACCTATTTTAGTATTTCGATTTCTATAGGCAAGCGAGTGCTTAGCAAAGGATGAGACTGCAGGTGGAGTGGGTTGTTAATATCGAAAGAGTTGTTAACTCAAGGAATTTCGATACTCAAAACTGCAAGGCCTTGCATGCGGACGATGGATTGTTCGCGGCCATCCTAAATATAAAAATCTCGCCGTAGCATTCATTAAAACTTTCTCTTCGGCATATTAAAAATACTTTTATAAAAATAAGTGTCATTAGCTTCAAGTGTTGTTAGACCTAGAGGGTGCATCTATCTGAGTTGTATTGGTGAAGTGTCACAATCTAGCAAATGCATTTGTAAAGATAGAATTTCCACGCTTTGTTTACACCTGCGATTGCTTAGTCCAAGAGGATGGTGGTCTCCAAAACTTCCAAAGGAAGGATGCTTTGAGAGAGAATTGTTCCTAAGGCGATACTCAGACGGATAAGCCTCGGTTCTCTGATAGAATCAAATGAAATCACATTAGTTGAGTACCTCTAGAAGCTCGATGGATCGAGTGAGCGGTGAGAGTCATTAACATGATCTCGCAAGTGGTGATGCATTGGTGGACGCATAGCGAGATCAAGTGGGGGAGCAGAACCAGCAACACAAAGTGAAGGCACACTTGGAGCCGATAGTGAGATCGGACTCAACAAAGGATCGACTTGGAATGGTGGCGAGAGGGCCACCATTAACGCAATGCAAATCGAGAAATCGGAACAACTCTGGGGTAACTTGTTGATGTACCCAAACCGCATGAAGGAGTTGGCAAAGAAGATAGAACGTGGAGCGAGGCGTGGAGCTTTCCTTAGGCAGGTCAAGGACATGGACTCTTGCAGAGACAAGAGTAGGATCATGTCGTTCCTTGAGTTCTTTATTACGATGGAGCAGACTCATCTTGTATGGTGCCAAAGACGAAGGAACTTCGGGCCTATACACCTCATCTCATGAAGCATTTGTGGAGTAACTAAGGCGATGACAACTTTTATATTTGAACATGGCGGTTGGTGTTAGAAGGCCTTAGCACGGGGCAAGAGGATGCAGAAACCAAGCGAGATACTCTTGAAGAATATGCCACGTATGTTGCTATTCAAGTTGCCATGAGGAAAGCGGTGCCCACAAGATTGTCTTTGGTAGAGGCGAGTCCCAATCCGAAGAGATGGTGCACCTATTTCGAAAATAGTCGGGACTTCGAGGAGCCGCTGGCGATGGATAGTGTCTAGAGCTAGGTTCGTCCAAGTGTGACCCGAGAGTGGGTGGGCGAAGGTCGATCTCTGCCAAAGAGCGAACGACAGAATCGAAGATGGCGAACTCCTGCGATGTGTTGGCGGAGTCCACACATGGAGATATCGCATTCGAGCTCATACCACCAGGATCGAATTCTATGAGATGTCATCGGCGATGACATGATTACGGCATTGATTATGGTGGAATGGTTCGTGGCAAGTCGACACACACAGTGAGTCCCATGGGGGACTAGATCATGCGCTAGATATATTGATCGGGAGCGCGACTAGGAGCTCCAAGTCGGTGAACAACACGTCGAGCAAGAAAGAGCTATGGATTCGGCGGTGAATACCATGCACTTATCTCAAGAGAATAGAGGGTCTTCCATGCGTGCACGATAATGTTGCATTGAATGAAAGCCTTGGACATCGATTATGGGGATATTGTGCCCTATCGAGGAAGAAGTTCGGATGCTAGTACCATGGAGTCCCACAAAGTCAAAGAAAATACCGGATCATCAGAGGTATGATCGAGTTCTTTGAAGAGTGAAACTACTTGATACCTCACATTCGCTAAGGAGCCCAGCAGATCGAGGACAAGGCCGAGAAGTTTCGAACATTGCAACCAATGAAGCTAAGGAGAACAGTGCGAAATTTTGGTGTTGCAAGTCCCGCAACATGAGTGGCGGTGGCCATACATGGGAGTTGCGATGACATGCCTTTCAATCTTGGACAAGTGGTTCTTAAGGATGTGAGAACACATAGGTGGTCTTGAGAAATATAATTTCAGCGAGAAGCAATGATGCGAGTCCAAGAGGGACTCGCTACCCAGATCAATCATCTTAGATTGAAGGTGAACTCAGAGGAGTGTCACAATGCTATGCAGAGGCAGGTTGCAGCTAAAACTTATCTACCGATCACGAAGAAGAAGGATGCAGAGATGCGAGACAACGATAGTAGTGCCATGGGCGTCGCGATACCATGGTACCGAAAGGATGGGACTTCCGAGGAGTCATCAATCCTTGCTCTCTTAGAGGAGACACTTGGTCGTGATATGGGTGTGGAGGAGGAGAATGCTTTGGCAAACTCCATGTACCAAGACAAATGCATGCCTGAAGGTTTATACGGATGCTAGAGAACTTTGAGGAAAAAACTCATAGTCGGTTCACTCGACTTTCCATCAAGATAGCCTGAGTGAAGGACTTTTATCGATGAAGAGTGCATGACCAAGGATCGGAGCTTAAGCAAGATCAGGATCTTGTACCTTTGCTACTCGAGAGGAGTTGGCGTTGAAAGGAGATGGAGAAGGCGGTGCAAATCCCAAAGGCGACGGATCTACCGGAGACTTACTCCAAGTCGAGTGATAACTTCTTGCATTCCAAGTTCAATGGCAATGAGAAGGTGAATCATAGTAGCTAACTCAAATAAAGGATTGCAAACACTTCAAGTGCTTGATAGTGTGAGCTAAGAGTAGGCGAAGTCTAGTAACCACTCGACGCCTGGGATGAAGTCAAGCTTCGAGGAGGCGGGCGAAGACAAGTAACCTTTGCCTTCTCAACTCGCATGAGAGAATGGGTGAAAAGAGTTTCCAGCTCTTAGTTATCCAGCGAGGAGCTCTACACAAATTCAAGAGCCTTGAAGAGACTAATGGAAGACAACAAGAATGTTAAGTCCTCACTCAATGGTGATCGATTTCTTGAGAGTAGATTGTCCGCTTCATTTCTCAATTGAATGTCAATCGAAGCGAGAGTGATCTTCTTTGAGCCTACTTGGGCAAGACAACTAAGTGGAAGAAGATTCGATGGGCAAATTTTACGGAGGAAGGACCAAAAATTGAAAGGTTGCGGCGATGCTGTCAAAGCTACGATAATACGCATCTATCCAATTCAGAGACAAGAAGAATTTGAAGATCGGCGCATATCAAAGATGGTCTTTTCTCTTCATCGATCAATCCGTAAGAACCAACAAGGATCGATAACTCGCCAACCCCACAACAGAGTCGAGTCATGAGTTGTGGCGAGTTGAAGCGGCATGGCGGATTAAAGTTCGGCGACTCACAACAACAAGCGGAGAACAATTGGCGAATCAAAGTCCTCAAGCATCAAGTGGGCGAGGAGCGTAAGATCGAAGATCCAACAAAGAAAAGAAGTTGCTTCGGTCAAAAGAAAGCTTTGACTTTGAAGAGATTTTTTCGTCGAAGGAATAAGTGGGGAGAATATCACGGACAAAATTGTAAACGCGGCTTGTTCGGTTGTAATGCTTATGCTTGACAACTGTCCCTTTTGGTTGGTTGTAATTTGTAAAGCTTGTAAAGGGCTTGTCAAAGGCAAAATGCCCCATTTGAGCGAGTTTGGTAGCCATTGTAGGCTTGTACATAATGTTTGCGTTGAGTGCATACTTGTACTAGAATTCGATCTATAGTGGACCAATTTTATACCTTTGTTGTGCAACTATTCTGAGCTTATAATATCCATGGTTGGAATGTGCATCCTTGGGATAAAGTGTTTGCTAAAAAGAAGCGACTTGCGGATCCGTGTGAAGCGCTTTCTCCATCCCGTCTTCTCTTTCGTAGGTCCTAAGGGATTGTAAGAGATTTCGGGAGGTTGACCTTTCATGGTGATACAATGCATTGGTGCGTTCTCCTCTTAGGCAAAACCAAACTAAGTTCGTGATGAATGTAGAGGATGGCATGCAAGTAGGCTGATTGCACCTTGCAAACAATCAAAGACCTCAACTTTGTAGTTCATTTTAGCTTTCATTTCCTTTGTTTTCTTCAGGTAATCTTGCATCGCTCAAAAAATATTTTTAGGTACTGTAGGCTTAAAGGCAAGCATATCAAGAGGAAAAACTATAAATTGAAAATTTGGATTAACGTTTGCAATTCATGTCATGATTATCCTAGTCATGGAAGTCTAGTATTCGACACTGGAACCAATTTTTTGCTATATGCTATTAGGTGCACCATTCTTAAAGGTAGACATTCTAGAAAAACACTGCAGCAGATCATGCAATATATATGGAGCCAAGATCAGTTGTGTTGAATCATAATCACATCAAGAAACAATGTGACTCTGATGCTGTGATACAAACTGTTTAGAGCGTGGGAACATGTCTATTAGGTGATGTGATCCTTCCGTATCATTGTAAATTGAGTGGAATGTGGTTTATTATTATTGTGTTGTAAGTGAAACTTGCCCGTGATATTTATTTATCTTAAAAAGAGGATAAGCAAGTAGAGAAAAAGCAATGAGAAGAATAGCCTTTGGCTGATTAATTGGCTTACCATGCTTTGTTCTTACTTCACATGAGTGGTGGTGTATATCCTATAGTGTCTGATGAACTAATCATATATTGTCCTTAATAATTAACTATTTTAGTATTTCGATTTCTATATTTTCAAATATGATATAGAAATCTCTACATTTACAAAAGTAAAGTTTTAATATCTTTGTATATGATTAAAAAAATAATTTCACATTATTAAAAACTGTGAGAGAAAAAGGAAGTTAGAAAACGGAGTTAAATATTTCGGTAAATATAAAAATCTCAATGTAGCATTCGAAAGTATAAAAATCACTATATTAAAAATAATTAATTATAGATATAATATGTAATTAGCTCTCGTATTGTTCCAAACTCTAGTATTATGTAAGGTTTAAGGCATCTATCTACCTGAGGCCCTACGTTGGCACTAAACTTTAATAGTATCGACAATCTATCACATATCATCTGCTTTATTATTAAATTTCCGTATAATTCTATTTACACCTGGCATTTGCTTATGCTTTTCAGCTACATATGCAGGCAACAAACTAAAAAATTCATTTCATGCATCATGATTAATGCTGCTTGTCGAGGGGTAATAAAAGCGGGTGGAGGTTCATGTTGCAAAAGCTTTACATGCCGGCAACACTATGGACTTGCAGAAGCTTTCTTCCATCGCCCAATTTGGAGAGGCTTCAAAAAATTGAATCTGAAATATTCACACAATGCTCGGGCCTCGGAGGCCTTGAGCTGACCCTCAAAATCAATCTGCTTAACTTTCTACTGTCACTGTTGAACTTAGTAGTGGCTCTACAGGACAACTGGTGTTCGTTCTCCGAGGAATACCTTCTAGAATTTATTCTCTCAATTCGCCTATTTGATCCTATGCAGCATATGATCTCGAAGGACTAGCCTGATGGGATAAAAAAGACAACAAATAAAAAAACTTTTATATATGAGTAAATCCTAATAGATTGAAACACACGGTGAAATTAAATAAAAATCACAATCAAATAAAACATCAAGATTTATGTGAAATACTCCTTCAACATAAAGAGTAAAAATCACGAGATAAACTAGAGAAAATCCATTATATAAATAATGAATGTACAATTCTTAGAATCTCTTGCCCAAAACCTAAGCAATAATTATAAGAAAATAACTGGGATACAAGGATTACGTTACTATGCATAATATCCAAAACCACCCCAAGCAATCATAGAAAAAATTTACTGAATATCTAATCTAACCTGAGATGAGAAAACTATTTGGATGAATAAGAACAGTCTCTGAATGTTCCTTATCTTCTTTCCTTTCTTTTTCTCTTATTTTTCTGCCCTTTTCTCCTCTCTTTGAATCAACTTGTTGTTGCAAAAATCACTATCCTTTTGCTGCAGGTTTGATATCTAATTTTTGCAACCATCATTAGCTCCCCATTTATAATTAGGGTTTAGGTTAGAAAGGGTTTAGGAAATAAAAGATGTGTTGTGGGCTGATAAAGCTCATATGGGCTGAATTAGGCTGTCGGCCCAACAACCTCCCCCTTTAGCCCATAAGGGAGGCTATCTCTTTTGCTCCTCAATGTATATCAATGTCGATCAATTGTCGGCACATCTCCTGTCTCTCTTTCGGTAAAGTCTTTGTCAACATGTCTGCTCCATTATCATCTGTATGTATTTTTTGAAGTTGCAACTGCTTCTCTTTAACTACATTTTGAATCAAGTGATATCTGACATCTATATGCTTTGACTTGGAATGAAAAATTGGGTTCTTACATAAATGGATGACACTTTGGTTGTCACAATACACCACATAGTTTTCCTGTTTCAGCCTTAATTCTTGTAAGAATTCTTTCATCCATAACATTTCTTTGTAAACCTCCGTGGCAACAATATATTCTACCTCTGTGGTGGAGAGAGCAATACACCTTTGTAATCTGGATTGTCATGACACAGCTCCCCCTATAAAAGTAAGTACAAAACATGATGTGGATTTTCTCGTATTAATATCTCTAGCCATATCTGCATCTGTATAACCCGTTAGCACATGTAGTCTACCTCCAAAGCTTAAACAAATCTTAGAGCTTCCTCTGAGATATCTCAAGATCCACTTCACTGCTGCCTAGTGTTCTTTGCCTGGATTTGCAAGAAATCCGCTAGTAACACCCACTACATATGTGATGTCCGGCCTCGTACATATCATTGCATACATTAAACTTTCAACTATTGAAGTATAAATAACTTTTTGCATTTTCTCCTTCTCCTCATCACTTAATGGACTGTGCTCTTAGCACAACTTGAAGTGACCTAAAAGAGGAGAACCAACTAGTTTTGCATTGCTCATACTAAACCTTTCTAATACCTTCTCGATGTATTTTTCCTGTCACGAGAAATCTACATGTCCAGTATTTGCTTTGCTAGCCCTATATCCTTCGTTGCAAAGGACTCACTCAATTCCTTCTTTAACCTGTCAATTATATACATATCTTTCATAAGAATAAGCATATCATCAACATAAAGTAAGAGAATAATAAAATTCTCACCAAACTATTTGATGTACACATAATGATCTGAAGTCATTCTTTTGTATCCATTTTTAGTCATAAATGAATCAAACTTTTTGTACCACTGTTTTGGAACTTGCTTCAATCCATACAAACTCTTCATCAACTTGTTGATAAAATTTTCTTTACCATTGACTTTAAAGCCTTATGGTTGCTCCATATAAATTTCCTCCTCCAAATCACCATGAAGGAAAGCTGTCTTCACATTAACTGCTCCACCTCTAAGTCCTGGCTAACAACAATACCTAGAACAACACGAATAGAAGATATTTTAACAACAGGAAAAAAAATATCTTCAAAGTCAATACTTTTCTTTTGACCAAAGCCTTTCACAACCAATCTGGCTTTATACTTTGGTTGAGAACAATATTCTTGAGTCTTAAACCTAAAAACTCACTTGTTCTTCAAGGCCTTCATTCTCTGTTGTAGTTGTACTAAATCATATGTATGATTCTTCTACAGAGCATCCATCTCTTCCTGTATAGCAACTAGCCATATTTTTTTCTACTCACTTTCAGCTGCTTCATAGTAACTTTCTGGTTCACCTACATCAGTAAGCATCATATTCTCATCTGTAGAGTATCTTCTGGAAGGCTGATGTTGTCTAAAAGATCTTCTCAACTGAGGTTCTGTGGAAAGCTACTCTTCAACTTCTTCTTGATCAACATATCCTACAAGTAGATTAATATCTGGCTCTACACCATCTTCCTGTACATCTCCCCCATCACCTTGATATACTGGAGGAGTAACTGGGTCACAATCTGCTAATCCTTCTGTAGAAGTCTTGGCTGATGCCTCCTTCAAATCTTCAAGGGTTTGATCCTCAAAGAAGATCACATCTCTACTTCTAAACATCTTTTGCTTTTCTGGATCCCAAAGCTTGTAATCAAATTGATCATGTAAGTAGCCAAGAAAAATATATTCTTTTGTCTTACCATCTAGCTTGGACCTTTCATTGTCTGAAACATGTACAAATGTATGACAACCAAACACTCTCAAATGTCTATAGGAAACATCTTTCCCTGACCATGCATACTCTGCAAAATCAGCATATAAGGTTGTACATGGAGATAAGTTAATCACATTAACTGCAGTCCTCAAAGCCTCATCATAAAACCTTTTGGGTAGCTTTGCCTGTGAAAGCATACATCTGATCTTTTCCATGATAGTGCGGTTCATCCTCTCGGCAATTTTATTATGCTGAGGTGTACCAGAAACTGTCATCTCATGTTGGATGTCATGTGACCTGCAATAATCATTAAATAATCCTGTATACTTACCACCATTATCTGATCTTATGCATTTTCGTTGTCTTTCTGTCTCTCTTTCAACTTTGGCATGAAACTCTTTGAAGACACCAATAATCTGATCTTTGGTTTTTAAAGCATAGGCCCAAAATTTCCTAGAAAAGTCATATATAAAAGTAACAAAATAAAGTGTACCACTAATGCCAGGAATATTAGTAAAACCACTATGAGTTTTTGTTTTCAAAGGACCACATATATCTGTATAAACACGGTCCAAAGCATGCATTTTTCTAGACAAAGCAGGATAAGCAAAAGAAACTCTATGTTGTTTTCCAGCTAAACAATCAATACAAGGGTTCAAACGTGTACCTCCGAGGTCTGGCAATACCTCTCTCTTGGAAAGAGCTTACAGTCCCTTCTCGTTCATGTGTCATAATCGCCTATGCCACAACTCCATGCTGAAGTCTTTTTCTGTAGCATTTAGCTGCTCACCATAAGCTTTGGCCTGCAGCCTATACAAAGTGTGATATTTCTTTCCATTAGCTATAACAAGAGAACCCTTACTAAGCTTTCATTGTCCTATGTGAAACATGCTATCATAGTCTTCATCATCTAGTCTTCCAACTGAGATTAGATTCAGCCTCAAGTCAACCATATGCCTCATATCCTTAAGCACCAACTTACATCTAAGGTTGGTTTTTATATGGATATCACCCATGCCAATGATGTCTGTTGTGCCATGGTTACCTATCTTGACAACACCAAAATTTTCAGACCTGTAGGTAGCAAAGAACTCCCTTCGTGGTGTAGCATGATAAGAAGCTCCTATATCAATTATCCACTCGAGTATACACAAGAAAAAATATCATCGGAAGGGGACAAAATCAAATAATCACCAACCTGCACTGTAGTTGTGGTATTCTCTTTTGACTCTGTAGACTCCACTTCTTTTCTCTTTTTCTTGCTCTTCTTAGGTTGCTTACATTGATTGTTATAATGTCCTTTCTCATCACAGTTATAGCAAACAATATCTTTCCTTGATCTTGACTTGCTTCTACCCATGCAATGATTGCTTCTATCTTTAGACCTTGACCTTCCTCTGTTCTCCAAGATAAATGCCTTTGAATCTATCTGAGATACTGCTGAGTTCATTCTTCTTAGCTCCCCATTAAAAAAACTGCTTGTTACTTGACTCATGATGATAATACCATCTGGCACAGAATTACTAAGGGAAACCACTAGTGTCTCCTAACTTTCTGGCAATGAACTGAGAAGTAACAATGCTTCCAACTCATCATCAAGAGACATTTTTATAGAAGATAACTAGTTAGTAATATTTTGCATTTCATTCAAATGCTCAGTAATAGAAGCACCCTCTTTATATTTCTGGTTCACAAGTTTTCTAATCAAAAAAGCTTTGTTACCAATTGTTTTTCTTTCATAGAGACCTTCCAACTTTTTTCAAAAAGAATATGTAGAACTTTCAGTAGAAACATGGTGAAAGAGACTACCATCAAGCCACTGTTGAATAAACCCAACCGTTTTTCAATTTAACCTCTTCCACTCATCATTTGTAATAGTTGTGGATTTTTCACTATCCCCTTGCAAAGGTCCATACAAATCTTTGCAATACAAGAGATCTTTCATTCTTGGTTTTCATATCATCCAATTGTTTCCGTTCAAGCTAATCATGTGAGAAACACTACTGGCCTCCATGTTCAAACACAAAAATTAAATTATCAAAACCTTACTCTAATACCAATTGATAGAATAAAAAAGGCAACAAACAAGGAAGAACTTTTGTATATGAATAAATACTAATAGCCCATAACACATAACGAAATTAAACGAAAATTATAATCAAATAGAACATCAAGATTTACGTGAAAACTCCTTCAACGTGAAGGGTAAAAACCACGAGACAAATAAGAGAAAATCCACTATATAAATAATGAATGTACAATTCTCAAAGTCTCTAGCCCAAAACTCAAGCAACAATCACAAGAAAATAGCTAGGATACAAGGATCACATTACTGTGCATAATATCCAAAACCTCCCCAAGCAATCACAGAAAAAATTTACTGAAGATTTGATCTAACCTGAGATGAGAAAACTGTTTGGATGAATGAGAACAGTCTCTGAGTATTCATTATCTTCTTCCTTTTCTTTTTCTCTTTTTTTTTGTTATTTTCTTCTTTCTTTAAATTAACCTATTATTACAAAAATTGATATCATTTTACTATTAGTATTTGTTCTTATACAAAAGTTCTTCCCTTGTGTAGTGTTTTTATTCTCATCACAGTCAACTTCCATTCCTCGACCTCTTGTATTTTGCTATCGGCACAACTTATTTGAGGAGCGAAAACGAGTCTTCAGGCAGTATCGATCATTCTCGTAGATTCTTTCTGGCAACTGGAACTCAATATTGTCGAGAGAAATATCTCATCTGAACAGCTTCAGAATTATGCTGGAAATTTGTCCGATGGTTCATGATGAATTAAGGTGCAGATGCCAATGTATGTTATTTCTGTGCGCCATTCAAGCCGTAGAGAAGCAACTGGTGTCAAAACTTGCTCTTATCAATCGAGCGTTTGCTGGTCGAGAAGGTGATGCTGCTCTAATCGATGTGTTACATGAAGAACTTCCTTCTTTTCTTTAAGAGAGCTGAAGTGCTCACGATCACACACGAAGGCAGCTTGAAGTTGACTGCATTCAGTGCTGGCCCAGAGTCGACTTGATTTGACTTAGCTCCCGTGCTTCCCATGAGCTTCTACTTGGTCGTAATCTACGTTGCAGAACATTGCATGTCCTTGCATGTCAAGCTTCAGTATTATTGAATCCCGTTCCCAGTTGGTTTGGCTTTGATGGAAGTCACAAGTTTGGTCTTTTCCTACTTCTTGTATGTCTATGGAGGTAATAAAATAAATCGAAGGAGTTAATCATCCAATAAATCAAAAGAAACCAAACATATTAACTATGCTCTTTCTGAATCATATCGGATAAGTTTGAACTGAGAGATATCGTACTTTGATCGCTCTCTCTCTCTCTCTCTCTTTCATTTGCC
Source organism: Musa beccarii (assembly GCA_024322285.1). Lineage (NCBI taxonomy): Eukaryota > Viridiplantae > Streptophyta > Magnoliopsida > Zingiberales > Musaceae > Musa > Musa beccarii. The sequence goes on along the minus strand of CM044395.1, from coordinate 58,730,858 downwards.
GACACCCGCCCCAAATCTTTTTATCATATAGAAGTGGAACAGGATATGAGAAGTGTTTTCAGTAATTTCTAAATCACATCCTCCTCATTTACAATATATTATAGATGTAGAAGTTGGACTTTGTCTTAACAGCATTCATGCAACATGCTAAACAGACCTAATATTTCCTTGTAGTGTACTAATGGATGGATTGATCCCAGGTGACGACCAGGGATCTGCAAGCTGCACAGCCTAAAGTATGAGAAAGATTGTACATTTTCTTACAGTATCTGGGATTCCATTCCTAGCAAATAATTCTCAATAGGGAACTCTCCGAGCATGATAGTGTACTTTATCTTCAATCACATCGGCTTTCACTTGTTTAAGGATAAGACGACCCTTGAACATTAAATGCTCTTTTAAGTGGCCATTATTGCTCGAGCTTTGCACTCATTTGCGTACATCTCATGGAACATACAGTTCAGGATCAATGTTAGTCCCAAGCTCTTAGGATCCCATGCACATGAACATTGGACTTTTAATTTCATGCATCACTCACTAACAACAGCTGTCCCCATCCAGCATAAATGCTTTTAGCTGCTGCCTCGATGAGCCATTAATGCTTAATCTCTATCATATTGCATTATTTGCCTGCTTGCCCATCTGAAGGACACCGCAGGGAACCCACTCATCACTGATCATTCATTTGGATACTAAAATAATCCTTCCGGCAACTAAAGCAAGTGATTTCAGATGTTGTTAATCATGGTGGCAGATGGTTGTAGAAGTTAAGGAGGAAGGTTTACAGCATAATTTACATCTTAATTAAGACTTGAGCTTTGTCTGGTGCTGCAGTTCCTGAGAACGGCTGCAGAGGAGGCTGAGAAGGTGCCTCTTGGGAGCAACAGCGGAAGCAGGCTTTGCTCGAGATCAACTCCATGATTGCTCAGAATTGTTACAGCCCTTCGTCATTTAATTTAACTCGTTGAGGATGCTTAAAGAAGTAGATCACTTCTTCACGACTACATGTAATTTGGTTCCTCTGACAGCCGAAATGGATTTCTGTAGATTGATCCCAGAGAAACATTATATATAGGCATGGTTTAGTTTGGGCTTCTATATTACGAGAGACCTGATCTTAAGCTATGGAGATCAGATTGTAGGGTATATCAATGGATGGATCAAGCGCGCATGTCGATCTCTTGTTTCGATATTGCTGCCACAATCTGATAGAAAAGGGAAGGCAGCATTTAAAGCGCCACGCAAGTATCTTGTCCAGAACCAGACTTGTCTTGAGATACGGTGAAGGAGATGATGCCCATAGAGGTACAAGATGAACTTTCATGCCAAGTTCTACGGATTACTCTCATGGAATCTTTGACGTGGGAGCGCGAGATTTCCGGCGTTCCTTTGGCTTCCTCTCTCTCTCTCTCTCTCTCTCTCTCTCTCTCTCTCTCTCTCTCTCTCTCTCTCTCTCTCTCTCTCTCTCTCTCTCCCCTTCATGCCTGGTAACAACTCCTCGCAGAAATACTTGTAGATTACATGAATTATTCTGATTATATATTTGATGAACCATCGCATATGTATATTAATTTATATGTATATTAATTTGATGAACCATCGCATGCATCTCCTTATATGAATGTTTAAGTCCACACCATGCATATATAAGACAATACAAGTGCAAGGCTTCCCCAAGAGCAAGTCCTTCTTCTTGCTTGTCTTAGTAACACAAATTATTCCCCTCCTTCACAGCTCTGCCTCGGTCGATGGCCCTCGAGAAAGATCGAATTTGGGAAGGCTCACAAGCTTGTCCACTTTACGGTGGAGAGGCATCGATTCAAAGGCTTAATCCTCCTTCACTTGGCAGTATGATGATCGGAGACCGAGAAGGCTCCGATTTCCACGGGAGCAGCCGGAGAAGTCTTCTTCCTTTCTTATCGGACCCTAACAACTCGTATAGGAGTACATACACCCTTGAGGCAGTGGGTGCGCTACCGCAAGAAGCTCTCTCCATCCTTGACTGCAATGCTACCACATCCGAACACTGGGCCTACTCCAACGCTTCGGTGCTTAGCTTCGAGCAAGGAGGTCGTCTACCTCGTGCTGGTCCTCCGAGCCTGGATCATGACGACGATTGTGCTGCTTGGATCGACGCCATGGACCAAAATTGTCAGCTGAGCGACCTTGATATCAAGCATCCAACTGCTGATTCCACGTTGATTCACGAGCAAGATTGCTTCGCTATAGAAAACTGGTGTGGTGTCGTAGGAACTCCTGAGAAAGATAAGCGGCAATGTCAGGATCGGTTTGGGTTGATATACCCTGGTGCAGCTGCTGTGGATCGCCTTCGAGAAAGCATTGGCCGAGCGACAGTCCTACAAAAGCGCCCATACACGGTAATTTTTGTCTGCCTTTTAGAGTTTGATCATGCTGATGCGTGATAGAATAGCATAAACAGGGTTAAGGGGAGAAACGAAGAGATCATGTCATTTGTTGGAGTCTCTATGGTGATTAACCAACTTTGGATTAAAATGAGATATGTTTATTGCCGCAGGATGCATCTGACATGCCAAGTCCCAAGAAGCAGTGTCGTGGCAACACTGGAAGGACCAAAGACAAGTCTAGTCCGTCCAAGGATCCTCAGAGCACCGCGGCAAAGGTGCCTCCCTCCATCCATTGCAATTTCATGATTTGATGACCATTCAACTATCTGTGCTCCTTTTTCTTTTTATTTCGCTAATTGTATGAGAAATTACCGATGGAGCAGTACCAACGAGCACTTGAAGGTAGTTCATGGATTACTCGATCCATTTATAGACGTTTCCTTGTTGCAGAATCGGCGGGAACGGATCAGCGAGCGGCTCAAGATTCTGCAGGATCTTGTTCCTAATGGCACAAAGGTTTGCCGAGCTTCGGATCAATTTAGTTTCTCGGTTTTGTTTCCTTGTTGTCTTAGCATTTGTAGTCGTCGGAACCATTTTATGTTTAGGTTGATCTGGTGACCATGCTTGAGAAAGCAATTAGCTACGTGAAGTTCCTTCAGTTGCAAGTGAAGGTAATGAAGCCACCAAAATTTAAAGATCTTCTCTTCTTTGCATGAACTAATTGCCCGTTCTTCCCTCGATCAAACAAAAAGAGATGCTCTTCTTCGTATGTCGATGCATGAAAGTGACCCTCTCGGTCCCTGTGCAGGTGTTGGCAACCGATGAGTTCTGGCCAGCACAAGGAGTAAAAGCTCCGGACGTTGGGCAAGTGAAGGAAGCTCTTGATGCCATCTTATCCTCTCATAGAGATGGAAGCTCCAGTTCTAAGAATGCAATTAGAACCTTTGAATCTGCATGCTGAGGAGAAGGAAAGGGCCGCCTTTTCTGACACTTGCCTTCGTTGGGATGCAATGGTCACTGAACTAAACTGCAGCAACCCCAGTTCTGAATTTTGAACACTTCAGGAGTATATTGGATGTTGTCTTTGTTTTCTTGTTTCTGGAGAACACCCAGTGATCTTAATTTGTTGGGATTAACCTGTTCTACCCGAAATCGATTGGCAGATGGGTCTTAGCTAATTGTACAACAAGGTTCTAGGGTTAATTATAAGATCAATCTAGCTAATGGAATAACACAAGAAGAAACAACCTGGCTTCAAGATCAAGCCAAGTGTTATGTGATCATATTTTCAATGTTTCTGACCGTACATGGCCATGAGATGCATCAGCATATAACTTATACCTCTTCAAAGATAGTTGCTTGATTAATGATGGCTTCCTAGCCATGTGATGTGACATCATGGTCCTTATATTCTTTCGGATCGATAGATTGCCTTCACCTCATATCCGAAGCTTGCTGTGACGGCCTCGCCTTCGGCGGGGTGTATTTTATCTATCTTCTATTTCAACCACATAACAGAAGAAACCTTTTCGGCCACAGACATCAGACAACTTCAAAATGAAACCACACTCAACAAATTCAAGATAATTATCATTGGCAGCAAAGTTCCATCAAAACTTCATCTTAAAAGACATGTATGATCAATTATGAGCATCGAAAAAAGACTAATCCTTATGAAGAAATAAAAGTTCTAACAACATAACTTGTAGATCTAGAACACAAATTTCCAGCTATCTACTAACTAGACACTGTTCTATCAGATTCTGACATCCATGTTGAACTCTGATATTATACATCATGAACTATACAGCCCTATCATTTATCAACTCGTCAACCTAAATCCAGCTCTCTGATTGCGGTACACATGTTGCAAGTATTAAGGTATACTACATTACCGAGGCATTCTTGTTTCTCATCAAGACTTGACACCATCGATTGAAGCAGCACTAGATTCTACCAGCTTTTCAAAGTTGATTTCCGTCATCCGAAATTTGAATTTGTATCCGCTTTGGACCCATGAGTTGATACACATGAAGGACTGCATGCTGCTGTATGGCAAACAAAACTGCTTCTTGTGTACATCGTCACCTTTACTTGTGAACAACTGGTCAGGCTCTACCGAGGTCCCCTGAACAGCTAAATAATCACGGGCCATAACAGAGAGACGGGGATAGCGTGTGCTATTTACCTTCCACCAATCCAAAATGTCAGTGGCGATCGGCAAAGGCGGTTCTGATAAGAATTGGGATAGCTCATCTGCAGCAGTGCTCATGCTCGCACGACGTCTCTTCCTTGCAATCTCTTCAGCAAAGGAAACAACATTCTCTTCGTCCGTGGTATCCTGGGTGCCAAATCCATTAGCCATGATGGGAAATTGATTGCTGGGGTAATATCTTGTGAAATAGCTTCTTGCTTCCTCCAAATTCTTCTCTGAATTAAGGTTCTCGGGTATGAGCTCCTTTTTTATCCTTGGATCAAGAATTGCAGCCATGAAGGTAAAGAAGTTATAGGCTTGAGTGCAAAAGCTTCTTGCTCTCTTAGCCATATCATCGGCTACACTCTTGAGCCACTCTTGACGGCAACTATCCCTGCAAGAACTAATTAACTCGAAGACATGGTCCATGAAGAAAAGCACCAGACCAACTGTAGGAACTTTGCTCGTGGATATGTTGGTTGTTATCTTATGAAATGGCTCTAGATACGAAAGTAAAATATTGACGACAGATTTCTCTGTCGTGCTCAGCAACAAGTTTCGGCTGCTGAATGTTTCTTCGTGCTTTTTGATTGTATTGTCCATGGCATTAGGTGCCTACATGGTTGATATCATACAGAGAATCAGTATCCAGTCTTCAGATAGATCAAAGAAAAAATCATTCCACCTATCTATGAAGCCATTAGCAATGAAATCGGTACCTTTCTCACAATATCAAGCATAGCATAATCACCACTCCAGCTTGTTGAGGAATCAAGGGGGAACTTCCATGAACCTTCCTGGTAAAGTGCCATCAATTGCTTAAAATCCTCAGCGATATCAGGACAGGAATTCACCTCGAGGACAAATTCTCGAATCTTAGATAGTATTGGTTTTGGAGTTCTTAGGCCATCTTCTATGATCAAGTTCAGGGTCCGAGCAGCACAGGGAATATAAAAGAAGGGCAAACTGTGAGCATCAAGCTCCTCCTTTAGCGCATGGCAGGCTTGAACCGCCTGTGGACTGTTATCATTTGTGCAACAAAGAATCTTTCTATCAATGTTGAACATCGTAAGTACCTTTGTTATGGCAGTCAATATATCAGACCCAGTACATGGATAAGGGATATGACAGACATCAAGAAGAACCTTGTGCAAGGACCAGTGGTCATCTATCCACTGACACTTGACTGACATATAAAATATTTGCTCATAGGAAGTCCAAAAATCCAGGGCAACGGAAACCTTTGAATTTACATTTTGCAACGATGCCTTTACATCCTCCCGCATGCTTTTGAAAACCTCAAGAGTTACTGCTTGGACCTTTTCTTTAGGCCAAATCCTTACTGATGGATTTAAAAACCTAAAAGAATTCAAAAGCACCTCATCCTCAAAGGTAGGAGGAACAGAGGTCCCAGTGAGCCATTTAAGCAGCAACCAGTTCAGATGATCAAGATCAGTTGAAGGTTTTGCTTGAGGCTGAGGCTTCTTGTAAGTAACAACAGCCTGTTGGACTTGTTGGCCAGCATCACCAATCCTATCATACCCTGGATGGCGATGACTGAGATGCCTACCAAGATTTCCTTCATACATCAGAGAGTAGTAAGTAACTCTTAAAAATTAAGAATAATGTTTGACATCAAGCAATTAGAAGACTATCACCCACCCTGACTGCCCTAATGCTATTGCGTCAATAATCAATATATTACATGCACTAAAGAAAGCCCACGGACAAACCAAATAAAAAACAGTTAACAATAGGACAATATAAGGAGTAATTAAGGAAAAAAAACCACATTACTGTGAAGATTAAACATATTATTGTTCCCTTTACATCACTTTTTCTTAGGGGATGAGATATGTACATTGATTATTAATAAATGTGTTAGAAAATATATCATTAAAAAAATCACAATAGAAAAGCTTACTTATGCAAATCATGGTAAATGCACACTTGTAATGATAATCTAGTGCTGGCCTATATTTGCCAAAATAAAGCCTTTTCTCTTCAAGGCAAAAGAGAAAAAGGATTTTCTATGTAATAACCTAGTAGCATATTCAAACAATTCCAGGATCGTTAAATATAAATGCAAGTTGCAAGAAGGGTAGCATGAAGATAGCATTTACCGGTAGCAGTGGTTATAGAGTAACTTTGCTTGCAAAATTTGCACCTGCGACTCTTTCCATCGGGAGATGTTTCGAAAAACTTGAGATACAGTGAGGTCATGGACTTTTTTCTTGGTTTAAGTGATGGACCCGCATTCCCTTTCTCTGACAAGCCCAACGAAACATCTGCAGTTGCTACTGATGGTACAAGTGCCATGTCCATTAAAGCCTTTGTTTCCACCACTGTCAAGAGTAAATCATCAGTAGAGTGGAAAACCTTCTTGAAATTATAAATCAACAAAAATCAATTTTCAATAACCATAATCAAATAAAAGGAATTCAATATCTGAATAAGATCTCTACATAAATTACATGTAGATAGAGAAAAATAATGCATAAGATCTTGTAATGCCTTTTCTAGCAAGTTTCACTTTATGCCTTTAGGACAAGTACACTGGTAATTCTGGTGTTACAGCTAAGAAAAATCTATAGGTGAGAGGGGGAGAATTTATAAGAAACTACTTAAAAGACACAAACTATAAGATCAAAAGGCAAAACCAGCACTCTGTGCATCATACAGTGCCAAGAAAACTTCAGTTGAGTAAGACATTTTATAATTAGGGGGTGAAAAATCATGATGGAAAGATATGCAGCCGTTCCAAAAGGCGGAAGTTCCATTCATACAAATTTTCTCTCTATCAAATCTCAATTACTTCTCAATAGAATTTATTGAAGTATGTATCATAAGTTGTTCTGCTGATAATTTGACTGCTTACAGCTTTTAAAGAAGCATCTTAAAATTGGAATAGACCATGAATTAGTGGTATCATATGAAAAGTCTGTATGAGATCAGAAATGATAGAATGAATATAACAAAGAAATAAAATCCACATAAGCATATGCCCTACATATTGCTGCCCATAATATTACATATGACAAGCAAAGCATAAGTGATAGGGCACAGATGCATCGATATATTCTATTAAAAGGTAAATCAAGCCAACTTTGTCACTGTGAGCTGAATATCTATTGAAGCAATTTAGGTAAGCCAGTTGCTGTTGACCTGCATTTGAATCACATTGTTCTGGTCCTTTTGTCTAAATTCTCCATTCTATTCAAGCTATATCACGCTTCTAAGGTATAGAACGAACAAATGCTGGATAGTTAAGGGGCATGAAGTAGACAAAACACTTTTCATTTTAATATTATGTTCTCGTAGAAATTTGATGAATACACTAATGAACATTATATGCCGCGAAACATTCAGCGACGGTATACCGAGTACTTTACTCGGTAAGTAGACCTTGCGACTACAGGAGGTGATCTTTCACTTGAAAATACGAAGCAACAAATAACCATGCAACTGCTACCTAGATTTCGGAAATCAAAAGCAGAGTCATGACTGAATGCATGGATTATCGCCCAAAACGTCCCAGGATCGCTAGTTCGACAGAAAGAACAAGAAAGATCGAATTTTTACCCCAAGATTCATAGCAAAATGGCGCGAAGGCATCAGACTCAAGCCCGATCCGCACACACAAGCATCAAGTTTTGGATTCTCCACATGACTAGGAAGGATCGGCCATTAGGGCTTCGTAACAAGGGATCGAACCCCCACCCGGCGCCCGATTCGGTCAGCGAGGAGGGAGACGGTGACGCGCCGAGAGAAGAAGGGAGCGAGCCGAAGAGGAGCCGATCGAAGCCGGATCTGAGCCGGGCCGGAGCCAGAAGCCTCTCTTCTCTACGGGGAGAGAGACTAGAAGTCGACGCTTGGGAGCGAAGCGAGGCGTTAGTTCTCTCGACGCCGTTAGCTTCTGAGGGCGTCGGCTTTGTTTATTCGGCGCCTGTTGTCCATCTAGCTATACATGACGTGCATTGCATTCATCTGATCGGCTAATTGGTTTGGGCGAACCGGCGCGGCTAATTCACGTGCGAGAATGTTTCTGATCCGAATAATTATTGGAGCCGAGTCACATATGTCTTATGAGCCAAATCCTCATCGTTTGTCTTTGAGATTCGATAATAGATGATCCAATCGCCAAATCCTCATCGTTAGTGTAACATCTCAAGGCTTGTCGCTAAGAAATGGTTGTGATATGATGATGGTTGTCATAAGATGACCCGATGATGCTGCATACTGATGATGCGCTATAGGTACATGTTTTCTAATCGGATAAAAATCGAGGGGTAACCACGAAGTAAGATGAAAATAAAAGATGACCAAATACACACGTTAATTCACGGTGCAACTGTTCACGAGTATTTACTCTTACAAAGATATCATATTGGAGATGATAAATCAAGATGGAAGAACAATTCAGTCATAAATAAATAAATAAAAATCGATGATGGATCAAGGAGTTGCACGTGGGTACGGGACAGAGAGATGCTTATCCTGTGAGTGGGATCCCCTTTACGTGCCGCAATCATTACCTTCCAAACCCTGAATCCATCCATCCATCGGCACCGCACTCGATTGAGTACCGAAAACGCCCTCCCCTATTTTTATATTTCACCAATTAACACCCTTCGCGTATCTTTGTTAGGCGAATCTCATTCCGCATTGATAAGGGCAATTTAGGTATTATAGGCCATATATCCGATGGGCACGTCTCCATCAAACCATCGACAAGAAGAGGAGAGAGAAATACAGCGGAGGAAGCCAACTCAGTCATCCCTCTTCAATTCTAGGGTTTCGTCTTTCCTCCTCCTCTTCGCTCCTCGCTTCCTTAGCTCTTAGGGTTCTTCCCCGAATTAGGGCCGTAAAGATCCTTCTTTGATCCCGTTTCTCTCCAAATTAGGGCTGTAAAAAAAAAGCCTTTCTTGCGTCTGGGAGGAGAAATTCTCTTATTTCTGCTGTTAGCTTGATTTCTTTTTACCTTTTGGGCGTTAAGTGCTCCTCTTCTCGGTTGTTTGAACCTCGTGTGGGGATTTGGGTTTCTGGCTTCCGATCGGAGGACCAGGAGCCCCTGCTAGGGTTTAGGCTTTGTGAGGTTTGATGAACGAGGAGGCTTCCTAATGTTCACCCCGCAGAATAAAGGGTGGTCGCTGTCGCCGAGGTTTCGCGGCGGAGCCGACGATGGCTCGGGTTCAACGGGCAACCCTCGAGGAGGTCTCGGTGGACTGGCCTCCACCAAGGGGAAGGGGAAGAGCGTGGTAGAGGCAGCACCGCCACCACAGGCCTTGCTTGGTGACGATGGCGAGGATGCCTTCGGTGGCAGCACGGAGGTGGAGGCTTGGCGGCGGTTTCGCGAGGCTGGATTGCTGGACCAGTCTGTTCTGCAGAGAAAAGACAGGGAAGCTCTTGTTCAGAGGATTACAGAGCTCGAGAAAGAGGTTATTATCTTTCTTCTTGTTCTGCAATCATCTCCATGTTCCTTTTTCAATGGTATTGGTAGTTAGTGGATCCTACCTTGTTGCATATAATAATCTGAGTTTAGAAGATATGCGAGTTTACTCCCGTCCTTATTGTGATGGTCCCTAACTGGTTATGTATTCTTTCACAGGATGAACGTAATGCAACATAAATCTTGGGGTTCATGTTCACTTACATCATCTTACGTGCTAGGGACAATATAGTACTTTAGGGAATTCGACGCAAGATCTCTTTTTCATTACATCATGATGACTATACTCTCTCAAGCTGGTTTGGCTGGATCTTAATTTTGATCTGTTGTGCCTTAGTTTTGTTTGGTTTATCCAATGAACTTGGACATGTATTTTTTTCTTTCATGTTCGGTTAATAATATAAGACCGAAAACACTGTGCTGGTCTATTTCTACCCATACCATGAACGTGAACATAGCATGATGCCTGAGGTACCCACTTAGATCTCTGTGATTCAGAGATTAATGCAAATTGTGGTTCCATATACCTCGAAGAATCACGTATTATTAAGAATTATAACATTACTTAATTGCAAATAAACTAATTAATAGGTCAAGTAAAACGTTACTTGTTTCTCCTTTTGAAACATCTGCTTCTAGTCAAACCCTAATATGATCCTTAACAAACCAAACCCATCTTGAACTTCAAGTGAAAAGAACAACAAGTGCATTGCTTCTCCAACTTTATGTCTCTCTTTTCCTTGGATGCCTCTGAACAGTTTGGTCTGATCTGATCTTGGTTGAAACAGAGTTGTTTTATGAATTGATAAAGAATCCACGAGAAGTTTTGCAATCTTGGTCTTGATAGCTTTTCTTTTATGAGTTCCATGATTATTCTCATGGATTATACTATCATATTGTTGCATATCAGTACATGGTCAATTAAATATCGTTGATGCTACATGGGGTTTATATTGGTCTTCAAGTCACTATTGGAGGTTGGATCAACTGGAACTTCTTTCCTCTTTTTTTTCTTATAATTTTTTGGCAATCTGTTGAATTTTGTAAAATTTGGTTCTCATAGATGCAATTCAGTTCCATTCTTAATTTCTTTTATATTGTTAAATAAAATACCTTACTTTTGTCAGATACAGAAATTTTTTCCATATTTCAGATAGTTACCATTCAGTAACTTTGCATTGTGATATTTTGCATGCAGCTTCATGAATATCAGTACAATATGGGTCTTTTGCTGATTGAGAAGAAGGAGTCAATTGCTAAGTATGAAGAGGTTAGGCAAGCTTTGGCAGAGGCAGAGGAGATTCTGAAGAGGGAACAAACTGCACATTTGATTGCGATCTCTGAATATGAAAAGCGTGAGGAGACCTGGCTGAAAGATTTGGGGGTTGAGAAGCAAAAAGTTTCAGCTGTATGAGTCTGACTTTTAACTTTTTACTTCAACATTACATTTAAGTAACTGCTTGGATACATTAGTCATTTGATGTTAGCCTGTTGCTTAGTGATAATCCAACTATACCCGCAAGGAGCTTGGCTTGGGCTTGTGGTATCATTCTTTGAAATTTGAACAATTATTCTTTATTTATCACCATGTACTGCTGTTGAGTCTTTTACATAAACCTTGAATGGTACTAATGACTTAGATTTAATTGACTGCATTCTTTTTGAACTTATTATAAAGGAATATCTCTTGGCCTACTATGTCTTTTGTGAAATTTCTTGTTCAAGATCAGACACATGAATGGATGCAGTTACTGATGAAACATCAAGAGATCAATCAATCATTGCTGAAGTGCTTTTGTCTGTAAAATAGGAGTATGTTAAAAAAATGTAAGATGTTCTTTTTGTGAAAATTTAAATGCTTAAGAAAGAAATAGCTTTGGTTTAGGGCTTCTATTACATGTGTTGGGTTGGGTTGCCTCAGTCCTTGACTTGAGCCTGACCAAAATTTAAATCAGACTTCATTTTGTTAGACCAAGCCGAACACAGGCTTTACAAAATTATATACAAGCACATTAAAGAGCGAGTTGGACTTTATTGGGCTCAGATTGACCCACTCAAGCTGCAGATGTATTTAGTAGAGATAAATGGTGTATTTCACGAAGGATCATCTAAGGGGATGACACTGAACAATGGATTTTGTAGTTAATTAGGTTTTAATTATAATGGAAGATATCATCATTAAGGAAACATGTGCTGATGGTGATACATATGAAAACGTAACTTCTGTAGCTTTAGTTACATATGTAAATAGGCTAATGCTTTTTCATATATATTTATTTTTTTCCTACCTATCTTTTAAAATTTTTTTAGGCCCTTTTTTTTTTCTGTATCATGCATCTGTGTGTGGTTTTTTTAGCCATGGAGTTCTTCAATTATTTGTTATTGTGAATTAGTGTCTGAACTAGAATACTCATCATTCTCTAATGTAGATTTCTTTTAGATCTTTTTTTTTCCAAATTTTGCAACATACTTCTTAGCTTTTCCTATTTGTTTTGCTTTAAATAACATCACCCTGCTTATCTCTCAGGTATATTTTTTGGTATCTTATTTAAACATGTGCCTTTACATCTTTGTGCTACACTTTGTCCATGAAATATCGATTATTTATCTTACAGAAAAGACATTTCTGATCCCCTTTATTTTCCTTTCCCCATTCTTGTTGATTGAATCATGTCAGCTTGAGAAGGATTTACGCGAGGTGCGCTCCGAAATTTCAGAAGTCAAGTTTTCATCCGAAAGGAAGTTGAGTGAAGCTCATGCTTTAGAGACTGGTTTAGAAGAGAAATATCTGGAAATTGAAGCCAGGATGCATGCAGCAGATGCTAAGCTAGCAGAAGCAGGTCGCAGAAATTCTGAGACAAATAGAAAATTGGAGGATATTGAGGCACGCGAGAGGAAACTCCAGAGAGATTATCTGTCACTAACATCTGAGTATGTTTAGCCCCTTTTTCATTTTACCTTCTTTTTTTATCATCAATAGATAACTCTTTTGACTTGTATTATTATCATTTAGACGAAAAGCACATGAGAAGGACCTTCTTGAACAAAGAGAACATTTGTTTGATTGGGAGAAAAGGCTGCAAGAGAGTCAAAAGAGGCTTGTTGAGGGACAGAGGCTCCTCAATGAAAGAGAAGATAGTGCAAATGAGGCAGATCGCATTCTTAAAAAGAAAGAGACAGAGCTTGAAGAGACACGGGAAGCAATCGAGGCTTCTAAGAGATCCTTGAAATTAGAAGAGGATGATATCACCATAAGACTAAGTTCTTTAGCTTCTAAAGAGAAGGTATAGGCTTCTTTAACATGGTATTTGGTTCAGTTTCTTCCCTCGGTCACCTACTGTCATCATTGTCTAATTTTTTATTTTATCAAACTTTTGATTTCAGGAAGCAGAAATCAAGATGGGGAGTCTGGAGAGGAAGGAGAGGCAGTTATTTGCAAGAGAAGAGAAACTTAATTCTAGAGAAAGAGTAAGTTTTATCTCAAGGTGGTCAGGAATGTGTTGAATTGCCTTTATGAATTATGATTCTACTTATATGTAGTTTTCTTTTCACTATTTGTGAAATCTGAGGCTAGGATATTATGGGCTGAAAGTACTGAGACAGAATGTGTTGAATTGCCTTTGTGATACTACTGCTTATATGTAGTTTCTTTTCACTATTTGTGAAATCTGAGGCTAAGATATTATGGGCTGAAAGTACTGATGGACAGAATGTGTTGAATTGCCTTTGTGATACTACTGCTTATATGTCGTTTTCTTTTTACTATTTGTGAAATCTGAGGCTAGGATAATATGGGCTGAAAGTACTGACAGACAAGAATCTAACCAGTTCGGAACTGTGTTGCAGATACGGTTTTAAATAATTCTAAGAGGCATCAAATTTCATTAGGAGAATATAATGAATATTGAGGTCATATATCCATCAGTGATTGAGCGAGGAACATGTAAATGAGTTGGCATACCAGTCTATGAGGAGTACACGAGGCTTCCCACAATGTGGGATCTGGAAGGGTTCATATATTTATCTCTAAATATAGAGAGGCTATTACTGTGATTCAAGTCCTGGTTTGTCGCAAAGGGGTAACCTTGCTATTGTGCCAAGTCTTGATCTCGCATAGTACTTTTCTCTCTCTTTTTCTTTAAAATGCATTCTGATCATTTCATAGATCACAGTTCTACCCTATTATCACAGTTCCGTTGTTCTGTGAGATTTTATTATGCTTTTCTTGTGACATGGGAGATTAAACGGGCAAAGTTTCACGATATAAAAGCTAAAGGTTCTGCTAGGCATGGAGAAACTCATGCATATTCAGGCCATTTAGTATCAAATAAGGAATTTTTTTTACTCTAAAATTTTAATGTTTTGCCAATCTTGACCTGGATTTGGATTATTATGAGTTTGATTTTGAGCAATTACTTCCAATTGGAGCAAATCTGCTTGCAGCAACTGGATGACCCATCTGCGTGGCAGTAAATGCTCACTTGTTGTGCATTTCTGTGGATGTGATGTCTCATTTCTCTTGAGAAGCTTGCATGTCAAAAAGATTGTGTTTACCTGAATGACATGCCTATTCTTTATTTGCATTTTGACATATATATTATAAAAAAATTGCAGATTTTGCGTCAGATGATGGTACTTGATGGATATTTGTCATTCCCATCCCATTTTCATTGTATGTTCATTTATTTTCGTAATTGTTTAGCAGGGCCAGATTCTCAGGCATTGTATGTCCTGACCATGTTGGTCAGCAGATAGTAGACATAGGTTGAAAATTGGTCTGTGCATGTGTTTACATGGCATGATGCACCGTGGCATCTGCTTTTAGATTTTATTTAAATATTTATCTGGTTCCTATTCCTTTTCATTCATATCATATTTGACTTTTTCTTTCTCTCTTTCTGAAGGTGGAGATTCAAAAGCTTCTTGATGATCATAATGCTATGTTAGATTCCAAGAAACATGAGTTTGAACTTGAAATGGAGAATCAAAGAAAATCCATTGAAGAAGAGATGAAAGCCAAAATTGATGAAGTGGAAGAGATGAAAAAAGAACTTGACCATAAAGAGGAGCAAATTTTGGAAAGAGAGCATGCTTTGGAGATTAACATGCAGAAACTGAAGGAAATGGAAAAAAATCTTGAATCAAAATCACAAGCCTTGAAAAGGTGGGAGGAATCTGTACAAATTTATGAGAAGAAGTTGGAGGAAGATAAGCAGCAGCTGGTCAGAGATCGTGCGGACATTGTGAAATCTATTTCTGAACTGGAGAGCTTGAAGGTTACAATAGAAGCTGCGAAGGAGCAAATTATTAAAGAGGAGGAAAAACTTAGACTTACCAAGGAAGAGAGAGAAGAACATAACCTGCAGAAGTCGAAACTGAAGCAAGAGATTGAAGATTACATGATAATGAAGGATTCACTTTGTAGAGATACTGAGGATTTGCGCCAGCAAAGGGAGAAATTTGAGGAAGAATGGCAATTGTTGGATGAGAAACAGTTAGCATTAGAGTCAGAGACAAAGCAGATTAATGATGAACGAGAAAGATTTGGAAAATGGCGATATGATGAAGAGGAAAGGATTAGGAATGAGGCAAAGGCAAAAAGAATTAGCATTGCAACAGAATTGGAAGACCTTAGGATGAAGAAACAAGCTTTTGAGAAAACAATGGAACATGAGAGGTTGGATGTTCATGAGATGCTCACGAGGGAGCGCTCTGGTATGGCTCGGGAATTTGAGCTTCGCAAAGATGAGCTGGAGATGGATATGAGAAAAAGGCAGGAGGCTATGGAGAAGGACTTGCAAGACAGAGAGAGTGAATTCCAGAGAAAGATGACGATAGAGCTAGATGAAATAAAATCTGTAAGCAGTGCTATTGAATTAAAATCCAGGAATTTAGAAATGGAACAAGATAGATTAGAAAGGGAAAAAGAAGATCTCTCTGCTTTCAGAAACAGTCTTAAAACTGACCAACTTGAGATTCAGAAGGACATTGACACTCTTCGTGTGCTCAGTAGGGAATTGAAGGATCAAAGGGAAAAATTTGTGGAGGAGAGAGATCGATTCCTTGGTCTGGCCAATCAGTTTCAGATTTGCAAGAACTGTGGCTCTTCGGTTTGTAACTTAGATATTCGTGGTCTGCAAAATACTGAGGTTGTTCAGCTGCCAAGTCTGACATTTGAGGATCGTTTGGAAGCCAAGGATTCTGAAACATCTCCTCAGCATATGGTGTCTCCATCTGTGTCTTCAGGTGGTCGTTTATCGTGGCTGCGAAAATGTTCAAAACTTTTTAGTTTCTCTCCAAAAGGATCGGATGATATAGCACAAAACCAGGTGAAGAACCCTATTTCTCTTGATGTAAGACTTGCTAGAGAAGCTTTGGATGGTGAAGCCAGCGATGAACCTGCACTGTCACAAGGAATTTTTACCAAATCTTTTGACACCCAGAGAACCCAATCAGATAGTGGAATCAGGGACAACGAAGTATCAAAAAGGTTAGGCAGAGCTAGAGAGGAGCTGGAATCTTCTTTTGGTGTTGCTGATAATTCAGCTGATATTGTTGGGAACCAGACAGATAATGCCATCAATGAGGTAGCTGTTCATCTTACTCACCCCATTAATGAAAATGAGGGAGGAGGATTGTCTGTACCACCCAGAAATGAGTCCCAGCCTGAACCTTCAAATGAGAAGCCACGTCAGCGTAAGAGGAGTGGTAGGCCTAGAAAGATCAGTAGAACACGCACGGTGAAAGCAGTTGTAGAAGAAGCACAGGCTATTCTTGGTGAGACCACTATGGAGAAGAATGGCCAGCCGAATGGGCTTGCAAAGCATTCTTTGAATATCCAAGAATCTACCGAAGGCAATTTAGTTCATGCTGGGCAGAAGAGGGGTCTTGCTCACATTTCTGTGGCTGCAGCTAGTGAGCTGGATGGGGGGGACAGCGAAACTCGTTCGGAGAGCATTTCACTTGGAGGGCGTCGTAAAAGGAGGCAAATAAACACTCCAGAAACTCAGACTCTTGGGGAAAAACGTTACAATTTCAGGCGCTCTACAATGTGAGTTGCTTTTAGTATACATTCATTTTTTGTTTGAACACATTATCTTGATGTCGAGTTCAGATTTTCGATTTGATGCAGTTGTTATATGCAAGGATTTTAGTTTCGTATCATATCGATGTTTCAAGCTTTGCTTAGTACGGTATGGTACGGGCATACTGAGTGGTACGTGTGTGTATATATATAATATTTAAAAAAAAAGGAGGCGTATGCTGCCTCGGTGACGTTGCCACCTTTTCTTCTCGTCACGTTAGACGGGGAGAAAAACACAGTCTTCTCCTCTTCTATGACCTTCGATGTCTTCGCCGAATGTGGCGAAGAACGTCTTCGGCGTTCAGCGAAGACGTCGAAGGTCGCAGGCATCTCCAGGCTTGGGCGAAGAAGTTGAGCCGTCGCCTCTTTGTTACCTCCTGGATCGAGATCGTCAAGGGAGGTCGACGTCGGATCGGTAAGTGTCGAGGTTCTCCCGATTCTCTCTCTTCTTCTCCCTCTTCTTCGAGCGCCTTCTCCCTCTTCTCCCTCGACGCTTTTTCTTCCCTTCCCGCAGCAAGGCCGCAGCCAGGCTGATATTGCCCGGTAGCGGGTGGTCCATGTATCGGTCTGTTGGTAGACCAGTTATACCGCCCGGTACAAACAGTATTATTCAAAATTAAAATCCTTGGTTATATGTATACTAGTTGTTAGACTGAAATTGCACATGAGTCTTCTGTTAGGCTAGATTCTTTAAGGTCTGGATGGGTTGTGCTGTGGATGCGTTTTATTTTGTTTTCCTTTGCTGGATTGAACGTTTTTGGTTTCACTCATTTCCCAAAGCTCTGTTTCAAACAGTTCATCTCAGTAGGATATCTGATATTTTGTCAGGTATATTTTGGATATTAAAATATATTTTGCACTAGAAATGCATTGGCCCACTTAAATTTTAATCACCACCTCTGCTCAACATTGAACTACTGTTGTTTTCTATGTGTATGTTGTTGATTTCCACAACCTTTCATTGTGAAATTTCAAGGATGTGAGTTTTATTATCATTAGCAATGTGGAATATCTTATGGAAAGCTGTGGCTGAATAACTTGTTCATATTTTTGAATTCTCAGTGCTGCTGTAGCGAGGTCAATATCTGATCAGACTAAAGGGCATAAAAGAGGAGGTCACCAGCAACCCTCTGGAGATGAATCACTGAGGGGAGATGGTGATGGAGAAGGAACTTCCAAACTGAGGCTAGAAGTTGAACCTGCATCAAGTTTTGCTGCTGAGAGTCTGAAATCAGTAGACATGCAGAAGATGGCACCAGAAAATGTCTTGGACGTCCAGGAGATATTCCAGAAACCTGTCTCGGTGAGTTTACCATTGTGTGGTGCATAAGTATGGGAAGGACCCGATCCTCTGGAAGTTTCAGATTTTGTACTGTTTGCCTCCATTGTTAGCTCCAAGTGGATATGCCTTGTTGGTCCTCGCCATGATTTGTGGTTTGCTGGATCGGTCCTATCACCAAATATTTCATTGGGTCATCTTTTTGATATAAAAGACTTGAATAAAAGCATCAATGTTTTGCCAACGAGAATTATGTTTATACTCTAGTTACACAAGTCCCACAGGAATTAATCCTGGGACATTAAGAGTAAGTTGCTGCCATAATGACCATATTAGGATAAGCTGAACTACTATATGAAATGCTTCATGTGTAGCCAGTGTAACCAATTAGAGCATGCAATTGAGCATATCTGGTTCTATTGACACCTTGAGATACTTCAACTGTTTAATTTTTTAAAGTGTGACTGAGATGTCTTAATTATGATGGTTCTTGACAGCACGAGATAGAGGAGTGCCATGCTGATGATGCTGGGAAGTCGGTTGAATTCAGCGAGCAGACTGGTGTAGAAGGGGTCATGGCAGATGGAGCGACGGCAGTGGAAACAGAACCTGCCACTCCTGACGATGGATGCAGTGAAGATGATGACAGCGACGAGGATGGGGAGAACTCTGATGACCAAAATCGTTCAATTGGGAAAAAGCTTTGGACTTTCTTCACGACATGATAAGTGCATAGGACAGAAGTTCAGACTAACCCCCCTCAAACCAAAAATTGAAAAAAGAAAAAAAAAATTGTAGGTCCTGCTTCTCTTGTAGCTACACTACTTTGTCAGTTGAGCTTTCTTTAAGCTGCTTTGATGGGTCGGGTACTAGTCACGTAGGTTTCATGTATCATTGTTTCTTATTGCTATTTGTTGTCTGTAGTAATTGGTGATGCTCCGTAGCAACCAACTTGTGTGTATCAACAGTGGATGTATTCAAGCTTCCACCTTCAGAACATGGCTCTTCCGCCTTTGATTGCTACCATTGCCTCGAGCCAGGTGATGTTCATCCTCTAGCACCTGCTGCTGTTATTTATTTAGCCTTCAGTTCGACATCCCGTGGCAAAGAAAGACGCTGGACGTAAGGTTTCCGGTATTGATTTTGATCGGCTTCCTTTTTGTTGTTCAACGCTAGTGATTTCTGATGGATCTTATGTTAGAATGGCCAGCACGGGGATGATTAAGTGTTGTTGGCCTTGCCTCGTGAATCAGTTTTAGTTCTTGTGAGAATGCCTTCGTCGTTTACCAAAGCTAATACAAAGGCCTACTGCCGAACGCAACCGCCGCATGGAGCAGAGGGAGGGGCTGCCAAAATACAAAAAGCCGGCATGGATGGGGACGGGACATGGATGAGAGATGTGAAGGTGGCTTCGCTCGCCTTGGCTTCTTTCTCTTTCAATGGATTGTCCAGAGGACCAGACCTGAATGCGTCACTAATAGCTCCTCAATGCAACCGAGTGGTGGTGGTGGTGGTGGTGGTGGGCGTGGTCCTCCCTCTCCCTCTCTGCGACCTTCCTCGCAACCGAGTCACAGCAGGCGTGAGTTGTGCTCTCCAAGATCTGTCGTCAGAGGTCTTTGATAAAGCTGCCTTCTCGCCAACCTGCCGCAGTAAATTGTTGGCCATCTTAAGAGTGACACCCCCTTCCTGTTCTCGAAACTTCGAAGTTGTCAGACTACCGGCAGACCAACAATTCCCATGGTGAACAGTAATTTACCTTATTTTTGGAGGCATCGAATTAGTCGTACCATATCGACCGTAGATGTTACCCGCCTGTCGTCGAGTGGAAGGGTAGATACTGTGTCGGATGGCATTTTGGTGATGGAATGGCAGGTAGAGTAGCAGGATTAGGCTGCAGGACAGAGCAGTACCTGCTATGTTAGATAAAGGCGGCCTCTCAAATCTTTATGAGACGCTTTTGTATGCTCATCCTGGATCTGCAAACATCACTTTCTGTAGCTTTTCATTGCACCTCTCTCCACGCCGACCCACGAGGAGCGGCCCTCCTCCGTCTATGAACGATAGGACATTAGGACGAAAGCAGGTAACAAATGGAAGGCGCGTCTCTTCTTCGTCCACTTCAATGCTTCACCCGGCCCCGGCGGTGCTGTCATCCTGATTGATTTCCTGTGTTTTCTGTTCAGCCATTATTATTGTGGCTCGCTGTTGGGAAAAGGAAAGCAACAGTCGACGCGGACAGTGAAAACCCTGTGCGGTATTTGATATGATAAACAAGTGACAAATGGATAAACTTCCTTCATCACGTGATATCATGCAGGCACATGCACGGCCGGTCCCCTCGTTAAAGAACAAATCCGATAGCTCCAATTTTTCCTACCCCACACGTATTCGACATCCTTTTCCACCTCACCTAAAACACAGCTAAGCAACGTATAGTTCTCAGAGTTACTCACCCATTCCTTTGGGTTAATTAGGTATATTTAGTATCTTGATCCGTTTTATTAACATCCCTATAGTTATGAAAATAAAATATATAAATATATTTATTTAATTTTATTTACGAAAATATAAAAATATAATGTTAATATTCTAGTTGATGATAGCGGACGACGATTCCGTTGAGGACCATGAGTTATTGTCGTGGATGAAGAGAGCGACGATAAGAAGTGCAGCCCGCTCTGCATTTACTTCAATGGTTCTTTCATCGTTTAATAACTACGTCGATGTCAATACAAATTGAAAGCAACGAAATGGTCGATCGATAACTATATCAATATCGACGTAGATGTAGAACGACTCTCACCTCTTGTTGTCACTCTCATCCTGCACAATAGTCATTCGTGACCCCAACAACATCATCATCCATCATTGTCGATATCGTTCGTTGCAATTAACTAAAATATTAAGATTATTTTTTTTATTTTTATATTTGTATTGATAAAATTGATGATATTAGAATGAATATATCTCGATATTTTAATTTTATAACTATAAAGATATTAATATAATTTTTAAAAATATAAAAATTAAGATACTAAGATGGTAACTACATCGGTAATATTAATTAATTAACCCCCTCCACTTCGTTATTCTCAGCCGCCGTGCATCGATCTCCCCATCTTTTCAGCTCGCTTCTTCTGCTTGTCCTCACCATCATCACCCGACTTTAACGAGCCCCAATAAATGTCATCGTTAGCGCGCTCTCTCTCTCTCCTGTCTGTATCCGTTCTTTCCATAGATTTTCCAATACTTCTGTTCTGCGAGTACTTGAAGAGCCCAGCCACTGCTCTCCTTCGGATTCAATTTTTGGTTGTCGCATCGGTTGTGGGAATGTTCTCGGCACTGCTTCCCTTCTTTCGATCCTTTTCCTTTTGGCATGCATTTCTTTTGTTTAGCTCACTTTTTGGATTTTGTGGTAGTTAGAGGTTCCGCATCCCACTTCAGAAGCTGCCGCCTACCGTTGCTTTTCTTGTGAGCCCGAGTGCTGCTTTCTCTGATGATGTCGGCCTTGTTTCTACCAGCATGAGAGTATCGCGTTTCGCGCTTGAGAAGCTCCGCTGCTTCTCACACCGTCGACAGATCACAAGGTTCTCTGGTTTTTAGTCGTCGGAGAGGCCTGATTCTGCATCTTTATCCAGATGGTTGCGCTTCTTCGCATCTCTTTGATTAGTTTCGGCAGTCTTCTTCCGTGTGAAGCTTGTGTCTTGAGCTGACTGATATCACCCTGGCTCTTCTGCTCTCGAGATTCACAATGACGAAGATGGCTTCTCCACGGGCTTTTCTCCTCCTACCATTCCTCATCTTCCATGCGTTATCCCAACCAGAAAGCTCCATCGCTCCGATGGAGAAGACAGAGCAAGAAGCCCTGTACATGGTGATCCAAGGCTTTGTCGGACAACGGTGGAATGGGTCGGATCTTTATCCGGATCCTTGCGGCTGGACTCAAATACAGGTTCCTAACAGGCATCAGAAGCTTGATTCCTTCATTCGATTGATCTGCAAGTTTTTTTTTTTGTGTTTAGATTCATGCTGACACATAAAAGATAGCAAAACTTCATTTTGAATTGCGAACATCGGTTCCTGCCATCGGCTTTCTTAATTCTGAAAGTTATTTAGGAGATCCAAATAGGTTTGTGTGGCAAAGACAGTACTAGGGTTCCTTCCACCTTTTTCTCTTCTTCTGAGCATCATTCGTATCTCAGAGACAAGGGAATTGCTACTTTCAACAAGCATGAGCTTGCATGACTCGAGTGCTGCTTTTCGAATGTTTGATCTGCTCTCACTCGCATATGGTCATACTTTTGAGTATCTGCAAGACGGAAAACTCGAGCAGCATTAGCTATCGAAGCTTGATGCTGTCCAAATCACAAAGATGCTAAATTGATTGATGCTGCTTCTCATATTTATTTCACGAATTCGATAGAGTAGGAAGATGATGGATGGATGGATGGATGTTCACCATACAACAAAACTTTGTTCTAAAATTGACTTTTTTCCAGAGTCAGTCAGGGATTTGACTTTGCTTATTTGATTCATGATCTTTTCCCAATGCAGGGAGTGTCGTGCGATCTCTTTGATGGTCTATGGTACGTTACAGCCCTAAGCATCGGACCCATCCTTGAGAATTCACTTGAATGCACGGAGAAATCAGAGTTCAGTCCACTACTATTTCAGCTCAAGCATCTCAAAACCCTCTCCGTCTTCGATTGCTTCTCTTCTCGTGAACAAACTAGCTTGCCATCAAGCAACTGGGAGAAGCTAGCCGAAAGCTTGGAAAACCTCGATTTGCGCTCGAATCAAGGCCTCGTTGGAGGAATCCCAGCCAACCTTGGTCAGCTTCGCAATCTACAGTCCCTTGTGCTAGTCGACAACTCACTGGTGGGAGAATTGCCAATGGAACTTGGCAATTTGATCCAGCTGAAGAGACTGATGCTCTCGGGGAACCGATTCTCTGGTCAAATTCCAGCTTCTCTTTGCAACAATTTAAGCCAGCTCTTGATCTTGGACCTCAGCAGGAATTCCCTGACCGGTTCTCTCCCTTCCTCTCTCTGCGGTCTCAGTTCACTCTTAAAGCTGGACCTCAACAGCAATCGATTACATGGAAGCCTTCCACCAGGGCTTGGAAATCTCAGCCACCTTACCCTTCTGGACCTCAGGAACAATAGCCTATCTGGTGTTCCTTCCAAATCTCTTGTTGGCATGGAATCACTTCAGGTTTTGCTTCTGTCTTACAACCCATGGGGTGGGAGTCTGCTGGAATTCGAGTGGAAGAACTTGAGGAACCTTACCACCTTGGACCTTTCCCATATGGGTTTAGAAGGGACGATTCCTGAAACTATTGCAAGCCTGAAGAGATTGGGATACCTTGCGTTAGACAACAACCACCTCTCTGGCATTGTCTCTTCCAAGCTTGCAGCTCTGCCTTCTCTTACTGCTCTCTATCTCAATGGCAACAACTTAACGGGGAAGCTTGAGTTCCCCGAAAGGTTCTACCGGAGGATGGGAAAGAGATTTGCTTCTTGGAACAATCCAAATCTCTGTTGCAATGCTGCAGCCATGGCCACGGGAAGTGCCCCTCACGGTGTGGCACAATGCGAGCAAGACCAAGAGCCCTCCACCGATGGCTCCAGTGCCGACGAGAGGGTAGATGACAGGAATCCAGATCAGAATTCTGGTCTATTGACCTCTCCTCTGTTTCCTGCTTCTTCAATTAGTGGTTTTTGGTGGGGAATTGTTGTTCAAGAGGTGATGGTTATGTTTCTTTTGGTCATGCTCTTGTAGGATGTCCAAACCTGCACAGATAGTAGTACACACCATATTTTCTTCTTGTATGAAGCAGGCAGTATATTCTGGCAGAATGTTATAGAGTAGTTTATCAAGCTATTGTCACTTATCGGTAGTGCGTATTTATGAATGCTTTCATTGAGTTCGTCATCAGGATAATCCTCATTCCTGTGGTGCTGAGAATTGAAGACCGCAGAAAGGCGGTTGGATCCATAAATGATCAATATAATGCATGCAGCAAAATTTGACAGGAAAATGATATGTCACACTGAAAAGAAAGAGAGCATAGTTTCAATGTAGATTAGGACATGGGTTCTTCCACTAGAGCTGTAGCTCTTTTTTGTGCTCCAGCATTAGCAATTTCATATAGAACAATAATACTACCGGCTTTCTTCTCAGAAGAGGGGATCAAAGTCTAAATCGATAAATGAGATACTTGTGCAGCATGCCAACTCTGCTGTCAGATCGAGCTTCTCTATGGAACGTGGAATCCGACATCCACTGGCTCACCACTAACTCAGATCTATCTCTGTCCTATCAACTGAGGTGAGAAGTCAACCAGAACGTACTTCTTACCATGAATCCTGATGGCAGCACAGCCAATATGATGGATTCGGAGAAGTTTTACATGGATGCTGGTGATTATGTGGACCATTTACTTGATTTGCTTCCTCAGAAGGTTTTGACCATTAAGCAGAGCCTCCAAGTAGCCCTGCGGCCATTGCACTACACCCTTATCCTATGATGATTGCGGCGGGCAGAGGACAGCATCATCTTGTGGATGCAGCATTAAAGATTGCACTTCAAGCCAGCATTTGATTGTGGATGGCCGGCTTTCTCTTCCTAGGCTTAAAGGTCGACTCGCTGGATTGCACTGTAAGAATAAGTGCAGTTAAGAGATCATTGCCTCTCTGTTTATTACTTCCACCAATCGAGGATTCCACCATCTGTTTCTTTTCATCTCCCATCAATGAGGCCGCAGTGACGATTGATGCAAAGCAGTACATTATTTGATGGATTGGTGGAGTACCATCGTAGAGTCTCTGTTCAAGATTTGACATTTCTTCTGTAGCATTTTGGCGGCAGGATGAATTGATCTGATGGGCAATGCGAGCATCCATCTTGTTACGGTCCCATCTCTAGATTTGACATTCTTTGACTAGGCCTCGACTCGATATGATTGTTTGCAACGAGGGGAGGGGAAAGAATTTGAGTTCATCTGCTGCACACACACAAAGCAAACTCGACTTTGTGCAAGTCCAAATACTTTCCCACTAAGTTTCTCCCAGATGAAGACTCACAAAGGCCAAACGCCAATTATCATGAAGTCTTGTGCAATAACCACATTTACTTGGAACCCCAACAATTCACCATAAAGAACAGAAAGATCTTACCAAGTAGACACGGAAAGTTTTCCCTTTTACTGATGCATTTACTCGTTTATTTGGTCATACAAAAGAATTGATACTGTGCAATTAAATACAAGAACTTAATATACAGATTGTCCATGATACTTGGACACTGATGCCAAGGTTATTGCACTGGTGTCATTTTGCTGCTACAACTTTTCTACTTCAGTCACCCCGATAAATTAGTGATCGATACGAGGTGAATCGCATGATCATATCCAGGGCAAATATGTTGTTTTCTTGCTCTCCCGTCTCCTACATATATACAAGCTGTTACAAACAGGGAATTCCATTTTCGTCATTATTTCCTCCATCTTCAACCCGAGGAAAATATTAAGCTACAGCTGCTAGTCCACTGCCTTGGATTAGATAAATCACATCATAATGGGCCCCCGGACTTGCAAAAAAACCTTGGTAACTGCTTATCTGGTGAAATAATGGATTCAGAAACTACCTTGCTGCTTGATTCCTTTGATCTTGAATGTCTCATTTTCCTTGTATAATCCTTCAGATCCCTAAATTGTGAAAAATCATCAATGCAGATCTTAATGGAAATAGATAAAAGGGAGAATTAAAAAAAAAAAAAGAGCACTGTATACATACTTGCACCGTGGCACATGGCAATCAAACTCTTGGCAAACACGGGCATGCCACCGGAGAAGCAGCCAGATTTTTTTGCAAGATATACAACCTCCATGAGCACGCACCTTGCATTTCCTACTATGAAGGAAGAGTTTTTTGACTTGCAGACAGCATGTATAAGCACATTGAGGAGCACAGCACTTTGGCGCATGCAGCAAAGCATCAAGGATCATCTGTTAATTGACATGTACCAGCATTAAAAAAGTGCACTAAAGCTGTTTCACATGCAAGTAGGAAAATAAGAAAAGAAAAAGGAATCCTCAAAAGCATTGCAGTCATGAAATTCCATAGTTGCTGCCTTTATATACAAGTCATAAGATGAAGGGGAACTGGTAGCCCATCCTTTTTATACAACTGCCTTTTTATACAAGGCAGTTGTGTGTGTGTACCAGAGTTGAGATATGATTGATGCCTTAAAATGTTGACTCCTTTTCTGTTTTCAAGTTTCTGCCAGAGACATCAGTGAATTGTAGAAACAGGCACAGAACAAATTTAGTTCCGTATGTATCAGAAGAAAACAAGATCACATGGGTTTAGAGATCTATTTGACTGACCAATAACATAACAAAATAAACTTGCATTTGACGGAGCTGTAATGTAAAGACATAAGAATGCTATGCACATAATATAGCAGAACACTTGGAGAAGCATTCTAGTGATCAAAAGGAATAATATAAAAAAAAAGTATATAAATGCTAAAATGATCCAAATGCCCTAATAACGAAATTTTGAAACCTATGGATGCATGCTAATCAATCTTCTAAAAATCATGGTCTTTGGCATCTGTCCAAAAGAACAAGGTGGTGAATTTAGCAGCTGTATAAATGGTAAAAGATGTATCAGAGAACCTCGTGGAAAGGTAATGAAGGAAATGAATTAAAAGAAAGAAAAAGGGCCATGATCAGCCTATTCTTCATAGATGGAGGTCACACTGATAGAAGCATATAAATACTATCAGTTATTCCCCTGGATCAGAGAGGACAGCTTTCTACAAAAGCAAAATTTGTCTTCTATATCTTAAAATTATGATGCACTAAATAAATAAGAAAAACTCAAAGAAACACCTGAATATTTATTTTTCCATTTCTTTGTTTTTTGGGCTGCAGAGTACGATCAGCCATGGTGGCATGGCTTACCAACTGATGCTTATGGTAAGAAGCTCCTTTCTTATGATAGCAATCAGCACAAAGATGATAATCTTGACAGATCATACAGTGCCAATTCTGATCATTATCCATGTTACCATGGCAACTGACACATGAGGATGCAGTAGTGATTGCAGTCGGATTATGAAGATGATAAAGGATCATCATTGTTGCATGTTTTGCCCTTCGGAGGGTGTCAAATTGGTATTGCTCACTTTGACAAAAACCTAGAAATCCAGTTCTCATGTCAAACAGTTTACTCTGCATCATTTTATCTTTATCATCGGTATCTGCAAGACCATCTGACTCAACCTGAAATTTAAAAAAAAATAAGAAAAGATATCAACAAAATTACATGTAAAACAGAGTTTAGGTGCTTACTAGTCGAAAGGAATGTTTTTCCTTAGAAGTAACAGGGTGTCTATCCTTCATATCGAGATTCTGCCCTTTATCATAGCACCTGGAAGAAAAAATTTTAAAAAAGAAAAACATGTTAAAAACCAAAACTTAAAACCAGGTGAAAACCAGAGAGATGTTTCTAGAAAACTCATAAAGGAAACAACAATCAGCACTCTTTTTACTCATAATGGACAGTGCACCAAGGCACCACAACACTCTTCTTGACAAGAAGATACATGCAAACCAGTTGTGCAACTAATAGTCCTCCTTAATCCAAAGGAACCAAGTTCGAGGGCAGTTCACCTCCAATCATCCACATATTGACTTCCTATTAAACTAATACAAACTATCTAGTAATCTCAACAGACACAACCCTCATCTATACCTATTCTGCTTTGATCAAGTCCTGATTTCCATAATCAGTACTGAGTTCTATTATTCTTAGTAATGCAAGACCAAATACCTTGATGAAAAGTAATAAAAAAAACCAAGAAAATGGAGTTGACCAAATTTTCCTTTCAATTACTATAAGAAATCATCTAAAAACATAATATTGTCAAATGATTCAGATACATTTGCTATTCAGGGACAGTCGAAAGAATGAAATATGATTAATATCTGAACACTGTACATCCTTGTCAACTTATATCCTTTTTCTTTATTCAGAAGTTAAGAAAACAATTGAGCTTGGGCGGCTGGCTATAAGCAGCATATACATTGTAGACCATTCATGACTTGTTACCAAATGCAAAAACACCTATTCCAAGTCAATAAGCATGCGCTATATACTCATATCAGCAGTGTCCATTGAGCAACTTGCCCCAGGAATCAAGTGCCTGCCTGCATATATTGAACCTGGATATGCTTATATGATATAAAATAAAGCTAAGCAGGTTCATGCATCCACAGGTAAACACCATAACCAAGAATGATGGCCAAAAGATGCCTGCACACATGATAGTTGCGGCCATGCAGAATGTGGCATGGCAATCCATTGGAAGAAACTATCTTTAGTTAATTTCTCATAGCTGTGTTCATGTATCAAGTAAACGATTCAGTGACTTTTCATGTCAAGGAATGTCACCATTATTGCTGTGCAGTTTGCATGATATCTTTTAAATAACAATCTTTAATTGTTTCTTTTGTTATTTTTTATTCAAATAAATAATTCAATTAAACAATTTTACTCTTGTTAAATTATTTATAACAACAATTTATTAGTGTCCAATATACCAGTGATTTAAAAAGCGCTAGGCGCCAAGGTTTAAAATCGCCCGAGACGCTAGGCACTCGCCCAGGCGCTAGCCCGAGCGAAGCGAGGCGTTAAAATATAAAATTTTATAAATATAATTAAATAAATAAAAAATTTATAAATATAATTAAATAAATATATTATTATTTTAATAAATAAAAAAATTCTGTTAACAGTATACTGTTACTGTTAACAGTATACTGTTAACACTTAACAGTATACTGTCGAGCTCGAAGCGAAGGAGAAGATCGAGCCTGTCGACAGTGTGGGAGCAATGACAAGCGGCAAGCGAAGCGCAGCAGCGAGCGAGCTTAAAGCGAGCGGCGGCGAGCAGCAGCAAGCGACAGCGGCAGTGAGAGCAGAAGCGGCGAGTGAGCGAGCAAGGCGTAGGCGTAGGCAGCGGCAGCGACAGCAATGGCTAATTGCGAGGTTTAGGGTTGGGGAAATCGATTTATCGGTGATTTAGTTGGTTCAATCGAACCAACTAAATCACATTAGACCGAACCAGATGTAAAAATCTGGTTCGGATCGCCGGACTTCTTAACCAGTGCTCGCCGAAGCGCGCCCGACGCCGGGCTCGGCGGCGCCAGCGGCGCCTCTTTGAAGCATGCCGCCTGGAAGCCGATCGAGGCGCTCGGGCCTCGCCTCGCCTCGCCCGAGCGCTTAGGCGAGCGCCCGAGCGCCTTTTTAAACCACTGCAATATACAACTCGTAGATATGAGAAGAGGCAGCCACATACTGCCAATAGAAGACAATTCTGTAAAATAATTCCAACACAATTTAAACACCAATCAAATTGTTTTATAATTATTCATATGTAGAGAAAATAAAAAAAGGGCACATAAGCTTAGTGCTTAATCATAGTATAAGGGAAAAATAAGCTTACCTCTCACAAAGCTGAAAGTTTTTGCAAACGTTGCAGATCCACTGCGTTCCAGATACAATAGGCAGATAGCAATATTTGCATGTATGCTGCAAATGGATCATGATAAAGTCTTCCTTGATTGGGCGGATGATTTCTCCAAGCTGTTGAATACAAAATAACATATATGACCAAATATACAACTGTTTTAACAAGATGAAAGTCTTCTCAACATGTTAATTAAAGACTCAAATTTCAAGTATTATGTCATAAAGTGTCCCAAGCATGCTATGAAAGAAAAAGCAGTAGGAACCAAAATGATCAGGAATCAACATGTAAAATGGGGTCAAGGACTATCTCATGGCATATGGGTATGGCAATATATTTTTGGCACACCAACAATTCGTGCCAGTTTGAGTGGATTGTGTCAGCAATCAAAGGCCAAAAGATGACCTAAACATGCAACAACAACACACATACTATTCATGCCAGATGAATGATGATCATGAACCTTCCAATGATGCCAAGTGAAGAAGGCACTATCCTGTGAATAAAAGAAAGACCAGAAAGTGAAGGCTAAAAAGAACTCCAATAGAAGAGTTTGGATATGAGAAAGCTCACTCTCCTGGTAAACCACAAAGTTGATACCCACCAAATATAATGCAGGATTAAATTGTACTGATTGTACATAGTAAACTTGGATTTAACCATAAATAACAACTATTTGGAGAGAAAAAAATGCAAAGTGAACATATATGAAATGAATAAATTTGAGAAACCCTTACTTGGTGCATAAGCAGAATATCCTTTGGATTTCCTGCTGAAGCATCACGTTTGGCAGCCCGTAGTGCTCTTTCGATTACAGCCTTCGTTCCTTTCGTCTGAGACTCATTCTTATCCTCCTGAAGAAGGATGTCTGCTTTTCCAGGCCAGAAATCACTATCAAAGTATGGCAAACGAGATGCAGTGACCTTAGCCTTACATTCACTAGTGTGCACAAAGAAATTATCATATAGATTGGTATGCTCCAGAATTACATTTTCCTTCATGGCCTTCCGTATCATTGTTTGGTACCTGAGAGATCATCAGACTTGAGTTGAAGGCAAGATAATGGTACAACTTGGAGGTGCATCAAGCATGTTACATGAATAGCACTTACCATTCACGAAGCTTATCAGACTTTGGTGTCTTCTGTGTCTTTGGGTGGCAATACAGAATATAATAGTCTTGCCTCAGAGATGGGCAAGCCCATATATAACAGCTAGTGAAACCAAATTTCTTGCAGTAGTTAAGGTACCCTATCTAGATAAACAGAAAATACTAAAATAGTGTCAGATCATTTTCATCAATAATTTCATTTTTAATAGGATAAGATTACAAGCAGTTCAATAGCTATAAATTCTTTTACATACCAAAATTTCATGATAAACAAAAGTCCGTAAAGCCTCCCCCGTAGCAGCCTTTATTTCAGGCCTGAAATATTTAACAGAATCTATATACGAAATACAGACGTATCTTTGATTTGGGAAAGCACAGTCCAAACCATATTCTTGGACATACATGCCAAAGAGGCAAACATCTGCACCTTCAATCTTCTGAAATAACAGAATGACCTAAAGAGGATAAACAAATTTGATACAGCATAAGATATAAGATTGCTAGGATAATGTTGCAACTAATAACATGGAAAAAAATGCAAGAAACAGCAGAATAAGCTTTCAAATTTTCCACCTTAGATTTGTAAGGAAAATGTGAAGGGTACATTTCTTCTTTAAAAACCTCACGAAAATTTGGGTTTACTTCCAATTTCTTGTCAACTGATGAAACCACCCTAATTATAAGACCTTCAGCTCCAGGCACCTGATACGAGAAAATAAAATCTAATCAAAACATAAAACTGATACTATCTAATTCCACAACTACCAAAGAACTGGGGTAAATGATAAAATATAATAGTTTGATGTTAGTTGAGTTTTATGTCCGATCCATTATAAAAACTAAAGCAAGCAAAATAACTAAAATTCAGTTTAACCAAGACCAAATAACTAAGCAGATCTGCCCATTAGTTATGCATCAAAGCATTGAGGGACTAGCGCAACTGCCAGCATCAAGCTTCAAAGACCATCATCCCATTTAACCTTGTGTGTTTTTTTCTTTCTTTCAGCTAGCATGATAGCAGAACATACTGTTGTGTTTAGAAAGAAAGTCCTCACCTTGATCACATTTAACCACAAATATTAAAGATATTTGATTGAGGATGATTTCTATATGAAAAATCAGGGTTCAATGTTTCACTGGGTTTCACCATCCCAGCCAACGTCAGGCATTCCTTTTATATGTAGTCAGCAACTAATCAACCAAAGGAGGCTTTCTGGAGACAAACCAAGTTGACATAAACGGGCTGCCTTAAAAGTGTGTATCATAACTAGTCCAATGGCTGCTATTGGTAAATTTAATGGAACAATTTAATAGAGAAGACAATCCTCCCAAACGATGGCAGAAAACTACTAGTAGTTATAATGTGACTGTCATTCAATCCACCAATTTGTACTATAAGCCCAATCTTTAATATTACTACATTATAAACGATTTATATGATTACATACCTGTTCATGTATGACCATCCATGAATCTGATAAAGTTATTGATTTTTTTGTTGAAGTTAAAACATTTGGAAGTAGTGAAAAGCCATTATAAACGGTCATACCACCACAATGAAACACCAAATATAGACATGAGCATGACAACCTTTCTTCATTTTTCACAACAAACTTGAGAATAATATCAGATCTAGTGGAGATTCTTGAACTTCAGTATATAAGACAGGGAAATGATAAGCAACAAGCTAAGTTCATTAAAAAAATTGATTATTCTATCATTAACAGAATAAAAGAATGAAAGGGGGAAGTATTAGAGAAAGGTAAGAGACTTTGGATTTAATTGGATTTATAGGTCCAATTGAGTTACTTATGACATACATCATGTTTATCAAGTTCTTTTCATTTTAAAGGTGAAGCTAGAAACTAGCACAAGAAACTGGCTTTCTAATGTCGTTTTGCCAAAGATGATTTGAAAGTAAAAACTTTTATGCTTTCAGAAACTTCACAAACTCAGGACTGCAAGAACAGCAGCTGTGGCAACCATAAACACTTTGTTATTTATTTGGGCTAGCGTTCTGTCACGCACTTAGCTGGAATTGCCTAAGTGGTGAGGCACCCTTGCGGAAAACACGGACTTAGCTAGAGTTGCCTAAGTCGAGAAGCACCCTTGCGCCCACTTCGATCAAACTTAGCTGGGATTGCCTAAGTCTTGAGGCGCCCTTGTGATATACGCGTCCGCAAAGGGTCAACCGAGCTGCAACCTCATGCAGGTCCCGTAGGACCTGTAAAACAGAAGTTGATTAGTTTTTTAAACGAGCGACGGACAAGTCCCGACGTCTCGTGAAGAGGGAAGCTTTACAAGCAATTGAGCGAGCATTTGGAGTGCAAGAAAACAGAGAAAGAGAGGAGGAAAACAAGGACTTTAGAAGGGTGAACGAGCAGCTACAAGTCCGCAAACAACTACTCCCCGGGTGTCGGGCGTGAAGGCAAGTTTCCGTCAAGTTGACGTGCAAACTTGTGAAAGTGTTCAACGCCCGACACTACCCCGAAGTCCCATCCAGCCCTGTGCCACCCGAGGGGTTCCAGGGTGCTGAGATGGCTGACGTTTTGGGGGCGGCCGCGGGCTGCAGAAAAGAGGCTGTGACACGCGAAAACAACGCCATTTTGGGGTAGTTTTGCCCGGTGCAGCGAGCGATCGTTCTGCAACGCTGCAAGCTGCCGTTTCTTGCATTTTTCCAAGGAAAACACACCAAAACTATGGCAAAACAGGCTGCCAAGGATATATACAAGCGACGAACGGTTCGTTGAACGAAGTTGCTGTGAGAGTGCGATGATCGTTCGTGACATTCTCCCCCACTTAGACTATCGACGCTTGCTGGTAGGCGTTGATGGTTGTTTTTTCATGTCGGAGGGCATCTTTTGGCTCTCAACTGGCTTCGGTTCTGGGAAGCTTCCGCCACTTCACCAAGTACTCAATTTGCTCAGCTCCGTTGGATAGCTTTGTCTTGCGATCCGCAAAAATGGTCTCAACTCGCTTCTCGTAGGAGGCTCTGGTGGGGGGTTGTCGACTTGAAACGCCTCGAGAAGCATCTTGCGGATCGGAGTGGTAGGCTTTCAAGTTGCTGGCATGGAAGGCATTATGAATTTTGAGCCACGCCGGCAGTTGCAACTTGTAGGAGACGTTGCCCACCCTACTAATAATTGGAAAAAGTCCATAATACTTGCGCACTAATCCTTTATGCACCTTGTTCCTAAAGAATTGAAGTGATGTTGGTTGGAGCTTCACCAACACCAAATCGCCGACTTTGAATTCCTGTGGCCGCCTTCCCAAGTCTACCCACTTCATCTTTTTGGCCGCCTTCTACAAATAAGCCCGCGCAATATCTGCATTTTGATGTCATTCTTTTGTCAAGTGATATGTGGACGGACTACTCCCTGTATATCCAATAGCCAAAGTGTGAGTTAACGGCTGTTATCCTGTGATGATCTCAAAGGGGCTTTTGTTGGACGCAGAGCTCCGCGCTGCAGGTTGTAGGAGAATTGGGCTATGTCCAACAGCTTCACCCAATCTCGTTGGTTGGCACTCACATAGTGCCGAAGATATTGCTCTAGGAGCGAGTTTATTCTCTCAGTTTGGCCATCTGTCTAGGGGTGGAGGCTTGTGGAAAAGTATAGCTTCGACCCCAATAATTTGAATAGCTCGATCCAGAATCCTCCCAGAAACTGAGCATCTCGATCACTTATGATATTGTGCGGGACTCCCCAATACTTCACCACATTCTTCATCATTAGCTTAGCCACTTCCTCTGTTGAACAATGTAGGGGTGCAGCAATGAAGGTTGCATACTTCGAAAATCGATCGACCACCACAAGTATCAATCCGAGTCCCCCTATTGCCGGCAAGCTTGATATGAAGTCCAGAGAAATGCTCTCCCACGACCTTTCTGGTACGGGCAACGGTTCTAAAAGTCCCACCGGCTTCCGCTGCTCTACCTTGTATTGTTGACAAGTTAGGCACGTTTGAACATATTCCTCCATATTTGTCCCCATCCTCAGCCAATAGAAGGCCCTCTCTACGAGAGCCAATGTTCGGTGAATGCCCGGATGTCCTGCCCAAAGGGAATCATGACACTCCTTCAAGAGTTCACGCCTCAAATTGTTCACTCGAGGAACATAAACTCTATTCCCTTTGGTGTAGACGAGTCCCTCCTGGACCCAAAATCGTCGTGCCTTGCCTTCTTGGATCAGTTGCATCAAGGTTATTGCCTGGGGATTACTGTACAGTCCATCCTTGATCCGAGAAAGGAAGTTGGAGTGCAACTGACTTGCTTAGCCTCTGCCCTCCAATTGCATAGCATTCACTCGCCCCACTTTCCGACTCAACGCATCGGCTACGATATTTGTTTTTCCAGGCTTGTACTCCATTACCATATCAAATTCAGCCAGAAAGTCCTACCATCGTGCTTGCTTTGGAAAGAGCTTCTTTCGAGTCTGAAAGTAAATCAAAGCGATGTTGTCCGTCCTTAGCGCAAATCGCGATCCGAGAAAGTAGTGTCGCCACACTCGTAAACAGTGGATTACCGCTGTCATCTCCTTCTCGTGCACTGGATACCGCCGCTCGGTCTCGTTGAGCTTGCGGCTTTCATAGGCCACTGGGTAACCCTCCTACATGAGTACTCCCCCAATAGCGAAATCTGAAGCATCTGTATGGACTTCGAAGGGCTTTCCATAATCTGACAATTCGAGCACCGGTTCTTCCAAAACGACAACCTTTAGGTCTTGGAATGCCGCTTCATATTTGTCAAACCATCTCCAAGGCTGCTCCTTTTTCAGCAACTCCGTTAGTGAAGTTGCGCACTTCGAATACCCCACTATGAAGCGCCGATAATAGTTCACAAAACCAAAGAAGGATCTCAGTTCTGGCACCTTCCTTGGAGTTCTCCATTCCGCCACCGCTTGCACTTTTGATTTGTCCATTCGAATGGAACCTTTATCGATTCGATGCCCCAAAAATAAGATCTCCTTCTGAGCAAAGTAGCACTTCTCCCATTTCACGAACAAGGAATTCTCCCTGAGAACTTTGAAAATTGTTCGAAGATGCTCAATATGCTCCTCGAGTGTTTGACTGTAGACGACGATATTGTCCAAGTAGACGACCACAAACTTGTCCAAATACTCCTTGAATAGCTGGTTCATGAGAGTACAGAATGTGGCCGGAGCGTTGGTCAAACCGAAAGGCATCACCAAAAACTCAAACGGTCCATACCTGGCCACACAGGTAGTCTTCGCTTCATCGCCTTCAGCAATACGCACCTGCCAATACCCCGACCGAAGGTCGAGTTTGGAGAAATAATTTGCTTTGCCCAGCTGGTCGAACAAGTCCGTAATGAGTGGGATGGGGTACTTGTTCTTCACTATCACCTTATTGAGGGCGCAATAGTCGACGCATAGTCGGAGACTCTCATCTTGTTTTTTCTGGAAGAGAATTGGAGCTCCGAATGGTGCTTTGAAACTACGGATGAGACCACCGCGGATGAGACCACCGCTTAGCAGTTCATCTAACTGCTTTCTGAGCTCTGCCAACTCGGGAGGGGACATGCGATATGATGGTCTCGTTAGAGGCTTCACTCCCGGCTCCAGCTCAATATAATGAACCACGCCTCTGCGTGGTGGCAGAGTTTTCGACAACTCAAGTGGCATAACATCTGTGAACTCCTTCAGAACGTTTGCCATTGCAGCAGGTTCCTGAATGGCCTCCCCGTCAAGTAGTTCTAGCTTCATAGCTGTCACGAAGGTTACCTCTCCTTTGCGTACCCTTTTCTTCAGTTGCAATGCCGATAGTCGTTGGGGGTCCTTATTTCCTCCCCGAGAGACGGGAACCACGCAGGGATTGTCGCCTCCAATCAGACATAAGGAGTTTAGTAATGGCATTGGCACCAACTTCGCGACATGCATGAACTTCATTCCAAGAATCACTTGGAAGTCGTCCAATGGCACTGCCATTATGTTTGTGCTCCCGCTCCAAGATCTGATCTTGATAGGGACTCCCTTTACTAGCCCGGAGATTCGCTTGGCCTCCAAGTTCACCGCCTTCATTCGACTTGGGTTCTTCTCCAAGGTCAACCCAAGTCGCCTTGCTTCTCGATCGGCAATAAAGTTGTGAGTAGCACCCGTGTCCACCATTGCCTGGATGGTTTGGCCATTGAGCCTGATGTCCACATACATTAGCTCACTGCTTCCTGCTTTTTGTTGCTTCGGCTTCGTGTTCTCTCCCACTTGACCCCGCAATGCATTCAACAAACGCATCGCTCCCATCCAGGGTCGTTGCGACTCCTCGTCGCCACTACCAAATTCTGAGCTACTTGAACTAAGAGCAACCGCTTTGCCCTTATTTGGCTTGGGGGGATGGATAGAAGCTGATAAGGCATTGAGTATCTGCTTCTGTGGGTATTCCCACACCCTATATAGTCCTCCGCACCGGAAGCAACCGCCGGATCTTAGGGTCTTGTCTTTCGAGTTCGGCCCCTTTTGGAAACTCTTCTTCCTTTGTTCGCCCCCAGGATCCTTCCCAGGAGGATGTTTTGGATGACGATTTCAAAGACTATTTCTTCTTCCTCGAATCCTCTGAAAAAATAAAGTCGGTGAGCCTTTCTGCGGCTGCAATTGCTCCGATCATATCGGTGACATTTCGTCGATGAAGTTCCTGTTGAGCCCATGGCTTCAGGCCGTTAAGAAAGCTGAACAACTTATCTTTTTCGGACATGTCTTGAACGTCTAGCATCAGTGCAGAAAATTGCTTCACATAGTCCTGAATGGAAGTTATTTGATGGAGTTGTCTCAACTTCTTCCTTGCGACGAACTCAGTGTTCTCAAGTAGGAATTGAGTTCTTAACTCTCGCTTCAAGTATTCCCATGTGTCCACTCGGCACCAACCTTGTTGAATCTCCTCCCAACGGGTTCTCCACCAAAATTTTGCATCTCCGTTCAGATACATGATCGTTATCGAAACTTTGGTGTCCTCAGAGTATTGTTCCATATCAAACAGGAAGTATTGTTCAATATCAAACAGGAAATTCTCGAGCTCCTTCGCATCTCTAGCACCCCCATAACAATGTGGCTCGGGCGTTCTGAAGCTTTGTGTCGGCGCAACGCGGGTGTTGCTTCCTCCCGCATTTAGTGCCCTTTTGAGCAAAGTCACTCTGGAAGTAAATTCCGCCACAACTTCCTGTGACTCTCAAATGGAGTCCTTGGTGTTATCCGTTAGTTGGTCGACTAGGGCCTCAACCTTGCCGATCCAGGATTCAGCTTCTTCTTGCGAGCTCTTTACCCCAAGAAGCGTTCGTTGGCTTTGGTAGAGTTCCTCCAAGCTCCCTTCAAGGACATCCAATTGGGTCTCGGCCGCTGTGAATCTCTCTTTATAGCTCTTTTTCCCTGTTAGAGCTCCAGATTGCGCCTCCTCCACTCGCGACGAGTAGCCAACTTCTCGCTCATCATGTTCGCTGCCCCGCTCCTCTTGAGCGGCTCCAACAATGAGGGAGCGAGTTTGCACATGCAACCCACCTGCGACTGCTTGGGGCAATTGTCCAGCTTGCCCCATCTTGCTCGATTCGCCACGATGTTTCGCCATGGCGAGATTGTGAAGTTTCTTCACTGCTTGCTCGAATTGCTTGCTGGCTCTGATACCACAATGTCACGCACTTAGCTGGAATTGCCTAAGTGGTGAGGTACCCTTGCGGCAAACACGGACTTAACTGGAGTTGCCTAAGTCGAGAAGCACCCTTGCGCCCACTTCAATCAGACTTAACTAGGATTGCCTAAGTCTTGAGGCACCCTTGCGACATACGCGTCCGCAAAGGGTCAGTCGAGTTGCAACCTCATGCAGGTCCCGTAGGACCTGTAAAACAAAAGTTGATTAGTTTTTGAAACGAGCAACGGACAAATCCCGACGTCTCGCGAAGAGGAAAGTTTTACAAGCAATTGAGCGAGCACTTGGAGTACGGAAAAGCAGAGAAAGAGAGGAGGAAAACAAGGACTTTAGAAGGGTGAACGAGCAACTGCAATTCCGCAAACAACTACTCCCCGGGTGCCGCGAGCGAAGACAAGTTTTTGTCAAGTTGACGTATAAACTTGTGAAAGTATTCAACGCCCGACACTACCCCGAAGCCCCATCCAGCCCTGTGCCACCCGGGGGGTTCCAAGGTGCTGAGATGGTTGACGTTTTGCGAGCGATCGCGAACTACAAAAAACAAACCGCGGCATGCGAAAAGGGAGCCATTTTGGGGTAGTTTTGCCCGGTGTAGCGAGCGATCGTTCTGCAACGCTGCAAGCTGCCGTTTCTTGCATTTTTCCAAGGAAAACACATCAAAACTATGGCAAATCAGGCTGTCAAGCATATGTACAAGCATGAACAAGCGACGAACGGTTCGTTGAACGAAGTTGTTGCAAGAGTGCGACGACCGTTCGTGATAGTTCTCTGCATGACATGCTCTATCCTTAAAAGCATAAAAAAGGTCAAACTGCTAAGTACATTATCAATGGTACTTAGAAAAAAATCAGCTTGCCAAGTATCTTGTGTGCATTAATAAATAAGGATCTTACATAACATGGATGATTGTCATATAAAACAAGTAACATGGATAAATTTCAGAGAATACAAGATGCATTACCTCATCAACACTTTTTTTCGATATCCTTGCTCTTTCTTCTCTCTCTTGTTTAAGACGCTGAAATATCCATTGCTCTATGTGGTCACTCAAGATAGTTTTTGGTAAGTCACTTGCTCCAAGAATAGAACTCTGTGGTAGTGGTTCACGTTTTCCCCTTTCTAGTTCCTCTAAGTAGCACTTTGGGCAAATGTATTCAGCTTGCAGTGCCTCCTTCCTCTTCCCATTGAAAAGAGCACAAATCTGATGCTGCCAAGCTTTGCACTTATCACATTGGACCCACTGGAAAACACATTCACAAACAAAGTTTAAAATTATTTTCATGGCAAAGATAAAAAAAAGGCAAATTTAATATGAAGGTAGTTACCCATTCAGTTTCAGCATCAGTTTCAGCATAATTTAACCTCCTCTCCAAATCAGACTTCCGAATATCTTCCCCACCAACCTTGATACTCTCACCAGAAGCACCATGGCACTTACCACAGAAAGAAATCTTTGCACCACACCCGTACTTTGTGCTTTTGAAACTTCTGATGGTATAATAAACTCCTTTCGGATTGATTTGCTTATAACATGATGAACAAAACCTTGGTGGTGCTTCAAAAATAAGCTTCTCCATCCCGCACAAACTGCATAAGTTCTGATCTACCAAGTGCTCCATACCTTGGGTCTCGCTGGTGTTTGCTTTATCCTAGATAATTTGCCAGATAAGATACTATAGTTGCAAACTAATTAATTCCTCAAAGTATGCTAGAAAGATAGCTACAGTGATCAATAGCACATATGCACAAAATTCATTATCTCAGGATCATAGGTCTAGAATAAGATCTCAGCACAACTTTGAAATAAAAAAAGGTGTTAAAGCAAGTTAATCAGAGAATACAGCATGCAAATATGTCAATCTTGATCTTCTCAATCTCCAAGCTGTTTGATAATCACACTTTGCTTTAAACGGTTCATGCTTGTACCAAATTCAAATATAACTAGAAGACCAGGTTGCAGCCATAAAAGGTTTGTTGGCCTACTTGGCATCAAATTATTACCCTGTATTCCAAGTGTAATTATTGTCTATTTAATAATTCATTCGGCTTAAAGCATGAGAGTGAATTGTACCTTGACCATAAACACAGCACCACGATGACAGACAGGTTGTACACATTATATGACAAATATGAGCATCACTAGAAGATGTGCAACAGCAGTAACTTATAAGGACATCCTATTCCTTTCTCTTGCAATCAACTTAAGGAATTTTGAGCTCACTAAAGCCAATTGGCTTCAATGCTAGGCCTACATACACATTTTAATTATTGCAGTTCTCCTCATGGAAAAGAGTTTTAAAAAATACACAAAAGTAGCATCATACAACATATATCTTGTAGAAAATAATGCATAATTTCATTTGAAATAAAAGACTTCACAACAAGAAAAATTCAGCCAAACAACATCTCTTGCAAGATACAGCATTAGCATGCAACACCAAAATATTATTTGAAAATGATTGTAGTTTTATTGAAACACCCGAAATGCATCACTTGTGAGAATTTATAAATCCAATGCTCTGATAGAGCAAATATAAATATAGATTTATTAGCACAAAGCTGTCACCAACTTTGACTAGTCAAAACATAAAACTTTAAAAGATTATAAAATAATAGAAACTCGAAAGTGGTAATTAAAATTTCAAAATTAGTCAACAAATATACTATTTTAAGGCCAATCTTGCTATATGTGAAATCATGGGTGAAAAATATGTGAAACTCATTCAATATGGAAACCTGCAGATCAGTGTCCTCTTTGGATCCTTTCTTTAGACATCTCTTAGATTCATAATCATGAAAAATACAAAATCTTAGTTCCAGTAAGTTGGAGACACACCTTGCTAATGTGTTGCTCAAGACTTCTGATATGTTCCCTAAGCATTTCTGCAGTAAATGTATCAAGTAGAGAAACAACTCTTTTTGGGTTGTCCATCTTTGTTTCAGACACTTTAGTGGCTGCTGGTAGAGTGATGTCACACCGACCACTGATATCAACCTCAAGAAACTCAAGCTGAACAAGGTTTTCTTGTTCAGAATGTGTAACCACCTGTGCTAACTCAGTAGGCTCAACCCCAAAACCTTCTTGGATCTTGACTTCTGTATCCTCAATTTTTGTATCATAGATTTCTCCAGAATCTCTAAAATTGGAATCCACAGATTGCTTTTCCACTGGTTCTGGACTGTCAATTTTCATATCTACAGGTATGCTCACCTCTTGACCTAGTTGGGACACTCCTCTGTCAGTTAGAAGACTGCAATTCATGACCGGTAGAGATACCTGATGAGTTCCATTTTGATCAAAATGATGCATAGTTTTTGCACGTTTAACGGCGGATTCCTTATGGTCTGGCCTTGGAACAGCAGGCAAAGTAGTCTCCGGTTCAATGAAGGCATTACTAATATTCCTCCGAGAAACTTCTTTCAGTCTCATTCTTACAGGACCACAAATGCTACATAAACTTTTACAGCACTCTGTATAATGATCAAACAGCCTCTTGTATTTAAAGCAATTCTTCGTGCAGTTAGCATCTTTACAATGTAAAATGTGATGAAGATTCCTTTTCAAGTTCATGCACTGAAACAAGATGCAACCTTTCCCATCATCCTGGCAGTTCCTAACATGTTCGTATAGAAATAGGACATTGTGGATGGCTTGGAATCGTGTTGGCCTTTGTGGGACTGGAGTTAAATGGTCAAACTCCTCAGAAGCAATACCCTGGAACATTGATGGCGGTTGCTCATGCTTAATGACGTCATGGATAGCCAAGGGCTCAATTGGCACTAAGTCCAATAAATTTTGACTGTTCATTAGACATGGCCCATTCGAAAAGCTTTCTGAATGTGATGATGCAAAATCCTGATTTCCATCTATGTTTTCTTCCTGTTGTTGATATTGATCCTTTTGCAAGAATTGCTGCTGAACAAATGGATCATATGGTGGATGAGGCCCTTGCAGTGATGGTTGTGAGCCCTTACATTTTTCCTTGATTTGACACAAATGCCCCTGCTCTGAATCATGCACCTGTGCTTGTAAATAGGACTGAAGGAGGCTTCCTGAACCAAGTGGTGGTTGTTGCGTACCGATCATGTCGGTCAATTCAAAGTTAGAACCTATAAACTGTCCCTTCATAATTTTGGAATCTATG
Source organism: Musa beccarii (assembly GCA_024322285.1). Taxonomy (NCBI): domain Eukaryota; kingdom Viridiplantae; phylum Streptophyta; class Magnoliopsida; order Zingiberales; family Musaceae; genus Musa; species Musa beccarii. The sequence continues at coordinate 58,688,043 of CM044395.1, read as the reverse complement.
CTTGAAACAAATGGTGATACAGGCATGCTGGACACTTTTAAAGAAGAAAACTTCCAATCAAACATCAATCTGGTATCACCTGAAAAGTCAAGTCAATAAGTTAAATGAAAAAAAGTATGAAGATTCTGGAACAAATCAATAAAGCACTATAGACTCACCATAGATACTGGGATCTGTGAATGCTTCAGGCGCTCCTGCCCCATCTTTTACTTGAACATGACCCATTGAAAGAGGCAGGTCAGCATTATGAAAGTTATTAGCAGTGCTGCAGAAAGGCATCTGAGCCATGCAAGACATCCCTTTAGTTGTGCTTTCATACAAAAATTGGTTATTGTGGCATTCATTATATTGCTCTGGTGGCATTTGATTACCAAAGTGTTGATTAATGGTAATGTTTCTTGATAATGGTGGTACATGTTGATGAGTTTTTGGTTCAGGTTTCCCTCCAGACCAAGGAGTAAGGTTTCCAGCAGAACCAAGAGAAACACCAGCAACTACACGATGGTGCTCATTAGGTATATATCCTGCAACAGCCAATGTTATTTTAACAACTTCAAGCAGTTCTGAACAATTCTGAGAGTGTAATTCATACTCCTAATCAAACTCACTGTGGGAAGCAGAAAAACCGTCACCAAGCACTGGGCTATCAAATAGATGGGAATTAAATGAGACACTTTGAAACAAGTTACATGATATTTTAGCATCTCCGGTGCTTGAAGTTGGATCATTGAAGACAGCTGGGAAAGTTTCTTTCATGTCGCTTGGTGTTTCTAAACTCCACACATTTGGAACAGTCATTTGAGAAGACACACGAAGGTTTCTTATATGCTGTATCCAACCATAAAAAAGTCACCCATCAATAGTTGATCTACTCAACCAGGTTATTATATGCATGCATATACCCACAGGATTTATGAAAGCAAATAGTATGTTTGATACAGCAGAAGAAAAGCAATATTGAAATTAGTAATTCCATATTTTAAGATAAAATACAACATTATAGAATCTAAAAATTCTTATGCATATCATGAAACCAATTTAGAAACATTTATTAGAAATAACATCATTGATATAGAGGGTACTTCTATTTTGCAAATAAAGGTAAGTATGCACCTGGCATGCGTGCAAAAAAACACTGAAGATATTGAACATGATGTCAACGATAGATGCATAACCTCAATTAGCAAAGCAGTCATCTAAAATCAGCATAGAACAGGAAACAGCATATGATAGGTACCATCGTACTAGTACAAAGCACATGACTTTCTAACTGCTCGAGTTAAAAACTGAATCAGAAATCCTGAGGAATTTAAAATGAGGAGACACATTTAGTAATTTCAACCATTTTCACAGCCCCCCAATACTAAAATTGTCCAACATTCCACGAGTTCTAAAGCATATGCCACGGTGAATTACGTCGAACCTTTTTCCAGTTCATCGCAACGCAACTAAATCCACCAAACACTTCCGATCAATAGAATTAGCGACAGCAACGAAGAATCTTGGAACTCGCTCGAGGGTACATCAGTTCTTAAAACGCTATGAGGAGCAGCGAAGCGGACAGAATTAGGGTTTCAGAGTAATTCTCGTTCACAAAAATCAACAACCACGCTAGATTTGTAAGAAATCACGATTCTTAACAGAAGAACGATGAGAACTATGGACGAAAAGTAAGGGCGGAATACAAAACGAGAAGGCCAAAGCTAGATAGCCTCGATTACCTCCAGAAAGGAAGCATTGAGCGGATGGCACTGTTATTCCCGCCACCCAGCTTCCAATTAGGGTTTCGTGAAGATTTGCCGGAGGAAGAAAGAGGGACTAGGGTTTTAATCCCCCGTCCGTGTCGCGAGAAGATCGTCTTATCCTGTTCGGACACCAACCGGTCCCGTCCGGTCCGACCCGACCGCCGTCCCGGTCCGATTTGCTTTGCCCCGACACAGTATTTACTATATACAAACAGGCGCGGGGGTCGCGCGCGAGCATGTCCGAACCTGGTCCGAGCATCCGACCCGCTACCGAAGGAGACCAACATATTTAGAATTTTACGAGGTGGGAGCGTAGTAACCATAAGAAAAAGCAACACTTTGATGACGACATCTATCAGATTCAAATCTCCATCCAATATATATCGACTTGTACTAATAACAACAATTAACAGATATTGAAAGGTGCATGAATCTGAGATGCGGTTCCATGATACCTATGAATATTTTGAGCGACTCGGACGGCACTACCTCTTTGATGGCATAGACGTACGAATCCACAATTGCAGCAACATGCTAGATAATTGAAAAGCAAAAAACCTCAAATGGTACAACTAAATTTACATTCTTCCATCCACATATACAAAAAAGGAAAGAAGAAAATATTTGCAACTCGGAGTGATATCTCCATAGAAACTAGACCATCCAGACAACGACAATCTGCCAACTCCGGAGTACTGGCCTATACAATCCGCTGAAAGGCATTGTGCTACTGCAAAATCTAGTCAAAGGCATCATAAGAGCAATGTGTCTATAGAAAGCTGCAAAAGAATGAATCGTGGCAACTCAAAAATGCAAAAGAGAGCATATATAGGATGAGAAACCCGATGAAGCCCCAGAACAGGAAGAAGCCTAAAGAAGACCCTCAAAGATATGAGAACGAACCTAAAGAAATCCCTAGAATAGCATTCTTTGATTGGAAGGTTCAGTAGAACAGGGGATGCAAGAGAGAGAGAAAAGACGCGCAGAAACCGAAAGAAATCCTAAGGATAGGAACCTTGATTGGAAGATACAGTAAAGAAGGAACCGAAAGAAATCCAAGTACAGGAAGCTTTGATTGAAAGGAGCAGCGGAAACAGGGGAGGGAAGAGCGACGGCAAGAAGATGAGAGGAAAAGAACGCTTCAAGAAGAAAAGAACCAAAAAGAAACACAAGAAGAGGGTTTTAATTGATATCATTATAAAGTCGGTAATCATAAAATTATGAATTGAATGGGTTAGGTATGATCTGGAGTGTTATAATTCCACAATTAGAACAACAGAACCAATCCAAAGCAAAATGGATCAAATATTCATTGTGCCCAATGGCAAGATGCAACTTCCAAAGAAGTGATTCAATAATTCACAGACTCCAATTGGAGGCCCCGTTTGAACATCATAGATATCGAAATTACTCATAGAAAACATTAATACAAATGCTTGTGGCAACAAAAAAGGGAAAAAAAAAAAGAATGGGAACTACAAAACTGCAGCTGGAGCTGGAATTTAATACCATTGCAGTTTCAGCTGCAACCCCTCGTGAACACAATGTTCATTGTCTTGCTAATAAAAGCCTCTTCCCTTTCTAATTTCTATACATGATCATAGACAATACCTACACTTGATCATGATCAGGCCCTGTTTCTTCAAACCAGGTTCCCGCTGCCGCTATTTACAAGCTCGGCCGAGGACGGCGTGCGAGCTGGGTCAAGGAGTGCCAAACGAGCTGGTAAGGCAACCAGCGTATCCAAGTACACCACCCTCGTACTTATGCTGTTGTCATGCAAACCAAAATAATCATCTGCAATAAAAACTCGAGCACAGCTGTCTGGTTCTCCAAAAGAAATATAAGCCAATTGCATGATTTCCACCAGCAGGGATTAGCTGCTGTGATTTGCACCAATATCAGCTCCAATCCAATCTGTTACAATGATATAAGAGACGAATATGAGTAACTCCACTTCAGAACTGAGCAGCAGATGGCATACTTCTAAAAATTTTAGTTTAAAACATATATCATATTACAAAAGTGAAAAGAGATTAACAGGATAAAGCTATTGATATGCTCCCCTATATTAGTAGCAAGCTGTAGTGAATCAGAAACAAGATCCCTGACATTTACAGTGGCAATTCCAAAAAAATATTTTAGATAAAAGTTTTTTGAAGCTTTGATCATGCTAAACCAAGGAAGACTTGATATGTGCAACTAGTTGCATAAATAAAAATGCTAACCAAGAAGAGGTAACTGATCATTGACAATTAGATGAATGGATAAGAACTCATACCGCTGATTGGCATCTCTTCTACTTTGTGGCACACTTGACCTGCTGGCAAGCCTGCGAGTCCCAAAGGCCCCAAGCTACTCTAGCAATGATGCAGCCCTGACCCATATCTACAAATGTAACTGCCTCAGAGAGTTTATGTTTCATATGGCCTCTAGGGTTATTGATGCTTTTGTAAAAACAGACAGTATGAATGGTGCTTCTTCTCCAGGTTGGATAGTTGTTGGCACTATTGTGTATCCTTTAGAATAAGGTTCCAATACCAATTCACATGATACCTCTCTTGAATTGACATAATCAGTCCCACCAACTGATTCATGCAAGTAAATATTGTATGCAGCACGACGTCCGCGAGTCTTCAGTATCCTCATTCCAATATAAAATAATGAAGAATCATGACTAGATTGGAAATTCCTGAATGCATTGCTCTTTCTGGAGAAGCTCACACCCTAAAAATAAATGCATAGAGAACAAAAAATTAGATCGGACCTGCAATATGAGGTCGATATGCAATTAATGACCATATACATACCTGGGTGAGGGTGATAAACACATGAATTGGGAAAGATGCCTCAGGCCCAGTTGCTCTAAGCCTGAACTGAGGATTCTGATGCCAAGATTCATAATCTTGGCAGCCCCCAGCACTATAGCCACGCCACTGCCCATGGACAGAGTAGCGCATCTCTGGTGGGTATATTCGACAAACATATATGGACCGAAAGTGAATCTGAAAATCTTGCCAAGACATCCAAAATATCCCATCCTTTGACTGTTGACCAAGGAGATAGTCAGAAAATTTGCACAAGAAGCTTGTTACATGTGTATTTGGCAGTCACGATAATGTGACCTAGTTACTATCAAAGAATTCCTCAAGTAACACATCGTTAGCAAGCCAGCATTATAAATGACAACATATAAGACGTCAATCAAAAAAGACCATGATAAAAGAATTGGCTGAATAAACACCTGAGGTACATGCTTGAGCTTATGCTTCATTCGATCACTCCATTCAGGTGATGTGTCAGACCAAGGGCCATTCCACTCAACTTCATTAGCCCATGGATTTCGAATCTGAATAAGCTTATGGCCATCAACTTCTCGTACCTAGATCACCAATTGAGAAAGCAGATATGGTTACAGCATATCAAGCGAAGAGTAATTGGGGAAACAATGTTAATAATTTCAGCATACCTGCAATATTGAGTAAGCATGTCCTTGGACAATTCCACTTGATGAAACATGTACATCTGAACCTGATGGACTACCAGCACCTAGTAGAAAACCTTCCCTTTTAAAATGCAACAACTGAGACCATAACCTTCCACTTGCAAGATCAATCTGTGCCTGAGCAGTTCTCATGTCTATCTCTTCCCCAGCTCCACCTGTAAGATCGACTAGTGCATCTTGGACAAGCCCACCTTCCAATGCCTCATAAGAACCATGGAGCTTGGCATAAGCTTTCTCCAAGACGGAAACCCAGAGTTCATTCCGTTTCCTACTAGTTGCAAATGCTGGTTTTCCAGGAGATTCACAAGGAATCCAATCATCAACTACCACAGGGACCCACTCACCCTACATGGACAAGGTCAGACTTTTGAACAACTACCATACTCATGAAATAAACAATGCTGAAATATTGGCATAATACACATAAGTGAATGGTTTCTACAACAACAGATGTGATCAAGAAGAAAAGGCAATGATAACAAAATATGATACCAGATTAGGAAACCAACAGCACTGGTAAACTTGTATCTAGACCAGTGTTCATTAAGACTAAAGCACATTGCAAACAGTAAAAGGTTAGAAAATGTTAATCATCAACACTAATAAAGGAATGAGAATGAAGGCTAGGATATTAATAGAAATTAATTTGGTTTTACGCTAAGATCATTCAGTAATGCTATTTATTTGCTGTGGTAAGCTATCATAGGTTTACATCAAGTGTCAACATGTATCTTTTCAATTTAAATCATTATAAGCAATTGCAAGATAATCTTCCATTGTGCCAATGTTTTTAAAAGCGCTAGGAGCCAAAGTCCCAAAACACCAGAGGCGAAAGGCGCCCGCTTGAGCTAACTCCAAAATATTAAATTTTAAAAAATAAATATGATCACAAAAATAAAAATGACACATCAAATTGAAATTATATAAACAATGACACATCCACAATGTTTTCATATCAATGTGATATATGTGGCTAAACAAAAATATGATAAATAGGTTTCATGGAAACCTATGCTTAAAATGTTTCTAACCAGTGCTAAACAGCAAGGTTCGTCACACCACAGTATACCGCCCAATATGGGTGGTACATACCGATCCGACAGGTGACCGATGTGGGCGGTATGTACCGATATGTCGGTACACCCTGCCATACAGTGCGTCAGTATGTTAGTACAGATCGATACATACCGTACCAACAATTGATCGGTACACCAGTACGAAGCGGTAAAACGAACCATACTAAGCAATTCTAAAAAGTGGGTCAATATGGTACTAAACAACTCTAATCAATGCATAACAATTCTAAAGAGGGAACTAAGAAGAGGAGTAATCGATGGTTGTGGAGGAAGGTGGGGGAAGGAGAGGGCAGCGAGCGAAGCTGCGGATGAAGGCAGCAATGGTGGATGGAGCTGTGGATGAAAGTGGCAGTGACAGATGTAGGGTTTCACTTATGGTTTGTCTCACTGGGTTGGATGCAGGTTTTGTGTTAGGGTACATTAGTTGGTTCGATTGAACCAACTTGCTCGTTCAATCAAACCAAGCTCGAACCCAGACCCAGCTTCACATGGAAATTTGCCCGAGGCGTCCGGCACTTGTGTTCTGGCAAGCGCCTGAGCAGCACTTCATCAAAACGCCTTGCTCGGAGCAGCACATTATGAAAACGCTTGCTAGGTGAGCGCCCAAGCGCCTTATGAAAACACTGCATTGTGCACGTTTTTTGTTGATGAAATTACTAAGTTGGATGAGTTTAATTAGCTTTGAATATACACATGAACTATAAAGTCATAAAGTAAAAAAAAATGGATTTAAACGAGCAAAATTAAACTATATATACGAAGCACAACTTTAGCATACAAAGTATATAGATGAGATTAAAATCAAAATAGATGAAGGCGATGCTTCTAAAAGTTAAAAAGGGAAAAGATAGCATAGATATCTTATCTTATTAACAGGGAGGGGAAAAAACTGGTTATCCTGTTTTGAACCCTCTGAGCTAAGAAAACTAGTGCTTTCGATAGAGGCACAAAAGGTACCTGAATGCAAAATCGAACTGTATATATTCCCTCCTCATTGAACTCTGGTGTAATTATTACTTCTGATATACGAGACACCTCTGTTAAAACAGCAACAGCACTTAAAAACCAGCAGTCACCTAATCTACCCTGCAAGGGAGGTCAAAATTTCAATAATTTTAATGGGAGATTCTGGAATAGTAATTCATTAACATTACTAATCTTTTTATTTAGACATAAAGAAAAAACAACAGTTGAAAACCAAAGTTTCTTGATGATAACAGTAGCCAATAAGCAGTACCTGACAAACATCTGAGGAGTTAACAGAACCAGAAAATAAACAAGGCCGAGAACTGATACATCTTATTTTCACTAAATCAGTTGGTCTCATCCACTCAGAAACAACCTGCAGTAGTGAACATGCATTAGAAGGCATAACAGTAAGACAACACGATAGCAAGTTTTTTTTATTAAGCTAAAGGTTCCATGAGACAAATCAATGGACAAAATACTTGCCTGCAACTTTTGAGGAGGATTTACTGGATCCACATACAAAGAACGATCATTTGGAGGAAAATCCTGGTCAGTAAAATGTGTCTCCCCTTTAGCTAAAAGAGCCTCTTTGACAGCCTTTTCAACAGATAGCATACGTTGATTGATTTCCTCTTGAGTTTCAAACCGAGGTTTCCTCAGTTTTCTGGTAAAGATATCCATATCAAGTGTCACAGCTTCATGTGCTGACCTCCTTTTCCTGCCACTTGAATATTGACCATCCCAATCTACATCTTCCCTATCATAAAGTTCCACTTCTGCTTCTTCACTTTCCCAGTCATCTACCTATATAATTTTAGGGCATAGATCAAAAACCTTAGAAGGAATACTTAAATAAGAAGAATAAAACAGCTAGCAAATATGTCGTTTAGGTGTCACATGCATGGAAAGATAAGCATTTGCATTACTTTGTGTAAAAGCGGACAAAGAAAAACTAAAATCATTCATCATTAAACAGCTCCAGAGGTCGAATAGCAACAAGAATGTGGAACAAACTTGTTTTAGAATAGGAACCTTTTAGTTTAAGATTAACAAGCTAAAGATTTCAAAGATAGAGTCAGAGCTTCCCTCCAGTACATCATCTATTCCCTTATTTTATGATCATATACAAAAAATTCTGAGCCAGACCAAATTCTGATACAATTTATAATGATGCTGAACCCAAATGAACTAACCAATCATTCTTACTATATACTCGTTACTCCTATATGTACCAAAATTCTAAATGGTGCATATCCATTATGGGATAAAATATACACTAACTTTAATCCTTGCAAAGAAGTCGTTTCGTATGACAGTATATGTTGCAATGAAATTATAATTGCATAATCAGAACAAGAGTACAAAAATAAAAATAAAAATACAAAATCAAATGAAATAGTTAACCATGCCAAATATGCCAAGAATGCTCTATAGGACACTTGCAGCAAGGGATAAGTCTGTCCTAATTAGAAAAGCCACAATGGAAGCAACACCATGCATTAAAAGAGTTGAGCTTGAAAAGAATCCATAAAGGACTTCGGGTGAATGTTTAACATAAACTAGCATATGGCAAGTTATGAAAACTGACAATAGAAAAAGACATCTAGAAATGAAGGTACTTGGCTAAAGACATAATACACAGATATGCATGAACTGGGTTGAAAGTTGAAACAACTCCTTTTTCAGAAGTGCCTTCAACTCGATCAAGCACCTCCTGGTTTTTCATGCACAACATTGCTTGCAATGGCAAGAAACAGAATATGTATAATATATACCACTGCAGCAAGACCATAATACAAGCAGGGAAAGAATTCCTAAATCCTGGCTTACTGTTAAAAGAAATAGTCACGATAATATGATCACCCACTTATCAAACAAGCAAAAGAGTCAGTTGCAGCATTAACAAAGATATAGCAAAGTATCCCTAAGTTGCATGACCCTTGGTTGATTGAAAAAATTTAGCAGAAAGCTTCAGTAAATTAGACTAGTGGGCTGCAATTGGTGATTAAGCCCCAGACTGTTAAAGTCTCAACAAGGTTGCCACTACATGTAAGAGGGCACATATAGAACTGTAAGGGACAGTTAGATGCATCTTTTCCTTCTATTTTATTCTCCCTAGAATATCCATATTAATATTTGTTTTGATAGAAATCTATGCATTCTGTCAGCTATCTGACAGAAATCCAATTTCGGAAGTTGCTCGATCATGCTAGAGTTCAAGAATCTGGAACCTAAAACAACTAATAGGTATGTCCCCTGAAAGAGGCCCAACATCTTTAAGAAATCAACACAGATACTGAAAGCATGACCAGAACGGAGCCAATAAGAAGAGGTATATGTATAGCTTTAACATGACAAAGCACATCATCCTCAAAAGAGTAGCAAAGTTGGTTCACACACAAAAAAAAGCTGACATACCCTTGAAGGTGAATCACCTAGGTGCCAGACATCCCCAGAGAGATCAATCAAGTCATATGCAGCAGTGCCAACCGCAGCATGGAGTGCAGCTATCTCATCCTCTGTTAAGCACCTTCCCCATAAGAAAGCATCCATTATTTGCATTTTAGAATCAACACCTTCGCTATCAGACCTTCCAAACGCATCCAAATCTACAGGTGGTCTAACTCCAGCCCAGACACTTGTCCCCTCCTCCCAGATGCAACTAGTCTCCTGAAGCGGTGAGACACTATGATATCCATCATAACCTCCATCTATGTAGGATGTAGCCTCACCTAATTCGGCATCTAAAGTCACCGTCACAATATGCCACCTGTAGATCAGTACAAATTTGCATCACCAAACAGGCAGGTTAAAGGAGATCATATTATGGCCATGAATATAATACAAGTATACTGATATGAAAAACTCTGAACTGAAGCTCCTGAAGAATATCAAATGCAAAGATTGAGGGAAAAAAAAAGTAATGTTGATAACTCTACTGACAGCTCATACCTTCCATCTGTTATGCTTGCAGAGCCTATACTCCATTCTTTAGCAACGGTTGTCAGCCTGTCACCCTTGATAATCAATCTGAGACCAACCTGTCCAGCCTCTATGCCTTGTTCAGAACCTGCAACAAGAATTTCCCAGCAGAGCTTCTTTTCATATTCAGTTCCTAATAGACAGACAGGACCAGACTCAGGTTGAATCATCACGGCAATGGAGAAGGTAACCCGTTGACTATGACAAAGACTAGGATGAATCTGCCCACAATGTCTGCCTGAACTCCTAGGCTCATCATCGAGTATGCATACTGCACCTTGGATGCCAGTCTGTGGAGTTCATGTTTGAAGATTAGTGATTACACGGTCAACACATAAATAAGTAACATGTTAACATATATTCTAATTTGAATACATTTCAGAGGCAAAAGAAAGACATGATATATATGACTACATCAACCAGGTGTATCTGGTGCCAGACATCCCCAGAGAGATCAATCAAGTCTAGGCAAGATTGCCATTTGGAACAAAATGTGTTGTTTCAGAGTTCAAGGCACCACAAGTTGCAACATGCGTGTTTATCAAAGGCTTCAATAATAACATTCGCCTACAATTTTCTTGTATTATATAAAAGGTTGACAAACAGCAGGAACTATGAGCACCGAAAGACTACAATGACTTTTAAGTTTTAACACAAGGAGAATTTCTGTCAACAAAAAATTGTCCCTAACTCGGTAAGTGTGTATATATATCAAGAAATATCATATCACATACCGGACATCGGTCCCTGGCCAGACTGGTACATACAGGTACAACCTGGTGTCTAACACAGTACACCAGTACATACCTACACAGCATACCAGTGTTTCGAAGACGAAAAAGATGAAAGAGAAGAAGAAGCCACAGTGGAGGAAGCGGAGGAAGGATGAAGAAAAAGGAGAGAAGAGGAAGCAATGGAGAAAGAGGAGGAAGGAGGAAGAAGGAAGAAAAGGAAACGATGGAGGAAGGAAGAATAGGAACTAGCGGAGGAAGGAATAAGAGGGACCAGTGGATGAGGAATGAAGAAGGAAGAGAAAGAAGAGGAGGTGGTGGAGATGGAGGAAAAGGAGGAAGTGTACAGGGGAGGACAGCGGCGGTGCTACAGAGGCGATGGCGAATGACAGTAGCAACAGTGTCCAATATCAGCTGCTCGAAGGCGATTCCATGCTCCCGGCAAGAAGAGGGCACATGGTGGATTGCACCATGGGGTACTGTGCCATTAATCAAACTACATATGGGTAGGTCACAGGTTCCATTTTTTTATTTGCATTCCTGAGTTTTAGATGACAATACTTTTGCAAATTCTAGTCCAGCATCACTTTCACATATCTTTAAGTTGTCCTATTCTTTGGCCCCTTCTAAGAGCACATCTAGTTGATGTAGACAATATCTTTCTGGAAAATTTGCAGTATATTTTTGCATCTATAGAAAAAGCTTGTAAGAGAAAAGGAAACCTGCTCTGCTCGGCGAGCCAATTCTGCTGTGCGAATGTGGCAAGCAATACTGGAGATGCGTTCCCTTGCAAAAGAATCATCCAAAACAGAGTCGCCTCCAACAGCACGCACTGCAGCAGCCATAGCTGCAGCCTCCCGGTTTCCAACATTGGGAATTGAAGCCAAAAGAGAAGCTTCAATCTCCTTCCATTTCCTCTCTTCTTTCTCCAATAGTGCCTTTCTCCTTTCTTTTCCTTTGCCCTCCTCTTCCCTTCTCTGCATTAAGATTTCCTCTTCCATCTCTTTTTCTCGTATATAGCTGCAAAATTATAACAAACATTTTTATCAGCATATCAACTAAGGTAATCATTCAATGTAGACATAACATAGATGTCGAAGACTATTTCGAAATGCCCACCTCTCCTGAAGAATCTCAAATTGCCTGCGATCTTCAGGCATCCATTTCTTAATCTCTTTGGCACTTAAATCAGATAGACCTATGCTGTCAAGAAAAAGTCTAAGGCGGACTTCATCCTGACACAAGATTAAAGCACGACCGTAAGAGACATATCATTAACAAAGTTTTAAAGTGATGTATTTGCTTACTTGTACTTGTTCAGCTTTAGCAGTCAAACCCAACAAAAGAAGTAAATAGCCACCAAACTTGTCCCACATATATACCCATTCAGTGTCAATTGCCTCTTCTAATGCCAGAATTCGTGCATGTGCACACATTTTTCTCTTGTAGTCTGCATCACTCAAAGACTCGCGATGATACATGAGGCCATTTTTTACTCCACAAAAGAATAAACCAGCAGCAATTTCTTCATTTCTGAGACGATCTCTCAATTTCATGACATCTGCTCTTGGAAGCACAAAGTTTCCAGCTCTATCCCGTGTAACTGTAGGGTCACCAATTAAAAGAGCAGCTGAACTGGCAGACCTCTGAGGTGCTGAATAAGTACCAGCTAATGCATTTCGAGTCTGTACTTCCCACCAAATGAAATAAAGTGGTATTATTTTACTAGTAATGTACATAAATTCAAGATAAAGAAATTGCTAAATTATGACATAACATGCAATACAGCATGCTAAGATGAAACAAGCTTTATTTGAAGTTAAAAGCAAGAAGAATTTTAAATAGAATAGGATATAGCCCAGCACATCTTATGACTTTATAGTCGTGGTTAAATATGGGTCATAAAATCAAAACACACGATTCACCTTGCTACAAGTTCTACATATTTATATATTTGGAATAAGTTAGAGGAATAATAGAAAGCCACAAAAACAACAAACAGGATAATTTAATGCAAGAAGCAAAAATAATATGGCAAGTGCCAATTGTACATGCTTTCTAAAAGACCTCAACAGTCCAATATGAAATATATTAGTGTGATACATCTACATATATAAGTGGATATGTGCATATAAATTCTGGCACATAACGATGAATGCAAAGAAACAAAAACATAAAGACAAATAAGATAACTATCTAAGTGACAAAACCCTAACATCTCTTTGGGATGGGGAATTGATTTCATGGGACCTCTACAGAAGTTCCAAGCAGGGATTTCTCCAAATGCCAAGTAAGAATCAAAATTTGTAAATGACTGGGGATTGTCGGGCATGGGATACATGGGTAAGAATTTGAAAGGTTATGAATCCTGGGATTCAATTCTATGAGTACCCTTGTCAACTTGAACAAGGGATTTTCATGAGGGTGGAAATGTACTACAGGATTGTGAGGGTGAGACTTTAAAGGTGCTTAGCTTGACTTTTTATGAATGTGTCATTTGAATGATGGAATTTGAAAGTAGAAATTATCCGATGGGATTTTCATCGTGTTTGATTAACATTCTCCAAAGGAAATATTTAAGGAAACCCATACAGAAGCAGGGCCTATGAAGACAAAAGATCCAGAAAGGCAGGAATAAAAGAAACAAAATCTGGACGAAATAGAAAATAGAAAAACAACATGAAAGTTATAAAACTTACAAGGTAACCGCAGAGACAATTTACTCTAGGCCGAAGACTCACCTTTGTGGCAGATCGTGTAATTGCCTGCACAACAGTGTCCTTGCTAAGACAGCGTACAGCATCCTCCATCATCTGGAAATACAACACATTTATTAGCAGGGCAGACAAGTAGAAGGTATGTACGTAAGACTAAAACAACAAACAAGAAAAATAAGAGGAGTATTCAGAAGTATGCACATGCTGACCCTTATCCAGAACAGGAATGTACCTACCTTACATGTCAGGCAAGAACGGGATACAGCAAAACCAAAGGCAACAACAAGAGTAATAGCTGATACAGCAGCACCAGCAAAAGGAGGGTATATTTTCAGGCTAGCAATGACACCCCATCCCTCAGTTGCTAAAGCAATGCCATATAAAATAAGAATCGCATGGCTGTTGAAAAGAATCAAATTGTCAGTGGTGAAAATATAAATAGGTTATCAAACATGGAAAAAGAAAAAGAAAAACATACATATCTGATGATCAAGCAAACTTTATATTTAATTTGGAAAAATTAACCCAAATAAAGTGGTTTTAGACAAACCTAACATTTTTTGCACAATCTGCATGAGCATCATAAATATAAACTGGTAAAACCCTTGGTGAATATACAACAATTGGGGGTGAAAGAAGCACCTGATAATGGAGAGGAAAAAGAGAATAATTAGTGTCATGAACAACAGGAAACAAATTATAAAGAAAGTATGAACAGGATTATGGATAAAATCATATGCTATACAGAAGAATACTAAGATGAGACGAAAAACAGTTTTTAAGAGGATTATATAACATACAGTCAACGCCCTCCCTGCTAGCAGAAACAGAAAAGAGAAGTATCCTACAGATGCACCAACAAATGGTTTGCCTGCAACGAAATTAATTTCTCAACTTGTAAGAAAAACTTAGGAAAAAATTGTTATAATTATTAATAAAAATACCAAAAGTGAACGACATTTTCCACCTTCAAAAAGCCCCAAAATAAATGCAGCCAGAGCCAGAAGAAAAACAAGAAAGCAAACAAACAACATTTGAGTCCTTGTCAGAAAGAAGTTATTTGATGCCCAATAGTGAATTACGGCTATTGCAAGGAGGATAAGAAGTATAACTAAGAGGAAAGCAACCCCAACCTGTCAAATGCAATAAATAGCTGTAAGCTTATAAAAAATGATAATCATCACAAACAAAATATATAAAAAAAATTATATGTAGCATCAATTTTCAAACCACACTCACCGTCCAAGGTGTTATCAAACATGTAAGTGCTGATATTGCACCAAGCAATAACATAAACCCAATGCCGACAAAGACATAAACTCCACGAGAAAGTTTCCAATCATCATCTTTCCTGCAAATCAAGTTTGAAAATCTCATATTTCAGTGTCTCGAGATGCAGCTAAACAACTACAGCCAAGACATATTTGCTTACCATTTATATAAACCAGTGAAGAGACACAAAAAGGCAGGAATGCATATCAATGGAAGTAAAGCAGCAAGAAAATCGGCCTTCAATGGAATTCTGTCCTCTCGGGAACTCACCACCCCCCAGTATGATGCGCCACAGAAGGTAACAAGAACAACTAAAGCAAAATAAGTAACTTTTATTACAAGCTTTCACCAAAGATGATGCCAAGTCATGTAAGGCATCATGCAAAGTGAGCTAGACACGGCATATACATGGACGGTGTAGCAGCATCACGCAAATTGAAACGTTACTTACTTGTGAAAAAGCCAAGGCATATCGCAGACGAAAGTGAAAACCGATATGTTGCAAACCATGCCACAATAGGCAAGACAGCAGTAAACATCAAAGCAATTGCTGAAGCTAGTGCCCATCCCAAGTACATAGATGTTGTATAAGGAGAGTACGCACTGTTTTGGTCTACATTCCATCCTTTGTAGCCTAGATCATCTAAAGGCTTGGCAGATATAATGGCACCAAGAGCTACAACCGATCCAATAAATATGAATAGGCTGAGAGCAAGCAGGATGCGCTGAAAGAAAAACAAACAACAAAAACAAGAGAAGAACCATGGACATGTTAGTAAAAAAAAATATAATAACTTCTAAAAGCAAACTATAAAAAATTACTCGATAATCAGCGCATTCATTTATAAATTTGCAAACAGAAGCTTTGAAAAGGAAAGATGGCACTTCACATCTTATATTCTGAGATAGATTCAATCATAATCATGCTGGCAATGATTCAAAAATTATATTTGAGTCTACTAATACTTCTGATACATTCATCATCAATCATCTGCTAAGTAGATTTACTTGGCCATTTATAAGAACCAACAAAACATGAACCGACTTCTGCATTAGCTATAGACGTGAGACCTCAAAATCTCAAATAGCTACGAGGATTAAAATTGCCACTTTTCACCAGTACATTATATGTTGTACAGTGTGCTCAAGCATGGCCAAGTTATTTAAAAATTGTTCTGTAGCTTACATTGTTATACACAATGTTCTTTACACGATTTGTTTAGACATGTGAACAATCTACAATAGAAACACATCATGTTGAAAGTATAACAAGTCAACAAGAATAGTCACAAAATCAGAGTTGTGAGAAATCTAATGGCAAGAAGATGAGAACAGTCCAAGAAAGATAATGAATGTAGCTAACATGTCACCCACAAGAAAAAGGTGAGGAGGGGAATGAACAGAAAGGAAGAGAGAATTAAAACCATAGTATCATATGGCACCTTGCAAAAAAAATTACTATCAGCAGATCCCAAATCAGTTGTATCCTGGTATTAAACCATATGAAGAAACATCATTTACCATTAGATGCATTGCTCTCGTAAACCCGGACAAGTGGTATGGGTCCATTTGATATTAAATAACTATCAAATATGAAGAACAGAAAAATGAAGGTAAACTAGCATTTATCAAGGACGCATATTCTCATACTCATGCATAACCTTGCATGAAACATAAATGGGGAATGTGTAAGATTCAAAGTTAGAAGAAACAGAAATTCTGACCTCCTTCCTAGAGGACTGCCGACTGTCAGCATGATTTTCAAGGCCTCCTGATATCCAGAAACGGTAACCATTACGCTTCCAAATGGGAACAGCAACAGAAAGGCATGCCACCATGAGCGGGAAGGTCAAAGCCAATCCTAGTATCAGAGAGGATTTGCTACAAAATATACACAAACATAAGTAATTTGCAAAAAAATACAAAACATTGTCCATATAAAATTAACTGTCCATCAGAAGTAAAACAGATACATAAAATGTGCACAACACACAGAAGGAGAAAAGGGAGAGGGGATGGAAGTCATTTAACCGAGCCTCTGTCAGAGCCCTCATGGTATCTCTGTGGCACTTTGTCATGCCTCTACTGACCAATGAATACAAGAAAAAGTTGCAAAAATGGAAAACAAAAAGCAAGTAATTTCTTCTTGATCGGATTCTGATCAACCTAATCTTTCCTTTTTTTTCCATTTTCTGATGGCACAGTGGTTGCATTCATTAATTCAACATGAACAACCAAAGTTCATAGTCATTGGAAACTAAATGCCTGGTGAAAGATGTTTTGAACTAACTCCTCTTTCTTATAATGGAAGGGCTCGACCGTATGGGAGAGGAAGGGAGCTCTATACTTTACACGATAAAGAGACCAGGCCAAAATGGCTATGCGAGATGTTTTCGCAAGAATAGCTCACTAGATCCTTTTACTTGAATTGAGATTGGCACTTGTGTGAAGGGTGCCTCCATGCCATAGGGATCTCCTGATGATGCCAATCAGACAAAGTAGATTATCTCATAGAGTGCAGTGAATGTCACCATAAATTGATCCAAGGGTTAGCAGAAAAAATTAAGATATAGATTGCTGATAGATCAAATACCAGCCGCAGTGCTTGATCAATGATCATCTGCTGCAAATTGCAGACAGCAGGCATAACCATTGCTCCAAAGAGTGACCATAGCAACTGCTATCATGGTTTGTAAATGTATGTGCTATGCTAAGATTGCAGCAGTGCCATGAAACAGTATATAACGGGTGCCATAACAAGAGCTTAGGCAAATGGCAGCCGTATCACATGATAGGCCCATAGTAAGTGCTTAAAATTGAATGGCTCTAACAATCAACAAGTTCGTCAATTTCAACTAAGAACAACCCAGCTCAAGATAAAACCTCAGATATTAACTTTTAAACCTTATTTGGTCCAAACAAAAAAGACCAATGGCACCTATTTTAATCCTAGGGCACAAATCCATCATTCTTACTGATAAATATGATTAGTGAGTCCATCATCGCTAAATTTGCATATCACCTTTTGCTTTTGTCCATATAATCGATAAACATTAGTATTTTATTTCTTCAAGTTTTTCTGAGTACATAGTGGACAGCGGATAATCCAGGCACATTGTTGATATTTTGGTATTGTAATGATTGTGAATGATCATTCAAGGTTCTCAATTTCGGCTGCTGAATCCATGCCAGTCCATGGCCTTCTCTCATTGTACTACATTGGTCAATGCACTTCAACTTGCAGAAATAAGGTACCAGTAATTCAAATGTAGCTTTTCCCTTAAAGAAATAAACACTGACATTTCAGAGCATACTTTAATTTTCATTTGCTTAGGTTTCATATAAAAAGATAGTATATCCACGTGATCTGAGTAAAAATCTGAAAGTTGGCTTGTTAAATGATTCCACAAGTGACGAAATAACTAGCAGAGACAAGCATCTCAGAACCTGACAGAAACCAAACGCTCACTATATTTGGCATACATGTTGGCACAACTCACAACGGTGACCTACTTGTAAAACTCATGTAGCATTTGTTTTTTTAAGATGGCATTAGCTCAGCAAGTAGCAAAACATCAAAAGTTCCTAGAAAAGCTTTTCATTTTTCTAGTTCCAAGTATTTTGTAAAACCATCCATAGATTCAATCAAAGATACCCAAATGGGTTCCTACTAAATGTATATATTACACTTAATTGCGGAGAATGACTTTACAGCTAGATGAAAATAGAAAACAAACACATAAAGGTCCATCATGAGAAAAGAAAATTGTGTACCTTAGGAAAGAGAGAAGCAAGCCAACACATGTACTCAAGAGCCATGCGATGAAACCATACTGAAGCACAAAAAAAGAAGTCAGGAAGGATCCAGCTAAAAATAATAAAAACACTTGCAAAAAGGAAAAGGACTATAGGTAAATGCTTTGCTTACTCTTAACAGTTAGGCTAGACAAAAAGCACATCAGTTAGTATGAAAAAAATTTAAAATTTATTCTTGGACCAAATGTTTAGAGGAGTCAGAAACAAAAAAGGCATCATCACATTAAACAAATGAAAGTTTAAAAAAACTTGAAGCTACATAAGCAACTAAGCATGTATGATATTATACATTAAATAAAATTATAGAAATATAGTATCTAAGCTCAGTGTCCAAAGCAAAATAGAAAAAGTACACAGTACTACTTTAACCTTCAGAGACGTTCTGCTAATAATACAAGAGATTACTTTTTGTAATAAGCAATAGTATTCAATAACTACAATTGTTCGTGTATCTGCAGTAAAAATCTTAATCCGAATCAAGAAACCAGATAACTGAAAATCACACCCAGCAGTTACTGAGTTCAAATTACACTAAGAAAAGAACTTCTGTTCACAGCCTTCAAACAAGGTATATATATAACGGAAGAAACATTCTAGCTACTGAACTTATGTGATCTCCCCATGGGAGAAAATGGAACAATCATATTTTTCCAGCTTACCTTGCGAGGTCTAGATGTCATGGACATTCCTTCTGCATGTAGAGACCATAAAAACGCCATAATTGAACAGACAGCAGGTGACAGAAGAAGAACAGAAAAACCGAATTCAAACTGCAGACAAAAGAATAAGAACAAAATGTAACACAATATGACAAGTAACAAATGAAGCTACTTCAACAAATCCAATCATGAACTAACAGTCAACAATTGACATACACCAATTTACCTGTTCATGTGTAGCATTAATAACTGTAACAGGCTTTGGCCGGAAAACTGACACAAGAACTGTCTCCACAATGAAGACCAAACTAAAAAGGATCCAGGCACGCTCAGCAGTACCAGCCATTTGATGCATCATAAGCCTGGAAATGTTGAGCCACTTCTCCAGCCCCCTTTGTCTGAGTTCCTCCGATAAAGATACTTGATTTGGGACAGTACTGTCCAGTCTACCTGAATCAGGTACTCCAACATCTGCAGCATCTTGATGATCTCTATCTGCATCCAAACTGCTTCTTTGAAGTAAGGATAGGATCCTAGGATCCAATCCCTTTTCCTTCAACATGAAAGCAAAATTTGGATCAAGACCCTTATCCTGAAGGAGGCTAGCCAGTTCATGGTCTGCAAGTCCAGCTTTTCTTTTCAAAATAGATGTGATCCTTGGATCATTCAGTCTGTCCTGAAAAATTAGGGCAATATTTAAGTCCAAACCAGCGTGATTTATCAAAGTAGCACCCGATCCACTTGACTCACAGCCTTGGCTCTCTAAGCCACTGCTCGAACAAACAAGAAGAGAACTGTTGTGATCAAGATGTCTATCAGCAGCAGTTCTGATCATTTCAGAATCATGAACAACAGGACGACATGAATTGCTACGTAGTGCTAAGCTTGCGCTCCCGCAGTCAACATTCTTGTCACAATTAACATCTTCCTGGCAACTACGAGAGCGACCAAAAAGCAAACTGTTCCAATTACTGCTACCACTTGCACAATGAGAGTTACTTCCACAAATATCCTCAATAGCAGTAATATGGTGACCTGCTTCAACACTGCTGCTACTTCGTTTCACACTTGATCCACATCCTTCAGAAGAGCTCGAAGAACTATTCTGTCCTTTGCGCCGAAATCCTTCCCGCAATCGTATTACAGTACTTCTTAAAGCATCTCTCCTTTCAACCAGTGGGTTTGAGACAAACAGACGACGAGAAACAGCTGCAGCCAATAGCACGGATGCGACAAAAGCATAACTTATACAATGACCCAGGTACCTGAAAGATGAAATTAAGATAAACAAGATAAATGTAATATACGTTGACATTCACAGTATATCATGGGGTAAACAAACTGAAGATAAAGGTATACCAGTAATGAACTCCAAAGCAGATAAGAAATATTCTGGATATTCCAGCAACAAATAATGCCACCACCCGACTTCTAACTAGCTCAAATGCAAACAGGCATACCCCCATGTTCCAGTCTATCACAAAATGAAATAAATTGATGAGTTTTAATGAGAAATTCACATAGAATAAGAGACAAAGGAAAAGACAAAATTAGAGTAAGCATTACCAAGAACCAGAACAGCAACTGAAGTTACTGCACCCAGCCAATGTGCTTCCTTTGCTGTCAAACCATATAAGACAGAGTACACAACAAGGCTGATCACGGAACCAAGATATAGAACTCCTAGATGTAAGACCCTGTGCAAACACGTTCAAAGGGAAGAATAAAGATGTGAATATCTAGAACACACATATCCAACAAAAAATAGCCAGGTCATCAAAATTAATGAATCCTTCATTGAAAAATAAACAGAACTTGCCTACGGGATTTCTGCATATACAACTCATTTGGATCTGGAGGTTCAGGTAAGCAAGCAAGAGGACCAACTTCGATACAATCTGAATATGCAAACTTGTACGACTTTCGAACATATTCATCCACATCAAATCCACTTCCTAAGCATATGAAACATTTATTAATTATGTGATCAATTGTAACATCAACACTTCCAAGATATTTAAGTGTATACATTTGTAGCTCCATCATTTTCAGTATAGTAATGTGATCAAATTAGAAGGAAATCTGAAAACACTACCATTAAAGACCATTCTGCAAATGAAGAGCATATTGATGGCTAGTGCAATTGCAGAAACACCAAAGAAGAATCCAGAGGGTGAATATTGCTCAGAAGCACTTGCACCTGCTGTTACATAGACAGCACAAAGCTCATATGCACAAAGCAATGCTACAGCCAGAAGAAGAAGATAAGCAACTGCCCCTGCAATGCAGAACTCTCAACTTAGTGCAACAAACAAAAGCCATGAGACTCAAATCTTAATTATCACTGTCAATAAGAAGTCTCAAGAACAACAAACTCAGAAATAAATTTCCTGACAAATGGACCTATTCAGCAGTCTGCAAACAGTGTTCAAAGGTAAATTCACTGTTCTAAGAGGAGGCAATCTAAGGGATTCCCAATCGAAGCCTCACTAATGGCATGAGCAGACAAATAGGTCTTACAGCAATTGAATATTAGCCTACAATATTAATGTCAGCTGTATCTCAAATAAGGACAGTCCTTATCTAGGAAGCTTGTGATTCAACTTGGTGGTATTAAAAATTGAACGAATTTCTATATCATGAGTTGGTAGGGACCTAGGGATATCAGCACACTTGCACCTCCTCTGCTAACATGCCTAGGCACTTTCATGTCCAAGTTATAGCATGCCAGTACTTTGTTACCAATCTCATTAGAGCCTATACATGCTCAACAGGCAACGCATCAATCTCCAAAGAGTAATTTACTATACTTTCCCTAATTTATATCATCATACACATTGCTAACCATAACTAATGCTGGCAATCCATCTCAGATAACCTTCACTAACTAAAAGTGCAACTCAGCCAGAAGTGTTTTACTCCCTTCATCATCCAATAACAACATGCAAAAGAAGGCAAGGCAAGCCACTACTATAAAAAAAGGGTACAAAAAACCCATGAAATCGAGTGCCTATAATCCAAAAGAAAAAGTAAAGAAGATAGCAAGCAATTACATGAATGAAATCGAATGAAATACAGATATTAAGAACTCAGCAACGGATCATAAAGGATAACCTGATGAAACAAGAGTTATTCAGACAAGGAAGCCTAACTTATACATCAAAATTCCTAACTGCAATTGCAGTACCAGAACAATTCTAAAGGTTATAATGATTCACATAATATCAAGTGCCATGTACATGAAATCTAAAAATAATTAAATAAATCAACTACAATATTCAAAAGTTGGAGAGATATACATACTTGAGCTTTGCCATTGTGTCCTCCACCAAAGCATTATAGAATAGAATGCCAGCAAAAGAGCCGTGCCAGCCATTATTACAGCCAAACCGATTATATTCCGTCTCAGAAGTCCAATAACAATGGCTCCCCATGTTATTAGCACAACAATGGGAGAAAGAACAATCACCCATGCAAGAAATGACAACACATTGCTAACTGCACTTAACTGGGGTCCTTGTATAATATCCGGCCATTTTCTTGCATATATCCAACTGAGGGTTACACAAGAAAATATATATATTATAAACACCAATGACAAGAAACAATTTTGCAGTCGATAGTCAGCATAGTATCATGTAAGAGAAAAAACTACAGGTCACATGGCAAAGTGCATCAGATATGTAGTTCAACAAATAAAAAGTATATATCAATATAAAATACTGAATCAAATTTTAAAAAAAACATGACAGAAGTATTTAAGAATTACACAAAATTTACAGAAATCCTGTCAAAGCTATTATGGCCAAATCTGAAAACCTGCCAGACCAATTAGGAGGCCAACTTGAAAGATGGGGAGATCTAATGATCGTATTTGTCTCCAGTTCATGAAACCATCACAGTCCATTTGAAGCATATTCAAAAAATAATCAAAACATTATGCCTTCCAGAATGGCAAGGAAAAGCAACATCATAAAGGAATATCTCAAAGTTACATACTAAAGCAACCTATTATTGCAAATTAACACTGAAGCACATGATCTCTTATCTCCCATCTATATAACAGCAAGTCATTTTCACTTTAGTTTAGACCAAATAACCAAAGACGTGTAAGACAGACAAAGGTATGGGCCCACTGAGTAAGAATAGAAACCGATCAAACCAAGAAGTATTAACTTATGTCCGATGAACAATAATTAGATTACTAGTTTGGCTCACAGAAGTTGGAACCACTTGAAATACTAAGTTTCAAAAGACTAAAAAGAAGTACAAATTAATAGTTTACACAATTAGCTAACGTTTATTTGCTAAAACCATGCTTGTAGGATGAAAGATAGCCCAGCCCCATTGACCTTGAAGATGAAGCAAAATCTGATGTCATATTGGTCAATGTAACGATCAAGAGTTCTACAAGGAAAACATAACCATTGATTGTGCATAAGCTCATTAGAAGCAAAAATATGACAATGCCAACTTGTTTAAAGTCATAATAAATCCCAAAATAATTTCGGCATAGCCAACAGTCCTCATGCAACAGTATACCAAAGAAATCAAGTAACAAAATTTGGTATCATGTGTCAACATTTCAAATTTGTTGTGGACCACCCAGAGTCTACCAAACTACAGAAGTTTGATGAGTAATCAAAGACTGCATAGTCAAGAAACCAAAGATTGAACGTATGTAATTATTTCAGATCCTACCCTCCCCAACAACAATCTTACATGGTATCAAGGGGGAATGCTAGATTAAAATGAGTTAAGAGTTAAGACAATAATCTAAAATAAGGAGGCTGACAATAGCAATAATCAACTAATACAGGACCCTCTTCACAACCATTATGATTTCAAGACTTCCACTGGCTGGAAAAAGACACGTGCAGAAGCTTTATATGAGTAAAAAGGTGATGCATTCCATGCTGATGCTGTTTTAATGATCTTGTACCACCTCCTTGTAAGCCTAAAACTAAGATACTCTGGTCCAAGGAAAACCAAACTCTCTTAAGTGCTGCTCATAATTTCCAATAGATTCCTAGCGGGTCAAGATTCTTGGTGGACATTTCCAATAGATTCCTAGAGGGTCAAGATTCTTGGACATCATGGAGTACAACGCCTTCAAAGTGGCATAGATTCTAACTATTTTCATGACAAGCACTTTAGACTGACCCGGTTATGAGCATGAACAAGAAAATAGATCCTTGTCTCCAAGAACTTTGCAGCAGAAAAGTTTGCAAAGCGAACATGTAGTGGCAAGCACCATGATGTATTAACAGATGGGATGCCAGAGTTAGAAAATTAAGGTTGCAGTTCCAGAAAGTTTGCAGTCTCAAATCTCGATAGCTTCTGGAAAAACCCATATACTTGATCCATTAAGTGTCCTGAGTATATCGCATGGCATGAAGATCTCGCTCTAGAAGCGTTAACTCATGATATACCTTGTGAACGAAAGATCCATGGACTAGATTTCTCCGTTTGGCAATTCCAAGGAAGATCACAATAACCCAAAGATACCACAAGATCCACTGGTGAGTTCAACAATTCAAGAAATCGAGCATGATCGTGACTACCACACAAAATAAAAGCAGCATCAAAGGTTTAAAAGGATCGCACCTATATATCCTCCACGGCCTCCAATTCACAGCCCAGAGGATCCAAAAACTGAGAGGACTCAGGACACAGAAGAAAACCCCACAGACGGTGCATGCCAGAACGACTTGATGCTGCTCGTCTCCTTCCATGCCTTCTTCTGCCCCCCACCCAGTTTCTAGTCAAACCATGGAACCGGAACTAGATGCCTGCAGCAAAAGAACATCAAAGATTCAAGAAGGCAAACCTTCCAAGGCCAAAATCAAACCTTCAAAGAGCAAGAAGTAACCCTAATCCAACCAAGCAACATAAAAAAGAAAAGAAAAGAAATCAGCAATTTTTCGTTTCGATTCGAACCTCCCAAGATCCGACCATTTCTCGAAAAATGTCTCGGTTGGCAAACGCACGGACAGAAAAGAAACAAGAAAAATCCAAGAAGAGAAAAGATTAGGACAGTTTGGACGCCGACCAGGTCGGAAGATCAAAGATCAAGCGTTTCGAACAAGAAGACTCGCGAGAGGAATCTTGATCTGTGGAAGAAACCCTAAATGGGAAAGGGGTGGGGGGAAGGGGCTGGAGAGGGTTAGGTGTGGGAAGGTGAGACACGGGGAGATGGGGAAAGGCCGTACCTTTAGCTCCCGGAAGCGGTGTTCTTCCCCGAGCCGTCGCCGGGAACCGAGCTGGAGCGAGGGGGAAGAGCGAGAGGTCGGAGATTTTTCTACTCCCGCGATGAAAAAACCCTCGGAATTGAGGATTTAGGAAGAATAAGGGAGTGAGAGGGGGAAGACGAGTCAGCCAGTGGGAAGAGAAGGTGACGTTTGTCAACTCGTTTATGCTGCTGAGAGCAGCGATATAAAGCGACCCGAGCCCCGCGACCGACTGAGTCAGCCGGCCGGCTTTTGTCCTGGGTGATGCATCTCTCGCCGGCGTGGGACCCGCAATCCTATTCGTGGAAGCTACGTCGACCAGGGGAGTTCTGCAGGTTGGTTCGGCCATGGCGAGTAAAATGGCAGCGTAAAGACCAAAGACGCCAGGGGGTGACGACGCTTTCAGGAAGTGTTCCGTGTTTGGTGTTTTGTAAGACCAAAAACACCATTTTTAATGCAGTAAATGTGAAGGAACGAATAAGGAAAATGTGTTGTGTGCGGGGAGGGAGAAAATAAAGTCAGCTTTTCTTAATAGAAAACCCAAAACTACTGCTTTTTATTTTATTTTTTTTCTACCACTCACGGTAGATGAAAAAGTAAAAAATAATTTGTATAAAAGAGAAAAAAAGGATTTACATTTCTTAATCTTAAAAAAGAATCGAGAAGCGTAAAAAGGGATCACTGACACTTCTCGTATAAAGCATTGGATTTAAGATACGTGAGTAAAGTATTTATTTATTCTTATCCAATCGAACATCGAAGAGGACGACAACTAGATACACTTTGGATGCTTTCTATTCTTGGCTTTGCAAGTGGAAATCATCATAAATTAACAACTTAGAACGCCCCCACCCCCACCATGAATTAATTTTGCGTGTGAGTGCAAGATTAAGACCTACTCTTGAATTAACCGAAAGGACTAACCAAAAATGACTAATCAAACACCTTAGGGTCACATTAACCAATACGTTAACGGTCAATATTACGTGAATGATATATAACTGACACATCATAACTGATAGTGTGACTCGATATCATTGGTATATCAACAAACCAATATCACATGAATGGCATTTGATCGATACCTTAATACTCAAAAATAAGTTTAGTAGTCCAAACATATCTCCGATTTGATGCATCTACTATACCAATTTGGTTCAAGAATAATGTATAATTATTTTTCACCATATGACTTATTATCAAAAAAAAAAACTCTCCGCACATACACATAATTTTCTTCAAGAACTCATCCGAACTCAATACAAACTTGATCGTTAGCAGGACAT
Organism: Musa beccarii; assembly: GCA_024322285.1. Taxonomy (NCBI): domain Eukaryota; kingdom Viridiplantae; phylum Streptophyta; class Magnoliopsida; order Zingiberales; family Musaceae; genus Musa; species Musa beccarii. The sequence goes on along the minus strand of CM044395.1, from coordinate 58,661,055 downwards.
TAGTCGAGAATGCTCTTAACTAATTAATTTTATAGGTTTGAATAACTTTTAGCCTCTAATTGGGAGGATTTTTTTTTTGTTTTTGCCGAGAAGGAGTCATTGGAACTAACATAATCATATAATATTTTTATGAATGGATTCTAACGAGCCATATAACTGGAATGGTTAGATAAGATGAGATATCGAATACAAGTAACGAAGGGAAAAATGTGGGCCAAAAATACTTTATTATAAACTATACATTCAATGGTATCGATTTAATTGCTTTGTATAGAGTTTAATGATCGAAAAAAAAATCAAGAAGTGACCCTAAGCAATTGGAATATTACGACTAGTGTTTTTTAAGATCAATTTAACCAGAAATAGATAAATCACAAAAACACTCTGTGCAAAGTCATGTTCATCTTTAACAGAGACTGTGAAACAGACAGAAGAAGAAGACAAATATTACTGCAGAACAACATGAAAATAATAAGAGGGGATAAACTTATTTACAGCATGCTACCAGTAAAAACTTAAATGTGGACAAATGTGTGTGTATTATGGAATCAAAGATGAGCTGCTCGGTCCTCCGAGTCGCAGTGGACTGGCAGCGTATGATTCGCTTTGTCCGATCTCACGTGATGGTCCAGTCGATCACAATCGGAGCAAACACGCAGCAGCAACATTGAGCTCGCCCGGCCACCCCTCTCTCTCTCTCTCTCTCTCTGTTGATACATAGGAAATTAAGTGGAACACGGTCTCAGCCAATCCCCGTCGCTGTTCGGTCGCACCGACCGCATGGTATGTCTGAAAGGGTAGACGATGGAAGGAAGACAGGGATTGCGTTCATAACACCGCGTGCTAGTCACATCATCCCATGAGGCAATCGACTCCGGCGTCGATGTATAATTTGACTCTATTAATCAGCAGATCATCTCTTATATATTCGATAATATTGTATGTCATGTCATTCCAAAACTGGTAGAATCAACGGCGTTTGTAGGGGAGTGCCCAGAATTCTGCTTTCACGTGGGTTAAAGCCTTACTTTCTTGTGACCTCGAAGGCCAGACGAATTGCTGGTTTGAAGTCCAAGCCTACGGGGCCAAGAGGACAGGTAGAACAAGAAACCAGGAAAATTAGAGCACCTACCGCTGCTGCTGCTGCTGCTGTGGCTGTGTGTTTGAAGTGCAGGAAAGAATGGCGTCCTTTTGTTGGCAGGAAGGCGGGGCAGAGTCGATGGGGAAGAGGCGAGTCGCAACAATTTAGGATCACGTGCCTTTCTAAAGCAACGTCATCATCGATGACAGGAAGATGGCGACGAAGGCTTGGCACTACTACGCTGCTGATACACGTCCCATAAATACCATGCGTTGTCATCTACGTATCTCGCGTCGGCTGTGTTTTCTCTCGATGGAATGTATAGATCAGTGAGGATTTCTTTCGCTTGTAATTGCATGGTAACACAAATGATTGCATTCTGAAATATGTAGACTGCTCGTCTTCTGCGACAGGTCATAATGCCGCAAAGAAATACATTTCATCGGCAACCCAACATGCCAAAAAATTCACGCAGATGATAGCAAGGAGCCAGATGACCACAGTAGGAGATGCATTCTTGGTAGTCGAGCCTCCGACTTAGCCCAATATAAACACACATGCTAGCAGGCCCGATGCACGGTGGTCGTGTCATTCCACAAAGGTTCCCTTCCACGCTCGGCAAATCTTTGCGGTGAAGTTGTGGACCGCCGGTCGATGAGACTGATTTCGATTTGAGGATATGACATACACTCGGATACTTGAATGGTTGAATGTTATCATTCTTTTCAAGAAAAAAAAAATGGAGGATTTGAGATTCTTGAATGGTTGATGAAATGCATGAAGAAGCTTATGTAAGGATCTCTGTGCCCTTCGCCAGCTTGAGCACAGTGGAGTGACGCTTCCCCACTTGGTAAAGCTGATCCATGCATCTTCATGAATCAATCATGGAAGGCAAAGTTGTCAAAAGGTGAAGTAACGCCGGTGAAGCAGATGTAATGATGTTACCGTGGATGAGGTGCGAGAATGACCGGGAGAAGATCCGCTAATTGTCATGGATCACAGCTTTCCCTTTCCCCCACCAATGAGGGCGAGGTAGAAACGGAAAAGGAATGCTCGGTGTGTTTGCGAGACTTGGCTGCGCGACTTCCTATTGCCCTTTCGTTTCAGTTACGTTTTCGCTTGTTCTCATCTCCCCTCTCCTTTCCTCGAAAGTAAAGAAGGGAAGAAAGCAGCAATAATTACTATTGTTTGAGGGCGGTGGTAGGCCGGACGTGGAAATGGAATCCCACTTTAGAGCATCGTGCTTGCGAAGGCGGGGGACTCGGTGAAGTCAATGGTCGGGTCATCTCGTGACTCCATCGATCAAGCCATCGTACTCGTCATTTGCATTCCACGTATAATACGATTCATATGAATAAATTCCACTCTCACATGCTAATCACAACCGTATCTTTAAAAACAAAATTATAGATATATCATAGAATAATAAAAAATGATAGATCTTTTTCTTTTTGATATCATCTTTAAACTATATGGTTATTCTATAAAATTATTAACGATAATATCAATATCATTTAAGAGTTTATGAATATTATTTTTCTTTTCACCCACATCGAATTTTTAATATATAAAGAAAAACAATCTTTCGAATATAAAATAATAAAATAATATCATCATATATTTTCTTAATATCAAAATTAATTTTTAAATTTTTTACTCCCATAATTCATTATGTGTATCTCGCAAAACCACTAGCAACGATAGGTAGTTACGGTATACATTTGATGTCACGGATTTTGACAATTGTTATTATATATTTACACTTTCTTATAGTACGATGCATATGAACAACTTTCATTCTCACACGCTAATCAATGAATGAGATGCATGATGGAGAACCGAGGATCTAATGACAGAACATTCAATGCCAATAAGAAAAAATATGTTATATATGCGTAAGAATAATTTAATATATTCTTTGGTTTGATGAAAAAAAAGGATACGAGACCATAAATGATGATGGTGTAGTTCGAGGGTGAGAGAAGATAAGGAGTCAACCATAACAAGATGGAAGTGGTAACATTAGGAACTAAGAAAGCGAAAGGTTATAGATTCTAAGCAGAACAAGTAACTGAGGATGATGAGCATACATGCAAGACTATTGAGGTAAGCAATATAAAAAAATCATGATGTGAATGGCAAGGATGGAGATGTAACTATATCCATCGTGGAAGGCGAAAGTCTCCTAGAGGCAAGAATGTTCCAAAGTGATTGATAGTACTCACTGAAAGGAGGAGGTGAGGCATGGTAATCATTGAAATAAATAAGAAAAATATATTGTGACGACAAGGGGCATTTGTGATGAGGACATCAAGAGGGATTTTTTAAAATCAAATTAAATTTATCGTATAACAATCTATCAGGAGTCATTCCATCAGGGAATCAACTTCGGACGCTCGATGATGCATCCATTTATATCGATAATGCATATCTCTGTGAACCTCCGGTTACCGAGGATTGCTTCAATGCGACTAATGCCAATTTCATATAAGAAGAAAACAAAACAGAATCTGATGTGCTATCATTTAATTTTGGCATTGCACTGGAATATTTTGTCGGATTATGGAGTGTATTTATCATCATTCTTTTCAAGAAAGATTAGAGGATATTCTACTTCCAAGTGATGGATAATTTTTATGACAAAATTTATGTTGCAGTCAAGACACGGATCGCTAGGTTGATGATGGATTAAAGGTTGGGATGTGGTCAATGCGTACGAGTATCTCTACTTCATAATTTGAAGGTTATGCGACGCATGATCTCATGCTCTGTTATTTTTTATTTTTTATTTTTACGTTTGTTCATTAGATGGTCGTGTGATGATTTCGAGCGGGGATCTACCGCAGGATCCAAGGAATGGTTTGGTCTCTTACGTATAGATGATAAATGTGGGTGGTCGTCATCATCATAATGTGCAAAATATTTGGCAATATCAAAAAATTGTATGTGCTTCCCGTGAATTTCTTCAGGAGTGAAATGAGCTACTGCTGCTGCCGGAACAAGCAGCAAACGAGGGAATGAAAACATACAGTTGTATATTTTTCATATATTTTATAATTATTCACGTATTTTATGTTCAATATAACATACAATTATATCATATTATATTTTTAAAAAAAATATTAATGAATACATAAGTCGATCAATCATTAGATCCATCGACTCGAGATTGCACATGAATATTATTGTGGATTTAATATTATTTTCTATCGTTAATTACATAAACTTCTCCAGTAATCATTAATAAAAACAAGCATATCCGTATTTGGGTGTTAGCCAAGATGATATCTCAGGAACAAAAAGCATCTGGGAATCAACTTGGGACCATCAGAGATCCATCCATTTGCGTTGGAAATATGTGTGTTTTGGGGTCATTAGGTAATAAGAGTTGCACAGTCAAGTTAAATTTAGAGAAATAGGTACGAAATCAGTAATTTTGAAGGGAATACAAACAAGTGCAATTTTGTAGAAAACGAAAGAGACAAAAAGAGAAAAAAAAATTGCAGCCATTTCTTTCGCTCGAGTGGGAAAAATTCCCCACAAAATTCAGCACAAAAATGATGGGAAATCCTCATCTTCACCACTTGTGTATCAAACGAATCAATTTGTTGCGTGCCTTTGGGTTCCCAACAAAGACTTCCACAAATGTGAAAGCGAAGCGTGCGTTCCGCGACAAACCTCGTTGAGTCTCCCTCTTTCGCAAGGACGCTACATGTAAAGCGATCGTCGACCGTGTTCTCTTGGCTTGGGTGAGGAATCGTTTGCGGTGGGTGGGAGTCTTCATCCAGGTTTTGTCTTCCACGATGCCAATTGACATGTGGTGGCGACATTTCGTCCCCTGGAATAAGGTATTCATCGTGGAATAAGGTATTCCGCGATGACAATTGACATGCCGCGTTCTGATGTGCCGAGTCACGGACATCAGAATCAAACCATGTGGAATGAGAGAAGCATGAATTAGCTTTCACACTCGATGCGCTAATATCGCATATGGGCGGAATGGGATACGGTACAGCACAAATCAACGCAATTAAATGGCCGTGTCTTTCAAGTTTGAAATCCAGTACCAATCTCTTTCTTCGTTTAAATGGCGGGGTGGAAACACCACATAAGTCAAACAGGACCCGCAGGAGTCAAACACCACATAAGTCAAGTCTTTATTTATCGCCACCCCCGCATCAATCTCCACGTTTCACGGGAGTCTGGGATGGGAGCGCCGTCACGCCCACACGCCCACTCTATATGTATGCATGTCCTCAAGGGCCTACCATCTCTCGTGACACTATGCATTCACCAAATAGCATGGCCTATTGCAGCAGAAGCAAACACCCTGTGCCACGGCACTACTCTTTCGGGCTTTGGCTTACGAGCATTCTTTTGTTCACGGCGGCGACAACGCCGACGACGAAGGGGTGCGTAGAGGGTGAGAGGGACGCCCTCCTCGCCTTCAAAGCCGGCCTCGTCAAGGATCCTTCCCACCGCTTGTCATCATGGCGAGGCCGAGTAGACTGCTGCATATGGAGCGGGGTGGTCTGTGACAACAGAACCGGCCATGTCGTGGAGCTCAACCTCCAGAATTCAGACCCTTATAACAGTGAGACGTCTATCGGAGGTGAGATCAGACCATCCTTGCTCCTGCTTACTCATTTGGAGCGCCTCGACCTCAGCCACAATGACTTCGGTGGGATCCAAATCCCGAAATTTTTGGGTTCCTTTACCAAGTTGACGTATCTCAACGTCTCCTGGTCCAACTTCAACGGAGCCATTCCGCCCCAGCTGGGCAACCTGTCCAGCCTCCGCTCTCTCGATCTCAATTCTTATGGCTTATCGACCGATGGCCTGCACTGGCTCTCGCGTCTCTCTTCCTTGAGATACCTCGACATGAGCGGTGCGAACCTTTCCATGGCCTCCCACGATTGGCTTCAAGCGGTGAACTTGTTGTCCTCACTAAAAGAGCTGCAATTATCAGACTGTCGCCTCACCGACCTCCCCTCTTCTCTTTCCCATGTCAACCTCACAGCACTGGCCACTCTCGATCTCCATGGCAACCTCTTCAACTCCACATTCCCCAACTGGCTATGGAAACTCCACAACCTATCTTATCTCGATCTTAGTTCTTCTATGTTTCACGGTGCCATACCCGCCGGGATTGGAAAATTGACAGGTCTAAGAGAACTTTATCTTAAGGATAATTCATTTTCAGGTCCCATGCCTGCTGAGATAGGACTTTGTAATGGTCTAAAACGTATCTATCTAAGTCATAATTCACTCTTTGGACCCATGCCTGCTGAGACAGGGAATTTGACGGGTCTAAGAGAGCTTTATCTTGATCATAATTCACTCTTCGGAGTCATACCTTCTGGGATTGGGAATTTGACTGGTCTAAGAGAGCTTCATCTTAATGATAATTCACTCTTTGGACCCATACCTTTCGGGATTGGGAATTTGACTAGTCTACGTGAGCTTTATCTCAGTGATAATTCACTTACAGGTCCCGTACCCATTGAGATTGGCAAGCTTTCCAACCTCATTATTCTTTCTCTCTCTAAGAATTCCCTAGAGGGCACCATGTCTGAACTCCATTTCGCTCACTTAACCAAACTAAGTGAGCTTTATCTATTCGAAAACTCCCTAGTCATCTCAATAGACCACAATTGGGTTCCTCCTTTTCAACTCCAATATATTCAACTGAATTCTTGTAAGTTGGGTCCTGCATTTCCAAGATGGCTCCGTTCACAAAACTCCATTGAGGATTTGGATATGTCGAACACAAGCATTGAGGACGTCTCGCCCGATTGGTTTTGGAATAATTCTGCTTCATCTATAGATCTCTCCCAAAATCAGATTAACGGTACTTTGCCAATTTCCTTGGAGCATATGACAAACCTGACCATTCTGAAACTAAGTATGAATTTGCTTGAAGGCCCAATTCCTCGTTTGCCACCTTTCTTGCGTAATTTGTATTTGTATAATAATTCTTTTTCAGGATCGTTGCCATCAATCTTTCCCACACAAGAATTAGAACTCTTGGATCTCTCACATAACCGTATCAACGGGAACATACCATCATTTATCTGCAACTTAACACGACTTCGTATTCTCGATCTATCGGACAACCAAATATCAGGTGAAATCCCTTCGTGTTGGCAGGAGACAAACTTCCTTTCCTACATTAATCTGGCAAATAATAAGCTGTCGGGAGAAATTTCTAGCTCTATTGAAAAATGGAGTCGACTTAAGTCTTTGCACTTAAACAATAATAGTCTACATGGGCATCTTTCGTTGTCATTGAAACGTTACTATAAACTAATTTTGCTTGATCTTGGTGACAATAAATTCTCGGGTAACATACCTATGTGGATTACACAAAATTTAAAGCTAAAGGTACTCCGGCTATCCTCAAATATGTTTTCCGGTAACATTCCTGCGGAGCTTGGACAACTTGAGTATCTACATGTTATCGACCTTTCTAATAATAAATTATCAGGGCCAGTTCCAAGTTCCTTTGGCAACTTAGATACGGCAATGACTTATTGGCTGCAACATTTGACTTGCCGAGACGCACGACTGACTTATCGTGCATTGAAAAGCGATTGCCCTCTTTCGGAACTTTTTGATGACATTTACGATGATAGCATCACTTTAACTATGAAGGGAAAAAATTTCATCTTTTCAAACATTCTTTACCTGGTCAACATTATAGACCTTTCAAACAATAATTTGACAGGAGAAATCCCAGTAGAAATTGGGTCCCTTTCAGCACTTCAAACTTTAAATCTATCCAAAAACAATTTTGCCGGCCAAATTCCAGAGGCAATTGGTGGCATGAAGTCATTGGAAACTCTGGATCTGTCATTCAATAAGTTATCCGGAGTCATTCCTCGAAGCTTTTCGGCGCTGAATTCTCTGAACCACTTGAATCTGTCTTACAACAATCTATCGGGAGCGATTCCATCCGGGAATCAACTTCAGACGCTGGAGGATGCATCCATTTATATCGGAAATGTCCATCTCTGCGGACCTCCGGTTACCAAGAGTTGCTCCGACGATCCCAACGTCGATTCGACGGAAGAAGAGTACAAGCAAGGATCTCATGTGCTATCAATTTACTTTGGTACCGGGCTCGGATATTTGGTCGGCTTATGGAGTGTGTTCGTGATCATGCTGTTCAAGAAAGATTGGAGGCTCTTCTACTTTGCAACGGTGGACAAGATGTACGACAAAGCGTATGTGGCAGTCAAGATAAGAATGCGAAATTGACATGACGCGGAAATCAAAGGAAGGCCGGTCGAATGTGATGCAAGTTTCTTTCGTGTAATAAGCCTGATTTACTACACATTGCGGAAATCTATGTCTTTCAAGGCCAGCAGTCTTTGGTTTCGTCCAGATCGACAGAAAAAGGAGTGCAGGGAAGACTTCCACGGGGAGGGTGGAATCGTCTTACTAAATTGCACTACCGCTGGACTAATTCCGCACGCTTCCCTTCGAGCCTCCTTTTTGGCGACGGCACTCGTTTTTGTTTGGACGGTTCCGTGGAAATATAGTAGAATTGATCTCTGAATCCGTCAGATTGTACTCTCACCATTGTATTATCCTCCTCCTCTGCTGTGGTGTCCGTGGACTTCATGCTGCTGCAGCCTGCAGAGTCTACGCTTCACGAAAGGTTTCAACGATCATGCACTTGTTGTTCTGCATTCGTATCTGGCAAAACCTGGCGCTTGATTCTGAAGTTCTACTACTCTACATAACTGACACATCATGATTGATAGTATAAGTTAATGTACAGCATACTACCCGTAAAAACTAAAATGTGGACAAATGTGTGTGTATCATGGAATCAAAGATGAGCTGCTCGGCCTTCCGAGTCGCAGTGGACTGGCAGCGTATGATTCGGTTTGTCCGCTCTAACGTGATGGTCCGGCCGATCACAATCGGAGCAAACACAGCACAGCAACATTGAGCTCCCCCCTCTCCTCCCCCGCCCCCCCTCTCTCTCTCTCTCTGTTGATACGTAGGAAATTAAGTAGAACACGGTCTCAGCCGATCCCCGTCGCTGTGCGGTCGCATTGACCGCATGGTATGTCTGAAAGGGTAGACGATGGAAGGAAGACAGGGAATGCGTTCATAACACCTCGTGCTAATCACATCATCCCATGAGGCAATCGACTGCAACGACGATATATAATTCGACTCTATTAATCAGTGGATCATCTCCTATATATTCGATAATATTGTATGTCGTATCATTCCAAAACAGGTAGAATCAACGACGTTTGTAGGGGAGTGCCCAGAATTCTGCTTTCACGTGGGTCAAGGCCTTACTTTCTAGTGACCTCGAAGGCCAGACGAATTGCTGGTTTGAAATCCAAGCCTCTGGGACCGAGAGGACAGGTAGAACAAGAAACCAGGAAAATTAGAGCACCTACTGCAGCGGCTGCTGTGGCTGTGTGTTTGAAGTGCAGGAAAGGCAGGAGGACAGGGCAGAGTCGATTGGGAAGAGGCGAGTACCCAGGGCCTGAAGAGAGGACCGGAGAGGGAACTTCTGCCGTTCATTCTGTAATCATGCTAATTTTCCGATCGGAGGGATCGGGTCGAAAACTCCTCCAACATTAATCGCTTGTGAGGACCCAGCAAAACTAAGACACATCTCTACTCATCTCTAGAAGCCCCGAGAAGACCTAGATCACTTCAGCCTCGACAAGGAATCCACCCTGCACGTCCAAACAATGTCTTGGGGTTGCTTCTACCTAATCTTCATTGGTTCAAGTCCAATCATACAATCATCATGCAGGCCATCAGGATAAGCTTGTGCCTACGAGACAAAATTAGACTGTCATTTCTCGATCGACAAGATCGACGATATGAAGATAATAATAATTTATATCCTCATCGAATTATTTATGTGAGATGCAAAATACTCATCAATTGTTGGAAAAAAATTATTAATGCAAAATAATTCTTTTCTCTTTTTATGTATCAAAATGAGTTTCTCATTAAAATACCAACTTGAAATCAAAAGTAAATATTAACTAGAATAATATATAAACTAGGACAATGAATCAATCATAAGCAAGATCGAAATTTTAACGTGAAAAACCCAATGTGGGAAAAATCACGGGACTGTAGTCCATTTCAAACTTCAACTATCACTAATAATGATAATAGGTTTACAATAAGTCTTCTCTAAAATAATAAGAGGATCATAATAACATCAAGACCACATATCTTGGCTCAACAAATAACATATCATCATCACATAGATGGATCTTATCAAAGAAAAAATTTAGATCTCACCAAATAAGTATAGCAAGATAGTACTTCAGAGAGGGTAAACTGTAGATTAGCACCATTAGGATTGTAAAGCTTGCTGCAAGGATTCTTCACATAAAATTTGAGCCAAAACTAACGAAGTTTGGCCACTGATCGTCAAGTAGAAAACTCTCTTTCCTTTTTCTCTCTCTCTCGTCGCCGCCACAATTCGTTGCATGCATCGCTTCCGTATTTTTTTTGCCCTCAACTGCACACGCCTCTTTTTTTCTCTCTTTTTTATTTATTGATTTGGGCTCAGTGCTCCAATTATCGAGTCTAAACCCATAAGTGGACTGGACCCAATAATTCTTCCCCTTCAGCTCATATGGTGGGCTGTATTAAGCCCGCTCTTCACCTACATACCTTAAGCTTCTACCTAGTAAAAACTTTATCAACATGTCTGATCCATTCTCATTGGTATATACTTTTTCAACCGTAATTCTTTCATCTCAAGCACATCACGAATCCAATGGTATCTCACATCAATATGTTTGAATCTAGAATCGTATGTTGAATTCTTGGAGAGGTGTATGGTACTCTGACTATCACAGTAAATAGTATATCCTTCTTGTTTCAAACTCAATTCATATAGAAACTTTTTCATCCACAAAGTTTTCTTATAAGCTTCAGTAATGACTATGTATTCTACTTCTGTGATTGATAGAGTAACATAATTTTGTAACTTAGACTGCTAAGAGACTGCTCCCCTTGTAAATGTCATCAAGAATCCTGAAGTGAACTTCCTGGAATCAGTATCACTTGTCATGTCTGCATATGTGTACCCTTCTAACATAGGTTCATCATTACCAAAACATAAACACAATCTCGAAGTACCTCTTAGATATCTTAATATTCATTTTATTGCTGCCCAATATTTTTTTCCAGGATTAGAGAGAAATCGACTAACAACTCCAACTGCATGAGTTATATTTGACCTAGTGCAAACCATAGCATACATCAAATTGCCTACCGCAGATGAGTAAGGTATTCTGGATATTTCTTCTTTTTCTTTCTCACTTGTCAGACATTGTTTTGAGCTGAGCTTAAAATGACCTGCAAGTGGAGAACAAACTGCTTTGGCTTTACTCATATTGAATCTTTCAAGAACCTTCTCGATGTACATCTCCTTAGATAGCCAAATCTTCCCTTTCTTCCTATCACGAAGAATCTTCATGCCAAGTATTTGTTTTGCTGATCCTAAGTCTTTCATAGCAAAAGACTTACTTAGCTCTCTTTTAAGTTTTTCAATTTTATCAGCATCATGGCCAACAATCAATATATCATCAATATATAATAGGAGAATAATGAAATCATTATATGAAAACTTTATTTTAAACACATAATGATCAGATGCGATTTTATTGTACCTCTAGTTTATCATAAAGGAATTAAACTTCTTGTACCACTGTTTGAGTGTTTGTTTGAGACCATATAAACTTTTCCTTAGCTTGCACATTAGATTTTCTTTTCCTTTGACTTTGAAACCTTTTAGTTACTCCATGTAAATTTCTTCTTCTAGGTCACCATGAAGAAATACAATTTTCACATCAAGTTGCTCAACTTCTAAATTCAAGCGGGCAACAAAACCAGGAACAACTCGGATAGAGGATATTTTCACCACAAGAGAAAATATTTCTTCAAAGTTAATATCTTTCTTCTGACCGAATCCTTTCACAACTAGTCATATATTATATATTTGTTGTAAGCTATTATTTTCATTCTTTAATCTATAAACTCATTTATTCTTGAGAGCTTTCTTCTCTTTAGGCAACTTTACCAAGTCATAAGTGTGGTTCTCAAGTATGGATCTCATCTCTTCTTGAATGGCTTTAACCCACTCATTCTTGTGCTCATGTAAAATAGCTTCTTAGTAAGTTTCTGGCTCTCTCTCATCAATAAGCATAACATACTTATGTGGAGGATATTTTGTAGATGATTTTCGCTCTCTCGTGGATCTTTTTAATAGAATCTCAACTAGTGGTGGAGGTGCTTGCTCAATAGGTTCAGCATCATCAACTGTACGAGTATCATAACTGATATTCTAACCATATTCTTCTTCATCATCTCCTCCATGATTATCATGAACTATAGGTGAAGAAACTAGACCTAAACTCCAAGAAATATAAACAGAAGTTTTTGGCTTCTTAACATTATCACCATCATCAAATAGTTGGTCTTCAAGAAACACAACATCCCTGCTTCTAATAATCTTATTATTCACTGGATCTCATAATCTGTATCCAAACTCCTCATGACCATATCTCAAGAAAATGTATGCTTTTGTTTTATTATCAAGCTTGGATATCTCATTTTTGGGAATATGTACAAATATTTTACACCCAAATTTTCTCAAATGATCATAAGATATATCTTTCCCTTTCCATATTCTCTCTGGAACATCACCTTTCAGAGGAATTGATGGAGAAAGATTTATCAGGTCAACTGTAGTTATCATAGCCTCCCCCTAAAATGACTTAGGTAACTTGGCGTGGAAAAACATACACCTAATCTTTTCTTCAATGGTTTTGTTCATCCTTTCTACCACACCGTTTTACTGAGGAGTTTTTGGAACTGTTTTCTCAAGCTTGATACCATGAAACCTATAATAATTCTCAAAAGGACCTCTGTACTCGCCACCATTATATGCTCGAACACTCTTTAGCTTTTTGCAAGTTTTTCTTTCGACACTGACATGAAATTCTTTGAAGACATCGAGTACCTAGTCTTTAGATTTCAAAACACAAGCCCAAACTTTTCTAGAATGATCATAAATAAAAGTAACAAAATAAAGAACACCTCTAAGAGTTCTAGTTTACATAGTACAAACATCAGTATGAACTAAATCAATAATATTTGATCTTCTTGATGATGGATAAGTATGAAATATAACTCTATGTGTTTTTCTAACTAAGCAATGATCACAAGATTTAAGAGATGTACCTTGCAACTCTGGTAAGAATTGTTTTCTAGCAAGAGTTTGAAGTCTTTTCTCACTGATATAACCAAGCCTCTTATACCAAAGATCTATGCTTTCACCCTTTTGAATTACATTAATCTCTCCTTTATGTAGCTTAGCTTTCATAATATAAAAAGAGTTTAACTTCTTTCCTCTCGCCACAACTAGAGAACCTTTAGTGAGCTTCTATTTATTTTCACCAAAATAGTATGTAAATCCCTCATTATCAAGTCTGCTTATCAATATCAAATTCAGACGAATATCTGGAACATGTCTAAATATCAATTTGCTACAATACCTATAATCTTAGATGTACCACTATTTTTCATTCTAACATTGCCAAAATCAACAGCAGTGTAAGATATGAAGAAATCACTATAAGAAATAACATAAAATGAAGCACCAAAGTCAATTACCCAGTTATTGTCCTGAGCTACAAGACTAATACATCAATTATTATAATTAATAATGATATTACCTTCAGCAGTAATTGTATTGGTCTCTTTCTCATTTTTTTTTTCATTCTGTTCTCGCTTCTAAAACCTATACTCTTTCTTCATATGACCAGGCCTGTTGTAATGGAAACACTTAATATCTTTTCTATACTTGGATCTTCCTCTGTAACCATATGGATTTTGTTACGAATCTTTTACTTTCTAAGCTTTGGATAATGTTTTGGATAATGTTATAAAGTTATCTAGTAGGGAGTCGATTACTGATTCGGTTAGGAGTCGATTACGGAGTTGGTTAATAAGAGTCCAAGTCTTGGGAGACTCTATAAATAGGGATGTAACTATTTCTTTCAGACAATGAGAAAGAAAGGAAGAATCATTTAGTCTTTTGGCTAAACTAAGGAGGTCGATCCCTTCGAAGCGATCAAAGGAGGTCGATCCTCTCGAAGCAATCAAGGAGGTCGATCCCCTCGAAGTGATCATTTATCCCCTTTTTCCCCACTTCCTCCGCTTCTCCTCCGCTTCTCCTCCGCTTCTTTTGCCTTTTCCACGATAAAACCTTAAGAGGTCTTATCAGATTTCTACTGTGACTTATTCCATGCCTTTCATGTTTTTCAGTAACAGGTGCATTAGAAGAAGATTCTCCTTGTTCTTTCCTTCTTGTACTTTCATTCAGTAAACTATCTTTAACCATATCTATGGTTAGAGTCCCCTCTGGCGTGAAGTTATAAATTGTCACCATATACGTTTTCCAACTTTCTGGTAAAGAGCTGAGAAGTAACAATCCCTGTATTTCATCATCTATACTCATTTTCATAGCAATCAACTTGTTTGCAAGATTCTGAAATATGTTTATGTGCTTAACAATGTTGTCACCATCTTTATACTTCAAATTAACAAGTTTTCTGATAAGAGAAATTCTATTTCCAATTGTCTTTTTCACAAAAAGATTTTCTAATCTTTGCCAAACAATATCAGCTCTAGTTTCATCAGAAATATGCTCATGCAAATTTATATCCATCAATCTTCTAATATAGGCAATAGCCTTTTTATGTTGGACCTCTCATTCCTCCTCTTCCATAGTAGAAGATTTTTCTTTAATTTTGATGGGCTTATACAAATCTTTGCAATAGAGCAAATCTTCCATCATATGCCTCCTAGTAAAATAATTTGATGAGTTCAATTTAATCATATTATCTGACTCTTCCATTTTAATAATACAAGAAAATTAATAGCAAAGAACCTGGCTCTAATATTACTTGTTGAGAAAAATATGTTAATGTAGAATAATTATTTTTCCTCTTTGTGTATCAAAATGAGTTCATCGTCAAAATACTAACTTGATATCAAAAATAAATATTTATCAGAATAATATATAAACAGTAGGACAATGAATCAATAAGTGAAATCGAATTTTTAACGTGAAAAACCTAATACGGAAAAAATCACGGGACCGTAGTCTACTTCAAACTACCACCATCACCAATAATGATAACATGTTTATAATAAATCTTCTTTAAAATAACAAGAGAATCATAATAATATCAAGACCACATATCTTGACTCAAGAATAACATATCATTATCACATAAATGAATCTTATCAAAGTAAAAAATTTAAGTTTTACCAAATAATTATAGCAGGAAAGCACTTGAGAGTAAGCTGTAGATCAGTACCATTGGGATTGTAGAGTTTACTGTAAAAATTCTTCACATAAAATTTGGATCAAAAACGACGAAGTTTGACCATTAATCGTCAAGTAATAAACTCAATATCCTAATTTATTTTTTTTACTTTTTCTTTCGATGCCGCCACAGTTCGCTGCACGCACCGCCTAACTTTTTTTTTTTCCTTCAACTGTACACGCTTCTTTTTCTCTTATTTATTTATTTATTGATTTGAGCACAGTGGCTCAATGGGCTGGACCCAACATCAATAAGGTACACCGAGTTGTGATGGTTTCAGATCTAATTTTCCATCGGAATAATCACCCCTTAAAATTTCGATGCATGATTTGGTCCCTTGCAACTCCGTTAATGTGCACCTCATTCGATATCGATGCAGCATTTAGTGTACGCGGAAACATCATATTCCATGCGAGTGGAAGAGTTAAGACGCACCGAGCAGGAACTAACAATAGCTGGTCTCTAACATAACAGGGGTCAAAAGGTTGGGCTGCACGGGTACAGCAGATATAGTGACAGCACTATCGATTAGATGTGAGAACGATATGGGAACGATCCACTAATTGTCAATGGATGTCGGCCTTCACTTCCCACCACGGATGAGGGTGAGGTGGGAATGGAAAAGGACTTGACTACGACTTCTTCTCGTCCTTTCGTTTCAGTTTGCTTTTTCTTTTTTTCTTTTTTTTTCCCTTCTCCTTCTCTCTGAATCATCCCATCCCTGGATGATGATCTAAGATACTGAAGAGTGAGAACTCCTTTAAGATAGTGAGGAGAAACGAAGACGTAAATGAAAAATCTGGAAAAGAAAAGACCAGGAAAATGGCCTCTTTGATTTCTCGACGTGAAAGAAAGCATGCAAGAAGCTTCCGAGAAAGCCTTGGAAAGACGAACTATATTAAAGTTGGGAAACCGACGGAGATGAGACGAGGTGGTGTTAGGCCCGATGTGGCATCCCACTCCCGATCGATGGGGTCACTTTAGATCTCCTCTTGCGTCGGCAGGAGACTCCATCAAGGTCTGGTCGTTTTACTAATTAAACCTATTCTTGGTTCTATAAACGCATGCATGTCCAACGTATTCTATCTATCCACGAAGTAGCCATTCATTCACCATACGGAATGGACGAGAGAAGCACGTACACTGTCTCGCTGCACTGCTCTTGCCTACTGAGCGTTCTGTTCCTGACGCTTGCGACGGCGACGAGAATGTCGAAGGGGTGCATGGACGCGGAGAGGGACGCCCTCCTCGCCTTCAAAGCCGGCATCGACGACCCATCCCACCGCTTGTCGTCGTGGCGACGCCGAGTGGACTGCTGCAGATGGAGCGGCGTGGTGTGCGACGACAGCACCGGCCACGTCGTGCAGCTCAATCTCCAAAATGCGGGGAACATGACTTTCGAGTCGGTCGAGGCGGCTCTGCGTGGTGAGATCAGTCCATCCTTGCTCTCTTTAACGCATTTGGATCGCTTGGATCTCAATCACAATGACTTCGAGGGTTCCCGGATCCCAGCATTTCTGGGCTCTTTTCCGAAGCTGAGATACCTCGATATCTCTTGGTCCAACTTCAGCGGAGCCATTCCGCCCCAGCTGGGCAACCTGTCGAGCCTCCGCTATCTGGATCTGCGTTCGTACGGCTTAACCACCGACGGCCTAGACTGGCTCTCGCGTCTCTCTTCCCTGAGATACCTCGACATGAGCGGCGTGAACCTCAGCACCGCCTCCCACAACTGGATACATGCAGTGAACCGGCTGCCCTCCCTGCAACAACTCTATTTGTCATCTGGTTGTGGCCTCACCACCCTCCCCGCTTCTCTTTCCCATGTCAACCTCACGGCCCTCGCCGCTCTCGAGCTCCGTGATAACTTGTTCAACTCCACCTTCCCCAGCTGGCTTTTTGAACTCCCCCGCCTCTCCTATCTCGCAATCAGTAACTCTGAATTGCATGGCACCATACCGGCTGGGTTTGGAAACTTGACTCGTCTTACACGGCTCGACCTCACCGGCAACTCGCTTGCCGGTTCCATACCCGCCGATATATGGAGTTTGACCAGTCTGACCCTGCTCGACCTCAGCCATAATTTGTTTACGAGTCGTCTTCTACCTCAGATCGGGAACATGACTCGTTTGTCACAGCTAACCCTCGTTCACTGTTCGCTTGTTGGCTCCATCCCTACCGAGATCGGGTACCTGACTAGTCTCACGGATTTAAGCCTCAGCGGTAATTCACTGACGGGTCAAATACCCATCGAGATCGGGAATCTGTCTAATCTAACCAATCTCGACCTGAGTCATAATCTGCTGTCCGGACTTGTACCACCAGAGATTAGCAAGCTTTCCAACCTAATCACCCTCGATCTCTCCAGTAGCTATTTGGAGGGAACTGTGTCCGAACGCCATCTCGCTAACACCACAAAGCTAATTGTCCTGTGCCTGTACGATAACCCCTTGGCCATGCAATTCCACCACAACTGGGTCCCGCCGTTTCAACTCCAGACCGTTAAATTGGATGCCATTAAATTGGGCCCTACGTTTCCCACCTGGCTTCGTTCCCAGAAATCCATCATGGATTTGGATATGTCCAACGCGAGCATCCAAGACGCGGTGCCCCATTGGTTCTGGAAGAATTCTTCTTCTTCCAGCATCATGGATATCAACCTCTCCCACAATCAAATCAGTGGCACTCTGCCAGCGTCCTTGGAGAGCATGACCTGCTTGATGTTCTTAAATTTGAGCTCCAATATGCTTCGAGGTCACATTCCTGCTTTGCCATCGAACCTACAAGCACTGGACCTATCGAACAATTCTTTGTCCGGTTCGCTTCCACGGACCCTGTCACCGCTCTTGGTATACTTATTCCTCTCCCGCAATTATTTTCGCGGAAGCATACCACCCGACATCTGCGACTTGCAGCAACTCTATGCTCTCGATCTATCGAACAACCAGATATCCGGAGAAATTCCTCATTGTTGGCAGGAGGCAACGAAACTATTCTTCGTTAATCTGGCGAATAATAGGCTGTGGGGGAAAATTCCTGACTCCATCGGAAACTTGAGCAATCTTGAGTTCTTGCACCTAAACAACAACAGTCTCTCTGGACGTATTCCGCCGTCGTTGCGATATTGCAATCGGTTAGCTATTATTGATCTCGGCGACAACAAATTTTCCGGGGACATACCGACATGGATCGGACAGAGCTTGCAAAATCTGGAGGTGCTTCGATTGCGATCAAATATGTTCTCAGGCAACATTCCTATGCAACTCGGGCAGCTGAGAGATCTTCAGATCATCGACCTCTCCAATAACAGACTGTCGGGGTCGGTGCCGCACTCGTTTGGCAATTTCAGTGCAATGATCTCTATCTCCAAGTCGATGTCCTCTACGATATCAAAAAATGTAGAGTTTGTGCTATCCTCTTTTGTGGCCAGCGAAAGCATATCTCTGGTCACGAAGGGAGATGAGTTCAGTTTCTCGACCATTCTCAATCTCGTGAAAAGCATCGACCTTTCAGATAACGAGCTATCCGGAGCGATTCCTACGGAAATTGGTTCTCTGTTTGCACTCCAAACTTTAAATTTATCCAGAAATAGTTTTGGCGGCAGGATTCCTGCAGCGGTTGGTCGGATGAAGTCATTGGAAACATTAGATCTGTCGTTCAATGAGTTGTCTGGGGTCATTCCCGAAAGCTTTTCAGCGCTGGATTCTCTGAGCCACTTGAATTTGTCGTATAACAATCTATCAGGAGCCATTCCATCGGGGAATCAACTTCGGACGCTCGATGATGCATCCATTTACATCGGTAATGCATATCTCTGTGGACCTCCGGTTACCAAGAGTTGCTTCAATGAGACTAATGCCGATTTCATAGAAGAAGAAAATAAAACAGAATCTGATGTGCTATCGTTTAATTTCGGCATTGCACTCGGATATTTGGTCGGATTATGGAGTGTATTTATCATCATTCTTTTCAAGAAAGATTGGAGGATATTCTACTTCCGAGCGATGGATAACTTTTATGACAAAATTTATGTTACAGTCAAGATACGGATCGCTAGGTTGATGACGGATTAAAGGTTGGGATGAGGTCAATGCGTACGAGCATTTCTACTTCGTATTTTGAAGGTTATGTGACACATAATCTCAAGCTCTTTTTTTTTTTTTTTTTTTTTGCTTTGTTCATTAGATGCTTGGAAATATTACAAATATTATACGGCTAATATTGGGTTTTCAATGATTGGCTGCAGGAATGGTTTTGTTGATTAGATGGTTGTGTGATGATTTCGAGTGGGGTTCTACCGCTGGATCCAAGTAATGGTTTGGTCTCTCATATATGGATGAAAAATGCTGGAATAAGCAAACGATTGAATGAAATCATTCAATTATATATTTTTCATATATTTTATATGTTCAATATAACCTACAATTATGATATAATTTGTTTTTGAAAAAATATTAATAAATGCGTAATTGGATCAGTCATTAGATCCAGTGAGTCCAGATTGCACATGAATATTATCATAGATTTAATATTATTTTTTCTTCTATCATTAACTATATAAACTTCTCCGGTGATCATTAACAAAAAAAAAGCACGCTTAAGTACATAAAAAACTCACAGGAGTCACCCACATCTCCAAGGTAGCTCAGCGCATCGCATCCGTCCATTTGGGTGTTAGATAGGATGATCTTTCGGGAACAAAAGCATATGGGAGTCAACTTGGGACCACGGAGATACATCAATTTGCGCTGTAAATCAATATCTTTATTGTTAATTAGGTAATAAGAGTTGTACAATCAAGTTAAATTTAAAGAAATAAGTAATTTTGAAGGGAATACAAAAAAGTGTAATTTTGTAGAAAACGAAAGAGCTAAAAAAGAAAAAAAAATTGCAGCCATTTCTTTCGCTCGTGTGGGAACAATTCCCCACAAAATTCATCACAAAAATGGTGGGAAATCCACATCTTCACCACTTGTGTATCAAACGAATCAATTTGTTGCGTGCCTTTGGGTTCCCAACAACGACTTCCACAAATGAGAAAGGGAAGCGTGCGTTCCGCGACAAACCTCGTTGAGTCTCCCTCTTTCGGAAGGACGCTACATGTAAAGCGATGGTTTACCGTGTTCTCTTGGGTGAGGAATCGTTTGCGGTGGGTGGGAGTCTTCATCCACTTTTTGTCTTACGTGATGACATTTGACATGTGGTGGCGACATTTCGACCCCTGGAAAAAGGTATTCATCGCCTCCATGCATTTTATCTTGGCTAAGAAGATGATGCGTTCCGATGTGCGGACATCAGAATCAAACCGTGTGGAATGAGGGAGGCATGAATTAGATTCCACACCATCGCATTTGGGTCGAATGAGACATTCTACGCAATCCAACAAGTCCCATTAAATGGCCGGGTCTTTCAAGTTTGAAATCCAGCATCACTCTCTTTCGTTCTTGCGAACCGAGCCCCAATTTTGGGACCCAGGCAGGGTAGAAACCAAGTTCGAGTAACCTACACACTGTGCACGGACTGCAGATCCAGCAGGAGTCGAATCCCACAAAAGTCAAGTATTTTATCTATCTATCGCTACCAGTGCATCAATCTTCACGTTTCACAGGAGTCTATGATGGGTTGCGGGATGGGAAGGCCATCACGCCCGCACACCCACTCTATATATACATGTCCTCCACCGCTTACCTTCTCTCAGTACACTCAGCACTCACCAAATAGCATCATGGCCTCTTGCAGCAGCAGAAGCAAACACCCTGTGCCACCGCACTGCTCTTTCGGGCTTTGGCTTACAAGCATTCTTTTGGTCACGGCGGCAACAACGACGACGACGAAGGGGTGCGTAGAGGGTGAGAGGGACGCCCTCCTCGCCTTCAAAGCTGGCCTCGTCAAGGATCCTTCCAGCCGCTTGTCATCATGGCGAGGCCGAGTAGACTGCTGCAGATGGAGCGGGGTGGTCTGTGACATCAGTACCGGCCATGTCGTGGAGCTCAACCTCCACAATTCAGACCCTTATGACAATGAGACGTCTATCGGAGGTGAGATCAGACCATCCTTGCTCCTGCTAACTCATTTGGAGCGCCTCGACCTCAGCTACAATGACTTCGGTGGGATCCAAATCCCGAAATTTTTGGGTTCCCTTACCAATTTGACGTATCTCGACGTCTCCTGGTCCAACTTCAGCGGAGCCATTCCTCCCCAGCTGGGCAACCTGTCCAGCCTCCGCTATCTCGTTGTCCATTCGAATGGCTTATCGACCGATGGCCTGCACTGGCTCTCGCGTCTCACTTCCTTGAGATACCTCGACATGAGCTTTGTGGAACTTTCCATGGCCTCCCACAATTGGCTTCAAGCGGTGAACATGTTGTCCTCACTAGAGGAGCTGCAATTATCAGACTGTGGCCTCACCGACCTCCCCTCTTCTCTTTCCCACGTCAACCTCACAGCACTGGCCACTCTGGACATCAGTGACAACCTCTTCAACTCCACCTTCCCCAGCTGGCTATGGAAACTCCACAGCCTCTCTTATCTTGATCTCAGTTCTTCTATGTTTCATGGTGCTATACCCGCTGGGATTGGAAATTTGACTGGTCTAGAAGGGCTTTATCTTAACAATAATTCGCTTTTAGGTCCCATACCTATCGAGATTGGAAATTTGAATAGTCTAGTACTTATCAATCTCACGAGTAATTTACTCTCTGGATCGTTACCTACTGAGATGGGCAAGCTTCCTAAAATCACTTTTCTTTCTCTCTCTAGAAATTGCTTGCAAGGTACTGTGTCTGAACTTCATTTCGCTAACTTAACCAAATTAACTGAGCTTGATTTATCCAAAAACTACCTTATCATATCAATAGACCAGAATTGGGTGCCTCCTTTTCAACTCCGATCCATTCAACTGAATTCTTGTAAGTTGGGTCCTGTATTTCCAAAATGGCTCCGTTCACAAAACTTCATCGAGGATTTGGATATGTCGAACACAAGCATTGAGGACGTCTTGCCTGATTGGTTTTGGAATAATTCTGCTTCATCTATAGATCTCTCCAAAAATCAGATTAATGGTACTTTGCCAACTTCCTTGGATCATATGACAAACCTGGCCACTCTGAAACTAAGTATGAATTTGCTTGAAGGCCCGATTCCTCGTTTGCCACCTTACTTGAGTTATTTGTATTTGTATAATAATTCTTTTTCAGGATCGTTGTCATCAATCTCTCCCACACTAGAATTGCAACTGTTGGATCTCTCACATAACCATATTAATGGGAGCATACCATCATTTATCTGCAACTTGACACATCTTCGTATCCTCGATCTATCGAGCAACCAAATATCAGGTGAAATGCCTTGGTGTTGGCAAGAGACAAACTCCCTTTTCTACATTAATCTAGCAGATAATAAGCTCTCGGGAGAAATTCCTAGCTCTATTGAAAAATTAACTCAGCTTCGGTCTTTGCACTTAAACAATAATAGTCTACATGGGCATCTTCCGTTGTCATTGAAAAATTGCAGTGGACTAGTTTTTCTTGATCTTGGTGATAATAAATTCTCGGGTAGCATACCTAGGTGGATTGCACAAAATTTTCAAAATCTAGAGGTGCTCCGGCTATGCTCAAATATGTTTTTTGGTAACATTCCTACAGAGCTTGGACAACTTCATCATCTACATATTATCGACCTTGCTAGTAATAATTTGTCAGGGCCAATTCCACGCTCCTTTGGCAAATTAAATGCAACAAAGACTTATTGGCAACGACAATTGACTAGTCGAGACGCACATATATCTTATAGAGCATTGACAAGTGGGATCCCTGTTTTTTCGTATTTTGATGGCACTTATGATGATAGCATCACTCTAACTATAAAGGGAAAAAGTCTCATCGTTTCAACCATTGTTAAACTGGTCAATATTATAGACCTTTCAAACAATAATTTGACAGGAGAAATCCCAGTAGAAATTGGGTCTCTTTCAGAACTCCAAACTTTAAATCTATCAAGAAACAATCTTGTCGGCCAAATACCAGCAGCAATCGGTGGCATGAAGTCATTGGAAACTCTGGATCTGTCATTCAATAAGTTATCCGGAGGCATTCCTCAAAGCTTGTCAGACCTATATTTTCTGAATCACTTGAATCTGTCTTACAACAATCTATCAGGAGTTATTCCTTCGGGAAATCAACTACGAACACTCAATGACACATCTATTTATATCGGCAATGCATATCTATGTGGAGCTCCCCTCACCAAGAGTTGTTACAATCTTAAAAGTAACAATGTGACAAAAGAAGACAACAAAGACGGATCCCTTGTGCCATCATATTATCTCAGTATCATACTCGGATATTTGGTTGGATTATGGAGCATATTTATCATTCTGTTGTTCAAGAAAAATTGGAGGGTTTTCTATTTTCAGATGTTCGATAAAATATATGATAAAGCTTATGTTGCCATCAAGATTAGAATTGCTAGATTAACAATTGATTGAGGGTGAGGACGTCATCGAAAGTGAATGTAATGGGAGTATCTTGTGTGTTGTATCCATAGTAAGTTTGAAGCTTGGAAAATGATATCATCATAGAGATTCTGGAATGGTTGCTCTTCAAACTCTCTCTCTCTCTCATCATAGAGATTCTGGAATGGTTGCTCTTCTCTCTCTCTCCTTTTTTGTTTCATGTTTGTAAATATTGTGTGTAATGTGAAGATGGAAACATAATCGTTGAATCATGCTGGAAAGAATATTGTTATGAAGAATACATTGAATTATTATAATATAATATTTTTATAATATTATGTTATATATTTTATACTTTTAATATATTACAGTATATTATATTTATTTTTTAAAAATAATATTAAATCTCGACCCACCGATTCAATCGTTAATCCGACACCTATGCTGACGATAACGCCATAAAAATCCCACGGTATTATGCGCCTAATGGAAACAGCCATTCTTTCACGTCATGTGCTTATGGCAATGGAAGACTGGCCGATTCAATGACGGGCCATTTCCGTAGCAGTTTCCCACGTCCCGTCCATCCAAAAGTGGGAGATAATAAAAGGATAGAGAAGTCACTTCAACTCCGTTCGCAGCAGCCGTGGAAGCTTCTTGGCAGGCGGGCCGGCGGTGGGTGGCTCGAACCAGTTGGCGTCCGGGGTCAAATTTGACAAGGATGGGTGAGTCTCCATGGCATTCCACGATTGGGACGACCATTATGGAGTCCCGTCCTGGTCCCTCCAGGATTCCTCGCACACACTGTGCCCGTTCTTCAGAGAAAGGAAGAGATTCGACTGCTGAAGCCATTTTACCCTTCGGAGCTTTTTTGACCTCAACTCTGTGTGCGTCCTTCCTGGCAGCTGCACTTCCATGGCCATTAGATTAGGAGTCCAAGTTGGACGAAAGGACGAAAAAGATTAGCACTCACGTTATAATATGTATCCTTCTTCACTACTTTGATCACATGGGATGCGGGATGGAGACGAAGGGACCTGTCATTTCACAAGAGGATCCAATGGCAATCGGGGAGACCAATTGTTGATCCAACCACGTTCTGTATCTTGTATTCATATATACATGTTCTCCGCCGTGTCGCCTGTCAACCAAGTCGTCATTCGTTCACCAAAGAGCATGGGCGACACAAGAAGCCCATCCCATGCGTCGCTGCTCTGCTCTTGCCTAATGAGCGTTCTGTTCTTCACGCTTGCGACGACGACGAGGGGGTGCATGGAGGCGGAGAGAGACGCCCTCCTCGCCTTCAAAGCCGGAATCCTCGACCCATCCCGCCGCTTGTCCTCGTGGCGTCGCCCAGTGGACTGCTGCAGATGGAGCGGCGTGGTGTGCGACAACGCCACGGGCCACGTCGTGCAGCTCAACCTCCAGAATGCGGAGGCTTACTACGACAATTCGACGGCGTTGGGGGGTGAGATCGGTCCATCTTTGCTTTCTCTAACTCATTTGCGCCGCTTGAATCTCACTCAGAACGACTTCGGCGGCGCCCAAATCCCCAAATTCTTTGGTTCTTTTGGGAGACTGAGATATCTGGATCTCTCTTATTCTAATTTCGGCGGAGCCATTCCTCCCCAGCTGGGTAACCTGTCGACCCTCCGCTATCTGAGCCTGTCCTCGTACAACTTAAGGATCGATGCGGGGGACGACCTACAGTGGCTCTCGCGTCTATCTTCTCTAACATTCCTCCAAATGAACTTTGTGAACCTCAGCACGGCCTCTCCCGATTGGCTACGAGCCGTGAACCAGCTGCCCTCCCTGCAACAACTCTATCTGTCAGGCTGTGGTCTCACCGCCCTCCCCGACTCTCTTTCCCGTGTCAACCTCACGGCTCTCACCACCCTCGATCTCCGTGGTAACTTCTTCAACTCCACCTTTCCCAGCTGGCTTTTTGAACTCCGTAGCCTCTCCTATCTCGCGATCAGCAATTCTGAATTGTATGGCACCGTACCTGCCGGGTTTGGGAACTTGACTCGTCTCACGCAGCTCGACCTTAGCGGCAACTCGCTTTCCGGTTCCATACCTGTCGATCTCTGGAGTTTGGCTAGTCTAACCACACTTGATCTCAGCCACAATTCATTTACGAGTCCCCTTCTACCTCAAATCGGGAACACGACCAGTCTGTCGCAGCTAAACCTCGTTCAGTGCTTCCTTGTTGGTTCCATCCCTGCCGAGATTGGGCGCTTGACCAGCCTTACGGAATTACGCCTCAGCGGCAATTCACTTTCGGGTCGAATCCCTGTCGAGATTGGGAATCTGTCCAGCGTAACGCAGCTCGACTTGGGTCATAATTCACTCTCCGGACTGGTACCGGTTGAGATCGGCAAGCTTTTCGACCTATCCGCCCTTGATCTCTCCGATAACTCCCTGGAGGGCACCATGTCCGAACTCCATTTCGTGAACCTCACCGAGTTGGTCGCCCTGTACGCGTACGCCAACTCTTTGACCATCCGATTCGACCACGACTGGGTGCCTCCTTTTCAACTTCAATCCATCAAAGTTGACACTTGTAACTTGGGTCCCGCGTTTCCCAGGTGGCTCCGTTCTCAGGAGTTCCTCACGGATATTGATCTGTCCAACACAAGCATCAAAGACACACTGCCTGATTGGTTTTGGAATTCTTCTTCTTCCACTGTTATGGACATAAATCTGTCCCACAATAAGATCGGTGGAGTTTTGCCGGCATCCTTGGAGAGTATGGCCACCTTGATGTTCTTGAATTTGAGCTCTAATCTCCTTCGAGGTCGCATTCCTGTGTTGCCACCAAACCTACAAGCGCTGGACTTGTCCAGCAATTCTTTGTCGGGATCGCTACCCTCGACCATCTCATCACAGTTGGCCTACCTGTTCCTCTCCCACAACTATCTTCATGGAAGCATACCGTCGTCCTACGTCTGCGACCTGCAGCAGCTTTATGCCCTTGATCTCTCGAACAATCAAATATCAGGAGAAATCCCCCGTTGTTGGCCGGAGGGATCACAACTTTTGTTTGTCAATCTGGCGAACAACAAGCTACGAGGAAAGGTTCCTGACTCCATCGGAAACTTGGGCAACCTTCAGTTCCTGCACTTGAACAACAACAGCCTCTTCGGAAGTATTCCTTCGTCACTGCAATATTGCAGTCGGCTGGCTGTCATCGATCTCGGCAACAACAAATTCTCGGGAAATATTCCAGTATGGATCGGACAAAGTTTACGGAATCTGCAAGTGCTCCTACTGCGCGCAAATATGTTTTCAGGCCATATTCCTCTGCAACTTGGACGATCGAGTAATCTTCAGATCATCGATCTCTCCAACAACAGACTATCGGGATCGGTGCCGCACTCTTTCGGCAACTTCAGCGCGATGATCTCCGCGTCAAAGTCGATGGCTTCTACGGTTTCGAACATTATGGATTTTGCATTATCCTCTTTCGTGGCAAGCGAGAGTATATCTCTGGTTACCAAGGGCGATGAGTTCAGCTTCTCCACCATTCTCCGATTTGTGAAGAGCATAGATCTTTCGAACAATGATCTGAGCGGAGTGATTCCTCCGGAAATCGGTTCTCTTTTGGCGCTTCAAACATTGAATTTGTCGAGAAATAGTTTTGAAGGCATGATTCCAAATGCATTGGGCGATATGAAGTCATTGGAAACTCTGGACCTATCATTCAATAAGTTATCCGGAGGCATTCCTCAAAGCTTTTCGGCGCTGAATTCTCTGAGCCACTTGAATCTGTCTTACAACAATCTATCGGGACCGATTCCATCGGGGAATCAACTTCAGACGCTGGAGGATGCAACCATTTATATCGGAAACGTCCATCTCTGTGGACCTCCGGTGACCAAGAGTTGCTCCGACGATCCCAACGTCGATTCGACGGAAGAGGAGTACAAACAAGGATCTCATGAGCTGTCATTTTACTTTGGTACCGGGCTCGGATATTTGGTCGGCTTATGGAGTGTGTTCGTGGTCATGCTGTTCAAGAAAGATTGGAGGCTCTTCTATTTTGCAAAGGTGGACAAGATGTACGACAAAGCGTATGTGGCAGTCAAGATAAGAATGCGAAATTGACATGACGCGGAAATCAAAGGAAGGCCGGTCGAATGTGATGCAAGTTTCTTTCGTGTAATAAACCTGATTGACTCCACATTTCGGAAATCTCTCTCTTTCCAGGCCATCAGTCTTTGCTTTCTTCCAGATCGACATGAAAAAGGAGTGAAGGGAAGACTTCCACGGGGAGGGTGGATTCATCTTGCCAAACTGCACTACCGTTGGACTAATTCCGCACGCTTCCGTGCGGGCCTGATGGCGACGGCGCTCGTTCTTGTTTGGAGGGTTCCGTGGAAATATAGTAGAATTAATCTCTGAATCCGTCAGATTGTGCTCTCACCAGTAGAATGTCCTCCTCTGCTGCGGTGCCCGTGGTCTCCATGCTGCTGCAGTCTTCGCTTCACGAAAGGTTTCGACAACCATGCACTTGTTGTTCTGCATTCGTATCCGGCAAAAACAGACGCCTGATATTGAAGTTCAACTACTCTTTGGGTCCTCCAGAATTTGATGTAAAAGAAGATGTTTTCCGACATTGATGCATTGACTACGAATTTTATATATATATATATATATATATATATATATATATATATATATATATATATATATATATATATATTCAACCCCAATAATTTCTCAAGGCCCAGGAAAAATCAAAGAGTGATTTTTCTAAAAAAATCTCTCCTCATTTTTAGAATATTTATTTATTTATTTATTTTTAATATCCTAAATATTTCTCGCTTTTGTTTATACTTTTTTTTTCAACTTTCATCTAGGATGTGGTGCTCTTAGTTATCACCACCTATAGTTTGATTGTAAGAAAAGAGACGATCATGATAGATAAAAAACAATGAGGTTGGGTGGTAAAAAAGTGAAAGACTATAGATTTTGAATAAGATGAGTGACGAGGACAAAGAACATATTTGTAAGGGAGTCTTGGAGGTAAGTAATATCGAAGCTCCCGGCAATATAAATAGTATGAGCAAAGACACGACTAGGCTTATTGTACAAGATTAAGCCTCCTGAATACCAAGAAAACTTTCATATCCACTCAAAAGATAAGATGATAATGATCAAGAATATTATTGTTGAAAGAAAGAAGAAAAAATTTTAACAACTAAAAGAGACATTTAGGATGGGATCATCCCAAAGGAAAGGTTATTTCAGAAAAAAAAATTCAAAATCAAATAAAATTTATTTGGACATTTCAAATGGCTATTTATTTTTTCAAGATGTCTCATTTCGAAAATTAGTAAAATTAAATTTTATTTTTTGAAAAATTTATGATAGGGTGACAAATTAAATTTATGACAAATTTTATTTTTTGACAAAATTAGTTTTTCTTGATCTTGGCAATAATAAATTCTCGGGTAGCATACCTACATGGATTGCACAAAATTTTCAAGACCTAGAGGTACTCCGGCTACGCTCAAATATGTTTTCCGGTAACATTACTGCAGAGCTTGGACAACTTAGTTATCTACATGTTATCGACCTTGCTAATAATAACTTATCAGGGCCAATTCCACACTCCTTTGACAATTTAAATGCTGCGATGACTTATGGGAGACCGCATCTGACTCGTCGAGATGAAAAAGTATATTATGGTCCCTTCATAGGGACCGTCCTGCTTTGTTGCCTTTTGACACTTATGATGATAGCATCACTCTAACTATAAAGAACAGATATTTTATTTTTTCAACCATTCGTCCCCGGGTCAACATTATAGACGCTTCAAACAATAATTTGACTGTAAAAATCCCAGCAGAGATTGGGTCTCTTTCAGCACTCCAAACTTTAAATCTATCAAAAAATAATTTTATTGGCCATATTCCAACGGCAATTTGTGGCATGAAGTCATTAGAAACTTTGGACCTATCATTCAATAAGGTATCTGGAGGCATTCCTCAAAGCTTGTCAAACCTGAGTTTTCTGAATCACTTAAACCTGTCTTATAACAATCTATCGGGAGTTATTCCTTCGGGAAATCAACTACAAACACTCAATGACACATCCATTTATATCGGCAATGCATATTTATGTGGAGCTCCCCTCATCAAGAGTTGCTACAATATTAAAAGCAACAATGTGACAAAAGATGGAAATAACAAAGGCGGATCCCTTGTGCCATCATATTATCTCAGTATCATACTCGGATATTTGATTGGATTATGGAGCGTATTTATCATCCAATTGTTCAAGAAAAATTGGAGGGTTTTCTATTTTCGGATGTTTGATAAAATATATGATAAAGCTTATGTTGTTATCAAGATTAGAATTGCTAGATTAACGATTGATTGAAGGTGAGGATGCCATAAAAGTGAATGTAATGGAAGTATCTTGTGTTGAAATGAATTGAAAAGAATAATTGATTGATCAATGCAGCTTGACAAAGCCTTATTTATACATAGGAAGAGAGGAGGAAGAGAGGATTTTCCTCAACCGTCTACCGAGATTTCCTCGTGCGGTTGAGGAAATCTTATCTATTAATATGCCCTCGCAAGATCAAGCTCCTGTCAAGGACACTGATCTTGGACCGATGTAATGAAAATAATTTACGAGCGAGAGACTTCGTAAGTGAGTCTGCTAGTTGATCAGCCGTATGTACGTGAGAAACACGTAGTTGATGTCTAATAACTTGATCTCGTACGAAGTGAAAGTCAATGACAATATGCTTCATGCGTGAGTGAAATACTGGATTGGCACATAAATAGGTAGCTCAAATATTATCGCAGTATATTGTAGGAGGACAGGTAGAGTTGACGCTGAGTTCCTTGAGCGATTTGTAATCCAATTTATTTCAAAGGTAGCCATGGCAATGGCACGGTATTCACTTCATTGTGGATCGGGCAATCGTCTTTTGTTTCTTAGAACTCCAACTGATTGGATTAGCTCCAAGAAATATAATATGCCCAGACGTGGATGTTCTATCATCATAATTTCCTGTCCAATCAGCATCAGCAAAGGCATGAAGTTAAAGCGAGGTGTGTTTGCGGAGAAAGATGCCATGATTTAGAGTCCCCTTAAGATATCGCAAAATTCGTTTGACCGCAGACCAATGTATTATAGATGGTCGATGCATGAATTGTGATAATTTATTGACTGCAAATGAAACGTCTGGACGTGTGAGAGCCAAGTATTGTAA
Source organism: Musa beccarii (assembly GCA_024322285.1). Lineage (NCBI taxonomy): Eukaryota > Viridiplantae > Streptophyta > Magnoliopsida > Zingiberales > Musaceae > Musa > Musa beccarii. The sequence continues at coordinate 58,629,892 of CM044395.1, read as the reverse complement.
GGAGCCAAGTACTTGACGGTATTGAGTAGAGTCCGTAGCAGGACTTCCATCACAAAGTTTCAGTGACTCACTAGTAGAGAGGGGAGTGGCAACCTCTTTAGCATCCTGCATATTTGTCTTTGATAATAAATCTTGAATATACTTTCTCTGTGATAGAAAAAGACCTGAAGAGGTGAATGTAGCTTCCACTCCTAGAAAGTAGCTCAAGGTACCTAGATCTTTGAGAGAGAACCGAATGGCTAGTTGCTTTAAGAATGTCCGATTTCCAAAAGATTATTTCTGTGACAACAATATCATCTACATACACCAAAAGATATATAGTGTTTTCATGATGTTGTCGTAGGAATAACGAGGTATCGATTTGGAATCGAGAAACCCATTGATGTTAAAAATGTGCCAAGTTCATTATACCAGGCTCTTGGAGCTTGACGAAGTCCATAAATAGCCTTTTTTAGTTTGCAGACATGCCTTGGATATTGTGGGTGAACAAAGCCAGGGGTTGCTTTGCATGAAGACATCTTCGATAGAGTCCCTCGTAAAAGGCATTGTTAACATCCAATTGTCGTATATGCCACCTTTTGAGATAGCCAAGCTCAAGATAAGCCGTATTGTTGTTGGTTTGACAACCGGGCTGAATGTCTCTGTGAAGTCAACACCAGTCGTTGATGAAACCCTTTGGCAACTAGACGCGTGCTTTATATCTAGCAATAGATCCATCTCGGTTCCGCTTAATTCGAAAGACCCATTTACACCGATGATGTTTTGTGTGTGAGAAGAGGAACTAGGGTTCATGTAGAGTTATGAAGAAGAGCATCATATTCTTCACACATTGCTTTACGCCAGTGTGGAGATTTTTGCGCTTGATTAATTGTGGTGGGTTCACTGACTTCAAGGGAAGAGTTTGTTATGACATGTAGATCAAGAACTTGACGTGGTTTAACAATACCACTTTTGGAGCGTGTTATCATATGATGACTAGGAGCTACAGAAGTGGTAGGTTGAGTTGTTGGCATAGTCGGTGGTAAGGCATTGAGATCAAGTGGACTAGTCTGCTGTACTTCAACAACACCTGATGATGTGGCTGAGGGTATTGGTTCATTAATAGGTGAAACTTGTGAAGAGGGGATTGGAGGGATAGGTAGGAGGTGTTGAACAGAGGAGTGTAATCTTGACCGGAGGGTTAGGATTGGATGGTGTTGTGGGAGGTTCATGTGACGGGGTTGAGGAGATGCTCCAGTGATGTGTGTTTGTCGGAGTAGCTTGCATGGTAGAGTACTCATGATTTTGAAAAGGAAAAGAAGACTCCACAAAAATAACATGACGTGACAGAAAGACTTTTTGGGTGTGTGGCTCAGAGCAACGAAAAGCATTATATTCAAGAGAGTATCCAATAAAAATACAGGGCTTAGATCGCGGTGTAAGCTTATGTGAGGCATAAGGACGTAGCCACGGATAACATAGACAACCAAAGACTTTGAGTTTGTGAAAGTTTGGAGGCTTGTGGAATAGTTTCTCAAATGGTGACTTGTATTGTAAGACCGGAGTGAGCAAACGATTAATGAGATAGACAATGTTTGAAAGGCCGTTTGTCAAAAAGGTGATGGCAATGAGGCTCGATGTAGAAGTGTGAGCCCGCTTTCAACTATATGTTGATGTTTGCGCTCACAGAACCAACCAATTGGGAGTATGAGGAGGTGACTTGAGGTGTTGTATACCACAAGCCGCAAGACAGATGCGAGGGCTTGATATTCACCTCTGCCATCGAGTAAACTGCTTTAATGGAAGACCGAAAGAAATTCTCGACTAACTTTCTAAAGTTGGTAAAGACAGTTGAAACTTCAGATTTATGACTAAGGGATATAACCATGTGTACTTAGTGAAATAGTCAACAAAAATAACATAAAAACGAAACTTGTCAAAGAAAGGGTTGGGCGGGACCCCAAACATCATATAAATAATTTCAAAAGGTTTAGAACAAGATATAGAAGATGTGCCAAAAGGTAGTCTATGACTTTTATTGCTACGACAAGCATCACAATAAGTTAAAATATTGCTAGTAGAGGTAGGAAGTGAATAATGAGAAAGTAACTTTTCTTTGAATAAGAGACGAGGGATGACCAAGACGTCGATGCCACACATCAACTGAGCAAAGAATCGAGGAGTGAACAATGGGGTGGTTTGTTTTCGGCGGATGGCCACTCATAAATGTTGTCTTTGTTCGGCCTTGACTAAGGATGCCCCGTGCTCAAATCCTTGACAAGAAAGGAGTCGGAAAAATTCAATGGAGGTATTATTTTGCTTGCGAGGTGAAGACAGAAATAAGGTTTCTTTTGATGTGGGGTGCACACAAAACATCATCAAGTGTGAATATTGTGGTGAGTGAATTAAGTATTGTGGAACCAAGATGAGTGATAGGAGTCCTTTACCATCACCGATGATGACATCTTCATCGCCGCCATAGTTATTGTGTGGACCAGACAAGTTCGAAGATCGGAGGTGATGTGATGTGATGCACCGAGTCCATAATCCAGTTGGGTTGACTAGTCATCGGAGTAGTTGTGAGATTGGCTTGAGGCCACTGTGTTGGAGCAGGAAGTCGAGGTCAAGAGCGACAGACTTTCGCTGAGTGCCCGATCTTATCACACAACTGACAGATGATTCGGCGATGGTCAGCGAGGTCGGGGCGCGAAGTCTTGATGATTATAGGGGATATCACCTTGATAATGTGGATGAGAGGATTTGGTGTGGAACCCATAAGGTCGAGGCAGCTTTGTCGGACCTTGATTGACGCGCTTATTGTATTGGTTGCTCTTTCTCTTGGATTTATGACTCGACTTGAGCTGTGATAGTTGGTCCGGGCAGCCGATAGTCGCGCTTCAAATCTTATCTATTAACATCTTGTGTGTTGTATCCATAATAAGTTTGAATCTTGAAAAATGACATTATTTTGGAGATTATGTAATGGTTGCTTTTCAAAATCTCTATCTTTTTTTTCTTTTATGTTCGTTAATATTACGGGTGTGTTTTGATGATGAAAATATAATTGTTGAATCATACTGGTAACAATATTACTGTGAAGAATGCGTTGAATTATTATAATACGAAAATCTTATAATATTACTTCATATATTTTATATTTTAATTATATTATATTATATTATATTTTTTTAAAAAAAATATTATTAAATCTTGATCCATTGATTCGATCAACTTTGCTGATGGTAACACCATAAAAATCCCAATCTATTGTCAAGATTGTCGTGCCGGGTTTTATCTAATGAAATTATATTTATAATATTTTTATCGATAAATAAATTATTTCATTTGTGGGCATGGTTTATTATGGAGTATTTATTGATAAACGTGGAAAACTATGCGTACTTGCCACGCTAATAATGTGCATGGTTTGCTTCAACGTGGCACCTAGTGTGTTATGCTGTTCTGGTATCTGTGTTGCCCGTCACGAGGACTAAATATATGCCATCTCTCTCGAATTTTGCACGTAGGTTTAATCTGTGGAGGAAGCAATGAGGAATTAATCAGCGGATCATCTCTTATATATTCGATAATATCGAACGTCACATCATTCCAATACTGGTAGAATCAACGACCTTTGTAGGGGAGTGCACGGAATTCTGCTCTCACGTGGGTCAAAGCCTTGCTTTCTTGTGACCTCAAAAGGCCAGACGAATTGCTGGTTTGAAGTCCAAGCCTATGGGACCGAGAACAAGAAACCGGAAAAATTAGAGAACCTACTGCTGCTGCTGTGGCTGTGTATTTGAAGTGCAGGAAAGAATGGCGTCCTTTTGTTGGCAGGAAGGCAGGGCAGAGTCGATGGGGAAGAGGCGAGTCGCAACAATTTAGGATCACGTGCCTTTCTAAAGTAACTGCCATCATCGATGACAGAAAGATGGAGACGAAGGCTTGGCACTACTACGCTGCTCATACACTACCCATAAATACCATGCATTCTCATCTACGTATCTCGCGTCGGTTGTGTTCTCTCTCGATGGAATGTATAGATCAGTGAGGATTTCTTTCGCTTGTAATTGCATGATAACACAAATGATTGCATTCTGAAATATGTAGACCGGTCGTCTTCTGCGACAGATCATAATGCCACAAAGAAATCCATTTCATCGGCAACCCAACATGCAAAAAAATCACGCAGATGATAGGAAGGAGCCAGATGAACACAGTCGAACCTCCGACTTGGCCCAGTATAAACACACATGCAAGCAGGCCCGATGCACGGTGACCGTGTCATTCCACAAAGTTTCCCTTCCACGCTCGTCAAATCTTTGTGGTGAACCTGTGGACCTCCGGTCGATGAGACTGATTTCGATTTGAGGATATGACATACACTCGGATACTTGAATGGTTGAATGTTATCATTCTTTTCTCGAAAAAAAAAAAAAGAGGAGGATTTGAGATTCTTGAATGGTTGATGAAATGCATGAAGAAGCTTATGGAAGGATCTCTGTGCCCTTCACCAGCTTGAGCACAGTGGAGTGACGCTTCCCCCTTTGGTAAAGATGATCCATGCAACTTCATGAATCAATCATGGAAGGCAAAGTTGTCAAAAGGTGAAGTAACGCCGGTGAAGCGGATGTAATGATGTTACCGACGATGAGGTGCGAGAATGACCGGGAGAAGATCCACTAATTGTCATGGATCACGGCTTTCCCTTTCCCCCGCCAATGAGAGCGAGGTAGAAACGGAAAAGGAATGCTCGGTGTGTTTGCGAGACTTGGCTACGCGACTTCATATTGCCCTTTCGTTTCAGTTACGTTTTCGCTTGTTCTCTTCTCCCCTCTACTTTCCTCGAAAGTAAAGAAGGGAAGAAAGCAGCAATAATTATTGTTGTTCGAGGGCGGTGTTAGGCCGGACGTGGAAATGGAATCCCACTTTAGAGCATCGCGCTTGCGAAGGCGGGAGACTCGGTGAAGTCAATGGTGAGGTCATTTTGTGACTCCATCGAACAAGCCATTGTACTTGTCATTTGCATTCCACGTATAATACGATTCATATGAATAACTTCCACTCTCACATGCTAATCACAACCGTATCTTTTATAAAAAAAATTATAGATATATCATAGAATAACAAAAAATGATAGATCTTTTTCTTTTTGATATCATCTTTAAACTATCTGGTTATTCTATAAAATTATTAATGATAATATCAATATCATTTAAGAGTTTATGAATATTATTTTTCTTTTCACTCACATCGAATTTTTAATGATATAAAGAAAAACAATCTTTCGAATATAAAATAATAAAATAATATCACTATATATTTTCTTAATATCAAAATTAATTTTTCATATTTTTACTCCCATAATTCATTATGTGTATCTCGCGAAACCACTAGCAACAATAGGTAGTTATGGTATCCATGTGATGTCACGGATTTTGACACTCATTATTGTATATTTATACTTTCTTGTAGTACTATGCATATGAACAACTTTCATTCTCATACACTAATCAACGAATAAGATGCATGATGGAGAACCGAGGATCTAATGGCACAACATTCAATGCCAATAAGGAAAAATGTATTATATATGCATAAGAACAATTTAATTTATTCTTTGGTTTGACGAACAAAAAAAGATATGAGACCGTAGAATGATGATGGTGTAGTTCGAAGGTGAGAGACGAGAAGGAATAAACCATGGCAAGATGGAAGTGGTAGCATTAGGAACTAACAAAGCGAAAAGCTGTAGATTCTAAGCAGAACGAGTAACTGAGGATGATGAGCATGCATGCAAGAAGGTAAGCAACATAAAAAAATCATGATGTGAATGGCAGGGCTGGAGATGTAGCTATATCCATCGTGGAAGGCTAAAGTCTCCTAGAGGTAAGAATGTTCCAAAGTGGTTGATAGTACTCACTCAAAGAAGGAGGTGAGGCATGACAATCATTCAAATAAATAAGAAAAATATATTATGACAAGACATTTATGACGAGAAAGACATCAGGAGAGATTTTTCAAAATCAAAATAAATTTATCGTATAACAATCTATTAGGAGTCAGGGAATCAACTTTGAACGCTCGATGATGCATCCATTTACATCGATAATACATATCTCTGTCGACCTCCGGTTATCGACGGTTTCTTCAATGTGACTAATGTCGATTTCATAAAAGAAGAAAACAAAACAGAATCTGATGTGCTATCATTTAATTTTGGTATTGCACTCGGATATTTTGTCGGATTATAGAGTGTATTTATCATCATTCTTTTCAAGAAAAATCAGAGGATATTCTACCTCCGAGTGATGGATAATTTTTATAATAAAATTAATGTTGCAGTCAAGATACGGATCACTAGGTTGATGATGGATTAAAGATTGGGATGTGATCAATGCGTATGAGTATCTCTACTTCATAATTTGAAGGTTATGAAAACAACAAGCAAACGAGGGAATGAAAACATATAGTTATTTAATTTTCACATATTTTATAATTATTCACATATTTTATATGTTCAATATAACATACAATTATATTATATTATATTATTGAAAAAAATATTAATGAATACATGATTCAATCAATCATTAGATCCATTGACTCCAATTGCACATGAATATTATTGTGGATTTATTTATTTATTTTCTATCGTTAACTACGTAAATTTCTCTAGTAATCATTAATAAAAATAAGTATATCCGTCTATTCGGGTGTTAGCGAGGATGATCTCTCGGGAACAAAAGCATCTGAGAATCAACTTGGGACCATCAAAGATCCATCCATTTGCGTTGAAAATATATGTGTTTTGGGGTCATTAGGTAATAAGAGTTGCACAGTAAAGTTAAATTTAGAGAAATAGGTACGAAATCAGTAATTTTGAAGGGAATACAAACAAGTGCGATTTTGTAGAAAACGAAAGAGATAAAAAGAAAAAAAAATTGCAGCCATTTCTTTCGCTCGTGTGGGAACAATTCCCCACAAAATTCATCACAAAAATGGTGGGAAATCCTCATCTTCACCACTTGCGTTTCAAACGAATCAGTTTGTTGCGTGTCTTTGGGTTCCCAACAACGACTTCCACACGTGAAAGCGAAGCGTGCGTTGCGCAACAAACCTTGTCGAGTCTCCCTTTCTCGGAAGGACGCTACATGTAAAGCGATCGCTCGCCGTGTTATCTTGGGTGAGGAATCATTTGCGGTGGGTCGGAGTCTTCATCCACTTTTTGTCTTCCGTGATGACATTTGACATGTGGTGTCGACATTTCGACCCCTGGAATAAGGGATTCATCGCCTCCATACATTTTATCTTGGCTAAGAAGATGATGCGTTCCGATGTGCGGACGTCAGAATCAAACCATTTGGAATGAGGGAGGCATGAATTAGATTCCACACCATCGCATTTTGGGCGGAATGAGACATTCTACGCAATCCAACAAGGCCCATAAAATAGCCGTGTCTTTCATGTTTGAAATCCAGCATCATATCTTTCTTTGTTTAAATGGCGGGGTGGAAACCAAGTTTGAGTCAGGTACACGGTCATGCACGGCAGGACCAGCAGGAGTCAAACACCACAAAAGTCAAGTCTTTATTTATCGCCACCCGCGCATCAATCTCCACGTTTCACGGGAGTCAGGGATGGGACGGCCATCACGCCCACTCTATATGTATACATGCCCTCCCCGGCTTCCCATCTCTCAGTACACTCAGCACTCACCAAATAGTATCATGGCCTCTTGCGGCAGAAGCACACACCCTGTGCCACGGCACTACTCTTTCGGGCTTTGGCTTACGAGCATTCTTTTGTTCACGGCGGCGACAACGCCGACGACGAAGGGGTGCGTAGAGGGTGAGAGGGACGCCCTCCTCGCCTTCAAAGCCGGCCTCGTCAAGGATCCTTCCAGCCGCTTGTCATCATGGCGCGGCCGAGTAGACTGCTGCAGATGGAGCGGGGTGGTCTGTGACAACAGAACCGGCCATGTCGTGGAGCTCAACCTCCAGAATTCAGACCCTTATAACGGTGAGACGTCTATCGGAGGTGAGATCAGACCATCCTTGCTCCTGCTTACTCATTTGGAGCGCCTCGACCTCAGCCACAATGACTTCGGTGGGATCCAAATCCCGAAATTTTTGGGTTCCTTTACCAAGTTGACGTATCTCAACGTCTCCTGGTCCAACTTCAACGGAGCCATTCCGCCCCAGCTGGGCAACCTGTCCAGCCTCCGCTCTCTCGATCTCAATTCTTATGGCTTATCGACCGATGGCCTGCACTGGCTCTCGCGTCTCTCTTCCTTGAGATACCTCGACATGAGCGGTGCGAACCTTTCCATGGCCTCCCACAATTGGCTTCAAGCGGTGAACCTGTTGTCCTCACTAAAAGAGCTGCAATTATCAGACTGTGGCCTCACCGACCTCCCCTCTTCTCTTTCCCACGTCAACCTCACAGAACTGGCCACTCTCGATCTCCATGGCAACCTCTTCAACTCCACATTCCCCAACTGGCTTTGGAAACTCCACAACCTATCTTATCTCGATCTTAGTTCTTCTATGTTTCACGGTGCCATACCCGCCGGGATTGGAAAATTGACAGGTCTAAGAGAACTTTATCTTAAGGATAATTCATTTTCAGGTCCCATGCCTGCTGAGATAGGACTTTGTAATGGTCTAAAACGTATCTATCTAAGTCATAATTCACTCTTTGGACCCATGCCTGCTGAGATAGGGAATTTGACGGGTCTAAGAGAGCTTTATCTTGATCATAATTCACTCTTCGGAGTCATACCTTCTGGGATTGGGAATTTGACTGGTCTAAGAGAGCTTCATCTTAATGATAATTCACTCTTTGGACCCATACCTTTCGGGATTGGGAATTTGACTAGTCTACGTGAGCTTTATCTCAGTGATAATTCACTTACAGGTCCCGTACCCATTGAGATTGGCAAGCTTTCCAACCTCATTATTCTTTCTCTCTCTAGTAATTCCCTTGAGGGCACCATGTCTGAACTCCATTTCGCTCACTTAACCAAACTAAGTGAGCTTTATCTATTCGAAAACTCCCTAGTCATCTCAATAGACCACAATTGGGTTCCTCCTTTTCAACTCCAATATATTCAACTGAATTCTTGTAAGTTGGGTCCTGCATTTCCAAGATGGCTCCGATCACAAAACTCCATTGAGGATTTGGATATGTCGAACACAAGCATTGAGGACGTCTCGCCCGATTGGTTTTGGAATAATTCTGCTTCATCTATAGATCTCTCCCAAAATCAGATTAATGGTACTTTGCCAATTTCCTTGGAGCATATGACAAACCTGACCATTCTGAAACTAAGTATGAATTTGCTCGAAGGCCCAATTCCTCGTTTGCCACCTTTCTTGCGTAATTTGTATCTGTATAATAATTCTTTTTCAGGATCGTTGCCATCAATCTTTCCCACACAAGAATTAGAACTCTTGGATCTCTCACATAACCGTATCAACGGGAACATACCATCATTTATCTGCAACTTAACACGACTTCGTATTCTCGATCTATCGGACAACCAAATATCAGGTGAAATCCCTTCGTGTTGGCAGGAGACAAACTTCCTTTCCTACATTAATCTGGCAAATAATAAGCTATCGGGAGAAATTTCTAGCTCTATTGAAAAATGGAGTCGACTTAAGTCTTTGCACTTAAACAATAATAGTCTACATGGGCATCTTTCGTTGTCATTGAAACGTTACTATAAACTAATTTTGCTTGATCTTGGTGACAATAAATTCTCGGGTAACATACCTATGTGGATTACACAAAATTTAAAGCTAAAGGTACTCCGGCTATCCTCAAATATGTTTTCCGGTAACATTCCTGCGGAGCTTGGACAACTCGAGTATCTACATGTTATCGACCTTTCTAATAATAAATTATCAGGGCCAGTTCCAAGTTCCTTTGGCAACTTAGATACGGCAATGACTTATTGGCTGCAACATTTGACTTGCCAAGACGCACGACTGACTTATCGTGCATTGAAAAGCGATTGCCCTCTTTCGGAACTTTTTGATGGCATTTACGATGATAGCATCACTTTAACTACCAAGGGAAAAAATTTCATCTTTTCAAACATTCTTTACCTGGTCAACATTATAGACCTTTCAAAGAATAATTTGACAGGAGAAATCCCAGTAGAAATTGGGTCCCTTTCAGCACTTCAAACTTTAAATCTATCCAAAAACAATTTTGCCGGCCAAATTCCAGAGGCAATTGGTGGCATGAAGTCATTGGAAACTCTGGATCTGTCATTCAATAATTTATCCGGAGTTATTCCTCAAAGCTTTTCGGCGCTGAATTCTCTGAACCACTTGAATCTGTCTTACAACAATCTATCGGGACCGATTCCATCCGGGAATCAACTTCGGACGCTGGAGGATGCATCCATTTATATCGGAAATGTCCATCTCTGCGGACCTCCGGTTACCAAGAGTTGCTCCGACGATCCCAACGTCGATTCGACGGAAGAAGAGTACAAGCAAGGATCTCATGTGCTATCAATTTACTTTGGTACCGGGCTCGGATATTTGGTCGGCTTATGGAGTGTGTTCGTGGTCATGCTGTTCAAGAAAGATTGGAGGCTCTTCTACTTTGCAACGGTGGACAAGATGTACGACAAAGCGTATGTGGCAGTCAAGATAAGAATGCGAAATTGACATGCCGCGGAAATCAAAGGAAGGCCGGTCGAATGTGATGCAAGTTTCTTTCGTGTTATAAGCATGATTTACTACACATTGCGGAAATCTATGGCTTTCAAGGCCAGCAGTCTTTGGTTTCGTCCAGATCGACAGAAAAAGGAGTGCAGGGAAGACTTCCACGGGGAGGGTGGATTCGTCTTACTAAATTGCACTACCGCTGGACTAATTCCGCACGCTTCCCTTCGAGCCTCCTTTTTGGCGACGGCATTCGTTTTTGTTTGGACGGTTCCGTGGAAATATAGTAGAATTGATCTCTGAATCCGTCAGATTGTACTCTCACCAATGTATTGTCCTCCTCCTCTGCTGTGGTGCCCGTGGACTTCATGCTGCTGCAGCCTGCAGAGTCTACGCTTCACGAAAGGTTTCAACGATCATGCACTTGTTGTTCTGCATTCGTATCTGGCAAAACCTGGCGCTTGATTCTGAAGTTCTACTACTCTACATAACTGACACACCATGATTAATAGTATAAGTTAATGTACAGCATACTACCCGTAAAAACTAAAATGTGGACAAATGTGTGTGTATCATGGAATCAAAGATGGGCTGCTCGGCCTTCCGAGTGGCAGTGGACTGGCAGCGTATGATTCGGTTTGTCCGCTCTCACGTGATGGTCGGGCCGATCACAATCGGAGCAAACACAGCACAGCAACATTGAGCTCCTCCCCCCCTCTCTCTCTCTCTCTGTTGATACATAGGAAATTAAGTAGAACACGGTCTCAGCCGATCCCCGTCGCTGTGCGGTCGCATCGACCGCATGGTATGTCTGAAAGGGTAGACGATGGAAGGAAGACAGGGAATGCGTTCATAACACCTCGTGCTAATCACATCCATCCCATGAGGCAATCGACTGAGACGACGATATATAATTCGACTCTATTAATCAGTGGATCATCTCCTATATATTCGATAATATTGTATGTCGTATCATTCCAAAACAGGTAGAATCAACGACGTTTGTAGGGGAGTGCCCAGAATGCTGCTTTCACGTGGGTCAAGGCCTTACATTCTAGTGACCTCGAAGGCCAGACGAATTGCTGGTTTGAAATCCAAGCCTATGGGGCCAAGAGGACAGGTAGAACAAGAAACCAGGAAAATTAGAGCACCTATTGCAACTGCTGCTGTGGCTGTGTGTTTGAAGCGCAGGAAAGAATGGCGTCCTTTTGTTGGCAGGAAGACAGGGCAGAGTCGATTGGGAAGAGGCGAGTGCCCAAGGGCCTGAAGAGAGGACCGGAGAGGGAACTTCTACCGTTCATTCAGTAATCATGCTAATTTTACGATCGGAGGGATCGTGTCGAAAACTCCTCCAACATTAATCGCTTGTGAGGACCCAGCAAAACTAAGACACATCTCTACTCATCTCTAGAAGCCCCGAGAAGACCTAGATCACTTCAGCCTCGACAAGGAATCCACCCTGCACGTCCAAACAATGTCTTGGGTTGCTTCTACCTAATCTTCATTGGTTCAAGTCCAATCATACAATCATCATGCAGGCCATCAGGATAAGCTTGTGCCTACGAGACAAAATTAGACTGTCATTTCTCGATCGACAAGATCGACGATATCAAGATAATAATAATTTATATCCTCATCGAATTATTTATGTGAGATGCAAAATACTCATCAATTGTTGGAAAAAAATTATTAATGCAAAATAATTCTTTTCTCTTTTATGTATCAAAATGAGTTTCTCATTAAAATACCAACTTGAAATCAAAAGTAAATATTAACTAAAATAATATATAAACTAGGACAATGAATCAATCATAAGCAAGATCGAAATTTTAACGTGAAAAACCCAATGTGGGAAAAACCACGGGACTGTAGTCTATTTCATACTTCAACTATCACTAATAATGATAATAGGTTTACAATAAGTCTTCTCTAAAATAATAAGAGGATCATAATAACATCAAGACCACATATCTTGGCTCAACAAATAACATATCATCATCACATAGATGGATCTTATCAAAGAAAAAATTTAGATCTCACCAAATAAGTATAGCAAGAAAGTACTTCAGAGAGGGTAAACTGTAGATTAGCACCATTAGGATTGTAAAGCTTGCTGCAAGGATTCTTCACATAAAATTTGAGCCAAAACTAATTAAGTTTGGCCACTGATCGTCAAGTAGAAAACTCAATATCCTAGTTTTCTCTTTCCTTTTTCTCTTTCTCTCGTCGCCGCCACAATTCGTTGCATGCATCGCTTCCGCATTTTTTTTGCCCTCAACTGCACACGCCTCTTTTTCTCTCTCTGTTTTATTTATTGATTTGGGCTCAGTGCTCCAATTATCGAGTCCAAACCCATAAGTGGACTGGACCCAATAATTCTTCTCCTTCAGCTCATATGGTGGGCTGTATTAAGCCCGCTCTTCACCTACATACCTTAAGCTTCTACCTAGTAAAAACTTTATCAACATGTCTGATCCATTCTCATTGGTATATACTTTTTCAACCGTAATTCTTTCATCTCAAGGACATCATGAATCCAATTGTATCTCACATCAATATGTTTGAATCTAGAATCGTATGTTGAATTCTTGGAGAGGTGTATGGTACTCTGACTATCACAGTAAATAGTATATTCTTCTTGTTTCAAACTCAATTCCTATAGAAACTTTTTCATCCACAAAGTTTTCTTATAAGCTTCGGTAATGACTATGTATTCTACTTCTGTGATTGATAGAGTAACATAATTTTGTAACTTAGACTGCTAAGAGACTGCTCCCCTTGTAAATGTCATCAAGAATCCCGAAGTGAACTTCCTGGAATCAGTATCACTTGTCATGTCTGCATATGTGTACCCTTCTAACATAGGTTCATCATTACCAAAACATAAACACAATCTAGAAGTACCTCTTAGATATCTTAATATTCATTTTATTGTTGCCCAATATTTTTTTCCAGGATTAGAGAGAAATCGGCTAACAACTCCAACTGCATGAGTTATATCTAACCTAGTGCAAACCATAGCATACATCAAATTGCCTACCGCAGATGAGTAAGGTATTCTGGATATTTCTTCTTTTTCTTTCTCACTTGTCAGACATTGTTTTGAGCTGAGCTTAAAATGACCTGCAAGTGGAGAACAAACTGCTTTGGCTTTACTCATATTGAATCTTTCAAGAACCTTCTCGATGTACATCTCCTTAGATAGCTAAATCTTTTCTTTCTTCCTATCACGAAGAATCTTCATGCCAAGTATTTGTTTTGCTGATCCTAAGTCTTTCATAGCAAAAGACTTACTTAGCTCTCTTTTAAGTTTTTCAATTTTATCAGCATCATGGCCAACAATCAACATATCATCAATATATAGCAGGAGAATAATGAAATCATTATATGAAAACTTTTTTTAAACACACAATGATCAGATGCGGTTCTATTGTACCTCTAGTTTATCATAAAAGAATTAAACTTCTTGTACCACTGTTTAAGTGTTTGTTTGAGACCATATAAACTTTTCCTTAGCTTGCACACTAGATTTTCTTTTCCTTTGACTTTGAAACCTTTTAGTTACTCCATGTAAATTTCTTCTTCTAGGTCACCATGAAGAAATACAATTTTCACATCAAGTTGCTCAACTTCTAAATTCAAGCGGGCAACCAAACCAGGAACAACTCGGATAGAGGATATTTTCACCATAAGAGAAAATATTTCTTCAAAGTTAATATCTTTCTTCTGACTGAATCCTTTCACAACTAGTCATATATTATATATTTGTTGTAAGCTATTATTTTTATTCTTTAATCTATAAACTCATTTATTCTTGAGAGCTTTCTTCTCTTTAGGCAACTTTACCAAGTCATAGGTGTGGTTCTCAAGCATGGATCTCATCTCTTCTTGAATGGCTTTAACCCACTCATTCTTGTGCTCATGTAAAATAGCTTCTTAGTAAGTTTCTGGCTCTCTCTCATCAATAAGCATAACATACTTATGTGGAGGATATTTTGTAGATGATTTTCGCTCTCTCGTGGATCTTTTTAATAGAATCTCAACTAGTGGTGGAGGTGCTTGCTCAATAGGTTCAGTATCATCAACTGTACGAGTATCATAACTGATATTCTAACCACATTCTTCTTCATCATCTCCTCCATGATTATCATGAACTATAAGTGAAGAAACTAGACCTAAACTCCAAGAAATATAAATAGAAGTTTTTGGCTTCTTAACATTATCACCATCATCAAATAGTTGGTCTTCAAGAAACACAACATCCATGCTTCTAATAATCTTATTATTCACTGGATCTCATAATCTGTACCCAAACTCCTCATGACCATATCTCAAGAAAATGTATGCTTTTGTCTTATTATCAAGCTTGGATATCTCATTTTTGGGAATATGTACAAATATTTTACACCCAAATTTTCTTAAATGATCATAAGATATATCTTTCCCTTTCCATACTCTCTCTGGAACATCACCTTTCAGAGGAATTGATGGAGAAAGATTTATCAGGTCAACTGTAGTTATCATAGCCTCCCCCTAAAATGACTTAGGTAACTTGGCGTGGAAAAACATACACCTAATCTTTTCTTCAATAGTTTTGTTCATCCTTTCTACCACACCGTTTTACTGAGGAGTTTTTGGAACTGTTTTCTCAAGCTTGATACCATGAAACCTATAATAATTCTCAAAAGGACCTCTGTACTCGCCACCATTATATGCTCGAATACTCTTTAGCTTTTTGTAAGTTTCTCTTTCGACACTGATATGAAATTCTTTGAAGACATCGAGTACCTAGTCTTTAGATTTCAAAACACAAGCCCAAACTTTTCTAGAATGATCATAAATAAAAGTAACAAAATAAAGAACACCTCTAAGAGTTCTAGTTTACATAGTACAAACATCAGTATGAACTAAATCAATAATATTTGATCTTCTTGATGATGGATAAGTATGAAATATAACTCTATGTGTTTTTCTAACTAAGCAATGGTCACAAGATTTAAGAGATGTACCTTGCAACTCTGGTAAGAATTGTTTTCTAGCAAGAGTTTGAAGTCTTTTCTCACTGATATGACCAAGCCTCTTATACCAAAGATCTATGCTTTCACCCTTTTGAATTACATTAATCTCTCCTTTATGTAGCTTAGCTTTCATAATATAAAAAGAGTTTAACTTCTTTCCCCTCGCCACAACTAGAGAACCTTTAGTGAGCTTCTATTTGTTTTCACCAAAATAGTATGTAAATCCCTCATTATCAAGTCTGCTTACCAATATCAAATTCAGACGAATATTTGGAACGTGTCTAACATTTTTGAGTATCAATTTGCTCCAATACCTATAATCTTAGATGTACCACTATTTTTCATTCTAACATTGCCAAAATCAACAACAGTGTAGGATATGAAGAAATCACTATAAGAAATAACATAAAATGAAGCACCAAAGTCAATTACCCAGTTATTGTCCTGAGCTACAAGACTAATACATCCATTATTATAATTAATAATGATATTACCTTCAGCAGTAATTGTATTGGTCTCTTTCTCATTTTTTTTTCTTTCATTCTGTTCTCGCTTCTAAAACCTATACTCTTTCTTCATATGACCAGGCCTGTTGTAATGGAAACACTTGATATCTTTTCTATACTTGGATCTTCCTCTGTAACCATGTGGATTTTGTTACGAATCTTTTACTTTCTAAGCTTTGGATAATGTTTTGGATAATGTTATAAAGTTATCTAGTAGGGAGTCGATTACTGATTCGGTTAGGAGTCGATTACGGAGTTGGTTAATAAGAGTCCAAGTCTTGAGAGACTCTATAAATAGGGATGTAACTATTTCTTTCAGACAATGAGAAAGAAATGAAGAATCATTTAGTCTTTTGGCTAAACTAAGGAGGTCGATCCTCTCGAAGCAATCAAGGAGGTCGATCCCCTCGAAGTGATCATTTATCCTCTTTTTCCCCACTTCCTCCGCTTCTCCTCCGCTTCTTTTGCCTTTTCCACGATAAAACCTTAAGGGGTCTTATCAGATTTCTACTGTGACTTATTCCATGCCTTTCATGTTTTTCAGTAACAGGTGCATTAGAAGAAGATTCTCCTTGTTCTTTCCTTCTTGTACTTTCATTCAGTAAACTATCTTTAACCATATCTATGGTTAGAGTCCCCTCTGGCGTGAAGTTATAAATTATCACCATATACGTTTTCCAACTTTCTGGTAAAGAGCTGAGAAGTAACAATCCCTGTATTTCATCATCTATACTCATTTTCATAGCAATCAACTTGTTTGCAAGATTCTGAAATAGGTTTATGTGTTTAACAATGTTGTCACCATCTTTATACTTCAAATTAACAAGTTTTCTGATAAGAGAAATTCTATTTCCAATTGTCTTTTTCACAAAAAGATTTTCTAATCTTTGCCAAACAATATCAGCTCTAGTTTCATCAGAAATATGCTCATGCAAATTTATATCCATCAATCTTCTAATATAGGCAATAGTTTTTCTATGTTGGACCTCTCATTCCTCCTCTTCCATAGTAGAAGATTTTTCTTTAATTTTGATGGGCTTATACAAATCTTTGCAATAGAGCAAGTCTTCCATCATATGCCTCCAAGTGAAATAATTTGATGAGTTCAATTTAATCATATTATCTGATTCTTCCATCTCAATAATACAAGAAAATTAGTAGCAAAGAACCTAGCTCTAATACTACTTGTTGGGAAAAATATGTTAATGTAGAATAATTATTTTCCCTTTTTGTGTATCAAAATGAGTTCCTCGTCAAAATACTAACTTGATATCAAAAACAAATATTTACCAGAATAATATATAAACAGTTGAACAATGAATCAATCATAAGTGAAATCAAATTTTTAACGTGAAA
The DNA here is from genome assembly GCA_024322285.1 of Musa beccarii. Classification (NCBI taxonomy): domain Eukaryota; kingdom Viridiplantae; phylum Streptophyta; class Magnoliopsida; order Zingiberales; family Musaceae; genus Musa; species Musa beccarii. The sequence goes on along the minus strand of CM044395.1, from coordinate 58,612,348 downwards.
AACCTAATACGAAAAAAATCATGGGACCGTAGTCTACTTCAAACTTCTACCATCACCAATAATGATAACAGGTTTATAATAAATTTTCTTTAAAATAACAAGAGGATCATAATAATATCAAGACCACATATCTTGACTCAAGAATGACATATCATTATCACATAAATGAATCTTATCAAAGGAAAAAATTTAAGTTTTACCAAATAATTATAGCAGGAAAGCACTTGAGGGTAAGCTGTAGATCAGTACCATTGAGATTGAAGAGTTTACCGTAAAAAAATTTCACATAAAATTTAGATCAAAATGACGAAGTTTGTTCTCAAGTAATAAACTCAATATCCTATTTTTTTTTTTACTTTTTCTTTCGATGCCGCCACAGTTCGCTGCACACCGCCAACTTTTTTTGTTTTTTGCCCTCAACTGCACACGCTTCTTTTTCTCTTTTTTATTTATTTATTTATTTATTGATTAGAGCACAGTGGCTCAATGGGCTGGACCCAACATCAATAAGGTACACCGAGTTGTGATGGTTTCAGATCTAATTTTTCATCGGACTAAATCACCGCTTAAAATTCCGATGCATGATTTGGTCCCTTGCAACTCCGTTAATGTGCACCTCATTCGATATCGATGCAGCATTTAGTGTACGCGGAAACATCATATTCCATGCGAGTGGAAGAGTTAAGACGACCGAGCAGGAACTAACGATAGCTGGTCTCTAACATAACAGGGGTCAAAAGGTTGGGCTGCATGGGTACAGCAGATATAGTGACAGCACTATCGATTGGATGCGAGAACGATATGCGAACGATCCACTAATTGTCAATGGATGTCGGCCTTCACTTCCCACCACCGATGAGGGTGAGGTGGGAATGGAAAAGGACTTGACTACGACTTCTTCTCGTCCTTTCGTTTCAGTTTGCTTTCTCTTTTTTCTTTTTTTCCCCTTCTTCTCTCTGAATCATCCCATCCCAGGATGATGATCTAAGATACTGAAGAGTGAGAACTCCTTTAAGATAGTGAGGAGAAACGAAGACGTAAATGAAAAATCTGGAAAAGAAAAGACCAGGAAAATGGCCTCTTTAATTTCTCGACGGTAAAGAAAGCATGCAAGAAGCTTCCGAGAAAGCCTCGGAAAGACGAACTATATTAAAGTTGGAAACCGACGGAGATGAGACGAGGTGGTGTTAGGCCCGATGTGGCATCCCACTCCCGATCGATGGGGTCACCTTAGATCTCCTCTTGCGTCGGCAGGAGACTCCATCAAGGTCGGGTCGTTTTACAAATTAAACCTATTCTTGGTTCTATAAATGCATGCATGTCCAACGTATTCTATCTATCAACGAAGTAGCCATTCATTCACCAAACGGAATGGACGAGAGAAGCACGTACACTGTCTCGCTGCACTGCTCTTGCCTACTGAGCGTTCTGTTCATGACGCTTGCGACGGCGACGAGGATGACGAAGGGGTACATGGACGCGGAGAGGGACGCCCTCCTCGCCTTCAAAGCCGGCATCGACGACCCATCCCACCGCCTGTCGTCGTGGCGACGCCGAGTGGACTGCTGCAGATGGAGCGGCGTGGTGTGCGACGACAGCACCGGCCACGTCGTGCAGCTCAATCTCCAAAATGCGGGGAACATGACTTTCGAGTCGGTCGAGGCGGCTCTACGTGGTGAGATCAGTCCATCCTTGCTCTCTTTAACGCATTTGGATCGCTTGGATCTCAATCACAATGACTTCGAGGGTTCCCGGATCCCAGCATTTCTGGGCTCTTTTCCGAAGCTGAGATACCTCGATCTCTCTTGGTCCAACTTCAGCGGAGCCATTCCGCCCCAGCTGGGCAACCTGTCGAGCCTCCGCTATCTGGATCTCCGTTCATACGGCTTAACCACCGACGGCCTAGACTGGCTCTCGCGTCTCTCTTCCCTGAGATACCTCGACATGGGCGGCGTGAACCTTAGCACCGCCTCCCACAACTGGATACATGCAGTGAACCGGCTGCCCTCCCTGCAACAACTCTATTTGTCATCTGGTTGTGGCCTCACCACCCTCCCCGCCTCTCTTTCCCATCTCAACCTCACGGCCCTCGCTGCTCTGGAGCTCCGTGATAACTTGTTCAACTCCACCTTCCCCAGCTGGATTTTTGAACTCCCCCGCCTCTCCCATCTCGCAATCAGTAACTCTGAATTGCATGGCACCATACCGGCTGGGTTTGGAAACTTGACTCGTCTTACACGGCTCGACCTTACCGGCAACTCGCTTGCCGGTTCCATACCCGCGGATATATGGAGTTTGACCAGTCTGACCCTGCTCGACCTCAGCCATAATTTGTTTACGAGTCGTCTTCTACCTCAGATCGGGAACATGACTCGTTTGTCACAGCTAACCCTCGTTCACTGTTCGCTTATTGGCTCCATCCCTACCGAGATCGGGTACCTGATTAGTCTCACGGATATAAGCCTCAGTGGTAATTCACTGACGGGTCAAATACCCGTCGAGATCGGGAATCTGTCTAATCTAACCAATCTCGACCTGAGTCATAATCTGCTCTCCGGACTTATACCACCAGAGATTAGCAAGCTTTCCAACCTAATCACCCTCGATCTCTCCAGTAGTTATTTGGAGGGAACTGTGTCCGAACGCCATCTCGCTAACACCACAAAGCTAATTGTCCTGTGCCTGTACGATAACCCCTTGGCCCTGCAATTCCACCACAACTGGGTCCCGCCGTTTCAACTCCAGACCGTTAAATTGGATGCCATTAAATTGGGCCCTACGTTTCCCACGTGGCTTCGTTCCCAGAAATCCATCATGGATTTGGATATGTCCAACACGAGCATCCAAGACGCGGTGCCCCATTGGTTCTGGAAGAATTCTTCTTCTTCCAGCATCATGGATATCAACCTCTCCCACAATCAAATCAGTGGCACTCTGCCAGCGTCCTTGGAGAGCATGACCTGCTTGATGTTCTTAAATTTGAGCTCCAATATGCTTCGAGGTCACATTCCTGCTTTGCCATCGAACCTACAAGCACTGGACTTATCGAACAATTCTTTGTCCGGTTCGCTTCCATGGACCCTGTCACCGCTCTTGGTATACTTATTCCTCTCCCGCAATTATTTTCGCGGAAGCATACCACCCGACATCTGCGACTTGCAGCAACTCTATGCTCTCGATCTATCGAACAACCAGATATCCGGAGAAATCCCTCAATGTTGGCAGGAGGCAACGAAACTATTCTTCGTTAATCTGGCGAATAATAGGCTGTGGGGGAAAATTCCTGGCTCCATCGGAAACTTGAGCAACCTTGAGTTCTTGCACTTAAACAACAACAGTCTCTCCGGACGTATTCCGCCGACGTTGCGATATTGCAATCGGTTAGCTATTATTGATCTCGGCGACAACAAATTTTCTGGGGGCATACCGACATGGATCGGACAGAGCTTGCAAAATCTGGAGGTGCTTCGATTGCGATCAAATATGTTCTCAGGCAACATTCCTATGCAACTCGGGCAGCTGAGAGATCTTCAGATCATCGACCTCTCCAATAACAGACTGTCGGAGTCGGTGCCGCCCTCGTTTGGCAATTTCAGAGCAATGATCTCTATCTCCAAGTCGATGTCCTCTACGATATCAAACAATGTAGAGTTTGTGCTATCCTCTTTTGTGGCCAGCGAAAGCATATCTCTGGTCACGAAGGGAGATGAGTTCAGTTTCTCGACCATTCTCAATCTCGTGAAAAGCATCGACCTTTCAGATAACGAGCTATCCGGAGTGATTCCTACGGAAATTGGTTCTCTGTTTGCACTCCAAACTTTAAATTTATCCAGAAATAGTTTTGGCGGCAGGATTCCTGCAGCGATTGGTCGGATGAAGTCATTGGAAACATTAGATCTGTCGTTCAATGAGTTGTCTGGGGTCATTCCCGAAAGCTTTTCAGCGCTAGATTCTCTGAGCCATTTGAATTTGTCGTATAACAATCTATCAGGAGTCATTCCATCGGGGAATCAACTTCGGACGCTCGATGATGCATCCATTTACATCGGTAATGCATATCTCTGTGGACCTCCGGTTACCAAGAGTTGCTTCAATGAGACTAATGCCGATTTCATAGAAGAAGAAAACAAAACAGAATCTGATGTGCTATCGTTTAATTTCGGCATTGCACTCGGATATTTGGTCGGATTATGGAGTGTATTTATCATCATTCTTTTCAAGAAAGATTGGAGGATATTCTACGTCCGAGCGATGGATAACTTTTATGACAAAATTTATGTTGCAGTCAAGATACGGATCGCTAGGTTGATGACGGATTAAAGGTTGGGATGAGGTCAATGCGTACGAGTATTTCTACTTCGTATTTTGAAGGTTATGTGACGCATAATCTCAAGCTCTATTTTTTTTTTTTGGTTTGTTCATTAGATGCTTGGAAATATTATAAATATTATACGACTAATATTGGTTTTTCTATGATTGGCTGCAGGAATGGTTTGTTGATTAGATGGTCGCGTGATGATTTCGAGTTGGGTTCTACCGCTGGATCCAAGGAATGGTTTGGTCTCTCATATATGGATGATAAATGCTGGAATAAGCAAACGATTGAATGAAATCATACCATTATATATTTTTCATATATTTTATAACTATTCCTATATTTTATATGTTCAATATAACATACAATTATATTATAATTTGTTTTTGAAAAAAATATTAATAAATGCGTAATTGGATCAGTCATTAGATCCAGTGAGTCCAGATTGCACATGAATATTATCATAGATTTAATATTATTTTTTCTTCTATCATTAACTATATAAACTTCTCCGGTGATCATTAACAAAAAAAAAGCACGCTTAAGTACATAAAAAACTCACAGGAGTCACCCACATCTCCAAGGTAGCTCAGCGCATCCCATCCGTCCATTTGGGTGTTAGATAGGATGATCTTTCGGGAACAAAAGCATATGGGAATCAACTTGGGACCATCGGATATACATCAATTTGCGTTGTAAATCTATATCTTTATTGGTGATTAGGTAATAAGAGTTGCACAATCAAGTTAAATTTAAAGAAATAAGTAATTTTGAAGGAAATACAAAAAAGTGTAATTTTGTAGAAAACGAAAGAGCTAAAAAAGAAAAAAAATTGCAGCCATTTCTTTCGCTCGTGTGGGAACAATTCCCCACAAAATTCATCACAAAAATGGTGGGAAATCCACATCTTCACCACTAGCGTTTCAAACGAATCAATTTGTTGCGTGCCTTCGGGTTCCCAACAACGACTTCCACAAATGTGAAAGGGAAGCGTGCGTTCCGCGACAAACCTCGTTGAGTCTCCCTCTTTCGGAAGGACGCTACATGTAAAGCGATGGTTTACCGTGTTCTCTTGGGTGAGGAATCGTTTGCGGTGGGTGGGAGTCTTCATCCACTTTTTGTCTTACGTGATGACATTTGACATGTGGTGGCGACATTTCGACCCCTGGAAAAAGGTATTCATCGCCTCCATGCATTTTATCTTGGCTAAGAAGATGATGCGTTCCGATGTGCGGACATCAGAATCAAACCGTGTGGAATGAGGGAGGCATGAATTAGATTCCACACCATCGCATTTGGGTCGAATGAGACATTCTACGCAATCCTACAAGTCCCATTAAATGGCCGGGTCTTTCAAGTTTGAAATCCAGCATCACTCTCTTTCGTTCTTGCGAACCGAGCCCCAATTTTGGGACCCAGGCAGGGTAGAAACCAAGTTCGAGTAACCTACACACTGTGCACGGACTGCAGATCCAGCAGGAGTCGAATCCCACAAAAGTCAAGTATTTTATCTATCTATCGCTACCAGTGCATCAATCTTCACGTTTCACAGGAGTCTATGATGGGTTGCGGGATGGGAAGGCCATCACGCCCGCACACCCACTCTATATATACATGTCCTCCACCGCTTACCTTCTCTCAGTACACTCAGCACTCACCAAATAGCATCATGGCCTCTTGCAGCGGAAGCACACACCCTGTGCCACGGCACTACTTTTTCGGGCTTTCGCTTACGAGCATTCTTTTGTTATTGGCGGCAACAACGCCGACGACGAAGGGGTGCGTAGAGGGTGAGAGGGACGCCCTCCTGGCCTTCAAAGCCGGCCTCGTCGTGGGTCCTTCCAGCCGCTTGTCATCATGGCGAGGCCGAGTAGACTGCTGCAGATGGAGCGGGGTGGTCTGTGACAACAGAACCGGCCATGTCGTGGAGCTCAACCTCCAGAATTCAGCCCTTTATGACAATGAGACGTCTATCGGAGGTGAGATCAGTCCATCCTTGCTCCTGCTAACTCATTTGGAGCGCCTCGACCTCAGCTACAATGACTTCGGTGGGATCCAAATCCCGAAATTTTTGGGTTCCCTTACCAAGTTGACGTATCTCGACGTCTCCAGGTCCAACTTCAGCGGAGCCATTCCTCCCCAGCTGGGCAACCTGTCCAGCCTCCGCTCTCTCGATCTAAATTCGAATGGCTTATCGAACGATGGCCTGCACTGGCTCTCGCGTCTCACTTCCTTGAGATACCTCGACATGAGCGGTGTGAACCTTTCCATGGCCTCCCACGATTGGCTTCAAGCAGTGAACATGTTGTCCTCACTAAAACAGCTGCATTTATCAGACTGTGGCCTCACCGACCTCCCCTCTTCTCTTTCCCGTGTCAACCTCACAGCACTGGCCACTCTGGACATCTATGACAACCTCTTCGACTCCACCTTCCCCAACTGGCTATGGAAACTCCACAAACTCTCTTATCTTGATCTGAGTTTTTCTATGCTTCATGGTGCCATACCTGCTGGGATTGAAAATTTGACTGATCTAAGAAAGCTTTATCTTAATTATAATTCACTCTTTGGATCCATACCCGCTTGGATTGGAAATTTGAATGGTCTAAGAGAACTTCATCTTAGTTTTAATTCACTTTCAGGTCCCATACCTGCTGAGATTGGGAATTTGATTCGTCTAAGAGAGCTTAATCTTATTGATAATTCACTCTTTGGACCCATACCTTTTGGGATTGGGAATTTGGCTAGTCTAAGAGGACTTCATCTCAGTGATAATTCACTTTCAGGTCCCATACCCATTGAGATTGGCAAGCTTTCCAACCTCACTATTCTTTCTCTCTCTAGGAATTCCCTGGAGGGTACCATGTCTGAACTCCACTTCGCTAACTTAACTAAATTAAGTGAGCTTGATCTATCCGAAAACTCCCTAGCCATCTCAGTAGACTATAACTGGGTTCCTTCTTTTCAACTCCGATCCATTCAACTGAATTCTTGTAAGTTGGGTCCTGTATTTCCAAGATGGCTCCGTTCACAAAACTTCATCGAGGATTTGGATATGTCGAACGCAAGCATTGAGGACGTCTTGCCTGATTGGTTTTGGAATAATTCTGCTTCATCTATAGATCTCTCCAAAAATCAGATTAATGGTACTTTGCCAACTTCCTTGAGGCATATGACAAACCTGACCTCTCTGAAACTAAGTGTGAATTTGCTTGAAGGCCCTATTCCTCGTTTGCCACCTTACTTGAGTTATTTGTATTTGTATAATAATTCTTTCTCAGGATCGTTGTCATCAATCTCTCCCACACTAGAATTGCAACTGTTGGATCTCTCGTATAACCATATTAATGGGAGCATACCATCATTTGTCTGCAACTCGATACATCTTCGTATCCTCGATCTATCGAGTAACCAAATATCAGGTGAAATCCCTTTGTGTTGGCAAGAGACAAACTCCCTTTTCTACATTAATCTAGCCGATAATAAGCTCTTGGGAGAAATTCCTAGTTCTATTGAAAAATTAACTCAGCTTCGGTCTTTGCACTTAAACAATAATAGTCTACATGGGCATCTTCCGTTGTCATTGAAAAATTGCAGTGGACTAGTTTTTCTTGATCTTGGCGATAATAAATTCTCGGGTAGCATACCTTGGTGGATTGCACAAAATTTTCAAAATCTAGAGGTGCTCCGGCTATGCTCAAATATGTTTTTTGGTAACATTCCTACAGAGCTTGGACAACTTCTTTATCTACATATTATCGACCTTGCTAATAATAATTTATCAGGGCCAATTCCACGCTCCTTTGGCAAATTAAATGCAACAAAGACTTATTGGCAACGACACTTGACTAGCACACATATATCTTATAGGTCATTGCAAAGGGACTACTACGACACTTATAATGATAGCATCACTCTAACTATAAAGGGAAAAAGTCTCATCGTTTCAATCATTGTTAACCTGGTCAATATTATAGACTTTTCAAACAATAATTTGACAGGAGAAATCCCAGTAGAAATTGGGTCTCTTTCAGCACTCCAAACTTTAAATCTATCAGGAAACAATCTTGTCGGCCAAATACCAGCAGCAATCGGTGGCATGAAGTCATTGGAAACTCTGGATCTGTCATTCAATAAGTTATCCGGAGGCATTCCTCAAAGCTTGTCAGGCCTGTATTTTCTGAGTCACTTGAATCTGTCTTACAACAATCTATCAGGAGTTATTCCTTCGGGAAATCAACTACAGACACTCAATGACACATCTATTTATATCGGCAATGCATATCTATGTGGAGCTCCCCTCACTAAGAGTTGTTACAATCTTAAAAGTACCAATGTGACAAAAGGAGACAACAAAGACGGATCCCTTGTGCCATCATATTATCTCAGTATCATACTCGGATATTTGGTTGGATTATGGAGCATATTTATCATCCTGCTGTTCAAGAAAAATTGGAGGGTTTTCTATTTTCAGATGTTTGATAAAATATATGATAAAGCTTATGTTGCCATCAAGATTAGAATTGCTAGATTAACAATTGATTGAGGGTGAGAACGTCATCGAAAGTGAATGTAATGGGAGTATCTTGTGTGTTGTATCCATAGTAAGTTTGAAGCTTGGAAAATGATGTCATCTTAGAGATTATGGAATGATTGCTCTTCAAACTCTTTCTCTCTCTCTCTCTCTCTCTCTCTCTCTCTCTCTCTCTCTTTTTTGGTTTCATGTTTGTAAATATTGTGTGTAATGATAGAAATATAATCATTGAATCATGATGGTAATAATATTGTTGTGAAGAATACATTGAATTATTATAATATAATATTTTTTAAATATTATGTTATATATTTTATATTTTTAATATATTACGGCATATTATATTATTTTTTTTAAAAAATAATATTAAATCTCGATCCACCGATTCAATCATTAATCTGATGACCTGAGACTTGGCCAACACCAATATGCTGACGGTAGCGCCATAAAAATCCCATGGTATGATGCGCTTAATGTAAACAGTCATTATTTCACGTCATGTGCTTATGGTAATGGAAGACTGGCCGATTCAATGACGGGGCATTTCCGTAGCAGTTTCCCACGTCCTGTCCTTCCAAAAGTAGGAGATGAAGAAAGGATAGAGAGGTCACTTCAACTCCGTTCGCAGCAGCCGTGGAAGCTTCTTGGCAGGCGGGCGGGCGGTGGGTGGCTCGAACCAGTTGGCGTCCGGGGTCAAATTTGACAAGGATGGGTGAGTCTTTATGGCATTCCACGATTGGGACGACCATTATGGACTCCCGTCCTGGTCCCTCCAGGATTCCTCGCACACACTGTGCCCGTTCTTCAGAGAAAGGAAGAGATTCGACTGCTGAAGCCATTTTACCCTTCGGAGCTTTTTTGACCTCAACTACGTGTGCGTCCTTCCTGGCAGCTGCACTTCCATGGCCATTAGATTAGGAGTCCAAGTTGGACGAAAGGGCGAAAAAGCACTCACGTTATAATATGTATCCTTCTTCACTAATTTGATCACATGGGATGCGGGATGGAGACGAAGGGACCAGTCATGTCACAAGAGGATCCAATGGCAATCGGGGAGGGCAATTGTTGATCCAACCACGTTCTATATCTTGTATTCATATATACATGTTCTCCGCCGTGTTGCCTGTCAGCCAAGTCGCCATTCGTTCACCACAGAGCATGGGCGACACGAGAAGCCCATCCCATGCGTCGCTGCTCTGCTCTTGCCTAATGAGCGTTCTGTTCTTCACGCTTGCGACGACGACGAGGGGGTGCATGGAGGCGGAGAGGGACGCCCTCCTCGCCTTCAAAGCCGGCATCCTCGACCCATCCCGCCGCTTGTCCTCGTGGCGTCGCCCAGTGGACTGCTGCAGATGGAACGGCGTGGTGTGCGACAACGCCACGGGCCACGTCGTGCAGCTCAACCTCCAGAATGCGGAGGCTTACTACGACAATTCGACGGCGTTGGGGGGTGAGATCGGTCCATCTTTGCTTTCTCTAACTCATTTGCGCCGCTTGAATCTCACTCAGAACGACTTCGGCGGCGCCCAGATCCCCAAGTTCTTGGGTTCTTTTGGGAGACTGAGATATCTGGATCTCTCTTATTCCAATTTAGGCGGAGCCATTCCTCCCCAGCTGGGTAACCTGTCGACCCTCCGCTATCTGAGCCTGTCGTCGTACAACTTAAGGATCGACGCGGGGGACGACCTACAGTGGCTTTCGCGTCTATCTTCTCTAACATTCCTCCAAATGAACTTTGTGAACCTCAGCACGGCCTCTCCCGATTGGCTACGAGCCGTGAACCAGCTGCCCTCCCTGCAACAACTCTATCTGTCAGGCTGTGGTCTCACTGCCCTCCCCGACTCTCTTTCCCGCGTCAACCTCACGGCTCTCACCACCCTCGATCTCCGTGGTAACTTCTTCAACTCCACCTTTCCCAGCTGGCTTTTTGAACTCCGTAGCCTCTCCTATCTCGCGATCAGCAATTCTGAATTGTATGGCACCGTACCTGCCGGGTTTGGGAACTTGACTCGTCTCACGCAGCTCGACCTTAGCGGCAACTCGCTTTCCGGTTCCATACCTGTCGATCTCTGGAGTTTGGCTAGTCTAACCACACTTGATCTCAGCCACAATTCATTTACGAGTCCCCTTCTACCTCAAATCGGGAACGCGACCAGTCTGTCGCAGCTAAACCTCGTTCAGTGCTTCCTTGTTGGTTCCATCCCTGCCGAGATTGGGCGCTTGACCAGTCTTGCGGAATTACGCCTCAGCGGCAATTCACTTTCGGGTCGAATCCCTGCCGAGATTGGGAATCTGTCCAGCGTAACGCAGCTCGACTTGGGTCATAATTCACTCTCCGGACTGGTACCGGTTGAGATCGGCAAGCTTTTCGACCTATCCGCCCTTGATCTCTCCGATAACTCCCTGGAGGGCACCATGTCCGAACTCCATTTCGTGAACCTCACCGAGTTGGTCGCCCTGTACGCGTACGCCAACTCTTTGACCTTCCGATTCGACCACGACTGGGTTCCTCCTTTTCAACTTCAATCCATCAAAGTTGACACTTGTAACTTGGGTCCCGCGTTTCCCAGGTGGCTCCGTTCTCAGGAGTTCCTCACGGATATTGATCTGTCCAACACAAGCATCAAAGACACACTGCCTGATTGGTTTTGGAATTCTTCTTCTTCCACCATTATGGACATAAATCTGTCCCACAATAAGATCGGTGGAGTTTTGCTTGCATCCTTGGAGAGTATGGCCACCTTGATGTTCTTGAATTTGAGCTCTAATCTCCTTCGAGGTCGCATTCCTGTGTTGCCACCAAACCTACAAGCGCTGGACTTGTCCAGCAATTCTTTGTCGGGATCGCTACCCTCGACCATCTCATCACAGTTGGCCTACCTGTTCCTCTCCCACAACTATCTTCATGGAAGCATACCGTCGTCCTACGGCTGCGACCTGCAGCAGCTTTATGCCCTTGATCTCTCGAACAATCAAATATCAGGAGAAATCCCCCGTTGTTGGCCGGAGGGATCACAACTTTTGTTTGTCAATCTGGCGAACAACAAGCTACGAGGAAAGGTTCCTGACTCCATCGGAAACTTGGGCAACCTTCAGTTCCTGCACTTAAACAACAACAGCCTCTTCGGAAGTATTCCTTCGTCACTGCAATATTGCAGTCGGCTGGCTGTCATCGATCTCGGCAACAACAAATTTTCGGGAAATATTCCAGCATGGATCGGACAAAGTTTACGGAATCTGCAAGTGCTCCTACTGCGCGAAAATATGTTTTCAGGCCATATTCCTCTGCAACTTGGACGATCGAGCAATCTTCAGATCATCGATCTCTCCAACAACAGACTATCGGGATCGGTGCCGCACTCTTTCGGCAACTTCAGCGCGATGATCTCCGCGTCAAAGTCGATGGCTTCTACGGTTTCGAACATTATGGATTTTGCATTATCCTCTTTCGTGGCAAGCGAGAGTATATCTCTGGTTACCAAGGGCGATGAGTTCAGCTTCTCCACCATTCTCCGATTTGTGAAGAGCATAGATCTTTCGAACAATGATCTGAGCGGAGTGATTCCTCCGGAAATCGGTTCTCTTTTTGCGCTTCAAACATTGAATTTGTCGAGAAATAGTTTTGAAGGCATGATTCCAAATGCAATGGGCGATATGAAGTCATTGGAAACTCTGGACCTATCATTCAATAAGTTATCCGGAGGCATTCCTCAAAGCTTTTCGGCGCTGAATTCTCTGAGCCACTTGAATCTGTCTTACAACAATCTATCGGGACCGATTCCATCCGGGAATCAACTTCGGACGCTGGAGGATGCATCCATTTATATCGGAAATGTCCATCTCTGCGGACCTCCGGTTACCAAGAGTTGCTCCGACGATCCCAACGTCGATTCGACGGAAGAAAAGTACAAGCAAGGATCTCATGTGCTATCAATTTACTTTGGTACCGGGCTCGGATATTTGGTCGGCTTATGGAGTGTGTTCGTGGTCATGCTGTTCAAGAAAGATTGGAGGCTCTTCTATTTTGCAACGGTGGACAAGATGTACGACAAAGCGTATGTGGCAGTCAAGATAAGAATGCGAAATTGGCATGCCGCGGAAATCAAAGGAAGGCCGGGAAATCAAAGGAAGGCCGGTCGAATGTGATGCAACTTTCTTTCGTGTAATAAGCCTGATTTACTCCGCATTTCGGAAATCTATCTCTTTCAAGGCCACTAGTCTTTGGTTTCTTCCAGATCGACATGAAAAAGGAGCGAAGGGAAGACTTCCACGGGGAGGGTGGATTCATCTTGCCAAACTGCACTACCGTTGGACTAATTCCGCACGCTTCCCTGCGGGCCTGATGGCGACGGCGCACGTTCTTGTTTGGACGGTTCCGTGGAAATATAGTAGAATTAATCTCTGAATCCGTCAGATTGTGCTCTCACCAGTATAATGTCCTCCTCCTCTGCTGTGGTGCCCGTGGTCTCCATGCTGCTGCAGTCTTCGCTTCACGAAAGGTTTCGACAACCATGCACTTCTTGTTCTGCATTCGTATCCGGCAAAAACAGAAGCTTGATAATGAAGTTCAACGAAACTATGGGTCTTCCAGCATTTGATGTAAAAGAAGATGTTTTCCGACATCGATGCATTGACTTTGAATTAGTCCTGTGTCCACACTCAAGGAGAAAATAAAGTATATATATATATATATATATATATATATATATATATATATATATATATATATATATATATAAAAATTCAACCCCAATAGTTTCTCAGGGCCCAGGAAAAATCAAAGGGTGATTTTTCTAAATACATCTCTCCTTTTAAGTTTTTTTTTTTTTTGCAATGATACACTCATTTTTAGAATATTTATTTATTTATTTTTAATATCCTAAATATTCCTCACCCTTGTTTATACTTTTTTCTCCTTTCATCCGGGATGTGGTGCTTTTGATCATCATCACCTCCTCCTTCAGGTGAGCTTTGTTGGTTATCTCAAAATTGTTTCACTTTTACGATGATTCGACCTTTAGCAATAAGCCTAATTATATCTTTGCCGTGGCCTTTCGTGGATGATGGATAAACTGGATGCAAGTATCGTTTAAGGGGGGTTGGTTGGACGGAAAAAAAAGAAAAAGAGATGAGCCCAAAATGATGGTGGAATTAAAGCAATAGATGTAGAGTGTGAGGAAAGAGAAAGAGAAAGAGATTACCATGATAAATAAAAAATAATGAGGTTGTGTGGTAAGAAAGTGAAAGGCTATAGATTTTGAGTAGGATGAGTGATGGAGGACATAGAGCATATCTGTAAGGGAGTCTTGGAGGTAGGCAGCGTCGAAGATCATGATGATATGAATGGTAGGAGTGAAGACACAACTAGGCTTGTTGTGCAAGGCCAAACCTCCTGAATACCAGAAAACTCTCAGGGGTCTGACAATATCCACTCAAAGAAGAAGATGATAATGATCAAGAATGTCGTTGTTGAAAGAAAGAAGAAAAAATTTTAATAACCAAAAGAGACATTTAGGATGAGACCATCCGAAAGGAAAGATTCTTTCAGAAAAAAAAAATCAAAATCAAATAAAATTTATTTGGACTTCAAGTCTGTCATTCGCTGTTTATTTTTTTCAAGATATCTCATTTCGAAAATTAGTAAAATTAAATTTTATTTTTTGACAAATTTATGATAGGGTGAACCGGAAGCTCATCGAGGAAAATTGATTCCTTGAATTATTTATGTAATACAAAGAGATATAGTTGCATCCGTTTACATACATCCCACAGGTTTTTGAAATGTCCTTATCAATAAAACATAATTAAGTAACATTTATTTCCATCCTCATTGAATTATTTGCGTTGGGCACGAAGAGCTCATCAATAACATCGCTAGTTCTTCTTATTTTCATTTTTATGTGTGGTTTTTTATTTATTTTTTATGTTACATTTTTATTTATCATCTCGCGTCACTTATTAGGTAAGCATGAAAGATGCCACACTGCGAATAGCTCACTCATCGCAAACGACCATCAATGAGGTTGGACTAATTCCAAGTGGCGATAGGAAAATATCTCTTAGTCTTCGGATGGGACACCCCACATTTACTGGAGCATCGCCCCCTCCGCTACGCCCGTGAACTTAAAGCTTCTAAGGTCACATCGGCCATCTTCCACGCGGTAGACTGCTACACCGAACCGCTCTCTCTAATCCGAACCTTTCCCTTCATGTCATCTCACACTCTCATGGACGGATGAGATGCAGGATGCAGACGCAGGGGCTCTTCGCATGCGTGGTGTGACCTTTGCCCAACCGGACGCCTCCTGTGTTATATATATACATGCCCTCCATCGTCTGCTATTTCTCCATAAAGAAGTAGCCAGTCACCAATCAACGATGGCCAATCGAAGGAGAAGCACGCGCCTCTGGCTCACCAGCATTCTGCTCTTCGTGCTCACAACCACGGCGTCGGCCAAGGGGTGCATTGAGGTGGAGAGGGACGCCCTCCTCGCCTTCAGAGCCCGCATCGTCGATCCGTCCCACCGCCTGTCCTCGTGGCGCCGACGAGTAGACTGCTGCAGATGGAACGGCGTGGTGTGCGACGACACCACAGGCCGCATCGTGGCGCTTAACCTCCAGAATTCGGTGGACATGACTTTCGAGTCGAATCAGGCGGCTCTGCGGGGTGAGATCAGTCCGTCCTTGCTCTCTTTAACGCATTTGGATCGCTTGGATCTCAATCACAATGACTTCGGGGGGTCACCGATCCCCACCTTCCTGGGCTCTTTCCCCAAACTGACGTATCTCAACCTCTCCTGGTCCAACTTCAGCGGAGCCATTCCGCCCCAGCTGGGCAACCTGTCCAGCCTCCGCTCTCTCGATCTCGATTCTTATGGCTATGGCTTATCGAGCGATGGTCTGCACTGGCTCTCGCGTCTCTCTTCCTTGAGATACCTCGACATGAGCGGTGTGAACCTCTCCATGGCCTCCCACGATTGGCTTCACTCCGTGAACATGTTGTCTTCACTGGAGGAGCTACATTTACCATACTGTGGCCTCACCGGCGTACCCTCTTCTCTTTCCCACGTCAACCTTACGACGTTGACTATTTTCGATCTCCGTGGAAACCTCTTCAACTCTGCCTTCTCCAACTGGCTTCTGGAACTCCGCAGCCTGTCCTATCTTGCTCTTAGCGATTCAAAGTTGTATGGCGAGCTACCTGCTGGGATCGGGAGATTGACTCGTCTGACCCAGCTTGACCTCAGCGCTAATTCACTCTCTGGTCCTCTCCCCGCGGAGATTTGGAGTTTGAGGAGTCTAACATGCATCGACCTCAGCTTTAATTCGTTCAGAGGTCCCATGCAAGTGGAAACAGGGAATTGGACGAGTCTCTCACAGGTATATCTGATCAACTGCTCACTCACTGGCCGCATCCCTGCTGCGATTGGGAGTTTGACTCCTCTCAAGGAGCTGCACCTCAGTGGCAATCTGCTCACTGGTCCCATACCTGCCGAGATCGGTAATTTGACTGCTCTAACAACGCTCGACTTGGGTCATAATTCTCTCTCTGGATCCGTACCACCTGAGATCGGCAAGCTTTCCAACCTAACCTCTCTTGATCTCTCTCTCAATTCCCTGAAAGGTACCATGTCCGAACTCCATTTCGCCAACCTCGCCAAGCTCGATGTCTTATACTTGTACAGGAACTCCTTGGACATCGCAATAGGCCATGACTGGATTCCACCTTTTCAACTCGAGACAATCGGACTGAATTCCTGTAGGCTGGGCCCTTCGTTTCCCGGATGGCTGCGCTCACAGGAATCCGTGGCGGATTTGAATTTGTCGAACACAAGTATCGAGGACACTTTGCCCGACTGGTTCTGGAATTCTTCTTCCTCTTCCTTTATAGTCATAAATCTGTCCCACAACAAGATTTCTGGCACTCTGCCGGCATCCTTGGAGAGTCTCAGCAACTTGATGTTCCTAGATTTGAGCTCTAATCTGTTCCAAGGTCTCGTCCCTGTTTCGCCACCACTCCTACAAGCACTGGATCTATCAAGCAACGCTCTCTCGGGACCGCTACCATCGACCTTTGCACCGGTGTCGGAATACTTGTTCTTCTCAAACAATCATATTAACGGGAGCATACCATCCTACGTCTGCACTTTGCAGCAGCTTTTCGCCCTCGATCTGTCGCACAATCAAATATCAGGAGAAATACCTCGGTGTTGGCAAGAGGCAAATGAACTTTTGTTTATCAATCTGGCGAATAATAAGCTCGGTGGAAAGGTTCCCAACTCCATCGGAAACTTGACCAACCTCAAGTTCTTGCACCTGAATAACAACAGCCTCCATGGATATCTTCCACCATCGTTGCAAAACTGTAGCCAGTTAGCTGTCATCGATCTCGGTCGCAACCATTTTTGGGGCAAGATTCCGGCATGGATCGGACAAAGCTTTCGATATCTGGAGGTACTTCTGCTACGCTCGAACATGTTCACAGGAAACATTCCACCACAGCTTGGTCAACTAACCAATCTTCAAATCATTGACTTTGCCGATAACAAGCTATCTGGGATCATACCACGCTCCTTTGGCAATTTCAGCGCCATAATTTCCATGTCAAAGTCGATGTCTTCCACTTCTACGACCCACACAAACGTGTTCTCCGTGTTCCGCGAAAGCATAACTCTATCTATGAAGGGACATGAACTGACATTTTCGTCTATTCTATATCTTGTGAAGAGCATCGACCTTTCTAAAAATTATCTGACAGGAGCAATTCCCACAGAGATCGGGTACCTTTCGGCCCTTCAAAGTTTAAATCTATCAAGAAATGGTATCGGGGGTATGATTCCAAGTACAATTGGTGGAATGAAATCATTGGAAACTCTGGATCTGTCATTCAATAACTTATCCGGAGCTATTCCTCAAAACTTATCAGGCCTGAATTATCTGAATGACTTGAATCTGTCTTATAACAATCTATCAGGAGCCATTCCATCGGGTTATCAACTTCAAACGCTTCCAGCATCCAGTTACATCGGTAATGCGTATCTTTGTGGGCCTCCGGTTAGCAAGAGTTGCCTCGAGAAGACAAATATCAATGCGACGGATGAGGAGGTGGAAGAAGGATTTCATGCGTCGTTTTCATTTTACTTTGGCATCACACTCGGTTATTTGGTTGGAGTGTGGAGCGTGTTTATCATCATGCTATTTAAGAAAGATTGGAGGATATTTTATTTTCGAATGATTGATCGAATATATGACAAAGCGTGCGTGGCAATCAAGATAAAGATCAACGGATGGACGATCAATAAAGGAGAGAGACGTACTCAAAAGTGAAGGCAACGTTATTGCATTATACATAATGTGTTTGAGTACTCAAAAGTTAATGAATGCCCATTTTGCTTCAGTTCATCTGTTTGAATTTTGTGTTCGTACTTCTACATTAAAAATATGCGCATATGACTTTGCTCCTATCTTCCATTAGAAGTTTTATTTCTTCAGTGACTTGCAGACTAAAATGTCGACTTGACGACGATGTTAGGCACCTCTCGCGATATTTGATAGCCCCCTTACAAGGCTGGTAGGCTGCAGGCTTGCTATGTGAAAACAGAGAAGGGAGTTCTCATTGAAATCAAACCATATGCCGGCATCCCGAGGACTTTCAAGCGTTTCTGTGGTCTTATGTGTAAGTACGGTAGATCTACCACTGTTTTCCCGTCAAGCATTGTATATGTGGGTTTAATCAGTTTAATCTATGACAATATCTACATCCCTTTTGTAATTGCTGCAGCCCAATTGTTCCAAAAATGAAGCAGGAAGCGGGAGAAACTTCTTAATGTAATAAAGAATCCTGTGACTCGCCATTTGCCTGTCAATTCCAAGAAAATAAGTGATAACTTGCATCTTTGTTTCTTCTTTGATAGCAACTTCATGATAATTGCTTGTTTCATTTTTGAAGCCTTTTCTTTTTGTAGGACTCTCCTGTAGCTGCTGCTAATGATGATGCTGCCCTTGGTTTTGTGGTATATTTGAAATGTTAGATTTTTTTTTTTTTCAATCGAACTTAAGATATCATATATGAGATATATATGATGAGTGATGCGATACCTCTTCTTGGTGGCGCAGCTGCTTTTTTTGTGTTGGAACATTGGTTTTCTTTAGGAGACATGAGGAAATCCCAGGTGATTGTGTATTTTATGATTATATATAGCTTTTGTTTGTAAAAGTGACTCCGAAACATCTGATTAATATATGACATAGAAACTTTATTTTGTATGACAATCGAGCCTGCTAACTCCCTTGTATTTTTGCAGTTTCAGAATACCCTGTGAGTGCGGCATGCTGCTTAAACAGGATTCGCAGCGCGTTTGAGCAGAAGTGGAGGAACGCCTAAAATCCAACCTGATTCGATGAGTGACTTGTTCTTCTTCTCCAAGTGATTAAGCTGGTCATTGTTAAAGCAATCAATTATGGTCTGTGTGTTGAAAGCTTTTCTTAATATTGATCAGTTCTGCAGCTCCTTGTTTCCGTTGAAGATTTTGTCCTTTCACCTATTACTGTATTCTTTGCAATTCAATCATGACGTTCTATTGATGTCCGTTGATCATGTCTTATACCCTCTGCTGAACCTAATTGGCATCCGAACCCATTCACCCTGCTGTATCACTGAACAAGAGGAGTACAGATTACATCTTTACAAATGCATGCATGAGATACAAAGTTTTCAGTCACCACGCTGTGATAACCTGAGCCATTTTATTTGATGGAAACCCATGGAGAGCATCGAAACAAAGCTCTCTTGTGCAGGTGTATATTGTACAAACACAACGACTTCTCGACAAGAAAAACCATTTCACGTGCATCGAAGCTCTCTTCTGCAGGAGTATATTGTACAAACACAAGAGACTTGTCGATAAAAAATATGCTACAAGCGAAACATTATGGAGAAGATGTTATGCATCTTGGCAAACAACTTCGATGGGCGGTTCGGTACCGGCAGACATGATCGTGGAGGTGAGTCTTGCTTCGTCTTCTTCTTCCTTCTGAGTTGGAAGAACTGTTGTAGGACTTTTGAGCACTCGGTTGTTAGGACCCCACGCCTTATTCTTATATCTGGGTGGAAGGGGTGAACAGGACCTGCCTTTTGGTTTGATGGATTAGAGCTATTGCTTCCTCCATTATCACCAGGAAATAGCCTGCACAAGAAATATTTAGCAAACCCTGATCATTATGAGAAAGTCTTCTTGATGAATCAGAAAATTTATACATTCCCAATCTAAAACTCGCCAAAGACAACAAGGACAACCGAAAATCTTCATTTGTTGTGCTTGTAAATTCTCTTCATGAATTCCACACAACTCAATGACTAGAGATAACTTCATGGAAACATTGCAAACAACAGCTTACATGATTTCGACATAATGAGACCAAGCGACGACCAATCTTACTTGGGATGGATGGAACACCTGCTCATCAGGAAACCCAAGTATGCAGGGGCCCAATTCACAAACAGTGGATATGGTAAGAAAAACATGAATAATCTGATGAAGTGGAATCAATCGATTGCATAGTTAGATTTAGATGCAATAAAACAGAGGTAAAATCATTTGTGTGGTCTGTAAACAGAACTCTAAGCATGAACCCACAACTGAGCTCTGGACCTCTTCCGTCTGTATATCCTACATATCAAGCTACACTTTCACTCATTTCTGGGTCTGGATTTCAACTGGATGTATACTGCTTAGGTCCTCAGTCCAAAGTATTCAGCCTCAGAATGGCAAGACTTTCTTTTCATATCTAATTCAAAAGCCAAAAAAACCTGACTTCTTATCAGTATCTTATCTGTTGACTGGAACCTTGATTCCTTAGTACAGTGCTTCGTTCCATGTTGGATTTTTCATCTGCATCAGACCATGCAGAAACCAACATCGAGCCATGACAACCTTTTAAGAACATGAAGCAGAATACACACACAACATGTACCTGTGGGTTCCACTATTTTATTATGGGATTTTTGCTGGTGAACCCTTCCATATTTCCACATCTGACCCTATACCCCCTTCAAAATCTTGACATGCCCATATACTCATGTAAACATTCAAAACCCCAAAAAGTTGCCTGTCCATGTCAGCCTCCATCGATTAGCCATGTAGAATTTATTAGGGATATTTTGTTTTTTACCCTCCCAACTAGGAGATGGAAGCTGACAATGACAGCAGCTTGAAGTGTTTTTAGTGTTTACAGGTGCATACAGACAATCCACACTTTTACAGGGTATCTGGTAAAATCTAAAAGTGTAGAAGGGTATACTGGCAAAAGTCTCTTTGTTATAGCAAGACAAAACGTTGAATCGAACAAGTTTCTAATGCCAAAGGAAAAACTTGTCAAACCAGGTTATCTTGGTGCCGATAGAAGTAAAAAGGCAATCTCGTGATTGAATCTTAGGTTGTATGTGGAGCCGAATCAGCGATTCACACACTGTTTGTGTAATGTCATTGTAATGTCACAACATTACAATGAGAAAGTAAAAGCATGATGTTCTGGAGGGTATAAGCTTAATCATTTTCAAGTACAAGAGACAAAATATTAGGTAACTATTCTAACATGTATTGTAAAAATCGGTAAAGCATGATGTAATAGGAGTGTGTAGGTTCAACTAGATTTCAAGCATATAGATGAGAAGGTATCACATTGTTATATAGAGAACTATTGGATAATTATTCCAACAAGTACCTCACCCAGCTGCCATCAGCTCCTAGTAGCTTGTTGGGAGCTCCCCATACAACAGTATCAATTCTAGCCTGGAGGATTGCTCCAGCACACATGGGACAAGGTTCAAGCGTCACATAAAGCGTTGTTTCCTGCAGAACATTTGCAAAAAGTTCATTAACAAAAATATTAACACTGCCAGTCTTCCTATTAAACGAACAGTAAGGCATGTTCATAGATTGAAAATGACATCCACCTATCTTGTGGGTTAGCAAACAATATAATCTACCGCCTCACTTGCTTATCACCTCAGGATGGCGATTAGAAAGGGTTGTCTATTAGTAAGGCATGCATCAATTTTCTAAGATTCTCTCTGAATTACAGATAACGGGACAAGTGTGCATTAGCCTTGTTGTTGGGTTCTTCATAGTGCACAACTCCTGCTACCATCACCCAAATGGCACCATAATTAGCGAACAGGATACTTATTTTCTCTAATGAGTCAAAAGCATTAAAAGAAAATGTGAAATCACTTCACTTGAACCAGATATGTCAAGTACTTCAAATACTTCCATCTCCAAGTACCTTCACCAAGTGCTAAATAGACTAGGCGTACCGTGAAGCAATATTGCTCACTTTTGTGCTTGACATGAATATATTGCCTTCTTTTAGTAATTTGAATAAACTTGTGCAGATCCATTTTCTACCTAACTTAAATTTATCTAATTTTCTTTTTCAGCTTTTAAGTTTCCAGTGAGGAACTAGTGTTCCCCAAATAACTTCAAGTGCACAACTTGGAATACTTAACTGGATGATAAGATTATTTATATAATAAAAAACCTCATAAAACATATAAAGTAAGAAGTCTACACTGAGCCATACATTTGTGTCAAGATCTTTGCAGATCTTTAGTAAGATAGAGAGGAAATGAGTCATTGGATCATTGTGTCTTAAATTAGAGCCTATTTTAAGCATCAACAATGTGATCACCAACTAATCATTGTGATTGGTTATTTGGATGTTACTTGTCCTTGCTGATTTAGTTGTGGTGCCTTTTGCAGCTCCCATGTCTTTTACATTAAGTTGATGGCATTTGTCTCTTTTGGTAAACATTGTTATGGAAGATTTGAGTATCTAAACTTTCTCCCAGAGACCTGCACACCATAATTTTATAGACACTTCAATTTATTCTCCCTGATGGTGCCTCAAATGTCTGATCTCACAAGTATTGTTTGGTAGAGTCTGCACTTTGACTCCTTACCGATAGATCTCAAACATCTACTAGCAGGCTTCCGCTGCAGCTGAAATCCTAAGAGCATGTTTCAAATACAGATGATTCATGGTCAAATTGAAACGAACAGAGCTTTATGCACAACAGACCTATACCAAGTCCATTCACAAAATAGTTTCAAGACACTAAAGATATATGCATAAGTTGAAAATTATTAATATAATATTGTAAATGTTAATAATTACGATCTATATAAGATGTTCATCCATAATGTCCTGATTTCTCATGCTACCTAAAGCTTTAGTTTCTTCATTAAATTGGTGTAGTTCTCACTGTATCTTTGGTTTTAATGGAAAAACTATGTTAACAGTCAAAAGTAACACCACAATTCTGGAAGGCACAAAATATTACAGCAAGGCGCCAGGTCCGTAGAAGATTAGATGCTTCACGTATACAAATCATTTCAGCATGTGCAGTTGCATCTCTTCTTTCTTCCACTCTGTGAATAGTTATCGATTCTACATAAGTATTGATTCTTGTAATGCGGGACTGAGTAAAAACTAAGATATTATGGGGAAGTTGCACTTACAGATTGTAGCCACGAGCAATTATCTTTCCATTCTGCACTAATACAGCCCCAATTGGTACCTCCCAGATGTCTGCAGCTTTCTGAGCTTCCACCAGAGCTTCCCTCATAAAAAACTCATCTGTTTTTCTCTGTTCGCTTTCAAGCCTATATGCTTCTTCCCACTCTTCAAATGTTTCTTTTAACACTTGTTTATTCCTTTGAAGTTTCCTATTTTTAAATTCCCCATCCTTCCCTGCAGTCTTGTCAACTTCAGGTGGCTCCTTTCTTATGGTAGCTTCTTCCAATTTCATGTAGCCAGATACAGGTATTGCAAGATTTCCTGTATAAGCTATACCTTCATCGATGGCAACTGAAGGTGCAACACCAGTCAGTGATTGGTCAGCTGTTATTGCACTAGAAGGTAGGCCTTCTGTTCCCTTTGCATTCTCAGTCAATGTTACCTCTGCTGGCCTCGAATCAGTGGAAGCACTGGCAGATGTATAACCTCCTTTGATTCCCGATGAGGAAGATGCACTGCTTCCCAACTGCATGGCTTTAACATCCGGTGCTTTTAAACTTCCTTGAGAAATACTAGAATGTGTCTCATGGACTCGATCAGTAGGGCCTCCAACTGGCAATAACTCTTTTAAAGCACTGCTTCTTCGATTCACATCGTTCTCATCATCACTGGCATCTTGACCAGAAAACCAAGCCTCACTGCCTTCAGAGGAGCTTCTCTTGCCTGATTTTTGCATTGAAATATGAGATTCAGCACGATGAACCCAACCCATTCGTATTATATCTGCTATGTGAGCCCACAAGGACTTGGAGGATCTTCGAGCAACAGTACTTTCTGCAGTTGGGCAGCGTTTGTAGAATCTGCAACTCTGGCCGATAAACCATCTTCCCCAGGTTCTTCTGTCCTATTATCTTCCTGAGAAGTTGGACTCCTAACATTCCACATCTCATCAGATGGCCCTCCTGTTCCAGATCTAAATGAAGATCTCCTTGAACCTTCTTGTATATATTTATCTTCCTTGTCTTTTGTTGTAGCATCAAGCCTACATGACTGAATGGATGTAGTTGCTTGACTGTCTTTACTTCGTGTTCCTTCTGTCTGAGTTCCAGAAGACATCTGGTACCTCCCAGATGTCTGCAGCTTTCTGAGCTTCCACCAGAGCTTCCCTCATAAAAAACTCATCTGTTTTTCTCTGTTCGCTTTCAAGCCTATATGCTTCTTCCCACTCTTCAAATGTTTCTTTTAACACTTGTTTATTCCTTTGAAGTTTCCTATTTTTAAATTCCCCATCCTTCCCTGCAGTCTTGTCAACTTCAGGTGGCTCCTTTCTTATGGTAGCTTCTTCCAATTTCATGTAGCCAGATACAGGTATTGCAAGATTTCCTGTATAAGCTATACCTTCATCGATGGCAACTGAAGGTGCAACACCAGTCAGTGATTGGTCAGCTGTTATTGCACTAGAAGGTAGGCCTTCTGTTCCCTTTGCATTCTCAGTCAATGTTACCTCTGCTGGCCTCGAATCAGTGGAAGCACTGGCAGATGTATAACCTCCTTTGATTCCCGATGAGGAAGATGCACTGCTTCCCAACTGCATGGCTTTAACATCCGGTGCTTTTAAACTTCCTTGAGAAATACTAGAATGTGTCTCATGGACTCGATCAGTAGGGCCTCCAACTGGCAATAACTCTTTTAAAGCACTGCTTCTTCGATTCACATCGTTCTCATCATCACTGGCATCTTGACCAGAAAACCAAGCCTCACTGCCTTCAGAGGAGCTTCTCTTGCCTGATTTTTGCATTGAAATATGAGATTCAGCACGATGAACCCAACCCATTCGTATTATATCTGCTATGTGAGCCCACAAGGACTTGGAGGATCTTCGAGCAACAGTACTTTCTGCAGTTGGGGCAGCGTTTGTAGAATCTGCAACTCTGGCCGATAAACCATCTTCCCCAGGTTCTTCTGTCCTATTATCTTCCTGAGAAGTTGGACTCCTAACATTCCACATCTCATCAGATGGCCCTCCTGTTCCAGATCTAAATGAAGATCTCCTTGAACCTTCTTGTATATATTTATCTTCCTTGTCTTTTGTTGTAGCATCAAGCCTACATGACTGAATGGATGTAGTTGCTTGACTGTCTTTACTTCGTGTTCCTTCTGTCTGAGTTCCAGAAGACATCTTATAGCTTGATGTCTCCTGCCTTAGCTTGTCCACAAACTCATCAACGTACATGGCAGAAGAGCTCTCTAATCTACCAGCAGAATCCAGTGCATCACTTTTGACTAAATACATCTCATCTTGACTAGTATGGTCATCTAGCTGCTGTATGTGTGTATAGAGAGAGCTGGAACCACTGTCCAGATCTCTGGCGGAAGTGATTTCTTGATTCGTTTGCTGTGAATGTCGCTTTTGCTCATCCTGCATCAACAACAATGAAGAACTCTCAAGTTGATTTCTTACTCTCATATTAGATGTCTCCTGTGAATTAGACTCCCTTTGGATGTCAGTCACTGAGTCCTCAGATATTCCAAAGTCCTGTTTTGACTCTCTTTTTGAACTATATCGACGATCATCAAGCTCATTTTGCATGTGTGTTCGGTATATGATTTGGGCAGTGGACATCCTTCCACCATCTTTTTTTGACAACTCGGTAGCATACGTGTTCTTTCCAGATTCTCTTCTTAGACTGGATTGATGAGTATATTGGTTTTCTGATTGGTTTTGGTGCTTCCCCACTTGATGTACCAAACTCACAGTTGACGTAGAACAATCTTCATCATCCACTCTCGATTGCAGAAGGCTATGAGAGCTGCTGGCATTCTCGGTCCCACATTGTTGAAGTCTAGAAACATCAAGAAAATTTTCAAACTGCTCACCGTGTGCCTTTTTGTCGATAATCTTTTGGTCAACTTGGCCTTTCTTATCTCTCGCCATGTGAACTGAAACTAATTTATCATCTCTGTTTTTCACCAGCACTTCCTCATGTTGCCTTTCTATGTTTGAGCCCAACTGGATGTTGCTACTATGAAGCTCTTTCATCTGTCTAAGATTTTGTAAATGTTCTCTTGATCCATGGCTTTGAAATGCTAGCTGATCTACTGCAGCATGCTGCTTCAGGGTTGATGTAGAAGAGTGTTCCTTGTCCATCTTCCCAGTGTCAAGAACGTTCTGTACACTAGAGATCCTCTCAGCATTGTCCTCATGTACCTCAGATACCCTAACAGTTTTTTGGGATCCTTCCCTAGATTCCCTTTGAGTAGCAACCTGATCCTCATTATCAACATATCTGTCACTGACATCAGTTCTCAATTCAGCTTGTCTAACCACTCTTTTGTCTTCTTGGCCTTGCTGCTTCAGTGTAGATGATGAACTTTCCACCATACCAACCTTGCTTTTGTCAACAAAGTTCTTAGATCTGGATGCCATCAGTGTATCATCCCCATGTACATCAGATACTGAAACAAATGTCTGTGATCCTTCCCTGGACTGCAACCCCACAATGTTTTGCCTTTGATGGTAATCTTCACCACTCCTACCGTGAGCTGAAACACTCCATGAAGCACCTCTTTGGATTCTTTTGTTGAGTTCCTGTTTATCTCGCTTAACTACTCGCTGGTCTACTTCACCATGGTGCTTCACTGATGAAGCGCAATGCTTGTCCATGTCCACCTTTAGATCAGCCATGTTCTTTGAACCGGAAGCCACATACACATTGTTGTCTACCTCAGTAATTCTTGCAAACTTTTGAGATCCTTCCCATGACCCTCTATTCTTGACCTCGTCTTCCTCTTCCAAATGGTGATACTCTTTTTCTCGATGAGATGAAGCAATTAATTTGGCCTCTCTACCCTCGGTCTTCCTGCTAGAGACCTTCCCGGAGGTCGAGGCCCTCAAATTATAATCCCTCTCTGTAGAATCTGATTCTTCACTTGAAACACAGTCAACATCATCCTCCACGTTCCACACTTGTCGAACCTTTCTCACCCCAGCATTGGCTTTCTTGCCAACATAACCCTTCTTGCCAGTAGAACTCCGTGATGATTCACGACCAACCTTTCTCCCCCAGCTCGCCCCATTCTCATGCCCACACGAGGGGCAAACTGAGCTCGATCCATCTCTCCTCGCTCTCAAAGATCGCACCGTTCCGTCAGCATTCGACCCAATTTCAAACTCCCTCTTCGCATACCTCCTCAGATGGTCAAATTCATCGTGATCCGCGTCATTTTCCCTCATCCTGTCGCCGAAGCTTTCTCTACAGCACTCCACGATCATTTGAAACCTCCGTTGGGAGCTCCGACAGCAACAACAATTCGTGCATCCTCCTCGCTTCGCTGACATCCTGGGAGCGCACGGCTCGTCGTCGCGGAGGCTCACCCGGCAGCAGTGGTTCCCGCCATGGCCGGCAAGGGAGGTTCTCAGAGGCGACCAGTAGATCAAACTGGACTGCCTCAAGTAGTAGCCATAGAGCAGGAACCTAGGGTTTATGGAGAGCCCACGGAGGAAGACTTCGTCGCCGCCTCCGTCATCGAGGAGGGCGAGGCGATGGGAGTGGGAAAGGGACGGTTTTGCCCTCAGGGCGAGGGTGGCGGCAACGTAGCCGCAGTACATGGGGACGGGGGCGGCGGCCCGATGCGGCAGATAGAAGATGGGGCGTACCGTGAGGGAACCCGACGGCTTGGGCGGCGGAGTTAAGGTCACCGTAACCGAAGGGGGACGGTCATCTCCAGGGACCGAAGAAAGAGGTGGCGCCGAGGGAACCGATAGGGGACGACATCGTTTCTGGTGGTCCGGCGCGACAACCGTAAGGCCAACTCTGCAGGCAAAGCAAGCAAAGCTTTCACACTCGTCTATCACGCCGCCCAAGCACCGTTGCGAGCACCAGTGGGCCCATCGCAGCCTCCAATCACAAGGCACGAAAAAGGCGGAGAAGCCCAATTTATTCTAAATTGGGTTAAATCCTAATTATTCTAAATATTCAGGAAAATTATTAACAAAGCACAGATGTAATGTCAATGAATTTTTAATAAAAGTTACAAATATAATAATTTAAAGATAATAGAAAAAGAGATATCTAATTGTATCCTCGCTTCAAAAGCATCTCTCTACCCATGTATCTGCGTATATACCCACTTTCTAAAGCATACAATCATATCGATATATCCAGAACCTAAATTCTTTCCAAAGATGCACTCATGATTAGGTTAAGGGCTTAATTAATAATATTAAATATGATTTAATGCCCACCTATACGTTTGCGTCAAACGATTGACCTCCTGAAGACACCAATTTTCTCAAGTGAAAAAAACATTATTGTAAAAACTCAAATATCTGTCATTTAAATTGACTCCTCAATTCTAACCTTCATTACTAAAAGATTGGAAGTATATCAATATCTGCCGTTCCTAATTAAAATTAATCATACATAAATTGGGGGTCGTGTGTCTTCTGCAGAAGTATTATATATATAACTTAATTTTGTTTCAACCTGTCAAAACTAATTCTTATTATTACCATATCAAATGCCTAATTAATTGCGGTGGTTCTCTCCGTGTTCGTTGGCGGGGGCTTCGTGGACGAGGGAGAGCACGACAGGAGGGAAAAGATGACGAGAGAAGCTAGATCTTGGATCAAATGTTGGATCAAATGCAAGCGGCGAGAAGCAGGGAGGCGTCACTCTCCCGTCGGTACGATGTACTTGGTCCTTTACCGCATAGAGTAGCCTCGCCGGTTGGTGAATTTTTTTTCGTGGGATTGGTGCGCCATTTCTGCACCAGGGTCATGTGGTGTTCGGGATTTTCGGGGGATTTTCTGGTTTGGCTTCTCCCCTACGTCGGGCTCAGATCAAAGCCGGACTTTGAAGGTTCGACGCGATGTTGCCGCTCCGCAACCTCGAAGCTTTCAGAGAAGATGGCTTCCTAGGACCAGCCGCTTCATTGACGTTTATAGCGGCCGGCAATATTGGTTGATTTCGGGATTCTAGCGTACCAGAGGTAAAGGAACGATTTTTCTGGCCCTTAAATGGATTTGGGCCTTGGAAGTGCATCAAATGTGTGATCTTTCTCGGTTTTCTTGTATTATCAGATTGAGATTCTCTTCCCTTTTCTGGACTCTGTAATTGCGTAGCTCGTTAGCCTTGGGTACGGAAGAGGTGGGGTCCTGTTCGTTTATCTACTTGTTTGTGCCGCTGGGCGTGGGTTAATGTCATGGGTAGTGCTTAAAGGTGAGATCTTCGAGAGCTTTGGGTTGAATACAGGAATTTTGGAGATTCAGGAGCTTTAAATGTTTTATATCTTTAATATTCCCTGATGGTCCGGCGATTTGTGGTGTTCCTTTTGGTGTTTCTGGTTTGGTGAATTTTTGGTATAACAGGAATGGCACGGGGGAGGAGAAGAAAACTCCATTTCAGCAAATTATACAGCTTTGCTTGTGGTAGTTCGAAGTTTGAAGTTGACCACTCTCAGATCGGAGGCCCGGGCTTTTCCCGTGTGGCCTTTGCGAATATGCCAGATTGCTCTGAGGCTGGCAACCTAAACTATGGATCCAACTACGTTTCCACCACCAAGTACACATTGGCTACATTCTTCCCCAAGTCACTGTTTGAGCAGTTCAGGAGGGTTGCAAACTTATACTTTCTATTTACCGCATGCCTTTCTTTTACTTCCTTGGATCCTTACTCTGTGGTGAGCATAATTATCCCTCTAATTGTGGTGATTGGGGCCACCATGCTGAAGGAGGCCATTGAAGACTGGCGGCGATACCGGCAGGTGAATTCTTGCAATCCTTCTCTTTCAAACCACTATGATAATGTGATCCATCTTTCTCTTGTTGTGTGGCAGAAATAGTTTTTTCAATAATGTGAATTTGAATTTTTGACCAAAAGAACTCTTTTTTTACTGAATCTCGATCATGTATAATTCTTAACATATGGTTTTATTCAAGTTTTCTGTCCTTGGCTCTAACTACATATTCAGAATATGTGCAGAAATGGGAACAATGCAATATGGTTTGTGAATATTTGGAAGAGAGAGGTTCTTAGTTAAGATAGTTGTGGACTGTTGATGTAAAAGTTTCTAAAATTTCATTTATGTATAGTTCAATCATAAAGAAAAAATGAAACCAGCCTTTATTTGCATATCATCTTGTACACACATTGGGTGAAGTTATCAATCACATGATACCTAGTAGTCTAGCTGTAAATTATTACCTAAAATCCTCTTTTCCTCAAGATTATGTTCTGTTACTAAAGGCAACCAAATTTGGTGCTGCTAAAAAATTTCAAACCTGAAAGATCTAATTTATCTCATCCAAACAGAAAGAAAAAACCGTTTGCCTCTTGTAGTTTATAACTGATAAGGAGGGTTCACGAACTGCCTAAATTATGTTGTTTCTAGTTGCTTTATGGAAGTTCTGTGCAATTAAAAATTCTCCTAATTCCAGATCAAGAATGCTTAAATTTTTTATGTCAATCATTTATTTTGCAGGATATCAAGGTGAACAGTAGAAAAGTCGAACTATATCATGGGAGTAGCACATTTGGATTTACAGAATGGAAGAATCTTAGGGTTGGTGATATTGTGAAGGTGGAGAAAGATAATTTTTTTCCTGCGGACCTTGTAATGCTTTCTTCGAGTTATGATGATGGGATATGTTATGTTGAGACAATGAACCTTGACGGAGAAACAAACTTGAAATTGAAACAATCGTTGGAGGTAACTTCTGGTTTACAAGCAGATTCTAGCTTCCAGAATTTCAAAACAATAATCAAATGTGAAGATCCAAACGCAAGCCTCTATACCTTTGTTGGAACTATGGAATATGAAGACCAGGAGTACCCTCTGTCACCTCAACAGCTTCTTCTTAGGGACTCAAAATTGCGAAATACTGACTACATATATGGAGTAGTTGTTTTCACAGGTCACGATACAAAGGTAATGCAGAATGCCATGAATCCACCATCCAAGAGAAGCAAAATTGAGGTGAAAATGGATAAATTGATTTATCTTCTCCTGTTTTCCCTGGTTGTGGTCTCATCTATTGGTTCAGTTGTCTTTGGTATACTAAGCAGTGATGATCTGCAAGATGGAAAGGTGAAACGATGGTACCTTAAACCTGATGACTCTTCAATATATTATGATCCTAGGAGAGCAGCTGTTGCAGCAATCTTGCATTTCTTGACAGCCATCATGTTATATAGCTATTTCATCCCGATTTCTTTATATGTTTCCATAGAAATAGTCAAGGTTTTGCAGAGTATTTTTATCAATCAAGACATTCAAATGTATCATGAGGAATCAAATAAGCCTGCTCGTGCACGAACATCAAACTTGAATGAAGAGCTCGGTCAAGTTGCCACAATCCTCTCAGACAAGACTGGAACTCTGACTTGCAACTCTATGGAGTTCATTAAATGCTCAATTGCAGGAACTGCTTATGGCCATGGGTTTACGGAGGTTGAGAGAGCAATAGCTAGGAGGAAAGGGTCCCTGTTGATAGAAAACGAACAATCTAAAGAAAATCATGAGCAAGCAAAACCAGCAATTAAAGGGTATAATTTTGATGATGCACACATCATAAATGGGAACTGGGTTTATGAGCCTCGTTCTGATATCATTCAGATGTTCTTTCGGCTGCTGGCCATCTGCCATACTGCCATACCTGAAGTAGATGAGGAAACAGGGAAAATATCATATGAAGCTGAATCACCTGATGAGGCAGCTTTTGTCATTGCTGCAAGGGAACTTGGCTTTGAGTTTTACCAGAGGACACAGACAAGCATTTCTATACATGAACTAGATCCAGTGTCATGCAAGCATGTTGAGAAGTAAGAGAGAAATATTCACTAATTTGTTTCAAGCGAATAATGTCGACCACATATGTACCTGATGTAACTTTTGAATTTCTTGATATCTTGTATATTATCTATCTTTTGGCAACTCAGTCTAAGCATTTCTTTTTCAGGTCATATAAGTTATTAAATGTTTTAGAGTTTAATAGCTCACGGAAGCGGATGTCTGTGGTGGTTCAAGATGATGAAGGAAAGTTGCTACTGCTCAGCAAAGGTGCTGACAGGTGTGTAAGCTATTTATCTTGTCTATCAGAAACATAACAATGGTATAAAGCACAGATTTACCACTTCTTATGGCCTTTATTTCTTACTAGAATTTCTGATGGAATTTGTTGTTCATATATTTATATACAGTGTAATGTTTGAAAGGCTTGGTAAAGGTGGAAGAGGATTTGAAAATAAAACAAAGGAGCAGATGCTTGAATATGCTGAT
This sequence comes from Musa beccarii, assembly GCA_024322285.1. Taxonomy (NCBI): domain Eukaryota; kingdom Viridiplantae; phylum Streptophyta; class Magnoliopsida; order Zingiberales; family Musaceae; genus Musa; species Musa beccarii. Next base: position 58,579,703 of record CM044395.1, on the reverse strand, counting down.
GCTGGTTTAAGAACCTTGGTTCTTGCATATCGTCGGCTTGATGAAGAAGAATACAAAAGCTTCAATAAAAGGTTCATGGCTGCTAAGAATTCAGTCACTACTGATAGAGATGAAAAAATTGAGGAAGCTGCAGATTCAATAGAGAGGAATTTGATTCTTCTTGGTGCCACAGCTGTTGAAGACAAACTGCAAAATGGGGTGGGTTGTAAGTTTTCTGGGCATGTTTTATGTATAGTTTACATATTTCAGTGGTGGTAGAAGATTCATATAATCGACTCCAAATAGTTGGGACATTTCGGTTTTGGTGTTGTTGTTGCATTCATGTATATCTTATGACCATTTTCACATACGTATTGGTTTATTTCATCATTCACTGGGTAATGGGTGAACAGGTACCTGAATGCATAGACAAACTTGCACAAGCAGGGATCAAGATTTGGGTACTGACTGGTGACAAGATGGAGACAGCCATCAATATAGGGTGTGTGCTTATTTGATCTGGACTTTGAATCCTTAACAGGAACAACACTGATTTTCTTCTTGTATGCTGTTTTAACTTCTTACATCTTGCAGCTTCGCATGCAGCCTTCTGAGGCAGGGGATGAAGCAAATAATAATTACCTTGGATGGACCAGAAATAATTCATTTGGAGAAGGATGGAAACAAAGAAGCCATTGCTAAGGTAATTACTTTAATAGAAACGTTCCAAGAAAAATAGTCAAAGGCCTTCTAGCATGGAGCTGGCATTAAGTGGGTTTAATATTTGTACAGCTGATCTCTGTTAATTGTAGAAATGATAAAGTATGATAGTAGATAACTAAACTATTAAGGAATCTGAAGAAAGATAGTGCAGTTCAAACTTCAAAGCATATAATGATGTCCTAAATTAGTAGCACTTGCAAACATCAATTTGTCCTGCCTCTCTTCACAAAAAAATCCCACCTAACTTGCATTCAATTTAACTTAGTTGGAACTGTACCACCGAATCATCCTCAAATCTTACTATTTTGATGACTCTGAGCTAGCATAGTAATATCCAGAAGATTTTGTTTATGTGCTTCTCTGTAGATGTTACATTTGGTCTCTGGGTATGAGGATTCTTTAAATTTAGACTTGTAGTGATGTCCAAAAATCAACTTTTTGTTTTCCATTTTTGCCTTTTCTACAGAAACTTGCATGATATTTCAGGTGTCAAGGGATAGTGTACTCTATCAGATAAATGAAGGAAAGAAACTTCTTAGTTCATCAAATACTGAATCATTTGCCTTGGTTATTGATGGAAGATCACTTGCATATGCTTTGGAAGATGATGCTAAGAACTTATTCTTACAACTGGCTGTTGGTTGTGCATCAGTTATATGCTGCCGATCCTCCCCCAAACAAAAAGCCCTTGTGAGTATGGGTGACATTCTATGTGTAAAAAAGAATAACGTTTCTGGTTGACATCAGGTAATACATATGGATTGAAACTAATGAAGGAATTTCTGAAAAATTCTAGGTCACAAGGCTTGTTAAAGCTGGCAGTGGTAAGGTGACCCTAGCAATTGGTGATGGGGCCAATGATGTCGGCATGCTCCAAGAAGCAGATATAGGGGTTGGTATCAGTGGTGCTGAAGGAATGCAGGTTAGTAATCAAAAGCTACATGTTTGGTAGCAGAAGAGCACCGAAAAAATTCGGCAATTAGTTGCTGGAATGAACGCTTCTGCTTTGCTGCCTCTCTACCTCAAAGTGTCTTAAAATCTGTACTTCAGTCGTCTCTAAAACATACTCTTGGTTGCAACAAATTTTTAGGCTGTCATGGCAAGTGACATTGCAATATCTCAATTTCGCTTTTTGGAGCGTTTGCTACTTGTGCATGGGCATTGGTGTTACCGAAGGATTTCATTAATGGTATGCTGTCTCCCACAATTTTGAGCTGCAACCTCCTTTGCAGGCAAGTTTTTGACATGTTCCTTACCCCTTTTTGCAGATATGTTACTTTTTCTACAAGAATCTTACCTTTGGACTCACCCTCTTCCTATATGAAGCATATTCATCATTCTCTGGTCAACCTGCATATGATGATTGGTATATGTCATTGTATAATGTCATCTTCACTTCTCTTCCTGCGATTGCTTTGGGGGTCTTTGATCAGGATGTTTCTGCTCGATTTTGTCTAAAGGTATAGTTGTCACCATGGTTACAAAGTATATTCTATGATAATTAATCTCAATTACTCTACAATCTCTTGTTTTATAGTATCGTTTTTCAGGCAGCAGTAGTCAAAAGAACTTAACTATACCACCCACACTGTGACAATCTATTAATGTCTCCTGCTAAAACCAGTTGCCTATTTTTGTTATTAAACATTTAGATATTCTTGTTGCCTGACAAATTCTTGGAAATTATCAGAACCTAGTATTGAAGGTTAATATATCTTGCTAAATCAGGTTGCCTATTTTCATCGTTAAACATTTAGAGCTCGTTATTACCAACAATTTCCTACAAACCATTTAAAACAAAGTTTGAAGATAGATAAGAGTTACTTTAATGGTGGGATTAGATTTATAAATATCATAAATGGTTAAGTTTTACTTCATTACATCTCTGGATATTGGCACAGCCATCTATCTGGACGTTGTAAATGGGCAAGATACAGATTCAAATGTGCGAGATATTTTCCTCGTTGTCCTCCTTTCTGTGCATTTATGAACTTTTGGTTAAAGTTTTGAATTTATATTTGCAAAAAAATGTGTTAGCTTTATAAATATCATAAATAGTTTAGTTTTACTTCAATAAACCTCTACCATTGGCATGGCAATATAACTAGTTATGGTAATCGGGCAAGATACAGATTCTGATGTGGGAGACATTTTCATCATAGTCCTCCTTTCCGTGCCTTTATTAACATTTGGTCGAATTTTGAATTTATATTAGCGACAAAACATGATGTGCTAATAGACAGGAAAGGACAAAAGATAATATTATGAAACTTCAGCAAGAAAGAGGGTAAATTCATGCTTTTTAATGTATAAATATATGCTTCATTTATGTTTTTTTAAGACCCAACATATTGTGTCGTCTAGCCCTTGATCAAACAATGTATAAAGGTATTCTTCATTTCTATGGATGAAAATTTTCAAGTGTTCTTTGACCTTATATTCTGTCTTCTAGTCTCTGACATTTCATGAAATTTTTTAAAACAAAAAACATACATTAGATAATATAATAGGAATGAATGAGAACTACATTATCGCATGCAAATGCTTGTTCACCGCTATTACTCCTACATCCTGAAACTGTATCTGTTTGGAAACAGTTCCCCATGCTCTACCAAGAAGGTGTGCAGAATCTCCTTTTCAGCTGGCTTCAGATACTAAGTTGGTTGTTCAGTGGTGTCTGCAATGGTGTCATGATCTTCTTCTTCTGCACTTCTGCACTGCAGCATCGGGCCTTCCGGAAGGGTGGTGAGGCCGTCGGTTTGGAAGTGCTTGGTGCCACAATGTACACATGTGTTATATGGGTTGTGAACTGTCAAATGGCACTCTCCATCAGCTACTTTACTCTGATACAGCACATGTTCATCTGGGGTGGCATTGCTCTGTGGTATCTCTTCCTTCTGGCCTACGGGGCCATCACACCCACCTTGTCAACCTCGGCCTTCATGGTCTTTGTTGAGGGGTTGGCTTCAGCTCCCTCATATTGGATCATAACACTCTTTGTTGTCATCGCCACCCTCCTCCCTTTCTTCATTTATTTGGCTATTCAGATGCGGTTCTTCCCAATGCACCACAACATGATTCAATGGATGAGGTTTGATGGTCATGCAGATGATCCTGAGTACTGCCAAGTGGTGCGCCAGAGGTCAGTAAGACCCACCACAGTCGGGGTGTCTGCTCGGGTTGATGCAGAGGTTAGTCAGTTAGCAAGGAAAGTGCATGATGTGGTTCACTCGCCACCATAACCTCTCTCATATGAGTTGATTCCCTATTGTACAGTTATACTCTCAACCAGCTGCTTCTAGATGAGAATCGTTTCAAACTGGACCATAACATTTCCTTGAGAACGTGTGGGCTCAAGTGAGATCTGCCCTGCGGATGGATGATGTTGCTAGAGGGTATATATCCCGATGTCGAGTAGCTGTGTTGTATGATTATTTCCTAATTTTGATGTCATTGCATCTCTTATTTTGATTCTTTGCTGTTTTGGTTTGATTTTTTTTTTTTTGTAAAAAGAAAAAATTCTTAAGACTTTGTAACAAGTGTTCATTGGTTAAATAACATTTGGGTTTAACTCGGACTCATTTCCGACCTCCTATGGAAAGGTCATTGAAGGATGACTCAGTTTTCAGTTTTGGCATAAAGCACTATTGGCATATGTAAATTGCACCTTGTGATGACTACATGGATTGAGTTTATGTGTTTTCAAGCAAAATAGCAAAAAAGAAAAAAAAACATTTACAAAATCATTTATAAATTGTACCTTCTTAGTAATATTTTTGCATTCTTTTCAATATGAAGACTTAGATACAGTTCCCAACTTTTGTTTGCAGCTCTCTTGTGATCAAATTTGATACTTCTCTTATCGTGGACTCAGAGAGAGAGAGAGAGAGAGAGAGAGCACAAATATAAGTTTGATTACCCAAAACTGAAATTGAACTCTTCATTTATCCTTCTTTTTTGTATGAGATTGCCTGCAGCAAGGAGGAGCACAATTAAGAAATAAAACCTCTTAATCATCTAAGCAAATGACCCTGTCGTATCTTTGGATTTCTAAAACCATTTTAGTTGAAAGACCAGAAATCTAAAGTGAAAAAAATAAATAATATGAAGGAAAAAAAATCCTAAAAATTAGTGTTGATCATTCTCGAAAGAGTATGGTAGAAAGCTCGAGGGGGCTTATAGTTCTTTAAATACAAGTGCATCAAGAAAAATAAAAAATTCTTATAAGAGTGTAGGAATAGATTTATGATTGACTTGAGATTAGCTCAATGGGATTGATAGTGCAATGAACAAATTGTTTTTAAAAAAAATTAAAAGTGTTGAATCACATAAATTTTACATACGTTGTATTTATATTTATTATTAATTTCGAAAATATTCTTTTGGTATCGAGATCTTCTCATCAATTTTCTTATGTCGACCTAAATTTTCAAAATAAATAGCCATTCAACTCATTATTTTATCAATACCTATATCTCATCAACTTTGTATTTTGAGGATACTTGTGGGACTAATTATAGATTAACTTTAGTGTCCCTATTCTTATCAAACTTCTATAATTAGGTATCAAGATCTTCTCATCAACTTTGTAATTAGTTGCTAGTGTCTCCATTCTTATATTTTTAAAAGTGATATTGGGATTTTTATATTTACAAAAGTAAAATATTGTTATCCTTATATAAGATTAAAAAAATAATTTTATATGATTAAAAATAAGAGGTTTTGTTGAAAATATTTTATTTTCATAAGTATAGAAATCTTAAAATAATTTTTAAAAATATAAGAATCGAGATACTAAAATAATTAATTATAGAGATTAATATATAATCAATCCACACTCATGTGATATTTATATTGATTTGCTCCATCTTTTAATCATAAGGGTGATAAACGATGGCTTGAATGCAACTCTCAATCCTATTTCACTAAAAGAGATATGTTGTATAATCCGAGACATGTTAGCTTTAATGCATTGTGAAATCTTTTCGGTCACAAATTCGATGTTGTTCTACTTGGTTTTAATTATTTAATCTTCATCCTTTGGTATCTTAAAATGACAGATATTTTGTGATACCGAAAAAAATTCTTAGAAAAAAAAAAGATTATTTCATTTTTTTTTTTTTTTTTGCAAAGGGTGAGTGAAAATTAATCAATGAACACTCAGAACAGGAAACACAGAACACAATCCATTGGGAAAATCCCACGTCATCGCGTTGTCACTCGTATATATATAGGACTGCAGTCATCCAGTTTCCTTGGGCCCGCTCGCGCACGCGTCTCTCCGTCGCCGTCGTTCGGGTCTCCGGCGAAAGCATTATGGTTCATTCCGATGGCTCTCTCGGGGCGTATTAGATCCGCGTTCCCTCTCTTCGGCAGGATCCTCTCGGCCGAATCGCCGGCCGGCGTTGTGCTTTCGTTCGGCCTCCGATCGACTATTTGGAAACCCTACCACGGCAGAGCTCTAATCTCGATCTCTTTTAATGCCATTTTATCGTTCCTACTTTTTCTTTCTTTTATCTTGTGATTTCCATTTTACGATTTCGGTTACGTGATTGTCACATCTGGTTTTGGTTTGCAAAGGTGGAGAACAGTGTTGGTTTTCTCTATTGTTCTTGAACAGGGCGTGAAGTTGCGATTCTTGTTTTTTTTTTCTTTTGTTTTTTTGGGAGAAATCACTTTGGATCGGTGTAATGTTAGTAGACGATTATTTGTTTGTTTGGATATGAGATATATTTCTTGATGTCGTTGTCGTCGACGTGTAAGATGCGTGTTATAGGTTTGTAAGATAATGCGTGGATTGTTTTACCTTTCTTGCAGGGTCTGAGGACATCTGCAAGCCAGGCGAAATCAGTTGAAGTCAATGCCAAAGTAAGCACTTTTGAGATATTGTTGTAGTACTGGCTTTTTGGTTCTCGTGAAAACCATCTCCATAGCACCGGTTCGATTTGATGGGTGTATTTGTTTTTTCGTAATCCTTGTATCTGTTATCATATGTCATTTGCAGTTTTCTGGCATCATCATCATTTGCTTGTATAACGAGTATAGATAGAATCATATATACTGGTGTATAATTTCAGTTGAATGTTTCGGTGTATTTCTTGCTTCATATCTGCTTGTTAGTATTGTGTTAGTAAATCCAGTGCTTACTGGAGTTTTATAATGTTATGGTAGGTATCAAGTAACAGCAATAATATACGCACCATTATGCTTGTCTCGGATTGGTTGTTGGACACAATCGTATATAAGTATCATTTTCTCCATTTAAAGAAAAATGGGATCCTCATGTAGCACATTAAATTGATCTCTATGCAGAAAATATGGGAAAACATCTTTATGAGGATGACTTGATTCATTGAATGCATATCATGCAGACACAAAAAATCATGTTAAATAAGTCTTAGAAGAGATTGCTGATGAGCAGTCTGTCATTCAATCAGTTCTTTAAACTGAAAAAGAACATCAATGACTCATTTGGGATAATCAAATGAAAGTCAAACATGTGGTGGAAAATTAAACCCACTTAACCAAGGAGGTGGTTATGAAGTTCTTTTAAAATGAACCTTTACATGGAACTCATTGATTTGATCCATTTTCATTGAATAGTGAACCACAATATTTCAAAAGCTTCATTTGACCAACAATTGATTTGCGTGTAGATATACAATGATCAGTCCCTAGTCTCTCTTGATATTTCTTGTGGTGAAAGTCATCTTACATGGAGAGACTTCAATTTTCTATTCTAGTTTTTTTTTTCCACTTTCATTTTGACAACAATTAGCATACCTTATTTCCAGTGCCATTGGAATTTCGATTTGCATTTTCTTTCCAGCCATTTTTTGTTGCATTTTTGAAAAAAATTCACAATTTGTATCTACTCTATAATTTTGAATGAAAAACAAGTAGTCAATACAAGCATGATCAATAAACACTGCTTGCGCTTCGTATGAATGAGCATGAAATGAAAATGATTTTAAGAGTAAACAAGCATGAGGTGAAGAAAGATAAGAGAGGGTGACTCGGGATAAGTTCATGATGAGCAAATTTTATTTGAGAATAGAGGAAGGGAAAGAGAGAGGAAGGGAGCATCATAATTAGAAAAGATGAGAGAAAAAAAAAGATAACTATTAGACTGTCTATCTTAAGGAGTAACTCTTAGGATTGGACTTCTCATGCTTTTACATGTATGGATGATGGAATCAAATCATCAGAACTTAAAACTGTGGCCTTAGACCATTTACACATTGTGGTAAAACATACTTTTATGAGGAAGATATAATATTATATTTTGACAAATAATATTCCTTAATAAATTATTTGATCGATACACTTATTATTGATACACTTAATAAATTTTTAATATTGATGAAACTTTCTTGTGGGGTAAAATCTTAACTTTAACCATTAATGCTTCAATCAAGCCCATGATGTATCTTCTTCATTTTGTTTGGCTTTATTTTTTTTTATCTTTCTTTCACAATTTAGGAAATTAAATTGGAAATATTGGAGATGTTGCCATGCGATTAGTTATGACATTCGCAAAAGTGACAAAACTACCCCTTAAACTAGTAACTTTTAATGAAATGTTAAGTATATTAAAATAGTCTTGCGTCTGTATTAAGATTAGAAAAGGTGAAATATGTTAACGGTTTGTTGAGATAGGTCCTTTTTATGTACTCTGTAGAAGTCAAGATTTCATGTTATAAGAAAATCACCATCTATAGTTTCAACTGGACTTAGAAGCCGTTTTTAGTTGGCAGGCCCCTTAGTTACGGGAAAAGAAGAGGGCTCATGTATTTGGCATAGAGATGCCAATGAAGATTTTTTCAAGATTTTTTATGTTTTATTAAGTTGTCTTGTTTCTTAATAGTTGCAGTATAAACATATACTGATGCTTGTGGTATTGGATTATATTAGTTTTGAGTATTTTCGGTTTTCTAATGCAATTGCAGGTGCCTTTGTCTCTATTTGGAGGTTTGGGAAATTATGCATCTGCTTTGTTCCTTGCTGCCTCCAAAGCAAATGCTCTGGACAAGGTTGAATCTGAGATTGTTGATGTGGTAGTGGTTTCCAAGAAAAATCCTCTGTTTTCACAGTTCATCGAGGACTTGTCAGTCCCTCAGGAGACCTGTGTAAAAGTCGTCAAAGAATTATTTTCTGAAGCTGGCTTTTCTGATGTCACTAAGAATTTCTTGGGTATACTTTGTCTCTTTAAATTTGTTTGCAACAGCTTTTATTTTCATGTGCAACAACTATGTTATTCATGGAAAGTCAGAAAGTAGAAAATGAAAGATAAAATATTGGCATTTTAATTAAGCTATGCTAGGTCTCCCAGTTTGAACATGTGCATGGTATCAGCCATTCAATTCGAAGTTGCCTGTTTTCATGTAGGTGCCAAGCTCCTGCAGTTTTTGATGTAAGAGATAAGCCGCCCTGGGTGTACATATTGTTGTATCGTTGTGTGATGGATTTTTCATGTTAGTTTGCATGCCAGTTTGAAACATTGGAATATTTTATATTAAGAAAACCGTGGATTTTTTTTTCAAAGAGTAAATGACAAAAGCAGGATTCGAACTCAAGACTTTGCGATAAACTGTCAGTTTTTACCAATTAACCGTGAGAAAACCAGGGATTTTCTTGACATAATTCTAACATCTAATAATACTTGCAACTCATTTGCTGTTGCAAAGTTGTTTTTCTAGTTTTTTGGCGAATTAAAAAGTTTGTTGCTATTGTTAAACAAAAATTGTGTTGCGGGATGAAACAGCTAACTATATGAATCATAATCGATGAGAATAACTATTGGTTGTCTTTCTACTTATATCCTTTCAGATTCATGAAGAATATTATCCTGTATTTGCATACCAAGTTTTGATTATATCATCAGTTTTTGCTGACCACAGAATGTCTATGTAGTCCTTACGGATTATCAATGTCTTAACCTCAAAAAGTTTCACTAATGCTTACATTGTCTGTCACACATTTCATTAAAAAATTATTAGCACTTGATCTGGTCTTTCTTCTTTCGAAAAAATCATCGTCTTCAATATTTATATGTCACAATTAGTGATCTAGTTCATCTTGCTAGTATTGCCTTTATTGAACATAGTAACTCAACTTTCTTGTCTCTCCTATACGCACCAAAAGGGTAAGCATTTCGTATGTCATACTATGTGCACCAGCTTTTTAAAGAAAGGATGCTAGTGCTAGGATTCTTTTTGAGGTATTTGCTATCTTTATATATATATATATATATATCTTTGTTGATTGCATCTCTTTGTGATGAGTCTCTCATTCCATTTTTCTTTGTTCTTTTTTTAACTATATAAGCTATTTTGGCTGATAATGGAAGGCTTAGACATATAGAATCTATTGCTAAGGGATCGTTGAGTTGACTATGGCACACAAGGGAGGTGAAGGTCATCGTGAAAACAGTAGTTGTAAGTTCTTCTATTTTGAAAGTAAATAATTACTTTCATATAAACTAATTTGAAATCCATTGTTCATAAAATAGCTGGTGATGTGATGATATGTGAAGATGTGGTGAGGACCTTTTACCCATTCTTTAGGACTATATAGTCTACCTTTATTATCAACTAACATACCAGTTTTGTACTGCATTGTGGCAAAGCATGTAAACATATTTGTGGGTTCTTTTTTACTTTTAAGCTAAATCAAGTAAACGAATTAGTAGATGTGTTTCTCCATCTTCATCTCTCTATCACATAGCATTTCAAAAATCGTTGTACTGAACAATCAAACATATTTTATGGCTTACTAATTTTTAGACAGTTATGTGCAAGATATAAAAATTTATCATTTAGAACTCTTGAGTTTTTTCTTTTCTTTTCTCTATTACTGTGTTTGTTTGTTCACCAGCTACCTCAAGTGTAGCCTTCGCACCTATATGTTTTCTATGACAACATCTACTTGTTATCTTGTTCTCATTCCAAATTAACTCAAAGGAATGAATGTGTTTCATATGCTTCTTTCTTTAAATTTTCCTGTAATGAAAAATTAATTCTTGAGGGCTAAATTGACATGGCAGAAAACATCTTCCATGAGTAAGTTCAAATCTTGTTTTTTCTTTTTTGAGGCTGCTATTCATGGATATAAATAATTTCAGAAAGTACCTGCCAGTTATAAATTAAGTTTTATGACTCAAATATATACATTGTTTGAGTCATTGGTAAATTTTGTTGCATTATATGTAGATTTTGTGATGGAATTTTTATTACTAGAGACCAAATTTCTAAACTATTTTTTGTTACAGTTGCTCAGTTTTATCATTTATCGATTCTCAATTTATTATCTAGCTATTTATTTGTTGCATATTGTTCCCAGCCACTTCCTGCTGAAGAGGAGAAGGAACTTGAGCAGACTTTACAAGATATTCTTGGACAAGGGAAAACTGCCAGGATTTAACAGAAGGTTCTTTCTTGAGTTACCATGTTTAATTGTTGACGCTATAATATTACTTTCATCAGTTCATGTAAAAGGGAAAAAGAGAAAAAACGAGGATGGGATTCCCTCTTTGGGTCATTGAATTGGATTCTGAGTAAATTCTTTCCTGCTTTTAAATAACACCCCAATAATGATGATATAATGTCATATGTTGAAACATTGTGTTGTTTTGCTCTTTGTTTGAATATATTTCCCATGGAGAATCATGGTAAATGCTTGCATAATTTGATGTAATTTTGTCTTTTACTTGTTAACTTTACACATTTTTTCTTTTAAGGAGAAAAAGAAGGATCTATATATGGTTTTTATTGACTTAGAGGAAATCTATGATAAGGTTCCTAGAGATTTATTATGGTGGGTTTTAGAAAAAAAAGGTGTATCCACAAATTATATTAATGTTATTAAAGATATGTGTGATACTGTAGCTACTAGTGTTAAAACTATAGAGAGTATGTCTAGTGTGTTTACTATTGGCATGCATAGGATTACATCGAGGATCCGCATTAAGTCCCTACCTTTTCACAGTGATAATGGATGAATTTACTAGTCACTTACATGATAGACCTCCTTGGTGTATGTTATTTGTTGATGATATTATCTTAGTTGATGAGAGCCTAAGTGAAATCAATTATAAACTTAAGCTATAGAGACAATCATTAGAGCCTAAAAATTTTAGATTAAGTAGAACTAAAACTGAATATATGATATATAATTTTAGTAATTCTAGAAATAGACAAGAGAATATAGTTAAGTTGGATGGATAAGAAGCTCCTTTAGGTAAAATTCTTAGGTATCTTCGATTAATTATTCAACAAGATGAAGATATTATTCATATAATAAAATAGGATAGTTAAAATGATGAGGGGCTTCAGGAGTCTTGTGTGATCATTGAATATCATTGAGATTAAAGGAAAAATTTTATAAGACTGTTGTGAGACTAACAATACTTTATGGATTTGAATATTGGATAGTTAAGAAACAACATATACAAAAAATCTGTGTTACCAAGATGAGAATGTTGAAATTGATGTGTGGAGTTACTAGGAAAGATAGGAAAAGAAATATCATTATTTGTGAATAACTATGTATGGCTTCGATAAAGGATAAGAAGAGAAAAAATCATTTAAGATGGTATAGACATATGCTTAGGAGATCTCCCGATGCGGTAGTCAGAAAAGGTAAGATGATTAATATTAATGGTTTGAGGAGAGGTAGAGGAAGACCTCAAAGGACTTTAAAAGAAACTATAACTAAAGATTGAAGTTTTTCGAATCTAGCTAAACATAGGACTTTTTACATATCTCAGTGGTGATAAAAGATCCATTTGGCCAGTCCAAAATAGTTGGGATTTATGACTTTGTTGTCCTTGTTATTGTAAAGAGAGCTATAAATGAATCAAAACACATTCATACTTGTTGAAATTGCATATAAAATCTGTTGGTTGAGACCTATAGAATTTATTTAGAGAACTATAGAATCTATTTACTGAAACAAGCTGGTATGATATCGTTCATAGCTAATGTAGAAGTTTACGAAAATTGCATTTTTGGTGTAGCTTTTTTTTTTTTTTTTTTTTTTTTTTTTCAATTTTCAGATAAATGATTGCCAAGTTTCTCATGCAGAAACACATGCTCCAGTACTTCGGCTACGCCTGCTTTTAGTGGGAGTTGTTGCAAAACTATGATTCACACACACTGTGGACTGTGGCAACTTTGAAGTTAGTATATACTGATAGAACAAAATTTTGGACCATGCATTTTAGATACTTTAGTAAATGTGTCTTATACTCCAGAACATCAGGTGATCTTGGTTTCAGCTTTCAAAAACCAGTACTCTGTATTTTTTTAATTTTTAATGAGTTTTTGTTTGATGGTTGCCAATTCTGCTTTTTGGGGGGATGTGGTGTGACTTGCCAATTTTATGCCTTTTGCTTTACAGACTGGTCCCAGCATCCTTGGAGGATTGGTCGTTGAATTTGAGCAGAAGGTTTTTGTCGTGTCAATAAAAACAAGGGCCAAGCATCTGGCAAACATTCATTGCTTCACTTCTCCTGTATGTTTGTTGTTTCAAATAAGGTCTACTTAGAGAAAAGCACTCTTTATCATGTTTCCTTGCATGGGCATAGCCCTGCAAAACATCTTCAACTTTCGATGTCTGCTTTGCTGAATGATAAGAAAATTTATGATACGTATTCTCGAGGAGATGCTACCTGTGGTTGTATTTCTGGTCTCTTTGGCTCGATAACATTCACTTACAATCGGAGTGTTTTTTTCCCCCCAGTGACGATTATCAATTCCTTGAAGTGGGCATACGTTTGACATCAGCCTTGGTTTTGTGGTTGCTGTTTTTGTAGATTTATTATGAATCTTCGCTGCTTATAGATGCTTGCCTTCTTTATAAATTCACTGTTAGTCCCCAGTTGTGTATCCAAGACATATAATGTATCCCATGGTTTGATCCGCATCACTCTTGCGCGTGAAGTGACTATGATTTGGACACTCCCGATCCCACGTTGTCATGTGCTTGATTTGGTTTTCATGATTCGTGCGACACCCAACAACCCAACATGGGATCACGCCCAATCATTGGAAGGCAAAATTTTGGTCTTGGAAGACTTGTTGTCGCTCTTGTTTTGTGACGTTCGAACCACGAGCGCATTTAACTTCAGTCAACGGCAGCTGGAATTTTTATTTTTATGCTTACTTAAACATTATCAAACATGTAATTTGAATAATAAGTAAACATACCAAACATGGAAATGTTGGAACCCTTCGAAGAACCCCCGACAAAAGGAACACAATGTCTAATATATGATGAGATCGATTTTTCATAACTATTTTTTCCCCGTGATTTGGTGGAAGAGCTTAAGATTATTTGATGCTATGGATACAAAAACAAAAATGACAAGATGAGCAGTTGCGCGTGAACTTATGTAAAAATATTTCTTGTTTTTCTTTTCATACAGTAAATTTCTTAACGTAAAGTATAAGGTTTTGCAATCTCCAAGCTTCTAAAAACCATACAATATGGTCCTATTTTGTCATACACCGGAATCTTTTGTTACTTATAGTGGAAAGGTGGTAACTCGCTCGTCAGTGGTCCCTCAAATGCGCTCTCCTGAATCGGTCAAATCCTTATTTATTCTGACTCACTTGTTCTTTTTTTGTTTCGGGGGGTCCACGGTCCATCAATAGGATAAGGAATCACCGGTATTTATGATCAAATTTTGTCCCAATTTCCCATGCTCATATAAAAATAAAATAAAAAATATTGGATTCGACAACCCTCGGAAGAAATAAGCGTCGGGATTTGGCACACCATACCAAAGAGGAACACTTTTGTCCAAGTTCTATTCCTGCCCCGTGTCTATTCTTCATCTCGGCCAAAGCAACAATAACATCAAAGATTTAGCACATAATTTGCTACTGACAATGTTGCATCAGTGTCTAGGTAGGCATCTGTAATTCTTCTAGTGATAATATTAGTATGGTCGATAGCATCCAGATTCGAGTAACGCAATTACATTATTATAGAGGTTGACTATCCATCCATCCATCCATACGTAGAGTATCAGATCAGAAAAAAAATTAATTTAACTAATTACACAAATAAATCATTGTTAGTTTTAGAGCCGGTCATTTTAGCAAACAAGCGACACACCTGCAATTATGAGAAACAAATAAAAAAATAATTTCCTCAGAGGCTTCACCCTCTCGTTCACCACCCCGCGTGATCGAGCGGATGTGCAAGCGACGAGTACTACGTAGGCCACATCAGCGCGACGGATATAGGGGCGGTGCGATCGATAAGCGATGCAAAAGCAAATGGCATTCAATCTGTAATTAATGACAACAACAGGGGTTATTTCACGCTGCGATGCAACGGCCCTCCTGACGCCTAGCCACCTATAAAACCCCCACCATGCACTCCCGTCAACGGAACCGAGCGAGCGAGGGAGCGAGAGCAGAACCGAGGAGAAAGAGGAGCTCAACAAACCAAAGACGCAGGAAATACCTCATCGCGACGTCCGTCGCCGATCCACGATCGACCTCGCCTTCTTCTTTCCAGGTGATCCATCGCTCGGGCCTGATGTTTCCTCCGCCCTTCCGCTCTGATACGATCCCGTTGGTTCCTTTTGGTCATCTCATTTGCCAGGGTTCGAGTCCCCAAGATGGTGATGAGCCAGCAGACAATCCGCAGCATCATTGGAGTCATAGGTACACATCAGTCGATCCAACACTAGAGCTATGCTTTGTTCTCCTTTTTCTCTCAAGGGAAAAATGAGCTTAGCCCTCTCGAATTTTTCTTTTTTTTTTTTGACCGACGGATATTTCGTTGATTTTTGCTTTACGATTTTGGGAAAAGATCGAGGCAATATTTCTAACAATTTGCATCTCTTGATTCTTGTTGAGTATACTTTTTTCTTTGGATCATAGGCAATGTCATCTCCTGTGGTCTGTTCCTCTCCCCTCTGTAAGCTCTGATATCCCTTTCCCTCGAATTGTGTTTCCTCCGTCTTTTTTCTTCCTTTTTTATGAGCGTTCGAAGAAACCAGATCTGATCTGATCGCTACTGCAACGTCTACAGCCCCACATTCGTGAAAATAATCAAGAAAGGGACGGTGGAGCAGTTCTCCCCCGTCCCCTACCTCGCGACAGCTCTCAACTGCATGCTCTGGATATTCTACGGCCTCCCGTTCGTCCACCCCAACAGCCTCCTCGTCATCACCATCAATGGCATCGGTCTCACATTCGAGTCCGTCTACCTCACCATCTTCTTAATTTACTCCAACGCCCAAGGCCGCGTACGCACGACATGACCTTCTTTCCGTGCTCTATGTACATTTCTACCCGCCCCTTCTTTTCGATGAAGGCTTTCTTACGTGAACGAACAAACATCAGTTGAAGGTGGTCAAGGTGTTGGCGGCCGAGATAGCATTCGTGGTTGTGGTGGTAGTGGTGGTGCTCCTGGCGGCACACACCTACGAGAAGAGGACGCTTATCGTTGGGATTCTCTGTATCATCTTCGGCACGTGCATGTATGCCGCTCCGCTTTCAGTCATGGTAAGGCCACACTTTTCCCGATTCAGATCAATTCGAAAGCTTAGGTTGTGGTGACAGCAGGTGGATATTGATATTAGTCATCAAGTAGGGTTGTCTTTTTGTATGCTTTCATTTAGTTAAGCATTAAATAGCTTGCTCATAAGCTCCTTGCGCATGTCAGATAGAGTACCAACACTACCTCATAAGTGGTAATATTTGAAATCATCTACCTATCTCTAGCGCTGTATACCTATGCTGAGGCCTTTCCTCTATTTCCACTAATATATATATATATATAGCACCACAAATGCCACAAAATCAGTAACTATTTGGTGTAGCAATATTGCTAAATCTCATGAAGTATCACATCAATTTGTCTAGTTTGTACGTGATCCAATAATTAATATGTTTGATGCTAACCCTCTCGCAGCATTGTATGTATACGAATCTCTTCGAACAATGTGCTAGAGTTTCAGCTAGCATCCATTCGCTAGATGACCCTTTTTCTGGGATTTTATGATATCTCTTATCTTAATGATCTCTCGATGGTTCCTGTGGCAGAAACTGGTCGTCCAGACGAAAAGTGTCAAGTACATGCCCTTCAGCCTCTCTCTTGCTAGCTTTCTTAATGGTATTTGCTGGACGACTTATGCTTTCCTTCCCTTTGACATCAACATCCTGGTAAGGACCTTGCTCTAATATTCATTTCCCACCGTGATGGTCGCATAGACCGTGCAAGTTAAACTACTCATGTGTTTTTTTTAATATTTTTTTTGGCTTTGCGATGGCAGATTCCCAATGGCTTGGGAACTCTCTTGGCCCTCTCACAGTTGGTCCTCTATGCATGCTACTACAAGGCCACACCGCGAGCGGAACCCAAGTCCGACATTGAGATGCACCAGAGCATTTAACGTTCTGCTCAGTCTCTTTCCCATCCGATGCGAGTAAAATTGTGTTGTTCAGTGGACCATTTTAGGGGTTGTCCCTTCCGAGACGTCGCATTCTATCTTCTTCTTTCTGAGGAGCTTATGCGATCAGAATTAGAAATTTTTTTTCTGCTTTTTCATAGTTAAAAACTCGCTGTATTAGAAATAGAAAAGATATTATTGAGAAAAATAAATCATGATAAGATTATCATGATTTTCTCAATATTTTGATATTATATTATCATGATTTTAAATTATAAAAATTATGATAACATATTATCATGATTCTATCAATAATGAAGATCATAATTTCAATATGATCTTCTATATTATGAAATAGTTTCGTAAATATTTTATATTTATTATTAATTAAAACAATCATGTAATTATCATTTTTGTAATCTCTTATTGTATATATAAATTCATATGAATATCAATAAAATTTAGCTAGCCATGGTATCAGAGCTACAATTGCTCCAAGGTTTTTTTTAATTTTTTTTTGTTACTATTGTTTTGTATCTCCTCCTCTATTGTGGTTGAAGGTAGTATTATAATTTCTAATGAGCTTTGTGCTTTAGCAAGTTTTTTTTTCTTGTAAGCTGCTTTATGTTTTTATCTTTTTCACTTTTGGGCATGATCGATCATACTTCTTCAACTAGCCACTTATTTTATATCATTTCTAATTCTTTTACTTTTGAAAATACTATTGTCTTTGTTAACATTATAGTCCAAGCTTTACTTAAATTCACATCTACAAACTATACCTCTTAATATACTCAATTTTTTTTCCCTTTTAATAGGCTATGTCCTTATGAGTTATGTAGATGATATCATCACTTTGCTCTTCGTAAATGATTAGAGAGAATAATCTTAAAGTTGTAAATCCTAAATATTTTTTTTTTGGATCCATCAAAATCTTCTTCTTATAAGGGATATCATTACATCTCTCTCTCCTTAAATTAATCCCTATGTAGCATCTATAGCTTATAACAATATGTATCGACCAATCTAGTGGTCTCCGTATGAAACTTCGAAAAACTCTCTTTAATATATTTTTGACTACATACAGACTATCAAAACTCAAGTGGATGGATGCACTTGCTATAACTGATGCACCTTTGATGATGAAAAGATCATTTTTTAGATATTAAATTATAATCATCAATGATTTCTTCCTTAATATAAATGAATTACTTTATTACTTTATTATTAACTTTCATGTTTGTGTGTTATAGTTAAGGAAATAATTAAATTTAATTTTCTTAATCACGTGGATAAGTCAAGAATATTAATAATCAATTAGATTATTGATTGATTTATTTCCTATCAAGTGATATGATTTTTAGGAAGTAAATAGTATATATTCCATTTTTAAGTATGAACCATTGTAAATGAATATTATGGTTCTATCTTTGTGTGTGAAAGTAAAATAAAAATAAATTTAATATAAAATTAAATATTTACTTACCTTTTGGAGAGATCTCATCTTCTCATATATAAGGGGGCTCCTCTTCCCTCGTTCCTCACCAAGTCTGACAATGGGAGGATCGAGGAGAGGACTTCCAGAGGAGATGATCTCGAGGAAAGGATAACCGAGGAGAGGTAGGATCCTTTCTCCTTTTTTTATTTGGTTTGATTTATCTTTTAAAATATTGATATTGGAATTGTTATAAATTTTATGATGCATAACAATATTTGAATTTTTAAAATTTTATGATTAATAAATAATAACAATTGATTCATGATATTAGAATGATTATTTGATTTATATTAATCTCTTAAGCTTAAGTGAGTTTTAATATTGATTTAACTATTAAAATTTTTATTTTTAGATTAATAGATCTAATTTATTTAATTAGATATTTTTATATTTTAAGAATTATGTGTGAATTCCTATGATTTAATTAGTTTTAAATTTAAGATTACGGATTTAAATTCTTTAATTCATGGATTTGAGTTATTCTTGATAATTTATATCTTTGAAATATAATTTGATAAGAGGATTCTAATTGGGGTCTGACTTGAGTTAAGTTGATCTGCTAGACTAGATTGACTCAGCCCATATGGTTATGTACGACCCAACTCATGTGGTTATGTACAATTAACCCATGTGATTAGGTATGACCCAGCCTATGTGGCCAGATAAGAGCCAGCTCATGTGGTAAGATATGATTTAACCTATGTGGTTAGGCTTGATTCAGTCATGTGGCTAGGTATGATCTAGTCCATGTGGCTTTGTATGTCCCAGCCCATGTGGCAAGGTACGACCTGATCATGTGGCTAGGCATAGGCCAACTCATGTGGCTAAGTATAACCTATTATATATGGTCAGATATAACCCAAAATCATGTGTCTAAGTATGACCCAACTCGTAAGCCAAGCATGACCCAGTTTAGTGGTAAGGCTTAGCCCAACTTATGAGTAAGGCTTAGCTTAGTCCATGAAGTTAAGCCTGCCCAGCGATGCGATTGGCGTTAGATACATCATCGCTCCTCTATCTAACCCGTTGTACCTCAACATAACATATTACTTAGGATAGGCATGTGTAGCACATATGACCCATCCAAGACTTAGGTGGGTTGGTTCAGTTTGGGCTAGCACTATATGATATAGTCTGATTTCCTCTTCCTTTATTGGTTTAAACTCTTTTGACTAAGTCAAACATGTTTGATCGGTTAAGATCAGTTTAGGGTGATTCCAAACTAACTTGACTAGTTCAAATCTATTTGACCTAATCGAGATCAATCAAATCTAAATTAGACCAGTCTAAGGTGATTCCAAACTGGTTCTATAAGGATTTGAGGTTGATTCTATTAGGTCATAATTGGATTGAATTTGATTTAAGCCAATTGAGCTATTCCAATTAGGGTTTTAGTTGATTGAAGACTATTGAGAGATTGCTGTTTTAAGCCTTTATGATTTAATTAATTTAACGGTTTATTTGAAGATGTTATTTGAAAATGATTATTGGTTTCCTACTTTTCTTAAGTTTATGATATTGATATGATTGTACCATGTAACTAGGCTAATGGTATATATTGGAAGTGCAACATGTGAAAGGAGCTATGGGCTCATCACAGTGTAGAGCCACCAATGGACATAGTCTAGTAGATCATACATAAAGCATGGTCTTTTGTAATATTTGATCATACTATTTCTTGGATGTATGTGTGAATGAATGAGTGAATATAAATGAATGATCATGGATGTTTATATATCCCTACCGAGGGTAGCTATGGCGATTCCCTTCGGGGATTAGCGGACCATTAGACGTGATGGTTAGACGATTTCTCCATCCACTGTTGGGAGGAACGTGTCCCCACTTAGATGGGTGAGGGATACCACTTCATTCGCTGTTGGGAGGAATCTATCCCGTGGAGTATACCTCTCTATCCGCTGTTGGGAGAGTGCACCATCGGGTGTGATGTACTTCTTTGTTATTCAGTTATCTTGTATGTGTTGCATGTGACCGATGCATGATTTTACTTAAGAAATTATCATTATTTTTTAGATGTTTAAGTTTTATAATGAATTGATATATTATTATTTCTTATTAAATTATTGACATTTGTTTCATGAATGTTAGATTATTTTTATGATTTTTTCAAGGTTCCTACCAGCATGTGTGGTTGCTGATATATTTTATCTTATATTTATTTTCAGCATAATCTATAATTTTATAATAGATATGAAGCTTGGGTGGAAGAGACTTGTGACCCTACCAAGAAGATATGATCTATTCTTGTTAATAAAATATTTACTATTGTAAAAACAAGGATTTGAATTAAAAAAAAGAGTATATTATATAAATTATGAATAATAAAATAATGATTTATTATATTTTATAAATATGGGATGTGACATAAATGGTCTTGATTCAGATTACAAGGAGATCTTGGCTACTATTAGTGCTCATGATAGTTTTATATCTTTCGAAGAACTTCATAAAAGCTTTTTAACTATGAAGTTTATCGAGAGTCACCTCTGATGTTGCTTCTATGATCATTAATTTTACTAATAAAACTAATATTAGTAACAAAGGCAGGATCCACAACCAGCAAGATAACTATCCAAACAATCATTCTGAAAGTAACATGTTTTGGAGACGACAAGCAATAATGTCATAATAAAAGTGTCAACAAATTCGGTTAATAATTTAACAACAAAGTCACTTGCCAAATATGTGACTTGCAAGATCATGTTGCTAATATTATTGTGTGCATGCTGCTATTCCATCGATATTTCAACCTTCATACCTAACTTATTCTACATATCCTACTGTGCCACCTACTCGAATTTCATTACCACTATAGTATGCTCACTTTGCTACTCAATTTTTTTAACCTTTATGGCTTGTTAATTCTTGGACTTCTCATGATATCATGTCTAATTTGAATAACTTGTCTCTTCGTTCAGATTATGATGGCTCATGATATTATGATGAGTGATGACAAACTCATACCGGTTCTGCAAAACTTTTCTTGTAAAATCCTTTTTACTTTTTGATATTCTTTGTGTTCCTGATATAAAAAAAACATAATATTTATCCATAAATTATATTTTTCTAATAAAATTTTTATTAAATTCTTGCTCGCTTCATTTATTATAAAGGATCTCAACACGGGAGCAAATCTCATAAAGGTGTTGAATAGAGATAGAGTCTATGAGTGGCCAATTATTGTACTATCCAAATCTATCTTTGTTTTGGCCACCATCAAGGTTTCATTTCAAGAATAACATAATTATTTAAGACATCTATGATTTAAGGATCTAATTCATCTAGTTTATTCTTACAATTTATCTTTATCATCATCATCTTGCCATCCATTTTCATGTAACTCATATAAATGTAATAAAATGCATAAGATTCTATTTTTCACATCATCTCTCATAAGTAATTCATCTTGAACTTATATATTTTGATGTTTAAGTTTCTTCACCAATGTAATCTTATGATGAATTTAGCTATTATCTTATTTTTATTAAATATTTCATAAAGTATATATAGTTATTTCTAATGAAATAGAAATATGAAGTATTCATTAATTTTTTAAAGTTTAAACTTATTATTGAAAAGTTTTTTAATAATCTATTATTTTATTTTACTATGATAATGATGGTAAATTTCAAAAGCTTCGTAACTTTTTTGAAACCAATGAAATTTTTTATTTTCTCACCCCTTAACATACTTCTAAATATAATAGAACCGCAGAACATCATCATCATCATATCATTTAAACTAGCCTCACACTCCTTACACAAGCTTCCTTACCTATTCAATTTTGATCTCATGTATTTATCACATTAACTTATTTTATTAACTGTATGCCACTCCAATTCTAAACGTGGTCTCATCATTTCGGATCCACTTCTAACTATAGTAAATTACGTGTTTCTAGGTGTCTATGTTATTCATGGTTAAAATCATACACCCATAATAAAATGAAAGTTCGATCAAAATCATATGTTTTTCTTGGATATTTCAGTAATCAAAGTGCCTCTAAATATTTTGATCCATCAACCAAAAGAAATTTTATTCCTCGTCATGTTAATTTTATGAAATCTATTTTTCCTTATAAATTATCTAATTTTTTTTTCACTTAGACTAACTTCTAATAAATCTGTCAATTGAGTTTTCCAAATTCATAAGGCATCTCATATTATCATTCCCATTCAGGTTAAAATATTAACCCCACCCACCAATCCAAAAATTTTATCCACTTAGATCTCACCAGGTCCTTCCTCAATGGTGCATGGACAATAGATTATCTTATCCATCCAACTACCTCATGAGAGTATCATGTAACAAAAGAATCTATAGTAAAGTTTGGTTTCAGTATCCATACTTTTAAATTCTTCTCGTCCAATACATTATAGTGATGTCATTGATCCTACACTAATTCATCCGATAGTTACTGGATCCAAAAATCATATGTTTAAACCAAATAAATGTCTCTTTATTTTTGTAAAATAATCCCAAAAATTTATTTCTGAACCTTCTATTGTTAATTAAATCTTAAAAATTCTCGAATGACAAGCAACAATGTTTAAAGATTATAATGCTTTGTTATGGAATTATACATGCGACTTAGTCTTATCTCATCCATGTCAAAATCTTGTAGGACGCAAATGAGTTTTTTTTATATCAAACAAAATTCTGATGGGTTTATTAATAAGTAAAAAGAAAGACTTATTACAAAGAGATTTTATTAACTTCCAAGCCTTGAGTATCATGACACATTTAGCTGAGTTGTGAAGCCAATAACAATCCATATTATTTTGTCTTACTTTGTCAAGAAATTGGGGACTTCGATAATTGGACATGAATAATACATTTTTTCATGATCATCTTTTCGAGAAAGTATTTATGAGGTAATTTTCAGACTTTATAATCATAATCTTTCTCAATATATCTCTAAGTTATATAAGACTCTTTATAGTCTCAAGCAAGCCCCTCGTTCTTAGAATCATGAACTTCAAACATATCTAGTCTAAGTTGAATTTTATAATTCTTAATATAATAATTCGTTATTCATTTATTCTCATGAAAGCATAATCATGTTTTTACTAGTTTACGTGGATGACTTAATTATTATCGATAATAAACTAGTAATAATTAATTTATTTATTCAACAACTTAGAAACAAGTTTTCTATAAAAAATCTTAGGTCTCTTATCTATTATTTTTGGCATTTAAGTAATATAAATGACAAATGGTCAATTTTTTTTCTTAATAGAAGTACATTCATGACCTTTTTGATCGCACTAAAATACTTGAAGCTAATATAGTTACTATGCCAATCTCTCAGTGTTTCTCTTACTCTATCTTATAGTACTAATTCCAATGACGCCACTAAGTATTGTAAAGTTATTGACAATCTATAGTTTATGACATTTACTCATCCGGATATTGCATATACAGTCAATAAATTATCTCAGTCTATATATAAGCCTACTTCCAATCATTAGACAACTGTTAAACCTTTTTTTCAGCATTTGAAAGGCACTATTGATTATGGCTTATTTCTCCGAAATGACTCTCCTCTATTGATTCATGCATTTTTTAAATCAATTAGGCAGATAATAAAGATGATAAGATATCTACTAGTGCTTATATCATAATTTTTTGGTCACAATCTGATCTCTTGGAGTTTGAAGAAATAATGCTATGTTATAAGATCTTCTATGAAGGCTGAATATCGAGAGGTTATTTCTACAGCTGTTGAACTTTGTTAAATTTAGTCATTGTTATATAAAATATTTATCACAATATCTAATTCTCTATCTATATATTGTAATAATATTGGGGCTATATATCTATGTGCTAATCTTGTATTTCACTCTTAAATGAAATACATACACATTGAGCTA
The DNA here is from genome assembly GCA_024322285.1 of Musa beccarii. Classification (NCBI taxonomy): domain Eukaryota; kingdom Viridiplantae; phylum Streptophyta; class Magnoliopsida; order Zingiberales; family Musaceae; genus Musa; species Musa beccarii. The sequence goes on along the minus strand of CM044395.1, from coordinate 58,555,201 downwards.
GTCTTTTTTTTTGTCACCTTGTTACACATTATGGGAATGGTTACCATGGCCTCGGAGTTAGTACGGTTTAGTCTTATGCCGAAAGTATAATAACACACACACGACTCTTTAGGGAAGGGAGACTGAGGGAGTGAGGTTAGGTCGAGAGGTGGTCCTAGGCTTATGTTATGCCGTCATGGTCGATCCGAGGTGGAGCTTGATCGGTTTTGTCCATGCTATGATCCTGCATAATAGATTGATGTCAGAGGGGAATTTCCTGACTCGACCCCTTCGATGTTTTAGTAAGTGAAGTTTTTGGTGTCAAAAGATGTTCCTCCCTTCTAGGTTGAGGGGTTTAATATTTAAACCAGTGGAGGTAGGCTGAGGGGTTTAATATTTAAACCAGTGGAGGTAGGTCAATTATATGCGAGTTGTTAATGGTTGCTGACCCTTCAATAAAATTTGAAATCAACTTTTATATTCATTCAAAAATTCATTTTTTGATCGTAGAGGTCAATTCAATCATAAAAAAGAGGATATGATTGAGTAACGAGGATCAAAAGAATTTAGATGGCTAAAGAATGAGAAATCTTTCTCCTGTTGCATGAATCAAATGTCGGCTCGTACGAGTCCCTACCATGCAGCGCCGACCTATTCAGCTCCAGATGCTACGGGGTCGGTTGTATACCTTTTGCCACATCGATTGTGCTTTTACATTATCATGCATTAGATTATTCCATGTAGGCTAATTCCATGTCGGCTCCACGGTGGATGTTAGCTATCGACATTTGGGTAGCGTCAAATTATTTCCTATCATGTGTAACTAGTTAACATTGTTGAACCTCGGTTTGCACTTAGATGGTATGGCTAACTCATCGGGGTGAGGTAATATAAAATCAAGTGCCAAATGCCCATGCGGCGATGATGCCTTTCATCTCTTAGCACTCACAGATTATGCTATTATACTTAAAACACGATTGAAATATAAGGAACACGACTTCTTACGCGTGTTGTCATTGGAAGTTGTATTGGGCCCGCTGGCGGGTCCCACAGGGGACCTCCCACCGCGAGGCAGTTTTCTAGTTAATACGCAAGTAACGGAAAAATATGAGTTTGTTCACGTACCTGTCACGCACGCACCCACGCGCCGCAACCGCCAAGATACCAATCGGTGATTAGATGCTTATCCAACGGCCCAGATTTGGTGATGCTCGTATTATCCGTAAATATCCTTATCCGCACCGCAGTAAATTACGATGAAGGCAACCAAACCCATTATCCAAACCAACGAGAAACAGAAGCAAAATTCTTTTCCCGCACCTCATTAACGATGAACCCTCCCACCCACCCATCTCGTGATTGGACAGATATGGGCCCTTCCGAGTCCCACAGCGACGGCCAGGTGGTCACGGCGTGTGAATGACGCGAAACCCTGAACCGGCTGGGAAACTTGAAAGGCAACATATCTTTCACGTATCGAATCATCGGATCGAATCGCGGCGTTGATACGATGATAAAACCCCCCGATCATGAACTTATGCGAATGAAGAGAGCGCATCGAAACGGAAGGTTTCAAGAAGAGTACGAGGAAGACAAGGAGGAGGCGACCCTGCTCCGACATAAACGGAGACTTCTTCCTCTTCTTCTTCTTCTTCTTCTCCTTCTTTTTGGGTGAGCGCCTTCATCGCTTCGCTTCGGTCCTCAGATCCCATGTTGTTTCCGCCTTTCCTATTTAACGTTGTCTCCTTTCTTGTTCTTGGTCGTCTGGTTTGCTAGGGTTTGAGTCCAAGTTAGCCACTCGCCAAGATGGTGATGAGCCAGCAAGCGACCCGCAGCATCTTGGGTGTCATAGGTATCCATCGATTTCTCTAAACCTAAAAAGAACCCTAGTGATTTATTTTTGCTAATCTTTTTGCCCTCCTAAGTTTCACCAACATTCAATCTACAAGATTTAGATTGCGAAAACAGCAAGCTTTTTTCAGATCTGGAATCACCAAATGATGCCCAAATAATCCAATCAATGTTCGTTTTCTTATGTGTTATTTACCTCTTTTGATTGCAGGCAACATCATCTCCTTCGGTTTGTTCCTCTCCCCTGTGTAAGCTCTACATAATGCCTCCCTCTCCTTTTTTTGTTGTTTAACTGTTCGTTTTGGCGGAACTAAGAAAGATGTGGTTGTGACACTGCAATGCCCACAGGCCGACATTCTTAAGAATAATCAAGAGAAAGGCGGTGGAGGACTTCTCTCCCATCCCCTACCTCGCGACAGTCCTCAATTGCATGTTCTGGGTGTTCTATGGCCTCCCCATCGTCCACCCCAACAGCATCCTCGTCGTCACCATCAACGGCATCGGCCTCATCCTCGAGGCTATCTACCTCGTCATATTCTTCGTTTATGCTCCCCGCCAAGGCCGCGTATGCACAACATGACCCTTCTTTTCTGTTTCTGTGCATTTCCGCCCCTTCTATCGTGACAATGACGAGATATTTCTTTTGCCAATGCACGCTCTTCAGTTGAAGGTGTCGAAGATATTGGCCGCAGAGGTGTCGTTCATGACGGTGGTCGTGGTGGTTGTGCTCCTGACAGCCCACACTCATGAGAGGCGGTCGCTCATCGTAGGGATCTTCGCTATCATTTTCGGCACGTGCATGTATGCTTCGCCTCTTTCAGTCATGGTAAGAAGACCATAGCAATTATAAACCTCATCTCTCTCTCTCTCTCTCTCTCTGCGTGAATCTTGATTTGAGTTATCGAATAGCTTTTTTCTGCCATTAAACAGCTTAGTGCCATCAGTTGTCGCCAATTATCCTGAAAAAGATGATGATTTTGTAGAAAAGTAAGAATATAAACTAGATGAAGATAACATAATTCTTCCAACTGCTTGTGATCGAATGTTTTGTGTGAAACCTCAGGGACTAGATCTTTGATGCGAAGCAATTTGCATGAGTTCTCTAAAATGTATTTTGACGTGTTCAAATAATGTCCATGTAAATGCATGTATGTATGTTTGATGCAACACATCACGTGGACGAATCTCTTCGATCGGATGCGTGACCTGATTCATTTTAGGCTACAATAAAAGTCGATTGATTGAACGTCCATGTTCTTGGATTCTATGACGTCTTCTCTCTTATCTAAAAATGCTCTATTGTATGTACATGATGAATCGTGCAGAAAATGGTCATTCAGACCAAAAGCGTCCAGTACATGCCCTTTACCCTCTCTCTTGCTAGCTTCCTCAATGGTGTCGTCTGGACCAGCTATGCCTTCCTCCCATTCGACGTCAACCTGGTGGTAAGCGCCTCTCTCCGACATGAATTTGACACTGTGATGTCCATGTTACGGTGCAAGTTGATGTGATCATCTTTTGTCTTCCGACGCAGATTCCCAATGGTTTGGGTGCTCTTTTCGGCCTGGCACAGCTGATTCTCTATGCATGCTACTATAAATCCACACCGAAATCAGGCACCAAGGCTGAAGTTGAGCTGCCCACGGCATCCAATGTCTAGTTCTCCTACTCCGCTTGGGAATAAATTTCGTATTGGTCTTGTTTAAGCTCGCTCTGGTACTGTAATTAAGCATGTGAAAACGTCTCTTTACATTGTTATATTAGGTTCATAAAGGTAGATGGATGCTTGCTCTTATGTTGATCTTAGCAATGATTGTTTCTTGTTTGGTTTTATTTTTCCTGCGTTTTTAATTGAGATAAGAACAGATGATAGCTATAAGAACAGTTCAATCAGTAACATAGTTATGCATCCGTCTGTTTTGACGTAATCACATCACAATTCTTGACGTACACTTTATTCGACAACCCTTCAGTTTATCATGTGAATACATTCTAAAAAATACTATATCATAGTGAAATTAAACAAAAAAAGAGCATTAAATATAATTCAAGTGACAAGGTTGCAAGTAAACCCGAGGAACGATCCTAATTATCATTCGGAGAATGACTCGGCCGGCAATAAATTCACCTGCGCGAATTATGCTTGGATCAAACGGGGGGCAAACAACAAGCGTACCCGAAGGAATGGCAAGCAACACAACCTACCTTTCTCGACTAGATGCCGCGGGTCCCACAGTGTGAGATGGGCAAGTCATGTGCACCTCCACCCGACAATGGCATCAAGGCGTAAATAATAACAACTGTTGTGGCGCTCAGAAACCGCCGTACCGGCCTCTGGCTCGAAGCCTTCTTCCAATAAAACCCACCCTCCATGCGAGTCAAAAGAGAGAACAAAGCGCAAGGAAAAGGAGAGCGAGGGAACCGAGAAGAAGGATGAGACGACGCTCCTCCGCCGCCGCCGACCTCTTTTCAAGAGCCACCTCGCATTCTTCTTTTGGTTTTCCATCTTCATCGCTTTAGTCCTCTCCGTGAATTTGGTGCTCTCTTTCCCTCTCCTTTTTGATCAGATTTCCGTTCTTTGTTTTGTTCATCCCGCTAGGCTCGGTTTTCGATCTAGCTAGTCGCGACATGATGACGATCGTACGCGACATCATGGGAATCACAGGTATATATTTATATTTATTTATATATCTTCCTAACCCTAAGCCCAAAGTCTCCTCGATTCATGGTTTATATCGTTCGTTTCGGCGACTCTCTCTCTTTCTTGGTGTTCTTTATTATTTTAGGTGAATGATGCAGATTTCACTGACTAATCCAGAATCGCGTTGCCTGTCAATCTAAAAATACCAACAAATATTACGTTCATTTGCGATCTATTCCACTCGATTTTTTGTTCGATAGATTTCAATTGTGGATGTACTAATTGTTTCTTCTTTTCACAGGAAACGCCATCTCCCTCGGTTTGTTCCTCTCCCATGTGTAATCTCCTATGCCTCTTTCCCTCTCTCCGGGGTTTCGGTTCGAACCCAGAAAGTTCCGATTGCTATTTTTGGGCCGTGTTATTGTGATAATTGCAGGCCGACGTTCAAGAACATAATGAAGAAAAAAGCGGTGGATCAGTACCTCCCGTTCCCCGAGCTCACGATACTCCTCAAGTGCATGCTCTGGGTGTTGTATAGCCTTCCCATCGTCCACCCCAACAGCTGCCTCGTGCTCACCAGCAACGCCATTGGTCTCTTCGTCCAGGCTGTCTACCTCACCATCTTCTTGATTTATGCTGCCCGCGAAATCCGCGTATACATATGACCTTCCTTCCTTTTTCTACATATAACTATACCTGTTTCCTGGATCTTTGGCACGACGATGATGGAGAATTTCTTTTGTGAATTAACGCTCATCAGCTGAAGGTGTTGGCAGCAGAGTTGGCGGTCATGACGATGTTGGTGGTGGTGGTGCTACAGGTAGCACACACGCATGAGAAGAGGTCGCTCATCGTGGGGATCCCCAGTGTCATCTTTGGCTCGTGCATGTATGCGGCGCCGCTTGCATTTCTGGTAAGACCAGACTTTTCCTAACCGGGGAAGATCAATGTTCATCTTATGGTGGTAAGGACTGTGTTTTCCCATCTCAATATTTGATTCAAGCCATCAATGCTATCTCTAGCGCAAAAATATATAGCACATCAAATGCCACAAAATTAGCTATTAATTATGTATAGTAAATATCTGTTTCGATATTGTAAAACAGAAAAGAAATATGCGTATTGTTAAGAGGCTAATCAACGTTATGCATTGAGAAACATGTGTAATTGTTCTCATGCTTTTTATAAATCGATGCCGATCTTTCAGTTGTTCAAATTTTGTACCAAATTTGGTCCAATTTTGTATAACTTTCTAGATGCATTTTTGATGTGATGGCAGTCTTTCTAATTGCATGTGTTCGATGTCATACATGAATTTGGTGAAAACATATCTCTTCAAGCAGTGTTCCATTGTCTCAGCTAGTCTAAACTTCAAAGAAGATTGGATCATGTCCGTCTTCTGGGCTATTCTGACAACTCTCATCCTTAATGGGTTTATGTGAATCTGTCAACACCATTGTAGCAAACGCTGGCGACCGGGCGTGTCCGGCGCGTATCCTTCACTCTATATGCTGCCTGCTGCCTAAATGACTTTTGCTGGTTGACTTACGCCTGCCTGCCACCCCTTGACTTCTACGTCCTCGTAAGAGCCTTAATCAATGTATCATGGTGTCATTACTGAGATTAATGTGATGTGTTGCTAAATGCAAGTTGACCTATTAATGTTTCGTCTGACAATGCAGATTTCCAGTTATACTGGTGCTGTTCTCAGCCTGGTACCACCGCAACTATGTACTTGCTGCCTCATGGTTTTTTGCAGGTACGTCATGACAACTCTGAGGGAAGATCACAGATCCTCACCGTGGCTTCTACCATAAAAACAAGTGAAAGTTCTTGGGACCCTGATGCAGATACGACGTACGTTCAAAGTACTTGCTCATAGTATACCTTCAATTTTGTAGAGAGGGCCAAACCCCGTAGGTTTCTGTTAGGATCAAGCAAGATCAGCCTCACTTTGTAGCATACGTCTGGCCCTTACAAAAGAGTCCAGTAATGGAAATGCAAAATATATACATATGATTTTTGCCTCTCGAAGCGTTCCACCAAACAGTAACGAGGATGCTTCTTGACGATCGAAGAATTTGTACCGGATTCCCGGAAAGAGAGGTCACGTGAATGTGAACACCACCGAGTTTTGAAGACCGAGTCATCCTGTCCCATGTGCCCTTGTTTCCATTTAAGTTAGATCTTCGTTCAACGCGTCAAATTAGTTCTTCGCTAGCAGAATCTTCTGGTTTTGAACCGATCAATCACTACGTATCCAGAAGTTAACATTTGACCGGGAAAAAAAATAAACAAAACCTTTACATATTGCAGCTAAAAAAACAGAAAAAGAAGGGGATTTATTGAAGCGGCAGAGGTTCAAATCAGAAGGGATGATGTGAGCGGCGGAGGCCGGTCACAGGAGCGAACAACCCGAAGAGCTCTTGGCGGTACGGTAAGAATGACCGCCGCGGTGCCTTCAGCGCTTGCCCGTTTGGTCCCTTCCCATAGTACACCCGGTGGCCCGTGACCGCACCCGCCTGCGCCACCCGACTTGGTTTCTTCGCCGTTGCCGCTACAGCCTTAGTAGTGGAGTTTGCGATCCTCCCCTTTGCTGGCCGGGGCGATGGTGGCGCCGCCCCGAGGAACACGAACTTCTCCTTCCCGTCGCTCTGGCTCCGGCCGATCATCAGGTCCCGGAGACGCCACCGCAGCGACGACCCGGTGGATGCGCTCTTCTTGCACCGGTCCGGCGCCCACACGCAGTACTCTCCGACAGCCTCCGGCTCCTCCGACGTCGAAGTCGACCGTGCTTCCCTCTCCTCGATCATGAGTCGTCGGAGCGGAATTTGGTCGGCCATATCGTTGGCTTCCGTTGCCGCTTCTGTCTCCTCTGCTCCGGAGGAGGCAAGGAGGAGGTCGCCGTTGACGACGGGATAGGCGGGGACGATCCGGCCGCCAGAAAATATCTCGTCGGCGGTGACCGAGGGGGAAGCGTCCGGGTCCCTCACCACGAATGCGAACTCGAAGTCCTCGCTGCAGTCGTCGTCGGCGTCGTCCTCATCTGCCGCCTCTAGGAACTCGATGTGACGCGGAGGATCATGGTTGATGATGGAGTTACAGTCATCGACCGCCGGGACGTCCTCGTCGGCGGAGGCGGCGCTGCCACCGACGCTGAGGCAGGCCGCGAGGGATGGCTCGTCCGGGCGTTGTGTCGTCATCTCTCTTCTTTCGCTGCGTTGTTAGCTTCGTCGATGGGGTTTCGATGGGAAGGACGGCGTTTATAAAGACCGAGGGGTGGAATGGAGCGAATCTGACATGAGCGCCGACGGTAAAAGAAACGCGTGAAGGCGTTTGAATTGCGGGCGACCGGCTTATGTTGACCACCGCGTCCGTCGTTCCCTTCCTCGAACAGGAAGTAGTAAGCGTTTACATTGGTCGCGAGCTCTCGCGCACGTGCAAAGCTTCTAGATCGTCAACGATGTTCCCTTTGGTGGGGCCATCCACGTGCTATGCGGATACTGGATCGCCGTCCGTTACAGATGCTTACGTCCTAGTGCGGGTGTGTGCGGTTTTCCGCGTTCGGGCCAAGTTCCATTTCGCGAATGGTGGGCACGCAGGAGATTAGACTGAGATTACCGTCTGAATCTCCGATAGCAAAGTTGGCCCAAAACATCTTGGGCCATAAGAGTTTGCGTCGACCCAGCTCCATTGAATGAGGCCCACCTGACGGCCCAAAACTCTTGCCTCCGCACGACCCCACAAAAGATCGGGTACGATCACCTGAATGTGAACGTACCATCAACAGTCGGATGACCAAATAGGCCGGAATTTTTTTTTTGGGAGCTCAGAGCCTCCAATAGCCACGTCTTATTCTCACCTGCGGTCACTGGAATCTCATAAGATGTGATAAGGCATCTGGTGCATCGCGAATCATAATGCTTCTTCGCCGTCGCCGCTGCCGCACGACGGCACCGCCTTCGATCCAGTGCTATAGGCTCCCACGATCGCCCCTGCTCTCTGCCATCTCATAATAGCCGAATACAAGCCACAATATAAACTACGAGTACCGTCATTAGACTTACCGCCTATCAACGATGATACAAAGCGCCAAAAAAAAAATTTTTGGGCCTCAAAACCATCAAGTTTCCGGGTCTTATTCTGACCGATCGTTATGAGAATCCATATCAAAATATGTGTATGATTTTTAGAGGGGTTCAGAAAATAACACGTCTACCTGCGACTTGTAAAGCATCACCTGCTCCGCTCGTCTCTTTGTCGCCACTGCCCTTCCCCTGGATGCCAGAGGCAGTCCCGCCGTCCTCTTCCGACCTCTTACGTCGGTCTCTTTCGTCACCCGGAGCACCGACACGCTTTCAACCATCGCCTCCATCATCGGCACGTCGCTACATTGGACCAAGGAGCACGATTCTTCTCCTCCCGGCGGTGGCGTCGTGCTTGGAGGATGAGAAGGAAGGCGGTGGCGCCACAGCCGTCGACCATGCTAGGTAGTAATCATTTAGTGACCACCACCGGGTTTGGGGTCTCCGCCGAAGTCAGTTGTGCAAGCGGAAATGAGAAACATCAACCTGTTACTGCGTTGCCAGCAGCTCTCAAACATACAATATGTTTATACCATACACAACTCTGGTTAAAACACCTAATGTGCCAGATGTGACCACGTCCACCTCTCTTAGCCACCGGTTGATTGGCCTTTTTTCCCAATATCCAGTGCAGCAATACCCCTTCTTGCAATTGCAAGGTCATAAATAAATCACCGCTTAACTCTCCAAAAACACAAGTACATCAATTCATCTTGCTATGAACAAAAGGGAGTTTGGTTTGTTAGCCAGTAGGTTACTTAGATCGGATTTAGATACAAACCCCTAGTGCCGTGAATGGGTTTACGATCCAAAAGGGTAAATGTTGCAACCGCAGACCGGGTTACAAGTTAAGATTAGATTTAGAAAAATCCTCTAAATCACATATATTTATTTATTAGCTTTCATTCCAAAGCTTAACCCTTTTTTCATCTCGACATCCAGAGCGCCACCTCAAGTAAAACCCCACCGGACAGCACAAGAGTTGACCACCATATTTCCATCGTTAAAGCTAACCGCAGCTCTGTTGTATATATGGTAAGATGAGTGTCGTAATACTTCATATATTAATTCAATCAAACCATGTTTGTTGCTTAAACCAAAATCATGTAAAGCAATCACGTCGGACAGGCCACCAGTCCCGGCAATGTATTTGCCAGCTTGTATGGCTAACCTGTATTTGTTTGACTACAACAGCAGCGTTCACCATATCAATGGGCAATGAGTTCAGCCGATATAGAAATTTTTCAATGGGCATGAGTTAATCCAAAGTGCAAACTTGACCACAGTAACAAAAATAGAAAAATAATCCACACAATGCAACATAGCAGATAGAGATTTCCTTCAAGTTGGTTACTAAAGCAGGATCGAAGCTGATGGAGGAACCATCTGCAGCGGCGGTCATCTGTTCTAATGACCATACTTCTGAAACTCCCACTCACTGTTATCTGCAGATGTACAGAGTTTTTGTCAGCCACATGATGTACAATTGCAGTGGTGTTATATTTGAGGGGGAATATCAAAACAATGGATACCCAAAGGACAAACTTGACGAGTCTTGAGCCAGCGACTGATACAATGGAAATGGAAGGCATGATTACAGACACCTGTTTCAAGCAAAGCATGTCAATTGCAGTCAACCAATAAGTCACTATTTGGATACAAAGTATCCAATCGTGTATAGGCATTTTGCTCAACAACTCCACCTTAATAAAGTGTGTGCTCTTTTTCTCCAATCATGCATTGATATATTATTTCATCAGAAAACAAATATAAGCTTATACTAAACTTATGTAAAATATATGTAAAAACTCCCACATATCCACATGCATTCGTATCGACAACATATGCACATGTAATTTTACTGACCAAACCAGGTTATTCTGCGACCACTCACTTTCTCTGGTTTCAATAAATCTAGTACCCCAAACAAATTCAGCCAGATATAACGAACGAAGCAAAGTTTGAGTGAGCTAAACATGCAAATCAGCTGCATTAACTTACAAAGTTTAGAAAAAAAAAAAAATCTAAACCAACGGGCCAAAACGACACCTACGTAGATGTATTTGTGGCATTTGTGACATTATATGTACATGCAGTCTGTTGACATGTTCACATAAGGTCATGTGGTCCCCATACATGGTTCATTGGATATATGAAATCTCATGATCTGCATAAGCATGAAGATGCAGTTGTATATAAAATTTAAATTCGTCCTCTTTAGTATTATTTAATCTATTATTGTTATTATTTGGTATTAAATACATGATTCATGTTGATATGACCGAGAACTTCTACCTTTCTTATGGCATGTAACTTAAATAGCTACATCCGAGATATGCGTTATGCAGTACCTTGACCATGCACATATCACAACTGCTTTTCAGAACATCAATCCAAACACAATCACGATTTAAATAAAATACTTCAGGTTTCCCAGTGTTCTATCTAAACAGAAGCAAAATACTTCACATCCAGAGTATGAATTTCCTTTTTCGCAAAAGACAAAATTTCCATAAATTTAGATATGGCTTATCTTTAAGTATCACCACTTGAATCAGTAAATCGTAGTTGATTTCTTACAGATGATACCGAAGTTTGCAGAAACAGAGATCATTGCCTACGAATCAGTGACACAGCAGTCAGACCTAAGAATAACACTAATTGCCAACATCACCGCCAGTACATGTGTTGAGACAAATACATACACATTGACAGACTTAAGCTATGCGAAGAAAACAGTGATCGGAACTACCACTCAAGCAACAATAACGGAAAAATCACAAGGTCAAGATGCATCACACGGTCAGTTGTTTACCGAATTCTAATAAAAGACATTTCATACGGTTACCCAAAACAAAAAAAGAAAGAAAGAAAGAAAGAAAACCCTAAAAAACAACACGAGTTGCTTAAATCTGTGATATTTATGATACATACCCCAAGCCACCGTGCACTCTTCACTAGTCGCACTAGCCTGGTTAGCCTGGCATTCGATGCCTGCAAAAAAACATGAAACAAGATAGATGGGTAAAGATAGCTCATATACACAAGAACAAGACAGAGAAAATTAAGAAACCACAGTAGGGTAAAGATAGCTCACAGAGGTCCATGATGTGGTTCCTACAAATAGCACAGTTATCCACCACGATATCTGCCGCGATTCCATCAAATCGAAGAGATCCAGGGTAAGAAGAAACAAGATAACAGACCTTATAAGAAGAAAATTCAGACCAGCTGCTACGAGGGTTTGTCGATCGGGCACGTACCCCAGGCCCAGAGGGCGACAGCATTCCACTTCTTGATCTCGAACCTCTTCGGCTTCTTTGAGCAGGAGGACGACGCCGCCGCTGACGGCCCAGCAGCGCCGCTAGACCCCTCGCCGGCCGGAACCATATTGATATCCGTGTCGAGGGAAGCCATGGATCGACGAGAAGAGGAGGGTTAGGAGACGGCGAGGAGGAGGGGCGACGGCGATCGGAGCGACATCTCCTCCAATCGTATATATGGCGAACGGATGGACAAGATCACCGGTTCGATCAGCCAAACGTGAATTATTTGGCGGAATAGGCTCAGCCCATCTTAGAAAGTATGGGCCGAAACCCAAAGGAGCTCACACAAGGGTTTGTGCTCTTTATTGACAGGAACCGTGAGCTAAATTTGTTGATTAGTGATTATCTCGTTCTAAACGCAACCGCCAATAGTTTACATACAAATCAGTTCTTCTGGAGAGGGGAAAGTGTACTGCATAGGACAGAGGGCTTCCTCCACCATTCCGTTAGATCCATAACATAATCCAAACACCGGACAACGTGTTCGAACATAAGATTGCAACTGAGTCGAGAAGTTTGGATAGTTTAGCTCCAGTTCGTCTTTAGATCAATTCCTGGATAAAGTTTCCCACGTCAACATAAGACGACGAGCCACCCTCCACCACAGGCCCTTTGCCATCGGCCTCTCTCCTTCCTCGTCTCACGACCGTCTCTATTTAAGCCGCCTCGATCACCCGCCCTTCCTCCGCCTGCAGCGTGCAGACCGATGATCCCAGCGCCAACCCCGCCCCCAGCAGCACAACGATCAACGCTTCCGGAATCTAGGCTCGAGTTCCACCCGAAGTGCGTCAGGAAACCATCCCACGGCCTCGATCCTAAAACTATTGTATGTGGGATGCAGGGTACGAAGCTTAGGATAGCATTTCCAGAAAACTACCATGAGGAAAGTAATTTTCCAATATAAGTTGCAAACGGCTATATGAAAACTCCATTCTCAGTAAGCGTGCCAAACATAAGAACATTCGAATGACAGCAATATAATCTTATTCACTCACCAAAATCATTATCCAAAGCGAGAAAACAACAGCAGTAGTAAGGAAGAAATAGATTTGCCACAGAATTTTCATAAACACAACGATCAATTCATAGGCTAATTATAATCATCCATGGCATGCATTCAAAGGTATACACTTCCTCTGCAAAGTCCCTTCATCAGACGGGACACAATTTCTTAATGTACGGACATATCTGTCTCTTTTTTTTTCCCCCATCTTGATACATACTCATAATAAAAATGATTATTATTAGATAAATATTCAAATAATCATCTATAAATATACAACTGCAGCATTGTAGCCGACTAAGATAGGACAGTTCTCTAGATAGTTTAAGAGTCTGACAACTAGAAATTTATTTAAACAATCTTTTTCATAGCAGTTTTAATGCTCAATATAAGAACAGACATGGAAAGCAAAACATAGATCAGAATTTGGAATTGTACTGTAGAAAAAGGGGAGAGAAGTACCTGTCTAATTTCCCGAATTATTAAAAAGACTCCAACATGAGCTGTTTGTCATAATCTTTTCCCACTGCAATTGAACATAGAAAGCAACTGATACAATACACCAGTTCGGATCCATCATCCATCCAACTCTTGTAATAGAGAGAAGGTGGGCAAGAGGATATTTGACAGATATTAAATTCTTCACTTTGATGATCAAGAAAGATTGGCACCAAAATATGCTATAAGGATCCAAATGGCAAGACTGTTTTACAATGCTCCTCGAAGGTGGAAATGCGTAGGAATTGTGTGCTTTTCTCACAACCAAGCTGCCCAACCTGGAAACATGTGACACAATCGGTCCATGTCTATTGCATCCTGTATGAGTTGCTGGACCTGAAAAGCCGCAATAAACAACAGACACAGTTACAGAGACAGATTTGTCTATTATATGTGTAAGCATCCTACTTGAGCAATTCTATTAACTAAATAGCATGAACATAATGGACTGTTTAACCACACGTTTTGGCTTAAATCCTCATGAGACACCAGTTCTGCTACCAGTTTGGAAGTTCTCCAGTGACAGTGTTTTTGGTCTCCTTAGCATATAAGTTCATTGACTTTTCAGGTTTCCAAGGGTACCAACATTTCTTGAAGACACCTAAGGGTGGACGTCATCCCTCATGCCTGGTGACAGGTTTTGGGATAGTTTTGTTATCTATATGGGAAATATGGGGAGGGATGATATCCTGGATTTTTCAGGGATTCTACTATAATGCTGAAGAGCTTTTTAAAACTGCAATAGAAAGCAGATACTTAGGTCCAATTTGTGCTTACCAATGGAGGATTAATGTTCCAAAGAAGAAAATGAAATGTTCTCCTTTTGTGCTTACCAATTAGGTGACATTACCATCACAGATCATCTCAGTATTTCACCAATCATAAATAGTGTATGGTGATGGTCTAAAAAGTTCCAACTCTTGTGAAATTTATTCCAAAAATAGAAGTTGCGCTAATTAGCCCACTATTAATTGTCTTGAACAGTTACCAAAATACTTTTGAACTTGAACAAGAAGTATGCTGTAGACTGCATTTTACTGCTGACGTTGAACAAGTTATATTAATACAAAGTTTCAAATTATGTAATAGCATTTTGAAGACAAACAGGCCGTCTGCTTGATGGTGAAACACAACAAAAAAAATCCAATTCCAACTAAGCTTAAAGATAATATAGTTCATGAATTTTTTATTTTCAAATATGCAAATTCAACATGCACATAAGAAACTTGATTTTCTCGATTTCTAAAGCTTGAGATTGTGCCATGTAACCTGTGGATGAAATAATTGCTATAAAAAGATCAAAAGGGTATCTATGATTAAAGATAACCAAAGCATTTTCACATAAACAAAATTACCTGCCCCTGCACACTTCTGATTTCACCTGCTTCATAGCCATCCAATTTTTCTTTAACTCTGAGCGTAGCACGAGCTGCATCTTTGTTTCCTTCATAAGCATCTTGTGAACTCTCCAAACATGCATCTATACCATCATCAGTTTCCTGAAAGAAATAAAGATCAAAGGTTGTGCATGTCGCAGTCATTGTGCTAGAGAAATTAGTATTAGTCATAAGAACCAATATTAACAAAAATATAATGCAGATTTTTCCTATAATCTTTTGCTATCAACTTAAGTTTTACCAGCTTGAAACCAGTCAAAATGTTCATTAGAACTTGATTTAATGCAAGGCAACAAACATAGATGAAAGTTCATGTCCGATATAAAATGTTGAGAGAAGCAATAACATGGAATCTCTCATACAAATCATGTTTATGCTAGTCAGCAACAAAAACAAAAAAAAGATCTACATTCAAAATAATATAAAAAATTATAATAAAAATCAGTATGATAATAGAATTGAAGAAAACAACATGGCCAGCATACCTTCTGCCGCTGCAAAGCTTTCAATGGAGAGAGAGCCCACTTATACAGAGGATCATGGATGAAAACCTGCAATAACCACAGTAAGTTATAAAAAGAAAGAAGAGGACAAAATTTAATTACAGTGACAGCATGATGGAAGCATGATCATCAATAGTATCGTGCACGAAGGCATGACAACAAAACCAACAGACGAGGGAGATGTGGTTTAATACTTCAATTATAGTCAGCAGTGCTTCCTTGTTTGTTCTCATGACAGAGAGAGTTTCTTCGCAACATCTTCTGAAAACACCCTCAACGCCGGTAACACCCATGCCATCTATGATGTCTCTGGTCAGTCTAAACGGAACCTGCATAAAAGTCATACTTTGAAACAAATGCAAAAAGAAATTTGCTAATTACATAAAGCACCTTCTTTAACAACTAAAATTGAAAAGGCAGACAAACCCTCTCCGGTGTTTTAAGCATAAGTCCCTGCTCAAAGGCAACACCAAGATCAATGTGTACCACCTCAGCTGTTTCTTGATCGATAAGAATATTCATTGAATGCCGATCTCCAAGTCCTACAATGTAACCTACCTGAAAGGAAATTTGTTTGCGGAGCCATATAACAGTTGCAGATATATTATTAAATAATCAGTTTCTAAACATCACATGGAAACAGGTAAAGGCATGTTATGATATATTATTAATGTATCATCTACCCATTTACAGACCATTGAACTAGCTGCAACACTTCTTGTATAAGACAGTCTGCTCTGAAACCAATCTGCAGGTTGCAAGAACTTCTCCAAAAAGAAATAGTGCATAACAGGCCTGGTCAAATGGAAAGCAAGAGTACTGTTTAGTATAAATTGTTGTGGATGGGAGCAATGCAAGTCACCATCATGGCACTAGCACATGTCCACAATTAAAGAAGGCAAGGGTTTTGGCAGGTGCTAGGTGCCAATGCTGGTTTTTTATTTGCATTCTAAGCCATGCACAACCACTGAAATTAGTTTCGGTTATAAATAACCAAGTAAAAAAATATTTATCAAACCTGAAATTGTCACAGATTTTCAAAAATGCCTTCCTCTTGTCCTTCTCCTGTTAAGCGAATCAATCTTAAGACAATAAAGCAACAAAAAAAAAACACTATATTGAGAAAAATGTTTGCCATTATTCTTTAACAAAAATGGTCCATTCTCAATTGCCAATAACCACTATCACGAGGCATTCAAGCATAAAATATTCTTGTGGTATAATGGCTTCTTACAAATCAAAAGAATGTAAATTAGTTCATTTCTGGCAATCAACGACAAGCTTGTGAAGAGCACATCCACTTTTGGAATTATACCACAACAAAATCAGCAAGTACCACGTTCTACATGCATCAAAATTTGCTAGGTATGCAACCAAATATGCCAGCAGATGTGAACTTACATTGGTCATGTACTCCCTACATCGAAGAAATGACCAATCACCTACTCCATATCGACCATGTGCTCCTCCGTTTCTTGCACTAGACAGGCACATGTGAAATATTGAAGCATATGAAACATCATAGTTATTCACAATAAAGCAACATGAGCAAGATAGCAAACCTTCCTAAAAGGTATTCACCAAGCGGAATAGTACGATCAACCCATTCGAGTACACCAGCACTTGGTGTAAATGGAACGACCTGCAAATGTAGATAGTCCTTGTATGATAAATCAATGTGCACATCAAAAATCTGAGGAGAACATTTTTGAGTAACAAAACACTCAAACAGCCACGAGAGAGAAAGGGAGGACGAGGGAGAATCATGCACAATTAGCAAACCTCTCAGGAAAGCATTTATGAACAACAAACCACACAACAAAAGAACTAAAGAGCAAAAGATTGAAAGAACAAAAAAGTGATGCGTTCACAACGGGTAAAAAGAAACACCACCATGACTAGAGACATAAAATATAATTTAACTAAAAATAGAAAAGGAAAAGAAAATTTGGTTAATGTGTTCCATTAAAGGACCATAAGAGCGAATAGCACACTATACTTATGATGCTAAAATAGGGGGGCCTTAGCTAATGGTTTGCTGAACATAGGAAAGCAGATTGCTTGGAAATACTTATGATTACTTGATCTGTAAGACTGCTTGCAGAACAAAACCTGACAATGTTACACAAAATTGACTAGTATACAAGAATATGAAGACGGAACATGATACCTTGTATGTACGTATTCTTAGCCTTCTTTTCCATGTATCTCTATGATTCTGCAGGAAGTTGTTTACCAAACCAAAAAATTGTTCCATAACCTGAAAAAGATTGGTACAAACCATCAACAGTTTTTAGGCTTCTTTGAAGATCCAGTGTTCCATGAACTCCAACGTTCCATCAACAAAATTGTTTTCTAAGAGATTTATTCAGAGAAAATATGGTGACAGCATTGAATCTTTGTTTTTGGTTAATAAAAGCATGACAATCTCATACAAACAGGGATATTTAACATTGAAAATCAATGGGTCAACCACAGAATCATGAGTACACAAAATACATCAAATTCAAAGTGAATAGTTGAAGAATCATATTTCTCATCTAGATTGATTTGTAAATCAAATTGAAGAGGACTACAAGCTTAAAGGTGAGAGGATTCTAAGCAAGCATTCTTATCAACATATTGTCGAAGAAATTCAGTGGCTTCTCCGTTATCTTAATCTTTTAGGCAAAAAGGTAGAGAGGGAATCTCTATTTCATAAATAATATAAAACAAACATTACAAATCAGGAACATGGGGCTGGCTAGGAGATCTGATGCAAAAGTTGGGGAAAATAGACAAACGGAGATGAACAAACTGGAGTCCTTGTAATCCTGAAGCAATACATCCAAGGTAACAACATTGAGAGGCTGCAAAAAACAAGCGAAAAAAGAGAGCAAAAGATCTGCCTGAAATGGATCTAAATATACTTTCCAAAGTAAAACTTGACAAAAAAAATGAGGTACCATCTCAATGAAGAACAGAAGCTATAGCGAGGTGATCCAAATTTCGGCATTTAAGTGCTCGACATAAATCTTAGTCTTAAGGACCAAACAAAACCAAAATGATATTTTTAATGGGACTGGGTTCTTGTAGATGTTGGGAGACCAAGGATAATGGAGGTAACATGGGTTGAACACAACTATATTCAAATAAATATTTTGCTATAAATGTCAGAGAAAAAGTTTGTGCAATTATACAGCATCTTGTCGCAGGTCATCATTTCCAGATTTTGCAAGTTGGCGATATATATGACCATCTGAGCCAAGGCACTCAACCACTTTGGGAGCATTTATGCCATTCATTACCCTGAAAATATTCATAAAACCACTATGTAACCCTCTGAAAGGTTGCTACAAAAGTAGAAACAACATATGAAACATACATGATAGAATCAGCTAGACTCCGAAAATGCGGAAAAGAACCTTCCCGATATTGGCAACTAGGATCAACAGGAACAGTGGCCGTGACAACTGGTACCTGAACAAAAGAAGACCACAGTGACAAAAATGAGTACACTTTAATTGAATCTAAAATGAAACAAGGCCATACTAGCAAAAGTGAGTTGCTCTTTAATTGGATCTATAGAAGTATGGAAAGAACAAAGCTATACGCCATCATTTACGAGCTCAAATATATTGAAACGATCTTCTGCTTACAAATAACTACTAAAAGTTCTTTCTCCCCACACCAGATATCTTTTTAATTCATACAATCTAGTAAAATAAGCTAGTTCCCCAAACTATCCCTTCATCTCTCAGACTCTTCTAAACCTCAGTAGGTATACCAAAAGTTTTAAGTATTGGTCCTATATCGGTTTTGATAATCGACCAAGCTGGTATGATACTGATGCACTGGACGATGTACTGACCCATATTGCATCGGTCCGATAATGATCCTTGCTCATAGAATATTTGAAAGTTGAAACCATGGGTATACAATCGGAACATGCAGTCTTGTTAGATTATCATTCACTTCAAAGAATATTTTACCTTATTTGCTCTAGTTCTACAAACAAATCTATGATTTGTTTATTATTAAAGCTAAGTTATCTTGCAGTCTTGTTAGACTATCATCCACTAAATATTTTTACCTTATTTGCTCTAGTTTTACGAACAAATCCATGATTTGTAAGCTTACTATTATTGTTTATTTCTTCAACTTGAGCAATCCAAAAGTTGCCCTTTCTGCCTTCCTCAATACCCAAGTTACTGTGGAACTTATCACAAACATTATATTTTGCAATACTTAAAAGATTCGTTTTTGCCTCTTCTGCTACAATTTCCCAAAAAAAAACTCAGTTTTCCACTTTATCAATATTTTAAGCATAAACTTCTTATAGTGATTGCTTTCTGAACTTCCTCACACCGTCACCAGTTTTCTCTTGAAGAACCTCCTAGTCACCACCCTAATCTTAGTAGCCAGAAAAGATTACATGGTATTGATATTTTTCCCATCCAAATTTAAAACTTCCTCTTTGTCCAGCTTAATTTTAAAATGCCTTGCATTATTATCTTTAACTTCCACCATCTAGTTCTAGTAAAACTACTTACTATCTTTATAAGCCTTTTAACTTCCACCATCGTTGCTCCCATTGTTTTTTTGCGTACACACTAAATCTCTGTAAGGAGGTGATGGCAGAAAATAGAAAAAAAATCTTCTTTAACACAATATAAGAAAAGTCCATTTATATCTGAGGGTCTCATCACTTTAGTATCATCTCAAATTGGTAGAGAAATGCATGGAGGGGAGAGAGACAGATGTAACGTTATAAGCAAAGTCCAGAAAAAGATACAATTAAAAAAAATCTTGACACAGGACGACTCTACCATGCAGGAAAATGCTATTATCGACAGTGCCAAAAGCAAGCAAATCATGACAGATATACCACCGGAGCGTGCATTTCACATGCAGCAAATGAAGGGAACCATTCTGTGCAATGTGTTATATGTTTGGTTCTAACAAGTTAAGCCTGTGAAACACCATATTATAAGCAAGATGGTGGGATGTGTTGGCATATAAAATCTGACGGGCTTATCATTAATATCCTGGGCTAAACATTCTTGACCATATAGTTTAAGTCAGTTCAATCCAAGTGATTAAGCAAGTGGGCTTAGTTCTTAGCAAAAATGTGGAAGAACGATATAACATTTTGAAAGTAAAAAATAGACATCTACCATGATGAAAAACTGTTGATCATATTTCATAAAGTAAGCCAACAAGACATTTTACTTTCTGCAAAAGTTGAGCATATCTATAATTATGGTTTGCAGTTGCACATGCTGACAGTATCTAGTAAGATAAATGCCCAGGAGACAGTTCCAGTGTCATCCTTACAAGTTCAAGCTGCTGAAGACTACGGATTTCTCTTGGCAATGGCACTCGCTTATTTGTTTCCTGCACATAAGATTTATTAGAAGAAAACCTCAATATATTTTCTCAATGACTCGGCAATCAAGAACTGCAACATAAACAGATACTTAAAATTTGAGTAAGACCACTAGACCTCTTTTCTTGTCTCCAATTCAGCAAGCTTAATATAAATCTCAACTAATTGTTTCATCTATGAAACAAAAGAAAAATTTGTCAAGCCCAAAGAGAGAAATTTTAAGGTGATAGGACAATATTCAAATAGAAAAAGTACCTGTCCTATCAAAGCACCATGATAAGTAGATAACTCACTCAGGAGATTTTCAGCTGCAAGTTTTTTATCCATATCAACAATAAATGAGTTTCTACTCCTTTGCTTGTCTTTCACACGGTCACCGTTTGCTAGAGCAAGAAGCTGATGGAACAAAAATAGCAGCACTTGCTAAATGAGACTAAAGAACCAGTTAATTATTAACATTTATTTACCATGACTGCAAAAGATCAAATTATAGCGTGAAAACAACACTCTAAATATATACAGAAATAATAAATTTATTAGTCCAGATCCATCTTAAAAAAACTGTCATACGAACCACATTGAATATTAAGAAAAACTAGCATATATTTTGTTAATGTTGAATTACTATGCTAATGGTACAAAATAAATATACTGATAATACACTCACATAGGACACGGTTGAAGGTTTTGTTTTTTTTACCAACACATCAAAACATCAAAGAAATGTTTAACTTTATTAGCCAACTCAAACAAATTTTTCAAGAAGCTAGACTTACAATACAAACATATCAGCCAATATGATCAATGTGCAACACTTTGGAAAAGATACTGCTTGTTGATGATGTACAGAGATAGGCCAAAACATATGAATAAAACGAAGTTGAATTCGTGAAAACCTGCATGCATTCTAAATCTCCATTCACTTAAGCAAAAAAAAAAAAAAAAAAAAAAAGGTTGCAAATGAGGATAAAAAGACTTATGAAACAGAACCAAACAAGTAATAATAAATTAGCTACTGAAAATAAACTTGATTAATTACCTGAAAAATAGTATGATATGGATGATCGATGGCCATTTTCCTAATGAGAGAAACCAAAGCGATCTGCATATTGACTGGCTTCTTTAATTTAACAAAACCTAAGATTTGCTCTAAAAGATACCCCTAAAGAAGAAAATCGTATATAACCTGAAAATTGGTTGATCCTTGCCCATCTTTAGAGCTACCAAGTCTTGAAGCAATCTGATAAACCAATGGTATAAATTTATATGATTGAACCTGTAAACCAACACACCAATTAATTTTAACAAACAATCCAGTGGTAAATTATGGATGAAGGAGCTAATATCAAGTCATGCACTGAAGAAAGCTCCAGAATTACAATAGGAAGGAACATGGCAGAAAGGAAAAGCCTCAGGCCTTGCCTCCTTCACTGTGCTAATCATCTCTTCCACAACATTCTGTCTGGAATAGAAGTTGAACCACAACGAAACTAGCCGAAACACCTGGAGCATATAGTTCTTATCAAATCGAGCAATTACTTAATCATACTGCAAACTAAAACTAAACCATCAAAGTACATCAGAATATTAATTAATAAAAGTAATCATTTCCAGCCATTTATTTTGAGGCAAATAATCCAAGTTGATTTCCATCCAGGTAAGGCAGGAAAAAGGAAATAAATACAATAGCCAGCTCCTAATGTGTCTTTTCTAGAGAGAAGCAATCTGTTGTATGCAAATTGTTTTGTCCACATTTAGTTCAGGAATCAAGAACAGCAGTCCATTGCTCAAACTAGTACTACTGCTGCTACATCATACACTATCAATTTACTCTTATTCCCACAAACCAGAGTCACATAATTATCAATCAAGAAATAAGCAATAGATAAATAATTTTCACCCAAATACTGGGGACTCCCACATAGTCTTTATAATGTTTTTCAAATAGGTTTAAATCATATAAATCAAGTAAAACCACAAAAAAGTATCTAGTAAAGCACGTGCACCACACACAAATCTCCACTTTTACCTCAAGAGTTACTACCTCAAGCCTCCTAATATTTACATGGGCCTTAAAATTAAGGATAAACGACATGATAAACAAAACCATAATAATTACAAGTGCAAGGCTAAGAACCACAAAATATGTCATGGGCATCCTAGCATCAACTGTAAGCAGAGTTATAGCATTAATTGTCTGGCACTCAGAGATATAAGTCAACTTCTGCACCACATCAAATGCATCTCATCTTTATGTATCACACATGACCATTAATGAGATTTGCAATACAATTGGATGATCAATAAGCCACAGAAGGGAAAAGCTGTTAAATTCCTCCTACTTCTAAACCTTTTCTTAATTGCTATACCTCAACCTCCTTTCTTGCTTATCAGTGTCATTTAACTGCTGCCACTTACTTTGGATATTCATATATTGAAAAGAAGCAACAGTGATTCCTACATAAAGTCCCTGGAAGATCCAACCTGACTACCTTAAGTGTTTGGGACTAATATTCTGTTGCTAAGTAATTCTTAGATTCAAATCTCCTGCCTTAACCTAGATATATCTGCTCCCAGTAATCTTGATTTGGACATCTTACTGCTTATTTCTCACATTGCTGGCCAAGTTGAATAATCTCATTGGGATTATATATCTTTTTACCTGTGCTGAATCTTAGTTATTCCTAAGCTCATTAACAACTTGAGTTGTCAAAATTCTGTGTTTTGAGGACCTTTTCGTGGATGGACGCAATACTAGTAACCTAGGCTTGAGCATTTTCAGTCACGTAGTTGAAGGCCCATCACATCCCATTACACCTATCATAGGTGTAAACCTGGGATCAATGCAAGAAGCACTTCATGGCGTCAAGCCACTTGGGCCGTGTCGGATTTGAATGAGGATGCCAAGCCCTAGAGTGAGGACTGTTGATAGTCCCACATTGGAAGCAGCAAGGCCCTTATGATTGTCTATAGAAGGAAGATGGGGCAGATAAGCCAACTCATGACCCACTGTCATAGTAAATCAAAACTCCTTTAACAGCGTGGGTTAATCACACTATGACATGTTGAAACCCGTTTCTATTTCATCTTTTTTTTTACTTCCTTTTTTTCTGTACTCTCATTATCATCATGAAATATGCCTTAACAGGCTCACATTTTAATTGGTTCATATGAAAAATATAACATAAGCAGTATATCGAGTATGAGATAACATATAAAAAAATTCAAGATTTGTGACATCAATTCAATATTGCAAGCTTTCCGCCCTTTTGAAAAGGAATTTTTTACTTTGAAAGAAGCTTCAGAAGTCAGCATGAGATCTCGATCAGATTATTAACTGATCCATGGCTGAGCTTTGCACCAAAAGTGTCCAAATTTTCCAAGCCATTTGGTTAAAGTAAATATCAAAATAGCTATGGTGGTCAACACGCTACATTCAGTGTGCTTTCTCTTTGGTGTTTTATGAATTTGTTGGCTACTTGAACCTTACTGAATTCTCAAAGTTGTCTCCTTGTCCTGTGAAGATGCATAAATAACCTAGAAGTCAACTTCACTTAAAAGTTGATTGTCTGGAGCCTCTATGAGGTCCTTAATTTGACTTAGGCCAAATTCCTGTGTAAGAGATTGTTAGTCAGTAAAGCATGAATCTTTGTGTATAGTGATTAATCCAGAGAAACAAAAACAGCTGAGGTCAGATTTTAGTGAAAGGCACTTATTCACGAAATAGGTCTATAGGATAGTCTTCAGTCATCTAAATCTAGTTTTAGTATTTCAGAAGTCAGAAAAGGAAGAAAATCAAAAGAAAGTGGCATCTATTTTGGATTGATCCCTTTTCCTTAGTTTGTCGCGCTATATGGAATGAGAAACAAAAGAGTTCGCCAAAGCCAAATCAAAGACACAACCCATCTTCTTAAAAGACACCACCAGATGGTTCATTTTCTAGAAAATTTTTTCATACTAAAACAAGCACCCTTTCAACAAATTTCTTTGCAGAACCAATCAGTCTTCTGTAAAATCTCCTTCGGCTACCATTCATCAGTCAAAAAACTCCTTAAGCACCTTCCTTTTCAACCAAAAACCTATTTTGGAATTAAAAAACCCTGCAAAGATAAGTTTGTCCAATCCATTGTCTCTGATAACTACAAAAGCTTTAGATCCGAAGCTACTACTGCAACAACCACCTATTGTCAATTATAAGCATAGTCTAATTCAAAAACATCATATGCATACCACTTTCAGGTCATATTTTCCACCTATGAGAAGACAACGCTGATATCCTTTCAAAGCGAGGCTGAGGAAGTTGTCTCTGTCATCCTACCAAGATGGAGAACAAGATAATTAAATCACATTTACACTAATGGGTCTATTATTACCAATAAGCATGAAATTGAGGCCACAAAAAGACATGATCTGATCTTCTCTAAAAGTGAGGAGATGCAAATTTTAATAAATAGATGACCAAGAATGATAGCTTACTCTCAACCATGCATTGTCAACAAAATTAACTGTCCTACATGTTAGAATTACCATAACACAACCATGCATTGTCAACCAAGAACAAGAATTTCAATAAGCAAACCGTTCAGAAGTTTGACAAGATGCATCAAAGTTTATAACCATATTGGCAATGCCAAAAGTTTATAATTCCTCACCCAATGCCCAAAAAAGGAAATTCTTAATTTATTTCATTTTACAATTTGTTGCAATTGACACACCTAAGTTAGACAAGAACCAGCACCATGAATGCTAATGGCATGTGGAATGCCAGCAGTTAGATATTCGATCATCATAGAGGCATATCA
This sequence comes from Musa beccarii, assembly GCA_024322285.1. Lineage (NCBI taxonomy): Eukaryota > Viridiplantae > Streptophyta > Magnoliopsida > Zingiberales > Musaceae > Musa > Musa beccarii. The sequence continues at coordinate 58,529,748 of CM044395.1, read as the reverse complement.
TGGCTGGTAATACATTTGTTTGTAAATGCCTTTTGCTTTTCTGATGCAGTATACATCTACATTTTCAACTTTACATACTCATTAGTGCTTGGAAAATCATAATTTTAACATGAAGCAAGATGTGAATATTGACTTGGATTGGGAAAGAAACATTTATTAATTCATAATTTGGGCAGTTATCATTTTGGTATCTCAATCAACATATGATACAGTATCCAAGTCAAATTAGGAGTGCTTTTGTATACTCAATTCTGACAAAACATTTCTGAAAACCCAAACAGTAAGGTCATACCCAGTGTACAAGGCTCCTACCAATGCAGGTGTCTACGGAGGGTCAATGGAAGCAGCCTTACTGGAGTGATTGTTTCCATGACTCAACAATGATCTGTCTAAAGTCTAAACAATGTATTCAAAATTATTGACACTTGACCATATTAAATTACTTTACAAGGACATTTCTCTGCATAGGCAAGATAGTGCATTATCCCCTTATATTTCGCAAGTTATCCAAGTGAAAGACAAGAAGTAACATGGTGGAAATCCCCGAAAGCAACCCAAGTTGTGAACCTAAGTGAAAGTTAGAAAGCACTACCACACCCTCCACTTCTACAATATAACTCAAGCTGAAATTCTCCAGAATGCTTCAATTTTTAGATATTGGTGTATACTTCTAGTTCCATAGCATAACACATTCTTCTTCTCACAAATCATTATGTATTTAAGGTCACCTAGTTTAGTTGTCTATCTTGTTAATCAACCCAATTTTGCCTATATGTAAAAATTCAATAAAAAATAACTTCGATTGTGAAGTAAAGAATATACCAGAAATAATTAAACAAAAAAAAAAGCATAGATGAGCTTCATGTGCAAAAGAAGAGTGCCGTGATACTAAAATATGTGGAGTGGAAGCAAGATTAACCTCAATGTGAAGAAAATTCTCCTTACAGCATTTATTCAAGCTACCAAACGCACTGTACTATTTTAGGTATTAATAGGATTATAAAACAATCTTATATGAAGTAACATAGCAACAGAAATAGTAACATACATGCAATTTTTCAGCCTCTTCCCTATCCATGGTAAGTTGTTTTTGCAACTCTTGTATTTTGGCTGAGTAATCTGTTTTTTCGCCCTATATAAAAGACAAGAATACAATGGAAATAAACATTCACAAAGAATTGGACAATTTCAGATTTACCTATCCTACAGATAAACATCTCATTTAAAGATCAAATAGAATAATGAGGACATTTAGTATGGGGAACATATAAAAAAAATGCAACCTTAGTTTGTAGGCATGCTAAATGGATTACTCAGCTAATGCTAGTATACTTACTTTTGAGGATCTTTTTAATCTTTTGATAAGTGCATCCAACTCTCTTGTCTGCATAAATTGCTTAATTTGTTAAAAACAAATCTGATACTTAAAAAGATAATGTTGTTTGGAGCAAATACCTTGTGTTCCCTCAATCGCAAAGCTGCTTGCCACTCACTAGAGGCTAGTCTTTCTTCATAGCTCTGAAACAGACTATCTGTATAGTGTGCTAGATGGTAGTATGTCTGACATTGTTTAGATATATATTTTTCATCTGGATCCTTGCTTAACTCTGTTAGTTCCACTGAGTGCTTCAGGTACTGCTCTAAAATAATTCTAGAACTGCATGAAAGTCAATGTCATAATAACTCTAGGGTTAAAGAGTAGAGAATGACTATTTAAAGTACATAAAACTGTATATTACTTGCTAGACCGAGTTTCAGCCAACCACTTCCCAACCAATCGATACACATTGGACATTTCTTCTCCCATTGAGTGGTTTTGTAGAATATATCTTGCAAGATTGATAGCCATATCATGCTGACCTTGAGCTTTTAAAAGTTTTGCTTCTTCAAGCTATCATAGTAGTATTAAAAAGGCAACTTTTAACATATAATTTTGAAAACATTCAAATGCAGACATATAAAATGGAGTTAAACCATCAATATTACAAGACAAATGAAGGTCAAATCAAAGACCAAATTATCAGGTACTGTGCCATCATTATTAAATCAGTATGGTATAAATCATATCAACCTTCAAAGCCTGCTAACAATGGCATAATCAGCCAGAAGACCATGGCCACCAACATAAAATGGTTATCCTATGAGGAAGTTTATTAAACATTGACTTAGCTATACGCTACAGAAATCCACCCTAATAACTCTGAATGTTTACCCTAGTTGATCAACCAGAGCACTAATGGATCAGGAAATCAATCACACAGATCTCATTTACACACTTAGCATTAGAACATGCCAAAGTGAACCATCATAGACAGCATGGTCTGCAATACCGAATAATACAGTCCAGTACGGGCAGTATGTACCGATCCGACAGGATACCGGTACGCGGACCGCCCACTACCGGTCGGCACAAATTTGTTTATTTTTTTTAATAAAAAATCGTTTTTTTATTTTTTTAATATGGAGGTCGCCTCCTCCTCGAGTGACATCGCCGAGGCGACTTCTCGAGCGACGTTGCCGAGGCGATGTCGCGGAGAAGGAAGGCGACATCTCTCGAGGCGACTTCGCACGAGCGACGTTGTTTTTATATTTTTTTAATAGAAAAAATTATTTTTTTTAACTTCTCTCGGCAACGTCGCCTCAGCGATATCGCCCGTTGACTTCTCAGGCTTCTCCCAAGGCGACGTCGCTCAGAAAAAAAAAATATATATATATATATATAATATATATAATATATATAATATTTATAATTATAAATATATATACCGAATGATATGTCAAAACGTACTGTTCAGTATACGGTACTATACCGTACTAGAGAAGTATCGAAACTCTGGTACGATATGGTATTGTAGACATTGATAGACAGTACAAATTATATTATAATCAGCAACAAAAAGTACACAATACTTGTACCAGTCGCCACCAATATGGTCAAAACCTCAGGAAAAAATTAGAGAAGAATACAGGTATGTAGGAAAAAGACATCATTAAGGACGCTTAAGTCATTGGGCATGTTAGCAGAGACGATCTCAGTTCAATCAGGTTGAGATTCAATCAAATGGGACATAAAAAGAAGAAATCATGCAATGTGCACCTTCCTAAAGAAACCTCAGGTTATTAAAGAAACCTCAGGGGAAAAAGAGGACACAGAGAAAAAGTAACAGTTAAAATATAAAGCATGAGTTGGATATAAGTCAGTACAAGATCAAAAGTGTAAAAGACATGGTGCTGAATATGTAGATTAGCACAGGATCTAAAGAGTATGAAAACAGATCAATGGCCAACATTACATATAAAGATCGTAAAGCGCCACAATGAACAACCATAATTAACAAAGTAAACACTCAAATGTCCACAAAACCTATGACCCAACAAGAATGTGACAGGTTGACATGCAGATAGGTATTTCACTATAGAAATGATGAAGTTCTTAGACGAACTATATTGAACACCAACTGAATGAGAATATAAATTAGATAAGATTGACAGTGAATAAATAACAAGATAACAGGAGAGAAGACAATTAAAAAAATACAGCAAAATGGTCTTTAGTGAAAAGAATTGGCTGTTGCATTCAAAATATTATGATGCACTACAAACTACAGTTTTTTTAAAAAAAAATTGTGTGTACCCTTCCATGGAAATAAATTTGTGATATTGGCTTTTGTTTCATCTGACAACAGAGTTGCTTGAGCTCATGCAAAGAAGCAGCAGCTAGGGAGAACCTGGAACCCTGAAAACAAAAATTGAATGCTACATAATACAGGAACAGTGTTTAAATGGCCAAGAAATTGGATGTAAATGAAATGGCAACCTTACGAAAAGTGGAAGCAGATTCCAGCAAATGTTCTATTGTGCATTCTGTGCAATCTAAAATTTGAAGCAGAACACGCCTAAAAGCAATGAAAGGTTCAAACAAATTTAGATGTAGCTGTGTATGTCTGAGGATAACACTCCATTCAGTATTAAGCCAGCCCAGCTACATCAGAGAATCCAACCATCAGTTTCTAAGCCAGAGAAAAAGAACAATATCTACCTAAATGTTATGACATTTAAGTCAAAAAAATCAGCCTGAAAACCAAAATTGTAAATAATTGAATATTTTATTGTTGTCAATCAATTGCCATGAACTCAAGTTATTTTTTAACAAAGTTGCAAGCAAAGCTGGCTGCAGATATAGCGATGAATCAGACTATCAGAGAACAAAAACCTGGTCTTTTTCAGGAGTAATAGGTGCACATCCAATATTGGTGATCTTTGGGTAAAATGTTGATACTTGAGGGGATGACATCCAACGAATATCCCAGGCCACACCAAGATGGTCCAATATCTGCCATTGAAGACAACTGTTCAAGTTTGATGGTCGTATCAATGTAAGAAAAAAATATTATGTAATAATCTAGGACCTGAAGTTTCACTATTGTTGAATGGATATATTCAGTACTTTCCCTGCTTGCACTTGCGATAGACAGCACAAGCTCCTAAGACATAAATTAAGAGTTTGTTTAGCATCTTGAAGAATTAACAAAACATTGGCAGATAAGTATGACAAGTTTAGCTTTAGTACCTTCTTTGAATCTATAAGTTTTCCATGGAACTCGCTGGCATTGCCCTCGTACAAGGCTCTCAAGCAACTATTGAATGAATAATAGAATCTAGTATTAGGTATTGAAGAGAACAAAATGCTGACATTCATCGACATGCTAAGCAACTAGATTTAAAACAAAGGTTTTAAAAATACCAATTCTAATAACTTACTGGACTAGTATGATCTTGGTATACCAACCCATACCGCATAGGTTTATTGAATGAAATAATAAAAATATCAACAAATGTACATATACACATTTCAATACCGATCCTTGGTTGGAGTATTTAATTATATATTGTACGATCAGTATTTAAAACTTCGCTTGGAACAAACAAACACAAAAGACATTACAGAAAACCATGAAAAATGACCTTAAGACCCTATAAATGACCTTTTAGTCATAATGTCCAATGTAACAATCTACAGGAAGAGTATTAGCGCCACAATAAGGTTGTTCTTTTGCAACTTGAGTGACTAAGATTTGTCATAGACACATTTTTTCTTGAGGGGTAAGGCCATGTCTATTGAGCCTCACCAAACCATATAATGCGGAAGTGTTGTGCACTAGGCCACCTGTCTTTATGATCAACATATAATCTCTTTTACAAACAGATCACAAGTAACTTGAGTTGCCACAATGCAAGTACAAGCTAACATTCAGTTGAGCAAAAAAATCAATATAATAAAAAAAATTACACCAACAAAGACTTGAGTATCATCCATGCTGCATGCGTTGCTGTTTAAAATGTGATTTTTTAATCTTAATCTTGTGATTGGATTTGCAAAGAATTTTGGTAAATTTTGCTTGTGAATGCTCAATTTCAGATATCATCTAGTCATGCCTAGTCACATCAAGAAGGAAATAAAATATTATAATCCTAAAATTAAGGTAAATTTAGTTGCGTTTGAAGAAAATATAACTTGTGTGGTTAAGCATATAAAGACTTAAAAGGTTAGCACCTATGCAATTTCTCATTGAATTGACCACTACTTGCAAATTGTGTAGAATATGGAGTACTTGCATCTCCGCTGACTAATGAGAAATCCCAATTTCCTGACCTCCAAGCAGCTTCATACTGCAGAGCTCAAAAGAAGTATCATTAGAAAAAAAATAAAATAAAACATCATAAAAAAACAAGGCCATGAGCTGACATTTGGTGAAACAGTACATAAAGAAAGAAAGATTAAATACAGATTCTGTAGTAGTGTCAACCTGCATATCAGCAAATTCAGTATCATGTTGCAGACAGCCATTGGAAATAGTCAATCCTTGGCAATATACGTCCAATACATGAGTGCAACCAGTTTTCTGCAATGATCTCATCAAACCTTTGAATGATTTCCAACAACTCCTTCCTTCAGTGGCTTGAGAAGAACTGAGCGTGTCATCTACAGAATGCTTTCCTGGGCCAATCGAAGCTGATCTTACAAGCAAGTCATAATACTCCAGAGCTTTACTCCAGTTTCCCTCATGCTCGAATGTAATTATTTGTGATGTCAGCTGCAGCAAAAGAAAGTAAGAGCAGCATTGGAGCAGAAGAAAGCATGTGATGCCACTTATCGAACATTTTCTTCCTTGACAGCTGTCAATGAAGTTACAACTCAGTTTGACTAAAGAATAGTACGTTGTCACAAGGTTATAGTATTTGTTTGGATAAGAAACAAACAACTATTTGGCCAAAGCAAAACCAAGATGCGTCATGTGATAATAAACTAAATGTGAATAAACCATAGAGGCTTATCTTAGAAAACACTTTTAAAGAATTAGAAATCAATTACCATGAGTTGCTTGCATTGACACTTCTAAAGAAATACGCAATCCCACATGCTGAAACAAGGAGTAATCTGGAGCCTCAACATTAGAACAAGATAAAAGATAACTGAACTGACGTGAGCATTTTCAAGAAATTTACTTGGATCCTGAACCTATGCAATGTCACATGACTGCCTTATAGCAAATCTGATTCCTAATATTCAAACTGATGAATCCTAAAATTTAGATTCATGATCTCATCTGTCCTAAATAAAATGAGAAACATAGCAGCGCTTCATATTAATAGATCCAACAGATAAAGCTTAACACCTTAAATAGTAGTTGAATGCAAATAAAATGAGAAAAAGTTCGTTTCAATAACTTTCTGAATCTTCTTCCAGATATAGACTTCAACAAGTGCTTTTTGTTTTACAAAGGATATGCGTATACATGCATATATACACATATACATACACAAACCTGCTACCCTTAATCCTGAAAAGCTTGCTGCTTCCTTGAATCTCCTCGAGAATGAAAATATATCAGCACTAGCACCAGTCTATAACTAGCCCATGCCCATGGTAAACATCACAACTTTTGGCCTTATTTAACAACAGGGCTCCAAGTTTCATGGTATCATCTGGAGAAAGATTTTCAACACCAATGTGCAAGAAATGTATGATATGGACGCATCACAGAAATTTCAATACAGACTTACCAATTCATCATCACCAATAACAACTGTTTCATAATTACTGATGGAGGGGGAGAGAGAGTGAGAGGACGGAGGGGAGAGAGAGATAGACATAAAGAGATATCCTGCTAACAGTGCATATCAAGATGGATAAAGCATCAAATATGAAACATACATGACTCACTTTAGCATGAATACTGACCTGATTTGATTGGATGATTCCATATATACTATCAGGCTCATTAATCTGTGTGTATGCAGCCATAAGTAGGTCGATATGTGGAGGCAACTGCAACCGCATACAAAAAGAAAATTCACCATGAAATGAATTTCAATAGGGATAAAAGGAACATCCTATGAAATTAAGAAATTCTACAGGAAAAACTAACCAATTCTAGTTGTGAGAAATCAGGGCATCCTAATTGAAGACCAGTAAAGTGGTCTTCACACCAATGCTCGACATACATAACTGCCGTGAAGTATGATCCACAACGCTGCAAAGTGGACAAAGGGAAGTTAGATAAAGCAGAATACCAGATAATTTGAAAAAGCAAAAGCAAATTTTACAAAACAACAGACATAAATAAAACCCATGGAGATTGTAGCTTGTTATTATTGCAACTCTGATAAGTCTATCTATTTAAATATAATCACCAAAAATTAAGCATCCTCAGCCAATATCAGATAGCACTAACAGGGTTTGAAGTAGCAATATTATAGGTGGGTGACGTGGGTCTATACACAGACATATACATGTAAATGCATGCATGTGTACGCAGATAAATATGTATATGCATATGACCTAACCAATCATAAGTTGTTTTCCCCTATCCTCAATTTGAGCTTACTCTTATGTCATGAATATGTGTGTCTGAATATGTATAAATCTGTACAAACTTCACTTACTAAACAAAATTTTGGGCTTTTGCTTTTAAATCTTCTGCTTATTGTGCAAGCCTTATACATGCATAACAAGAGTAAAAAAAGATACTTACAATTGCTGCTTTAGCAACCATAAGATAGTCGATTGAAAGCCAGTACACCTACACAATTTACTTGTTAGCATGGAAAATATAAGATGAGAAAACAATTGGTATCATGAAAAGTATAGGATGAGAAAAAATGACATAAAAATTGATAATAAGCTAGGTTGACATAATGTGAATATAAACATTTGTGCAAAGGATTTAACTATTGATTCATAGTGTACTGAAGGTTATTATTATGCCAGTGTGGCACAGAGGTAAGCTCGTGTAATGACTAGTTGGCTTGTGCCGCATGCTTAACTGACATTAGTCTGGATGAAAGGCCAGAATTTAACACTTGAAATGTCACAATGCTTGATACTACAGCATGGTTCACTACATCCTAGCACATGATAAGTTGACTTGGTAATTCAGCTAATGAAAGAGTGGGAACAAGAAATTGAAGTGCGAGATTTAACATAGAGCCTGTTACATCGTTCAGAATGACAAATTTATACCACTTTATTCATATTACTTGTACTAATTTCCAATTCCAAACATAGTGCACCTTAAGCACCTACAGCTGTGTTTAACTTATAAGTGACAACAAGTAGGAATATGTGAAGAACATTAATTCTGCACTATTAAGGTACAAGCAGGAAAGACTACAGTTGAAGCAATGTGGTTATAGCACCAGTCTACACAAGCAATCAATATATGCCAAAGGAACCTCATCATTATCATGATCATCGTGTAGTTAAAATGGCAGTTTCCACATGAAGATCAGTAATCGACAGACTGAACAGCAAGTACAGAGTCTTTTTGGTTCTCTAATTTGTTTGCAAATTTGCATCTAATCCTTGCAAGGATAACAATCACATAATGCATGAAAGATAATGCATAAAAATCATGATCATAGGGCTTGCAATTCAACAATGATCAGCATCTTTCTCAAAATGGAGGAAGATTAGGAATACAAATAGAATCACTTGAATCAAGGAATGCAATTTCACCAAAACCGGTTCATATTGGCCGATATTTATGAATTTGGGCATGAACCAAGAGTATCCAATCTATACTGCACTTAGGGTTTCTCATGCATGGCAGATGCACCAAATTGGCCAGTATTTACCAGTTCGGACATGAATCAAAATGCGAGCAACCCCCTTCTGGGGGTTCGATCTGGTTTTACACACACACACACACACACACACACACACACACACACACACACACATAGAGAGAGAGAGAGAGAGAAGAGAGAGATATATTATAATACGTTTAGGTTTTCTCATGCATTGCAAATGCGAGACTCAGAAGCAGCTACCACCAACTGCTGGACCAATACTTCTCTCTCTCTCTCTCTCTCTCTCTCTCTCTCTCTCTCTCTCTCTCTCTCTCTCGTTACTTCACACCAGCAGGAAATTGCAAACTGGCATGCCATGAACCTAACTGGTCTGACCATGCAAGCTTCAGCATGAGCAAGAAACTGAAACTGGTCTGACCATGCATGAAACTGCATTCCAAGTTGCTACCATGCAAGCTTCAGCATGAGCAAGAAAAGCTTAGGAGAAAGCAGCAGCTTACAAGCAAGGTTTGTAATACTGCCTGTTCCAGTTCTATATAGTCAGTATTTACAGGTCTGACAACCAGCCGCATGTGGACCAGGGTAAAGATCCTATGCCTAGTACAAGAATTGTACCATCCGGTACAGGACCTATATCGCCCAGTACGGGCTGGTAGAGGACAAGCACCAGACAGTTCCTTTATGTAGAGTAATACCAAGCATCTAAACACAGGTTTGATATCGATTTTGGTAACCTTTCGGACCAGCATGTTACCAATATGTTAGGCAGTGTATCAACCTAAAGATAACAAAAAAATAAATATGAATGATATGTGTACCAGTTACAAGCTAAAAAATTCAATACTTGTACTTGGTCAGTCGATCAACGCCAGCATTTGACCAAACCAATAATGATTGGAAGCTATAGAAGATTGAAGTTCAAAACCCAAAAAAAAAAAATCCTTACATCTTAGTTCAGTAAGTTTAAAATCCTTTCAAATACTTAAATTTTCCCAAGAAAAACAATTATATATTTCACTAAACAATTTTCTTATCCATCAAGAAAATGTAAACCACTCGATGAACACCCATGATATTGCATTAAAACCAATTACACAAGTGTTTTACTTTTACAACACTTATCAATTTAGTACTGAACTACTTTGAGGAAAATATGAATAAAAAACTTGTAGGCCTTTATTTTCAAAGGCATCGTTTGCTTTGTTACATGCTCATGTAATTAGCACAATGTTTGGTTCTCATACTTTGCATTTGTAAAACTCAATAAAATACAATTGGAAGTCAAAGATAAGGCATAATCCACATTAAACCTCAACTATAGTTCAAGAGCAAATTCTTGAAGTCAATATGATCCTTCCAAATGCTTGAAGATCTTGGCAAGATCTCGCACAAACTCCCAAAGTCATTCTTAAAACACCCCATCGCTTGATCCACTAGGGCTTGCGACTTCCGAGCATCTCCTCTATGTTGTCAGCTGCCCTGCTGACCTTGATCTTCGGTGCATCCCTCTCACCTCCCTTCCCTCCCTTCTTTTTCTTCTTCCTTTTTCCCCATCCTCACTCTATCCCAGCAAAGTGTGTCAATACATTGACCGACACAAGTCCAATATCCAAAGTTGAAAACCTTAAAAGTTACATGCTATATTGATCTAAAATTTCTTCTATTACCTTCTACTGAAAGCATATTATTTCAACAAGACAATGAATTTAAAGAGTTGAAATATAATATGTCTATTATAAACTAAAAAATATATTTAATAAATGATATTCGAAGCATACACGTGAAAGAAATATTACATAACCAAAAACCAAATACAAATGCAACTAAATCTTTGATATATGGAAAAGGGTGTCAGCAGAAAGCTTTTTTTTCAAAAAAGTTATCACCTTTTTCCTTGAAGACATTGACAAAGAAACATTTGGAGACCGATATTTTGATATTTCTGATGTGCCACGGGTTTTTCCACCACTTGAGGGTCTGCCATGCTGTAAAATCATAAGAATCTTTAGTTGGTACCTTCTTATCATAATTATATTCAAAAAAATAGGGGTATATATTAGTTTAGTCGCCTTTAAGATATTCTGATTCATACAATTGCTTATAATTTCTTAGAGTTCAAGCAGGAAGAATCTGAGCATCCCAAAGACACATTGTATCATTAACAGCTAAAAAACCATTTAAGCAAGTAAATGTCTGAATGTCTGTGTAAATTAAAAAGAAAACGATTGCAACACCACTCAATCTGTAAATTTTTTCTTTTAATTTATCCAAAGATTGTAGCATCAGCCAAGAATGTGTACAAAAACATATAGAAAATATTGGCTTTAATATGCATTTTGTTGGACTGCATTAGGCAAGCAGTAGGTATTCAAAATGTTCATGTTGTTGGACTACTTCAGGCAAGCAACAATTAGACCTCTTAATCATGTAGTTGGAATTCCACTTAATCCAGGCCCCCAAAATATATAAATGTGGATAAGAACAACAATAAGGATTTAAATTTTTGATACAATAAGAAATTAGGACTTGACAGGGGCACCAAATACTGATAATGATTTATAAACTGATCCAATACCAGCTTCAGTGACCTATTAAACTGCAAGTTGATTGGTATTGTAATTGACAGTATATCGACCTGCACCTCCTAATGAAATTTAACATGATTTAAAAATTTTAAAAATGAACAGTATATACTGGCATCAAGCTATGCATCAGATATTGGTTACCCTAGTCACAATGGAGAAACCTTGTCATTGCCAAAGGATACCCCTCTTAAAATGGTCCAATTTGCTTCGCTAAAATTATTTAAACCTTATATATATATATTAAAAATTTAGAGATCATCACTTCATTTGCCCTAACAAAGTTCTTATATATCATTGCATCCATACCTTCACTGGAGTTGACAGAGAACCAGCTATTTCACTAACATAAACAGATCAATATATATTAAAAATTTAGAGAACATCACTTCATTTGCCCTAACAAAGTTCTTATATATCATTGCATCCATACCTTCACTGGAGTTGACAGAGAACCAGCTATTTCACTAACATAAACAGATCGAAGTTTATTTAATGCATCTAGCATAATTTGAATTGACTTAACCAATCCATTGGATTCACAAAAGATGTTCTCCTCAACCTGCAAAACAGAAGTATACTGTGAATACCCATATCAAGAAAATTTCCCAACAAAAGATATTTCATACCTTTGCTGAGATTATATCACAAAGTAGAACATCTGAATGGACACTTCGTGCTAGGTTCACCAAGACATTTGGAAACAAAAGCTCGGCAATCTCATCTTTTAGTAACACTAAATTTTGGCACAATCTACAAATTGCAAGTAAAAGATATTTTATTAAAATTTTAAATAACAGGACAAATTAGATAATGAACTTCATACAACATTACAAAGATTATAACAATGAAGTCAACAAATACATACCTTAAAATTACATCATCACAATGATGAATGAATGAGTGCACCAGTGAGCAGACCCACATTCTGTAAGTTTTATTGTCCGTCCTCCACAAAGAAGAATCTTCCAATGAAACCATCTCTGTTGAACAGACCCAAAGAATGATTTATATGAGGATCTCATTAATCAATTATTGAAATGACACCACATGTAATACATCTAGATTTACAACAAAGTATTTAATTAGACAGTGAACTTTGTCATATCGTCTACCCAAGATATGAAATTAAAGTCTTTTTTAAAGAAATAGAGACAATATAATTCTTGAAGAAATAGGGACATGAAGTCATCAAGGATATATTACTTGATGGTTTGCATTGCTAAGATCTGAAGAAGCCAAGTGGATGTTGATTAAACTAGCAAATAATTGCTACAAGTGAAACCACTACCTTTATAAAAATGATAGCTAAAATAAGAAAGGTCCGATGATTGCCTTTGTGCACACGTGTTTCATAAACAACATCAAATTAAGCTATCAATTACTTAAAGCAGCATACAGTATCATTCTCAAACAAAAAGTCCATGAATATCATAAGTCCATGGAAGTATTCAAATATATCATATTGATGTATGGAGGTTAGAAATTATCAAAGGAAATTATCACGTTACTAGTGAAAGGTGATTTTAGTTTTCCATCAAATAAGGTTCTATAAAATCAATTTTCTGAACAAATAGGAGGCAAGTCAAATAAAAAAAAAAAACTCCCAAATTACCATGACAATTCTTTCCCAAATCTAAGAGTGTCCTTTCTACAAGTTCGAGATTAACACCCTTAGAGTGAACCTGCACAAGAAAAATGAAAGGCATAAGCAAGCATTATAAAGACTACCAATTTGATCAAACAATTAAATGAATGCATATTAAGAATAATAAATTGATATCAAAGAGTTACAAGTAGACCAATATATTTGGGTTGTTAGAACTAGAATTACCGCAATTAGAGACTTCTCATAAGGATCAAGAGATAACAATGCAGAGTAGCCCTTTTCAGTTGAAAGAATACCCTGGTTGCACAGATAAAAATATAAACTTAACTGACAATATCTTATAGCACGGTGGAAGAGGAATAATCACCTCATGGTGACAACAGTTGCTCAAACAGATGCCACAGGAGATTTAATTTCAACTGAAGTATAAAGTAAATGCAATAGAAAAGAAAATAGGTTGGTATGACATGCAAGAAGCTTCTTAACTAAAAATTGAAGGCTTATGTCATGTTTATAGCAATTGATAAATTCCATGCAAAAATTTTCTGTTTTCTCTCATTGACTATAATTTTAGTTATACTATTTTTTAAAAAAAAGTTGCTTTAGTGATGTGAAAAATCCTCAAGTGAACACTATAGTGATTGGCTTAATTACAAAACCTCTTTGTGAAATTAATGCCATTGTTCCACAATAATTTATCAAAGAACAATTGAGGTTTCTAAGAGTATTCTGATCATAATTTGTTGACTGGATTCTAAGAATTTGTAGGAGAATGGTTTAACCATCCAATGGGAACAATATGGTACCAGTATCCCGTGTAGCACTCTAACATGTTACACCCTAGTTCACCAGAAAAGAATAAAAAAAATATTGTATCAATCCATATTAACCTACATGTTCCAATATCAATCCTGGTCAGACCACTAAATATTGACTGATACTTTTGATCCAACAGGCACTAAAAACATTACATCAACGCATTATATATTCGTTGGATTGGTACATGCCAACTAGCTTCTATCAGTCCGGCCAAGCAACAGTAAAGGAATGTATAGCTCAAAGTAAATGCATATCAGTTTATATTAATTTTTATTATTTTATTCAATGATACCAAGCCATACCAATTGGTATACCATCAGGTAAAGCAATACTGTACCAGTCTGACATGTTACTAGATCAATAATCAAATTCGCAATGCATACCATAAAGCAAAATAGGCTCTAAAATTGATGCAAATTACAGCAAAAATCAAGCATGCCAAAGCAACATAACAAAAAGACTATTGGACACATCAATGTCAGAAATTAATTATGAAAACTTCACAAGCTTACCCTCAATGTTCGTGAAGTTATGTCCACAGTCTCAACAGAATCATCTGCTAGAAATTTCTTCAACAATCTCAAAAGATAAACCAAAAACTCATCTGAGTCCTCCATATTGGAATATGACCTATTTTCCTTCAGGCAAACAAGGTTTGACGACAGAAAAGTATGATTTTGACTTGAACCATTTGGCAAATGGAAAACAACACGACAAGGATCACCTATTCCAGCCTGCATCCAAAATTAAATGATAAAAGAAAAACTTAACAGAAAATACACTAAAGACAGATGACTTCGGAGAACCTTAAACATGAAAGGTATAAATCATCACTAACCCGAGAAATGAAATCAGCAAGCAGTCCACTCATAGTGCTTGCCTCATTTGAGCTACACAAGTCAACAAGCACCCAAACAGCACTGACAACATCTGGATTATCATTCCAGCAGGTTCTCTCACATAATTTTTCCATATCATTTGGCCTTTTCTCAATAATTTCACCAGAGAGCAACCTTTTATGCAGGTTTCGGAGACTAAAGCAACATATCACAAAATTTATAAATGTAGATACAATTTAAACTAGAATAGAAACGACACAGAAACAGTTTATCAGTAATGAAAGTCTGTACCTCCATAATAGTAGGCCCTTTGGAAGGTAATAAGCTCTCTTTGCAAACTAGAAAAACATATAGATTATATAGAGTAAGCCAATATGGCAATTAAAAGATGGAACAAGAATAATAAAGGAAAATAATTGCCTTCAAAAAGTGATCCCTTGCAGAATACGTCTTGCAGAGGTCATTATGAAACAGCCGTATTTTCTCCAAGCAATCAACCTCAGGAATGGTTCCAACTCCTACAAAGAAATGACATTTACAAGGTGATTACCAAATAAGTACATAATAATTTCTCAGGAACCATATAAAATTAGACATTGATCTGACAAGAGCAATAAATACAAAAAGAATGTAGAAAATAATAAATTTAATTTTCATACTCTAATGTAGCCTAGAAGTAATGGGTCAGCATCGACAGTTAGCTCATGAAGTAAAGATATCACAGCTGGTGGAGGAGGAACTGCTTTTTCATTCTGAGATTCAGAAGGAATGCAACAGGCTACCAATTTTGAAACCAAAACTGCAAGAAAAAAAAATATGAAAATGCTAAGAAAGCACAAATAAAGTGCTAAGAGAGCATTATTAAAAGAGAAATCTAAAGAAAATAACCACCTGAAGCTCTTCACCAAGGACATTGTACACATCTTTGCTTGGTTTAGCTTTAAATGCCTTCAGTAAAGTGGAAAGGATAACACAACACTGTTCTTGCAGGGTTGACTTCCAATTAACTGCCCAACAATATTGATAATATAGCTGAAAAAAATGCTTAAAATTGATCATCTCCAAAAGTCATAGTAGATAATGATCTACCTCCAGAAAATAACAAGCATATAAGTCCAAACACAAGAAATGAAACCAACACACCTTAGTCAAAGCTGAGGCTTATTTGGAGTACAATGAGTTTATAATATACATTTTATTTTTATCATGCAGGTTCACAACTGACCCTAGATCTTAACCTTTTCTCCCAAAGAACAATAAGCATGTCTTTTTCCAGGGACAATATGTACCTCTATTCATTTTCCATTTTGTATTTCATGCACAAATTTCAGAACCAACATGTAGATTGGATATGCTAAAAACAAAAGGTACTATCCTAATAGGTAGGAAATTACAAACAATAACAGAAAATATATAACCAGTTCAAAACCGACTGTTAGACTCGAATTGTAAAAATTAACAACATCTAATTTTCCCATGTAAAATTGGGTTTGCAAAAATTGTATAGTATATTAAGACGCTAGATATAGATACAGTATTGAATTACAAGTGAAATTTCATGGACAATGACATATTCCATGAACATGACAGATATAAAGTTCTGAGCAGAACCAGTGTACACTTTAAAATGAACTCAAGACGGACGTACTCGAATGAGTTATAACTTACCAAGTAATCAGATATCATAAAAATTTTAGTGAGGCAGTTTAGAACCAGCGTACACCATACAGAATATCTTAGTGCTAGGCTTCTCTATGATATCATAAGATCTGCCAAAAATCAACAAAATGAGCCACGGATTATCCACAAATTGGATAAAATCAAGTCTTTCAAGAACCACATCTTAAACAAGATGCTGGTTCTTGATCCATGATCAACTGATATTGGCAGCAAACCAAGATTTTAAACCTTGCCTTATATATCATTGTCATGATGATGTATTAACATCCATATGTCTCACGACTGGAAATAAGTAAAACATGAGTTGAAAACAATGTGCAAAACAAATTGTCCCAGGACATCCCCGAATCCAAGCAAGTCCATAGGATTGACCAATGAAATACAAATTGTAGAAAATGTTGCACATAACAGGGAGTAAAACATATCTAAAGCATGTTATCACATTAACAAATGCAACAAAATGCAACATGTAGCTATATCAAAAAGATTTTTCTACAGATTTTTCAATCCTATCTTCCTCAATCTGGACAATAACATTAAAAGCCAATAAGTACATGAACACATTTAAATAAATTAACAAACATATTACAGAGAGAACTGATTCAACATTGGCACAAAAAAAATTCCAAAAGTTAACCGAAAGAAAAACACTGAAATTTTAGAAAAATCATGATACCAATAAAATTTGAGGTACTATATTCTCAGTCAACCTGCAAACATTATTAGGCACTGAAAATTTCTCTCTATTAGAACATAAAATAACAGAAGGATAAATGTCAAGCGCAAGAGGCACTTAGATGTTGAAGATTGAAAATTAAAATGCTTACTAGGAACTGCTAGGATTAGTAACCCTAGGCCCTATGATATGAGTAAGGACCTCAACTGCAGTTAATCGATGACAAATATGCCGAGAATGAACAGCAGCACTTATCTTGTAATGCATCTCCAATAAAAACTGCATAAAAGAAAAACAAAGTATATCATACTTTGGAAAAAACACAAAACCATATGTCAAAACAAAATTACCATGAAAATTCTATCGGCACGGAAAATGTTAATTTTGTCAATAATACTAACAGTAATGGGATGATCATCCTGAAAATGACAAAGGGAAATTAAAATAACAAGCCTTATGAAGTAGACAAATGAAGGAAGAGTAAACAAAAGGAAAAGCCTAAATAATTATACATCTCCAGAAAACCATCAACAACTGTTTGCACAGCAAGAACCACAGTATCCCTTGTAAAGAATGGCAATTCTGGATCGACCGAGCAGGATGAAAGTGACAAAAGGAAGCTGACAATTGACACCTGAAAAAAGAAAAAAGGAACATAAACTTGATCAAATAAATTTGAATTAACTTTTTTTTCTAAACTCTTGGAATAAGAAATTCATGGGGGAGAAAAGACATCTTTTGATTGAATGTACAATGCATAGACCAACATTTGTAGTGATATGATATGTAATGCAATGTAATATAATATTTACACAATGTAGTACAATATGTAATGCAATGCAATCAACTTAACCAACGAAATCAGTAGCTTTTGTAGTCCTTTTTCTTCTTCTGGAACGTTCAAAACAACTAGAATGCACTAAACCAGCCAGCTCTCATTGGGTTTGATGTAGGCCATCTTATGACCTAACATCAAAATGGCCTTTTATGATAAAAGTATTTACATCAGGCACATCATATATTCTAAATAAAAATTAGGGGATACACAAAGTATGCTTTCCCCAATTCAAGTTGAAAAGGACCTCCAAAGGAGAACAATAGGAAAAACATTTGTAAAGTAAACTAACACTAAGAATAATGCACCAATGAAACAAGTCTACAAAAATAACTTCTAATCCTAAAACTGTTACTGTGCATTTCAGTCCCAATATCACTAGTGTTAAGAGAAGAAGTCGTGGACATCCCTGGCCAACCCAACATGGTCCGGACCCGTATGCGCAAGGTTGTCCGAGGTGCCTCCACGGTAAAAACACTTAGCTCCCGAGATGTCGTCTGCACAAAGATCGAGGTCGGGAGAGATTTTCCGACCCGGTCTCTCCAATACCTAGGTTAGTAACCAGAGGTACCTGAGTGCAGATATGAGCAGTCAAAGAAGGTAAAAACCGTCATTTCATTATGTTGAAGACGAGCTTTTATACCTCATCGTAAAGGGGCAGAATATTCCATAAAATATTCTGCAAGAAGGTATCCTCGAACCGCCTCCAACAACCTCCCCTTGGCCTCTTGTCCACGTGGGCAACAAGGAGGCAACCCACAATCACCGCCATGGACCCTTACCCATGTGGGCAGATAGGCGGAGGTGACCTTCGTCTTCTCCTTTCACCCTGACACCATGTGATGCTTATAAGGCATGCTTCGAAAAGGATCCGAAGTGTGGCATCTAGTTCATCCGACACATCAAGTTTATACTTCTTTGATCTATAGTCGACCAGGATGCCACGTTTAGTTTGTGCAGCATGAGTTCGTCCAACACATCCCGATCCAACGAGCCCCTCGTATCATCCGAACGTCCGTGCCTGGATCTCTCCTCTCACCCCAAATCCATTGTTGACCTGTCCCTCGTATCATCAAGGGACGCACATTAGTTGGGAGAGGTTAGGTTTTCCACCCTCCGTCTCTTCCCAACCTCCACGCCTCGGCGAATGCAAGGGTTAAGCTTCCTAACCTCTTTGTCTCTCGGCTAAGGCGAGGATCGAGCTTCTACCCCAGACCTTCCACGCCTCGAGCAAAGGTGGGAGTCGGGCTTCCCACCTCAACACCTCGGGCGGGTATTGGACTTCCGACCTCCATACCTCAGCGGAGGTGAGGGTTGGTCTTCTTGACTTCCTCGCCTTGACGGAGGCGGAGGTCGACCTTCCCGACCTCTCCGCCTCAAGCAAAGGCAAGGGTCGAGCTTCCCGACCATGCCTCGAGCGGAGGTGAGGGTCGGGCTTCTCGACCTTCGCACCTCAAGCAATGGCGAGGGTCAGGCTTCCCGACTCCTCAGGGTATGACATAAACACCCGAATCTTCTCACTTCTTGTTGTACTTTAAAAAAAAAAAATTAACCCGTGGAGGCTCGTGATATTGATCTTCTGCCAAATATGGACCTTGAAGCTTTGAAGAAAAAAAAAAAAGAACCGATCCTTTGAGCACGCAGCTGGCCTCTTCGGCTCCTCTCGGCTATTGTTCGTGAGCCATCAATCGAGGCCTCGAGGCCGACTCAGTTCGATCATCCTTCTAGCACCGATAAGTCGAAGAAGAAGAAAGTCGTGGGAAAGGCACAGAAAGTATGGGACGATGGCGGAGCCGCGGAGCAAAACTGCCGGGGGTCCTTATGCTTGGGAGTGGCAAAGCAAATTTACCATTACCTATCAAAGGTTTTGATCGATATATGCTCAAATGAAGTCTTTGGTAAGTCATGCTAGCCCCTTCAATTCCTTGTTGCTTACCCGTTTGTCTTTAGTTTGTATCATCACCATTACGTCTAATTATTGACCGGGTATGGATCGCCGACTCTCATTCACCGGCAATCCCTTATAATCAACAATCTTCACGCAAGTGGAGGGACTAAAGGAGAAGGGCGACCCTACACTTGTTGCCATTGAGGCTCGGGGGATTGAGCTAGCAAAGCAATTAAAGGAAAACGTTGGGTGAGATTCACAAACACATCGACGAGGACGGCAGGTGACAAGGGGTCACCCTTGAAGGGCCCGGGTCATGAATAGATGCCCGATGATCGCATCGGTGTTTCCATCGAGATGGATACATCAATGCAAAAAGAAAATTATGGGTCGAAGGCAAAGCCTCCTCACTCGAGAGGGTCGACAGTAGGTATTCTTGTGACATCGAAGTTGAGAAAAGAAGTTGTTGACATCCTGTCAACCCAACATGGTCCAAACTCATATGCATAGAGTTGTCCGAGGTGCCTCCAAGGTGCAATTTAATCAGCATTACCACCCCGAAATGGGCGGTACATACCGATCCGATGGGATACCGTACGCGGACCGCTTTGCTACCACTAGTTATCGTGTTTTTTATTTTTAATAGAAAAATCATTTTTTTTTGTTTTTAATGGCGACGCTCGTGAGGCTCGCGACGCCGCCGAGAAGGAGTCGACGACTCCCGGGCGCCACACGGCAATGTCGTTTTCTTCTTCCTTTTTTTTTTACATGCGACGCGCGCTCGGAAGCGAGCAACGCCACGTCGCACGTTAACGCGACGCCCCTCGTGACGTCGCCCAAGAAGGAGGCGACGCTTTTTTTTTATGCAACGCGACCTGGACCGTATACCATATCGTTGGTGATCACCGTGATCATACCGAGAATTTTCAAACTCGATACAAAGATTTAAATTGCATACCTTGATCTTAATTCAACTAAAATCTCACTACATCAAAATAATATTTCAAACACAGAAAATAAGATTTAACTGAAAATAACAAACAAGTAACCAGATCAAAAGGCAAAGATGGATTAACTATAACCACACACAAATCGCTAATCGACAAGATTAGAACTATATATGATAAAATTTAAATGACATATACACATTTCAATACCGATCCTTGGTTGGAGTGTTTAATTATATATTGTATGCGATCAGTATTTAAAACTTCGCTTGGAACAAACAAACACAAAAGACATTACAGAAAACCATGAAAAATGACCTTAAGACCCTATAAATGACCTTTTAGTCATAATGTCCAATGTAACAATCTACAGGAAGAGTATTAGCGCCACAATAAGGTTGTTCTTTTGCTAAGCAACTAGATTTAAAACAAAGGTTTTAAAAATACCAATTCTAATAACTTACTGGACTAGTATGATCTTGGTATACCAACCCATACTGCATAGGTTTATTGAATGAAATAATAAAAATATCAACAAATGTACATATACACATTTCAATACCGATCCTTGGTTGGAGTGTTTAATTATATATTGTACGATCAGTATTTAAAACTTCGCTTGGAACAAACAAACACAAAAGACATTACAGAAAACCATGAAAAATGACCTTAAGACCCTATAAATGACCTTTTAGTCATAATGTCCAATGTAACAATCTACAGGAAGAGTATTAGCGCCACAATAAGGTTGTTCTTTTGCAACTTGAGTGACTAAGATTTGTCATAGACACATTTTTTCTTGAGGGGTAAGGCCATGTCTATTGAGCCTCACCAAACCATATAATGCGGAAGTGTTGTGCACTAGGCCACCTGTCTTTATGATCAACATATAATCTCTTTTACAAACAGATCACAAGTAACTTGAGTTGCCACAATGCAAGTACAAGCTAACATTCAGTTGAGCAAAAAAATCAATATAATAAAAAAAATTACACCAACAAAGACTTGAGTATCATCCATGCTGCATGCGTTGCTGTTTAAAATGTGATTTTTTAATCTTAATCTTGTGATTGGATTTGCAAAGAATTTTGGTAAATTTTGCTTGTGAATGCTCAATTTCAGATATCATCTAGTCATGCCTAGTCACATCAAGAAGGAAATAAAATATTATAATCCTAAAATTAAGGTAAATTTAGTTGCGTTTGAAGAAAATATAACTTGTGTGGTTAAGCATATAAAGACTTAAAAGGTTAGCACCTATGCAATTTCTCATTGAATTGACCACTACTTGCAAATTGTGTAGAATATGGAGTACTTGCATCTCCGCTGACTAATGAGAAGTCCCAATTTCCTGACCTCCAAGCAGCTTCATACTGCAGAGCTCAAAAGAAGTATCATTAGAAAAAAAATAAAATAAAACATCATAAAAAAACAAGGCCATGAGCTGACATTTGGTGAAACAGTACATAAAGAAAGAAAGATTAAATACAGATTCTGTAGTAGTGTCAACCTGCATATCAGCAAATTCAGTATCATGTTGCAGACAGCCATTGGAAATAGTCAATCCTTGGCAATATCGTCCAATACATGAGTGCAACCAGTTTTCTGCAATGATCTCATCAAACCTTTGAATGATTTCCAACAACTCCTTCCTTCAGTGGCTTGAGAAGAACTGAGCGTGTCATCTACAGAATGCTTTCCTGGGCCAATCGAAGCTGATCTTACAAGCAAGTCATAATACTCCAGAGCTTTACTCCAGTTTCCCTCATGCTCGAATGTAATTATTTGTGATGTCAGCTGCAGCAAAAGAAAGTAAGAGCAGCATTGGAGCAGAAGAAAGCATGTGATGCCACTTATCGAACATTTTCTTCCTTGACAGCTGTCAATGAAGTTACAACTCAGTTTGACTAAAGAATAGTACGTTGTCACAAGGTTATAGTATTTGTTTGGATAAGAAACAAACAACTATTTGGCCAAAGCAAAACCAAGATGCGCTATGTGATAATAAACTAAATGTGAATAAACCATAGAGGCTTATCTTAGAAAACACTTTTAAAGAATTAGAAATCAATTACCATGAGTTGCTTGCATTGACACTTCTAAAGAAATACGCAATCCCACATGCTGAAACAAGGAGTAATCTGGAGCCTCAACATTAGAACAAAAAAAGATAACTGAACTGACGTGAGCATTTTCAAGAAATTTACTTGGATCCTGAACCTATGCAATGTCACATGACTGCCTTATAGCAAATCTGATTCCTAATATTCAAACTGATGAATCCTAAAATTTAGATTCATGATCTCATCTGTCCTAAATAAAATGAGAAACATAGCAGCGCTTCATATTAATAGATCCAACAGATAAAGCTTAACACCTTAAATAGTAGTTGAATGCAAATAAAATGAGAAAAAGTTCGTTTCAATAACTTTCTGAATCTTCTTCCAGATATAGACTTCAACAAGTGCTTTTTGTTTTACAAAGGATATGCGTATACATGCATATATACACATATACATACACAAACCTGCTACCCTTAATCCTGAAAAGCTTGCTGCTTCCTTGAATCTCCTCGAGAATGAAAATATATCAGCACTAGCACCAGTCTATAACTAGCCCATGCCCATGGTAAACATCACAACTTTTGGCCTTATTTAACAACAGGGCTCCAAGTTTCATGGTATCATCTGGAGAAAGATTTTCAACACCAATGTGCAAGAAATGTATGATATGGACGCATCACAGAAATTTCAATACAGACTTACCAATTCATCATCACCAATAACAACTGTTTCATAATTACTGATGGAGGGGGAGAGAGAGTGAGAGGACGGAGGGGAGAGAGAGATAGACATAAAGAGATATCCTGCTAACAGTGCATATCAAGATGGATAAAGCATCAAATATGAAACATACATGACTCACTTTAGCATGAATACTGACCTGATTTGATTGGATGATTCCATATATACTATCAGGCTCATTAATCTGTGTGTATGCAGCCATAAGTAGGTCGATATGTGGAGGCAACTGCAACCGCATACAAAAAGAAAATTCACCATGAAATGAATTTCAATAGGGATAAAAGGAACATCCTATGAAATTAAGAAATTCTACAGGAAAAACTAACCAATTCTAGTTGTGAGAAATCAGGGCATCCTAATTGAAGACCAGTAAAGTGGTCTTCACACCAATGCTCGACATACATAACTGCCGTGAAGTATGATCCACAACGCTGCAAAGTGGACAAAGGGAAGTAAGTTAGATAAAGCAGAATACCAGATAATTTGAAAAAGCAAAAGCAAATTTTACAAAACAACAGACATAAATAAAACCCATGGAGATTGTAGCTTGTTATTATTGCAACTCTGATAAGTCTATCTATTTAAATATAATCACCAAAAATTAAGCATCCTCAGCCAATATCAGATAGCACTAACAGGGTTTGAAGTAGCAATATTATAGGTGGGTGACGTGGGTCTATACACAGACATATACATGTAAATGCATGCATGTGTACGCAGATAAATATGTATATGCATATGACCTAACCAATCATAAGTTGTTTTCCCCTATCCTCAATTTGAGCTTACTCTTATGTCATGAATATGTGTGTCTGAATATGTATAAATCTGTACAAACTTCACTTACTAACAAAATTTTGGGCTTTTGCTTTTAAATCTTCTGCTTATTGTGCAAGCCTTATACATGCATAACAAGAGTAAAAAAAGATACTTACAATTGCTGCTTTAGCAACCATAAGATAGTCGATTGAAAGCCAGTACACCTACACAATTTACTTGTTAGCATGGAAAATATAAGATGAGAAAACAATTGGTATCATGAAAAGTATAGGATGAGAAAAAATGACATAAAAATTGATAATAAGCTAGGTTGACATAATGTGAATATAAACATTTGTGCAAAGGATTTAACTATTGATTCATAGTGTACTGAAGGTTATTATTATGCCAGTGTGGCACAGAGGTAAGCTCGTGTAATGACTAGTTGGCTTGTGCCGCATGCTTAACTGACATTAGTCTGGATGAAAGGCCAGAATTTAACACTTGAAATGTCACAATGCTTGATACTACAGCATGGTTCACTACATCCTAGCACATGATAAGTTGACTTGGTAATTCAGCTAATGAAAGAGTGGGAACAAGAAATTGAAGTGCTGAGATTTAACATAGAGCCTGTTACATCGTTCAGAATGACAAATTTATACCACTTTATTCATATTACTTGTACTAATTTCCAATTCCAAACATAGTGCACCTTAAGCACCTACAGCTGTGTTTAACTTATAAGTGACAACAAGTAGGAATATGTGAAGAACATTAATTCTGCACTATTAAGGTACAAGCAGGAAAGACTACAGTTGAAGCAATGTGGTTATAGCACCAGTCTACACAAGCAATCAATATATGCCAAAGGAACCTCATCATTATCATGATCATCGTGTAGTTAAAATGGCAGTTTCCACATGAAGATCAGTAATCGACAGACTGAACAGCAAGTACAGAGTCTTTTGGTTTTCTAATTTGTTTGCAAATTTGCATCTAATCCTTGCAAGGATAACAATCACATAATGCATGAAAGATAATGCATAAAAATCATGATCATAGGGCTTGCAATTCAACAATGATCAGCATCTTTCTCAAAATGGAGGAAGATTAGGAATACAAATAGAATCACTTGAATCAAGGAATGCAATTTCACCAAAACCGGTTCATATTGGCCGATATTTATGAATTTGGGCATGAACCAAGAGTATCAATCTATACTGCACTTAGGGTTTCTCATGCATGGCAGATGCACCAAATTGGCCAGTATTTACCAGTTCGGACATGAATCAAAATGCGAGCAACCCCCTTCTGGGGGTTCGATCTGGTTTTCCACACACACACACACACACACACACACACACACACACACACACACACACACAGAGAGAGAGAGAGAGAGAAGAGAGAGATATATTATAATACGTTTAGGTTTTCTCATGCATTGCAAATGCGAGACTCAGAAGCAGCTACCACCAACTGCTGGACCAATACTTCTCTCTCTCTCTCTCTCTCTCTCTCTCTCTCTCTCTCTCTCTCTCTCTCTCTCTCTCGTTACTTCACACCAGCAGGAAATTGCAAACTGGCATGCCATGAACCTAACTGGTCTGACCATGCAAGCTTCAGCATGAGCAAGAAACTGAAACTGGTCTGACCATGCATGAAACTGCATTCCAAGTTGCTACCATGCAAGCTTCAGCATGAGCAAGAAAAGCTTAGGAGAAAGCAGCAGCTTACAAGCAAGGTTTGTAATACTGCCTGTTCCAGTTCTATATAGTCAGTATTTACAGGTCTGACAACCAGCTGCATGTGGACCAGGGTAAAGATCCTATGCCTAGTACAAGAATTGTACCATCCGGTACAGGACCTATACCGCCCAGTACGGGCTGGTAGAGGACAAGCACCAGACAGTTCCTTTATGTAGAGTAATACCAAGCATTTAAACACAGGTTTGATATCGATTTTGGTAACCTTTCGGACCAGCATGTTACCAATATGTTAGGCAGTGTATCAACCTAAAGATAACAAAAAAATAAATATGAATGATATGTGTACCAGTTACAAGCTAAAAAATTCAATACTTGTACTTGGTCAGTCGATCAACGCCAGCATTTGACCAAACCAATAATGATTGGAAGCTATAGAAGATTGAAGTTCAAAACCCAAAAAAAAAAATCCTTACATCTTAGTTCAGTAAGTTTAAAATCCTTTCAAATACTTAAATTTTCCCAAGAAAAACAATTAGATATTTCACTAAACAATTTTCTTATCCATCAAGAAAATGTAAACCACTCGATGAACACCCATGATATTGCATTAAAACCAATTACACAAGTGTTTTACTTTTACAACACTTATCAATTTAGTACTGAACTACTTTGAGGAAAATATGAATAAAAAACTTGTAGGCCTTTATTTTCAAAGGCATCGTTTGCTTTGTTACATGCTCATGTAATTAGCACAATGTTTGGTTCTCATACTTTGCATTTGTAAAACTCAATAAAATACAATTGGAAGTCAAAGATAAGGCATAATCCACATTAAACCTCAACTATAGTTCAAGAGCAAATTCTTGAAGTCAATATGATCCTTCCAAATGCTTGAAGATCTTGGCAAGATCTCGCACAAACTCCCAAAGTCATTCTTAAAACACCCCATCGCTTGATCCACTAGGGCTTGCGACTTCCGAGCATCTCCTCTATGTTGTCAGCTGCCCTGCTGACCTTGATCTTCGGTGCATCCTCTCACCTCCCTTCCCTCCCTTCTTTTTCTTCTTCCTTTTCCCCATCCTCACTCTATCCCAGCAAAGTGTGTCAATACATTGACCGACACAAGTCCAATATCCAAAGTTGAAAACCTTAAAAGTTACATGCTATATTGATCTAAAATTTCTTCTATTACCTTCTACTGAAAGCATATTATTTCAACAAGACAATGAATTTAAAGAGTTGAAATATAATATGTCTATTATAAACTAAAAAATATATTTAATAAATGATATTCGAAGCATACACGTGAAAGAAATATTACATAACCAAAAACCAAATACAAATGCAACTAAATCTTTGATATATGGAAAAGGGTGTCAGCAGAAAGCTTTTTTTTCAAAAAAGTTATCACCTTTTTCCTTGAAGACATTGACAAAGAAACATTTGGAGACCGATATTTTGATATTTCTGATGTGCCACGGGTTTTTCCACCACTTGAGGGTCTGCCATGCTGTAAAATCATAAGAATCTTTAGTTGGTACCTTCTTATCATAATTATATTCAAAAAAATAGGGGTATATATTAGTTTAGTCGCCTTTAAGATATTCTGATTCATACAATTGCTTATAATTTCTTAGAGTTCAAGCAGGAAGAATCTGAGCATCCCAAAGACACATTGTATCATTAACAGCTAAAAAACCATTTAAGCAAGTAAATGTCTGAATGTCTGTGTAAATTAAAAAGAAAACGATTGCAACACCACTCAATCTGTAAATTTTTTCTTTTAATTTATCCAAAGATTGTAGCATCAGCCAAGAATGTGTACAAAAACATATAGAAAATATTGGCTTTAATATGCATTTTGTTGGACTGCATTAGGCAAGCAGTAGGTATTCAAAATGTTCATGTTGTTGGACTACTTCAGGCAAGCAACAATTAGACCTCTTAATCATGTAGTTGGAATTCCACTTAATCCAGGCCCCCAAAATATATAAATGTGGATAAGAACAACAATAAGGATTTAAATTTTTGATACAATAAGAAATTAGGACTTGACAGGGGCACCAAATACTGATAATGATTTATAAACTGATCCAATACCAGCTTCAGTGACCTATTAAACTGCAAGTTGATTGGTATTGTAATTGACAGTATATCGACCTGCACCTCCTAATGAAATTTAACATGATTTAAAAATTTTAAAATGAACAGTATATACTGGCATCAAGCTATGCATCAGATATTGGTTACCCTAGTCACAATGGAGAAACCTTGTCATTGCCAAAGGATACCCCTCTTAAAATGGTCCAATTTGCTTCGCTAAAATTATTTAAACCTTATATATATATTAAAAATTTAGAGATCATCACTTCATTTGCCCTAACAAAGTTCTTATATATCATTGCATCCATACCTTCACTGGAGTTGACAGAGAACCAGCTATTTCACTAACATAAACAGATCAATATATATTAAAAATTTAGAGAACATCACTTCATTTGCCCTAACAAAGTTCTTATATATCATTGCATCCATACCTTCACTGGAGTTGACAGAGAACCAGCTATTTCACTAACATAAACAGATCAAGTTTATTTAATGCATCTAGCATAATTTGAATTGACTTAACCAATCCATTGGATTCACAAAAGATGTTCTCCTCAACCTGCAAAACAGAAGTATACTGTGAATACCCATATCAAGAAAACTTCCCAACAAAAGATATTTCATACCTTTGCTGAGATTATATCACAAAGTAGAACATCTGAATGGACACTTCGTGCTAGGTTCACCAAGACATTTGGAAACAAAAGCTCGGCAATCTCATCTTTTAGTAACACTAAATTTTGGCACAATCTACAAATTGCAAGTAAAAGATATTTTATTAAAATTTTAAATAACAGGACAAATTAGATAATGAACTTCATACAACATTACAAAGATTATAACAATGAAGTCAACAAATACATACCTTAAAATTACATCATCACAATGATGAATGAATGAGTGCACCAGTGAGCAGACCCACATTCTGTAAGTTTTATTGTCCGTCCTCCACAAAGAAGAATCTTCCAATGAAACCATCTCTGTTGAACAGACCCAAAGAATGATTTATATGAGGATCTCATTAATCAATTATTGAAATGACACCACATGTAATACATCTAGATTTACAACAAAGTATTTAATTAGACAGTGAACTTTGTCATATCGTCTACCCAAGATATGAAATTAAAGTCTTTTTTTTAAAGAAATAGAGACAATATAATTCTTGAAGAAATAGGGACATGAAGTCATCAAGGATATATTACTTGATGGTTTGCATTGCTAAGATCTGAAGAAGCCAAGTGGATGTTGATTAAACTAGCAAATAATTGCTACAAGTGAAACCACTACCTTTATAAAAATGATAGCTAAAATAAGAAAGGTCCGATGATTGCCTTTGTGCACACGTGTTTCATAAACAACATCAAATTAAGCTATCAATTACTTAAAGCAGCATACAGTATCATTCTCAAACAAAAAGTCCATGAATATCATAAGTCCATGGAAGTATTCAAATATATCATATTGATGTATGGAGGTTAGAAATTATCAAAGGAAATTATCACGTTACTAGTGAAAGGTGATTTTAGTTTTCCATCAAATAAGGTTCTATAAAATCAATTTTCTGAACAAATAGGAGGCAAGTCAAATAAAAAAAAAACTCCCAAATTACCATGACAATTCTTTCCCAAATCTAAGAGCGTCCTTTCTACAAGTTCGAGATTAACACCCTTAGAGTGAACCTGCACAAGAAAAATGAAAGGCATAAGCAAGCATTATAAAGACTACCAATTTGATCAAACAATTAAATGAATGCATATTAAGAATAATAAATTGATATCAAAGAGTTACAAGTAGACCAATATATTTGGGTTGTTAGAACTAGAATTACCGCAATTAGAGACTTCTCATAAGGATCAAGAGATAACAATGCAGAGTAGCCCTTTTCAGTTGAAAGAATACCCTGGTTGCACAGATAAAAATATAAACTTAACTGACAATATCTTATAGCACGGTGGAAGAGGAATAATCACCTCATGGTGACAACAGTTGCTCAAACAGATGCCACAGGAGATTTAATTTCAACTGAAGTATAAAGTAAATGCAATAGAAAAGAAAATAGGTTGGTATGACATGCAAGAAGCTTCTTAACTAAAAATTGAAGGCTTATGTCATGTTTATAGCAATTGATAAATTCCATGCAAAAAATTTTCTGTTTTTCTCTCATTGACTATAATTTTAGTTATACTATTTTTTTAAAAAAAGTTGCTTTAGTGATGTGAAAAATCCTCAAGTGAACACTATAGTGATTGGCTTAATTACAAAACCTCTTTGTGAAATTAATGCCATTGTTCCACAATAATTTATCAAAGAACAATTGAGGTTTCTAGGAGTATTCTGATCATAATTTGTTGACTGGATTCTAAGAATTTGTAGGAGAATGGTTTAACCATCCAATGGGAACAATATGGTACCAGTATCCCGTGTAGCACTCTAACATGTTACACCTAGTTCACCAGAAAAGAATAAAAAAATATTGTATCAATCCATATTAACCTACATGTTCCAATATCAATCCTGGTCAGACCACTAAATATTGACTGATACTTTTGATCCAACAGGCACTAAAAACATTACATCAACGCATTATATATTCGTTGGATTGGTACATGCCAACTAGCTTCTATCAGTCCGGCCAAGCAACAGTAAAGGAATGTATAGCTCAAAGTAAATGCATATCAGTTTATATTAATTTTTATTATTTTATTCAATGATACCAAGCCATACCAATTGGTATACCATCAGGTAAAGCAATACTGTACCAGTCTGACATGTTACTAGATCAATAATCAAATTCGCAATGCATACCATAAAGCAAAATAGGCTCTAAAATTGATGCAAATTACAGCAAAAATCAAGCATGCCAAAGCAACATAACAAAAGACTATTGGACACATCAATGTCAGAAATTAATTATGAAAACTTCACAAGCTTACCCTCAATGTTCGTGAAGTTATGTCCACAGTCTCAACAGAATCATCTGCTAGAAATTTCTTCAACAATCTCAAAAGATAAACCAAAAACTCATCTGAGTCCTCCATATTGGAATATGACCTATTTTCCTTCAGGCAAACAAGGTTTGACGACAGAAAAGTATGATTTTGACTTGAACCATTTGGCAAATGGAAAACAACACGACAAGGATCACCTATTCCAGCCTGCATCCAAAATTAAATGATAAAAGAAAAACTTAACAGAAAATACACTAAAGACAGATGACTTCGGAGAACCTTAAACATGAAAGGTATAAATCATCACTAACCCGAGAAATGAAATCAGCAAGCAGTCCACTCATAGTGCTTGCCTCATTTGAGCTACACAAGTCAACAAGCACCCAAACAGCACTGACAACATCTGGATTATCATTCCAGCAGGTTCTCTCACATAATTTTTCCATATCATTTGGCCTTTT
Organism: Musa beccarii; assembly: GCA_024322285.1. Taxonomy (NCBI): domain Eukaryota; kingdom Viridiplantae; phylum Streptophyta; class Magnoliopsida; order Zingiberales; family Musaceae; genus Musa; species Musa beccarii. The sequence continues at coordinate 58,497,987 of CM044395.1, read as the reverse complement.
CTCAATAATTTCACCAGAGAGCAACCTTTTATGCAGGTTTCGGAGACTAAAGCAACATATCACAAAATTTATAAATGTAGATACAATTTAAACTAGAATAGAACGACACAGAAACAGTTTATCAGTAATGAAAGTCTGTACCTCCATAATAGTAGGCCCTTTGGAAGGTAATAAGCTCTCTTTGCAAACTAGAAAAACATATAGATTATATAGAGTAAGCCAATATGACAATTAAAAGATGGAACAAGAATAATAAAGGAAAATAATTGCCTTCAAAAAGTGATCCCTTGCAGAATACGTCTTGCAGAGGTCATTATGAAACAGCCGTATTTTCTCCAAGCAATCAACCTCAGGGAATGGTTCCAACTCCTACAAAGAAATGACATTTACAAGGTGATTACCAAATAAGTACATAATAATTTCTCAGGAACCATATAAAATTAGACATTGATCTGACAAGAGCAATAAATACAAAAAGAATGTAGAAAATAATAAATTTAATTTTCATACTCTAATGTAGCCTAGAAGTAATGGGTCAGCATCGACAGTTAGCTCATGAAGTAAAGATATCACAGCTGGTGGAGGAGGAACTGCTTTTTCATTCTGAGATTCAGAAGGAATGCAACAGGCTACCAATTTTGAAACCAAAAACTGCAAGAAAAAAAAATATGAAAATGCTAAGAAAGCACAAATAAAGTGCTAAGAGAGCATTATTAAAAGAGAAATCTAAAGAAAATAACCACCTGAAGCTCTTCACCAAGGACATTGTACACATCTTTGCTTGGTTTAGCTTTAAATGCCTTCAGTAAAGTGGAAAGGATAACACAACACTGTTCTTGCAGGGGTTGACTTCCAATTAACTGCCCAACAATATTGATAATATAGCTGAAAAAAAATGCTTAAAATTGATCATCTCCAAAAGTCATAGTAGATAATGATCTACCTCCAGAAAATAACAAGCATATAAGTCCAAACACAAGAAATGAAACCAACACACCTTAGTCAAAGCTGAGGCTTATTTGGAGTACAATGAGTTTATAATATACATTTTATTTTTATCATGCAGGTTCACAACTGACCCTAGATCTTAACCTTTTCTCCCAAAGAACAATAAGCATGTCTTTTTCCAGGGACAATATGTACCTCTATTCATTTTCCATTTTGTATTTCATGCACAAATTTCAGAACCAACATGTAGATTGGATATGCTAAAAACAAAAGGTACTATCCTAATAGGTAGGAAATTACAAACAATAACAGAAAATATATAACCAGTTCAAAACCGACTGTTAGACTCGGAATTGTAAAAATTAACAACATCTAATTTTCCCATGTAAAAATTGGGTTTGCAAAAATTGTATAGTATATTAAGACGCTAGATATAGATACAGTATTGAATTACAAGTGAAATTTCATGGACAATGACATATTCCATGAACATGACAGATATAAAGTTCTGAGCAGAACCAGTGTACACTTTAAAATGAACTCAAGACGGACGTACTCGAATGAGTTATAACTTACCAAGTAATCAGATATCATAAAAATTTTAGTGAGGCAGTTTAGAACCAGCGTACACCATACAGAATATCTTAGTGCTAGGCTTCTCTATGATATCATAAGATCTGCCAAAAATCAACAAAATGAGCCACGGATTATCCACAAATTGGATAAAATCAAGTCTTTCAAGAACCACATCTTAAACAAGATGTTGGTTCTTGATCCATGATCAACTGATATTGGCAGCAAACCAAGATTTTAAACCTTGCCTTATATATCATTGTCATGATGATGTATTAACATCCATATGTCTCACGACTGGAAATAAGTAAAACATGAGTTGAAAACAATGTGCAAAACAAATTGTCCCAGGACATCCCCGAATCCAAGCAAGTCCATAGGATTGACCAATGAAATACAAATTGTAGAAAATGTTGCACATAACAGGGAGTAAAACATATCTAAAGCATGTTATCACATTAACAAATGCAACAAAATGCAACATGTAGCTATATCAAAAAGATTTTTCTACAGATTTTTCAATCCTATCTTCCTCAATCTGGACAATAACATTAAAAGCCAATAAGTACATGAACACATTTAAATAAATTAACAAACATATTACAGAGAGAACTGATTCAACATTGGCACAAAAAAAATTCCAAAAGTTAACCGAAAGAAAAACACTGAAATTTTAGAAAAATCATGATACCAATAAAATTTGAGGTACTATATTCTCAGTCAACATGCAAACATTATTAGGCACTGAAAATTTCTCTCTATTAGAACATAAAATAACAGAAGGATAAATGTCAAACGCAAGAGGCACTTAGATGTTGAAGATTGAAAATTAAAATGCTTACTAGGAACTGCTAGGATTAGTAACCCTAGGCCCTATGATATGAGTAAGGACCTCAACTGCAGTTAATCGATGACAAATATGCCGAGAATGAACAGCAGCACTTATCTTGTAATGCATCTCCAATAAAAACTGCATAAAAGAAAAACAAAGTATATCATACTTTGGAAAAAACACAAAACCATATGTCAAAACAAAATTACCATGAAAATTCTATCGGCACGGAAAATGTTAATTTTGTCAATAATACCAACAGTAATGGGATGATCATCCCTGAAAATGACAAAGGGAAATTAAAATAACAAGCCTTATGAAGTAGACAAATGAAGGAAGAGTAAACAAAAGGAAAAGCCTAAATAATTATACATCTCCAGAAAACCATCAACAACTGTTTGCACAGCAAGAACCACAGTATCCCTTGTAAAGAATGGCAATTCTGGATCGACCGAGCAGGATGAAAGTGACAAAAGGAAGCTGACAATTGACACCTGAAAAAAGAAAAAAGGAACATAAACTTGATCAAATAAATTTGAATTAACTTTTTTTTCTAAACTCTTGGAATAAGAAATTCATGGGGGAGAAAAGACATCTTTTGATTGAATGTACAATGCATAGACCAACATTTGTAGTGATATGATATGTAATGCAATGTAATATAATATTTACACAATGTAGTACAATATGTAATGCAATGCAATCAACTTAACCAACGAAATCAGTAGCTTTTGTAGTCCTTTTTCTTCTTCTGGAACGTTCAAAACAACTAGAATGCACTAAACCAGCCAGCTCTCATTGGGTTTGATGTAGGCCATCTTATGACCTAACATCAAAATGGCCTTTTATGATAAAAGTATTTACATCAGGCACATCATATATTCTAAATAAAAATTAGGGGATACACAAAGTATGCTTTCCCCAATTCAAGTTGAAAAGGACCTCCAAAGGAGAACAATAGGAAAAACATTTGTAAAGTAAACTAACACTAAGAATAATGCACCAATGAAACAAGTCTACAAAAATAACTTCTAATCCTAAAACTGTTACTGTGCATTTCAGTCCCAATATCACTAGTGTTAAGAGAAGAAGTCATTGGACATCCCCTGCCAACCCAACATGGTCCGGACCCGTATGCGCAAGGTTGTCCGAGGTGCCTCCACGGTAAAAACACTTAGCTCCCGAGATGTCGTCTGCACAAAGATCGAGGTCGGGAGAGATTTTCCGACCCGGTCTCTCCAATACCTAGGTTAGTAACCAGAGGTACCTGAGTGCGGATATGAGCAGTCAAAGAAGGTAAAAACCGTCATTTCATTATGTTGAAGACGAGCTTTTATACCTCATCGTAAAGGGGCAGAATATTCCATAAAATATTCTGTAAGAAGGTATCCTCGAACCGCCTCCAACAACCTCCCCTTGGCCACTTGTCCACGTGGGCAACAAGGAGGCAACCCACAATCACCTGCCATGGACCCTTACCCATGTGGGCAGATAGGCGGAGGGTGACCTTCGTCTTCTCCTTTCACCCTGGACACCATGTGATGCTTACGTGTCGGATGATGATTAACTGATAGTGTACTCTCAATCATTTGTCCCCGACCTAAGGCATGCTTCGGGGCTCTTGTGAAAAGGATCCGAAGTGTGGCATCTAGTTCATCTGACACATCAAGTTTATACTTCTTTGATCTATAGTCGACCAGATGCCACGTTTAGTTTGTCTGGCATGAGTTCGTCCAACACATTTGATCCATCGAGCCCCTCGTATCATCCGACACGTCCGTCTGGGATCTCTCCTCTCACCCCAGCACTGTTGGTGGCGATCCATTGTTGACCTGTCCCTCGTATCATCAAGGGACGCACATTAGTTGGGAGAGGTTAGGTTTTCCACCCTCCGCGTCTCTTCCCAACCTCCACGCCTCGACGAATGCAAGGGTTAAGCTTCCTAACCTCTTTGTCTCTGGCTAAGGCGAGGATCGAGCTTCTCGACCTCCATGCCTCGGGCGAAGGTGACCCCGACCTTCCACGCCTCGAGCAAAGGTGGGAGTCGGGCTTCCCAACCTCAACACCTCGAGGCGGGTATTGGACTTCCTGACCTCCACACCTCAAGCGGAGGTGAGGGTTGGTCTTACTGACTTCCTCGCCTTGACGGAGGCGGAGGTCGACCTTCCCGACCTCTCCGCCTCAAGCAAAGGCAAGGGTCGAGCTTCCCGACCTTCACGCCTCGAGCGAAGGCAGTGGTCAGGCTTCCCGACCATGCCTCGAGCGGAGGTGAGGGTCGGGCTTCTCGACCTTCGCACCTCAAGCAATGGCGAGGATCAGGCTTCCCGACTCCTCAGGGTATGACATAAACACCCCGTCTTCTCACTTCTTGTTGTACTTTAAAAAAAAAATTAACCCGTGGAGGCTCGTGATATTGATCTTCTGCAAATATGGACCTTCAAGCTTTGAAGAAAAAAAAGAACCGATCATCTTTGAGCACGACAGTGGCCTCTTCGGCTCCTCTGGCTATTGTTCGTGAGCCATCAATCGAGGCCTCGAGGCCGACTCAGTTCGATCATCCTTCTAGCACCGATAAGTCGAAGAAGAAGAAAGTCGTGGGAAAGGCACAGAAAGTATGGGACGATGGCGGGCCAGCGAGCAAAAGCTATTAGGGGTCCTTATGCTTGGGAGTGGCAAAGCAAATTTACCATTACCTATCAAAGGTTTTGATCGATATATGCTACCGCAATGAAGTGCTGGTAAGTCATGGCTAGCCCCTTCAATTCCTTGTTGCTTACCCGTTTGTCTTTAGTTTGTATCATCACCATTACGTCACGACCCTTATTGACCTTGTGCGGGACGCCGACTCTCATTCACCAGCAATCCCTTATAATCAACAATCTTCACTCAGAAGTGGAGGGACTAAAGGAGAAGGGCGACCCTACACTTGTTGCCAAGGTAGAGGCTCAGGGGATTGAGCTAGCAAAGCAGTTAAAGGAAAACGTTGGGTGAGATTCACAAACACATCGACGAGGACGAGCAGGTGACAAGGGGTCACCCTTGAGGGTGAGAGGCCCGGGTCATGAATAGATGCCAGTATTGCATCGGTGTTTCCATCGAGATGGATACATCAATGCGCAAAAAGAGTAACTGCTGCCCTCCTTGAGTGAAAGTACTATGGGTCGAAGGCAAAGCCTCCTCACTCGAGAGGGTCGACGAGTAGGTGTTACTGTGACATCGAGCCCTCCTAGCACTAAAAATGTTGAGAAAAGAAGTTGTTGACATCCTGGTCAACCCAACATGGTCCAAACTCATATGCATAGAGTTGTCCGAGGTGCCTCCAAGGTGCAATTTCGAATCGTACCACCCGAAATGGGCGGTACATACCGATCCGATGGGATACCGGTACGCGGACCGCCAGCTACCACTAGTTATCGTGTTTTTTTATTTTTAATAGAAAAAATCATTTTTTTTTGTTTTTTTAATGGGCGACGTCGTCGAGGCTCGGGCGACGTCGCCGAGAAGGGAGTCGACGACTCCCGAGGCGACGTCACACGGGCAATGTCGTTTTTCTTCTTCCTTTTTTTCTTTTTACATGCGACGTTGACGTCGCCCGAGAAGCGAGGCGACGTCACGTCGCACAGGTTACGTCGCGTCGCACAGGCGACGTCTCCCTCGGCGACGTCGCCCAAGAAGGGAGGCGACGTCGTTTTTCTTTTTTTTTTTTTATATGCAACGTCGACGTTGCCCGAACGGTATACCGAAACATATCGTTCGGTATACCGTATCATACCAGAGAATTTTCGAAACTCTGATACAGTACGAAATTGCATACCTTGATTGAGATAATCCCTAATTCAACTAAAATCTCACTACATCAAAATAATATTTCAAACACAGAAAATAAGATTTAACTGAAAATAACAAACAGTAACCAGATCAAAAAGGCAAAGATGGATTAACTATAACCACACACAAATCGCTAATCAGACAAGATTAGAAACTATATATGATAAAATTTAAATGTTATCATTAATGTCTAAAGATAAAAAACAATCAAGTGATAATCGTTCATGAATCATGATTGCAACAATGGGATCAATGGTGGCAGAGTCAATCACGTGTTGGAGAAAGTAACTAAAAGAAGTACATAATCCAGATTCACTTGCATTAGAACAAAGATATCGTTGGTACCATGAGAACAAACACAACATCAAAAGACTTACCATGTGTTTCTTTATAAGTTCATCTCGCTCAAGCTCAGAAATATTGGCAAATTGCAAGATTAAATTGTTAAGGGCCATGCCACCAATTTCCTTGTTTGGTCTCATGCTACAATGAACAGCAATGCACAATGCACAAATAGGCACAAAGTATTCCCGCACAAGAACAGACAATGGCTGAAGAGAAACCTGCATTAAGATGAACAAAAACAAAAAAGGAACTTACCTATGTTTAGAAAGGGTAGAAACTAGGGATGTCTTTTTAAAGATTACAACATGATAAAGATGTACAAACTGGTCATCTGAATACAGAATTGTGCATCTGGTTTCAACCATGCAACAGCAAGATTCACGATAATAGCAAGAAGCATATAAACTAATAACAAAAGAGAAAAATGCACAGAAACCTTGGTAAGATTGGTGAAGAATAATAATGTTATAGATTGCATCAAAAATCAATAACATGGACCCAGTTTACTATCCTGCCGAATGAATAAACAGTAGAATTAATTCACTGATAACTGCAGGAACCGGTAAGTGTTGCAGTATAAACCATCATATGAACCAGTAAGTGTTGCATAAATTACCAACATGGACAAAAATGAGGTTCTGATGTGGTAACAGCAAATATACAATAGTCCTGTAACAGATAAGATAGAACCTAAATTCTGATAAAAGTAAGAATATCACCAACAATAAAAATTTCAGAAAGAACAAGAAAACTTGTCTATTCTTTTTAAAACCCCTTGTTTCAGGGAGAGAAGCAATGACAAATCATTGATCACAAAATTTCTTCTTTTTGTTGTGGCAACACCATCCAGAGCTTATACATATGTTCCATTGAGAGACTAAAGGCACTACATAGAAACATTTGGATAGTTTACCTTCGATACCCAGTTAAGACCAGCATTATCTCCATTTAATATTAATGGAGGAAGCAACCATGGACAGCAGTATTGCATGAAACATTTTATATCTGATTTACCAATAAAAAGATCTTGCACCTGGAGTGTCAAAATTAAGATTGTTATAGTAAAATATAAAAATTTGCTAGCATGCTTATTGATCATTGAGGAAACAAACAAATTTTACCAAGTCCAAGCAACAAGAAACAAATAGTGTAAGCCCAACTTCAACAACAAAATAAAGAGAACTATATTCACACTTTATAGGAGAAATCATAGAACATAAGAACCTAAAAGAACACTGTCATGTAGTTCACTATCAGCATTAATAGCAGACCTTAAGTGCAGTTCATACTGCCCTGCACTGTCATGGTATACCATGACCATGGAGTACCAGCATGGATGACATCAAACAATACTAATGGAGCAACCAAAGTACATCCTGAGACCCATATATACAGAGGATTTTAGGCAGATACCCAAACTTCAATTTAACTGGCAACAGGTTATATTTGCAGCATTAGTGAGTTGTAAGTGAAGGTCACGCTGCCAAGCACTACCTATGAAGTACCATAGGACGACACCATACCAAACTAATGGAACAATAGCACAAAGCAAATCCTGAGATTAGTGCACACATAGGATTGTAGGCACCAGGCACATGAAAGAGAGTAATTTAACTGGCACCATCAGCCAGCCAGCATACCACACAACATGTGCACAGCAAAGCATGCCTGCATAAGAGAAAATAGAAATTGAAATGGAGGCTGAAAAAGTTGGTAAGAAACAAAATACATACCCTTGATTGACATCTCTGCTTCACTAGCTTCTCCTCTAAGATCTCAGTTTAGAAATTCGCATGGTTCAGTTTGAGTCATCATAGAAGCAATCGACTCATTCAATCTTTTGATACACAGGAATTTAAGCCAAATCAAAATTTAAGAGAACCAAAATTTCGGATTTGGAGCTTTGTTCTGGAAGATGTGTTTTGGCAGGAATCAGCAAAGATGGAAAAGATCAATCTCAATGAAGTTAACAAAGGACCTCAATGTCCACCTTCACCTTCTCAAGGGCCGATGGTGTTAGTATCTTGGCAATCTTATCACCATAGATCAAACCACAATCAAGCCATGTCAAAAATGGAAACCCCCAAACTTGGCATAGGCCATCGTGCTTGAGAGTACAGCGTGACAAACTCATTACCTGCCCCTCAACTACATTCTTGTTGGATAACTAGGGGTCAAGTAAATTACAGTAAAAGTGTTGTTGAAATCAAGATGACATAAAGATGACATGAGTTTCCCATTTATATCATTTATCATAATTTAATGCTTAATACAAATGAAGAAAACAGTATATGTAAACTCAATCCATGTCATTCAAAAATGAGAAGATCAACACATGGGAAACATGAAGAACTCCCAAGAAATGCTGCTCCAAAAGTATCATAAAGCAGTGATTTGGTGCCAAGGTCCCAAAATGCCCGAGGCGCTAGTCGCTAGCCTGAGCAAAGCAAGACGCTTTAAAATATTAAAATATAAAAATATATAATATTATTAATCTAATAAATAAAGATTATTTTGTATAATAATTAATAATCTACAATTAATAGTATATTACTTATTGTTAACAGTAGTTAGAAGATAAGAGTATAACTATTAAAAGGGATAAAAAATATCACCCAGTGAAACTAACAGTGAGAAGTCAGAACTCAGAAGAGAAACAGCACTGAGAAGCAATGGACAATAGCCGTGGTAGTGGACAACAACAATAGTAGTGGAGTCGCGGATAGCAGGAGGCAACGGACAGCAATGGCAGACAACGGACAGCAGCAGAAGCTGAGGAGACTCAGATCGGCGACAAAGGAAGACTCGGAGGGAGCGGAAGAAATCATCGGCGACGGAGTCGGAGAAATCATCGACGGTGGACACAGAGGGAGAAAGCGCATGCTAGGGTTGGGAGTCGGGGTCATGCATAGGTTTTAAGGTAACTACGTGCATTAGTTAGTTCAATCAAACCAATTAACACGCATTTAACTAAACTCGATTGCCTTAAATCAACCGGGCACTCGCCCGAAGCGCCTGGTGCCTAGGCTCGAGCGAGCACCCAGGCGACGCCTTATTGAAGCGCACCGCTTGGCCCTTATATGAGGCACTCGGGCAAGGTGAGATCACTAGCATAAAGTAACTGATCTTTGAATAAACATATAAAAAGTTTGGACATTTTCATGAAGTACAGAATACGTACTCAAGAAGCACACAAACCTGTATATCCAGTATCCAGATACAAACATATTTCAAAATTATTTCAAACAGTAAATAACAACACAATCGTACTGCCCCACTTGGGCATTATTTTGACATTGAACTGTATCATTGTTTAGATCTTAGAAACTGTATCATTGAATCATTCTTCTGGTTTATGTTATGCTTAGGGTCCTAGAACTTACAAGTTGCAAGTTAAGCATGCATCCACAATAGAGAATAAGGGAAACATGAATGCTTAGGTTTTGAGAAATTCCAAACAAACAACAAAAAAAGTTCCTTTACATCTTTTCTCTTTTTACAATTTATACCAATGGTTATTGGCATACCAAACTGATATGTGCAGTGACTAATAATGCATCAGTATCTGACAAGGCAAGAGAGACTGTCCATCAAATAAATGTAAAATGTAACATGACAGAATAATCTTCCCATAATGGCAACAAATCATCAAGCATCATGCACTTCTACAACAATTGTACAGGCAAAGTTGCAGTAATGTACAAAGAGATTTACAATTTACCTCAACTAGAGCCACTAAGCTTACTTCACAAGCTACCCAAGAAGCAAGAATTGATCCCATTAGTTGCTCCAGGTACTGGAAAGAAACCAATAAAGTGTTGGCTAGCATTATTATATAAGCTGTATTAGTGAAAAACACATGTTCTAAGTTCATTGATGCAACCAGGGATAATTATTAGAATTAAGTATCTTCATATTTTTCCCAACTTTAAGAATTCACATGCTCAAATTATTTTATTATAGTTTAGAAATGAGTAGCTATTGATTAAGTAATGCAATGCATCAATAACGAAGGAAGTACCTCACATCTAGAAGCATACAGGAGTTGTCTTGATAAATTATCAAAGAGAGCATATACCAGTTCCCTGGCAGAAATCACAGAAATGAAAGGAGATTTAAATGAAGAGGATAAGTGAAGTATGCAACAAAACCACGTATAAAAACTATGTACGTGAAGTATGCAACAAAACCACGTATAAAAACTATGTACCTATGAGAAGGATCCACAGCAGCTATCACACATATCATGAAGACAGCCTGCAAAATCACCTTGAATACTAAGCTGGGAAAAAAGTTTTACGAACAAAAGAAACAAAAAGTTCAAAGGTCAGCAGCAGAAAATTTCAAATTAATCAGAAAGACCATCACATCATGGTCAGCAGGTTCAACTGACCATGACATGCTTGTTGGAAAACACATGCATACATGAGGGACACACATGCGCATGTCACAATAGGAAAAAGCACAAGACCGATCAACATTCTCAGTGTGCAACATATTCAATTATTTCTCCTTATTTTGTTAATTGTTCTTCAAGATTATGGCATTTCAACCATGTTTGATGATGATTACATTCAAGCACATTACTATTAGTACCTGATTATGTTGATGGACTTTTTTTCCCTAAAATGGCATATAGGTAAACAACTGGTATAATGTCCAGTACAAACCGGTATACTGACATACAATATGCCAATGTACTGACCTGCATGGACCAAAGAGGAAGAAGGAGAAAAGAGAGAAGGTGGGAGGAAGAGGTGGTGAAGGAAGCAGAGGAAGACTAGAAAAACAAAAAGAAGGAAAAAGGGACTGGAGGAGGAAGAGGAGGAGACGTACCAAACTAGCTGGAGGAAGGGGGCAGCAAGGTGGTGCGACGGCAACAACAAGAGAACAAAAGGAGAAGAGACGGAGGAAGGGAAAGATATCAATAGAAAGAAAGGAACATGCAAGGGAATAAAAAATAAAAAAATCAAATTAAAAAAATAAATATATAGGGACACCAGGAGGTAGATCTACCACCCAATGTTAAAAAACAGGACAATATGCCTGGTTTCGTAGCATTACCATGCAGCAACCTCCATTTTGGACCAGATCAAAAATTGCTCAACCTGCATCCTTTTTTCAGGACAGACCAGTATAGCTAAGATAATAAGACATCAACAGAGAGCTAGGATTAGGCTGGCCAAATTTAGTTGAAGGACATTAACAGAGAGCTAATATAGCTAAGATAATAAGACAGATGTCCCAGGTTCAAAAAAATATAAATTTCATCCTCAAACATCACATTCATCTTTTAAACACATGCATCTTTTACTATTGACGACGTCAAGGATTTTAATTTTGAATAATACCGCCCATACCGGGCAATACGTACCAGTCCGCCACCAGACTGGTACATGGACCGCCCACTACCGAGCGGTACCGTCAATTGGGGTTGTTTCCGCCCCATTACCACTCGAAATCGGTCGATGACGATCGATTTCAACCATCGCTGCCCATTACTGGGCGGTATTAGATAAGATAGAAGGAAGAAGAGGGAGAAGAAAAGGGAGAACCTGGAAATCCAATGCTGCTCTCCCTCGACAATCCCAATCCATCGCCGCCCTCGTTGGACGTTGTAAATAAGATGTCACCTCCTCCTCATCTAAGGCAACGAAGCCTCGACGTTGTCGATGACTTCTCCTCATCCACGCAGGGAGAAGAAGTCTCGACGACGTTGCCCTTTTTTTAATTTTTTAACTTTATTATTATTATTATTATTATTATTATATATATATATATACACACACACATCGAGTAGCATGCCAGAGCGTACCGCTCGATATACTTGTACCGTACCATACCGTATCGAGCTGAGCTCGATACTCTAGTACAGTACAAAATTACAAACCTTGGAAGACATAAGCAACTACATATTTTACAAAGCAATATTGAACAAAGCACAAATGCAAAAGCAATGAAATACTTGGTGAAATATATGGGGGAAGTAGCAACAAGAATCAACTCAAAAATAACACCAAAGTCATCACATAAAAAAGAGCCTTTGACACAAATAATATAAATCTATGAATATCTAAATGCCAAAAAATCAAAATGATAAGAAAAGATTCAAAAGATAAAAAATAGATGAAAAACAAATTATTCAAATTCCATCATCAAGTACCTCGATTTCTATTTCCTCACTAGCTAAGGCAAGATGTGCTAAGGTAATAAGAGCAGTCTCTACAGCAAGAGCAGGCTGAGGACCAGCAGCAACGGTATCTCCAGCTTTTATCCTCGAGTCTTTTGAAGCCCTCACCATCTTGAAACCAAAATTCAAACTGAAAAAACAAGAAAAAGAACTAAGAAACAGAATGTTTGTCGCTAGGAAGACTGCAAGGCATATAGAAAAGCCTAGAGTAATGGCATATTAACAGTGGATGCAAATTAAAAAATATGCACACAACTTAAATTCCTGAAAAGATGCAGTGCAACAAACTCCAAGTTGAAAAAACATAGATTCTTTTAATTTTACAGTTCCAAGTATAATTCAATAAATCACCATTTAGAAACTGTAATTTTTCAGACAAATGCAACTATGTTGAGTCATATTTCTTAATACTTAACACATTGAGCTAATGCAATTAATCTGATTGGCTCTCTTTTAGCATGACAAGTTCATGTCTTTCATAGGCAAGCATGGTGTTCTACCATATTAATGCTGCACAAACAAGTGGAAGCACCTACAAAATGGTTGCATATATGTATCTCCCATGAAATAGTATAAAGAAAAGGCACTTAGGCATATCCCAGGCACACAACAGCACAGAAAAATTCCTATCATCTAACCGAAACAACAGTTGGCTAAAATATATAAAATATCACTTGGACTAGAACTGTAAATGATGTATACATATTTTGGATGTAGGAACTTTTCCTTTTTAATGTCTCTCTTCTTCTAATTTCCTCCTGAAAACTAAACATATACCCTACAGCAGTAAAATTTTAGTATCTAATTCCTCAATTTTTCACACTAAACAATAGAAAAACAAAAACAAAATAGCAAAATAAACAAATTTGATTACTATTTAAACTGAAAGTCATGTTCAAAAAATATTACTGATGCCCAGTTTAACCTTAGATGTCGATAATTACAATCACAGTATCCAAGTTATATATTGCAGTAACCATAGATGATAAATTTGACAAGAGTTCCTATGGAAACTCTATGTACCAAAGTGATATCCCCAAGAAAGAAACAGGGGCAGAAGAAAGATCTATACTTCCCAAAGGTGGGAGAATGAGAGTAAGCAAGAAACAGAGGAGAGTCAAACAAAATAGTAGGATCCATATAAGATGTGACATATACGAATTAACTCAATAAAAAATAATCAACTTCATAAACTAAAACAAAACAGACAATACTTAAAGAGCATTGCATGCATCCAGCAATTGTTCAAGTTTAAAAACATTAATAACGACAAAATGCAGCATCCAAGTATCATAAAAATTACGTAATATAGGGAAGGGACACAATTTTTTTAAAAAAAAACTTATGAATTGAATTGTACACATTAAAATTCATAACAATATATAATAAAAATAAAAAGTTAATTAACATACAGTATAGCATCCAAACTTAGATGACACATACATAAGAAATCAAAATAAAGTAAATAACACTAAAATTGTCAAAGAAAAAAAGGGGGAAAACCAAGGAATGCAATTTCACCCCATTTGGTATTGTTTGCAAGGTGCAGCAAAGTGCCTCTCATTGCCTATCTTAGGGTCTAGTTGATCGAGTAATCTATCTTTTAAATTCAATAATAATATGTTATTCCAATTATTAAGTAGAATAAAAATCATACCAAATATCATGGAACAACTCGTTATGACCATCCCATGTATGAAAAAGGAGACCAATTTTTCTTGCTAAAAAGAGTCTAACTCGATAATCGGGATCTTGAAGCATCACTAGAAGTCGTCCAACCATAACCTGACAGCAATGCATCAAAAACAGCAACATGACACTAGCACAAATATAGGTATTTTTAAATATCAACAAATGATAAAACATGCAGGAAATCACCTGGGCAGATTGAGGCTCCAGCAAAACAGAACAACAAATGCAATTAATCAACTCAATACGAGCATACCAATCAGGAAGTCCAAACGCAGCAACTCTATTTAGTGTGTTACAGAGAGTACTTAAGTTCTGCAAATACCATTGCAAGCATAAAAACAAAAACAAGAATCATTATGCAAGAATGTAAGTTATACATGGAACAAAACAGAAGTCATAACAGCAAGCAGACAAAAATATTTTTTTGAAGTCGAAACAAAGTATTTAAGTGACAGAAGTCACCTTACTTTCATTACAGCAAATATCAAACAAATAAGGGGGAGTATCTGAAAGCATCAGATTCCAGCACAGATACATGGGTACAGGAAATTGTTTAAAGTTTCTGTGCTCTGTAAACTTTTCCAAGACTAACATAATTTAACTAGGTAAGTATATTCTTGACCATTATTGCAAAACAAATTTGAAAAATCAACAACCAAAAAAGGCTCAACAAGTTCAAAACCTATGGGACGGGTATCAATGGTGTAACATGAAATAAAATGGTTGATTAATCAATGCTACATACTGCAATGTTTAAACAGTTTGATAAAGTGCAGGGATGTCCATCATACACGTCAGGAATCACATCCATTATGTGGTTCAGGATTTAAAACCACCTAGACACTTTCCATTGTCACAACAGCAGCAAAGTTAGATGTCTCAAGTCTCAACTATGGACCATCATCTCATGCTATGCCGGTACTAGAGTGTGAGTCATACTTGACTTAATTTCAGCCTAAAAGTATGATAATGGTCCTAGTTGTACCCAAACTTCAAGAGAAAGACACTACTCACCTTAACAACACGTGATTAGGCAAAATCAGCCCAAATAATGGTTCTATTTGAGTCTAATCTTAAGAAAAAATACATTAACCACCATTAACTATTATCGACATAAGAATAATAAGCATCTAGTTATGTCAAATGATCACTAAAACACAGAAAAAAATATAACTATTTTAATTAAAGAGAAGTTTCATGGAATCTCGAGTTTGAACCCCTCTAAATGAAAAGCATGATTTGCTAATCATCAATTAAGATGCTTAACCAAGTTAGAGTAGAGAAAGATTAAGAAAGTGAGTGAGAAAGAGAGGGAGAGAGAGTAAGGGGGAGTGAAAGAGGAGGGAGGGATTTTAAAGTATGAATGGATTGGACCAGCATAATCAACCAATCAGGTCGAGCATATTGTCACGGACTAAGCTGGTTTTGCCTAAGCCGTGCGGCACCAATGCGTATCACCGCAAAGGTCAGCCTCCCCGAAATCTCCTACAATCCCTTAGGACCAACGACAGAGAAGACGGGACAGAGAAAGCGCTTCACACGGGATCCGCAAGCCACACTTTTAGCAAACACTTTATAGCCGATGCACATTCCAAACATGGATATTACAAGCTCAGAACAGTTGCACAACAAAGGTATAAAATTGGTCCACTACAGACCGAATTCTATTACAAGTATTCCCTCGACACGCATACTTTATGTACAAGCCTACAATGGCTGTCAAACTCACTCAAGTAGGGCATTTTGCCTTTGGCAAGCCCTTTACAAGCTTTACAAGTGACAACCAACCAAAAGGGACACGGACAAGCACAAGCATTACACTGAACAAGCCGTTTACAATTTTGTCCGTGACATTCTCCCCACTTATTCTTTCGGCGTCCTCGTCGAAGCCTTTCTTGTGCCTTTGCGCGCGCAACTTTTTTCTTTGTTGGATCTTCGATCTTCGCTCCTTTTGCGATCGCCTCTTGGCTCCCATTTGTTCTCCGGTTGTTGTTGTTGAGTCGTCGAACTTTAATCCGCCATCTTTGCTTGCTTCAACTCGCCAATGACTCGACTTTGGTGTGGGGTTGGCGAGTTGTCTTGATCCTTCGGCTCTTGCGGATTCATCGATGAAGATAAAAGACCATCATTGATATCGCCCGTCTTGAAATTCTTCTTGTCTCTTGAGCTGGATAGATGCTTGTTGGAGCTTTAACGAGCATCGCCTCATGACCTTTGAAATTTTCGTGTCCTTCCTCCGCAAAATTTGCCCATCGAATCTTCTTCCACTTAGTTGTCTTGAAGGGTCTTGAATCATGTGCGAGCTCCTCTGTTTGGATAACTAAGAGAGTGGGGTACTCGGTTTCACCCATTCTCTTGGGAATTGAGAAGACAAAGGTTACTTGACTTCGCCCCCTCCTCGAGGTTGTACTTTGTCGTCAGTGGTTACTAGACTTCACTGCTCTTAGCTCACACTTCAAAGCACTTGAAGTGTTTGCAATCCTTCTTGAGTCGACCATCGTGATTCACCTTCTCATTGCCATTGAACTTCCGGAATGCAAGAAGTTATCACTCCAACTTGGAGTAAGTCTCGATAAGATTTGGTCGCCTTTGGGATTGTACGCCTTCTCCATCTTTTATCGCCGACTCCTCCGAGTAGCAAAGGCGAAAGACACGCATCTTGCTGCTTTCGATCCTTGGTCATGCACTCTTGCATCGACCCAAAGTCCTTCACTCACGGCTATCTTGATGGAAAGTCTGTGACACTTTGGTCTTACGAAGTTCTCGGCCATCGCCCTTGACCTTGTCTTGGTACATAGAGTTTGCCAAAGCATTCTCCTCCTCCACGGCCCATATCACGACCAAGTGCTCTCCCTCTAAGAGAGCAAGGGATTGATGACTCCCGGAAGTCCCGCCTCGCGGCACCACGGCACCTTCTGGCGCCCATGGCACTACTATCCGTTGTCTCGCATTTGCATCCCTTCTTCATGTTCGGTAGATCGCCTCTGCGGCATTGTGACACTCCTCGAGTTCACCTTCAATCTAACCGATGGCGATCTTGGGTAGCTGAGTCCCTCTGGACTCGTCATTGCTTCCTCGCCCTTTTCGACCATCTGCTTCAACACCCTCTGTGTTCTCTAAGCAGTTCTACTTGGTCGATGGAAAGACAGACTGCAACTCCCATGTATGGCCACCGCCACTCATGTTGCAGGACTTGCACCAATTCTGTTCTCCTTAGCTTCATTGGCTGCAATGTTCGCTTACTCGACCTTGTCCTCTGGCTTGCCGGGCTCCCTTAAGCGAATGTGAGCTCTGAAGTAGTTCCACTCTTCAGCAGCTCCGATCATACCTCTGCATGATCGAGGTCCCCACCATGGGACTCTCTGGTACTTGCATCTGAACTTCTTCCTCGATAGTGCACAGCCCCCATAAGCTGATGACCAAGGCTTCCATTCAATGCAACATTCGGTGCACGCACGGAAGACCCGCCTCTGCGGTACCATGGCATTCACTGCTTGAATCCATAGCTCTTCTTGCCGTCGTGTTGTTCACCAACGTGGAGCTCCTAATTGCGCTCCCGGTCATACTTCCAGATGACCATGTCCCTCACGGGTACACTATGTGTGTCGTCTTGCCACGAACCATTCCACCCCGATCCCTGCATCATGTCGCCTCCTGGTGACTTGCGTTCGATCCCGTGGTATGAACTCGAACGCGATATCTCCATGTGTGGACTCGCCAACACATCGCAGGGGCCTTCGCCACCGATTTTGTTCGCTTCTTTGGCAATCGACCTTCGTCCACCCACTCTCGGGTCACACTCGGACGAAGCCTAGCTCTAGGACAATCCATCGCCTAGCGGCTCCTCAAAGTCCCCGACTTCGCCGAAATAGATGCACCATATGCGGATCACGGGACTTTGCCCCTACCAAAGACAATCTCCGGCGTAATTTGCTTACCTCACGGCAACTCGAATGACAACAACTGTGGCATATTCTTGAAGAGTAATCGCCTCTGCATCCTCTTGCCCGTGTTAAGGCCTTTTGACACCAACTTTGCCTCAAAGAAATCTGCGTCGCCTTAGAATCTCCACCAAATGCTTCATCGAGATAAGGTGCATGTGCCTCAAAGCTCCTTTGTCTTTGGCACCATGCAAGATGAGTCGGCTCCATCCGAATATAAAACCCATGGAACGACATGATCCGATTCTGCCTCTGCAAGAGTCCATGTCCATGACCTCTGCAGGAAAAGCTCCAAGCCTCCGCTCCATATTCCATCTTCTAAACCAACTCCCTTCATGCGGCTTGGGTACTTCACCAAGTTACCCCAAGTTGCTTTGCTTCGATTTGCATTGCGTTGATGGTGGCCCTCGCGCCCACCATTCCACGGTCGACCCTCTGTTGAGTCCGATCTTACTATCGGCTCCAAGTGTGCCTTCACTTTATGTTGCTGGTTGCTCCCCCACTTGATCTCGCTATCGTCCACCAACGCATCACCACTTGCGAGATCACGCGACAACTCCTCGTCGCTCGCTTTCGATCCATCGAGCTTTGTCTTGAGTACTCCTCAACCGTGCGATTCATTGCACATAATTCTCCCTCGGAGAACCGGGACTTATCCCTCTCGGATATTTGCCCGTTGGAGCAACTTCTCTCTTGGCGTCCTTCCTTAGGAAGTTTTGGAGACCACTATCCTTGGACTACTTCGCCTCTCTGAGAACAAATGCGCCCACTTCGCCATTGCAAATGCACTTGCTAGGTGTGACACTTCACCAATACAAACTGCGCACCCTCTGGGTCTAGCAACATCTTTGAACTCCTGCCGCACTTCGTCTTCTTACGAAAGTATCCTGCACATGTCGAAGAGAAAGTTTGATGCTCCATGGCGCCGACCTTCGTGCCGCCTTGGATAACCACGCAGACGATCCATCGTCCGTCGCAAGCCCTGCATGAGTATCGAATTCCTTGAGTTTGCAGAACTCCTCACCTCTGTGAGCTTTGCACAACTCTTTCGATCATTGAACAACCCACTCCGCCTTGCGCGGTCTCATCCTTTGCCAAGCACTCGCTTGCTTTGAGCACCGTCAAGTTTGGGTGCCACTGTCGAGCCATTTGCTCAAACTCACCATCCCGACCTTTGTGCGCTCGTAATTCTTCTTAGCTTGTTGTCCTCGTGGTGCCTCGCTAGGTCCCCACGTATGCATGCTAAGTGTTTCTAAGTGGGCTTGTCCCGCTCGATACCAACTGTCCCGGACTAAGTTGGTTTTGCTAAGCCGTCGCGGCACCAATGCGTATCACCGCAAAGGTCGACCTCCCCGAAATCTCCTACAATCCCTAGGACCAACGACAGAGAAGACGGACGAGAAAAGCGCTTCACACGGGGATCCGCATGAGCCACACTTTTAGCAAACACTTTATAGCCGATGCACATTCCAAACATGGATATTACAAGCTCGAAACAGATTGCACAACAAAGGTATAAAATTGGTCCACTACGAGGCCGAATTCTATTACAAGTATTCCTCGACGCGTACTTTATGTACAAGCCTACAATGGTGTCGAACTCACTCAAGTAGGGCATTTTGCCTTTGGCAAGCCCTTTACAAGCTTTACAAGTGACAACCAACCAAAAGGGACACGGACAAGCACAAGCATTACACTGAACAAGCCGTTTACAATTTTGTCCGTGACAATATGGGGGATACAGGAGTTCGATCGGTAACCGATCATCTCGGGCAATACAAGGGGTGTAATCTTGCAATTGCCCAAGACAGAGTGGTCCACATACCGACCGTTAGGAGGACAGGTACATGCCACCAATTTTGTACCGTTTCGGGTGGTGCCCCAGTCCGACCCTCAACAACCCAGAGTAAGTTGAGTAAATTTAGCATCATTAATCTAAATGAAGTCAAACCACAAACTACACATTGATGGTCACACAGCACAAAACAACATATTCACATAGTTGAAGATTTTACAGTCTGACCGTTAGTCAAACAGATGCAGCCAAAGTAACAGCACACAGTTTTTAACTTTTTATAATCATACCTCATCGGTCATCCTTTCATCCATGCATTGTATAGCTTTGGTATTATTTCCAGTTGAAGAGATTGACTTTAAAGAACCCAACAGAACATGGATGCAAGTCAAAATATTTACATAAAAGAACTTTAGATTTCCATCATTTTCTGTCAATTTACCAATCATACTAACCTGCATGATAGTTAACAACTTTTTTACTTGATCAGATTATAATACAAAAGTACAAAAACCAATTGTCATCGTAAATTAACAAGGACCTTTATCATACCAAGGCAGATGATCTTCTAGCAGGACCAGGAAAACACTTGCAAAGATTAAACAGAATACTTTCACAAACCTATCATAAGAAAGACATGGTCAGTTAACATCCCAAAATCGTAATTAATTGAACAAATAGAAACATAGACATCTTAGGATAAACAGATACTACCTTAGAATCATTTTCTCCCCCTATTAAATCAAACAAGACTTCCCATGTACGGAATGGTAATACTGAAGAAAAACTTGAAATCATAGAAACCAAGTTTAGCTTCCACAACAAAGGTGAAGTGATCAACTTTTTCCCCCCATTCATGGCCACAGAATCCATATCTTCGAAACTTTCATCAGCATCAAGCTCCATGTCAACAATTCTGACATTAAATTCAGCCATAGAATCCGGCAGAGAATCCATAGAAGATATATGTAGCTGTTGAATCTCAGTATCAGAAACCGGATCAGTTGGAAACTTTGACAACACATCAAATAGCTTAGCAAAAGCCACCAACAGTTTCTCAATGGCTTGTGTGATCCTACCAAGTGGGACACAATCAGTGCAATCATCGCCATCCTTAAGCTTAAACAGTGGTGAGGATAATAAGCTACGAAGAGAGGAAGCATTGGTGCCAGCAGAGTCAAGAATAAAACTTAAATTAACAGAACCATCACAACTCATTTCATTGCACTTATCGTCGATCACTGAAACAACATGGTCCAAAATCTGTGTCAGAAAATCAATCATCTTAGGGGGGATTAAGAACTTATCTTCCCTGAGCCTGTAGAATGAGAAACACATTAAATGAGGATTTCATAAGGAAGCATAAGATACTTATGATAATTACCAGAAAACAACTAAAACAGTAAAGGAAGCAGATGAAGTCATCACAAGGGCAATCCACAATATTTATCGTAAAACCTAGGTTAAACTTATAACTCTAAGTGATGCTTAGATCACAATATTTTTCTCAGCCAGACTACATTAGAGACATCAGTAAGAAGTACTAGATTGTGATGACTTTACCATAAGAAACTCCTACAGTGGTAGCACATAATTCTCATATTTGAAAATAAAAATGGCAGAGCACAAAAGCCAACAAATTTGACAATTGAGAACATCACTAACACCAATATGAATCTTTAGTGCCAATTGGTAACAAGTAAACTGTAAACCAAATAGTCAGAGGAAAATAAGCAACGGAAAGAGTAGCAGATCAAGAATTAAAGAGCAAAATACACAACAAAAATAGCAGTTGACTCAAAAGAAAAAATAAAATATAAAGAAGACAGCTAAATGATAATACATCAGAGGGAACAGCTGACCTTGCTAGTAATGAGCAGTAGATGCTATTGCACAAAAGGGAACACAGAGAGAAAAAAAATGAAAGAACCGTTTCCCCAAACTCCCCCTTCGAAGTCAGGAAATCAGATATATGTTCCTCAAATTCATGAATCAATGGCAGTCTAATCTGCTTGGGAAGACGTACACAACTACACCAATTGGTTTTCTCCTAAAAAATGATTATCAAAGGTTTAAAACGCTTTCAAAAGACTGAGTTGAGAAAATAAATGAACAAAGCAATGGTGCACCTCAGTAGAAGATTCTGATTCTATTTCTGCTAAAGATTCCACAGAACATTCTAAAACTTCCTCTGGGTGTTCCAGCTCATCTTTCACCAGAAACAGCTGCTAATGACAAATTACTTATATTAATAAAAACAAAATATCAATCAAACACGATATATTGACAAGTGCAAAAATACCTTATTACAATCTTTGTTGGGTCTTGTAAACATGGATAAGCCCCCAGAAAGAGGTGCTAAAGTTGCACAACCAGCACAAAGAGCAAATATGGCTTCAGGAATAAGAGAAACCATTTGCTCGTTCCAAAAACTAGCTTGCTGCAATTTAAGATAAGTTACTATAGTTGCAGAAAATATTTGACCTTGAAATGAGAAACAAAATAGGAAACCAAGGGCCAAAGAACTTGAAGCAGAATTCAACCATAATATATATACATAAATATATACATACATACAAATATATATACATGCATGTGTGTGTGTGTGTTATGTGTGTGTGTGTATAGAATATAGATATATGAGAGTGTGTGTGTGTATGTGTGTGTACATATATATATATAAGCATATATATATACACAGTGATTTAAAAAGGTGCTCGGGCCTCGCCTAGGGCTCGAGCGGGGCGAGGCGAGGCGAGGCGAGGCCCAAGCGCCTCGCTATACTTCCAGGCGACGCGCTTCAAAGAGGCATCGCCTGGGCGCTCGCTCGAGCCCAGGCGTTGGGCGCTTCGGGCGAGCGCCCGGGTTAAACCAGGCGATCGAACCAGAATTTTAGGTCTGGTTCGATCTCCGGTGATTTAATTGGTTCGATTGAACCAACTAAATCACCGATATCAACCTCTCTCGCAACTTCACCGACTTCCCCAACCCTAACCTGCCGCTGCCGCTCGTCGCTCCCGCTCTCGCTGCCACTTCCTGCTCTCGCTATCGCTTGCCGCTCTTACTCCAGCTGTCGCTCGCCGCTCCAACTGTTGCTGTCGCCGTCGCTCGCCGCTCCCACTCCAGCTGCCGCCATCGCCTACTGCCATTGCTTCAACAGGCTCGGTTTCCTTCTCAGTCCTAGCTTCGACAGTATACTGTTAACAGTATATTAATAGTATACTGTTAACAATATATTGTTAACTGTATACTAATAACAGAATTTTTTATTTATTAAATTAATAATATATTATTTTGATTTTAATACTGTTAATTTTTATTTATTTGAAATTATTGTTAGGTTTCAAGATAAATGGCAAGTGTTCAGAGCAACTCAATTGATTCTACGATAACATCAAAAAAAGATCCAGCATGGAAGTATAATTATTTAAAGGATCCGAAAGATTCTAATGCAGTGACCTGTATGTTCTGCAATAAGACTACTAAAGGTGGTATTTTTCGTGCAAAACAACATCTAGTAAGAAATTTCAAGAAAACAACAGGTTGCAAAAAGTGCCCACTTGAGGTTAAAGAAGAGTTGTTGAGTTATATGAATGAAAAGAAGATACAAAAGAATGAATCTTATAGGAATTTACCAGAAGATGATGTTGAACATCTCAAGGACGAAGAAGAAGATTATTCTATGAGTTTTAACCCAAGTGAGAAAAAGCATATAACAAAAAAAGAAAAAAAGTTGTGAGTACTAAAAAGATTAAAAAAGGACCGATGGATTTGTATATGTTTCAAGGATCACAGAAGCAACAAGGGCAAGCAGGAGACTCAAAATTTAGACAAACAAATATAAGTGATGCTTATGATAAAGAAATAAGAGGAAGAACAATTGAACACATTGCTCGCTTCTTCTATCAGGCTGGTCTTCCTCTTAGTACTACTCGTTTAGACAGTTTTAAGGAAATGATTGAAGCTATTGAAAGATATGGTGTGCGATTAAAACCTCCAAGTTATTATAAGATGCAAGTTTTATTATTGCAAAAAGAGTTAAATTATACAAATGACTTACTAAAGGGTCAAAGAATCATGAGCAATACATGGTTGCTCTATTATGTCAAATGCTTGGACTGATAAGAGACGCAGGAGTATAATTAATTTTATGATTAATTATTCTTTAGGGTTTTTGTTTGTTAAGTTAATAGATGATTCATATTTTGTAAAATCTGAAGATAAGATATATGATTTACTTGATAAGTTTGTAGAAGAAATTAGAGAACAAAATGCCCTTCAAGTCATAACCGACAATGGAAGCAACTATGTATTAGCTGGTAATATTCATCTTTTGAATTTTTTAAATTTTTAATTATTTTATCTTCAATTAAATGTATTAAACTCGTAAGTCTTATCATTTTTGTTATCCTTTGTCTAAGGTAAACTACTTGAAACAAAAAAACAGCACTTATATTGGACTCCATGTGCGACACATTATATTGATTTAATGTTGGAGGATATTGGAAAGGTCCCAGACATCAAGAAAACTTTAGAAAGGACAATTTTTATTGTTGGATTTCTTTATAATCATATTGGGGCTTTGAATATGATGAGAGAATTCACAGGCAACAAAGAATTAGTGAGATATGGTGCCACCCAATTTGCTACTTCATTCTTGACATTACAGAGTGTGCATCGTCAAAAACATAATCTGAGAAACATGTTTACTTCTGATAAATGAGTGACAAACAAAAGGGCAAAAGAAACAAAAGGCAAGAGGGCTATTGATATCATCTTAATGTCATCCTTTTGGAATCATGTGGTTTATATATTAAAGGTAATGGACCCTCTCGTTCGAGTCCTTCGATTGGTGGATAATGAAAATAAACCTGCAATGAGATATATTTATGTGGCTATGGATAGAGCAAATGAGACGATTAAAAGGTCTTTTAATGAACATAAAGAAATATATGAGAAAATTTTTACAATCATTAACGAAAGATGGAATTGTCAACTTCATCGTCCCTTACATGCAGTAGAAAATTATTTGAACCCTGAATTCTTTTATACGATTAAATCTGTTGGGTTTGATGCAGAAATTTTGGATGGATTATATCAGTACGTTACAAGATTAGTTCCAAGCCTCGAGGTGCAAGATAAAATTATTCGTGAATTATCTCTGTATAAAAATGTTGAAGGTCTTTTTGGAATTCCAATGGCAGTTCGATCCAGGACAACTACGTCTCCAGGTATTAATAATTTGAGATAATTAATTTCATCTATAGTATGTTATTATGTTATTGTTAATAATAATATAAATTTTGCAGTTGAATGGTGGAGTCTATTTGAAAATTCTACTCCGAACTTACAACAATTTGCTATCAAAGTACTTAGTTTGACATGTAGTGCTTCGGATTGTGAGCGAAACTGGAGTGTCTTTGAGCATGTAAGAATCAATAAATATTTTTGTTTCAATTAATTTATTTATTTAAATAGATATATTAATATATTTTTAAATTATATGACATAACAGATTCACTCAAAGAGAAGAAACCGATTGGAACATCAGCGATTACATGATCTTGTTTACATAAAATATAATCAAGCTTTGAAAGCTCGTCATGATTTACGAAATACAATTGATCCAATCTCATTACAAGATATTGATGATTCAAACGAGTGGTTGGTGGGAAAAATAGGTGCCAACTTGCAAGATGCCGAATACGAGCTTTTATTTGAAGATGTTAGATTGACATGGGGAGATGTGGCAAGAGCTTCAGGTGCTGGAAAATTACAAACATATATAAGACAGACGACAAAGAGAAAAATGAGTACAAAAGCATCAAGATCGACTCTTGATATTGTTGAAGACATTGAGAATGAAACATATTTTGATGAAAAAGAAGGACAAGAAGAAGAGGATGAATTCAATGAAGATGATTTATATGAAAATGACGATAATATTGATTATAATGAATAACTTTGATGTAAAATTTTATTGTTTTGGTTTTTGGGACTTTTTAGTAATGTGACATTGTGATTTTGTACCTTAGATTTTGTTAATTTAATAATATATTTTTATTTAAATAATTATATTTATTAATTATATTATATATTTTTATATTTTAGCGCCTCGCTTTGCTCGAGCGAGCGCCTAGCGCCTCGGGCAATTTTAGACCTTAGCGCCTAGTGCTTTTTAAATCAGGCATATATTATATATACCTATATATATATATATACGCATAGTGCTTTTATAAATCACTATATATATATATATATATATATATATATATATATATATATAGCATCGAAATCAGATTTACTATAAGAAGGTTCACACCTATAGAAGTTATATCTTAACATACCAAATAGCAGAACAAAGTTACAAAAAAAATAGCAATGCATTTTTAATAATGTTGCATGCATAAGTGACCACAGAATCATCATACAACTTCTTTAGTCTCCTATTTCACCTCATCATCATGCCACATAATCACATGATTTTTTGTCGAGTGTCTCACGGGGTTTTTAACACACAGTGGAAAACATCAAAGGCATCATAGCTTTACCATATTTTTCTAACCCATTTGTCACCTCAAAACACTACCACAGCAGGCTGAAGCTATGTTTTAACTTTAACCATCACGATCTCATTCTAGGGATTTTTTTTTTTTTCAATAGAAACATCAACACAGATTTCTAGTGGTAAAAGTGTTGATGTCTATCAACCGACATAAAGTAGGATGAAGGTACAGACCATAGTGTTATACCAAGGACATGCAGAAGCAATGGAGGCTGACCAATTCACATATGCAATGCCACAACACATACAGAAGCGACATTATATCTAGTAGTGCTTACATGGATCCCTAAGTAAATTCCTGATTTCTAAATATTAAAGACTTAAGCTAGGTGTATCTACAAATTATCTATACTGACAGTGGCTCCTATTGCAGGGATCTAATGCCAGGAAGTTCCATCAACAATCCAATTTTATTCCTATTTGACTTCACAAATATCTATTCATCAATCATCACATAAATGATGTCATCAAACAAAAGAAAAACTATGAAACGGTTCTATGTACTTCGATCATTATAGATCGACATCAAAACTTAGATTTTGAACAGACAAAAAATATACTTTTTTTGGCTTTGGTGATGGGCAAGTTATAACTAAAGAAAATCAACATAGATCAACTAATTTTCTAATTTTCTACTTTGATACGAAATTGGTCAGCCATCCATGCACAGCAAAGTTACCTAAAAGGCTAAACTACCAAGATATCTAGGTCAAGCGATCCATATGTGAATAAGTTCTTAAGACACCACCTAGGCATCTACACAGATCATCTAATGACCATTTGGTTTAGATAAATTTTATAAAAAAAAAAGATACTACATCACTAATCCAAACAACAATAATGTAACAGAATAACCTACAACTGACAACAATTGGTCATGATGTCCCAACTATAAATGGATCTTTTACCTCCATTGAGTGCTGTGCAATGCAATATTTTAGTTAAATGAAGAACCCATTATACGAAGTACAAACCAAGGTTTTAAAAAGAGCTCATATACAAGTCAAAGTTCTAAAAACCACAGATGTTTGACCCCAACTATTTTGTAAACTGACTGACAATAAAAAATCTTCTTCCACTACTCATTCTCCTTCCCACCACCATTCCTCTTCCTTTGCTACTTGTCTGTGTCACCACCTGCTGCCCCTTCTGCTTCTGCATAATGACACCTCCAAAAGATCAAATCCTTGAGGATCTAGCAATTTCATTTGCATGTACATTCAATATCTCTTGATGCTTCTCCCACTATACAGTTTTCATATCCTACTAGTAAACAAGTATATTACAAAGCCATTTTTGACTGGGGCTTTTCACATATATTTAATAATATACAAATATAATTTACCCCCAAAATTAACTCTAAAGAATAGATTTGAAATGCACAAAAACTCCCCTGACATTCATCTACAAACAACAGATTAATCTGAAACCAAGCTTCCAGAAGGAACTTGTGCCCTATCTTAAAAATGGGTAACTTTTGTGAAAAATATTGTATTATCATAAATCTTACCCTCCATCAATGGGACACTTGCTAGGTATTAATACAAATGGGTATATCAATTTCATTTTACACAAAATAACAATTTAGCAAGAAAAATATAATTAGCCAACTTAGAGGGCTCTGTACAGAAAAGAACTCTTCTGACACAGTGATGACATGAAAATATATGACACAGTAAACAAGCTACGTTCAGACTTCAGACAAACACACAAATATCATTATGGAAAAGTTGGGAGATCAATGCTTAAACATTAAATCAGCAACACAAGCACCATTTAAAAATAGCTGAAGTCCTACAAGTATTTAAAAGAGAACATTATTTAATACATAACTGTAATATTGTAATTTATTCACTGTTCATAATGAAGAGTGGAAATGACTGCAGGCAATACAGCAGAGCAAGTTATTCTCTGTTCATGACATTGAAGAATTCAGATGCATGTACTCAATAAGAAAAGGATCATTTGATGGTATATCTAAAAGCAATTAAAACAGTAAAATATCAGCATATGCTTGCACAGGTGGCTATAATTTGCAAAGAAAGAACCTGCAAAATAATCTCAAGAAACACAACCTTGAAGTCAAATAATTCCATAGTTGCTCTGAGTAAATCTTTTCTAAGATACAGAATGTCTCTAAGATCACCCTGCATTGTCAATAAAGCTTAAAATAAGTTTGACAATAATATAAGAACAAACGTAAAATGGATCTTAACCATAAATTAACAACAAAAAAAGTCCACAGTGTTCTATTTTATGCAAAGGCAACCAGATAATAGACACACTGAAATATAAATTTTCCGATAAATTTAGCTAATAAGTTCATATCTACCCATATCAAGTACATATTGAACTCCCAAAAGTTATATACATTATAAGCTGCCCAAAATGGTTCTAAAAATGGTTCCTAAGTTTCTACTGCATTTTACAAATCAAACTCGTAAAAGCTATAAGCTAACTTGTTAATATATTTATCCCAACAAAGAATAAGCATATTTATACCTACATGGCAGCATTTTTCAAATATCAAAAACATATAAGATCTCTTGTCATCATATAATAGACCTCCCTGGTGTATGTTATTTGCTGATGAGAGCTTAAGTGAAATTAATTATAAACTTAAGCTATGAAGGTAATCCTTAGAAACTAAAGGTTTTTAATTAAATAGGACTACAACTGAATATATGAGATACAATTTTAGTAATACTATGAATAGACAGGAGAATATAGTTAAGTTAGATAGACAAGAAATTCCTTTTAAGTAAAAGCCTTAGGTATTATTATTCAACAAGATAGAAAGATTCAAGGTTTGCAAAACTGTACAATACCGTTTAGTACGAGCAGTATGTACCAGTTCGCCAACAGACCGACACGCGGACAGCTCGCTACCGAGTGGTATCAGGCTTTTGGCCCTGTATCGAGCGGTAACAATCGAAATTTCAACCGTTACCAACCTGAACCGACTAATACCGATTGATTTCGAGGGTAAAGCACTATCTCATTATATCGTCAGATCCCAATCGAAGCCTCTTTCACAAACAAGCTCTTGCCCCAAAGAAAAAGGAAGGGATTGTCTTGGGGAACCACACACCGATAGTCTACGGTAGCCGAGTTCTGCCTTTTGTCAAGAGTCGATGGCCGGGCAGAGAAGAAAACCCTAGAAATGCATCGGGTTCGAGAGCCAACCACGACCCAAGTGGAGAGAAGAGACCGCCACCACCGACGTCAGCAGGAGCTTCGGAGGCTACCGGAATCGATGAGGTCAGCCGAGCTCTTCTCAGCGTCGATAAGCGTTGGAGAAGAAGAAGCCTAGGAGCAAAGCGCGACGCCATGGCCGCTCAAGGATGCCAAGCAAGGAACACGATGTGATTTAGTGGAGAGCCAACGTGTGGTCCTCGACGAATATGACCCCGTAAAATAAAGTACGAGAAGCATTAGGGAGGATCAAACTAGGGAAATCTTGGTTCACGTCACATTTGGATTAGGCCATGTCATGCTTGAGTCGAACCAAATTGTAGGTGGACCGAGCTATAATCTTGAACCAAAAGCTCTAATTTCATGTGATATTTTATTAGTCGAGATTCATCAGAGATTAATGTGTTATTTTACACATGTCACCCAAGATTCAGATCATAGATCTCGACGAGGTACTAGTCAAGTTTATGCATGAAAGGGGAAGGGGAAGGGGAAGGGGAAGACAGTAAATGATTTTGAGCGAATACGACAGAGCCTACACGACGTAGACACCAAACAAAGCTCATCAAATTCAAAGTTGTCGTATTCTGAAGAATTTTACGGCCAACAGCAATACAGTAATAGTTGGTCATAATTTCCCCGAGCAACAGTATGATATTGAGCAACAGATAAATAGCGAAAGTAGATGTTCTAGCATTCACCACTACATGCCTTAGGAGCTGCCTCGGACACATGTAATTCATAACGATCAACCTACGACTAATGAGATACGGCGTATCAATACACTATGTCGTTCAAGATTGGGTTCAACAAACAAATCATATTGATATACAAATATATAGGATCGAAGGACCCCAATCCACCACCCGTGGAGGCCTAATATTCGTTTTGGTGGTAGAATAAAGTATATCTACACATATGACTACTTAATTAATTTGAATCTTAAAGTTTAAGTTGTATACAAAAAAATCTAACAATTCAAATAATTTTTTTTGTAAACAATTCTATATTAAGAAAAGGACGATTCGAAACGAACCGAAATTGTGAACTTTGCACAAGGCTACTCCTTAAAGTCCGAAAAAGAATATGGCACTATTCTACCTAATTTACATTAATTTTGTTACAATTATACCAAACGTATATTTATTTCTAACTTAAAAACACTATCCTAACTTTTTTTCTATTTTTTAGGCATTTTCGAATGGTTTTATGCCTTTTTTAGGCATATCACTCAACACATTGGTACGGTACGACATTAAAAACCTTAAAAAAATCGATAAAGATATTATTCATAAAGTAAAAGCAGGATGATTAAAATAACGAGGGGCATCAAGAGTCTTCTGTGATTATTGGATACCTTTGAGATTAAAAGAAAAATTTTATAAGACAATTATAAGACCAACAATACTTTATGGATCTGGGTGTTGGATTGTTAAGAAACAACATATACATAAAATTTATGTTGCTGATATGAAAATGTTGATATGGATGTGTGGAGTTAATAGAAAACATGGGGAAAAAGAATACTTTTATTTGTAAACAACTAGATATCATTTCGATAGAAGATAAGATGAGAAAAAATCATTTAAGATGGTCTTGGCATATATACTTAAGAGACCTTCGGATGTAGTAGTCACAAGAGGTGAAATGATTAATATTAGTAACACGAGGAGAGATAGAAGAAGACTTAAAAAGACTTTAATAGAAACTATAAATAAAGATTTAAGTACTCTAAACTTAATTGAGCATATGGTTTTTTACATATTTCAATAGTGACAAAAGATCCATGTAGCCGACCCCAAAATAGTTAGGACTTACGACTTTAATGGTGTTGTTGGTGTTAATCCCTTGCCATCACAATTGAAACATGACTAGGAAAAAAAAATTGGTTCTTGTGTATACCACAAAGAGTACAAGCAACAAAACAATGTACAAGTAGCAAGTAATACCCCTGTTGGTACTAGAACAATATTGGTCCCTGGTCGAACTGGTACATACTAGTGACTCAAAGAGGAAAAGGAAGAGGAGGAAGGTGTATCGATCCCTAGCCCCTATTGATCAGGCGAGGTGGTGTATCAACACATACCAAGCCATATCGATCCCTGGTCGGACTAATGTATCGACAAATACCAATGACTCAAAGAGGAAGGGGTAGTGGAGGAAAAGGAGGGAGGAAGGAGGAGAAAGGGGAAGGAAGAAGATGAGGTGGTGAAGGAAGAGGATGAGGAGGAAGAGAAACGAAGAAGACGAGAAAGCAAAGGGGGCAATGGAGGAAGATGAGGAAGGATAAAGAGGCTGGAGGAAGAGCGAAGAGGTAGGAGGATGAGGAAGAAGAAAAGGAGGAAGCGTACCCGTCGAAGTTCACGACAAGCAAAGGGCAATAGGCGGTAGTAGTAGGAGGCAAAATGGGAGAATAGGGCTTGCATTCACATTAATAAGGCTCATGAATGCGAGCTATAAAGAGTATTAATCAAATATCTCCTTGATGGATCAGACTAAAGCACTCGAAATGAGGGCGATAATGATTCACACTCGAACGAGTATGTAACGCCTATTTCATACCGATTGAGGTAAAACAACGATCCATGATAAATAGTAAACTGCAAAAATAGCAAATGATGAAGTACATACATTAACACCTGCTCGAGAGAAATAGCAAGCGATGAAGTACAAAGTAGACCTGCAATGGTTTTCAACAAGTTGAATATGGTAAGCAAGTACTTATCAAATAATGTAAATTTCTAAAAATTTGCATAATTACATTTGATCAAAAAATTAACTTATGCATTACATCATCCTTGTATCACATAATTAAATAAATAGAAGTTAAGCTTACCAAGTGCAACATTAAAGTCTCTCAATATTGATGTAATTGATCTTTTGAGAAAAAAAAAGAAAATTAAAATAAAAAAATGAACAATTTAACAGCATCAAAATCCCTCCATTACACAATCATCATTTTTTATTTCTTTGGCTGACTACAATTATGATAAAACAGCTAGTTGGAAGGATGGTTAGAATATTACAAACTAAAAGTATACCAACAAGAAAGAATCACGAATGAACCAGTATATAATCAGTACTATATAATCCAGTTGATTTTCATCTTTGTAAATTTTTGTTAAACCCATAATAGGAAGCATATACAATTAATCCGGCGAAGAGTTCAAATATGCTAGTTCTTCTAGCCCTTAATCATCGATGTTAAATATCATATCAGCATTGGTACAGTCTACCAATTCGACCCAATGTGTCATTCCAGATTATTCCATTTAAGTGTCTTTTTCACATCAAGAAATCAAATGCTGCTAGCAACAATAGTAGTGGTAACATTCCATTAGCTTATAAATCTAATTGAAGTGCTAACAATATCATACTATAAATTTTAAAAAAATAACACATGAAAATCATAGTATTGTGTTTCTACTCAACCTTGTTTGTTCCATCATAGTAATTGTTTGATCAAGGAAGAGTAGAAGTCAAGTTCAAACCTCAAACTGAGAGTACCTATTGTCTACTAATTGTGTGCTTAGTTATAAAAATCAAAATTCTGAACATGCATTTATAACATGATTTTAGAAAGCATATCAAAAGAAAACTGTTCCATTAATGAAGAGAAGCGATTAACCATATCTCAGACTTGAGGACCCTGAAATGCTGAAGATGACTTGAGCAGTAATAAAAACTTGACAAATCAAATCAAATTAATATGAAAACATGTCCTATGGCTTTCTTTCCTCTCACTGGGAATGAAATTTCACTATTTGCAGAAGAATATTATGTGGAGTAGTCAAATGTTACTGTACAAAATTTGCCCATTGTGACACCATACATTTATCAAAATTGCTTCCACTAAGACAAAAACATTGAATCAGACAATAAAACAGGAGACAATAAGAAAAGTAACACATTACAATTAAAACAAAATGGGAGAATATCTTGGAGCAAAACCTTCAAGTTTTTATGGGAAATACACTATGAGACCCATATAAAAAGATAAATGGATGAAAAAGTGATAATTCCAAATTATGTTATATTTAGAAAAACAAGCTTTCAGAAATTGACACACGTTGAAGTCATCAAAACATAAAGAAGTTGTATATTTAGCACGAGTATGAATGAGTCAACATAATAGATTAATACAGAATCCTTTAAGGTAACCTCGACATTCAACAGAGTGACTAGTACATGTGAAAAAGAAGAGAACACATACTCTGAAGGCATGCGCTTAAATATCCTCAGGTTCCATACATCTAGAGGCATGACAGCTACACTAACTTGGTCCTGAAACATTAAACCAAAATGTAGATTGGACAAAAAAAGTGACTGTATAAAACATTAACCCTAAATGTAAATTGGACGAGAGAAGTGACTGTATCAAAAAGCATGTGATCTCAAGCTTATCCATAATTGCACAACAACTTACTCTCTTAATCATATTGCCAAGTAGTGTCAAAGCAGCGTCAATCTGCAAGCAAACAACTTAGTTTAGAGATAAAAGCAGCACTAACTGCAAAGCTACCAAGAGAAAAATATCTAAGTGCCAAAGTACCAGCTTAGTTCATTATAGACAGAAGTATTATTAAAAGATGACACTATAAATTAAGTGATGAGAAAGAAAAAACAAAATAGATGGGCCAGAAATGCAATTAACAATATTAGAAAGATAAAACCAATAATAGAAGCATAACTCACAATTGAGGAGAAACTACTAAAAGAAGGTATTCCACGCATCAAACAGCTCCATATATCTTGCCAACCATTTTTAACTAACAAAACCTTCAAAATAAAAGACATCTTGATTCAGTCAAGCTCATAGGAGGAATAACAAAAAAATTTAGCAGCACTATCTTTAACAAACATAGCATGTCATGCATTTAATTGATGAGATTGCTGAAAAGCAACAAGTTTGTTTATATGCACAGAAAACTGACATTTAAACATATGAATTGACATGCACCAAAGCCAAGTTCAGAAAACTGGTATAAAATTAAAAAAGAGAAAAAGACAGGCATCAAACCATCAATAAATTTGAAGGATATCAGCAATAAGCCAAACCAATAATTAAGTGCCAAAAGCCTTTGCAAAAAAAATTTTGAGAGCCAAAAGTTCATAATGCCAAATTGATATGGTGGCTTCTGGAGGCAATTAAGACATACTTGGAATAAAATATTTTGCCAAAAGGAACTATTAATTACAAGAGGTCAAAGTCTTGGTTCTTGTTTGCTCAACTCTATTTCCGCCAAGTTTTGATACTCAATCAATGAACAGGATGTCTACCATTGGAACAAAGAACTCTGATTTTTTTCAAAGAGGCTAAAAGATCAATAAGCCAAATATGATTCTGACGGATAGTATTTTGTTTCTGCTTTGAAATATGTAAAATATTACGCATACTATCTAGCGAGTTATGATGCCAAATTCCCTAAGATGTCAATAATAGAATAAAATTAAGCCAAGAGAGTAATGTCAATTCTGTAAAGATGATTTGGACAAGGCCCCATCGTTTTTTGATTCTTTTATTATTTTAACTGGACCACCCAAAACGGGGTGGTCCACATATGGGACCATTCCCGGAACGGTAAGAACCACATATCGGACAGTACAGCAAACATTGCTAGCGATTATTGAGTGAGTACAAACATATGTAAAAGGTCTAAAGATGATCTAACTTGCATCATAAATCAAGATCATTATTAGCTTGACTAGCTAGCACCTTCAGACTAATTCTTTTGCTTTCTAAAATCAATTTTATTAATCTGGTTTCTATTTGCATATGGTGTGATTGCAAGGATCTAATTCAGTAACTGTTGAACAAATTCCATGCAGAACTGTATGAAGTTATACTAAGCAAGAGTCACCATTAACCAGTTATATTCAAAGCATGCTGGGAGAGTTACACTGTAATCCATGACAGAAAGCTTATTCGGAACAAAGCATGAAGAAAAGCTGGCAAGTACATACCAATCAGGAACCTTATATGACTACAAAAAAAGAGACAATTCCTTCTGATTGTCCATTACTTTACATCCGATTGGAACAAACCAAATAGTTCAAACATATACTATTTGTGTCAATGATTAAACTAAATTGCACAACCTAACTAGAGATGATTTGATGCATTAACAAAAACAAGCCTTAATGTCCCAACTACTTTGGGTTCTAGAGATTATCACATTATCTGGACAAAAGTGACATGACCATTACGAGTTCCTTAAACCTGAGATGGGGGTTTCACAAATATCTCATGATAGTTCATCGCCTCTTCACATATTTCCTCAAGCAGTTTATACTTCCATGCATGTAACATGTAAACTAATGCAAACACAAACAGAATATTCATTTTAAGACTGTGCACATGTTACATGGGATTATTATCAATCTTCTAGGCTCTAGCATCTCCATTCTCTGTAACAGCAATTTTATTTCTTAGAAGATTAAGAACTACTCTCTATCCTTTCATTTTTATCCTTTTTTTTTCTCCTTTATCGTAAAAAGTAATCGATGAAAGACACTGCAACAATGGTGGCTGACAGCAAATGCAGCAGTAGAAATGCCTCGTTTCTTTCATAGTCATAGTCGCCAGCCTCTTTTTTGTCTTTCCCTCATTTCAACTGCCCTCTTTTTTTTCATCCCCTCTTTCACTATAACTGGTTAAAATCAACCAAATCGAGTTGCATTTGATCAGTTCTAGCCATCTTTGACTAATTTTTGCAATTTCAGGCAAAGAAATCGACCAAAACGAGAATGACCTGGGATAATACTTATATGAAGTGAGTATCTGAATTGGCAGATACCACGAACAATAGGTGGATGTTCCATTTAGCCTGTTTACCCAAGGCACTCCCTTCTTTAAGCCAATCACCAGTATGCCATTGACCAAAGAGTCCAAATTTTAAATCCAACTTATGCTGAAAAATATCAAAAACTGATCAACTAAACTGACAGACAAAGAAAATATGAGATAACTCATCAAATTGAGCACCGCACAGCAAACAAGGCTAGGTGTCCATAATACCAAATGCAGCAATATACTGAGAAGTAGGCAGCTTTGAATGTAATAGTTTCCTGCAAAAATAAGCCACAAGAGGAATAACAGGAATCTTCCATAAATGCATCCAATCAGATGTTACATTTAGCCTACCATGGTTCTTTTTAATGTTGATTATGTTGTTTACTAAACCAGGAGATTTCACGTGTGGCAAGATTGGAGCAATGTAAATCTTGTTTATATGCTTTGCTAGAGTGGCAAATGAAGGTTTTGGCTGTATTGCTATTTGCTTATTTATTATAAATATTAACTGAGCTCTATATCACTGGAATTGAAGTAAATAATCAAATATAATGTCACTCAGCTATAAAAGTTGGGCCACACATGGGCGTCAAATGTGATGCCATACTATGGTGAGTGAAGGAATAAAGAAACATCTAAGAAATATGACAAAATGCAAGAAAGACAACCTCATTTGAAGTGAACGATGTGCTGTTGGAAGGCTCTTCATGAAGGTAGAATTGGAAAACAGCTGAAAATTCCTGCAATGCCCTTGAAAATGCTTTTAAAGTTAAATTCGAAAATAAACTGTATAAATTCATATAATCCAACCAAGTATAATTCAACATCAAGATATAACAAAAAAAATATTAAAAACAAAAGATGATTCTTGACATTCAAGAACAATTACCATGTCCCAAGGATTAAAACTTATGGTAAATGACATCCCTTTTAAAGAACAAAGAACCAACAACACGTAAGGGCACAGATGTGTCTAAAGATGGCAAAATATGATCAACTCTGTCATGGTGGTTTATGCCAATGCACTTTCTATGTGACTTGGTAATTGACCTGCTGATAGCCTGATACAGCATGACACATAATAAACAAAGAATGGCTTAATAATGCCCTGTCTGTGATCAAAACATGTTGGACACCAAGAATGTCAATCCTTGCAATGCAAGGAAAAGTAAGGACACCTCAGACAATTCGAGTTAAAGGTGTCAGGGGCAAGACTAAAGAAAAGCTGGAAGTCATGATTTCCTATGGAGTATAAGTGATCCAGGCTATAGTTACACAAAATGCAGAAAAGATTTAAAAAATGGATAGTTGGAAATAAAGAAGCCTACTACAATAATACATAAGAACCTTTATACCCATTAAATGGTGAACAATCATAACTGTGTGGAACTGATAAGATCACATAGCATACCGTAAAAGCCAAAGAAGTGCATCATGTGAATGTAGAGTACCTGAACCACTCGATATCCTGAAAAATAGAAAGAACAAGCAATTTAGGCTCTAGCATTATTAAAGGCAATTGGAAATTAAATTAAACACCAACAGGGAGGAGCCAAAAAACAAGCATGAGCATTCACTTGTAACCAAATGAAGTACTAACAAGTAACAATCACTAAAAAACAACATTTAACCTCAAGATGCACTAACAATACATATTCACTTGAGGCAAATTATGTGAATCGCTGATTATTAAAATAGAGAAAAAAGAGTGCAATTTCATGAAGTCACATGTCAATGAGCGAGCAGACCTTTTAAACTTTTATGTGCCTGAGAATTTTTAATTATAGCTATCAGAGTACCTTCTTAAACTTTCACCAGCACCTTCAAACCAATAGATTAATAGAGCCTTATCTAGTCGAACTCCATAATGATGAATAAAGAAGGCGAAGGCCCCATTCCTGTAACATAAGACAAAATTTATACTTGAAGAAATTGTTTGTCTATGACAATTTCATATTAGTATGCATCGGCTTCATGTATATGAACCTCGCTGAACACTAGCTCAACAAAGTAAGCCACAAATGACACCATTCAATATATGAAACTTGATAGAAACCAATTCAATCAAAATAATAACCTACCGAAACACAGCAAGCAAGCATATGTTAAACATTTGGTGTAGCATTAATCAAACACAGAAAAGCTGATAGTATGATTCAATATCATGAAATTAAACCATGTACAGAGAAGCAATCCTAATTAGACAAAATAAAAGACATAGCACAGAAGTTGCAAGAGAACAGAGCATATTTTGATCGAATTAGTCTAACACAAGCAGGTCTTCCAATGCACTTATCTTGAGCCAAGTTATTTTTAAGAAAACAATGCAGAATTGGCACCGGAATTGGCACCAAATTTAGACAAACCTATTTGGATGATTAGCAGCAACTTATATTTTGTCCATATGATCACGCATAATAATGAACTACCGCATTAAAGATGAAGGTCAGAAAGGAAAAAAACAACAGATTTAAAACTTTAATCTTTTTTCTTAATTTTACAATGTCTTGCCGAGCTACCATGATACAAATATGTCTGCAAAGTACCTACACAGGGAACGAGTACATGCCCGTGCAACATACCTAAATGCCATGCACTTGGACGTTGGAACAGAATGTCACGATTGTAAAGAACAAACAGTAAAGAGTTGGAGTCAACACATAATTAGCACACAGCACAACGGTGATTTGATTAAATTGCAGGAGACTTGTAAATTGTAATGTCAAATTTCTCTTGGTTAGCACAGGCTAGCAGATGAGAGATGCTTCAAATGGTACAAGGAACTCAAAATGAAAGGTGAAACAATCTCACTGCTTTCCCAAAAAATGATACATATGTGTATATACATACATATACATATAATAAAGAATATGGTAAACAAGCATCTAGGCCATCGGCATATAAGTTACCAGATCCAGGAACCTTTGATAAGGCCATCTTTTAAACGTACTGCAGCATGCTCCATCTTCAACCGTTTTACATTACATGTTGATTTACTATTAATTTTGCAAACCTGTAAGAATATAAAGTGTCGCAGACAGCAAAATTTTGGCATGATTGAAACCAATTCAACAATGACAATTAGTAAAAATCATCAGAGACTAAATGCCTGATAGAAAACAGTGGCTGCAAGCTCCATTAGGTGTTGCTGAATGCTTCCCAGAGTTCCAAGCTTATCCTCTCTAGATATATCATTCCTGAAGTTAATTGAAACATAAGCAAGCAATAGAAGGCTGAAGATTGCCAACTAGAAGAATAAATAAGACTTACCAA
Source organism: Musa beccarii (assembly GCA_024322285.1). NCBI lineage: Eukaryota > Viridiplantae > Streptophyta > Magnoliopsida > Zingiberales > Musaceae > Musa > Musa beccarii. The sequence goes on along the minus strand of CM044395.1, from coordinate 58,458,017 downwards.
AGAACTTCTGAACCAACATTAATGCCTTGGTCAAGTTCCTTGACAATAACATCAAGTAATTGCTCTATTATCTGAGTTCCTTCAGACAGATACCGTATTAGCTTTAGCTGAATTCTTGCAAAATTAATCAAGGAACCCTGCAAGTTTTTCCATGTTTAAAGTTAATTTATTACAATACCAGAAGTAAGACCAATAATAACTGAAAATATCTCAAACAAATAACCTTTAGCCCTTGATCATGAGAAGTAAACCAACACCTGAACATTATATCCTGTACAGCAAAATGAATCTCCATGGCCTGATTGCCAAGATTTGGGCCATCTCTTAACAAGTACGTATTCAGGCATTCCACGAGTTTCCGTAAAATCTTTCCCTCATTCCTGACAAAGCTACAAAAATGTAAGACATTTCACAATTTCCAATACTTGCTCTCATCTACAATACTGCAAAGGACAGAAAGAATCAAGGGCAATAATTTTTAAAGCCGATCATCATCGCACATAATCCTACACAAAGAGCCATGACAAAGGAGAATAATAAAATAATACAAAGATCATAAACTGAGAAGATATTGTTTACCGAATTTTTGAGAAGATCTTAATGAATCCCTTCACAACATCCTCCCGAATATTATCTGGATAATCACCAGGTGGGTTTTCCAAAAGGACATGAAGAATCACTAGACTGCGGAAAACATCCTCCTTGGAACTGGTATGACCAGTATTCGTATCTATTACAGTACCTAACTTGCTGATGTATAGTACTACTAGATCTGCTTGCAGAAAACATGAATGCATCACTAGCATACAAGATATTTCTGAACATTTGCCGTAAAGAGTTGCATGAGCTGATCGAAAAGACACAAACCAGAATAAACCCGCTTCCTCATTTGATAGCGGTACTCTCTAACAGTTAGAAGATGTCGAAGAATGCTGCTGTACTCCGACTGCAAGCTAGGAATATCCTTTATAACATCCCATATATGACTGAATAGCACTTTAACGACAGAAAGCAAAAGAAAATTTCTTCCTGCAAAAATTTAATTCAAATTTTGAGTATGCCAGAAAAATATGCCAAGCATCCACATGGTTCCAGGACAATAACAAGGACATGCTTGGTACAAGTCACCTCCACCGACATGCAATGGCAAAGATAAATGTTGGCCAAGTGGGCCACACTGCAAAAAGAGAAAAAAGGCGGTGTCTCCAATGTACGGGACTCTTGCCAATGTGATATCTGAGGCAAGGGGATCAATGTACGCAACCATACACTTGTGAGGCAAAACGGTCGTTTCCACCACCCAAACTCTAGTCATCCAAGTCGTGAAGAAGCAACCTTACATTGATGCCAAGGCTCAGCCTCAAATTCCCACTAACAAGTGGACCCATGGGCCTCTGTGCTTTTACATAAATTTCTACTCAGAGATGACCCCTTTCCGATGACTCCCAAAGTCTCTAATCCATTCCCTAAGTACCCAGACTCATTACAGCAACTAATTTAACTATGACTAAAGTTAAAACTTCTAAATGATCCATAGCTGTCCCATACTTCCAATAGATTTATGTTTGATACTCCACAACAAAGGTTTTCAAAATTTATTGATCTGAAATATGAAAGTTCAATAAAAGCTCAACAATTCTAGTTACAAAAAAAAAGGTTACAATTATCTTTTGTATCGATTTGATCATCACTAAACTATTTCTCTTATCTTGACAAAAAAAATTGTGGATACATAAATGATGATTACATCTTTGCCCCCTCAAAGCCTTCACTCTGCCTTTACCAAAATGTACAGTCATTGATACAGATAATAGTATAGTTGGAGAATGCATGTTTATAACAAAGTATAAAAACCCTATTGCCAAACAACAAAATCAAAGCAACCAATGATGCATCAGACTGAATGAATCACCTTGACTCACTAACAAAGAAATTGCTGTGTGGATATGTAAGAGAATTTTTATCCCTTTTACTAAGGAAATGCATGTAAGTTGAACATCTGATTCACAAGGAATATCATTTGACAAACAGCAACAATCTCAGAGGTCCAGTCAATTTGACTAAAGCCCATAAACGGAAAAAAAGTCTGGGAATAGTAAGAAGATACAAATCTTGGCAGGCGTAAAATAAATGCTCACAGGTGTTCATTCAATTGAAAGATTTATAAAATCATGGAGTTTGTCATTCTAGAAATTTCATAATCTTCTTTTAAAATGAACATTAGCATGAACCTTGTATATTCAAGATCTGATATTAAGACTAATATGCACCTTCAAACAAAAAAGTATTCTTTCTACAGTTTCTTTCTTCCTGAATTTCATTACTTAATTCCAAACACTAGATTGTACTTCTATTTTAGCATGTTCAAATACCATAAGCTCCAATTCTACCTGAAAATCAGAAAGCAATACGGGCCATATTACTGCCCAAGGGCCAACTTTGGAAGTGCCTACCACCACCTGAACTATGCGATCAAGTACTCTATAGCTTTTTTTTTCCATGGGTTGCTACTATAATGCATGGGGTCCCTAGTGCTTTATTTGCACAATCTCTCTGTTCAAAGAACCTAAAAGGTTTGGCAAACCAATGAACCTAGTAAACTAGCAAATCAATCAAAAAACACAACGCTTACAAGGTGTAACTGTTCTTCCAAATTGGCTGTTCAGGATTCAACTCTGGATTTGACACATCAGTCTGGCCAAGGGCATTGCTGCAGATCTAATGAAATCTCAAATGTGAAAGATACATGCTGAGAAAAACAACAAAGAAATCATTTGGAACAAAAAATAAATAAATAATTCCTCGTGACCAACTTATTTATACATACAGATGATATTATACAAACTTGTGAATGTGACACATAAAGTGAAAATTTATGTTTTATATACATGATGCATGGACACAGACATGAACAAAATCCACGCAGAGAGAACAGATGAGCAGCATGTCTAAAGAAGATAGAAAGGAAAATTGATAGGTCAGAAACAAATTCAAATATGCCCACTTATTTCTCGCTAACATTACCATGACTAGGACACTGACTATCTCAAAAAGAAAAAAAAAAGTCTGGACAACTAAAATACGGATGATAACCGTTACACAAGATACCAATTTGGGGTCTAGGGAGCGCCAATCTACACAGTTTGGGAGGAGAACTGAAAGAAGATGGTGTATAAAATATAGCAAAAAGCCTTATTCAAATGCTTGAGTGAATGTAAAATATATCACTCCACAATCTTAGGAACATAAATACGATGCTATTCTTCACCTAAGCTGATCATACTGTTCACAAAAGATAACTGGACCATTAAAGAAGATGAATGATCTGGAACCATTCTTCTATACCTGAAAGCTTTATATCTTCTGCACATTGGATGCTACTTCGCAAAGTCTTTGCAAAGATTAACCTGGGAGGGCGTTTCTTGCTTGCAGAGACCTCCAACGAGATGCATTTCATGAGCAACGTGATGAGAAAAGGCCATGTTTCAGCTGCCAGTATAAGCAAGAAAATAATTATGATACAAAAGATCAAATCCTTCCTTTTCTTCTGTCTTCCAATTCAAGGAAACTGAAAAATCTAGTATAACCAAAAACAACACAGTCCCTCTGCTTCTGCTATGCCTTCTCTTTCATATACTATAAACTTAATACAAACGAAACAAAAACCAAATCCTCCATTTTCGCCACCTCTTTAATTCAAGAAACAGAAATATCTAGTATAACCCTGAAGAGACACAAACATCAAAACCCTTCCGTTACGTTTACAAGAGACAAAAGTCTAGTATAACCTAAATCCATACGGGGATCAAGTCCCTCCGCTTCACTATGTCTTCCGACTCAATAAACAGAAAATTCTAGTATAACTTAAACTAGATACAGAGATCAGATCCCTTCCCTTCCGCAAAGCATTCTAGAAATCAAGAAATGACATCAAACGATAAAGAGCTTCGCCTTGTGTTCCGATCCAAGAAACGGAGAGTTATGGTATAACCCTAAAACTTACCGGGAGGGATTGAATCCGCCTTAATCTTGGCGGTGTTATGGCCGAGGAGCTTGCAGAAACCAGCCGCCCTCTCGCCTTCCAACCAGCTATTCAACAGTTTCACCCCTTCCTAAATGTTGGGGCGAGAAAAACATCATATAACAAAAAAAGGATCAAGAAAAGAAATGAAAGAATCAGTATAGGGAAAAGGTCACCTCTCGGGCTTTCGCTTTATCAGACGAGAGCTTGGAGATGATTTCTTGGACGTCCCTCGAGGTCGCCATGACTCCACCGATGATCTCCTCCTCCACCAATGGCGATCGGGAGACGAGGGTGATGGTCTGCTTAGGGATCCTACGAGGGCGACAAGAGAGCGGGCCGGCAAGGATGAAGTGGGAAAAAATTGGAAGGTGGTGTACTCCAGGGTTTAAAAGTTATTGGACTCGTCGCATAAGGAGACTTTAAATACATGAGATATTTTTGGGGGGACAAAAAAAGCATATTACCACTACTGCCCATGAAGAAGAAACGCAAGCAGCCATGTCTGCCGAGGTCGTCGACGGCACGAGCTCTTCACGTGCCGATGAAGACGCCTGCCTCCGTCCGCCAAGGACAACTCCGGGCGACGGCCCCGCCCGATTCTAACGATCGAACAACAGCGCACCCGGGTCTGGGCGAGCGTTCGTGATGCCATCGCTTCCTACGGCGGGCTGCGGTCACGTGAGGAATCGACCCTGGGACTCATGGGTGGAGCGCGAGAAAAAGAAAGGAGGGGAGTGGGCTTCATCGCTCTGATCTTGGAGGAGGGGATGGGAGATAAACGATCTTGGGCTCCGATGGCTCTCATCTTGGAGTAGTAGTGGGGCCACACTATGCGATAAAACGACGTAATCTTGATCTCGCTTGTAAAACCATGGGTCTCATTCGATCAAAATTGGAATTTGAACTAGAATTAGAATCAGAGCCAAATCGATATAGTTTCGGTTTCGGTTCAAGAATTGATCAATCAATGCAGTTCCGATTTCAATTCAATAATTGATTATTTCGATTCAGAACCGATTGAATCATTTACATTTTTTTTTATCGAACCGAAATATATAAGATATGACGACCCGAAGAAGAAAGGAGGAACTCAAACCAACATAATCTTCTTTTTTTCTCACCCACTGCAGCTAAACATCCATGGATGGCTCTGGCGGTTTCGACTTTAGATTGCAACCTAGCCATACTGCACGAGTTGCCATTAAACTACGGACATGAAAACACCGTGAGGTGGGTAACCTTGATCCATCCAACAAGAAGACAAATGGTTTGCATTTGTTCGAGGATAGCTCGACACAATTAAAACAATAGCATTCGCTGTTCTTTCATGTGGTAGCGTTGCCCGAACGACTACAGTGCGGAAGGGGCAATCCTGCGATCAATTTGATCCTCTTTTCTCGCATGATGATGTATCAGCTAAGCAGTAATCTACCGTCGTTACGACATCGATCATGCAAGAACAAGGTTGGTCTACAGATGCTTTCCTTCGCGCGTTGCTCGAAGAAAGCATGTTCTTATGGCTTGATGCGGATGTACCAATTTGCATATGGGTATCCTTTTCTTTCTCCTCGCACCCGAAGCTTCGCATAACATCGTCGTAAACCATGTCGTGAAACATGCTCGATGCACGTAGATGCATGATTTCAAGAGCAACACCTGTTTTTTATTTTTCAAGACTTTAGCTGCTACATTGATATGGAACGGTGTCCTCAAGAACAAACTCTTGACATGATTTAACTCACGATAAGCTCAAATGAGAAGTATTGAGGGCGTAATGTGCTTATCAAGTAGGGACTCAAGTCACGACGTAACTCGCTTCTCGTGCGCTCCAACACCAGATATGATGATTTAAATGGATCTAATTATTTATTTTTCTTCTCATATAGAATGCTTTATGTTTATTAAACAATATTTTGACTTATACATGTGCATATTCTATATATATATATATATATATACATATATATATATATGAATTCTCAAAAATCCATTTTTTTAGATTTTCTTGAAAAGTATCATCCATTTTTAGAATTTCATAATAATGTTATTTTTTTACTTTATACCTTAGAATAACCTCACCCACCTATCAAGTTTCACTTTCTTTTCCTATGGTCCGGTTATTCTTTTTACACTATGTTATAGTGTTTTTAGTAATATAAAAAAAACATTACGAATACAATACACGATGTTACAATCTTTTATATTGTGTTATAATTTTTTAGTATTTTTAAAGTATTATAATATAATATAAATATTTTTATAAAAATTATAAAAAAATATTTTATATTTTTATATAATATTATAATCGAACCAATTAGATTAGTCCATAAGAAACGAAAGAGAAAAGAGAGAGAAAAAGGGTGCATGGTAACTATCAGAATGAAAGGTCTTTCAAGCATTAGGTTAAAAAAAAAAGTCACTGTTAAAAAATAAACGAAGACACTTCCTAGAAAAAAAAAATCTAAAAAGAAGAATATTTTCTGAAAATTCGTCCTACATATACGGGGATGAGTTTTTGACAAAAAAAAAAAAATCTCATTTAGGATCGTTCACTTTTTGATTTTCTTGTAATCATAATTTGAAAAAGGTTATAATATTTTTGGTATCTTAAACTATACAAAAACATTACAATCGAACAACAAAACATTAATCACAATATAAACTAACTTATCATCCGTGCGGTTTCAAGCATATATTTTTTGTTACTTTGGGAATAAAAATATATTTAAAATTTTAACTTCCATGTTTTTGTCACATGTATAAAAATATTATAAATCTAAGCAACATACAATACAAATTAATTTATCATCGTGGGTGTGAGATTTCAAATAGGACCTAATCATGTTAAAAAAAGAAAAAAAACGATGAAGTTACGATGTTTCACACCCGTAAAAAAATGTTTTTTTTAAAAAAAAAAGAAGTGAGGTTGATTTGGGACATTAATTGAGAAAAATGAAAAAGGAGAAATGAAGGTTTTGTTTCGTATTTGCCAATTGTTTTCGATCAGACGGCGAGGGGAAGGAATGCAATCTCGACAAGCTATTCTTCTTTTTCTTTGGAATGGCCGTGGATCGCAATATTTCCTTGGCATGAGATAAAGAATACCGTCCCCACGTCCGTCCGTCTATCCATCCGCTGAGGCCACGGTCACAAAAGAGAGCCGGAGAAAGGGAAAGAGAGAGAAAGAGAGGGAGAGAGATCCGGATGGGTCGAGCGTTCGTGTACGTGATACTCGGCGGCGGCGTCGCCGCTGGCTACGCTGCCCTCGAGTTCGCGCGCAGGGGAGTCCCCCACGGCGAGCTCTGTATCATCTCCGAAGAAACCGTGAGTCTCTCATCGCCCAGTCTTCTGTCTTCTTCTGGTTGCCCCATTCCCCTATCTCCTTCCCCCGCAATTCCTTCTGGATATTCCGCTATTCGATTGTTATCCTTTGATGTGCTTGTTTTCTTTTTTTAAATTTTCTTTATGATTCGGTATCGATTGCTTATTTTAGCCCTCTCGAGGATTTCTTTATGACCATTCGTCGGATTGGTTTGGGATTCGTGTGGAAATCGAGTTATCTTCGAGATGATGATATTTCTTTTTCTCTCAGACGTGGATTGCTCGGGTTTGTCGAATCCCCAACTCGATATTGATGCTTGGGGATTGGAATTTTTGGTTTTGAGGAATGAAATCATTTGTTCTCCTTTTGTTCCACGCCGTCGACATCATGTGATAATTAACAGTTGATTATCGAGTGTTTGATCACTCTCTGTTTCCTGGATTCGACTCGAATACAATGTAGAATTTATGACTCGAATTCTGATCGACTTTTGTACAGGTCGCACCTTATGAAAGGCCTGCATTAAGCAAAGGATATTTACTTCCAGAAGGTATCGGTCATGCTTTCCCTACTTATATTATTGTATCGGAATTGTACATAAAATAGCCTACTTACTGTTCTTTCATCACCCTAAAAATACATGTTTTTGGTTCTGGAGCTCCGATTTATTACTAGAGGATGTTCACTGTTATTCTAGTAGTTCCAAACTTAACAAGTCAGACCAGACCTCCATCCATATAAAACAAAAAAGCCAGATAGTTATCCTGCACGGCGAGTGTTATCTCAAACTGCTCCAGGGGTTTCTTTTAGAAACTGTATCATCCCGGCAGGGGGAGGCCATGCAATTATATGTAGCTGCCTTTACATTCTTCTCTCATGATCTTTGACATACTGCTTCCTGCCCTTTCTCTCTTTCTCTCCTTTTGTGTCCTTTCATCTACTTATGGAGTCTATGCTTAAAAGAAGGGGAGTCAAGGCCAGGCATCTCATTCAGGATAAGCTCAATCATGTTGGTTCTGACCTGGCTGATTCATGCTTATGCATCCCTACTACATTCTGACACCTGTTTGCTTTTCCAACTTCTACATGATACTTAGTGAGCCTTCAAGTTTTGGGTTGGTGATGGGTTGATGATTGCTTGGATAGACATACTATACATACCCATACAAGCAGGCACTCACAACAATAGTGATAGATCTACGCCATCCTGTCTATTTGTAAGGGCATCAGATGGTGTTTCAAATGGCTTAACATGTTCAAATACCTGTTATGGATGTAGTAGTGTTATTCCTATTGATGAACATGTAATTTTCTCATCAACATTATCTTAGCAGAAGAGAGTCCCTTAAGTGATATTGCAGGTTAGTTTGCGAAGATACTCATCAGAATTATTTATTATGTTTACCCGCCGGTCAGCATTCAGCGTTGATATCATGTTATATACATTCAGTTATTTTTATCCTTATTTTTTATCTGCATATTTGTGATCGTTGTACAATTTTGGCTATTGGCAGCCCCTGCACGCCTGCCTTCATTTCATACTTGTGTGGGTGCTAATGATGAGAGATTGACACCAAAATGGTATAAGGAGCATGGTAAATTGCTTTTTCCTTTTATTTACTTTTCTAAGTCCAATCATTACGAAAGTTTTTACTGTCTTTCCTTTATTCTGTCAAGAATTTTCACAAACTGGGAAGGTATGCTTTCATCATTTCGATTTGCTTGCTTAGAGACAACAACCTGCATTTGCGTTGCAGTACATAGAACAACACATGTCTACAATACTATGGATCAGTATTTATTAACTTTTCATGTTTATGCTTTACATATCCTGTATGGCACCAACATCCAGATGCATTAAGTCCCAAATATTTGGGGTCATCTACATCGGTCATCGACATCTATCTTCTCCCATAATTTTGCTCCAGGCTCCAATCATTCTCTGATTCAAAAGCCCTCATATTGTTGTCCAACGTCTTCTTAAATTTTTTCTTATCCTGTCTTGCAATGAATTAGCCCTTGTTGCTGTCATGTTACGGTATATGCAATGCATCCCAAATGTTGTTAAATCCACTTATTATCATACCCTTAGACATGCTAACCTATGTTGATATAAAAGGGGGTACATGGAATCCTAATCAGTTTCTTCTTCTACAACTTTCCATCTACGATGCACATCATCTTTCTTTTTCTGAATATACAACCTGCATCTCTATGTGGACTTTTTTTCTGCGTGCACACTTAAAATATCTCTAAAATGACTTTGCAAGAGATCTGTTGTTATTTAGTTAATCTCATTGTAACTTCTGAATGCAATTTATTGTTTTGATCTGCTAGGCATTGAACTTGTTCTTGGAACCAGAGTCAAGTCTGCTGATGTGAGGAGGAAGACATTGATCATTGCAACTGGTGAAACTATAAGTTACAAGATACTCATAATTGCAACAGGTGCTCGGGTACTGAAATCTATATTCAGTATTTGGATTTTGAACCCTTTTTGCTCCATAATTTCATAGTATTCCATGAATCATTTAGTCACATCATGAACCGGTAGCTGCAATTGAAATGCATATATTGTTTACAGGCTTTAAAACTTGAAGAATTTGGAGTGAGGGGATCAGATGCTGAAAATGTTTGCTATTTGCGTAATTTGGCTGATGCAAATAGGCTTGTGGCCGTAATGCAAGCATGCACTGGTGGGAACGCTGTTGTTATTGGTGGTGGTTACATAGGAATGGAATGTGCTGCAGCATTGGCTACAAATCGAATAAAAGTAACCATGATTTTTCCTGAAGCACATTGCAGTAAGTATTGATTCATTCTATATCACATTTAAGTGCATTGGACACAGCTAAGCTGCATTTGTTGATCATTGCTGCAATGATTTTGCAGTGGCTCGTCTGTTTACACCGAAAATTGCCGAGTTTTATGAGAATTACTATAAGTCAAAGGGGGTTAAATTTATCAAAGGAAATGTCCTGACATCGTTTGAAAATGACTCGGAGGGAAAGGTAATATCTGGTGTGTTCATCACATCTGTTTTTCGTTTAATCAAGTATACTAAGTATACTTATCCAGGGATTTAAAATGCTACTATATGTGGTATTTTATTTTGGGTGCTGAATTAGGGATACAGAATGAATAATGAGATATGCTACTTGTGATTTATATGGTTTATGGATTCAATTCTGGACGATTGCCAGAGACCTGGATTTGTTTCTAAAGATGTACTAGTTGTACCATTGGTTTACTATTGTCCAATAAATCACTTCTTTAACTAGCGTCTCTTCTCCTTTCTACTGAAAGCAGTTTGGGGTGGTTAACAAATGATGATCTACCTGTGGCTGCACTTGTTCGTCAAAGGGAGGAATATTTCCAGTTGGCTGTTGTCATGTAGGGTGCATATATTTTGAAGATGGCTTTGTTATGCTATACAGGAATCATTTTGTTAAATCCATTAAATAATAACCATATGCTGCTTAGTAAGATCTTGATTCAGAGCTGTTTCAGACAGAACGATTTATGGGTTATTTTTGTTCACGAACTTTGTTCAAAGAGACTGCACACTTATCTGTCCTCAGTGAAGTGTTGATCTGGCTATATCTCTCTTTGCAGGTGAAAGCAGTGATCCTTAAAGATGGTACCTGTCTTCTGGCTGACATGGTTGTGGTGGGTATTGGTATCCGTCCAAATACCGGTCTTTTTGAAGGTCAACTACATCTGGAGAAAGGTGGGATTAAGGTCAACGGACGAATGCAGACAAGCAACACCTCTGTTTATGCTGTTGGCGATGTCGCTGCTTTTCCCGTGAGGCTCTTTGGTAATGAGGTCCGCCGCCTCGAGCATGTTGACTCTGCTCGGAAGACTGCAAGGCACGCTGTTGCGGCCATCATGACACCCAAGACGATAGGTGATCTTGACTATTTGCCCTTCTTTTACTCGAGAGTTTTCACACTTTCTTGGCAGTTCTATGGAGACAATGTTGGAAACGTCATCCATTATGGAGATTTTAATAGTGGGAGATTCGGTGCCTACTGGACCAATAAGGGTGTGATTGTTGGGGCTTTCCTTGAGGGTGGAAGCAGAGAGGATTATGAAGCCATAGCCAAGGCTGTTAGGTTCAAAGCGCCCGTGAAAGATACCCATGAACTTGAAAGCGCAGGGCTTGAATTTGCTTTGAGAGCGAGTCAGCAGGCAGCCCCAGACGGTGGACTTCTCGTGGAAAGATTATCGTATACACGATATGCCACAGCTGGTGTTGCTGTAGCGCTGTCAATTGCTGCTTTTGCTTACTGGTATGGGAGGAGGCGCCGTGTATGGTAAGGTAGAAGGTGCAAAAAGTGGTATAGTTACCCCGTATACTGCAACATATGGAAGCTTCTTCTAGCATAAAATTCATATTCCTTGTACCATAACGATCGCCATATGTCTGAACAACTACATTGTTATGTAACAATGCTAGGCCAACATATTCTAATCTATTATCTTTCTTTCCTGCTTACACATTCTGGGCGTACTCATCGATTGCTCTGCATTGTTTGTTCGTATAACTGTTGCGTTTGTTTTGCACGTATAACTTGTTTACACCATTGTCGTAGGTTGTTCCCCTTTTTTTTTTTCCCCTTAAAGTGATGAGTTTTTATGAATTGCATTAATCATATGTGAAATGCTTATATTTGAGTTACCTTAGCGTACGATCAAGTTTATTTTGGCGTATTGATCAAGTTTATGGCGTATTGATACGGCTGGAGGTGGGATTTTAGTGGGCTGTAAGTCATCAGGAAGTCCTCAGTCACCTCATGTGTCACTTGATAGTTAGCATAATTAGCCCCAACTTTGTCGATTAGAAAGTAGGGTTCAACATATCAAGATATATATCGATTTGAGGGCCTATGCCGAGCGTTACATGATCTCGTATTGTTCGATATGAGATTTGTACCAATCGGTAATGATCGAATTCCGATTGTTATTAACTTGTATTGATCGATAATAATCAAATTTTGACTCATCGATTAAGGACTAAGAATGTCCTGTTTCAAATGATTAATTTAACCATTTGAATCATATATAATGGATTTTAAACCTTTACCTCTTCCTCTTACAAATCATTTTACTCTCAACTCTTTAACTCTCTTAAACTTTTTCTTATTCACATCTCTCATTCTCACATTTTCACTTTCTTAAACTCAACAAAATTATAAATTATGGATTAGATCAAATTTGATAGATCAATTTGGAAGGAGTAAGAGAAAAAAAATACTCTAATCAAGAAGAACTAAAGAGATTCAATCGTTAGGTGACGAAATACCTTCTCAAGCCTGCAAAGGCAAAGGCGCAAATGAGAAGACAAATAACATCAATCACACTGATAGAAAAAATCAAGTTCGGTGACGAAATACCTAATTTCAGAATTAAGTTCGATTGAAAAGATCCTGATTTAACACCTATTGAGTCCCATTGTTCTTTTTGGTGATAGAATAATATATATCCATAAATATATTATTTGATTCATTTGAATCTTAAAATCTTAATTACTTAAAAATCTAATAATTAAATTATTTCTTTATAGATAATTTAATATTAATAAAAAGACGATCTGAAATACACTATAAAGCTACTACTTAAAGTCCAAAAAAAAAAATATTACTATTCTTTCCTAATATAGATTATTATACTAAAATTATATTAAATTTTTTTGAAATCATTTTTGATAATTTTATGACCGTAAGATACTGACACGCAATATAACAATACATACCGTATTGATAATTGATCAACACATTGGTATAAACCAATAAGATGAACCTTGTTAGAAGGCAAAGACGAGTGCCTTAATTAGATCAAATCTGAGTCATCACTAATAATTTCAACATGCAGTGTCTTTGGCTGCACACCATTTCTCTACCATTAGATAGTGCTTTTAAATAGTACGCTATCAATTGTCAAAATAATCTAGGGAGGCACTAAATGGACAAATTTCCTGAAAATACTGTATGAGAAATACAGACACGAGAAAATCATGAATAATCTCAAAGAGCCATTAATTTTACTTTCCATTGTACATTGGTACGCTACAGAGTCAGCAGGCTTTTGATACTGGGGCTTGATGAAGTTTTTAATCTATACAAGACTTCTGCCATCATCATAATTATCAATTTCGATGAGGATGATTAAGCAGAACTGTGCCTGCAAAAGGTTCAAGTTGCTCATGTTAGATATCACAAACCGGTAAAGAATAAAGCAGATGCACCATGATGATAATGAATAAAGAACAGTGACAAGTGATTGTGTTATGCAAAAAGCATATGAAAACCTTGGCTTTTCTAAAAAAAGTCGTGACAAAAGATTAGTGGTGAACATTAGGTGCTCAAATCAGGTTTGGAGTTTCACTAGGATTACATATCTAAGATTAAATAAACAAAAATTACAAGATATGTATGTCACAGTAGTAGGGGGGTAAACCCTAACTACTTTAAAAGTTTACTTATTCAGAATGGTAAAATATGACATAATATGCACCAATAAATCATATCTGATGCTTCTCGTGTGGCACAATCATCTTACCAGTGCAAGTCAAAACGCCTGAGAATTGAATGCACTTGTATCATAGCTGTCCTTCACCAGGCTCAAACCGACAGATACAATCATATATATTTCCGTTGAAAAGCTTTTCAGCCAATCTCTGATTCTTCACCATTGCAAGCTGAAACATGACAGTTATGAGTTGTATAAAGGCTGCTAGCATATAAAACTTTGCAAGGCATGATGAAAAATGATATTCAAAGGTTTGGATTGAGATTTTGTAAAGGCATGACCTCTAATGGTCAAACCAAAGTCATGTTTTTAATTACTGGCATCCTAGTTGAAGCCAAGGTCCAAAGAACCAGATGCATTGTTATATTAGCAGGCCCAACATCAGCTTATTGATGAATGATCAAAATCCTCGGACCAATTCCAAAGTTTTAAGTAGCCAACTGGTTCTATTCAATTGGACACGTAATACTTTTCTCAGGTCCCCTAAAACGGATTAGTGACTACAAATCACTCAAATATATCCAAATTGATTATCCTAGACTCCATCAAATACCCTCACCTTCAGTGCATCACATTTAAAATGAGCATTTAGGTTAGTATGGATGGCTCGCCCCATTCCCTCCAGGATTATCTGCATCACATTCAAAGCCAGCTCAGATGTACAAGCATTTGTAGTAGATAACATATATCGAGGAAAAGTGTGTTTAAAAGGAAATTTATATTGTCATACCAAGTCTGCATCTTTTGCAACAGCAGCAAGCTCTGAGCTGACCTGCCGTAAATCTATGCAAGGGCCCCCAGATCCGTTCTCAGAAACCATCAAGGAAACTGAGGTTGAATGATTTTTCAATCCATCTTCTTGTATACTTACCATTGCATCCATTAGCAATCCTCCAGCTTCAGCAGCTTTTCTAATTATATCACAGTGCTGTAAAGTTTTAGACAAAACCATCATGTTAAAACTTAAAAAGAGAGATGCTGAAGAGTTGAGGGAGATCTCAACAACAAATCAATTTAATCTGGAAAAGGCTACTAAAAGACAAAAAAAACTGTTCATTTAGTTAACACCAACCTTTGCAGCTTCAGCCACAATTTCAGGAAGTTCAAGAACTGTGACATCATTTAAAGCAGGCAAGGAATTTGCAACCAGGACAACCTGCAGCGAGGGAATATCATCATATGCTCTGTATTATCACTTGTAAATTTTAATCATACTAAAAGAACATATGCTTCTAGCAGTTTTAATGGTCAAGAGCACTCGAACTGGTTAGGATATTAAATACACAATGGATCTTTGAATTTAAAATTTGAGAAATTTCTGAAGAAACATACTTGAAGATCTTTAAAGTAATGACTCCATGAGAAAATTAGTATATAGCAAATATTTTGCCTATAGCACAAATATTTTACAGTCAAAATGCTTGTAGAGATTACATTTGTATTTGTGGAAGAACAAAGATGCATCCAATTTCCTGCACTTGAGCACATATCATAAATGTAGTTGACGAATACTTTATCAAGGCATTTCTTTGTTTGCTAAATCTTACAAAACAGGAAGATTAAACAGAACAATTTTAAATCTTTTCATTTTTTTTCCATGTTGGCAAATGATTTTCAAATGATAGAATCAAGTGAGACTCAGAATATGTTCATTTGTGGGAACTGCAAAAACCAGTTGGCAGCACTGAACATTAAATGATTACGCTGTTCCAAAATATGAAATTTAACAGTCAAATTATTTGAAGCAATGACTGAAACAAGCAGCAAAGAGAAGTCCCAAATTAATGTTTTTTATGTGAAGCACTAAATCACTAACCATATCATCTTTAACCCTCAGTCTTACCAACAACCAAAAAAGAGATGAATAGGAGAAAGTAATACACAAAGAACAAAAGAGAACAGGCTGGTGCCAAAATGTTATTTTCCCAGAATGGACAAGGATGGCATCAAGAAGTACAAACACAAGTGAGGAGTTGGCAAATGGCACCCTTTCTAAGGGAAAAATAAGATGAAATAACAGAATTAAAGCATAATGTCCATAACTACAATACTTTTGCAACCTCCAAGAATCTCAGCAGGTTTTAGATCTTTATAAGAACCAGTCAGAATTTCCATCAAACACTGGATGCCAAGCTAATAATTTGAGTGGCAAGTGAATAATATTCTTTCAAAAAGAGAGAAGAAAAAGCACCATTAAAGTTGAAAAACTCTTTCAAATTGAACGACTGAGAGACAACCTGAAGTTTTAGTGGACACATACCATATAAAGAAAGTTCATGCATTTAAAACAATCTAGTTCCACAAATAAAAAAACGACCAGTCCCATCTCTTTTGCACATATATAAAAATATTTGTTCTTCTTCCTCACCGACGATTGCATATGGAGACCATACAAGACAAACATTATGTTTTATACATGATAGTATTAGTAGAAACAAATTGCAATACATACAGCTACCTATTTTGCTATTTGCTACATTTCTAGCTTACCTCAGTTCCACGACGGAGGAGTTCACGAGCTAATGGAAGCATCCCAAGAACAACATCAGCACCTGAGTTATCAACAAAGAACAAAGCTCTTTTATATGGTTGGGATTTCTTGTCTCCAGAGCCAAGCATTCTTTCCTTGAACATATCAAAGTCATCAACCTGAAAAAAAAAGCAGCTCTGGCTATGCTCAACTGTATCTGGAAAGCATATGTTTAAGTAATTGTTGTGGTAGTAAATTACTAGTAATTTACCCGCCATGGTCGTTGCATCTTTTTGCGGCTCATCCGATATATTTCAATAATTGTTCCCTTGTGATAAAGGTCAACACAAGCACGAGATCCCCAATCGAAGATATTTGCAGCAAGAACACCTTCAATAAGAGCAAGCAATCTATCTTCCTACAAATCAGTGCACAACCTGTCAGTGAAATATACTGTGTAGCAACTAGCAAGCCCCAATCAAAACACAACCTTCACTCTTCAGAGGTATCTCCAAGATTCATATCATAAACTTCCTGCTTATAAGCCCATTTTTTCAAGCTAATCTAAAAAACAACCATTTTAATTTAGCTTGTCCATGTGACAACAAATGTCATACGTACGCTATGATAAAAATCAATTGACAACATGCAAACAAATCAAGACAAAGTCATGAGTTAATGAACAATATATCTTAAGCAAAGCAACCCTTGGACAAATTTCCAAGCCAGCAAAGAAATGCGTATTAAGGAAACAAAAATTGTCAAACTCTTCTTTATAGATTGGTTGTTACATGAGACAGTGAGCTGCCTTCGGATTCCTCATTTCAATGCTAAATAATGCTTTATTTGATCGCGGCATAGTGCTCAAACAATTAGAAAGTATGAAGATATTGTTCTAGTTGTTAGAAAGTGCATAAAGTCCTCTCCAATGATAAAATGATATTACTATAAGTTCAGTATGAATTTGATATTTAAATTCTGACAGAAAGAAAATGAATAAAGTTATCCAATTATCCAAGTGCTCTCCTCAATACTGTTTCTAAATGTCATGATCTATGGCAAAAAAAAAAAAAGGTCACAGTGTATACCTCATTCATACTGTCAAGCTCAATAAGAAGGTCAGGTAAAACAGCAAGAGAAGCTTCATTTTCCCTGTAACACATTAGATAACATTGAAGAATAAGCAAATACCCACACATCAGATTCTAATCAGTATTTAGTTGCAAAGCATAAACATGTATTATATGTCGAAATCACTCATGGCACTCCAAGCATAGTTGTTATGTACAAAATTCAAAGAGCTATTCAATATTAGAAATGATCGCATCAATCTCATGGAAAAAGATATCACAATACCAACGCCTTATCCCAAAATTGCTAAAAACAAGGTCCAGAGTAACATGAAACATTAGGATATACCAATTCTTTCTTAAATTTATTATAAATGGGAAATTAAAAAAATCTACATACAAAAAGTAATGCAAAGAACACATTCGACACAATACAGAGGCTGCACTCAGTTTAGGCTTAAAGTTAGGTTGCTGGTTATTGGTTTTACCTGCCAAACACTAACGTGAGGAGAGGTCAAACTAGTCATGTAAAAGGGGTTAACCTAAATAACAGGGATAAAGAGTAGGCTAGAATAACCCTCTTGTTCTTTGCTAATCAATATAGTTAACACTTTAACAACAAATAATAAAATGGGGTGATGATCAATTAGCTAGATAATTTAACCTGGCTATTTTAATCATAAACAGAAAGTAGCCAATAAATAACATATATAGTGTATTAGGCTAATAAAAGCTGTCATGCAAATATAAGATCATAATATCTTGCTCACGGACCACGGTGTATAAGCAAATTGACCATTAAATAGGACTACAAAAATTCTGATGAAAATGAAAAATATTATTATCTTAAAGTACAATAACAAGCCTTGTACGAATCATAAGTAAGGAACTTCTATTTTCCTTATAAAAGCAAAATTTATTGTCATATAGACAGATTTAACTATGGATCTGTAAAATTCTGACTTCACATCAGTTATTTCAATAATTCTTATCAAAATTATCACATTAAAATGCAAACTGTTATCTAGGCAAAATTGCTTGGCATTGTTAAAGCATTAATTTCCAAGAGGAAGAAAATATTCCACCAATCATAAGACGAGTAATGAGTTAGATTTCACTCTTAGAAAAAAGTTCTGTAGCAAACATTGTACCAGTTGATGAAACGGCAAGCAAATATGATCACAATACATTGTCTACATGAAATTTCTGATAGAAAGAAATATCATATTACTTGATGATTCAAGAGATCAAAGAGGAACCCCGTTCCTGGTTAACAAATGGCACAAACTAATCATTTAGAGATTTAAAATTTTCCAAACCAACCTTTGTTTAATTGTGATATAGGCATCCATAAACTGAAACTCCCTCAAGCATTCTTCCCTTAGCTCCAAAAGTTTGGCTACGCCTAACTTCCCATAAGCAGCAGGCTCTTCCATTAACCTACAGTAAAAATCCAAAATTGCTTTATACAGTGTCCTCTCCTTTTATTTAGCTCATAATTAATCCCACTATGTTGCATGCACAATGAGTAATAAATAAAAAGTTCAGACAAACCATATTCTAACACCACTTTTTCAAACCTACAGTGATGGATTTACCTTGCCAAATGAGCCGAGAATGCATGAGCAAATGCATCTCCCCTTCTTTTCGCATCATCAGTTCCACCTTCACTTGCTACTGCCTATAAGATAGTGATAAGCATCAATTTCATTAGTAATGTGACCAATTTTAGTCCTTTTTTCTATTGTAGTCAGTAAGAGGTAAAATTCCAGTAAGGTTATAGATTTAGATGATGATCCTGAAATTTCAAGGTATTGATCTGAAAATATTATGAAGTCCAACCAAATGTAAGATGTATACAGACAGCTAGTACTAAGATAAAATATATCATTTAGAATTGGCACACATAGATAATATGCATAAATACTACTATCTTCATTATCATTGTCCTATTTAACACTATTAATATTATTCACTGTCGTCGTGATCTTGTCATCATAACCTCTATCAGAGTCTGCAATTCACCAGGACTGGTCCGGGTGTGGGGCTCTTAGATCTAGTCCAAATTTTAAAAAAAACTTTTAAACTTTGAAAGAACATGCTGCCAATCCAATAAGGGCTCATGTCTCTATCTTGATGCATGGAGCACCATCCCTGCTACCATCCACCCATGGCCAGCTGCCTTCCTCTGTTAAACTTCTCTTCTCCTCCACTTCCTCCATCACCTCCTCTTATTCCCTCTTCCTCTTCTTCCTCATCCTCCACCGTCTACTTCCTTCCTCTCCCTCGACCGCTTATTTTTCTTGTTCCCTCACTTACTAATCATTTAGAAACTTCAAATTTGCCAAACCAATCTTTGTTTGATTGTGATGTAGGAATCCATAAACTGAAACTCCTTCAAGCATTC
Source organism: Musa beccarii (assembly GCA_024322285.1). NCBI lineage: Eukaryota > Viridiplantae > Streptophyta > Magnoliopsida > Zingiberales > Musaceae > Musa > Musa beccarii. Next base: position 58,438,190 of record CM044395.1, on the reverse strand, counting down.
TTCCCTTGGCGCCGAAAGATTGACCAAGCCTAACTCCTCATAAGCAGCAGGCTTTTCCATCATCCTACAGTAAAAATTCAAATTTCAAATTACCTTCATCCATTGCCTATCCGTTTCTTTAGCTCATAATTTATCCCACTATGTTGAGTGTTCAGCATGCAGAATAATTTGGTTTGCATCAATATAGTCAGAGACTTGCAAACATGATCAAACCCTCAGCACTGGGTGCTGCCAAGCCGGACCTGTACCAGACTGGCCATAGCATGGGTCTAACACCTGAAATTGCATTCCTTGATTTTTATTACTATTGTTGTAGACTTATATAATAAAAAATATCATTATTACATAACTTCTTGGTACTTCAAATTGTTTTCCCTATATATTAATATACATTGATGGTCATATACTTGGATTCGAGTATTAATATACATTGATGTACTATACCGATAGCTGGTGGATACACTGGTACGGACCGGTAAGACAAACCATGCTTTAAAGTCTAAAATTTTTATTCATTTGGGCACTTTTGCAACCCTTCTTACTTCTTCCTCTTATTTAATTAACTTTCCTTCTTCTCCATTATTTGTCTGTCAATGATTTGATCATAGAGCTGCCGTTCTTAAATCTGAAAGCTGGACTTTGTTGGTCACTGAGGGCTGGACTTTATTGATGACCAACAAGAGCCTCAACAGTATTGAGAATTGAAAATTGTCCTCTGCAAGGATGGATTCTACTCCCTTCTGCAGTCCAGGTCATCTATCTGTGTCACATATGTTCTCTACGAGGCCTTACATGCCCCATAAAGTGAAATCTTTTGACAAATGTTATGGAAGGCACACCTGTGAACTGAGCTTCAGGGATTAGAGCATGATATCTTCAACAAAGGACCACATAAAAATCATAATGTTGACGGCAAAGTCAGATGGTTTGACATGCATCGAATAAGATTTTTTTTGTGTATAAGAAATGAGAAATCATGGACCTCAAGTTCAAGTCACAGGATCATGTTCAGCAAAGAAGAGGAAGAAATAAGCAGCAGGAAGCAACTCCAAGTGAAAATAATGTCGATTTCTTTCAGTTTGAGGACAAGCTCATGTTCAAATGAAAATACACCTATATGTCACGAATATCTTCAATATATAAAACATGTAATGTGCTCGGTTGAAATTTACTAATTTAACTTTGGATCTGATAGTGCTAATAAGAAGGTGAAATTTACTGGCAAAGAAGTGGAATAAAAAAGTTAAATAGATACAGGATACTTTCTTGCCTTGACCTTTCATCTCCTTATAGAAAAGAGGTCAACGTTGGCCTGTGCTCACACTTCTAAATTCTAATATATATATATATATATATATATATATATATATATATATATATATATTTGTTCAATTCTTTATAGAAGAATTTCCCAGATGAATCAATTAATATTTTTTCAATGAAGACAGTTGAGGAATCTTACATGTGAAGCTTAAACCAAAATAGTAGGACTTTCAGTTTTCAAATCTTTACAAGTTAGCAACATCAAGATGTTTGGACATGCTGATGTATCTTAAAAGCTTCCTCAATCAGTGAGCATGAGCAAATGACTTTATAGATAAAATTTTTATGCTTCATAGTTCATACCTTATCAACAAGGTCAGGCAAATGCTCAGATAACACAGTGAACCAATACCTACAGCATGATACAACTTGCACATGAATACTTTTGAACAGTGAATAACTCCATCAGCAGTTTATCAAGAAAAAGCATGAGCAAGAATAACAAATAGAGTAACTTAAAGCAACTCACTCCAGTTCACCATGATCCAAGAGATCAATAGTGTTTGGCTCATACCTGCAAATAAAGATAATCAAGAATGAATGAAGTTAAATAATTTAAGGTTATTGTGAAAGGTTGGAAGAGGGAGAAAAAATTGTGCTTACGATAAGTCAGATGAAAAACTAAGAACAAGATGAACATAAACCATGTAAGATGAATCTAGCATGCTCAAAAGAATTAATCAACCAGTACAATGGAATAAATAAAACCGGAACAATGGAGTAATACTGTTGTTGGGATGCAATGAAAGGACCAATAAATATAACAGATAAGAGAGTTAATGGGATACAGTCAAAAGGAGACAAAAGCACTAGTAGACATTTCTTGTAAGATACCAACAAATGCTCATTCGCTTAACTGCTAACTACATTGGTTGTGAGACAGGAAAAAAGACCATCAAAGACTTAAAAACAGTAAGACCACGTGCTGAAACAATGGAGTCATAATGATGCATGTCTAACACAAGACAATGCCATTGACAGAAATATATCAGATACTCATGTAATAGCTACAATTATTTCAGGTTTGACTGAGTTATTCTTATAGCAAAGCACTCCTTACCTGTTGCAAGGACATTGTTATGGATGAATGCCCATACAAAGTTATGCTCTCTAAAACAAACAGTCATTGACAAACATATAGATACCAGGAGATGCATGAATATATACACATCAATAATAAGATACATGCGCTCAAGCATCGGCACATTTACTACCCGATATAGAAACAAAACTAAAGTTAGATATATTTTGAGGGAAAGCTGAAGGAAGATGTAGAAATTAGAAATTATATAAAACCTGTTGATTTTTCATAAAAAACACTTCAGCTGAGAGTACATCACGTGAGTTCACAGCAAGGCATAATTTACATAATGAAATACCTAGGAATTATTCTGCAGAACTTCAGTATCTTGTGAAGACTTACATCTTAGGATCTGCCAATAGAGGAAACTCCTCAAGTGTGGGCACAAGATGAAGAACACCTATGTTCAATGCAGCACTTGCGTCTGAACGCAAAGTATTGCCCCTGGATGAAGGCCGTTCAAAGCCACCCATACCAGTTGTCCCAGGTGGAGCCATAGGTACAGGAGCTGTAATCTCAGTACCCTTCTGAACAAACTTCTCCAGCCATGAAATCTGCAAAGAATCACATCAAGCCTATAACTCACGCAAACTAATTCATAGAAAATAGATGAAATAGCCACTGAAACCGACATGCATAGGAACAAGAAGAGAATACATGATGACAAGTATGATGAATATTGTTCACATGCCCATTTGATCAGATACTGCTGAATTTCAAGTTCTCTACAGACTTGAAAAGGAATATCCTTTGCCTTATAAAAAAGAACTTGATATATGATGTGTCATGCCTAGATCTAACCTAACTCGGTTCTCAAAAAGATCAGCCCGTGCGTGAAATAATGTCATTATCACATAGCTAAATAATTTTTTTTCTTAAAACAATGAGTAATTACTAAATACACTTTTACCTCTCACTTCCGATATAACGCTACTTTGAAACAAATATGTAGTTATTTTTAGCATGTAACAATATGTTGATTCCATATTAACAAATACAAGGGTCTATGTCATGCATGAATAAAGCATCAACATAGCCATATACCGACCATATATTGATGCCAAAGAAAGTTATCATATCAATCATGCATGAAGCCTACTTATCCATATATTTACTCTAATTACATGTAATGTAATAAAGTTGTTCAAATAAAGAACACATCATATTTCATACATATCACATAACAAGGATCAAATCCATATCACAAGTCATACATCTTTCTCTTTTCTTTTTCTTCCATCTTCTTTTATATCACATGCCATATTATATATTTATACTTCCTTATTCATATAGGAAATAAAAATAATTATGAAATATATAATTGATCATTTGGGAAGCAACATAGTATGCTCAACTGCAGGAGTTTAAAATAAAATTTGACTATTTGAACCAAAAGGAACTCATGAAGTCCTTTTTTTTTAGGTTCAGCTTGTATTGTAATTAATGAGTACCAGAAGGAAAAGGATGGATGCAAGAATATGATAACAGAAAGTAAAAGAAAAAGTTTCATGCAGTTATTAACTTAGATCCACAAAATTATGTAAATGTTGTTTTGTGATTAAAACTCAACCATGGAACATTGGATTCCCACAAACATGTAAATCTGAATTGAGATTTTATACAAATTACTGATCACGAATATTTCCTCATTGCAAAAAAAAAAAAGGACAACACCTACATAAGAATTGACCTATCATTTTCCCCATGCTTGGATAATACAGTGCAAGAAATTAAAGATAAAAGAACTGCCTCATTTCCAGGTACATGGCGAAGTGGGATAGGAAACCATAGTTGTTTACAAAAGTAGATCCTCTGATTTTATAATTTTTTTAATGATCTCATGTCATACATAAAAACGCACCAAAATGATTTCCTTCTATCTAGCAATCAAATTATTCTTCTACCATGCACTTCTCAAGGGACAAATCAATGACTTACAACTACAAGTTTGGACTTCTAGGTTATCGGGTTACTATTCAAAGATGGCGGCAATAGGTGAACCCATTATGCCTAGCCTGAAGGACCACACGTGAGGTTCTCTCTCCCTTCCTCTTGTAGATCCCAATTCTCCACTCATGATTTCCTTAAATATATCTACTACACAATTGAAAGTTTCCCAACTCAAAATAAGACAATGGAAAACACATAACATATAAAACTCAACGTAGATACAGGTCCATGGATTATGAAAAATCATTCTACAAAATTTCATAAATTGATACATATAGTGAGAGAGATCAATGATATAAATAAGAATAATAAAACTTTAAAGAAGAGACGAAGGTTTCCTTCGTCATGAAATCATATTTTATGAAACATTAGGAAGACAAAAGGAATCATATGCCCTAACGTCTTTTTTGTAGGTGATGCCCTAACGTCCTCTTCTCCTTCCTCGATGACCACGCTCTCTGCCACAAGATGAGAGGATGGCGATTATAAATAATGAGGGAGGAGACTTAACCCTAACCTTAGGTTCATTTTTGAAATCAAATTACCAATTTTCCCCTAGTTAAAATTAGGATATTAGACGATATGCTATACAAGGCTTGCCCCATGGCTGATTTGGTGATACTTAGTAGTATATAACAAAATATCTATTTTGAGCTTAAGAAGGAGGTTTCCTTCATGATGAAATCATATTTTGTAAAAAATAAGGAAAACAAAAGAATTTGAATCCCTACCTTGATCTTCATTGTAGGTGATGCCCAAGTGCCTCCTCTCCTCTTTCCTCTATCTGCCATGAGAGGAGAGGATTATGACCATAAATAAGGAGGGAGGGGATTTAACCCTAACCCTAGGTTCGTTTATGAAATCAAGTTACCAATTTGCCCTTAATTAAAATCAGTCTATTATATCATGCATGGTTCAAAGCTTGTCTTGTATGACAAAATATCTATATAATGCATTATATCTATTATATAATGCGTGATTCAGTGATACTTCACAGTATATAACAAAATATCTATTTTAAACTTAATTATGAAAGATAAGGAAGACAAAAAGAATCGGGTCCCTAACTTGGTCTTTGTTGTAAGTGATGCCCTAACATCTCATCTCCTCCTTCCTCAATGGTCGTGGTCTCAGAGAGGAGAGGATAGCGATTATAAATGAGGGAGGGGATTTAACCTTAGCCATAGGTTCACTTATGAAATCAAATTATCAATTTGCCCCTAATTAAAATTAGGGTATTATCTGATATGTAGTACTAGGTTTGTCTCATATTGCTGATTCCAAGGTTTGGTATACCAATGCGTATCGCCTGGTATTGGCGGTACGTATCAATTTGATGGGATACTGATACATGGACTGCCCTTTACCGAGCGATATCGATCACTGGACCTCATATCAGGTGATATAGGGTTTGTACCAAGCGATAACAGTAGAAATTCAATCGTTATTGACCAGTAATAGTCGGTAACAATCAGATTTCGACCGTTACCGATCAAGGGTTGAGATTGCCCTATTTCAAATGGTCAATTTGATTGTTTAAGGCTCAGAAAAGGGTTTTTAAACCATTTCCTTTCCACTCTTTCAACTCATTTCACTCTCCCAAACTATTTTTCACTCACATCTCTTTTTTATTCTCACATTTTCCCTCTCCTAAACTCAACAAAAAGCTACGATTGATAGATTGGATCAAATTTAGGAGGCTAAATTGAGAGAATTAAAAGAAAGACTACTCTAATCAAGAGGTATGTATTCTCTTTCTAGATTTTTATTGATTTATGAGATGATTAAGCCTATTCTATGTGGTGTATAATTTAATGTCAAATATGTTGTTTGATGGAAGAATACTGTTAATTAGAGAATAATTAAGGTCTTTATTGTGATTAGTGTGTTTAATATTGATTTTTTTTAAAATTAGACACTTAATATGTTAAATCTTTATATTTCATGCATATTAAGGATTGGATTATATGTTTGTGATGGTATAATAGGTTTAATTAGGTTTTAATTAAGTTTTTTTAATGCTATGACTTGTGATTTTAATGATGATTTAATCAAAATTTGATTGATATAGGATCAATTTACATTTTTTTTACTAAAATTATACTAAATTTATATTTATTTCTAACTTAAAAATCATAATCTAACTTTTATTTTTCTATTTTTCATGTATTTTTGGAGACTTTTTTTTTGATAATTTTTGGTGTACCGTCGATACACCTCGGTACGTACCATATCGAGTAGGTACATCGATAAGGATTGAAATTGCAATCCTTAGTTGATTCGATAATGATACTTGGTACTTTGTAGCATGGTTTGCTATACCGAATGATATTGCTCGGTACGGGCGGTAGGCACTGGTTCGACAGGATACCGGTACATGGACCGTCTGCTACCGCTCGGTATTGTTTTTTATTTTTTAATAAAAAAATTAATTTTTATTTTTTTAATATGCGACATCGCTGAAGCGACTTCCCGAATGACGTTGCCGAGGCAACGTCGCTGAGAAGGGAGGCGACGTCGCTTTTTTTTTAATATGTGACATCGCCTCGACAACATCACAAATATATATATATATATATAATATTTATTTATATATATATCGAACAATACACCGAAACGTACTGTTTAATATACCATGTCGTACCGTACCGAAGAAGTATCAAAACTCCGGTACGATACAAAATTGCAGACCTTGCTTTGTAGTATATAACAAAAAATCTATTTTGAGCTTAATAAGAAGATTTCCTTTGTTATGAAATTATATTTTATAAAAGATAATGAAGACAAAAGGAATCAAATCTCTACCTTGATCTTTTTTGCAGGTGATGTTCTAAAGTTCTCTCCTCCTTTGGTAGCCACACTCTTTGCCACTAGAGGAGAGGATGACGGTTATAAATAAGGAGGCGAGGATCGTAACCCTAGGTTCACTTATGAAATGAAATACAAATTTGTTCTTAATTATAATTAGAGTATTATATAATATGTCGTACAAGGCTTGTCCCATATAGTTGATTTTGTAATAATTAGTAGTATATAACAAAATATCTATTTTGGGCTTAATTATGAAAGATAAGGAAAACAAAAGGAATCAAATCCCTACCTTGGTTTTTGTTGTAGGTGATGCCATAATGTTTCCTCTCCTCCTTCCTCGACAGTTGTACTCTTTGTCACAAGAGGATAGGATTATTACTGACTTCGCTGGTTTTGACTAAGTCATGTGGCACCCTTGCGTGTCCGTTCACAAAAGGTTAGCCTCCCTGAAATCTCTTAAGGTCCCTTGAAGACTTGTAAAAGATAAGATGGGTTAGAGGGAGCATTCAACTCGAGATCCCACAAGTAGTCATTTCAGCAAACACTTGATAGACAATATAAATTACAAACATAGTCTTTGCAAGCTCTGAACAATCACACGACAAAAGATCCAAGGTGGTCCGCTGCAGCCAAAAGCCCCCACGTGACACTGCTACTGAACAAGACAGCAAACCAATCCTAAGCACTACCCCAAAGGTCCATCCAACCATGTGCCACCTGGGTACCCCTAGGGTGCTATGCTGGTCGATACTCCGCACCACTCTATGAAGCTAAAAAACCCCAAAAATAGCTACTTGGATGGCCTATTTATGAACAATTTTGCATCTATGTATTTACACACAACCTATGCTTATCAGACTAAAATAGTCTTAAAAGCCAACCAAAATGGGGCTATCAAGCCTACTACAAGCCCTATACATGCTTTGTAAAGCATGATTAAAATTGAAAGACAGACATACACAAACATTAGATCGAATACCTTATGTATAGATTTGTCTGTGACATTCTCCTCCACTTATTCCTTCGATGTCCTCGTCAAAACCTTTGCAGACACTGCATCTCCTCACCTTTGCTGAATCTTTAATCTTATGCTCTAGTTGTGACGTGCCTTATGGCTCTTAGTTGCTCTCCACCACTATTGTTGAGTAATCCAACTTTAATCTGCCAACGCTGCTTTAACTCGTTAATGTCTCTAACTTTAGTGTAATGTTGGTCGAGTTGTGCTAATCTTTACTGGTTCTTATGGATTCCCCAGATGAAGAAAAAGATTTTCCTTATTGTGCGTCAGTCTCTCAAACATCTTATGCCACTTGAATTAGGTAGATGCCTGTTGGAGATTTAACAAGCATTGCCTCGCAAACTTCAAAGTTTTTGAGATCTTTTCTCTACAAAATTTGCCCATTGATACCTCTTCTACTTAGTTGTCGCCTCCAAGTAGATTCACATCACTTCCGCTTTCGATTGATATTCCGTTGGGAAATAAAGTAGACAATCTACTCTCGATAGAAACGATCATCATTGGTGAGGATTTTGACAACTATTGTCTTCCACTAAGTCTTTTTGAAGAGTCTTTAATCATATGCAGAACTCCTTTGCTGGATAAATAAGATAATTGATTTACTCGATTTTACATATTCTCTTAAGAATTGAGAAGACAAAGGTTACTTGACTTCGCTTGCCTCCTCGAGGGTTGTACTTCATGCATTAAGTTAGAAACTAGCCTTCACCTGCTCTTTGCTCACACTTCTAAAGCACTCGAAGTATTTGCACTCTTTGCATTAAGTTAGCTACTACAATTCGCCTCTTTATTACCATCAAACTTCAGAAATGCAATTTTACCTGAAAAGAGCACAATTTCATCCTAATTTTGGGCAAGTCTTCGATAATTTTGGTCATCTTTGAGATTATATCATCTTCTTCATCATTTCTACCACCTACTCTGAGTAAAAGAAGTATAGCATCGCGTACTGCCAACTTCGTTCCTTGGTCATGCACTATTACAGCAACCCAAAGTCCCCCACTTTCGCCTATCTTGATGAGATCATCAACACAAATCTTACAAAGTTCCTTGGACTTTGCCCTTTTGCCATGTCTTGGTACTTAGAGTTTGTCTCTACATTCTCCACCTCCTCAGTCCCCTTTAATGGCCATGCGCTCTCTCTCTATAAGAGCAAGGGATCGATGACTCTATGGAAGTCTCACCTATGCAAGCACCATGGTGCGTATGATTATGCATTACCGCATCTTTTCGACGCTTTCTACTTCACGGTATGCGATGCGATCTCATCTTGAAACGATACGTCGAACGTCATTGCTTCGGTATATATATATTTATAATTATAAATATTATATATATATATATAAATAGATTTTTTTCTTTCCTCGGCGGACGCCGCACTCGCAAGCGTCGCCGCCGATGTCAACCCGCGACGTCGCCTAAAAGTAAAAATCTATTAAAAAATAGCCTCGGCGACGTCGCGAGGCTTCGGCACGCCGCCGAGCCTCGGGACGACGCCGACTCTTCGGCGACGTCGCCGAGCCTCGGGACGACGCCGACTTTTCGGCGACGCCGCCGAGGCTTCGGCAACATCGCCGAGCCTCGGGACGACGCCGAGTCTTCGGCGACGTCGCCTCGAGCCTCGCCGACGCCGCCGAGCCTTTCGGCGACGCCACCCGCAGCCTCGGACGCCGCTCGAGTATTAAAAATTAATTTTTTTATTTAAAAATAAAAATTTATACCGACCGGTAGTGGGCGGTCCAGCGCACGGATCCTGTCGGACAGATGCGTATCGCCTGCATCGGGGCGGTGCAGTCGGTATTGCATACCTTGCCATGGTGCTACCATGCCCATGGCCCTATTATCTGTCACCTCGCACAACGTCCCTTTCTTCGTGATCGTAAGATCCGTCTTTACGGCACTATAGCACTCCTCCGAGTCCACCTCCCTAATTGATGCCTGATTTTAGATAGCTAAGTCTTTCTAGACTCATCGTTGCTTCTTTACCCCTTTCGACCACTTGGCTCAACACTTTTGTATTCTCCAAGCAATTCCCCATGGTCGATGGAAAGACAGATCGTAACTCTCATGCATGGCTTCCATCATCATGTTGTAGAGCTTGTGTTGATTACGTTCTCCTTTGCGTCCATGGTAGCAACGTTCACTCGCTCAACCTTGTCCTCCGACTTGTCGGGCTCTATTAAGCGAATATAAGCTCTACATGAGTCCATCTCTCTAGCCGCTCCCGATCATACCTCTATAAGATCAAGTTACTCCCCATGGGAGTCCGGTACTTGCACTCAGAATCCCCCTCGATGGTACAAAGCTCCCATATGCTAATAACCAAGGCTTTATTTGATACAAAATTCGATGCCCGTACGAAAAATCCGTCACTACGGTACCATAGCATTCACTCCTTGAATTAATAGCCCTTCCTGTCATTGTGTTGCTCACCGAAGTGGAACTCCCAATCAGACCTCTATATGATCAAATCCCTCATGGGAGTTCTCCTGTGTGTTGCATTGCCTCGAACTGTTCCACGACGATCCGCTGCACCATGTTGCCTCATAATGACATTATTGCATTTTGATCTTTGTGAGATGAACTCCAATTGCGACCTCTTCATATGTGGCATCTGCCATCATGTTGTAGGGTCTCCGTCACCTCCGATTATGTTCGCTCATTTGGTAATCGACCTTCGTTCACCCGCTCTCGGGTCATACATGAATGAAGCATAGCTTTAGGAAAATCTATTGTCCAACTCTCGAAGTCCATCAACTTCGTCAAAATTAGTGCGCCATCGTTTGGATCCTAGGCCCCTACCCGAACACAATCTTTATTGCACACATGTCCTTTACGACAACTCAAAGGGCAAAACTACGACATATTCTTCAAGAGTACCCACCTCCACGTCCTTTTGCCCCGTGCCAAAGCCTTATGACCCCAACTTCACCTCTACAGGTTGAGTCGCCTTAGTCTCTCTGTCAATTGTTTCATCGAGATAAGGTGCATGTGCTTTAAAGCTCCATTCGACTTTGGTACCATACAAGATAGGTCCACTTCATCAAAGTGAGGGACCCATGGAACGACATGATCTCGCTCTTGCTTTTGCAAGAGTCCATGACCTTGACTTTTGTCCAAGGAAAGCTTCACACCCACGCTCCATGTTCTGTCTTTTATGTCGACTCTCTTTATGCGGCTTGGGCATTTCACCAAGTTCCACTCAGGTTGTTTCACTCAGTTTGTATTGAGTTGATGATGGCCCTCGTGCCCATCATTCCACGAGTTAGCCTTATGTTGAGTTCAATCTCCATATCGACTCTAAGTGTGCCTTCGTTTGTTGTTGCCTAGGGTCACTGTCCCACTTGGTCTTGTAATGCGTCCACCAATGCATTACCTCGTACGATATCATGGGATGACTCCTTGCTACTCGCTCAGCCCATTCTGCTTTATAGAGCTGTAGTCTTGAGGTACCCCCCCTCAATATGCATGGTCCATTGCACACAATTTTCCCTATATAGAACAAAGACTTATCCCTCTTAAATATCTATCTCGTTGGAGCAACTTTTCTCTTCAGATCCTTCCCTCTGAAAGTTCTAGAGACTATCATCCCCATGGCCTACTATGCCTTGCTGAGCAAATTGTGCACTGTTCCACCCTCGCGAACGTACTTGCTAGATTACGACTTTTCAAGGCCTATCAGCACCTGAACCTGCTGCACACTTCAATCTCCTATAAACATATCCTTCTCATATCGAAGAGATATTTTCCATATTCTAGGGCACCAAGTTTCGAGATTATGACTTTTGTCGAGAGTTGGTCGATGCAGGCCTATGCACCGTGGTACGCTATGGCATACCGATGGTATCATGCTAGGCCGTCACTGAACGATATATCTCGGTAAAAGTCAAAATCAAGCACTTCAATTTCCTATAAACATATCCTTCTTATATCGAAGAGACATTTTCCATATTCTAGGGCACCAAGTTTCGATCGCTTTGAGAATATTGAGATGACCATGGATAGTTCATTGTTTGCATACAAGCCATTGCATAAGTGTCGAATTTTTCGAGTTAGCAATTCCCCTCACCTTTGTGAGCATTGCACAATTCTTTCAGTCGTCGAGTAACTCATCCCTCCTTGCACGATCTTATTTTTTGCCAAGTGCCTTGCTTACCTTAAGCAACATCAAGTTTGGTTGCCAACGTCGAGCCATAGCTCAAACTCAGCCATCCTTACTTTTGTGCATTATGCGTTCTTCGCAGCTAGCTTGTCCTAGTAGTGTCTTTAAGGCAAAGAGTTGATCATTCTTCTGAATATCAATCTTGGATGCTTACTCCTCTGAGCGACTCCTTTCCCTACGTCTTTATGCTTGTTTCCCTCATACGACCATGCGTGGTCTCCCACGTTTATATGCCAAATGATTTTAAGTGTGTTTGTCCCGCTCTGATAACATATGTCATGGGCTGGTTTTGCTTAAATCGTGCGGCACCCTTATATGTTTGTACGCAAAGTATCAATCTCCCTAAAACCTCTTATGGTCGACTTACAAAAAAGAAAACGAGTTAGAGTGAGCATTTAACTTTGGATCTCACAAGTAGACATTTCAACAAACACTTAATAGTCAATGCAAATTACAAACATAAACTTTGGAAGCTCTAAACAATCGTGCGATAAAGGGTCCAAGGTGGTCTGTCGCGACCAAAAGTCCCCATAAGTGCCGACATGACACTGTTGTGGAACAAGACAACAAACCAGCCTTAGATACTGCCCTAAAGACCCATCTAGCCATGTGCCACCCGGGTAGCTCTAGGGTGCTATGTTGGCTGACTATCCACACCACTTTGTGGAGCTAGAAAACCCCCAAAATAGCTATTTGGATGGCCTATTTTTAGGCAGTTTTGTCTTTGCGTAACGATTGCAGACAATCTATACTTATAGGACTAAAATGATCACAAAAGCCAATCAAAATGAAACTATCAAGCCTAGTGCAAGCTCTCTACATGTTTTACAATACATAAACAAAATCAAAAGGCACGAACTTGCACAAACATTACATAACACACCCTGTGTATAGATTTGTCCATGACATGATGATGACTATAAATAAGGAGGGGATTTAATCCTAACCCTAAGTTCACTTGAAATCAAATTACCAATTTGCCCCTAATTAAAATCAGTCTATTATATCATGTGTGGTTCAAGGCTTTGTCCCGTATAGCTGATCCAGTGATACTTAGTAGTACATAACAAAATATCTATTTTAAACTTAATTATAAAGGATAAGGCAAAAGGAATTGAATCCCTAACTTGGTTCTTGTTGTAAGTGATGCTTTAACGTCTTCTCTCCTCCTTCCTCAATGGCCATGCTCTCTACCACGAGAGGAGAGGATGGCAACTATCAATAAAGAGGGAGGGGATTTAACCCTAACCCTAGGTTCACTTATGAATCAAAGTATCAATTCACCCATAATTAAAATTAGGGTATTATAAGATGTGCAGTACAAGGCTTGTCCCTATGGCTGTGATTCTTAGTATATAACAAAATATCTATTTTGAACTTAAAGCTAAACAGGAATATTTACAAATCACTCAGGTACTGTATAAAGTGCCATAATTCAAATGGAAGCAGTGTGACGATAAGAAGTGCCATAATTCAAACAAATGTGTACTGTACAAAGGGAACAATGTTCTTGCCTTTTCATTCAGGTTGCCAAGCGGAGGACCATGAATCTTTCCCCCAATACAAGGAGCCTCCATAGGAAATCTTTCAACCAACTGATGTGCTCTCAAGTAATCAAGGCCATGTTTTTCATAGCTCATGAATGCACCAAGAGCTCCCAAAAAGCCCTCATGACGAAGAAACATAGCTTGTGCCTGTCCCTTAGACCTAAGGTTAAGGAAACATCCAGCAAAATATTATAGAGCACGTGAAGTGCTGAAGAATCAAGTTAGGAAAGTAAACTATTACTTCTACCAGATTTCACATCAGATACATGAAAATAAGGCCAATTAGAATAACTTGACAAGCATATTCACAAAATTAACAAAATTATAATTAAAGTGAATTTGACAACACATTACCAGAAATGCACTGCAAAAGAAATGGTGTCCATGGTGTAAGCATGACCACGAATGAAGAATCCTCCAAAAAATATTTTTTTCAGCCCATAGCGAAGTGCATTTAGATATGAGATCTAAGACAACAGTAACAATAATAAGCTGTCAATCCCAATTTTCTGGGTTCAGTTAATTTTAAAACATCTATCACATAAAAAACTGAGTGAAATTATCACAAACAACACAGTAGCCCTTCATGGGATTCAAGAAATAATTGCAAATTAGGACATAACATGAATAAAGGCCAGAGAGAGAGAGAGAGAGAGAGAGAGATTAAAAGAACAAGATTAAAAATTCCAGAGAACCAAAATAAGTTGCTATGGGAAAACTGGATCACAGCAATATGTTCTTGTCATACTTGGGAGTTGGGAGTTACCTGAAGTCTCAATACGTTAAGGATCAGAAAAGTAGGTAAACTCAGACTCCTATATTAACAAGAATATGTTCTCATCATATTAAGCAGCAACAGTTGGTTGTAAAGCTTCATCTATAATCTCAACAAGTTGTCAATTACATATTGCGGGTAGCATCAATGATCCTCAGAGTGTACAAACTAAGTTGTTAACAATAGGCAGATATGAGCATTCCAAAAATCACAGTTAGCTTCCAGTTTAATATACAATCATAAGCAGTTCAAGTCCAAATTTTTAACAATAGCAAACTAAAGAACCAAATTGATACAGGCAAATTCAACCTTCCCTCTTGGTTTTGTATTACAACAGAATGCGACATGCAGGAACGCTGTTCCCACAATTCAAACAATTGAAACCAGGTTGCAATAGGAGAATCTTGCAATGGTGTGAAGGCTCGCTCTCTAAATGACTAAATATCTTAAAGTTACTACAAGGTTGCTAATTGTATTTTTGAAGCACATAGAACTTGTGAAATACTGGACTAACATAAATAACAGTGTCATGAATCTATAAAATTAAATGCATCAAGAAATGGGTGTATGACGCCAGAGCTCATAAATAGGAAGACATTCAAGATACATGTTCCTACTTCAGAAAGAAAACTATTATCTAGACACTTCTCTTAGCAAATTAATTTTTGGTCCATGGATACAAGTCAAGAAACGAACCTGCCCAATGTTATATGAAATCATCCGCAGAAGAGAGAGAGAGATATCTTCAGGTCTGTAATCAGAAAGTTCCTTGGTTTCTGAAATTGTTTTCCCAAAACTCGAAGCTATAGTTGATGCCGAAAGCCCAATCTAAAACAATTAAGATAAGTCCAAGTTATTTAAAGCACAATAAGAGAAAGGCCACAACGCTTGCCACAGCTAATATAAGACACTTGAATGTTCTCTTAACCAGTTCAAAAATAATTTCTGAAATATAATAACAAAAACATTGTCTTGATACAGACATGCAAAGTCTGATGTGGTCGGTTAATTGATCAATCCTTAAAGGATGTTGTTATGTGTGCTAAGGATGAATTTAATCACTTGCTTATACTTTACACCAGAGACATCTGAAAAACACATAGTATGACAATAATAGTGCTACTGAGAAATAGCACTTGAAGATAAAATGGATGGAAAAAAGAATTCAATTAATACAACCTAGGGCTTTCTTGTCATAACAATAGTGGACAAAATAATAAAGTTCTAACTGTTCAGATTATTAGTACAAAGTGGCTATAGACCTTTTAGTATTGTTAAGCTAGATTCCTACTCTCAAAGGAAAGCAAGAGGAAGAATTAACTTCCAGAGACATGTAACTATTAAGTCAATTTGGTAAAAATTTGATGGGCACAGTTAGAGGATTGGTGATTAAGAGAAGAGCAAGACGAGGTAACATGATTCTTTAGGACCTAGTTCACATGACTATCACAGCCAACTAAATGTTATAACAAAGTCATGAAGGTGCTAATGAGCACAATTGGTAAGGTTCTTGACTGTTGATAGGAAGTTCTTGGGTTCAAATCCCGCCGTCACCAAAATAGCACTTGAAATTTCCCAAATTTTAGATCCAACTGGCTAATCCGGTGGTAATATACTCAACTTACTTACCTTCAGTGTTTGAATCCTCATCTCAAAAATCTGAACACAACCAACTAGCATGGTGGTGGCATACCCATCATACATACCTTAGGTTCAAGATTTGAATCCTTGTCCTAAAAAAATTGAGGTTATTAGGTAACTCAATTGGTAAAAACCTTGATTGCAGATAGCAAAGACCTATGAAATTCTGTCTTCACAATATACAATTTGCACATAAGAAAAAAAAAACATTTCATGGATATCTACAACACATACTGGCCCAGATGGGGACTGTTGATTTATGAAAATCACCCTTTCTAGGTGGCAAAAGCATAGTGGCTATTGATGTTAAATACTAATTGGTTGCATTTGAAGCATAACCAGTTTCAACCAAAGCATACCAAAACAAGTATTAAAAAATAAAAAAAAATATTTACTGTGATCTCTCCCTCTCTCCTTTCTGTCATCTTCCTCCCACAGCCACAAGACAGAGAAGAGAAGAAAAATATAGAGATCCCACAGCCACCTCTCTATAGCCATGGCAACTGCGACTGCTCTGGCTCCTCTTGCAGTGAACTTGAACTCGAACCAATCCCACCCCTACGGCCCTACCTGTGGTTCCATGCTCTGAACCACAATGACCTCCTATCATACCCCAAGGTTCAATTCACAGCATCAAATTTCCCTCTATTGAACAAAATAACAAGTACGAAAGGCATATCTTTAAGTCATCATCAACAGCATGATTTCTTTTCCCTAAAATGAGTGTGGCTCATTCTTGCAGTGTAACCAGGACACAACAATAAAAGCTAAATTATAAGTTTATCCTACACATTAATCATAACCCAGTAATAACACATGATAAAAATAAAATATAAATGCCAACTTATTTAGGCAACAGAAAGAAGACGATATAATATATTAAATACCTTAGAATAGTCCAAACCACCATAAATATCTCCAACAAGCATATCAACATTACTATTATCTCCTTGCTGGCTCAACTCTAACAGCTCATCAAAACTGTAAAAGGTGTAAATCTTGAAAGAAAGAAATTTAAACATATTTCACTTAGCGAGTCAACAAATGGAAGAAGAAGCACAAACTTCTTGCATTTTGTCAACAGCCTCCCAAGCCCCCAGTAAGTCCCACCACCAACATTAGTCCCACTAACTCGTTGATATTTCCCATCACCATCCACCTAATGAAGCAAACCAGTTAGAGAAACATCTAATGCACTGAGAAATTTTAAAAAAAAAAAGATTACAGATAACCAGTACCTTGATAATACTAACTCCAGAACCAACATTAACAAGAAGATAGGGAAACATATCATTATGATCAATCTGCACAAACTCTTTCTGGCCTTCCATGTGCGTAAAAGCTTCATGCCGTATTGCCTTAACAATGTATGGCAGAATTAATATTAGATGTACGGTAACAATTAGAAAGGATATTAAAGAAGAAAAAGATTGTGTAGCAGCTGGCACATTATTGCTGTTGCAAAAATCCACATCCAGTAAAGAATTAGAGCATTATGAAAGAATGTCACCCTACAGAATCCCTAATTTGACACAGCTATAGTGTATAATTTCCTTTATAGAACTTTCTTGTGGCATCTGAACTCTTGTTCAGTTCCAGCTGTCTACATTAACTGAAGTTGGGATTGATCAGGTGCACATGAAAGATCCAACTGCTCAATATTTCTCTTTACAAAGAATCTAATTAATGTACAAATGAAAGCAAGTCTGTGTCAGGTCATTAAGATACTTGAGTAAGAAAGTGGGCAGAGCAATAACTTATTTAGCTAGGTTCTTAATAAAAGTGATCAATTCATTTTTGTGCATGTTATTAATATGCTAGCAGCAAAAAGAAAGATTGTCACATTGGTTCTCCAACTGCGGAAAAGGGTAGATGCATAAAAAGCAGGAAAGAATGTTCGCATTTGTCCAGATTTTAGAGTGATAAATTATTATCGTGATTAGGCAAAGGTCAGGTGATTTGTTAAATTGGTTATCTGTGGCCCATGTTCTTTGATTGAACAAATGAAACACTACATTATAGAAACATCCATGATATCCATAGCAAAAAAATCAAGTGACATTTGCATCATCAATCAGCATCTCAGAAAAGCAAGAGAACAAGTACAAAAGTCACATCTTTAATGAGAAAAGCATACTTTAAGCAAAATATTACGAAGCCAGTAGATAAAAATTCCTGCAAATATAGCATAAAAGAATAAATGAGAACAAAACATACTTTAAGCAAAAAATTTGCTCCAGCTACAAGGCAACTCATTTCATCTTCCTTATCAAGGCTAACTCCAAGCCTCTCTTTCAAGACATCAGCAAATTTGTATGCCCCTCCACCTGTGGCCTTTTCAAGAAATCTAGTCAGTACATTGACATTAGTTAGACCAGTGTTATCTAAAATTATAAATACAGACTACAAGTGACTACCATATTCATAATATCAACCCCCACTAAACAAGAAAAAGTCAAAGTCAGAAGCCAAAAAAAAACACAACACATGTAACTGATATTTATGGAATCAGCTATGGATTACCAAGAACCCTAATTACTTAGGGTTGAGACATCTGGCATGAACCTTCCCCTGTTGATCAGCTCTGCTGAGGGCAATGTCACTAGTCAGACTAATAGATAAACCTAGTCAGATATGACAAATTTTTTTGTCGACTGTCAAGTAACACAACCACCATACTTTGTTGCTTAGGCTTGGACTAGCAATGTAAACAATTTTAAGCATGCAGAAGCAGATTTAACCAAGAATTCTAGCTGAAGTTAAACAAATAGAAAGCCTGGTCAACATGAAGGTAGTGAATAATTGGACTTAAATATCCATGTCTCTTGAGCATAGACTGCATAGTCTAAAGAGAAATTAACAAAGGAAATCCAATTGTTGTGTTCTCTTATCAACTATTTAAAATAAATAAACAAATAAACCAACATTAAAAAGGCTCCTAGACCACCACAAGAAAAAAAT
This sequence comes from Musa beccarii, assembly GCA_024322285.1. Taxonomy (NCBI): domain Eukaryota; kingdom Viridiplantae; phylum Streptophyta; class Magnoliopsida; order Zingiberales; family Musaceae; genus Musa; species Musa beccarii. Next base: position 58,418,921 of record CM044395.1, on the reverse strand, counting down.
TAGACTTACGGTGATAAGAAAAAGAAAAATGCCGCAAGGTCAAAAGAAAAAAAAAAGCACAAGAAGGGAGTGCTTGACCGGTTTGGCTGTCTAAGATGTCCAACTTACACCAGTGACCAGACATTCATTTGAAGCCTGATCCAGGGACTAGCCTCTGGCCTAATTCCTATAGCACAATCAGCATGCATTTATAATTCCAACCAAATCGCATTGGTTCAAGTAAAGCTGAAATAAGTCAAAAAAAAGAGCTGCAAACCTCGTAGAAAAAGTACTGATGAGAGTAGTTAGTAAAGATGGAACGAATTTTGTTTGCATGTACATCTTCATATAAATGGTACATAGAAAGCATATTCTGTGGATAACATGAATGAATGATTAAAAATTTAAAATACTAGGCTTGGATGACATGTTATGACACAATCTGCAACAAGTTTATGGGAAACCAACTTCACAGTATTCCAATACAAGGACAGACAAAATTATTCTCAAATCATGTGAACCAACCAGTAGTTCAAGTTAAGCATCAGCCAATGTTCAGGTTGGCTTTTCAAAAAGGTACCACTAACAATAAGCATATCTTATCTAAAATGTGCTGTCTTCTAAATTCCTCTTCAAATAAATAATGGTACATTAAGTGCAGTCAAGCAGGTTCCCAACAGGTGGCAAAAAGCATGTCAGCATGCAAGCCTCACAGTACGAAAGGCCCTGGGTGTATACCATATAGCCAGGTCAGCAATTGCACATCGCCACATGGAGTCACTGACTGATCCTATCTGATACGATGGAAGTGTAAAGTGTAAACCCCAAATGACTAATGAAGTTAGAGATAGAAGTGCCTCTGTTAAGTATGTAATTCTATATTCTATTATCTTGGTAAATACTTGGTTAACACATCTGACTTGACAATGTGATAAATGAATAATCTCTCCTTTCTAAATAACAACATTTCAGACAGAAATTCAAGTATCTACTAAAGCCACATGATGTATAGGTTAAGAGAATTTGAGTCTATAGCTCTGCATAAGCTTTACAATCAGTTCTATCAGGTTTCTTTGACAACAAGATAGTAAAAAAAAGGAAACTGTGCTTTTAAAATTCCACACTTTGTGTGGAGACTTATTAAACACTTAATAATAGAAAAATTAAGTGCTGGTTTTAGAAGCATAAATGAAACAAAATTGAATATTAACTCAATGTCAGCCTTTACTGTTGTTTTCTAACCAAACACAGCAATGCATCAAGTACTCCTTGATACCTAGTGCTACTTAGGAATTCAGTTATACTTGACATGGCTTGCAAACACACAATGTTAAATGGTGGATCAGCACGTGAAGACAGAATGCTGCATCTGCATAATGATTATAAAAATTTAGTTCTTTTAACAAGCTACATTTGGTCTAAGTACAGTCTTCTTTAATTAGGCTGACAGCTTCCTCAAAGTACCAACTTCGTTGTTATTCACATTCAGCAACCAAGTGACTAATAAAAATACACATCACTGGGGTTCCAGGGCTGGTTACTACACAGCCAACCTACTACATGGAAATCTCATTAAAAAATCATAATAATTTTTCAAAATAATTTACCATCAGTCTTTGTATAACAACTTCTACGGATCACAGACATGGTACTTTGAAAGAAAATAATAAAAAAACTTTCTTCTTAATTTTAAAGGACTTACAGGATAATTGTATTTTTTTTTATAGTGTTACATGCCTATACTTAATGGTGTATGTTCTTTGTTTGAAAATATGTGATTAAGAACTCACAACGAGACATAATCGTAGCTGGCTTCTCCCAGTGTTCAATTTATCAGGGATTGTTCAAAGCTAGAAGGGAATGCATTCAGAACATCTGGATCCAATCAGTTGCTTTGGGGATGATCAACTATACCAATGGAAGCAGTTCAAATCCATGGTATTTGAAGTTCATTATAGATGACATTTTGGAGTTAGCAAGAGAATGTAAACTTGTAAATTTAAGTTAAATTAAGAAAAATGCTAACAGGATTGTTCATAAGGTTGTAAATTTTGGTCATCTATATCCATGAGCTCACACCTGGGGAACTGAATTTAGCATGTTATTTTTGGAAAATGTAACTACCAGGAGTTGGTGGTTTACTAGAACTTAGTACTTTGTTTTCAAAGAAATTCATGTTATATTTTTCAGCCAAAAATTCATAGTAACTCAGAGGATATGTACACACTTAACTAGCTGAAGTGATTGGCACAAAATAATGAAATATAACCTCAGACTACCAACATCATTAGTTGACCTTATGGTCATAATGATGCAATATTTTATGGCAGCAGCTCTCAAATTATTATGCCTTAAGGACCCCAAGAAACTACATGAAAGCCCATCAATGAATTTTATAATTTGAAAGAAGAGCAGAATGGACGCTGTAACAAATGTAACAAATATAAGTAATGTTTGTGAAGGTTACCTTGATTACTATATTATCATCCATTTGAGTCCCAGATCGCCATGAAGGTGAATCAATCCCTATAATCTAAAATGATTTAGTCATAATATTTAACAGAAAGTCTGAAAAAAAAATTATGGACTAAGCTTCATGAAGAAGCCATAACTTAGTTCCAAATTGTTAAGCTAATCCGCTGGTAATAATTATTGTGTTTGATCATCATGATGACAGTTTCAGATCCGATTGTGAGAACAGATTGTAATAACAAACTGCTTTCTGGCAGTCACATCTTTCTCCTGGTTACTAACTACCAGTTAATAATATTTTATAGTCCTCATCTGTTACTATTTTTTTAATATCTAGATCTTTTAACAAGGCCCTTCTACTATATTGTAAAGATCACAATACATACCACCACGATGAAGTTGCTTTGAGGAAATAAAGTCAAGGCATTCATTCAACTTCCCCGTCTCAAATTTTACAAAATGAAGCCTCCCACCAAGAATCGGATAACTCCTTCTGTTACCATTAGAGAGCCCAAACCTTTTGTTCATGGATCTCTTCCTCTTATCATCAGGTGACTGTTCCTCATGTCGTGAGAAGTATACCAGCTTAATGAGGGAACCTAGCACCAAAGCAGCATCAAGAAAACTAGACATTGACACAGCTTTCAGAGGATAATAAATTGGAATCAATATGTTTTTGTCATTTGAAAAATAAGCAGTAGCATTCAGATAAATCCTTCCATAATAGTGGCAATGTCACATTCATAACCTGCCACATCCCTTAGTTCTCTCTCTCTCTCTCTCTCTCTCTCTATATATATATATATATATATATATATATATATATATATTTTTTTTTTTCTTCCATCGTGCTGGCTGGATGTGACAATATGCCAGTCCATACTGACGTATTATGCCAGTGAGATGCCTGGCCAGAATGTGACACAGACCATTAACTGGTTCCTTGCAAAAAACCTAAGAACTTCACAAAACTACGACCACCATCTATCCAAAAAAACTGAAAAAGACAAATATATCAGCAATAAATATGAGCATGATAATTCTATCCCAGAATGGATTTCTCAGAAGAAGATGAATTTATTTAGTAATATACAGAACATTACTAAAAGAAGCAACCATGAAAAGAAATGGTAGGTTAGAATCTAGATAGAAACCTCCAATATCCAGGGCCAAGTGGGAGATGTCATCAGACTGGTTCGGCAACAAAATGGTAGGGTTCCTGTCCTCGGAATCTCCTTGTATGGCAGCCCTACTAACATCAAGCTGTGGCCGCGAGCTAGATCTGTGCATTGAGTTGGTCGTGGTTGACACCATCTCCTCCTTGCTACTATGCTTCAACTTCTCTTTGCTATAGTCATGGTCAGGATTGCTGTTGTTGAGTTCACTGGCCATTAATCTTCCCTTGCCTACGGCCTGCCTTACTCCAACCGTCTTAATAACTGCCAATTATGACCAATAACTCTTGAAGAATGCATACAGAAAACAAGAGGAAAAGCAACATAGCATAATTGTAGAATTAACTCATAACGTTCAGCAACCTTATAGCATATATTTATCTCCTCAAATTTCAAAATTATGAAAAATGCTTCAATGAAGGATGGAATTTCAAGAGAGAAATTAATTGTTCATGATCTTGATTATATTCATCATCCTCACCGAAATTATATTATGTCAGTAAAGAATGCATATATTGTGTTATACATTATTTCAACAAAGGACGTTTCATCAAGTACGAAGCTAATTGTTCATCCATCTTGATTAAAATCCAAACTATAATATATCAGTAAAGATTGTACGCACCGTCTTGATATATATGTAGAGAGAGATGGACAGAGAAGAACATCCTAGTAAAAATTGTTTGTGAAATCAGATCAAATGGAGAAAGAACCAATTCAAGAAATGAAAACTTACACGGAGAATTTATCAAGAAGAACAAAGAGACCACATCAGACATCTAAGGACCAAAAGGAAGCAAGAAACAGAAAGTAAAAAAAACAAACGTAGCTTAGTCACAACAAGTTATTTAAATCAAATCCAAAAGTTAACAGACAGAAAGGATCAATTAAAGAAACAAAAACCAACACGAAAAAGAGAATAGAAATCAAGAATCACAAAGAGATAACATCACAGTCCGCTAATGTCCAAGTGATTCAAACCCCAGAAAAAATAGAAGTACAAGAAGCTTTTGGAGCGGAACAGCGGAAGAAAGAAAGAATGGAGAGCGTAATAAAGCCAAAAATGTTCTCGAAACCAAATCCGAAGAAAGAATCATCTAAAGAAACAAAACTTCCACGGGAGGAAAAGAAATAGAGAAGCACAAAGAAACCACCTCGAGCACCACCCCCATGATTCCCAATCGATTGAAGAGGAGGTATCCTCCCGATCGGAAGTAAGAGAAAAGAAGAAAAGAACGAAACGGGCAAGAGGAGATCGCAAATCTGAAGGTGCATGGATCGATTAGATTCGAAGGGAAGAAGAGAAGGTTTTTCCACCGACCTAGGAGGAGGTCGGTCCAACATGCCGGGTCACAATGAGACTGCGGGTGACGACGACCTTCGGTGGACAACCCACCCGACTAGAGGGACAGATGGCACTCAAATAAAATCCTCTAAAACATCAAATTGGAGCAGTCCATATCCGCCGTCCATTATCCTCCCGATCGGAACCAAGAGAAAATAAGAAAAAGAACGAAGCGGGCAAGAGGAGATCGCAAATCTGAAGGTGCATGGAATTGTTGAGGATCGATTAGATTCGAAGGGAAGAAGAGAAGGTTTTTCCAACGACCTAGGAGGAGGTCGGTCCAATATGCCGGCTCACAATAAGACGTGCGGGTGACGACCTTCGGTGGACAACCCACCCGACTCGAGGGACAGATAGCACTCAAATAAAATCCTCTAAAACATCAAATTGGAGGAGTCCATATCCGCCGTCCATTAGCCGATGGCGTCGATCCGGAACGAGTCATCTGGCAGCTGCGGCCATTAAAATCCAGTTCTTGGTATTAATCTTTGCATGTGAACGATAACAACAATGATGCTCTTCGAAGTGTGTCTTGCCCGGCCTAATTGGAAATGAGTTTTAGGGCCGTATACGCTATACGATAATTTAATGAGTGATTAAAGAAAGATCAATATAATCATTGCTGACCGCAGTTAAATTAAATATCCATTGATCAATGTTTTTTTAAAATTAGGAAAAAAATCATTAAATATGCACACATGAATTTTCATGGAAATTTTCATCAACTTACATGAGTGCAGGAATACAACACGGATTGACCCTTGCACCAATTAACCACATGCTCGAGAGAGCCATTCCAACATCCGCCAACAGCAAACCAGGTCCTATAGTCTAAGCAATATCGTGTGGCGTAACTGTAGCATGGTTTTCAACTATAAAGTGGTGTATTAAGCACTCGCAACTTTCTAAGTTTGTGCAGTCTCAGCATTTGCAGCTGCCAGCTTGGCTTTCTTGGATTCATAGTCTTTCACAGCAGCTTTGATTGCATCCTCTGCAAGCATGCTGCAGTGGAGCTTGACCGGAGGAAGAGAAAGGTGTTTGGCAATTTCTCTGTAAAATATCGCATATAAAGTCAGAAAAATTGCAAATATGAAGGAACACAATAGTTTGAGACTTCATATTGAGCAACAAATAAGTGTCTGGTTCAGAAAGTTATGATAAATGCAATATTACTCCTAACTTTGCTTCTTGGAGTTCATAGATTATTTGCAGATCAAACATTAGCTTTAGTTTTCAAGTCCAGGAAAGGAGCTTCTATTCAACAGGGTAGGCAAAATATTGAGATGGAGCACCCTTGCCATTACATAACAAAACTGACCCTCTATTTTAAAGAGAGGTCCTGTAATAGATAAATTCTATTTGTGATATTGAATCACTTCCCACAAATTGATCCTTGTAGGAGTATAAAATTAAAGGGTCGGATGAAAGAAATAATTATGGATAGTAAGCATGTATTAAGCAGAGGACACTAGGTCAACATGTCATACTTTATTTTGAATTAATTGGATAATCATCTCCTACAATCCAAAACCTCCACCAAAAAACATAGAAAAATTATAATTAGCTCTCTAACCATTCCTTTTTTTATTTTTAGTGGCTAACAGTTTGATTTGTTGACAACTTAATTGAAAAACCCATTGGGGCTTCAACAAATATGGCAGTTACTCTCCTACAAACACGGAAGCCTCTATAATCTATCCATCAAATACATAATATATACATTTAGAAAGTGAAAAAATAGAGGCTTCCAACATCCTAGTAAAATTACTGATAAATAATTTTTTTACTGCTACCCCCAGTCCTGATTATATTGGCAAAACACACAACTAGATTTGCAAGGACCTCATTTAAAGAATGAAAACAATCATTTTCATGTTTCACATGAATCATCCTGAAAATAAAAACCTCAGCACATGCACCATGTTCTCTAAACCATTTCTGCTGCACTATAATTTGTATGCCATTAGCCTCCCCAAAATTTGTATAGATTCTTACACATACATGTTGAAGTAATGAAAGAGATCGAATGATCTAGGAGATGCATGATTCAATGCAAGTTGATGTCAACACTTCTCATGAGTTATTTTCCTGTCATACTAGTGCATGCCATCAATCATCCGGTTGCAAGAGTTTAATTGTCCAAGAAAGAATCTGTAAAGTTATTGGGCACATGAGAGGTGATTCTATATGAGATGAAACCATAATAAGGGCTTGTAATATCATAGGTGCACAATCAAAGGTCTTATTTCAATCATGATGGTTCATCATGACCCTGTGCTCCTATGCTATCCATACACAACTTACTATCTCTACGAATTCTCCTATATCAAGTTTAACAAACACTGAAAATTTTTGTAACAACCAGGACTATGATTGAACCCAATCATGATTGCTAATTGTTTTCCTAGCCCCATTGTATTCTTTTTCAGTGTTCCAGTTTCTTCTCTAGTTGAGAACCTTAATCCTGTTTTCCTAAAGTATCTCATTGAACCTCAACATTCAGAGAAAAAAATGATGGAAAACAACAACATGATAAACAAATAAAGCATCAAATATGACTTCTACTACTTTTGTTACCTTGAATTCACCTTTTCTACTTTATTTCCAGTACAAATGATGCTTTCTCTAAGTCAAACATATGATAATTTCTTCTCCCATAATATACATCAAATATATATATATATATAACATAAAAATAAGTTTAATTAAATCACAGCAGTTCAAGGGCAAATGACACAAAGTCTATTAAGAGATGTCCACTAAACCATCAGCGAAGAATTAAAAAACACACTAATAAACAGGACCTATCAAGTGTCCAAAAACCCTTCCCAATGAGCCTTCACATCCAGGTCCTCTAGTTCACATGGTTATTGGCCAGGTTGTAACCTGCTCAATGAAAGGGTCTTTCATAACAAATGGCTGAAACCAAATTAATCCTCAACCACTTTGTCAGCCCCTACTCAGGATAGTATATGAATTATGACATCTCCTCGATATAAAACAACATATTGGCACTAGGGTCATTTATGCTATGCAGAAAGATATCTAAACATTTTGCCAAAATTTGAGAACATTGAGATGCCTCCGAATTCGTTCTTTCATTTAGAAAAGTGTTCTTTAGTTGGATCTCTAGGACTTTCTTAAGACTACTAGTACTTGATTATGATATGTAAGTTTTGGTTTTGGCTTCATTTTTTGTTTGAGGCTTCCAAAAATTAAAAAATGGATTCTCATAATTTGACAGTTTGGGCAATTCCAGCAGATCAAAAGGTTCAGTCGCCTCAGCCGTTTGAGCTTATTTGGAGAGGATTTAGAATATACTACATATACATATATGTGTGTGTTTGTCTTTGTGTGTTTGTGTGTGTATTCATTGCTCATAATGAAAGCCAAAGAAGGCGAAGTAAACATTTTCCACATTGCTTGATCAAGGATTGACAATCATTGACCTACATTCTTAATATCAGAAACTTACAATAAAGTATAAAATTATAGATATCACATCTGCCACAACTATAGAATAATTACAGTTTAATAAAATATATTATCAGTTCAGTTGTTTTCCTTTCAGAAAACAGAGGAAACATAATTCAACAAGAGCAACTGAATTTTACTGGCCAAGATTCCATTATACAGCTGTCTTGCACAGTGATTTCAAGCAAGGGGTCGAGAGTCTTTTCTAATCTTCAAGTATGTTATGGAGTTTACTGTACGCATATAGAAACCAAATATTCACAGTGCTTAAGAAGAAACTAATGGTGAGAGGACTTAAGGAAAAAATAGAAGGTTCAAAGTATTGCTTCAACATTGAACAATGTGAAAATATGGTTAGAATCCTGAAATTGCTGAAGACAAAGATAAGAAGAGTTTCACTTACGTGTTTTTGATGGATCACACCTCCTCCATATGTTCACGCTTCGCCCATTCGGTAGCTGCAATTAATACCAGATCAACATCTTCAAATTACACTGACCAGAAAATAAATTTACGACTCTAATAGAACAATCCTTCATGAAACTTAGGACAAATTCATGTGTTTACCTATTCAAAGCATATGAAAGAACATAATCATAAGATGAAAACTTATTTTCTCAAAAAGAAAAAGAGAATATTCACTTATCAACATTGGCATACCAGTTATATGTTAAAAAGAAGCCATGTTCGCGCCTTACATTAATCACCAAAAGTGTTGCAATTAAAATCAGTACTTTAAGTTCAAACAGAACATGTGGCTTATTTAATTGCTGTCCGCACCTTACATAAATCTTAGGAACTGGCCACGACCATTTCAATTTATTCAGTTTTTCTCATGAAGCAACCGCTTCCAAACATCGTAAGCTCTTTGGACGTTTAGTTCAAGCAATAGAATCAAATTAGCCTTTGGATTTGGAGGATCAATCCCTTGGAAGAGGTTGTTCGACCCAAGTTCCTTCTGTTCGCTCTATAAGTTTTATTTTCTGTTTTCTCCTCTGCTTTTCCAATGTGTTAATGTCAACAACTTTATACCGTGGCCTCTGGACGGGTTGCTTCGCGCCGTAGCCTCGGGGCCGTCGCGGTGCGGTTCGGGCCGAATGCAGAGGGGTTCCCCTGGGACGGGTCTTGGAGGCCTGTAGCGGGGGAGAAGACTCGTTTGGCGGACGTCACCGACTCCCGTTCCCGTACAAAGGTCGGGTCGGGTTGAACTTCGCCCGACCCCTCCGACGCTCAAGTCAGTCTCAGGATAGTAGTGAAAGTTCTTGCCCTTGTGAGGTAGCCGGTCCCTAGAAACGTGGTCCCTCCGGGGCTTATATGGACCGGATTGTTGTTGCTTCTCTGATTGCGTCTGGGAACATTGCACGAACCTGGCCCTGCAGGTGGTGACGTTCCTCGAGAGCCGTGGAGCTTGGGAAGACCAGTAGGGGTCACGTTTGTTGGTCAACCCTGGCCACAGTCGGGCGTTCGGGGGGCCAGGGGCGTCATCCTGACGTAGGCGGCATGGGCTTGCGTCACGTCTCCTTTATTACCCCTCGAGGGGCAGGGGCGTCATCCTGACGTAGGCGGTATGGGCTTGCGTCACGTCTCCTTTATTACCCATATCATTCTCCCCTCCCAAAGGAAGCCCCTTGGGATTGACCCCGTGGTTCGTGGTTGGCTTTGACCTGCGGTGGGTCCGGACGATTCCGATCTGGTAATCGGGTCGTGGTTGTGGCGTCGCTCGAGTGTGGTGGCTGCGGCGCTGCTCGGGCTTCGGAAGCCGAGGCGCCGCTCGGTGCTTGGTGGTCGAGACGCTGCTCGGAGCTTAGGGGCCGAGACGCTGCTCGGAGCTTTAGGGGCCGAGGCGCTGCTCGGAGCTTTAGGGGCCGAGGCGCTGCTCGGAGCTTTTGGGGCCGAGACGCTGCTCGGAGCTTTAGGGGCCAAGACGCTGCTCGGAGCTTTAGGGGCCGAGACGCTGCTCGGGTAGGGTTCGGGGAGAAGCACTCGGACGGCCGACGGTCGAGCGACGTCTCGGGCAAGCGGGCTGCGCAGGGAAGTACTCGAGCGGTTGATGGCCGAGGTACGCGCTCAGGCGGGCGGGCTGCGCGGAGACGTACTCAGGCGGTCGACGGTCGCGGTACATGCTCAGGCAGGCAGGCTGCGCAGAGATGCACTCGGGCGGTCGACGGTCGCGGTACACGCTCAAGCAGGCGAGCCGCGCAGGGACGTACTCGGGCGGTCGACGGCCGCGGTACATGCTCTGATAGGCAGGCTGCGTGGAGACACACTCGGGCGGTCGACGACCGCGGTGCCACTCGTCCTGGGATACTCTTCCTCTGTCTCTTCTTTTTCGGGGCACGGGCAATAAGGGGCTCTTTAGCTCGTGCGCCGCCTCGGGAGCTGGTTACACGCGTCAGGCGCTGGAGCGAGGCATCCCTGGCATGCTGCCCGGGGTTCGCCTCGTAGAACCCTCATTTATAGCGGGACGTCCTTTAGGCTGCCCGATGTGATGTGGCTGGGGGGCAAGCGAGGCGATAGGCTATCGCCCACTCTGGGAGACGAAAGGGCGCTGCCTTTTGGGCGGGATCTCGCCTTTAAGTAGTGCGCATCGCGCCTCTATTCCGTTTCTCGTCAGCTGAGTTTTCCGCCCCGGGCCTCGCCGTCTCTCCTTCTAGCTGCTCTCCTTTGCTTCTGCGTCCTTTGCCTCCCTCGAGTCGGCTCCCTCACTTCTCCTTTCGGAGGTCAGTAAGGATGGCCTCCTCTCCTCTTCCTTCTTCCTCTTCCTCTTCTTCCTCATCTTCTTCCTCCAACGGGGAAACGGCGCGGGCGCTTGAGGCCCTGATGTGGCCGCACGATTTGGACTCTACTGTGAGCAGTGTGTCGCTGAAGACACTCCGGGAGCGTTACGGCATCCCAGAGGATTACGTCCTCCTGGCCCCTGAACCGGGACAACGGGCATATGACCCGATCCCCAAGGGTTTCGCGCTAACCCTAGACGCCCTTGAGGCGGGGTTGCGCCTCCCTCTGCATCCCGTCAATGTCTCCTGCATCTCTTGGTGGCGGATCTCACCGTCACAGGTGGCGCCGAACTCCTGGCGCTACCTGGTGGCATTCCTAGGGGAATGTCACCATGCCAACATAACCCCGACCCGCAACCTCTTCCTTTCTTGTTTCCGCCTCTTCAAAGGGTCGGGAGGGGTACTTCCTATCTGCCCGGAAGGGCTTTCGAGTCGGTGGAGCTCCCTCCAATAACAAAGGGTGGAAAAGACGATTCTTCTTCGTCTGATGTGAGAGAGATTGGGGTTTTGGGGTCCGATGGTCCGTAAGGGCTATCGACAATGCGACCCCAAGCCTGAGCGCAGAGGAGCGCCGGGATCTGGAGAGACTCAGGGATATTCTTCCCTCCTCTCAAGTCGTCCGCAATATGACGAAATGGTGGCTGGTCGAGGTGGGGCTCAGGCCATCCCCACTAGGTTGGTCTGCGTCGTCTGCCCTCTAAGCGTCCCTGATGCTCGTCAGACTTTGACCGCTTTGCTGTTCCTTGCAGAAATGGTGAATCTGCATGCTCTCCGCGGCAGACGGACTTCGGCGCCCTCGTCCCTGCACCCTACATCCGGTCCGAGGGGCGCCTCAAAGGACTCTCCGCTGGAGGTGGAGGCCGGCCGCTCGAGGAAGAGGTCCAAGACCACGGCTGCACAAGGACCCGAGGGGGTCACGCCAAGGCTGGCGGACACAGCCGCGGAACGGGCCGGGCGAGCGGGCGTGTCTCCTCACCCCAGCGAGGCAAGGCCCAGTCGGGAGGTGGCTGGGAAGGGACCTCGTCTTCCCGTTATAAGGAATTTGTGCTGCCTTTCGCCGGGCAAGGAGGAAAGGCAACCCTTTCTGGCGCGGGCGATGTGTGAGCTCCCAGGGGAGGCGAGCGATCCCTTAGTCGCCCGTTGGGGCAGGCTGTGCCGAGGGGACAAGGTGTGGATCGGGGGAGAACCTTCGGCCACGTACCTCCAAGGGGCGCTTCATCCCGACATAGCTCGGAATCTGTACTCGCTCCCTTCGGAGGCCCTCCTCGGGAAGTCGTATAAGTCACTGATGTGGGTAAGTGTCGTCCCTTTCGCTCATTAATTTCTCGGTCGGCTTCACTCTGACTTCATCATCTACTTTTTCAGGGCCTCCATTATACGACCGCGCTGATGGACCGGGTGCGCGACGCCGGTCGGGTCATCGGGGGCTTGTGCGAGCTCAACTCCGAGTTGCATCGCCAAGTAGAAGAGGCCCGGGTCGGTGCCGGCCCCGAGGCGGTTGCGGCGGCGGAGAAGCGGGCGTCCGACCTGGATGCGGAGGTGGCCCGCCTCACGTCCGAACTCCAGGCAGCGAGCCAGGCAAACGACGGACTCCAAAAGCTGTTGAAGATAGAGCGGACGGAGCTCCGCCTGCGGAAGACAGAGGCTTCCACCCTAGCCGCGAAGCTAGAAGGGAAGGAGGCTGAGGCGAAGGCCGCCTCCGAGGCCCTTGCCGAGGAAAGGCGTCTCCGTCCAGAGAGGGAGAAGGAGGCGGTGGAGGCTTACAAGAAGTCCGAGGGGTTCCAACTCGGGCTAACCCGGACGGGCCAGGTGTCTTATGAATATGGATACAGGATCGCCCTGGCCTGCTTCCGAACGCGGAATCCGGGTTCCGAGGTCGAGGAGGACCCCTTCACCTCCTGTCCCGAGGATTTGGAGGTGAACATGCCGGAGGAGGCCCCCTTTGATGATAGCTTGGAGGAGATGAAGGCTTGAATAGTGGCCTTCTATTTCTCGTTATATTGTAGCCTCCTCCAAGGGTCTGGTCGGTCCGTAAGTCGGTCGAGTCTTGTAACCAAAGTCTTACTGAACAAAGTTTCCTTTGTTAATACTTGTCTCTAATGGGGATTTTATACAAAATATTTTCTAACGTTCTGGATGTTCCATGTTCTTGGTAAGTGTTGTCCCGACATTGTTGCTAGTCGGAACGTACCCGCCCGGACGACTTTGACGACGCGGTAAGGTCCTTCCCATTTCGGGGCGAGCTTACCGCGCGTTCGGGTCGGGTCACTTACTTCAGACTTGCGCAAGACTAAGTCTCCCAACCCGATGGGCCGAGGGCGCACGCCTTTGTTGTAGCTTTTAGCAACGCTTCTGTTGTAGGCAAGGATCCTAAGGTGAGCATTGGCTCTGCGTTCCTCGAGCAGGTCTAGCCCGGCTCGGATCCCATCGGCCGATCTTGCTTCATCGAAAGCCTCCACCCGAGGGGTGAGGATGACCACCTCGGCGGGCAGAACCGCTTCTGTACCGAACGCCAGGCTATAAGGAGACTCCCCGGATGCTGCCTTAGGAGTGGTTCGTAAGGACCACAGTATGCTCGGCAACTCGTCGACCCAGCTAGATCGGGCGGCGAGGGTTCTCTTCCTAAGTCCGCCTAGGATCGACCGGTTGGTGACTTCTGCCAAGCCGTTGGTCTGGGGATGAGCCACCGAGCTGAACCTTAGTTGTATCCGGTGGGTTGCGCAGAAATCCTTAAACCGAGGGTTGGCAAACTGGGTTTCGTTATCGGTGACAATGGCCCTGGGCAGGCCGAACCGTGTCACGATGTTCCTCCACACGAACCGCTCGACCTGACGCTCCGTGATAGTGGCCAACGGCTCGGCCTCTACCCACTTGGTGAAGTAGTCAATGCCAACGATGAGGTATCTTCGTTGCCCCGATGCCGGGGGAAAGGGTCTAAGGAGGTCCATTCCTCATCGCGCGAAAGGCCAGGCGCAATCCAAGAGGGTGAGCGGGACCGCCGGGTGCCGAGAGGCTCGTGCATGCCGCTGACATGCGTCGCATCGCCGCACGTAAGCCCTCGCGTCTCGGTGCAAAGTGGGCCAGTAGTAGCCCTGACGGAGCACCTTGAATGCCAGGGCGCGGCCGCCGATGTGCTCCTCGCAAATCCCGTCATGGACCTCGGCGAGAACCAACCGAGCCTCGTCGGGATCCAAACAACGTAAAAGAGGGTGTGAGAACGACCTGCGGTAGAGTCGGTTGCCGATCTCGCAATACCATCCTTGGGTTCGGCGTGAGCGCCGGCGCGCCCTCGTCGGGGCTGGGGCGTCGTCTCGCTTGATCTTGCAACATCTCCTCAGATCCGGTGGTCGGCGCGCCTAGCTCAACCACCCCTACGGAGGTGACGGTTCGGTAGGGAAGCTTCTCAACCTCGGGCTCCTCCCCGGGGACCGATCTCGAAGCTAGTTTTGCCAACGCGTCTGCTCGCCCGTTCTGACTCCTGGGTATCCTGAGTAATGTGAAGCGGGAAAAGCTAGCGGCGAGGGCCCTTACCTCGGCTAAGTACTTCGACATGATCGGATCCCGAGCTTCGTACCCTCTGCTGAGTTGTTCGGCGATGAGCTGTGAGTCGGTGAGAACGCGCACAGCGCTCACCTGCATCTCGACCGCCAGCCTGAGGCCCGCTAGGAGCGCCTCATATTCTACTTCATTGTTGGTGGCCTTGAAGCCAAAGCGGAAGGAACGCTCGAACGAGCGCCCGTCGGGAGCCTCCAACACTAGTCCGACCCTAGCGCCCTTTGAGACGGACGACCCCGTCAACCCGCAAAATCCATTCTGCTCCAACCTGCTCAGGGCCCTGCTCCCCTGGTGTGGTTAACTCTGAGATGAAATCGGCCACAGCTTGTGCTTTGATGGCGGTTCTCGGCTTGTACTGTAAGTCGAATTCGGATAGCTCCACCGATCACTTGAGGAGGCGACCTGCCACATCGAACTTTGATAAAACCTGTCGGAGTGATTGGTCGGTCATTACCTCGATCGGGTGGGCTTGAAAGTAGGGGCGCAGTTTCCGGGCCGCGAGAACGAGCGCCAGCGCTAACTTCTCGATGGGAGGATAGCGCTCTTCTGGTCCCCTCAAGACGTGGCTAGTGTAATAGATCGGCAGCTGTTCCCCAGATGCCTCCTTGACCAACACGGAGCTCACTGCATGTTGGGAGGCCGCCAAATACATGTAGAGCTTTTCCTGGGTGGAGACCGAGGCCAAATGGGGGAGAGAGGATAGGTGTTGCTTCAGGTGCGTAAAGGCCTCCGCGCACTCTGTCGTCCGCTGGAAGTTCCTCGGATCCTTCAGGGCTCGGAAGAAGGGGAGGCACCGGTCCCCCGATCGGGATAGAAACCGAGATAGGGCGGCAAGCCTCCCATTGAGGCGCTGAAGGTCCTTGACCGTTCGGGGTGCTTGCATGTCAATGATCGCCTGGACCTTCTCCGGGTTAGCATCGATTCCCCTTTCGTGCACGATGAACCTGAGGAATCTGCCCGAGGTAACGCCGAAGACGCATTTGGCGGGGTTGAGGCGCATGCCATACTTCCTTAGTGTGGCGAATGTCTCAGCCAAGTCGGCCAGGTGAGATGGCCCTGACCGGCTTTTCACGATCATGTCACCGACGTAAACCTCCATGTTTCGCCCTATCTGATGGGCGAACATCTTGTTCACGGTCCTCTGGTAGGTGGCTCCGACGTTCTTTAGCCCGAACGGTATGGCCTTGTAGAAGTAAGTCCCTCGACTTGTGAGAAAAGCAGTGTGTTCTTGGTCCTCGGGCGCCATTCTGTTCTGATTGTAGCCGGAGAAGGCGTCCATGAAAGAAAAGCGAGCGTGTCCAGCAGTTGAGCTGACCAGCTGGTCAATTCTCCGGAGGGGATAACAATCCTTTGGGCATGCCCGGTTGAGATCGGTGTAGTCAACGCACATCCTCCAGCTGCCATTAGATTTCTTCACGAGGACTACATTTGACAACCATCGGGGGTATTTAACTTCCTCGATGAAGTATGCCGCCAAGAGTCGCTCCACCTCTTCTCGGACAGCCTGCTGCCACTCGGGCGCGAACTGCCGAGGCCTTTGCTTTACAGGACGTGCAGTCGAGGAAATGCGCAAGTGGTGCTGAGACACCCTTGGGTCGACGCCCAGCATTTCAGCTAGAGACCAGGCGAAGACGTCAGAATTCTCCTGAAGGAGGTTGATGAGCTGAGCCTGCTCCTGTTCGTCAAGCTCTAAGCCGACCTTGACCGTCCGATCGGGACGACTCTCCTGCAGGGGCACCTCAAGTGCAGGCTTCGTTGGCTCAGGGCGCTGGGCTGGTCGCTTGGTCTCTCGGGGGTCGTCTATGGGCTGTTCCGGCCTTACCCTCTTGTGCAGGGAGATCGTCGTCAAGTATTATTGCCTGGATTCGCGAGGGCTCCCCCGAACTTCCCCGACCCCGGCGCGAGTCGGGAACTTCAGGGTCCGATGATATGTAGAGATGACCGCCCTGATTTTGTTGAGGGTGGGTCGCCCCAGGATGGCATTGTACGCCGTGGGGAGGTCGACCACTAGAAAGGTGGCCATCACTGTCTTTGTCTTCGGCACAACCTCGAGACGAGAGTCAAAGGGAGGGTGACAGCACCGAGCGGGGAGATTGAATTACCGGTGAACCCCTGAGTGCCGAATGCATGGGCTCCATAGCACCCTCGGGGAGCCCGAGCTTCTGAAAGGCACTGAGGTAGAGTACGTCGGCCGAGCTCCCGGTGTTGACCATGATCCTTTTTACCTGCGCGTTGGCGATTCTAGCCGATATCACCAGCGCGTCGTCATGCTCCACTTGTCCAGCCCCCTCGGCCAGGAACGTAATTTTCGGCTCGGCGGCAAGCTCGTGCTCTTCGAGCGTGGTGGCATGGGCGTACGCCTTTCGCCCGGATGTGTTGCTACCCCCGGAAGTCGGACCGCCTATGATCACGTCGATGTGATGCTCGACGGATCCCTCGGGACGAGGAGATGACTCCTGATCCTGCCGGAGGTAGCGGCCCAAATGGCCCCTACGGATCAGCTCTTCGATCTGCCGCTTCAGCTCGCGGCACTCTTCGGTGTCGTGTCCATTCTGCCGATGGAAGCGACAATACCGAGTTCGGTCGGCCAGCTCTCGTGGATTCTTCATTGGGTGGGGAGGCTTGAGCAACCCTTTCTCCTTTATCTGGAGGAATACTTGGGTCCGAGACGTATTCAAGGAGGGAGGCGGGGGCCCCGGCACGGAATGATCGGGGCGATCTAATTTACGCCTCGGTGGTGCGGGTTGTTGCCCGCGGAGGGGTTCCGACCGTCCCCTCTTGTGTTCTTCGCGCCTCCCGGACATCCAGGCCTCCGCTGAGATGTATTGATTCGCCCGTTGGAGCATCTCAGTGACCGAGGTTGGGGGTCGCTCCACAAGAGACCAGAAAAATCTGGAGGGACGCAGTCCCATCATAAACGCCTGCGTCAACAATGAAGGGTGAGCATCAGGCAGTCCCCGTATCTCTGTAACGAAGCGATGCACAAAGTGGGAAAGAGGCTCGTCCTCTTTCTGGTACAGCCCGAGGAGGAGGGCGATGGATGGCTTCGGGCGGGTGTACGCCAAGAAATGGAGCTCGAACTCCTTGGAAAGCTGCTCGAAAGAGGCGATTGTTCCGCCTTTCAGGGCGCTATACCAGGCGTGGGCGGGACCCCTCAACGTCGTGGGGAACGCCCGACACATTAACGCGTCGAAGGTCCCGTACAGCGCCATCTGGGCTCAGAAGGTAGCGACATGATCGACGGGGTCGCTGGCACCGTCATAAGGGTCGATGGCGGGGAGGCGAAAGTTCGGGGGCACGGGGTGCTCCTGTATCTCGATCGTGAACGGGGACCTCCAGCGGGGATCCTCCCCTTACTCCTCCTTCGACTTGCGGATTTCCCTTTGTATTTCGTCCAGCCGTTGGCTGACAGAACGAAGCTGGGCCCGGAAAGAGTCCGTCGAGTCGAAAGAGACCACCTCGGGCTCGGGCCGAACACCCGGGTTTCCCGGGGCCTGGTCCCTGCCCAAAACTGGGTGAGCCAAAGGCGAAGCGGGTAACACGGAAGGCGTGACATGAGCCGGGGGGGAGGCTCAGGCTGCTGGGGCGGGTGGGCCGCCGGCGCGCTCGTTGATCAAGAGACGAGTGGGACAATGGTCTAGACCATCTCTGCCAAGGCTCGGACCTGGTGAATGAGGTCGCGAAAGGCTTCAGTCGTGATGGGCGAAGAGGCGACGGGGACGCCCTCGGGCGGGAGCAATCCCGGGTCGTTAAACAGGTGCCAATAGCGTTCCGAGGTTAGGACCGGGTCATCCATCCTCGATCCGTCAAGAAGGGAGGCCTCTGCCGGGGCCCCTTCGGGATGGAGTTCCTCACTCAAGCGCTCGTCCTAGTTGATCAGGTGATCCCTCGACATCTGGCCCTCCTTCTAGCGCCAATCTGTTAATGTCAACAACTTTATATCGTGGCCTCTGGACGGGTTGCTTCGCGCCGTAGCCTCGGGGCCGTCGCGATGCGGTTCGGGCCGAATGCAGAGGGGTTCCCCTGGGACGGGTCTTAGAGGCCTGTAGCGGGGGAGAAGACTCGTCTGGCGGACATCACCGGCTCCCGTTCCTGCACAAAGGTCGGGTCGGGTTGAACTTCGCCCGACCCCTCCGACGCTCAAGTCAGTCTCAGGATAGTAGTGAAAGTTCTTGCCCTTGTGAGGTAGCCGGTCCCTAGAAACGTGGTCCCTCCGGGGCTTATATGGACCGGATTGCTGCTGCTTCTCTGATTGCGTCTGGGAACACTGCACGGACCTGGCCCTGCAGGTGGTGACGTTTCTCGAGAACCGTGGAACTTGGGAAGACCAGTAGGGGTCACGTTTGTTGGTCAACCCTGGCCACAGTCGGGCGTTCGGGGGGCAAGGGCGTCATCTTGACGTAGGCAGCATGGACTTTCGTCACGTCTCCTTTGTTACCCATATCACAATGCTTATCAATAAAAACCAAATCAGCCATCTGTTTTTCCTGTGCTTTCTAGGGCACACGTGCAATCATGCTATAGATTCCAAGATGCATGATTAGCTTGCTTTCTTGAGCCCGATTCAGATAGCACTAGTATATCCTCCACTACCACAGAAAAATCGGGTAAGGGTTTATCCGGACCATTTTAGAAAATCACCGAATAAAAGAAAAAAAAAATACAGGGCGATAGGAGAACAATTGGGAATCAGGGATCGGATGGTCAGACCGACGGAGGAGGAGGCGATAGCGGAACCACAGGCGAAGGTCTTGAAGCAGGCGTCGACGATCTTCCTGGTGACGTCGTCGACCATAATCTGGAGCTTCATCACGTCGCCGCGCGCAGGAGCGCCGACCAGCCCCGTCCCCACCGTCGGATCGTTCTTGTCGAAGGATCCGACGTTCACTGGATTGTCGTAGTGGTCCACCACCCTCTCGTGATAACGACAAGAGGCCATCGCCGCTGCCGATGCCCGGTGCCCCGATCCTAACCCTACAATTCGCCTACCCGCCGCCCTCAGCATTCTCTCTGTCTATTTCGAATTCTTGCCTGATTGAAGAAGAAAACAAGACAGAATCAGAATGCAAGAAGGTGCAAAGATTATTTTATATATATATATATATATATATATACACACACATATATATATATATATACATTCTCGGACCATTTAAAAAAAATTAATTTTGCTCGGTATTTGAGATCTTTATTTTTCACTAATATCCTAATTATCCATCCGGCCATCGTCGCGATCGGAGAATGAGGTATAAGCGACGATGATGACATTTAGGTTATTAAAGAAAAATAAAGAGACTAAATAAAAAATTAAAAATGAAGGGTGTGCCATCATTAAAAAAATCAAATTAATCACTTAATTGTATATCCATATAAATTTATTTGAATTATAAATATTAAAATTTTAATAAGAGTGACCAAAGATATTAATATAATTATACCATATATAAGAGTATTGAATGATATATATGTATAAATAAAATAATGACTAGACAAAGAAAACTATATGTTTATAAAGTCACATGATTCTTAGATACTTATGATGAAAAAAAATATTAAGGATAGTCTTGCTTAATTCAAAACAATTGATCCTTACGGATATGAGTTCTTTTAAATAATTGAAACCACACATTGTGTTATAGGTTTGATCTTATCTTGTGACCTCTAAAATAATTAAATGGCTTTACTATTATGCCATCGTTTATTTGCTAAAATGCACCTCTTTGAGATAGATAAATTAACAAATTATAATATGCTAGGTTGGTTGCTTGATAAAGAGAGGGAAGAATGATTCAATCGGATTCATACCAACGAAGAATAATAGAGAAATGATCGAAGATAAATTAACCGAAGAAGTATAGATGCTACCTAATCTCTTCATGAACTATATATAAGATCGAAGTCCCAAGATCTCATGATCATTAGTAATCAGGTGGTTAAGGCAGTTGCGAAGGTGATGAAATCATTTGTTAAGGTGGCGTAACCTCCTTTCAAGATGGCTCACTTATTTGTCAAGGACTTAATTGCTTATATATAGTTATATGTTGTAATTATTTTACTAAGTTGGAGATTTTAATGTGTTGACTTTGGAAGTCCATTTAATATTAAATATTCACTAGCACTTGTCCTCCTTCTCCCCCATCGTGTGTTGGAATGTAAATTAAACTTTGTGATTATATATTATATATAATTTTTTGTTTGATAATATTTTGATTTAATAGCCTTAGTTACGATACGTATCCCTATTATAATTTAAATCAAAGTTTTAAGTTTATCCCTCCATAAATAAAGAGCTCATATAATACTTTAGCTATACAATTGAAAAGATAAATGATTAGAGCATATGGTCAGAGATTCAACGTTCAAGGGATTGTAAGGTTTTATACTTAATAAGAGTTTTAAAATTTTTCTAAAGGTTTTTTATTATCCTTGATACTATCTTCTATGATTTTTTTTTAATGCCCATCACTTTCCCAAGAGATTTCCTAATATAGTATCAAAGCTTGTTTTAATTTATAATATAATATCAAAGCATGTTTGACCCTCAAGGTTAAATTACATCTTGAAAAGATAGATTAAGAGAGAAAGCAATTCACTATAAAAGAGAAGGTGCTGAGCTAAAAGGTTGTTAAAGAAGAAATAGGTGTTGTGAGTACCTATCTTATCCGATGAAGTGTTCTGATTAGATTTTATTAGAGAAAAAATTATATTTATAGGGAAAGAAATAATATTATTTTAAAATAGCATTATAGAGAGAGAAATATAGCAATTTAGAGAGAGAGAAAAATATATTATTGTTATAGAAAGAGATAGTAGAGAAAAAAAATCTAATGAGACAAAAAGCCTATAAAGAAGAATTCTTGAAGCATCACTCATGATATCAATAAAACAGCAATCGATAGATTATATTATCGCAAGCAAAAAATGATCAATTAAACAGATTAATTAGTTTATACATAAAGATCAATATATTGAAAATTTGACCACCTTCAAAAGAAAAGATTAAAGGTATGGATGATGATTTATCTTATATATCATTATTAACTAGATTTGATGAAAAAAAATATTGGAGATGAAAATTATAATGAAAATTTATCTCAATCAGAAGGTTGAAAAGAAACAATCTTAGATGGTTTTAAAAATATGATGTATGACAAAGATTTTAAGTTTCTCTTTGAAGAACATAAGAAAGAGTTGGTTTTTAACAAACAAAAGATAAAAAAAAAAGCATTAAAGCTTATCTCTCAATCAATACTAGATGAAAATATTATTTCATCTAGAGCTAAGATGGAAAGAGAGGCTTGGTTAATATTAGACTATATCTATGAAAAATGTATATATTTTCCTAGGTAAATAAAAAAAAATTAGAGGATACAAAACTAGAAAAAGGTAAAGATATCTTAGTAGAAGAAGATAAAAAAATATATCTCATCAGATGTGATAGATTCCTTTGATAGTATTCTTATTGATATTAAAGAGATTTAGACTACCACATAAATAATATTAATTTTATTTTTATGAAAAATATAAAAATAATTGTATCTCTCTAAAGAAATTTATATTGAGCTAGTAATTAAATATTGAAAGATGTTCCTACTACTAAGGATATCAATTATACCAATGAGTATGGATGCTCATGGGAATGCTTAATGGGACAAGGATGAGGGATTGGTAGAGTATTCTTCACCCGACCTATTAAAATGTAGGCTGAGATACTAGACCCAAACACTAGATAAGTTAAGCTTCCATTATTTAAATTAGAATGGGTGAACTTTAATTGAATCAATTATGATTCAATTAATAACTATTTGATTCAATTAAATTAGATAAAATATCTTCTCATTTGATAGTAACAATTCCTTCCCTAGCCCCATGTGTTGTACGAACCTAATCCCTAATTGTAGGGGTTGTTTGATTTTATCTTTATAGGTCCTTCGATGATGATTGATGATTGAAAATAGTAAATAATGAATAACATCGTTAATTCCTCGATATTCTTCTCTCATTCTCCTTCTCCTCCTCTTGCTATGACACACTCCCTTCTCCCGCTTTCCTCTTTCAGATTTTTTATTTTTTAAAAAAAATTAAATGAATTTATTAGGAGGATACGAAGAACCCATGGGTTCCCCACTCCCAACAGGGATTTCCTATCCCTACCCTTGCCTTGTCTAAATGGGGAATATGGTAGGAATCGAGGATAGGGGATGAAATGAGGGAAGCATTATTTGATTATTTAATAATAAAGATGGGTGAATATTTAATGATAAAAAAGTTAGATTTCTATACAAATGATTATATTGTTCACATTAATTTTGTATTTAGAGATTGATTCATGAAATCAAATAAGATTTCTTTCAGATAAATTAGAGTTTTATAATTGATCATGACAAATAAGTTAGATCAAGCATATGAATAGTTATCATGGATTGTATGGCTCAAAATTCAAAAAATCAAAAAAACACTACATATCATAACAACATCGAAGGTAAATGCATGAAGCTTTAAGAATTTTCATAATATTTTTTATAAAAGTTAATTTAGGAGAGGATGTTAAATTGTAAATTAAACTTTATGATATGATTCTAACGAGAGTCTTAGTTAAGATAAGAGTCTCTATTATAGTTAAAGTCAAAGTCTTAAGTTTATCCCTCCATAAATAAGGAGCTTATGTAATGTTTTAGGTATATAATTTGAGAGGAGAGATGAATTAGAGTAAGCGTAGAGGTTCGGGTCCGAGAGATTATAAGTTTTTATGTTCAATAAGAGTTTTTAGATTTTCAAAGATTCTCTATTCTCCTTGATACTTTCTTCTATAATTTCTTGATGCCCATCATCTTACTGAGAGATTTCTTAATATAATATCAGAGCTTTTTTTTAACATTATGCATAATTTTGAAGGGACACTAAATAATTCAAGGGAATGAACCATTACCGACCTCCCAATATGTAATTCAGGTCTCTTTAGCTACTGACCCACCCACATTAGATAAGACTCTCTCTAAGTTTGTTGACCCTTTGCTATAATTTGTTGATATATCCACATTAGGTAGGGAAGAATTCCTCAAGCTGCTAATATACATACTTCGAGCAACTACATAATCTCCTTATCTCTCGATGTTAATTGTAAACTTTTTTGCCTAAATTGTTATAAGATTCCCTAATATAGAATTCCTTGATCTACCCACATCGGGCAATATGCTTATGTAGTCAAGTTGCTGAAAGACTTTAATCTTGATCTACCCACAGAGTGAAAGGGACATTGCCCAAACTACTATAGCAATTAGGTGATAGAGTGGCCAACACTATAAAGCATTGACTGATCTTCTCTAAAGTAACTGAGATGCTCACATCGGGTGCTAGAGAAGATGACAATTGATTCTTTGCTACAACAATTTCAAGGAGCCCATACCAAATGGTGCAAGCCTGTCTTCGCTTGATCTGTAGTAGATATCCTATCTACTCAGATTGGATAGTTCACTTTAGAGTTCATGATAGAAAACACTAACGCACTCATATCAAGTGATATAGGAGAATATGTAGTTTTGTTTTGCAAGTTGTTGAGATGCTCCCATCAAGTGATAAAGAAGACGCCCATATCAAGTAAAATTTCAATCCTCCCACATCGAGTGGTGGAGTATCTTGATCGATTGATTGACCCACCATCTTCGAATAACAAAGGATGGACACAAGATATGAAGGCATTTCTATTTTTTAGGATTTCTCAATTCCTCTTATTTTCTGGCATCTTCATTGTCTTTTAAGAAGTTGCAAACCCCTTAGTTAGGAAGTAGGTTATGATTGGAGAAGTCATTATTGTGTTGGACTGGTATAAAGAAATAGAATTTCATCTCTTTTAAGATTTGTGTACACTGATCCCTTCTTGTGATTCAATCTTGGTTGCATCATTCGAATATGAGTCCTACTTGGATTAGGGTTTGACCAAGTTATATACTAATATTGAGCTAATGTTAATAAGTTGCCTCTTGTTTCAATGACTAAGATTGGATATGAGTTGGATAAGCCATATTTTGTTTCAATAATTGAGATTGGACTTACTCAAGCTCAACCAAATTAGATTACAATCAAAGTTTGACTCCAACATGACTTTTACCATAACTCGATTTGAGTCATCTAATTTGACTTCGATTTGAATCATGACTTGGGCTTGAGCTTGATCTTGATTTGATTTGCATGGGATCAAATTGAAATTCGATCAAAATTTTGATTGAGCTAAATTTAAGTTCGACTGAAACTCAACAAGATCATCTTAAATTAAAAATTCATTTGGATCAGTCGATCAGTCCGCGTTAAGCAAAGGTCCTCTTAGTTAGCTAATATATTCATATTCGATAAAAGTTATTTGGACCAACTGATTTAGCTATATCGAACAAATTGACTTATTAGACTTGTCAACATGCTTACATTGAGCAAGGAAGGCTTGGAGGTTGTCGACCAACCACTTCAGGCAAGAGAGCTACCAAACATGCTGATCTACCCACTTCAAGTAGGATGGCCTCCAGGACTTGATATCATGCCCACATCAAGTAAGGAAGGCTCAAAGATTGTCAACCTACAATGAAAGTTGTTAACATATTGATCTACCTTTCTTGGATAAGAGGTCCTTAAAGAATGCTTACATGTATTGGATGTTTTCATTCATGAAAAATACATCATAAGTTGATGATGCTTATTTTTGCAAGGGGCATGTCAAATGAAAATGTATGTTTACAAAATATGCACATATATTGAGGATAATTATGTCTGCAATAGATGCTTGTGTCCCCGAAGGACGGATTAGATACTTTATGCTTATGTCTACAAGGATGCATTAGGTACTTTTGATGCTATCTCTGATATGATGCATTAGATGTTTTAGATGTTCATATCCGTGAGGGATGTATTGAACATTTGGGATGTTTATATTCGTGAAAGATAAATTGGACACTTTATATATTTATGTTCATGAAGGATGCATTGAGTACTTGGAATGCTTATATTCGTGAATGATGCATCAAATGCTTTGCAAGCTTATTTCAATAAAAGATGCATCAAGAGTTTAAGATATTTATATTCATAAATGATTCATTAAATATTTTAGATACGCACGTCCATAAAGCATACATCAAGTATTTGAAATGCTTATATCAAAAAAAAAAAAAAATCAAATACAAGTACTTGAAATGCTTATATCCATAAAAGAAAAATATCAAATAATTTAGATACTTCTAAATTATTAAAGTGATGCTTATGCCCGGGAAGGAACACACTCTTCTTTTATGTATTAGTGATTGAATATTCATGCTGATAATGGGTCTAATATTATGAATCATTTGATAATTTTTTCCCTTGAGTCTCTGCTTTCTCTTACATCGGTTGAGAAGAAAAGGTAAAGATATTGACAGAAGGATTTGAATGACAATAATAAAACTTCACTCGAGACTTCACTACAAGTGGAGGAGGAAGCTAGAGACACAGGGAACGGATCTGGGAATAGCACTGCAAGATGCTCGTTTTGCACTTGGAATGACAGTCACTTTCAAATTAAGCCTCGTTCATGGAATTTAACAGAGTGGAGGAGATCTACAACACTACTACTCTCCAGCAATCAGGCCTCCACCCTCCTCCTCCTCCTCCTCCATCTCACTCCTCTATGCAAGAGGAGGAACAGAAAGAGCAAGAGATGGAAGAAATGGGATGCCCTCTCCCATTTCTGCAGCTCCTGTCATGACATGTGCGTTGGTTGGTGGTGATGGTGATGGGAATTTGCCTCTCGTTCTACTACTACGACCACCACCACCAGCATTGCTGCCGCTCATGAGGCTGACACGAGAGTTTGGTACCGTGAGGGCCTCCGGAATCATGCGGCCAGCCTCGGTGGCCACATCCTTGACGGCTGCTGCGAGTTCATGCCATGCAGCGACGACTCGCTCGACTGCGCCGCTTGCGGTTGCCACCGGAGCTTCACCGCAAAGACACCGGCATGGACTCTTCGTTGTGCCACCTTCAGAATGGCAGCACCCGTGGAAGAGTCCCTCTCACGCTCCCTCCGCCGCCAACTCCTCACTATCACAACCTGAAGCTATCCCGCTCGTCCGGCATTCCGCTGGATGCCGGGATCAGCATTGGTGCAAGTGTGGGAGCGGCGACAGAGTCGTCGAGCGGGGAGCTGATGGCGGGGCCGCCCCCGCCGCAACATCAGCAGCATCGGTTCATCGTGTCGAGGAAGAGGTTCAGGACTAAATTCACGGCCGAGCAGCAGGAGGGGACGGCGCGGCGGTGGAGCAATTCTGCAGCGAGGTTGGCGTCCGCAGGAAAGTGTTCATAACAACAGGAGCAACTCTAGGAAACAACAGCAGCAGCAGGAAGAGGAGGTGGGGAAGCTGCTGCACCATGAAAGACCGGACGATCGAGGGCGTGTGAGAAGGAAAGCCGTCTCCAATTTGCTCATGTTGCTGTTTCTTTTTCCTCTTCTAAGTCAGGAAAGCAATGGCATGATCTGCAGTAGTCGTTTCTTGATTCCTGTCGCTCTTGTAGTTTGATCGCAAAGCAGAACTAGAAAAGCCCGCAGTAATGGAGAATTTGATCGGGTTACAAATACTGGGCAAGTTGAGCATCAAACCTTCCATTTTGAATCTAGGAAGATTGGTCGAGTTGGACGAATAACCAACCTACTGGAGATCGGCCGCTGATGCATCAAAGCATATGCACAAATTACAGGATGACATGTCTCTCTGGTTGGTCATCGAATGAGTGAGTTAACAGAAACTTCTGTGCAGCATCAGAATACAACAGCATATTTCTCAAGTTGGTACACAGAGGATAATTTATAGTCCACTCGTTTAGATTCTATCAGGTCCTGCATCAAGATATGAAACACCAGTGAGAATAAGTGGAATGGCAGATGGACCAAAGGAGTGTCTGTGCCTAGACATCAGCTGTGGAGGTATTCAGCAAAGCCTTAATCAACATAGCCCATAAATTACCAAACATAAAGACTAAACTAGTGCTACAAACAATCATCTCAAACTCATATCAAGATCTTCTTCATCATCCAATTCCTGTTCACTTGACGGTCTGAGCCTTTTGCCTTCTCTCGAAGCAATTCTTCCTCCCTTCTTTGGCTTTCCTCTGGAAAAAATGGAATACAAGATATCCATTAGTCATATGAACCATAGAATAAGAATGTTAGCCAAGACTAATTGAGAAAGAGTACATGCTAACAATAAGAAAATTCATTCAGAATAAAATCTAGAAATTGTAATAGCATGATTACGTCAAACATAATGGGAAAATTTTCACAACAATGTCTGCAGTGCACTACTTGGAAAAATATACAACTTGACCACAAGTTGCATAAAATTATCAGCCAGAGGCAGTTCTAGATTGAACAAATCTCTTGACTGCATGAAGGCTATCCAGTTGTATCTGGTAATACAGAAAATGGCTATAGGACTATAAGCCTTGTAGATGGCAAAGTTAAATTGAGACCCCCTATTCACATGACATTCCAACATTGGAAAAATAGCACCTTAAAACTATTTGAAAAATCAAACATGGGTTTCCAGATTTCAACAAATCTTTTCTGAATTCGTCCAATTATAATACAACAGAAAGGAACAAGTTATGCTTCCCTCAAACTGCCTCTGACACATCTTTGCCATATATATAGGTGCATCAGGATTAGTAGTTAGTGTACTCACTGTCCATTTGCAGGAGTACCTCCACCTTTTGATCGACCTGGACCATATTCAGACCTTCCATCTATAAATAGAAGAAAAAAAACTGGTCAATTGTAGCTTGTTTGCTAGAAAGTAATTTGGATATTGTCTGATGAAAACTCACCATCTCGGCCAGCTACATGTTCCTCAACCTAAAACACAAGCACAAGGTCAAAGGTTTGATTTGCTTATCTCTGCATAACATTGAAGGCAGTCATCCTTGCTATTCAAGGCATGCCTTTTTAGGGAGAAGGCGATCATCGTTTTACCCAATAGACATTTAAGAAGTTGCAGGAAACAATTCATGCATGCTGAATACGCACATGGGATGACAAATTTATTTGCGTCAATGTTGCATGATGTGCATGTATGCTATAACTCGTACTTCATATGCGTTAGTAATTACTGCTCATGTTCAAGGTGGCTTTCATGTGGGTAATCATGGGACCCATGCAAGCTCAATTCTATCTTTAGACATGCCAAGTTAGTCCCACATAGCCACCAAAGCATTATTGACCAAATATCACATGTTTCGCCATAATGTAATATTCTAATGAAGCAGTCCGCCAATCATATTCCACATGTGGATTAAAACCCAAATGTGTTAAGAGATAGAAGGATAGAGTGAAACCAGACCACAGGACTTGTTTTCTATATTTAACTCTGATAAAACTTCATAAAAATGTTATGTGATAAGAGTTAAAACATATCTAACTTCATATACATAAGAATAGTGGGCAGAATTTTCAGATAAAATAAATGAGATACAACTTATAGAAAATCTAGTGCTATCATTTTCTGATTCTAATTAAAGTTTACTTTGAGCTGCATACAATTGACACTTGAACCAGGGCTATTTTGGAAGTACATACCGCTGGGGAGGTAATCGATGACAAGGAGAACAACCTGTCTTCAGGCTGAAACTTTCTGGAACGTTTCATGCTGAAAACATAATTTCAAATAATATTACTGTTAGAATAAGTGGACATCATATAAAAGGTTATACATTGAAGTTTGTGGTATGTATGCTCTTGTAAATGTTAGGAATTCTGAAAAAAAATGGTGTCCCATAACATGCAGATGGATGCTCAAGCAAGATAAGTAAATAAAAACAGAATTTGCACATGTTAGACGGTGACCTCAGAAGGATTCAATAAAGCAACAGCCTAAACTTCCGTTGCATGGTCAATTTTTACATGGCCATCATTTTTCTCATGATCCAACAAATTCAAAAGATGTAGCTTCGTATGCCTTATTTCAATATAAACATTAGGGAAAAGAAGGTCCAAGGCCCAAACATTAAGAGCACAACCCCAATGTCAGAATTTAAGACACAATTTTCTTGGTGCACGCAAATTTGTTTGATCTTATACAAATGAAAAATTTATAAACCTCGACTTGCTTTTCTTTATCTACATGAAAATGTTATCCCTGCCTATTTATTTAAGAATGCATTAGAGTGCCATATGAACTAAGTGAGGAAGCTCATTTAGAACATACAACTGCCAATGTAATTTTTATGTCTATTTCCCTGCAAAAAAGGCAGCATTACTGTCCTAAACACCACAATGCACCAGAATGATATATTACAACTGAGAAGCACTTCATGCAATATTTCAGCTATAACTATCATTCAGGATTTCAAATTTTAGATTGATCTGATGACTTAAAAGGAGATACTGAATCTGGTAAACCCAATAATTTCTAGCTATATTCAATAAGTTTGTCACCAGCAAGGTCTGTAAAACACTACTGGTAACTGTACCAGACTAAACTCAGGCCAGCATGTACCGATCAGTATACACCTTAAAAAAAATTAAAAATCCCTGTACCATGGTACACCTGCCTGTCAGACCTGGTTCGGACCATGATGAACTACAAAGATATGCCAGATAAACCTCAATGCTTAAAACACAGGCCCAAACATACCAATGCTTTTGAACTTAAGATAAACAATTTTCAGATACACAATCACACAAATATAGGCATGCGTAGAAAATAGTAGTGCTCCTCTCCATTGCAAGACAAAAAAGTTAGAACTTCATGTGTGATATACATGGTATTTGAAGGATTAAATTACAAAGATAGCAAGTTTGGATAAAACAGTTAGTTAAATAAAATAGTAACAAAAACCTAAATCACAGAAATTGAATCCTACCTTAGCATCTAATTCACAGCTATACATACTTGCAGTTTTTCTCCTTGTTATGTAATGGCATGTCCAACTAGTTGGCAATCCTAGAAGTAGGGCAGATTAGAAAACATTTTCATAAGGCATACGACTGATTGTACAGGTACATCAACAGAAAAGGAATGTTCTAACCAAAAGAACTTCATGACATCCCTAGGAATTTATTATGAATTTTCTATGAGACACCTGGTGCATATTCCATGAGAACAAGTGAAACATGATCATTCGATGAATTAAGAAATTTTCTATAGAATATTACCATATGAGTTAGGCCAAATTTTAGGATCAATTTTTTCTTCTCCGTTGTGATTTCTCAATTATTATATGATGAATTCTTAACCTTCCATATGCAGAAGCATATATACTATGAATAACAAATCATATGCCAATGAATGTGAATGACGTGGAAGGGAAGGGACATTAAATGAATGGAATTACAATAAAGATGGAATATAATGAAGTAGAGCCACTTCGGAGGTTCCCCATCAAATGAGTCTCTGACTGGAACAACCACAAAGAAGTCCCAAGAGTTACAAAGGAAGAGAAAAGCATTTTGCAATAAACTTACTTAGCAGTGCCCTTTGATGATGATAAAAAACCTTCAAAACCTTTCAGCACGCTTCCATTCTGGTTTGAGTCTTGTAGGTATGTAGTTTCTAGGTCATAGACCTAACAGAGTACAGCAGAAAATGTGATGATGCAATTAATAATTGATATTCAGCCAAAAAACCATGAATACCCATTGCAACTAATGGGACAAAGTACATGTTTGCCAAAATGAAAAAACAAAAAAAAAACATAGGTAATGGTGAAATTTCCTCTCAGTTATTAGTTTCCAGAACCCATGATCAGATCATGGACAAATTTCCAGATCATGACATCAAGAAAAAAAACTATTTAGACAGATGAAAAACAGTTGCACAAAGATAAATGAACTCACTTCTAACTTCATACAGTAAAAAATCAAGACTTATCAATGCTTATATCAAGAAAATAATCTTCTTGCGAAATATCTTCATATCCCAGCCAAGGTATTAGTTATAACATATGCATTTAATAAAGATTAATGGAAGTTTTCAGACTACTAGTGCATGATCCCTCGCAACCCTCTAGCTTCTTAAACAATTAAAATAGCTTCTTCACACTTTCCCAAACACATGGAAGATACTATGCAAATAGGTTGGGTTTGCCATACATATAGACAGTAGTTGCTTTATGACACACTACGTAAGTAAAGACAATCAAGTTTAAAAGTGGTTGTCAAAGTTTCCAGATCAAGAAAATTAAGTCTGTATTTTTTTTTGTTTTTGTTTTTGTACTATCACTATTCGCCCTCATTTTAGAACCAGAATGCTCGCATAATACATTTTTCACTTGAAGAAATATAACAAATTCACAACATCGATTGAGCATATTCAAACTTTAAAATGTCACCCCTGCTTATGTTGGAAGCTTATTTACCATAAAGAATATTCCTCATTCTGTGTTATAGAAGAAAGTTACACAAATAGCCATTCCTTAAATAATTTGGATAGCATATCTACTGCCATTATCAATCTACGGATCATTGCTCTTGGATATGATTCTACGAAGCCCAATTTCCTTTTTTTATTTTTATATGCAAAATGCTCTCAGCCCAACCACTTCTTTTGAGAAAATAGAAGTTCAAACAGGGGAAGAATTCTTTTGAGAGAATAGAAGTTCAAATAGGGGAAGAAAGGGGTACGATAAGAGAGAATAAGAGGCACGAGCAATTCAGTTGCCGCTAAGATTCTTAGCAACACTTGAATCATAGAATGGGAAACGAAATAAAGCATGAAATCCTCGTTCTCGCGGAGACACACAAAAGGAATATAGAACGCCCAGTTCTTCCCAACCAATCTGACGAACTGAGCAGGTGCCAATTCGACTCGCCGACAAAGAGTTCAACACGCCCAAGAACACAAGAAACCAAACACAATCCAAATCAGATACCGCTAAAGCCTAAAAAGTAAAACTGCTAATTAGGGCAAAGATCAATTTTTTTTTCGCCAAAATACCCACAAAGAACCTTTTTTTTTATTTTTGGAGATCATAGATTGGTAATCTAAAAGAAATCCAGGGAAGAGAAAAGAAGAGTAACCAAGAACGAGGACCTACTTGTCGCTCGATAACCCGTAGCTCGTCCTGGAGCTTATCCCTCTTGCTTACGAGCGCTGCAAGCATGGCCGAGGGATTCGAGGCCGCCCTTTGCCCTGATAAACCAATTTTCCAAATCCGCGTCAGAATAGATCAAGATCAGGAGGGAAGCGACTTCAAAACGACGAGACTAAACGAGTGGTTTGAAATCCGAGAAGAATTGGCGATCTTTGGGGAGGGATGAGGAGAACAAGAGAATCGACTAGGGTTCCTCTTCTACTACATAATTCGTAGTACTAATTTTACCCTCTGACTCCATCCTCCCGCGTGATTTCCAATCTTTCCACAAATCGGACGATATGCTTCTCGACTGCCTACGCTTTTTAGCGCCGGTGTTGGTGCCGGAGCCGTGGCTGCCGAGATCTTTCTTATCCCAGTTTTGCCCTTAAAATTCGTGACCGCTTGATCGTCCTCCATGGTCAAGTGTATCCATCTACATAAGAATACAAAGATACAAAAGCAAAATTAATATTCTAATTTCTAGAAAATATCACATCAATTTATAATTTGTAAAAATATATTTCGATTATTTTCTTAAATAATGCCATGTCAATTACCTGCCCAATCATCATCGTCGAAAATGAAGACCATAACGGAGGGTGGCTTTGAGGTATAAAAGTAATTTTGTGGTCGGCCGCTAAAATAATCG
The DNA here is from genome assembly GCA_024322285.1 of Musa beccarii. Lineage (NCBI taxonomy): Eukaryota > Viridiplantae > Streptophyta > Magnoliopsida > Zingiberales > Musaceae > Musa > Musa beccarii. Next base: position 58,385,411 of record CM044395.1, on the reverse strand, counting down.
TAGGAGATATGCGGACATATCGGTGCCAAATATTGCACGGCACCAATGGGACTTGCATTTCCACACAGTCTCCTGTTTTGTCCTCCAACCTATATTGAGATATGTACTACTCGTTCGTGTATTTGCATCAGGCGAAGATGCAACCGGATTCTCTGTACCCTTGTTTTCTAGAGCAGGAAGAATATTCTGCTTTGGTGGATTCTTGAAATCCGTCAGGTGTTGCATTCATTAATTGCATCAGGACGAGGATCATCGCAAATCGTCATGACACCACAACTGATCGTTGATGAGGAATAATGAATGGCTACTAAATTCATGATTTCGTGAGTTGATCTTAGTTATGTTTGATTGTGGGTCGGGCTCACTCCCAGCTAAATCTATCACAAATTGTTAAAAGCTGACATGAAATGGAGTCTACCGGACGGTGTTAGCTAACGTTGCTGGCTCTCTTCAGTAGGCGTCTTGCCGAACCCATGCGACTCACTGGCATCCTTACCGTCTTCGTTGTCGTACTGGTTGCTGGAGATGAAGGGCCGGTGGGAACTGATTCAAAATTGAGTCAGATTCGGGCTCGAGTCGAATCGTTGACCGAAGTCAACTTCTCCCCGGCCCCGCGCCTGCGTTCGCACAGCGCACCGCCGCCGCCTTCCTCCCCGCTGCCCGTGTGCCTTCACCCGCGTCGCTTCAGGAGAGAATAAGAGAGGAGAAGTTAGGAAGGAGAAGCAGGGAGGACGACGTGAGAAAGATCTCCCACTGCTCCAGCCCAAACCCGACCAAGAACTGCCCGACGTTGAAGCTTCTTGTCAGGGGAGTCCTCCACCGGCAGGCCACTGTGCTCGCGGCAGCAACCGCAGAGAAGGCGAAGTTGACCGTTGACTGTGATCGACTCTGGTCAGCATTAGTCAAATCTTAGTCAACAGGTATAATTTTATAATTTTTTTGTTACTTCCTGTTTTGGTTATATTTGGGCAAATTTTTGGGTTTTCTCTTAGGAAGTGTCATCCTACTGTGATTTCCCTTTCTCTATAGGATTCAAGTTTTTTTATTAGAATTTTCTTTTCTATGTAGATGTAGGAACAACATTTATATTGTGATTTGAATCACATTAGATCGTTTGTGTTTGTTTTATATTTTCTTATCTAATTTTTTCATCGATTCGATCTTATATCTCATGATTCCGTAACCTAATAATCCTTAAACATGCCTCAAACGTAGTGTATAAAAAACTATTGATATGGACAGGCATACTTTGAAGCCGGCCATCGCAACTCCACCTTGAGTCGGGTTCTGAAGCATCCAGGTGTTTGTGAATCATGTCCATTAGTTGCATGAGAGTGACACGTCACGATTCATGCTTATGATCTTTCGGATTGATCGATTTGGTTTCTCCAAGATCTGGATACGGCATTGGGAGTAAGAGTCAAATATCCTCAGTTGGATAATTCTTTGTTCTTGGATCATAATAGAAGCTGCTCGTAAGTCTGGTTCTTTTTTAAAGAATGAAGCATGAAGAAATGAAGAAATGATTGAGTTTGATACGGTGATGGTGCTTCCTATTTATACACATTAGGAAAGATTTTGTCAACAGAGTCATGAGATTTTCTTATGTAGTTGAGGAAATCTTAATTGTTTATCAAGAAAAATCTTAATTTTTATCATGCCCCCGTAAAAAAGTGTTTCTGTCAAAGATATCGATCTTGAACCGATGTAATGAAAATGGTTTATGGGCGAGAGGTTTCGTGAGTGAGTCTGCTAGTTGATCAGTCGTATATGTATGAGAAACACATAGTTGATGTCTAATAACTTGTTCTCGTACAAAGTGAAAGTCGATAACGCTATGTTTCATGCATGAGTGAAATATTGGATTGACACATAGGTAGGTGGCTCCGACATTGTCATAATATATTGTAGGAGTAGAGGTAGAGTTGATGTTAAATTCCTTGAGTAGAATCATGACCCAATTTAGCTCTGTAGCAACAGTTGCAATGGCACGATATTTAGCTTCAGTTGTAGATCGTGCAACTGTCCTTTGCTTCTTAGAATACCAACTGATTAGATTAGCTCCAAAGAAGATAATATACCCCGACGTGGATGTTCTATCATCAAAATTCTCCGCCCAATCAGCATCAACAAAGGCATGGAGATAAATAGGGGAGTGTGTGCGGAGAAAGAAACCATGATTGAGAGTCCCGTGAAGATATCACAAGATTTGTTTAACTGCAGACCAATGCACAGTAGATGGTCGATACATGAATTGTGATAATTTATTGACTGCAAATGAGATATCTGGATGAGTGAGAGATAAGTACTGTAAGGAGCCGAGTACTTGGCAGTATTGAGTTGGGTCTGCAGCAGGACTTCCATCATATAGTTTGAGTGACTCGCCAATAGATAGAGGAGTTGTAACCGCTTTAGCATCCTGCATGTTCGTCTTTGATAATATATCTTGAATATACTTTTTGTGATAGAAAAAGTTTTGAAGATGTGTATGTTACTTCCACTCCTAAAAAGTAGTTTAAGGTTCCTAGATCTTTAAGGAAAAAATGATTTGCCAAATGCTTGAGGAATACCTTAATTTCTAGATGATTATTGCTTGTGATAATAATATCATCAACATATACTAGAAGATATATTATTTTTCCACTTTGGTGAGGAGAAATAGCGAGGTATCAGACTTGGAGTTGATGAAGCCAGTGGATGTTAGAAACAAGCCAAGTTTCGTATACCAAGCTCTTAGAGCTTGATAAAGTCCATAAATAGATTTTTGTAGTTTACAAATATGCCTTACATACTAAGAGTGGATAAAGCCAAGAGGTTGTTGCATAAAGATATATTCAGTTAGAGTCCCTTGTAAGAAGGCATTGTTAACATCGAGTTGTCGTAAATGCCAGCATTTTGAGATGGCCAAACTCAGAATAAGTCTAATTGTTATGGGTCTAACAATAAGACTAAATATCTATGTGAAGTCAACACCAGGACATTGATGAAATCTTTTGGCCACTAGACGTGCTTTATATCTGGCAACAGATCTATCTAGGTTCTGCTTAATTCGAAAGACCCACTTACACCCGATGATATTTTGTGTGGGATGAGAGGATACAATGGTCCATATAGAATTATGGAGGAGGACATCATATTCTTCACACATGGCTTTACGCCAGTGTGGAGATTTTTGGGCTTGAGTAATTATGGTAGGTTCAGTAGTCTCTAACGTAAATTTTTTGGTAGCATGTAGATCAAGGACTTATCGTGGTTTAAAGATATCATTTTTGGAGCGTGTTGTCATTGTATATCCAGGGGCTATAAGTTGTGATGTAGGTATGGATAGTGGAGATGTACTAACACGGGTTGGAGGTACATCAGTGTCACTGGTACCAGAAGAGGATAAAAGTAATAGTTGTGTTTCCGAGGGCATTACTTCAGCAGTAGGGGAAGCTTGTGAAGAAGGGAGAGGAGCAATGAAGGGGGTGAGGAGCTATTGAACCAGGAGAAGAAGAGAGTATGGATCCTAAGGAGAAGAACTGGATGGTGTTGTGGGAGATTCAGTTGACGAGATCGGTGGTGTACTCCAGTGATGTATATTTGTTACAGTAAAACGCACAGCAGGAAACTCAAGATTTTGAAACAAAAAAATAGACTTTATAAAAATAACATGACATGATATAAAGATTTTTTGAGTGTGGGTTCGTAGCATCGAAAGACATTATGTTCAAGAGAGTATCCAATGAAAATGAAAGGCTTAGATCGTGATGTTATCTTATGCGAGGCATAGGGACATAGTCATGGATAACATAAACAGTCAAATACTTTAAGTTTTTGAAAGTTTAGAGATTTATGAAATAGTTTTTCAAATGATGACTGGTATCGAAGGACTGGAGTGAGCATACGATTGATGAGGTAGACGGCAGTTTGAAAGGCTACAGATCAAAAGGTTGTTAGCATTGAGGCTTGATGGAGGAGTATGAAACCAGTTTCAACTATATGTCGATGTTTGCGTTCAGCAGAACCAACTAGTTGAGGAGAATGTGGGGGTGATTTAAGGTGTTGTATATCACAAGCCGAGAGACAAGATGTGAGGGCTTGATATTCACTACCACCATCAGAGTAAACTATTTTGATTGTAGATTGAAAGAAGTTTTTGACCAATTTTCTAAAGTTGGAAAATATTGTTGAAACATTAGATTTATGGTGGAGAGGGTATAACCATATATACTTAGTAAAATAGTCTACAAAAATGATATAAAATTAAAACTTGTCAAAGGAAATAATTGGGGCAGGGCCCCAAACATCAGTATAAATAATTTCAAATGATTTGGAGCAAGATATGGAGGATGTTCCAAAAGACAACTTTTATTGCTAAGACAAGCATCACAATGCATGTTAATGCTACTAGTTTTAAAAGTAGGAAGAGAATAATGAGAAAATAATTTTTGCTGGATAGAGGATGAGGAATGACCAAGACGACGATACCACAAATCAATTGAAGCTGCAACGGAAGAATAGGTAGTGGGCTAGGTGATTTGTAGAACTGACAGTAACTCATAAATGTTGTTCTTATTCTGGCCTCAAACCAAGGATACCCCCGTGCTCAAATCCTTGACAAGAAAGGAGTTAGGAAAGAATTCAATGGAGGTATTATTTTGTTTATAGAATTTGAAAATGAAAATTAGATTTCATTTGATGTGAGGTGCACACAAAACATCATCGAGTGTAAAAGTTCTATTGTGTGAATTAAGCTTTGTAAAATTAGCATGAGTAATGGGAATTCTTTTACTATCGCCGATGATGATATCTTCATTTTTGCCATTAGTTGTTGTGGATGGATAAGTTCTGTAAAGCAAATGTGATGTGATAGGATGTGCTAGAGTCCACAATCTAATTATGTTGACTGGTATTTGGAGTGATCATTGTTGGGAAATTGGGAGATTCGACATCTCATGCACAACAGAAAATAAAAACAAGACCGGATTTCCCATAGTTACGTACTTGGCTGTCGTGCGACGATTGGTGTACAAAAATCGTAAATCCGAAAAATCCGCATGTATCATGTCAGAAGCATTACTTGGGGAGATCGTATATCCCGAAAATTCTAGATCAAATGAAGAGGATGAAGGAGCACTAGCGTACTCCTCTTTAGTGGTAATCTACATAGCGGATGCAGCAATGACGCTCCTCAAATCACCGCAGGATCTCTCTCCATGTACACCACAAGATTGCCGGAGCCAAGGAGGATGAGAGGAGACTGAGGAGAATAGGAGGATGACTATCAAGAGCTCTTAGCCTATGAACCAGGGGTTCCTCCTATTTATAGAGGTGGAGGAAGCTTATCCTTAACAGATTCACACTGGATCTCTATCCAGTTAGATCTCATTGGATCTTATCTATAGGATCCAATTTGATCTCATCCAATTGGATCTTATCCAATTATTTAATTGGATCTTATCCAATTATTTAATTGGATCTCATCCAATTACCTAATTGGATCTCATCCACAGGATCCAAACTAAGGGCTTCGTAGATATCTCATATTCGCACCTCTACTCGTCGCAACATTTACCTTATGTGCGTGACCCTCTCTACCCGATACCGAGCTGGCCGTGAGTCGCTCCTATCAGAACTCCTTCTGACTCAGAACACCTTCTGATATAGTAAATTATTATCTCCATAATAATTCACTCGACTCATCGACTATGGATGTACCAGGCCACTACACCATAGTCCCCAGACGGTACAGGGGGATCTAATCCATCGAACTTGTCTATCCTCAGTTACCATGTATCTATAGTGCCTCATCCATCTAATATCCCAGAGATTGTATATTGGGCATGGTAAAGTCAGGCCCCTATGGAATCCTGTTCGAGTCTCGCTCTAATCGGATTCTCCCAGAGAATTCATTCTCTCTCAATCTGAACGACCCTGGTCAGGGATTTTGCTTGACCGAGCACACGCGGGATATATCTCTCACAACACCGAGAGTAGATAATCCTCTATTGACATGCAATTACCTTCGTAAGGTTGGCTTCCATTCCCGAGAACCAACTATACCAGATCTGGAGCTCTCCAAACCTATAAGTCCGATGTCAAAGAATGGAGTACTCAAACAAGACATCTTTGGTGCCTCAAGTCTAAGAACCAGACATACTACTGGGACTATAGAATCACTGTTTGACATTATGTATCATTAACCATATAAGCGGATCAATCAATGAACTCTTTCTTCAATGAGCACCTGCACTATACCTCTAGTGTCCCCACACAAGCGACTATGAGACTAATCGCCTCCATCATATAGATGAGTATATAGCGCACCAGTTTATTCGGTTATCTCGATGTCCTAATCGAGTAACCTATGACTAGGATGATTTAGAATATATGTTTAAAGGTATATCAGTCTCATTATCATGATCTCATCACGATCCGATTCCCATTACACAGATTCATGGACATCACAATATTCATCCAGATGATGTGATAAAAATATCAATAATAATATGTAAAGAGATCGACGTAACATTTCATATGTGTCATCACTCATATGATTGGCTTGTAAGACACCTATAACCAATAGTCGTGAGATTTGCTTGGGGCTACTTTGACAGAGGAGGAAGTCTAGGTCGAGATCGATAGACTTCTGCAGAGTGTCTAACTTTGTCGCACAGTTGGCAGACAACTCTTTATTGACTTGGATATTGAGGACGCCATGGCTGAGGATAATTAGAGTAGCCGCCTTGACAGTTGTGACTAAAATGCTGATGCTGTGGATGAGGGATGGTTTGTTCGTAGTTCATAAGTTCATGAGGCATCTTGGTCAAACCTTTGTTGACGGTCTTGTTAGACTGGTTGCCCCTCCTTTTGGATTTTTGACAGACTTGAGCTGTGATGGATGATCCTGGTAATTTATCCTCTCACTTGAGATATATCTCAAAGTCAGTTAATTTGTCGTAGAGTCGTTCAAATGACATCGGTGTGTCACGTGCCCATATTACTGTTGTTAGTCCCTTGTACTCATCCCCTAGGTCGTTGAGGGTATGTACAATGACTTCTTCATCACTAACGGAATGACCTATCAGAGTCAGGTTATCGATAATAATTTTTATATTTTATAGATAATCGGTAATAGTACTTCCCTCTTGTTTTGTTTTTATGAGGCTGGATAGGAGACTGAGTATGCGAGTCCGAGAATGATTTGCCAAGGTGGTTTACAACTTGCATCCGGCTTCGACAGTAGTGTTACATGAAGAGATGAGTGGGGCAAGGGATCCAATGACTGGGGCTTGAATTGCTTATAGTATAAGACGATCTTGATATAATCAAAGTTTGTGGTCCGGATTTGGTACTAGACTGGGTGCTCCTGGGATGTTGAGCATCGTTGGTGGACAATGGATAGAGCCGTCTACGTAGCCAAGTAAATCATAGCCAAATAGAAGATTAGAAAATTGAGCATGTCAGGATGCATAGTTCTCATCTTTGGATAACTTGAAGGGGATGAGCATAGTAGCATTAATGGAAATAAGGCCTTTAGAGGGAAGAGTACTATGGTTCTCTATAGGGACAGTAACTAGAGCGTCAGATGTGGATGATGAGGACATATTGAGGATTAAGAGTTCTTAGATGCGCTGCTCCACCACAAAGGCCATAATCTTTATAGGGTGTTCGGGCGAGCTGTGTACGGCTTGAAGTAGAAGGTCAGTTCTGTTACGAGCGGTGCAGTGAAGCAGGTGACTTCTACTACTGCTCGTATCATTCCAGAGAATAAGTGCAGGAGGAGGAGAGGCAGTCGCTTGGTGTAGAGTAGGCGACGAAGACTCAATCGGTGTAGATCGCGTCGTTCGATCGAATTCGATGGTAGAGGAGAGAGGGTTCTTGGCAGAGGAGAGTGTCAGGGCTGAGATCGGCAGCACTGTCCTGTTTTTATCGCACCGCACGCTGGCTGCGATGGTTGCTGTTGATACCGGTAGTGAAGAGGGGTGCGTGGGCGCCGATTGAAGCCGCGGTTGAGGGGGTCGCAGCCGAAAAGCAAGGGAGTATTGGCAGCAGTGGTCGCTAGCAGCAGCATCAAGTGATCACAAGAGCTAGTATTGCCATGCAGAAGGAATCGTCGCACTGACAGCCTACAGGAACCAAAGAGAGGATGGTCGTCGTCGCTAGGCGAGGGGGGGATGGGGATGAGGTGGCGTGTGTTTACCGCTTAGAGTCGGAAGCATGCGATTGGAAGCCGGTCTTTGGTAGTGCCATCTCGGCTCGACTACCGGTAGTAGCAATGGTGGCGTGGTCGAGCGAGCAAGAATGGCGGTGTCATCGCCGTGATGATGGTGCGGTTGGGGTAGTGCCATCGAGGGCTGGGTCGGAAAGTAGCGACGACCCTTCTAACACTACAGCAGTCGATGGGATGATCGCACGACCGGAGGCTGCAATGGCGATGGTCGCGGGCTGGAGAGCTGCGACGGCGGGGTTGCATGGCAAGGGGAAGGAAAGAGCAGCGACAGCGATGGACGCTGAGGTTAGCGGTTGCGTTCTTTTGCTCTGTTTCATCGCAGAACAAGGGCGACTGCGACTGTAGATCGCTGCGACTGTAGATCGCTGCGACTGTAGATCGCTGCGACTGAGGTAGCGAGGGGGAAGAGATCGCTGGCCGAAACAGCAGAGAGAAAACTTCCACCCGTGGAAGTAGAGGAAGCAAGAGGCAAAGGGGAAGAGTCGGTGAGGAGCTTGCTCTAGGCAAGGAGCTCTAATACCATGAAAGAATGAAGTATGAAGAAATGATTTAGTTTGATATAGTGGTGGTGCTCCCTATTTATACACATCAGGATGAAGATTTTCTCAACAAGTCACGAGATTTCCTCGTGTAGTTGAGAAAATTTGAACCATTTATCAAGAAAAATCTTAACTTCTGTCACTTTAACCAAAGCTTCTTTTTGGGATTGGTATTCTGGTTCGAGCTATGCCATTTGAAGCTGGACTTTAAAGACAGCAAAGTCTCGGATCAATGGAAGGCGAGGGTGGCTGGAAGTTGGTTCAGTGGTGAGTTACATGATGGCCTCCATGGCCACAAAAATTGGAGACATGACCACGTGGAAGTGCGTGGGAGAGACCCTCCCGACAATCTCACGTCTCTCTACTGCCCATTTGTTCTCCTCTGCTGCTTCACATTCAAACTTGTATGATCTCTATCCATCGAAGATATCCTCATCGACTTGGTTATTCAACTTACCTGAAGCTGGACGGATGTTAACAAAATGAGTCAGAAAGCAAAACAATCTCTTTGGATACATTGGAGCTAGCCAAATTATCAAGAAGTGACACAGATCATGGCTTCATCTTCTTGCTCCGAGCTCTTTTGTTACATCCATTGTCACTGGACATTGTGCGACACTTCCTCCACTATATTTCTGTCTATTCTCTGTTCAGCATACATGTGCCTTCGTGTGAAATGGTGCCAATAATACACCACTCCACAACAACATCATGTGGCATGGATCCTCGATTGGCCCACCTCCTTGGGGCAAAGACAAGTAGAAGGGGAAGGAGAGCCCACCAAACATGCAGTGCCACCCACCAAGCCATCGAGCTGATAGGATTGGATCGTCTGACTGAAAGAAGAGGGAGGAGGGTGCGGTCGATGGAGGATGGATGAGGCTAAAAAGCATCTTGTGCCAAGATGAACAACCTCCATGGCGGGGTTGTCCCTGACCTGCTCGGTACCCGAGTTCTCAACAGATGGGACACAGGAACCCTTACGATCCACAGGAAGCCATGGACCAACTCGACTCAAACCTCCTAGTTAGTCCCGACCTGGAGTTTTCTTGTTGTCTTATGCGGAAGTTGCAAATGCTTTCAGGCATTTTCAGCTTAATGTCAGGATGTAAAGATTATTCCTGTCAGGTGCCCGTGCCCTCCGATGGCAGCCCCTGGTTCTGAGCATCTCATGCGGCTGCTTTAGTCTAACGCAAGCCAACTAGAAAAGAGCGGTGAAGCGACCAGTAGTCCGATCGAGACACCCTTGTGAGTGAAGAGTCACCTCTTTTATGCAGGGAGATGATCTCCCTTTCAGTAATTTATCTTGAAGAACAAAAGACAAGGAGATGTTCCAAATTCTTTGCCAAGACAACGCCATGTACTCAGATCGCAGACTCAGATTGAGCATCGGCAGGAACAGAGACTCTGTTCAGACTGTCGCTAGCTCCAGCGTTCTCGTGAAACTAATTGGCATGCATTCACTGTTACACTATAGTGCTTTGCTTGATGCATCCGAAGAGAAAGATCGCTTAAACGTGACGTTGACTTGCTCGTAAAATTGACTTTTGTCAGCCCTTCCCTCCCTCCCCACTCCCCCCTCCCCCGTCCTACGGAGCACTCAGAAGAAGCAAGACATTGAAGCCAACATTTATCGGCACAAAGGAGAGAAAAGCCTCGGAAATAAAGAAAAAAAATCGAAGCCATACATTACTTGGAATCCATAAATGTTCCTTCCCCAAGCATTTATATATCTGCTTAAATTCCCCTGTATCCACCGCTACACCTCGTCTCCATCTCCTTCCACGACGTCACCACCTACCATTTATTTCACTACTAAACCCTTCACTACAGAGATAGGACCGTCTAAGTGATAGAGGGAGCCCCACACAGGCGGAAGGACGCGCGTTCTTTTAGTGGTGCTATATATCCAGACTCTCTCGACCTTATCCTGTCATGTAGCAGTGCTTTCTGCATGAGCAATAGATCTCTTTCTTAGATGTTTCAGGTTTTTATTTGCGTAGGTTCCACATGAGAAGGAAGAAGGTTTGGAAACGTGAACTAAATGATATTAACATGGGTCTACTAATACTTCGGACAGAAATATGACCCCAAAACCAACAAAGAGACGTGCCTTTTCTTCTTTCACCATTTTAATGAATCCATGGGGAGAAAGCAAAGGAGCAAATTGCTTATGTTCACATAGAAATTTACTTTTAGTCGAGCAATCAATTCGTTGCATGCCCGACCATTCTATCTGCAATGGAGAAGATCGCTATGGCTTGTGCCAAAGTTACCAAAGTCACCGCTGGAGCATATATTATTTCTCGTGAAAACATCACTTTAAATGGAATTAATTGGTATGCTGGTCTGAAACAGTGTCATTTTCCTTCGCACCACAACCTGCTTCTCTCGCTATCGCGAGATGGCAACTGATGAACGCTATGTATGTTATGATTGAAACGGATGTGCCTATACGCGAGCAGAAACTGATGTATCATGCTGAAGTGCACAGCTAAAAATTCTCAGACCAGACATTGGGAAGTAAGCTACGTATCGAGGATGCTGCTTTACGCATCGTGCCACATGCAGGAGCATGGCGTTCACCGTCAGCTTTCTCCCGTCTATCCTTGACCCTCCAACTAAAGCTAGAGACGGACGACAAAGACTATGCTATATTTTTTCTTCTGGAGATGCTTTGCTAAAAGGAAAAAAGTTAAACTGGAAGTGTTCAATGAATCCGTCCCATTCCCTTGCACAAGATTAGAACAATGAAGAACCAGGAGAGGTAGCTAGAGCAAGGTGTGCGTGAGAGAGAGAGAGAGAGAGAGAGAGAGAGAGAGAGAGAGAGAGAGAGAGAGAGGTGGATTTTAGCAAATTAAGATAAAACTTAGTCAAAATAAGAACCCTGAGATGCCAAAGGTGTCAATGATTGTCTCATTCCTCGTCACGAGATTGAAGCAGCTGAGAACAGGGGAGATGTCGAGGGAGAAGTGATTCCTACAAATCATTCTTTGTTTAGCAACCTCAAGTGTTGTTCTATTGAGTCAAGAGAAAAGGAGAGGAGGATATGCCATTTATGGGCCAGAGAATAGCGGGACATTTATGGTTGGAAATTAGCGACCAGAAGAGGAGCGGACAGGGAGTGTAGGGACGACGAGCGCTGCAAGTCGTTGCCGCATCTCCTGCGGGGTTTTATTTCACTGCCACAACTTTCTCTCTCTCTCTCTCTCTCTCTCTCTAGTCCACCAATGGCTATATTTCCCTTCCTTCGTTAACTCACGTGAGAGCCGACAAGTCTTGCGTGCATGTCAAATCCTGCGCCCCGACGGATATCACCTAAGCTAACCATTTACCACGCACATTTTTATACAAAGGCTAGATTTCCTAGTATCACATCATCCGTGATAGTATCTTGCGGGCTTTATAGCAAAACCTTATTCCGCGAGACTTTAATGCCAATCAGGGGAGGCCCTGCATGTTGGGTTTCCATCCCATCTTGAAATCAACAATTCAACAAGCAAGAGAGCCCCTTCATGATTAGCCTAATCCAGCCTCAATATGTCATACTCATCCGAAATAAACTGCAGCAGCATCGGCCAACTACCCCCTCGCCATGATGCCGCCTCTGCATGGGATGGGTGTCCCGCCGGTGTTGCATGGAAATCAGGGCTTTTCACATTGCGTTTCTGCGTCGAAGCCGGCATCGGCCGGCCGACGTGGAAGAACGGTTGGATCTGGACGTGCCACGGCGGCCGAGGCCATGTGGATGCCCTTTCTTCGGCCCCATCATATCTCGCCTCTCTCTCTCTCTCTCTCCGGCTTGGATTTATGAGACACAGCCACGCCGTCGGTCACGTCAGGGTGGACCCACCGGTCGAAGCGAGGCTCACTGGCAACAACTGGCCTCCTCCCATTTGGATCATTTCTGATTTCACCTCGGTGTACTCGTCCCTCCCCTTCTCCGTGATCATTTGAGCCACTCCCCCAGTCCATTTGTTGTATATATATAAAGGTCCTCAGAAGGCTATAGGGCGAGAGCTGTCTGAAAGCGTTCGAAGAGAGCCTTCAAAGATCATGCAGTGCCTACGAGCTCCTCCTGATGATCTCTCAATTCTGGAGAGGCAAGGGGCGTGCCTGCTGAATTGGCAGCAGCAGGCCCAAGAGCAGCCAAATTATAATCCTCGCGGCAGCGGCTACTGCAGGCAGATGCAGACTTCCTTCCAGGGGCTTCCCAGTGGCTGCGGCGGGGACAAGAACACGAACCACGGCTACGTTCATGGATCAATCGACTGTTTCAGTAACGGATGGCCTGATCTTGCTAATATTCGTTATCCCGTTCCTGGTGCTGCTACTGTTGAGGAAGCAAGTATTACTAACGTAAGCAGCAACAGCTCAAGGAAGAGGAAGGCAGATAAATCTCCCAGATCAAAGGTAAACGACATACTCCTAGTTTCTATATTTACTTCTCAGCTTGTCCTAAATTCGAGATTTATTTGAGCTCTGGTGTCGGTCATAAAGAACAGCTTTTCCGACACCGAGTGCTAAAGATGTGCTTTCTCTGTGTATCCTGAGGTCCTGGTTGGGAAAAGGACCATGAAATTTGATCATCATTATGTTCTATTGATGTCTATCATCAACTCAAGGCTGACATAATTCTTTCATTCTAACAAAAGGAGAATGGCGGAGGTGGCAAAGGTGAAAGCAGCTGTAAGAGAATTAAAGAAGAGACAGGAGGAGGGGCAACCTCAGAGACGGGGCAGCCCAACAAGAAGGAAGCAGCATCTGGAGATGCCTCGAAGAAGAATGACAAACCTCCGAAGACCGATTGCATTCATGTCAGAGCTCGCCGGGGTCAGGCCACTGACAGTCATAGCTTGGCCGAAAGAGTATGCTGTGATCTGCCTCGCCATATTCCCAGATCCTTTGTAGATTTTTTTGTTGGTCTCCTGATGTTTTCCTTTGGTAGTGCAGGTGAGAAGGGAGAGGATCAGCCAGAGGATGAAGTACCTCCAGGATTTGGTGCCTGGATGTAGTAAGATAACGGGAAAAGCTGGTATGCTAGATGAGATCATTAACTATGTCCAGTCGCTCCAAAGACAAGTCGAGGTACTTGAGAATTACTACCACACGTCTTCTCCTTAAAAGACCGACAATTCTGAGCTCTGTTTTGACAGATACTCTTCTTCTTTTTTTCTTTTTTTTTTTTTGCTACATGGCTTTCACAGTTCCTGTCGATGAAACTTGCTACTGCGAGCCCATTGATGAACATCAACATCGACAACATCTTCGGTAGAGAGGTAAAATTTTGGATTATCTGATCCATCGTTTGATCCTTGAGAGTTAACAGAGCGACTCAGTACAATAATGAAAGCCTATTCAGACATGATTCCCCTTTGACTGCTGCTGAAGCCTATAAGCTTGCATCTCTGCTGGTCTCCGGAAGTTTTCATGTTGGTGTTGTTCTGACAGCCCCCGATGCAGGTGCAGATAAATCCGTCTTGCAAATCAGGCAGCACTGCGATGACCGGCATGTCGTCCGAGCTGCTGGACCAATCCTGCCTTCGATTCGACTCCTTACAACATCCTCATCCTTGCTCCGGGCTCGACATGTTCATGGATTCTTCGGATTTAGTGCTTCGGCAGAACGTCAATCCACCAGTAGCAGTGCCTGATGCTTCCTTTGGTTCATCTTTTGATGTAATACTTCGGTTAAACATGTTCAGAGCATTCCACTAGTGAGTCCTGTGCATCTCTGGTAATATATTCACGGGGTACATTTCAGGTCAACGGATGTTCTGTTTGGAGTACAAACCTGCAAAGCTTGTATGGCGTGGATTTCCAGCAAGGACGAGGGGCAGCCCTCCCCTTCTAATCATTGCAAGGTAAAGGCTCTCATCTTGTACCAAGAACATTATGATGCATCGGATGACAACAAGATAAGTGCTTTTGATCAGTGAAGAAATCCTGGCTTCATACAGATACTCCGCTTTCAATGTTTTACTGGGGGGATGGGAAGAAAAATCTTGTTGCAAATTGCTAGTTTATTTTGGCATTCTATTCCTTTTTTACTTCACAGTTAAGAATAGTTACTTGTGGGTGATCATTCAACCTAATCGACGTCGAAAACTCTTGCAGGAAGTGCCTTACCTAACAATCTCAAGATGGAGATGTGATGGTTAATCCTCGTCCTTGGGAGTCTGAGTATATGCTCCTACCGCTGAGGCCCAGAGCTTGCTCACCGTAAATATTTGTTGCGATTGTATTCATTCATGCTGCAGCACTGCGAACCAACGTGCATGATATTGACCATGTTCTTGTTACCTTCCAATAGGACTCAAATTGGTGCTGCATTTCATCAGTGGTACTCACCATAATCACGTAGTCTCCGTTAATAATCATCATTCAGGTTCATCACAATGATATCACCTAAAGCCCCGCTTTCCAATGTATCATACAGCTTCTGCCTTTTGGTTGCTAGCTACTAGTATTTACCTGATGTTAGGCAGGAAGTGTAGTCAGGCTCAGCTCCTTGCAGACTATATATACCCATGGATAACATATGCCCAGTCGAACTTCAGTGATGCTTTTGATTGCAAGGGAGACAACACCTGTTTCGATCTACTATTTGTGACTCAGCAACGAAGGATAAAGCCTAAAAAATGAGGTGGCAGGATTGTTTCTGTAAACGTCAAGCAAAAGTGTCCGAGGACATACTCATCACGGTCATGCCTTGCTTGATATCTCCGTTTGTGCTGGCTTAAAGATAGTGTTGGACAATGCAAGATTGATCACACCGCAAATCCATCCAGAGCATGGATGGCAATCCGCAACTCGACTACACTGTGTTAGAAATTAAGTGGTACTAATTCAGAGCAGTTGAAAGTAGCCCATCCTTTCACATTTCACATTCACAAAAGTTCCATTCGATGAGACATCTGAACTAATTAATCGCCATTGCGTGTCCTGGATAGGTCCCCGGTCGGCACGCGCAGTAGCTTTCCAAGCATATCCCCACCAGGCCACCACCTCTGCCACGGAACTTTGTTTCTTTGGGCCACCATCCTTGCCTTGTGTTGCTGAAAGGGATGGAGAGGTGGGATCACTGCTCCCAAACTGTGCATGCTAAATAATATATTATATATATACGCATATCCGTAGTATGTATGGGACTGATCCACACACACGGAGGAGAGGATGTCGGGGTCGTCTTTGTACTGTTATGTGGACAATGAGAGATGGATGTGACCCGCGGTTGGGTCCATGTTTAAATGGGGATTTCTCAGGTCACCTTCACTGGAGAGACTCGCAGTCCTCCTTTCGGATGGTGGCCTGGAGCTTTCGGCTGAGGGATGAGGATTTGGGGAGGAGGAGGAAATAATGACGATGCGCCTTCCACGGAGAAGCAGCCGAGTTATTTAGCTGCGTTGGTTGGTGTCTTCAAGAGGAAGCGTTCACATGATGCAGTTCGCTTTGGCCGAAGTAACTTTCAAGACCGTCCACCAACTACAACTCTATCTTAGTGCGGAAGTCGGACGCTAATGACCGTGAAAATGTAAACGAAGACAGTTTACCGTTTGCTTTTAGTCTCCAAAGAGAAAAAGGAAAGAAAAGAACGAGTTTGTCGACACATGTGAAGAATAATGTTTTCCATTTTCTCACAGATGTTCTTCGTAATTATCTAGGTGCATTGAATCAACTCTCAGAATTATTAAGAAGGTTACTTAATAGCCATCTTCAGCAGAGTCGATGAATGGAATTCATCCGTATGAGCCTAACGTATTAGGTTTTTCTGTTCTCATACAGAACAGGTATGATAAACTTAGCTTGTTCGAGTCCCGTGTATTTATATGCGGCCGGTGGAGATGGTGGTTTCATTGATCTTGCAGGAGTCGATGTTCTAAAAGAAGAAATCGATACTGCGAATGCAAATGCATAGGTGATAATGGTGATCATGAACGACAAAGTTTCTTCCAGTGCTTCACCGTCGAGCAGAGACAGATTCGCGGGCATACAAAACGAATCAAGAACTACGAAAGAGTAGCACCGAGAAATTGCCATCATCGACCCACCGGACTGATGCTGGTTCTGATATTACCCAAATAATCAACGAAAGCAGCTAAAACAAGGCAACTTAATTCCCTGCGGCGCCGCATCAGAAGACAGACCGATCGCCGGCTTCTGCGAAGCAAATAAGATGCAATTGATGGATTTGTTGATCACAAGAGAAGCACATGCAATAGGGGGCTCTCTTCACCGTTCTTTTTCGTTGCCTCTTTGATTACGAGAGACAGTCCATTCCTTGCATGCATACTGATGGTGTAATGGAACAAACAATTAGTGTAAACGGCGTTGCTGCCGACCTTTCCCCGGAACGATGATGACCGGTGCTGCTTTACAATGACGGAAGCAGTACTCGCTGACGCTGCCCTGCAACACACTGCAAACACGCGAGAGAAAAAAGCCCTGAATCGATGACGATCGATGTTTGCGCAAATCGAGTCATTTTGTCGTCGCATGGCTCGCGTTCGTGAGGGAGGGAGAAAATAAAAGTGACGGGGTTTATTACCTTTGAATGCGGCCTCTCCCGCGGGTTCCCATCACCACGGCTGCCGGCTTTAACCTCTCCGCCTCTCGACATATCATCTTCCCGGCCTCCCCTTCCACGATGCGACCCTGCGACCTCACCTGCATGCATTCCCGTGTTCTTTTACTTTGTTGCGAGAGGTTACGGCGTATATAAATTGATGTGTCATGTTTAGGAGGAGAAAGTGGATGGATCGGACTCATATTCTACTTCAACTTTAGGACTGCTAAAGTGGTTTGGTTCAGCTAGCTACGATGGCCATGTCCAGCGCTAGATGGAAGGCAGCAGCATTACCATGGCAATCTGGAAGGCCTCGACGGCCAACTCGTCCATTCGCCGCTTACTGACATCGTACACCACCTCGTCCTGAGCACCTATGGATTTCTGATGTGTCACTCGGAACAGAGAGAAGCAGAACAGAGACCGACGTGTTGTTTTCCACCTAAAATAGAGCAAGTGGAGGACACGTCCGAGGAAGGATAGAAGAGCCTACTGTGGACGACGTGGACGAAGTGGAGGGTGTCGGCGAGGCGGCAGAGGTGGGCGAGGGCCCAGTGGAGGGCGTGCTGGCTGTTGGGGCCGTGGTCCACCGCCACCAGGATGTCCCGGCCGCGCCGTCGCTGCCTGCTCTCTCGCTCCAGCTCCACCGGCTCCTGCACCACCGGGACCAACGCCGGCAGCACCACGTCCCTCCAGCTGTATTCCTCCACCTCCTCATCCAGCGTCTCCATGCCGTCCCCGGTCGCGTTCCTTCGTCTCCTCCTCTTTTTCCTTCTTATGATGACGATGATAAAACCAAAAAGAGAGTATTGCACCTCTTCTTCTTGCTTCTCCTTCTTCTTCGCCTGCTTTCTCTCTGCTTCATCCACTACTCCCCTTCCTTATGCTATCTATGTGTGTACTGCTAATAATAGAAAGAAAGGCAATATACGAAGCAAGGTCACCGAGAAAGGACAGGCGCACGACGCATGGATTCAATTGAAGGCACCAAGTCTTTTGGTGGTCATGAATGTTCCACCACCGGACGATCCTTCGGTTGGGATGAGGCACCCCCTTCGTCGTCCGGCTGCCAATGTCCGATCTCCACCGCCCAGCCAGTGAGTTGACTCGGTTGAGTTTTGATACGACGTACTCCATCCTACACATCCAAACATACCATTAATTTTGAATAAAACAGCGTCGCTGTTCGCCTCAAAATCTGGACATTTTAGCTAACCCGCAGCGAAATTTCTCAGCGATTCAGCCGTAGTGCTCGGCTTTTTATGCGCATCACAATGCGTGCTCGTTTACTTGCTTTGACCGCAATGGTCGTTCGTCGGCGCCGCCCGATAGATGCAAGTCCTGCGTACAGTAAGAAACAATAGCCATGAGTTTTCTCTTCGTCCTTGGCAGCCATCTACCTCGGAGGAGTTCATTGATTTCTTAGTTCGAAAGTTTTTGGATCAATTTTTGTGGAGGTGTATATATTGTCGAGATGGTAAAAAGGAAATGCAGACCGCTAAGTTTGGAGTTGAGATTGAATCTCGTAGCACATTATGGTCACTCTTCTCGATACAAGACAAGCCGTAAACAGGCGTCAATAAGAAAGTACAGAGCACGCAACATCTATACAAAAAGAAGAGATTGAAATTGACAAGTCCAAGCAACCAAGAAGGGGAAACAGTCGTTGCAACGATTGCAAAGAGGACCGCCTGATTAATCCAAAGCCACACCAACCTCCGTATACCTCGATGGAGGAGTCAGGGAATCATTACGTAAAGCTAAATATATCCATTGCAGAGCCTAATACCAAACCAGCTGATCAAGATGATCGCTCAATCCTTTCTTGCAAGCCAACTAAGCCTCACAAATCCAAGGACTAGACAGAATCTATCCAACCCTTCGGGAGTCTTCTTCGCAAAACTCCAGTTCAAACACTTTGGTATAGCCTCGACGAGAATGAGAAGTCTGTGGCCAACCAAGATTGCAGCCACAAACTAAATAGACAGTTGCGTTGAGCACACCGTGAAATGGTCATACTTGCACTTCGACCGTAACATTGAGAGCTTGAGATAATGATTTGTGTCTACATGAGGCCCTCTTCAAACTAGGCATTAGATGAATCAAGTTTCTCAGTCAGCCGAAAGAGGAAAGATCTGACTACATGACAATGTTGGAAAAGAAACACGTAATTCGAAGGTGATTCAACTTCTGGGCTGTAGACATGGACAGAGCATAAAAGCATATCGCAAGCAGTGGCGACACCATTGACGTTTGACGACGGCAACCATCTCCCCTTGTGAGATCCCAAACTAGACAAACGGCAGCTGCAAACCGGAGTTCCCAGGTGAAGAACATAGTCGAATCTCGAGGAAGTAGACATCCGGGAGAGAACAGGGGCAATGGTTGCGTACCTATCGTTATTCGCATGCTGGCTTCGTGTCAAAGCTTGTCAAGCAAATCGCAAATGCCTGAAACGCAGAGAGGGGATAGCGATAATCCATGGTGAAAATGTCCTTTCCTATTTTCCCGAACTGGAGAATAACTTTTTCTTGTTCTGCTGGAGAAACGCCGTAGGAAGGATCCACAGCTGCCACGAGCTGGAAATTCTTGACGGAAGCCACTGTGACTCGTCCTCTAAAGTTCAAGCACCAGCACTGAAGCTGCTCATGCCATCTGGGGGCTTTGTTCTTTAGAACGAGTGGCTCCCCATTAGTCCGGACAGGTGCACTTGCCGGGGTGGAAGAGACGTCCACCGCAGGTTGCTTGCCCTGTGCGACCGCTAAGCTGCAGACTCGTTGGCTGATGGGGTGAAGGAAACTCGTGGGCGTTGGGACGCTCCCACCTTCCTGGATGGAGGAGATGGGAATCGAGCGCATCGTGCACTGGATTCTCCTCGGCCCTCGAGTTCGCAGGACATTAAGTTCGTAAGAGATGGAAGCGATGCTATAATTGACGGCAGGCACTCTCGGCGAAACTTGCTTGGAGTGGATCCTTCGGTTGGAACGGTTGCTCGAAGACATTGCAGCGTCACAAGGAGGCTGGCTATCATAGACGGTGAACTTGGTTCCCAGAAAGTTTGACCTGGAGAAGATCCCAAAAAGGCCGTCAGGGAAACAGCAAGGAGCAGATGATGCGGCTCGGAGTGAAGTAGAGGAGATCACTTGCCTCACTTTTCCAATATAGCTACTGCTTGCTCGAGAGAAATCATCAGCGGTCAGCGAGATCACAAAGTCGGTGCTGGTTGCGCGTCTGATCTTGCGTGCTGCCAGCAAAAGCTTGTCATTCTGTCCCTGCAGTGCTGCAAGGATCAAAGTTGGTGACCAACAGTACCAATCGATCTAAAAGGAACGGTGTCGACGCTGGACATGTGCAATTTATGCATAGCAATCCAACTCCGCTGCCCACACCCCCTCCACCATGCTTGACTAGTTCAGTTTCTTGAACGATTAGTTCAAGAAACTGATGGAAGCAATTCCGTAGTAGTGATGACAAATCACAAGTAAATTTCGACAAATTGGGCGATGCAAGAACGAGATTATGAGAACTCGTCATCGGACCAGACCGTATTCATTCACAACAGGATCATTTCTGAAACAAAGAACAAGGGAACAGAGAAAATGGCTTACATGGGCTCAGACCGAGGAACAAGAGGAAGGTCGACGTCGCTCGCTCCCTTCGGATGAAGCATTGGATTGGAGTGTCTCGAGGCCCAGGCTAATCTCAAACAAACGAGCCGAGATTTAAAACAAAGATTGAAACCATCGAAGTTTTCAGAGGAAGTAAGCGCAGGCTATGTGAGCCTCGAAGCTAAATGTAAGGTGGAGGAGATGGGAGAGGAAGGCAACCTGCTTGAGGGAGATGGGGAAGGTGATCCGGCCACATTGCTCGGGGGTCTTGACCACCTCCTTCGTGATGTCCCGCCACGAATGGCACACGGCGGCGCACGCCAGCACATGCCTCCTCGCCGGCCACCACGCCTCGCTCTCCTCCACCCGCCGGATGACATCCAACAGCAGCTCCGGCGGCAGGTTCGCCCATCTCCCTTGCTGTTGCTCCGGCTCCGGTCGACCGGGCCACTGATGCCCGACATCTCCACGACTGTGCCCGTGCATCATCCCTTCGGTGGCGGTGGCTCCACCTCCTACGCCGCCGCCTCCTCTCCTGGGCGTGCTCCCCATGCCGTCCCGCATCTCCTTCAGCTCGCGGACGAGGCTCTTGAGCGACATTTCGCCCACCCCTTCTTCGTTAGACACGGATCCGAAAGTATGGGGGATTGCAGCAGGATCAGGCGAGACAGGGCGAAGCTTGAATCAAAAGGGAGTTCTTGGCATTTGAACCGCATCAATCAAAGATGCAGTCTTTGATATTAAATAGATCCGGAGAGAACGCAATACAAGGAAAGCGCTTCTCTCTCTCCTCCTCCTCCCTATGAATCAGGGAAGATTACAGATGTCTCCATTCAAGCCGTCCGCCTTCCCTCCGAAGCCGACAGCCAGCTTAGGTTTCCCAAGAATCTGAAGCCGATGAGACTACGCAATCAAGAAACAAGAAAAAGCATGGCAGGCATCAGCGAAGAACAAGAAAGGGGCGCCCATATTTTTCGCTCCATCCGCTTTTTCTCTCGCTTTCTTTTCCTCCGACCACGGCGGTAGGAGGATGTAGATTTCTCGAGGATTCTCAAGAAACGAGGGAGAGTCGAGAAGTGGGCGACGAGGGTGATTGCAAAAGGCAAACTTACTTACCTTCCACTTTTGTTAGTTCATCGCTTTCGTCCGCCAAAGAAACGTCGATCGATCGAATCAAATCGGTTTCTTTTTTCTTTCTTCCTTCCAAAAGAAAATTTCCGCCCTTTCACTCGGCTCAGACGGAAACAAAACACCAATTGGCGGAGAACGAAGCCCTCAGAGAGGTTGCACCCACCAAGAACCTCTTGGATCCCAAAAAAAGACTCCAACCTTTACCCACCCAAAAGCTATATATACATATGCATATATATACTCCTTTCTCCTTCCTTGATTCTCTCTCTCTCTCTCTCTCTCAAAATCGGGAGTGGCTGCAAGTGTTGGTCGAAGGCAACATTATTTATTGTGCAGATTGAATTTTGAGAGGCTACAGCAACCCCCCCCCCCCAAAAAAATGCTGCCTTTTAAATTAGGGAAAAATTTGAGAAAGAAAAAGACTTGAAATGCGTTTCAGAAAAAGTGGATGAGAGAGAGAGAGAGAGAGAGAGAGGGGGGGATCCAACACGGATGACTAGACGACGCAGGCTGGGCTTCGATTAGCACAAATCTATGAACGCTGCATGTGAGTCAGGGGCGCAGTTTCAAATCCAACCACCCATCTGACCATGTTGTTTCATCAGATCACGTCTGACGAGTTTTTGACTGAGAAATCATGGTGCACAACCCAAGCACCATTTGTCCTCACTCGCCTTGTTCATCATCACCCTTGCTGTTGGCATCTTCTTGTAATGTGCCGTTTGCTCCTCCGGAGCCTTCAGAATTGCTGCGGACACGAAAGAATCTGATTCACCTAATACCAAACGGAGATACAAAAGTTGCATCAACCGTGGTCTCGATTCACTCGGGATGCCGAGCGCAAGTCAGATGCTGCGTCTTGAGATCATCTCCGAGTGGGTATACAACCGCTGCGGGGTAGCCGGTGGCGGTGTGAGAAAGCACAGGTACCAAGTGGCGTGGCTTCTTCGAACCAAGACAAGTTCCAAAAGGGCAACGCGAACCTCTTAGTAGGTCCCCCAGCTATCATATGCTGAGCCTTGGGCAAAGTTTGCAGTGATGAGCAGTTGAGAGACCGAGAGGTGTGTGCATACATAAAACAGGAGGGGAGGCCCATGTGATGCGCATCCTGTGAGCGTGAGATGAACACGGAGGAGGAGACACATGTAGTTTTCAAATCGAAAAGCCTGGCATCGCAACTGGGATTCATGTGGCTGGTCGGTCTCCTGCCTCGCCTGTCTCGATTGCTGCATGGATGCAATGGCATTCCACGGTTCATATTTAGACTTTGAAATTTAAACTCTTTTTCTTTTCTTTTTACACTTAGAAAGAGGTGACTGGGGGAGAATAAATATAAACTAGGATTGGGTTGGATCAAGGAGCTGTCTCCTATTTCCGTCCTCATCCAGAGCGTCCGATGGCCTTCCGCACATGAGAGTAATAATTAGTGCTCCCCCTTTCTTCAAAGTGTAAAGCACAAGAATTAGCTGTACGTCGATCCAGCGGTCGGTGGAGGCTTTGCTACCACTGCAAGAATTAGGCTTCTCGAGCACCCCCTATGATTCCTTGACCAACCACTTTTTTGCGAGTTTACCTCTTGTGGCACCCAAGAATAACACTTGTGCACCCGTATACTAACTACCAACCAAAAGGGAGTAAGGAACGGAGATTTATTAGAATTCTAAAATATGAGGATCGTTTGATTCTTAAAAGAAAAGACAGTGATTTTGAAATCTTAATTGAGATTTCCACGGATATTTATTCGTTTATATACTTTCTCCTCTTTTCCTATCAACCAATTCGTACTTATTCATCTTCCTGTTTATTTACTTATTATGAAATTAAAGCAGAATCCACCTATCTTTTGGTCTCTTGTGCCTCGGGATGGTTATTCAAAGCATCATCTCTTCATGGCTCTGCCCTTGCGAATTCCGATTGCTTTTCAGGAGATCTGCTGCCACCGAAGTGAATGGATTTATTTTAGAACGTGAGATCCTCCTTCAGCAGATTATGTTGATGCCTTATAATGATACTTTGTTCGTCCATCTTAAGTCACTTTCGTAACCCAAAAGGAAAGAACCATACTTTGTTGGGGCCCGCACCTTTCTCTTGATTGAGCTAAACAAATGGAAATGAGCAAACTGACAATATAAAATCATCTTCCAAAAGTAATGCTAATCGGTCCAGCAGATGAAGCCAGCTTCATTTTTCCTGATCGATCGATGGGAAGATGGACCGAGTTATCAGCCTCAATTTATCGGGAAATCTTAGTAATCAAAATAACATGATGAAGCTGAGGTCGAAGCGCTATGAAAAATCAACCAGTTTATGATATGGTGGAATCTTGAATAATATTGCAAACATTAGCTATCGTGCAAACAATAGCACTACGGGCAGCATTAGCTATATTAGCTAAACAAGTAGAAGAGGAGAGAAATGTGTAAGCATAGGGAATAACTGGTCCCAACAAATAGCTGTCCTCCTTTGAGGGGTCCCGCGGACCAATAGTCATATCGATCTCAGTAATGCTAGATATACGAGTGCCCTGCCCTTGGCTCCTACCATCCATCAGTCCTTGGACAGACTGCTGCTTCCAGGACCCTTTTTCCCTCCATATTTCTGATTCAAAACCATTAAAACCAGGTTAAAAATTAAGTATTCGAGCTAGTTAATTTTAAGCTGAAGCACCCTGCATAAAAAAATATGCAGCCATATGGTTCCTAAATAAAACAAGAACAAACTATTTTTTGGGCTGCCTGCGAAGCCAAGTGTTTATTGATCTCAACAATACAGCTAAGCTACTTACCCCGATATGGGCACCAGATGTTGTTTAGATCTCAATCCGTAGGAGTCTAAGGCTCCGATTCATTCGAATCTCATAATAAAGAACTCATGCAAACCATTTTTAAGAAAGTGGAAGAGTCAGATGATGCAACATGAAGTTTTATGGTATTCACCTGCTTCCCTATGTTGAATGGCACGTACTTGTACTTGATCATGTGTACAATTTGGCGCTTCATTGTTAGGACGAAAAGAACAATCCAGTAGCACAGTAGAATGGGCCAAAAGACAGGAACATCAAACACGGAGAAGAAAGTCATTGTGAAAGCAACACAGAAGGCCTTTGTTATGGAATACCTAGGAAAGATTAATTTCAGCTAATTAAGTTCACAGTCTCCACAGACTAGAGAAAATTCATCAGAAACAAAATATAAATAGAAACAAACAGATAAAACAGTTCACAATCGCTAACAGTTAGAAAATACAAATTAAGAGATTATATTTGCAGACAACAAGAAACGATCACTTTATTTGTCTCTGTCATGGTTGCATGTCGACACATGCATCCATACACAACTGTATATTGCTCGAGTAAACAGGATAAAAAAGCCTCTCCAAGACCACAGACAAATAACTTGGGCAAAAATTTGTGGTAAAAATAACATTTGCATAATAGTTTTGGGCTTCAACAAGCTCGGGCTCTATCAACTAAGGTCATTGGGGTGATTGGACACCAAAGTAAATGTCATTTTCATCACAGATGAGATGATTCCAGGCCGTAATCTAACACCCATGATCAGATACTGGATTGTTAACTCCCTTGCCACTACCCTTGTCACTGACCATTTTCATCTCTGCTTACTGGGGATGCTCCAAAATCCTCATCAACTGTGTCGCCATCACAGACCAATTCTGGTCGCACGGTGACTTACCTACACTCTTGAAAATGTGATATCCTAATCCTCATGATGAGAAAAAAAATACAGATATCCAAATAACAAAAAAATAAACTGTGGTAAATATTTCTTTGTTGCAAATTTGGAATGATTTGATCTTATGTTCACTATTCCTCGAGAAAACAAATAGGATATAAAAGCTAAATCAAGTTCACAAATATTCTTTGTCATACTTGCAGATACTTCAGGCTAACAGCAAAAAGAGAATATTAAATGTGTGACTATTAACATACAATTATTAATAAAAAGAATACTCCCAGTCATACACAGAGAATGTTCAGGAACTCTTGGCAGATAACAATAATGCAATGCTCAAGATGACGGCAATCTGGGAGTACCAGACTGGATTGACTGAATCCATAGTCTGCTAAAATTAGCCTGGAAACCTGGGAACCTGCTGAAGTTGGCCCAGGATAAGACCAAAAGTATGGTGATTGGCTGATGATTGGAGAATGGTGCATGAGTTTGCACAAAAGGATCTAAAGAATGCAGGTGAATGAATTTAAATCGTCGGGGAAAATGAGGAAGAAGAACAAAAGGGGAGGCAAATTTGTGGTAGCCATGTGCCTCCTTGTAATACCATCTCATATGCCTTCCATCCTTCTCATTTCTTGTCAATTTATTTTCCAATAAAAAATATGTAGGGATTTCTTGTCAGAGTAGGATGGAAACATATCCCACGGAATCTATCAAACATTATTGGCTATAACATTATAACCATTTATGCTATCAAAATAAGAATTTGGCTAGGGGGGGCACCAAAGGTCACTGAAGCAACGGAGGAATCGCCAAAAACCATCAAAACTTTACATTCCTCATTCCTCTGTAACGCATTCCAATGGAAAACAGAGGCTCACAACACTGTGGAAGTACACATAGCTAAAACAACTCTATTTACTCATAGCAAGTTATCCAACGGTTAATCTTGCTTTCTGAAGTTGAGGGGAGTTATGGAAAAGCAGATCTACGTTTACAGATTTCAAATAAATACAAAGCAGCAGAATGAGGAAAAATGTAAATGCCTAAAAGATTTCGACGAGGAAGCAAAAACAGGTTAAAGTATACCAGAACTTGAACTCGGGAAGACGGCGAACAAAGGGTTTGAACTCATCGGAGCCCTTTGTAGGCAAGGCGGGACCGTCAGAAACTTCAATCTCCGGATCCACCAGAGGCGACAAGAACCCAATCAAGAGATTAAGCAGATAGATCCCGAGCCCGTAGGTGATGATGTAAAATCCCTGGACAAAGTAAACACGCAGGAAGTAGATCGCCGCAACTCCAACAGTACCAAGCCATCTTCCAGTCATATGAGGAGTCGATTTATCCAGGTAGTGCTGGAACGCCCTGGAGAAGTCGCCTCTCCACTTTGCCAGGGGAAACGAAGCGGCTGCGCCATCGGCTTCCATCGATTCTACAGCTCAAAAAACCTCCTCTCTTGACGAGGATGTTATGTCAGGAACCAACTTTGAAAAGGGGATAACGAAAACGTCAGCTACTTTGAAGATTAGGGCTCAAAACAAGAAACGAAATAGAAAAAAGAAAAAAGAAAAACAGAAGCAGCACCGTCAACTCACCTCCAATATCAAGCCTTTCTTCCTCCGCTAGAGGCGAAGAGGATTCCAATCAGGAATGAATATGGTGGGAGAGAGGAACCCTAGGCGTCCGGAGCGATCGAAGCACGGGGGTGGTGAATCCAGGGAAAAAAGTGTTCGAGAGAACCGGAGGGACGAGGGCTGGGAGGCGGAGGAGATCTAGATCAGGGATGTCGCCCTGGGACTTTTGGATCGAGCGAGCGAAGAACGGGCAAGCCCGGATCGGATTTGCCCCGAGAGACGCGGGGGAAGCCGTCGCGTCTTCGGTGGTTGGTCCGGAAGAAAAAGGAATCAAATGACGAGTCACCATAGGCGAAAGCCCGTGTTACCACTGCGTCGGCCCAACAGGGACGCGTTGGGCTAAATGCGTCATGAAACGAGAACGAAAGGCCACATGATTGATTCCCCTTTTGTTCACGTGGGAAAGTTACACGACCGAGCGATTGATTGACGCGCCAAATTGATTGCAGTTTCTGGTGCAGCTCGCCAAATTGATTGACGCGCATCAAGTACCAGCAATAATAAAAAGAAAGAAAGCGTGCTTTTCTTACAATAAATATACTGGCGTGTCACGACTTGGGAGCTCAGTTTGCTGTTGTGCCAACAACAGCCGAGCAGGAGAGCATGACCAATTTACCAGAGAAAACCTCAGCTTAAAGCTTCTCCGGTTGGCAGCCTGCACGATCATCACCGGGTACCTACCAAAATCACCAGCACATTACATGCCGCACACCCTTGTCACAGGCTAATATTAAAATGCATGGTGCAATGTCATCGGCCCAATACCAATGTCCACCTAAAACCAGTTTGGAAGGCACACGCTCTGTTTAACATTAGGCATCGTCAGTTCAAGCAGGAAGGAACCATGTAGAAAAGCAATAATGCAAACAACAGGTGACAGTCTCTAAACACCAACGCTCTTGTGGTGAAACGTTTGCACTCTTTTATATATGGATCAAATATCCATTGGAGCAGCTTCTGAGCTCTTGTCCTCCTCTTGCATGGGAGCTTGATCTGCAGCTGCAGTTGCAGCAGCAGCAGCATCATCTTCTTTGATCTCTATTGAATCAATCACTTCCTGTATTATCTTCTGATCAAGCATATGAAATGGCTCGCCAATTCCGACAACAGCAACGGTGCAGATGGAACTGGTCAGCTTCTCTCCTTGCAATGTCTCCTTGATGGCAAAAAGTGCATCTTTGATCAGTTCATCACGAGAATAACCGTTGAAGGCCTCAAATCTGCGCTCCATGAAAGTTTTTGCAGCCTGGGAGCGGGATCCGATTGCAAATGCCTGGTACTCGAAGTAGTTACCACTGGGGCAGTTATAGTAGAGGTGAGCTCCGGTCTCATCTAATCCGGCAACAAGCAGACCTACGCCATAGGGCCTTTTCCATGAACGCTGTGTGCAGACCTGAAATAGACATTACAATTTTGATGCCACAGAACCCCTCATATCAATTTCCATAAAACAACTAATATGAAGTTTGAAGATATTAAAATCAACAAACATGCAGCTAAAATCAGCTAAAACAAGAAATGGGCAAGATAAGAGAAAATGCCCACCCAGTGAAATGCAACAAAAAGACATAAGCCCACCTCTGAAATCAATCTAGATCCAGGCTCACAAAATCTGATGATTTTATATTAACCATAGCTACCCATAGAATCCTCCTTCCAGGCTTGGTTCCAATAGTGAAAAAGATTTAAAAATAAGCATACACCAATAGATTTTCATAGTTGGAAGAGCCGCAAAGTTCCAGCCACAGAAATCGTCAATATTAATAAAACATCAAATGTTGATCAAGGACGAATGGTACTAAAACTTCTTGTCGCTTATGCCCAGCATTCGGGTTCATCCAACAATATAGAATCTTCTGTAGCTCACACCAAATCCCTGGATAAGGTCTACTGAGGTTGATTCAACAGAGAATCATAAAATGTGCGTAAAAGAGATAGTTTAGTGGACAAGGATCACACTTTTGTGGAGTTCAGGGAAGATCATTGTTACGACTCGGGCTTAATAAGCTAACAGGTCCATCAACTTTGTTTGACCAAAACCATTGATAAATATGTTTAAACTAAAATTAATAGTAGTACACTCATCAAACACTTATAAATCAATCTTAGTCTTTCCCACTTTCAATGTTAGACTGATCGGGGTGTTACAAAGATAGCCTACCGACTTACCTCTGCAAGCAGAAAGATATAGAATACAACCCTAGATACTGAAGTCATATAGAAACAACCTCAGTGTGGTGCAAGGCTCCTCTTCCCAAGCATAACAAGGTAAATTAAAAATCAATTGAAGAATAACAATAAATGATCAATAATGTAAAGGTGGTAGTCTCTTGCATAGATTAACAAATCCAAGGAAATTTTGACATAATCTCATCTCTCAAGCACATAAACATGCATATAGATGCAATACTGTATTAAAAAGAATTATATCTCAATTAATTAATTAAAAAATTGCAAATGAAACCCATCACCCGCCTTAAAGGGACATTATAGATCAACCAATAGGTATTTCAAAAGTCAATAATAGTCATAACCGAAGTAATAGAAAATGAGCTGCAAAAAGCTTTCAAAATAAATAGAAAAGTCAAGAGTCAAATATCAAAATTTAGTGGTTGCCTATTTTATATTAGGAGGCCAAACTTACCAACTATAGTGGCACATCATATGTTTTGAGGATAATTGAACCACAAAATTTCTTCTTCATACTCTATGGCTCTATGGCACTTTCCAGTCTTATTTTTTCTGCATTTTTTCGTTAAAACATGATTTGTATTTTCACAATATGTGCCTCCGCATTGTTCAAGCCTGATGTTAAATCTTTATAAATATTTGCAAAAAATGAAGGAGCATTGACACAAGATTGGGTTGCAACAATTATAAAAAAATTAACAAACTCAATGATTTTTTTATTGTATCCTTATTGCTACAAATTTTAAACCAGGATAATAAATGAAACATTAAAGGCATATATTCTTTATCCATAATTGTATAACAGGAAATGATCCATAAGTTGGAAGATAATAAATCAACACAAATCACAATAAAGCAAAAAAAAAACTAAAAAAGAGCTTCGGAGAATTGTGCACTCACTTCACTTTTTATCAAAAGAAAAAAATCATGCTACCAAGAATTATAATGACATCAATGAAGTGATGAGAGAAAACACTGAATTTGATTATCCCAATGAACACATGGTTTCGAACATCCTTCTACTCTTTAAACATAATAGTACTACCGTCACCTCTTTATTTCAATACAGAGGAAATAAGCCACTTGTGCAATTGGAAAAAAAAATCACCAACTGATTAAGTGATAGGTTACAGTATGAACTAACAAGCAGATGCTGACATGGAAAGAAATTAAACATTGATTTTTATCCTGGCCAAGCTATTCAATACAGTTAGTCTTCACTAGACTTGTTGAACAAGCTCGAAATGAAATATGATCTCATAGATGTTTAATTGCCAATGGAGAAAGAAACAACAACAAGATCAGCCACATCTCAGCACAAATAAAATTGGATTAGGCAGCTCCTGTGGCATGCTTTTCTGTGAGGATAATTGGATTTCCTAGAATTTCATTTGGCACTTGACAGGCTTTTGAACATTCTCCCTCTTTTTTCCCTTATGAAATTTAGACAAATCTAAAAACCCAATTTTGATGACCCACAGCACCCACATTCCATGGACAAACTCTAGTCTTTTGACCACACAAGTTATCAGAGGCTAGAGGTGCACTGAGATGTAAAACTCTTAATGGTACTTAAGTTACACACAAGAGGCACCGTGCAAGGCTTCGATAGGCAAGGCCCACTTAGTGCCAAGCTCAATGGAATCTGGTATTAAAAGAAAAAAAACAAAGGAAAAATATTATGACATGAAAAATACAACAAAAACAAAAGAAACTAACAAAAGATGAGGGTAAACACATGGTCGTAAGACACGTTGTTGCAAAATCTAAATGGTTGACATTAACCCTCCAAGCCCAATGGCCACACAGACATCTATGGAGGAGCTCCAATTATAGATTATCTTTCGAGATAATTCATGGCAGCATGTTAGGCTTTAAAAGAATTGGACATCTTGAACAATTGCAAACGCAGAAAAGTAGTCCAATACAGAAAAATTATAAGATAACAAAATTAGTCTAACTAAAGTAAGAGCAAGGCAATAGATTATAAAGTATATTAAGAAGGACAAAAGAGCATAAAATCCAGAAGAGCACAAACAAGAAAAAAGGGCAAATCAACGTAGACAACCGACTGACTTTTAAGATTCCTACATATAACTGAATTTGCAGAGAATTAATTTAATGCATATGAAAAATAAATAAATAAAAGATTAAAAAAATCTAAATTGGAAGTGAGACATATGAGGCTAGACATGCATTAAAGAAAGAGGAAACATTATATAAATTCTATAAGAAAGCACAAGCATGATGAAAAAGTGTCAATTGACAGGGTCGTCCAACTATGGAAATGGATTCCAAAAATAATCTGAAATTGCAGTAAACCTGTTGCTCTCGACAAAAGAGGTGACATTCCAACAAAACATAAATAAAAAATACCATCCAACGGAACCTAAACATGAGAACGAAAAATAGCCAGGTAACACAACTGTTTAGACCAGTGTGATGCAAGGTTATACTGCTTATGGTAACTAAAATGTGCAACATAACTAATGAAACTTGTTAAATTGCTAACACAAAATATGCAGTACACTATGACTCCATATGTTCTCTAGTTCTGGCTTATTTAGATCTATGTGGGGCGAGGATGATCAGAGCTCAAAAAACCATCGACGGCCTATGGATTGTTGCTAGCGCCAACTTAGCTTGGATTCTAGTGATCCATCAAACCAACATGAGCAAGAACGTCACACACAAGCGATCAACACGGGCAGAAGGAATCAAAGCACACCACCATCAGACCCATGAGCATCCAAAAAAAATGCGAAACGGAACATTTCCCTCTTTCTGAATCGAATCCTAATATCCGTGACCCTCGCTTCCGTTGTAACCAACATAGAAATATTTAGGGCAACCTAGAAATTTTATTCAAAAAGACTTCCTTTCTGGGATACATCGCTTACTAAACCCTAAAGAAGTTGCAAAGACTTAATGGATAGTGAATTGAATTGGATTCTCGAAGGGACGAGGGAAGGGGAAGGGGAGAGCGGGACCTGGGCCTTGTCGGCGAGGCGGACGACGAGGCGAGAGACGGGGAGGGGGGACTCGTAGACGAAGGAGTGGTTGATGCATTCGTTGCGGAGATAGCGGGAAAGGACGCGTCCGTCGGCGGTGAGACCGGCGATGGCGACGCCGATGTGATCGTCGATCTTGAAGACCTTGCGCTGGTGGGAAGAGAGGTCGGAGGCGGCCTTGTTGACGGTGGCGAGGACGACGTGGGAGGTGGAGCGG
Source organism: Musa beccarii (assembly GCA_024322285.1). Taxonomy (NCBI): domain Eukaryota; kingdom Viridiplantae; phylum Streptophyta; class Magnoliopsida; order Zingiberales; family Musaceae; genus Musa; species Musa beccarii. The sequence goes on along the minus strand of CM044395.1, from coordinate 58,352,605 downwards.
AGGCCGACGGCGGCAGCCCCCTGCTTGACGGCCTCCATGGCGTATTCTACCTGGAACAGACGCCCCGCCGGGCTCCACGTCGTCACGTCGGTGTCATACTGGTTCCGAAACATCTCTTCTCCGTCAGCCCTCCTTCTCTCCTCTCCCGTTGTTATTGTTCTTTCCGATGGTACATCTCAGATCCACTCCATCATCACATTAGTAGTGCTTTCTTGCCTTCTGCCCGCGGCGGGCGTCGAGGGTTTTGCTTCTTCCCCAAGTCAAGGCCCAAGGTTGGTCGCTCGGATCAGGTTTCTTTAGAAGAGAGACGTACTTATGGGCCAAGGCCCGTCTGACCTGAATCGGGTTTATTTAGTAAAGGGGCTTACTGATGGGGTGAAGTCCCGAATGAACTCCCGCCTCGCCCGGATCAGCTATATCCAAGATGACCGTCCCCTCCCGTGTTGCCTCATCGAAATGGGCTCGCCCATCTTCCATCTTGACTTTATATACAAATATTTTTTTTCCCCTTCCTTTACCGACTTGTTACAAGTGACATGTCTCCCCAGTATCTCCGGGGGGACGGTCTACGCCACGCCCGGCGTGGTAACATGATGCGTAAGACAGTATCATCACTAGTGTGTAGTTGCGCTTAAGCCAATCTGGCCAGCGATCCCAAGAGAGAAGAGAGATGGCATTCGACAAAGGCAACTCCTTACATGTCGCTATTTATCTGATCCGCTGCAGGTCCACTAACTGAAGCCCAACAAAGTGCCACTACAAAGTCCGACTTGAGGACTCTACTGAGAAGATGACACACACAGATCGAGTGGTCAATGGATGGCCCAGATGTAGCCTTATCTCTCGAAAGCAACATATACAATCCTAGAGACCAAATAAGTGGAGCATGATGGCATTCTGAGCATGCATACGGTTCTCAGCCTGGGGGAAGACAATGGAGTTGGGCGCTTCAATGACACCATCAGTGACCTCAATGCCTCTCTCCGCTGGTAAGCAATGCATAAAATAAGCTCTCGGTCCTGCAATCTCCATCAATGATTCATCAATCTGCCAAGCATAAATAGATATCAGTCCATCAGAACTACATCCCTGAACCAGTAACAAAAGTCTTTGACGGACAATTCAAGAAAAACCTAAACACACCAATCGTGTATTAAGTAAGCATCAGTATCATTTTCCCGTAAAGGTCACCAGGACAAATGATTGGCATATCATTTGGGTGTTTTACCACACTAGACAATTCAACCCAAGAACAAGTGTACTAACAAACTTAAGATTTTAATTAGAACACACACTGAGGCCACAGATGATAATTCCAGCTGGTTGCATCAAATATTGATGATAATTGCTGGGCCATAAACTGACCAGACTTCTTCAGGCCAGAAAACCACTAACTTATGCTAAGCATGGTTTGACTAATGTAAATTAAGGTTAACCAATGTACTTTAAAGAAGCAACAAAATTGGCATAAGATTTTGGGAGTTATGACTGGTAACCTGTCCAGCACCTTATTTAAAGAAACCCGGTTACCATTTTATTTTGAGACCGACATTTATATGAATGAGTTATGTCTAGTCACACAAAAGAACAAATGGAAGAAAAATCAAGCCCGATGTACCTGAAAACCTTGGAACTTTTGCTTTCTGTATGCAGCCTCCTCCTTTTGGCCCATGCTAGCCCAAACATCTGAATACACAACATCTGCTCCTCGTACTGCCTCCTTGGGGTCATTTGTAATCTCTATCTTGCTAATTCCAGCATTTCTTGCCTTATCAACAGTCTTTTCATCTGGCTCGAATCCTTTTGGGCAAGCACATACAAAGTGGAAAGGAACTACAGATGCCAACAGAAGCCATGACTGGACAATATTGTTCCCATCTCCAACGTAGACAATCTGCAAGAGAATTGCAATTTAAATAGAATCTACTAATTTCTAATCATATCACATTTAAAATACTTTCTTAGTAGTAGCTGACCTTGGTTCCTTCCAACTGACCAATATGTTCAATAATTGTAAGTGCATCAGCCATTATCTGGCATGGGTGGTTATAGTCAGTCAGGCCATTTATAACTGGTACTGAAGAATATTTGGCAAGGTCCAAAATATCCTGCAATAATCATACAAATGAAAGTATAAGATGTATGCACGAGCAGAAATACGACACACCTCATCTTAGATATATGCAGGTCGATGCATTATCCTGTTATACCTCCAATGATCCAAAATAAACAATACATGCATGAAATTTATCAGCATAGGATGTGGGAAGTCCCACAAGTGGTGAATTAACAAGTTTACTAGATTTACTGGTTAAAAGAGAAAAACATAAAGAATGAGAAATAAGCTACAGCAAGTCTACTTTCCATAACAGCATGTATGCTAAAACTTTATTCTGATCCACATAGTGGTACGTCAAAGACATCCATGTATACATACATTTGATAATCTAGAGGTTTTAGTTTCATAACATCTTGTAAGGTGTTCTCTCATGATGGCCACAAATTTTGTACCCTGAGCACTTTGAAAGGATTCCTGCATGTTGATTAGATTTGTGTAGATACAAAGCATTTGATTATCCAACAGCACGAGGTAGATCACAGTTGCATATTTGGAGTTTGTGCAACATGTATATGAAGACTTTGGTTCATATACTGCAAATTCATGGTGTGAATTTGTTAACCGTATTTAGATGTATTAACACAATATAATTCAAATATTTTAATAAGATCAATAAAAATTGACACAATAGGAAAGATATCATAATATGTTGTAGAAACCAAATTAGTCTAAAATCGGACACTAAAATCTTTGCAATTTGGAATTTAAGCTTTTAAACTTGTCACAGCTTCCACAATGTATTATTAATTAAAGTATAATGATTCAAAAAAAATGTTTTGGACATTTATCAGAAAGAAAAGAAGACACTAAGTCCGTTGAGGTGTTATCTTCATAAGATCATGATTTTCCGTATAATTAACTTAAATGAAAATCAGTAACAGTACATTTCTGGTAGAGTGGTGTCATTACCTAAACTAGAAAAATCCACATGAAAGGTAACTGCTGTAAGAGAAATATACAGGTAAAACATCAGTAATGGAACACACAAAATCATCTCACAACAGTTAAGCACGCAAGAAGGCGTAGAAGTTTCACACCTTCTCTAACATCACATAGTTCGACAAACTCAAATGTCAAAACCATGAATAGTAACATCTCATACTGTCAAACCGCGGAAGAGAAAAATGCAAGAGATGCAAACTTGGGTAGCTGCAAGTTTCCAATCTGAAGAATTAAAAAGATCATGGATTGCTAGTGGAAGGGAATCTAAAGGCATGTACACATCACATAACAGAATAGCCTCTTGCTCAATAAATGCACACCCATATTGCATAGGTATGCAACTTCTCAAACTCTTTAAAGGCCAAATTGAAATAATACCAATTTAAGGACAATGCCAGCATCGACAAGCCATTACTAGACATACAGATCAAATAATAGCCACATGATACCCTAATATTAAATACACATGCCAATGCAGATATCCATCATACCTGATGGGCAAATACCCGTGCCATAATGATGTCATTGTAGCGCGAAAGTACTCTAGCAACGTCACGAGTTTCCTCACGCTTACCCATTTGGATATCATCAGGACCCAGGTAAATGGCATGGCCGCCAAGCAAGAAGAAGCCTGTCTCAAATGAAACACGGGTCCTCATGGATGGCTTAGCAAAAATCAAGGCCATAGTCTTTCCTTTGAAGGGAAGGAAAGTTCTGTCTCCTGATTTTAACAGTGCCTTGACCTCAGCTGCCTGATTGATGATCTTAAGGATTGTAGCCTTGTCAAAGTCGCTGATGTGGAGAAAATCCTTAGGTCCTGATTTCACTGCACAAAGATTCACAACAATAAAAGTTAGGAATGTGACCGTGACTTAAAAAGTCTCCAGCAGGTTTCGGGGTGGTTCTCTTAAGTAGAGCATGAATAGCCCATCATCAGTTGGCATGGACTGAACCTATAAATTATTATCCTCTAAAAAATGTAGGTGAACCAAGGTAAAGAAAAACTAAAGAATTTGGTCCGTAATCGTTCCTTGAATTCTCTTTGATCTAACTACGGTGTATGAAAACAATTCTGGAAACGGTAATGACAAGACAGTGCTTCTCTGGCGATCTCTAAGGAACGTCCGTGAGCAGTCAACCAACATGTTCCAGCAAAAGAATAACGGCGTTGGTCACAGCATTTCCTTGTATTCAATAGAAAAGCCTCTAAAGCACGAGAATCTCCACGCTATTCGTGAATCACGTATTAACAACAAAAACTACGAGGGTCGTCCCATGTTGAGAAACCCTAAAATCTCCAAATACAGAAGCGATCAAATCGCACACGACGATGGGGCACACTGGTCGACAAGTGAAGAAAGATCTCAGCGCACCGGAGGAAGCCTTACGTTCGCTTTCTTTGGATCCGGAAATGGCGGAGTGTGCGGGCGCAGAGGAGCGGCATGAGATCCGGCTACCGCGGAAGCCGAAGAACCGAGCGGGGGTAGACGAAGAGGGAAGACGCCGAAGAGCCGACGATCGCCTGAGACTCCCTCCTCCGACAGGGTCGGCAGTGGAGGAGTGGAGGGACGCGCTGCCAAAGAAGGTCACTGCCGCCATTTGGGGTTTTTGTTGGTGCCGAGCCTACAACCCCCTCCCCAGGAGGGACGCCCTTTTATTATACCCCAAGCATGTTGTTTTACCTAAACGTTCCACATCTTTCCATTAATGACCGCTATATTCCTCCCTCCACGCGGTGATCTGAAATATCATGTAGATCAGCACCGTCCGTCCGATTAGTCGGACCTTATTGGGTCGGACCTCATGTTTTGTGGACCTTTAGTGTAAAATGGGATCCATATGCTCCAAAAGACAACCCGAAACAGTAAAAGACTACGTAACTTCTAATATGACTCTCCCATTAACACTCATCCAAAAAATTTAGGTTTTTAATTATCGATGACGATTATCTATGAGTTTGAAGAGGTATTAATTATTTTTCTGATTTATCATCATACCGTTTATAGTTGATTTAAACAGATATAAATATTTCGTTTCAAAAAAATTCGCGTCCAATGTGATGTAATGCTCTCTCTAACCAAGCATAATTGACACGTCAGATTAACCAAGCTTAATTGGCACGTCGCTATCACCTATGTTCACCATTCCGATGGATCATCATGGAAAAAGGTTTAATGTTCCAATTTTTGAGTTAAATATTGTTTTCCACGCAAGCTGCATGTCACCCACTCCACCTAAAAGTAGTTAAAAAAGAAAAAGAAAACTTCGTTTTTTATGTGTGGTCAATCATAAACATAATGTGTTTGGTGGTACATTATGAAGAACGGACACGACATGTTTTGTGGTTAGTGCTCCGCCGAGTGACCATGGTATATTTAATGTAGTCATGTCAGTATAATGTGCTTCCAAGGAACCACCACTCATGTATATTTAAGGTACGTGAACCAGACGAGATGCTATCTAGATTTAGAGATGCTATCTACTGTCAAGATGAGGGGTGAACACGCAAAAAGGCCTGCGGCATTGGCTCGGCGTTTGGTTTGGGTTAGGTAAAGTGGTTGAATAGAAATAAACCATAAACCTCTGTTACGTTCCTGCCGCTCCTGACATACCGAGCTATCAACTCGGCTTGCTGACTCCGTCCACCACGAATGGCCGCAAATATAAATAACTCCCCTTATTTTTTATATTTTTAAAAATATATTTTTTAATATTATATAATTATTAAATTAAAATATTTTATTTATTTTATTAATAAAAATATAAATATAAAAAATAAAAAATAATTATAATATTTGAATTGATAATGACGGACAATATTGATGATGCTATATTGTAACCATTAAGAGTTACAAATAATTATTATGGATGAAAAAATGATTAAAAAAATAAAAAGTCTGTTACATCTATGTTGACATATACTTATCGAGCGACTCTTTTACCATTCAATATCTGTATCAATGTTTATTTAATTATTTAATAATTATATTAATATTGACATAGATATCATACAATAAAAGAGTTATTAATATATATATATAAAGTAACTCTTATTTTTTATTATTATTCTCTTTATTCATAATAATCATTCTTAACTTTTATTAGTGTCATCATCGATCCCATCGATATTATTCATCATCATTAATTAAAATATTAAATTTATTTTTAAAATATATTTTTTATTGATAAAATTAATAGTGTTAAGATATATAAACATAGATATTTTATTTTATAATAATAATAATAAAATATTAATATAATTTTTTTTAAAACATAAAGATCGAAACGATAAAATTATCTACGAACGATAATATATAATTAGCCTCTGCTTCCCTTTTTTTTTTCTTTTTTTTCGCCGTATAAGTTTGTCCCATGTATTCATACGTACCGTACGTGCCTGGGTAGGACGCAGAACACGTACTTCTAAACCTCGAGAAGGAGAACGAGAACGTGACTGCAGTTGCGGTCAAGGGTTGGAGAGAGAGAGAGAGGTCTGTGGACGGACCTCAGCTTCAACCTGCTCAACTGTGACTCTCATCCTCGACAATTTTCCTTTGTTACATCAATCCACGAATGCAATACGTTGTCCTTGCATCAGCACCAGTAAATCCCAAAACCAAATGTTAAATGTGCATCGAATGGATTGGTTCGTCATGGGTCCTCCACTTCCTTGTGTGCCTTCCCTTTTTTTTTATATATATATATTCGATGATGGGTCTCCATATCTGTGCGTGGTGGATGCATTCAGATTTCTGCGACCATTGACAGGAACGGCGTACCCGTCGGCAACAGAGGGAGTAGGTGGCGACATAGTATGCCTGCCTGGACGTCGAATGATGAGAAGGCTGAGTCACGAGGAAAAAAGGAAACAGAGAAGCGGGGGCCCCCAATTGCCCATCATTTGGATAAGATTGCACGAAGATTAGAGCTCGTACAGTCCACAGTTGCTTCTCCTGTCGCATGACAGTGCAGTGCTACGAACTCGAACCAACTGATCTGAACCCCCTTAGGAAGAAGGGGCAGTGTCCCTCTTTATATAGCCGACCAACGGGAGTACTCATGCTTCGTCCTACCGCTTCCACCTTCAGCTCAACCCATCATCGGCGATTGCATACCTGCTGCCGGCCGATTCCTTCCGAGTTTGCAGATATGGGCAGCTTCCACCCCATGCGCAAGGCGCAGAGGGCTCAAGGTCCGGCCACCATCATGGCCATCGGCACCGCCAACCCTCCCAACCTCTACGAGCAGAGCACCTACCCGGACTACTACTTCCGCGTCACCAACTCCGAGCACAAGCAGGATCTGAAGCACAAGTTCCGTCGTATCTGTAAGACCCTGATCTCTATAGTTTTCTTCTCTACAAATCTGGCATGCCATCCTTGGAAGAAGAATAAAGAACGATTGCTTCCTTCTTCATCTTTGCCTCGAGTGATTTGCTGTGTTCAAAATTCAAAGGCGACCCTAACTATCGTATCCATCCGTATGTTATATGTTTCCGTGCAGGCGAGAAGACCATGGTGAAGCGGCGCTACCTGCATCTCACGGAGGCGATCCTCAAGGAGAGGCCCAAACTGTGCTCCTACATGGAGCCATCTTTCGACGACCGGCAGGAGATCGTGGTGGAGGAGGTGCCCAAGCTGGCTAAGGAAGCCGCCGCCAAGGCCATCAACGAGTGGGGCCGCCCCAACTCCGACATCACCCACTTGGTCTTCTGTTCCATCAGCGGCATCGACATGCCCGGCGCCGACTACCGCCTCGCAATGCTCCTTGGCCTGCCGTTGTCTGTCAACCGGATCATGCTCTACGGCCAGGCCTGCCATATGGGCGCCGCCATGCTCCGCATCGCCAAGGACATCGCCGAGAATAACAGAGGGGCGCGCGTGCTCGTGGTGTCCTGCGAGATCACCGTCCTCAGCTTCCGGGGCCCGGACGAGCACGACTTCCAAGCGCTCGCAGGGCAGGCAGGATTCGGCGACGGGGCGGCCGCCGTCATCGTCGGGGCGGATCCCGTCCAAGGCGTCGAGAAGCCGATCTACGAGATCATGTCGGCCACGCAAGTGACGGTACCGGAGAGCGAGAAGGCCGTCGGAGGCCACCTCAGGGAGGTCGGCCTCACCTTCCACTTCTTCAACCAGCTGCCCATGATCATCGCCGACAACATCGATAAAAGCCTATCGGAGGCTTTCGAGCCTCTGGGGATCACCGACTGGAATGACATCTTCTGGGTGGCCCACCCCGGGAACTGGTCGATCATGGACGCGATCGAGGTCAAGCTGGGGCTGCAGCAGGAGAAGCTCAGCACGGCGCGGCATGTGTTCGCCGAGTACGGGAACATGCAGAGCGCCACTGTCTACTTCGTGATGGACGAGGTGAGGAAGCGGTCGGTGAGGGAGGGGCGGGCGAGCACCGGACACGGACAGGAGTGGGGTGTGCTCTTCGGATTTGGCCCCGGGCTCACCATCGAGACCGTGGTGCTTCGCAGTGTGCCGCTCTAGGATTCTCGATGGAGCCTTAATCAACGATGTCCCTCCCGGCATGCGAGTAATCCATCCCGTATCTTCTCTCACGTTTAACCATCCCCCCTCCCTTTCTATCAGTATGTATTTGTAGGAGAAAAGGGAAAGGAAACGCGATGTGAGTCTGTCAATAAGGTTGTGTTTTGGCATCTAATTTTCCGCTGATCTGATTGGAGCCAACGTAGTCCGGACGTCGAAGCATACACAAGCCAGTCCAGAATTAGTTTCATGCTTAACCGAGAGAGGTCATAGTTCAATAGGCAGAGGAGGAAGGCTCAAAAGGAGAGCATTATTAGAAGCAAGATGAAGATGGTTGGATGTTGCCTCGGTTAAATTTATACAGTGATATATATGTTTATTTTATCATATATATATATAATCCGTTGTGAGGTTTGATTGTTGTATAAACTGATATGTAGGAACAAGAAGATGACATGGTCAATATAATAATTCAAATATGACAAGCTTAACATGTGAACGAGGGTGTCAAATGAGTTTGTCCGTGTTTCCCTGAGTCATGTATCTAAACCCAAACTTGTTTACAACGACATTTCATAATTTTAGACACGTAGGTCACTTCACCAAGTGAACTATCGGACAAACGAAGAATCCTTTAACAAAACTCAAAGGTCACTCGACCCTTGTAAAATGGGTCATCCTACTTTCATTCTCTTTGTGCTCATCGGAAAGTTTTCCAACATTCCAAATGACAAAACTCGGATGTCACTCAACCCCTATAAAATGGGTCATCAACTTTTATTTCTTTATGTTCATTGTGCATTTGAGTCTCACAATTTTCAAGTTTTAAAACCTTCCTCAAAACTCATGTACTCTCTTGGACATGTATTATATAGTTTCTTCTTTCTTTTTTTTTTTTTTTTTTGATTCAAATGGATCGTTAGGTTTTTTTTGTCTCCGTTAGATCTTATCAAACTATTTATTGTTTGAAGAGTTTGGAGTTATTATTGTGATGAAGGTTGTCCCTTCCGAAGCACCCCTTAGATTGTAGAGCTTACTATATCACGATTGACTTCTTTAACTTCGACTTTGGTGCGAGTCATGAAAACATATGTTACATTTGATTTAGGCACATTATTCTATCTGAGTTCGAGTTTAACCTACTTGGTCATATGATTAGCTCTATATGCCAAATCATTACTTTTATACATATAATAATGTACTATAGGCGAGGCTCTAGCTCTCCTTTTTTCTTTTTTTTTGTCAAATTATTCTAGGCATGGGAGATCTCATATGTTTGGATGGCACATAATTGATGATACTATTCTCCAGAATGAGCGTTGTTATCTCAATATGACTCATGCTACAATGTATGTTTTGGAAGTTTGAAATATTTTCTCTTAGCTTAAATTGAGTCTAAGGTTGAGAGGCTCCAAATTCCAACAAGTACAGGATGGGAAATAGTTTTCTATATTTTTCAATGAGAAGTAACTTTATAAGCATTACATGGGCTACCCTAAAGTTTGCGTAGTCCACAATCCAATCGACAGTTGAGTAACTGATTGGGTGACTCGAGGTGTTGGTCGATACCACAATCTGCGAGATAGATCGCGAGGGCTCTGATATTCACCTCCGCCATAAGCGATAAAACCCATGTTTTAATGGAAAGACTGGAAGGCGACCCTAAAAAAATGACATAAAATCGAAACTTATCAAAGGCCATTAAAGGGTTGATGGCGGGACCCCAAACATCGATATAAATAATTCAAAAGGTTGAGAGCAAGTGATGCGCCTATGTTGACTTGGGCCCATAATGGTTAATTCATCTAAATCACTCAAGCCTTATTTAAGCCTATTGCTATTATCAAGATGATCATGCAATGATTTGTAGAAGTCGAACTCAACCCTATTACTTGGGGTCGAGAATTAAAACTCTACTTATTTATTTTTTATTTTGATTTTTCTTAAATCTCTAACTTGGTTCCTTATTCCTATTAGTTGTAGATTCCATTAGAAGGCTGGGAAAGTCATGCACGCAGTCGTGAAAATCATATGAGAAATCATATTGTTAATAAAAAGAATGCTAAAACGAAAGTCGATGAACTCTCTCATGGATAGAGAGAGCAAGATGATCGAGAATTTTATCATAACATCAAATTAACCATGCATCCATACTTGAGAAGGAGAGGGCAGGTCGTAGCATTGGTGATTCATAATAAATAATTAACGAATTAACTAGTCACTCTTCAATTCTTGAGGTATCATGGAGTAAGCTCCCGCCATTTCTTCCAAGGGGAGGTGACAAGATGATTTCTCTAGGACCATTATCGGTAACATTCTCTTGAACCAATCTGAGTATCTGGACTTGATTATTTATATATATAATTTATCCCATTGAATGAGATGTTTATGTGCTGCAAGCTATCTCTACTAATTGGTCCAATTAAATCCAAAGTGGGTGTCATTAAATGAATAGATTAATAGGTCCATGTGTGAACTTTGTAGTTGTTTATATTTGCCAAAAAAATAGATATTTAGTAATGAATAAAAATGTATTGAATGTAGCTTAATAAAATCTTATTTATACATAGGAAGAAAAGAAGAAGAGAGGATTTTTCTCTAACTGTCCACTGAGATTTTATTGTGCAGTTGAGTAAATCTTATCTATTATCAAAAATGATATGGTCAATATAATAATTCAAATATAACTAGTTTATTTATTGATTAATACTTGCTGGTCAATACGAACTTTGTAGTTTTTTATATTTTCAAAAAAAATCTATATTTAGTATTTATTGATTAATACTTGTATCTCTATCCGCCTAAAAATCGTATTACTCTTCCTTTCATGTTGGATTCGATTTCAGCCATCCACATAGAAAAAGAATCAAATATTCAGCAAATATTATTCCAGATATGCACTCGATCATCCATGAAACCTTTCTTGATGATGTGATGTGGGGACGTGATCCGGGGCACTTGGTTTGATCGTAGCGCCCTCAAACACGTTTGTTTTGAGGTGATTTGGGCCGCCTAGTACCGTTCGATGTGGTGCGTTAGGTGCCCTGGTGCGTGAGGCTTGGCATCCAATTCTGCCACGGATACGTGCTGGCGGACGTTAAATGTGCTTGGGATTTGGTCATGCCATGCGTGAGCAGGCGTTTTCCTCCGAACTCACGTGCTCGGGAAGACGTAACGACCGACACTCTTTCGCTACCTGACTCCCGACTCGGTGGAAACGGGATTATTATGGAGCCTTCCAGAGCTTTCCCACGTGTCACGTCACGAAAAAGCCGCGAGATTCCCGTTGTGTGTGGCCACAAATTTGAAGCCGTCAAAGGCGGCGTACCCAATCGACCCGCTTTATCTTGTCCGCTAATCCTGAGAGACACTCACCGCAAGCGGGTGGAAGAGCGTGTTACCAACCGAGTGTCTTGGAAACCAAGCATGTTTGAGTATTGCCAATGTGGTGAATCTTTTCGTTGTCTCTTTCGTGTGCCGTATTCCCCTTCCGCTTAACGAGTTATTTTTGTTATTCTATTTATTTATTGCCCCTGAGCTTTGAGAAGAAGGCACGGTCTAGGGCTTCAACGGGGGCGCCTCCAGGTGATTCTCTCTCTCGAAATTTCTCCATCCTTCCCTCTTCTTGGTGACTAATCCTCCAATTTTAGGGTCAATTTACCAGCTAGATTTCGCTTTTGCGTCGTCTCCCAATCCATACATCCCCGAATCCGACCTGGTTGCTACCTCGATTGCAAACCCAGTGCCCTATTTTAAGATCTTTCCGTATTAGACCGTGAACCCTTCTTGCTTCGATTTTAGGGTTTTGGATCGGCAACGCCGGGATAACCTCGGATGTATGTGTAGGAAATGGATTCGCAGGCGAGTCAGTTTCTTATTTGGTCAACTTTCTGTGGTACAGGCCTTCCGCGATCCCAGAGCTGAGGGGCTTCACCGTCTTGGTTTCTCGTCGTAACGATGCCGACCTTCACCGCGATCGCTTTGGAAAGGCTTTTGGAGCCGGCGTCTCGTGACCCTGCTCCGAAGCCGCCACCGGCTCCTATTAAGGTGGGGACGGCGGCGCGATTAACGACGATAAAGGATAGCATTGCTCGGCCCAACATTTTGCCTGCCCTCTATGCCACCCCAAAAAGCACTCCGCTGCCGGATTCCCCTACGTCATTTCCTCCGGAGTCACCGTACATGATCAATCATAAGAGACGTGGCCCTCGTCTCGCCAAGAGCATCGTGCAGAACGATGCTAGTGGCGGACAACCGAACCAGTCTGAGGTTGAGCAGAAGGTTGAAGCGGTGAGTGGAAACGAGCGTGATCCGGAGGAGCACAATCCCAGGGATACACATACAGATCAGGATGGATCGGTCGTGGATAAATTTTGTGGGGGGAAGTTGCAAGATGCAAGTTTGGATAAAGGGATGGTTGGAGATGAGGGAACAATAAAGCTTGTTTCTGATGACCCTGAAAGAGATGAGGATGCTCAGGATTTCTTTGACATACGGAGTACTGTCAGCAATTCCGAGGTTGATGATAGTTATGGTCGATGCAAACCTGGTACCCTTTTGGGGGAGTATTATGATGCTCTTGAAGGTATATTTTACTTCTTGTTGCCGTGATTGCTATTCTCTTCTTTTCTATTATATGTAAGCTTTGAATTTTAGCAGTCATTATGCCATTTGAATCTTTCAACTGTGACAAACTAATGATTTATATGCTTGATTGATTAACCAGATTTCAGAGTTATTATCTGAGAGCTTAAACACAGTTGAACATACAACATCTCTATTCGGCTTCTTTTTCATTTTCCTTACACTATGTCCTTTTTCATATTCTTTATTTCTTCATTGGATTTTTAAACTATGAAAGAATTGAAGAAACATCTTGTGACACCTTTGTCTAGCTTCATTAAGGGCTGATTGATCTGAAAACTGAGGATAATATGGAAGGATAAAACTTTCGTCAAAGAATATTCAATATTCTAGGAGAAATATGATTTGTAGAAAATAACATTCTGGTAATCATTAGATTGACGAAGCTTCTCATACATGATAAATTCTAGAAAACAAACCTTTGGCACCTGACAATGTAACATTTTCATCATATTTTTCCAGTCATAGATTGTACACCTTTTCTATTTCGGCTTTGGCACATAAGGATGTATGGACTGCTAATTGCAACCATGTTTATATGACATGAACAAGAAGATCCAAAGGAAATCATATGCAAAAATACGTGGAACATCTGTTTCTTGTTTTCCATAGTAGGAACTCTGTTGGGATTAATAAGTATTTGTTGATGCCATTTCAATAAGCGCAATAGGATACGCAGCATTTGCAATACCTGAATAATGTGTCTGTGTTTTTTGGTGGGACCAGGATAAAAAACTACTCTAAATCATCGGCTTAGTTCTTTTCTTTTATTTTTATGATCAAACAAGTCCTTGTTTGAGCTTCAATTTCATATCTCGATTGTATAAGGTGGCACCACATCTATTTATGTAACCATGGTCAATGCCAGAGTTTCTCGATTTTATTAGATTTCTACACAAGCACAATTTGATGTATATGTAACTGAAACTCAGAAAATATGACTCATTTGATTTCCTTTCATTGTTGTAGAGATTTCTAGTGATGGTACATCACAATCTTCGTATCGGAACATTGAAGATGAACTGCGTGAGATGAGGCTTAGTTTATTGATGGAAATACAGAAGCGGAAGCAAGCTGAAGAAGAGCTGGAGAATTTGCAAAACCACTGGCACAGACTCTCTCATCATCTGTCGCTTGTAGGTTTTAGCCTTCCTCTTCCTCCGATTGCCACCGAGGATATGGGTGCACAGGCAAACATGGATCCTGCAGAGGAGTTGTCTCGACAGATAGTTGTTGCACGCTCTGTGGCTGATGCTGTCGGGCGGGGTTGCGCCCGTGCTGAGGTTGAATCAAAGATGGAATCCCAAATTGAATCAAAGAATTTTGAGATCTCTAGGTTATTGGATCGAATCCATTATTATGAAGCTGCAAATAGAGAAATTTCTCGGTGGAATCAAGAGGCAGCAGGTGAGAAGCTGAACTTTATTATTAATTATTTTATTTCTTTTATCTCACTGATGTTTGACTTTGTGAAAGAGTCTGAAATGATTCATGTGTTTTCATTCGTGCACCCTATTGTTTTGCTTTCTAGTCATCATGTCTTTGCTTTATAATTGATGCTTAAGAAAAGTATATAAATAGACCAGCGTGGTTGGGCTTTGTTAGGTATGAGTGGCAACATCTGCTGCATTGATATTGATATAGTTTGGAATCTGCTGGTGGAGGGAAACTTTCTTTAGTTTCTGGACAACTTACCTATTTGGCCTTGCCTTTCTTTAATTTCTCAGTATATAGTTTTTGCTCATCAGCATTTAGCTGTGGTGAAACACAAGAAACGAAAATATATTCTATTTTTTTAGAATTTGAAACCTAGAATTAAACTTGTAATAGTGATAAACATATAAACAAAGGTATGCCCGGAGTGGTATTTCAATTATTTTCTTCTTGTTCCTTTTTTTTGAGGCTTCATGCAAAATATTTAATGGAAGTGCCTGGAACCACGGTAGCATTGAGATGTAGACATAGTTTTCTATGGAGCTGCTTAATCTCTTTTTTCTTGCTTGCACATGTTAGCTTTTTTATGTGATGTCTTGCTTTTAGTGCTTATTCATTGTTTGGTGGATGTTAACTAGCTAGAGCTACTGTTTTAGGTTCAAAGCAGGTCATATTTTATTCATATGTGATAATTGAACTCTGACTGCATGGATGCTGACTTTTTGAAGTACCAAAGTTCTCACGTGCTGACTTCGTGAACCCATTGCCCTCAGGAAGAAGCCCATATGTGCAACCTATTAAAGTCATAAGATTTGAACAAGCATTTATGAGTAATAAGAAAAAAAGCATTCCTCGTTTTGATCATTGCTAACACCTGTGATGCAGGACTGGCACGACAACAAAGCAACAAGCGCAAGAGACGGAAGAAGTGGTTTTGGAGCTCAATTTGTGTCGCCATTACGCTTGGTGGTGCTGCCATTGCATGGTCCTATCTTCCTTCACCAAGGCCAAATCCCCCAGATGGTGATCTGACAACTGGTCCTGAACAATGAAAGAAGACAAAAAAAAAAAAAAATCACAACAATCAGCTTAGTCGATAGTATTTTTCTTTTAACAAAAAAGTTCATATTTATAGTTGAAGGTGTATAAGATCTGCCAGATTTCTGCCCTACTGGCCCTCAGTTTTGATCTCTTATTTCTCGGTCGTTTGTTTCTGTGTGGGTCATTTTTGTTCAGTATTTCACCCACTAGTTTCCGCTGCAACACGTTAGCTGCTTTGCAGCTAAAACCGAATCATAATTTTGATAATAATACAAAAGAACATTTTGGATGGATAGTTTTGCATTTGTTCTCGGATTCAAGTTAAAGGGGAAATGAGGCATTTGGGTGGACTGTTATTGATTGCTGATGCATATACAAGAGAGACAGAGGCTTTTAAAACCTAATTATAAAGGGTTTCCTTAATAGCTAAATAAATCACGTTGATTGTTTTGCATTTTGAATTTAAAGCAGCTTCGGATTCGTATGGCATTTGCTTCCTGCTTCGAATTATTACATAATTATAAGAAAAAAATTGCCATGTTGTTTTGCGTCTTGATATAAATTCTGTAATGTTTTATCATTATTGTTGTGGGAATTGGAGATTTAATTGACTGCCGGGACCTGATAATGAGTTCGAGTTGGGAAGACCAAATGCAAGGAGCACGTAGACTAAAAAACAGAAACCGAAGGGCGCCCATGTGGTGTTTTATCTTGAACCCCACTCGCGTGGTAGGTTGGTTTGGGTCACGTGGGTCGGGATACGAGCAATGGCCGAACGACCCATTGGAGTTCCTCATCGGGCTGGGCGGGCCTCCAGCTTGTTAAGATCTCCGACATCTAGTGCACGGCTGGCGTGCATTCTTCAATTTCGATCACGGAAGTCTCATGATGGAGCCGTGGCCAAGCCACAGGGAGCTAAAAATATGATCCAATCCAAGAAAATACTGATTGGTGGGGGTTTTTGTGCGATGGCGGGGGCCGGGCGGCACCGTCACCGCCCTGTGTTTTGTCCTGAGGGGAGCGGTCCTCTTGGATTGCAAAGCACCAAAGCTGTACTGCGGTCGGCGTGCGTCCATTGGGATCTCTGCCTGCAATTAATTGACACCGCCTTCCTCTTTCTGCCGGCGTCGGCCGGACAAGTGCACACGCCGCGATGTAAATGTGCAGGTTGGAATCTCGTCGTCTTTTTCCTTGGGCACTCGACAGTGAAAAGGAGAGGATTGTGGGACGGTGTGGCAAGTTGGAAAAGGTCCAATGAATTCCTATGAATGACGAAATATGAAAGAAAGTTTCTCCGAAGATATATATTTCCGTGCGCGCTTCCCTTTCTCCAGCCTTCTCTCACTCCCTCTTTCTAGAACAACTAAATTCTAAAGCAAAAGCAATAAAAATCCTCGAGAACCGCGCGCATGACTGAAGCTAATGATCGGAAGCGCAGGCACAGACGCAGAGCAGAGTGAAAACCTGAGTTGTAACATGATTAGTCCTGTTTGGCAAAACAACCATTATCGTGAGCGTAGAGCATCGACTTCGACCCCCCACCTTCCTTCGGATCAACAGCACAATCACCTAATTATATTGTGTACACAAGCAACGGGACAAACCATGAGGAGTGCCCAAGGCCACCCCTGATCTCTTTTCTCTGACCGTCGTCGCCGAGTGCACCCACCATATGGACGCACTGAACGCTCGCTAGCTCCCTATTTGCTTCGAAGCAAAAGGCAGGGGCTTGAACACATCCATCTCTCTATTTTGAGGTCGTTTTAATTATTACTGGAGTCCACTTCGTTTTAATTTTTTCTTCCTTGGTAGGTGGGATAGACTTGAAGGAGGAAGCTTCCTTCCTTGGATGACTGAGCGCAGTGAAGTCGACAAGTCCACTACCGAGGGCACTGAAGGATGGAGCAGGAAGAAAGACGAAGGTGTGCGGTGGCCCTCAACACTAGCAAGTGGGTACATATGGGGAACTGTTTACTTTCTCGAGTTCATCGATTGGTTCCTCGGAAACTTCAACCAAAGGGAAGTGGCATAAACAGTCATCCATATCGTACATGAAAAGCGAAGACAAATATGCACATATATATACACACACACACCAAATGGTAAAATGGGTGGAGTACTAATGCCATGGCACTAAAGCTGCCTGCCCCTCATGATGAAGATGATGACGATGAAGCATCTTTCGCCCACGCTTTCCTGCAAGGAAGGCTAGTCTATGCCAGTAGTACTTGCAACCAACAAGTCGGAGAGCAATTCACATGCATGAATGAAAGCTCATGTTGATGCTATTCGAAGTGTGAGATCAATGAACGTGACACCATGTGGTGAAAGAATATCACATGAGACAGGAGGGACAGTAGCGAAGAATATTATATTCCATGACCACATGAACTCGACAGAGATCTAACTTGATAGACCACGTTGCTATTTACACATGTTGTATTGTCCTGGTGGTAGATGATCTTTCATTAAACCAAGTATCTGACGCCCATTCCACACTATAGCCGAAGCATCTTACTGCATCAACATTGCATGGCATATCGGCAGAGTTCCTAAAGAGCAGACGACGGGTTCCACACTTATCATTAACGTAGTGCTTAATGCGTGATATGGGAGATGGCCACTCGGTTCGTTAGCGCAAGAGCTTAGGAATTCACGGCACCTACGCCGACAGCTGCAGGCCATTCTTCCAGCGCTTGGTGCAATGCATGCGAAGCTTGTTGCTGTTTATGTGTTACGTCAGAGCATATGCCATGGGACGTATCATCAGCAGCGTCGAACGACTGCATATTCTTTGCCAATTTGCTTCGCCAAAGAAGAAGGAAACATAGTACTATGATATTTGTGCATGGACGACCCTCGTCATCCGTGGTATTCGTCTTCGGCTCTATGACCTCTAAAACGTGGGTAAAGATCCCCGGCCGATGATGATAAGACAATTATCCAAATTAAGCTGGCTATTTCAATCCCTCGTGTCCCACGCAAATCGGCTGGTTCACAGGCTTTGGTGGAGTTCAATCGATCTCATCGGAGTGCAGGACGCGAGCCGGTCCTGCAGCCACCGAATATTGACATCTGCCACCTGCATCCTCCGACGAGCTGAAAACACTCTGAAAAGACATCTGGGTCATAGCACGCTCTCCCATGGCCCTCACGCCGACGCATTCCCCCATCTTTCGTGTAAATGGAACGGGCCAATCGGATGGGAACCCGTCCATGAGATCCCCCCACCTTCTCCCTCGTGTGCCTTTTTGTTCTCTCTCACTCTCTCTCTCCTTTCTTTATTTCTGCAACAAATGAAAACAAAGGGACGAGCTCATTCTACACGCATTCAGGCAGGCAATGGAGTTTAATATCTATCCAATTACAAGAGCCAATGATACCGTGTATGTATCAAGAAATACCGATACATAATCTGTGATGATTTAATCGTCCTGAGAAAAACAAAGCAATTAAATAAGTAACAGACACGGCTGGGAAGTCAGAACGGTTGATTAGTCGCACTGTGCAGTGCGGTGGTGGCCAGCTGGAATTGGAGTCTCGCGGAAGATCCATTTCCACCCCCACATGCCTCATCACCCCCGCCCAGTAGATTCCAAAACGTCTTTCCCTCTCTCCTTCCCTTTCCAAGTACATACACAGACGCATGGCCTCCTTTGTATTCTTCCATATAGTTCTTCGATATATGCATGCTACCCTACTTGATTTGCTTCTATAAATCCCAGTTTCTCGGTCACCCAAGCCCTCTTCCCCTCTCCTGCCCTTTACACCACCCTTTTCTCCTTTTCCATCTTCTCAAGTGCTCGCTTCCCCTGTTCATCTCTTCTCTTCTCTTCCTCCTGTTTTCGACGTAAAAATTGCTCGATCTCTTCCAGTCATTCTGGTTTTCTTCTTCCTATGGTAAATTAAAAGGAGTTGTTTCGGGATCTTCTCTTGGAGTTTCATTCTCGCAAAACCAACGTTCCTCCTTAATCTAAGTTCTTCGTGACTGCTGGTGCCAAAAAATCGCTCTTTCTTCGAATATCATTAACAAAATCTGATCTTGCTTGCTGAATCTCTCGTCTTCCGTTCTTATCTGTTCAGCCCTTGTTTCCTTTCTTTTGTCACATCACATGCAGCACAGGTTCGTCTTAATGTTTCTCATAGATGACGCCTATCCTAAGTGAGATCCTGCTCTCGGGGTTTACGATAAATTCCACACTCAGGCGCAGGACGCATTTGGTTCAATCCTTATCCGTGGTGTTCCTTTACTGGTTCTACGTTTTCTCATGAACTTGTTCTGAAATCAGAGCATCTATATCTCTATATACTTTTTTTTTTTCTTTCTATTGCCTGCTTATAATCTTCCGCTCAGTTTCCATCTCCTGCTGCTCTTTGCATAATTCTCATTATTATTACATTATTAAGAAGAAGAAGAAGAAGAAGAAGAAGAAGAAGAAGAAGAAACTTGTATCAGTTGAGAGAATACAGCTATCTAGGTCTCATGGCCTCTTCCGGTGATACATCTTGTGGTTGGAGCCAGATTGGCAAGTCGCAGTCAGAGCAGGCTTTGATGAACCAGAGGAAGCAGAAGAGAATGGTGTCGAACCGGGAGTCGGCGCGCCGGTCCAGGATGAGGAAACAGAAGCATTTGGAGGATCTAACGGCTGAGGTGAGGCAGCTGAGGAAGGAGAAAAGCCAGATCCTGACCGCCCTCAGCATCACCACGCAGCAGTACGCGGCGATGGAAGCCCAGAACGCGGTGCTCAGGGCCCAAACCATGGAACTCGGTGCGACGCTGCAATCCCTGAACCAGATCCTAGTCCTACGCTGCATGCACGGCACCGACTGGGTTTCTGACGCATTTGGTGAGACGTCGGATAGCTTGGCGAGGACATGGAGCATGATGGGTGAGAAGCCGCCCATTAGTACCGCCTCCACTGACATGTTTCGCTACTGTTAGACGAGGCCATAAACGGGCACTGTTCGGCCTGCTCTATTGCTCCTACCCAACTTTGGTGTCATTAAACTTCCCGTGTGCGATCCGAGGCCGGAAAGTGAAGGTGAAATTGGGCTTAAGAGAAGTAATGTACTTATGTACATAAGTATGCCCTGATTCATGTATCCGGAGTTAGTAAGCGTGATCCCTCGTAATGTTATTGATGCTCTCTCTCTCTCTCTCTCTCTCTCTCTCTCTCTCTCTCTCTCTCTCTCTCTCTCTACCGTGATGACCAAATATTAACCTATAACACTTGAGTTATGATGAAACAAATCAGGTGTTCCAAGTTCCTTCATACCTAAACTATCTTTGGCGGGGTAATCGGGGAGGAAAGAAAGTTATATAACACACAACAAACATTCACACACACACGTGTGTGTGTGTGTGATATGTCACTCGCCGTTCGTGGTTGTGGAATTGGTCGTCGAGGGCTTAACTCGGCCGGATGGAATCTGTGATTTCGCAACCCCTACGGTCGGCATAGCAGAAGGGTAACATGATGCCATCACTTACTTGTGTCTTCGTTCCTTCCTTAATTCGATCGGATTTGGCTGCACGCAAGGGATACAACCGAAATGCTAGCGCTTCAATAATGTATATAGTGATTAAGACGTGAGGTGAGCAAAGCATGCATGTGTGGGTGGGCACGGCTAATTCCACCTTCATTTGTCTATTGGCTCGAGCAGTTTGGTCGAGGATTTCGAATGTAGCCACATCATTGGCAAAAGAATGAGCTTCTTCGGACTTTGATGCCGTGCTGATCGAGTTAGGATGAAAAGCTGATGGTGGTGGACAAGTGCTTATGGTTTGTTGTACGTAGTTTATATTATATATTGGCCACTGGGAGCCTGATTGATCAGGACAACGAAGGCAAACGTTTACCACACTGTCTCGGAATCCTTTTGCATGTTGTCTAACAGTGGCGTCTGCAGGGCAGGCAGCGTTGTTGTTGGAAGTCTTGTAGCTAGCAACAAAAAGGAACAAGGTGGTTTCCGATGACGGTTCAAAATATGGTGCATGTACGCTCTTTTCGTGTGGGCTGCTCTACACCGGACATTAGGACGTTCCCTGACATATTCAACCTTGTCGATGAATTGGCGACGACACGGTGCTCCTCCAAGTCATGTAGGAGGAAGCGGCTTCTTCAACTTTTGTCAATTCTACGTTAGCACCATCCGAAGCTTACAGGAAAGAAAGACGTAAAGAAAAAGAAAATAGCAGCTTCTGCGTCTATGTACGTAAGATTGGAGGAGGACTAGTCGGGCTGATGCAAAGCCTGTCTAGGATGCATGAACGTACGTTCCAGGCTCAGCCCACTTCAAACAAAAGCCTATCTAATATGCACGCTAAGGCAGGGTTGGGCTGCGGGGCTATCCCTGATCGATCCACTTCCGCAATCCACTTCCTTGACCCGAACCCTGGAAAGTCGACCAGGTCTCCCACATCGTCGACGGCGAACACCGAGGCGGAGGACCTCGCTTAAACCACTCTCTCGAGGCTTCGATGCCTTCCCTTCCAAGCGTGTTTGTAAATGTTACCCCTTTCTTGATTCTACAATTGTCATGCTTCATTCTCGGTATTTGTTCTTCACGTATACCACAGCCTCTCTCTCTCTCTCTCTCTCTCTCTCTCTCTCTCTCTCTCTCTCTCTCTCTCTCTCTCTCTCTCTCTCTCTCCGGACCATCTTGACCTGTGTCTGCTTAGGCTGAATGCATGTGTCCCGCCACATACACCACCATTCTCTCTCTTACGGGAGCCCCTTTTATCTTTAATTAGCTAACCAATGTAGGATTCACGATGATTTGTCTATTGAGCCAGTTTATTGAGTTCCATTGTATCCATTAATCTCGTTCTATAAAACGATTATTTCATTTGGTGGAATCCAGTAGTCGAGCTGCGCTCATCTCTATAAGCCAGTCATCATTTACAGAGCATGTTGTCGGGGGTACTTTACGTGATACGATATAGTTTCTACCATTCGGGATCACCAGCGGTGACGCGATTTTAATTACTTTTACATGCTGAGTCATCTGGAAGAGATAATTATGGTGGTCAAAGTGCCCTTAATAAGACTACATTAAAGCTGGGTCTTTTAGAGAGAACTAGGCATGATGATACCATATCCCGGTAACTTTACACATTGTGGTGTCGGTCTTTATCCTCCACCATTGTCTTCTCATAGTGTGTAGTTGGTCCCATGTCCTTGTCGTGATCCATGATTTCGAGCACTACGCATCCACTAAGTTTATTTCTCCTCCTCTTTAGTCCAGACATAAAACAATTCCAAAGGTTAAAGCGCGCCCGCCCCCACCAACCCATCCCATCCTCTTTTCTCTTCTATATTGGCCTCGTCGCAGTAGCACTTCGAAGCCACTTTGTTGCCTGGGAAGCGCACTTCAGCTCTTATCAGTATAAAATCTTGGATGCAATATGTATCAACGGACTCCAGCAAGCAACTAATTAGTGATGCAAGAGAAGAGGCAGTTGATCAAATACCCTTCCATTCTGTAAATTAGGGCTTTCCTTTTAAGCAAGTAAATAGTAGATGATCCTGCAAGTCACCAGCTTTATTTTTTTTAGATGCTTATTATTTTGTGGTCGATGCCTTAATTCTAAGCCATGTATGTTTCAGCGTTGCTGTATATCTCGATGATTTTTACGCGCTGCGGGAATCATCGTAGATATATAGATAAAGAGAGTTGTCAATAATGGCCTTTAGTTTATAGGATAACATGACCATCCACCAACTCTAATGACTACGTTCTTAAAGCAGCTCCATGAAGAAAGTGCCGGCCCTCTACTTTTTCTGTTTTGATCATTTGGAGCTGAGAGTCCAGTGGGATTCGCATTGTCACGTATAAAGAATCGACTATCTAATCCTCCCACACGACTTGTTGGCCAACCGGTTACAGAAGAATGTGCATCCTGTCTATTCAAACCAAAAGGAAGCCTTTGCTTCTTCTCTATATGCTCCTGAAGGAGAAGGCCACCCGAGGAAGTAACTTGTGACAGGGAAGATAAGATCTTCGTCATGGGCTTCATGGGAACGAAGCAGCTCGCCGTCCTCTCTCTTGTCATGTTGGCTTCGCTTCCATCAACTGCACTGGCGGGTAAGTCTCCTGCGATTTTCTACTGCTAATCGCAGGCAGCTCTTATTTTCATTGTGAAGCGCTTACAAATACGACAAGTACTGCAGCAGATGCGGACAATCCAAAACATATGTACAAGCATGCATGTCTTGGTTTCTACCTCTGGATTCTTAATAGATCCTAAAACCTATTGCTACCCGCTTATATGCCGCAGCAGTGGCATGTCCTTCGAATTTCAGCAATGTAGTTGGAAAAAGATAAAACTAGGTTATGTATTCCATGTATGTTTCTTTGTTTCTTCACTTCCATCGATTTTGCAGGGCGGCAGAGAAGACTTTATGGTAAATATGCAGCACCAGCGGGAGCGATAACGAAGGTATCGAGTAGAGAATTAGCGCTTTGTGTTTTCTTCTTCCACCCTCTCTGAGGTAATAAGTCGAGGCAACATTGGCCAAAACTTAATTAGTGATTTGAGCTCCTTATCATCAAGAAGAGATCAGACATCTTAGGTCTGCAAGATACCATAGTGGTGGCTTAGAAATCCGTTGAGAAGGAAAAGAGTATAGTACTAGCTAGTTGATGATCTATAACCTCATACGATCATGGTAGAAACATGGAAGGATTCGGGCAGAGACAAGATAAGCTAGCTCTACAGTCTCTTTCGCCATATGAGTGAGTAAGTACGCAGGGCTTTTATCTCCTCATACGTCTGTTGCTGACAAAGCTTTTGCATGCATGGCGGCAGGAATCAGTGACGATTAATGAACCGCACCAGGAACAAGTCCTCATCGTTCGTTCCAGGATCCTCAAAATCAATACAAATGATTATGGAAGCTATGATCCTTCACCGTCTCTTTCCAAGCCTCCTTTCAAGCTCATACCAAACTGATCGACGCTGCTTGGTCCTGAGAAACAAATGGTTCGGTAATCAATCCATTAGTATATGTAATGTCATAGGTATAAGAACATGGGGATGTTTCTTGTTGAAGTATAAGGTCCGTAGCTTGGTAGAGTATGTATCGACTAGAGTTCTTGTCTTGAGACGCAGCTTAATCTGTGCTCCTGGTTCTTCTTCCCCTCCCGTATATGTCCATATATGTCATCCGTCTCGAGGCAAAATGTACTAAATGCTACAGTATATGTCCATATATTCCACGTCTCTTGTAATAAAACTTTTCGCCTGCCATGCATGAACTCGATTACAGGCCTCTCCCCACTCCTTTTCTTTCTCCAAAGACGAAAAGCTGTACGTACTACCGGTTGATCTCTTCTCATGTGTCATGAAGTTAGCTCTCGTGGCCCGAGGTTGACGAAAGAAATATAGCACAACAAACGAGTTAGCTGAGTTCTTCACAACGTTAGCTGATGTCACGAATTGATGTCGGAAGAAAGCTCCATATGTCAACACCACCTGCGCACGGTTATGATTCAATTACGTACATCCGAATTCTTTACAGCATGCAAATGGAGGAGTAAAGTAAGCCCTTGCGTCTACTACGTACGTCCAGAAAACTCCAAGTTTGAAACAATTACATGTTGCTATACAAGCCCTTGCAGTGTAACTTGATACGACTGTTTCACTCATCTGAACTCACCTATGATACCCGTACTTTCTGAACTGTGGCATTCAATCTTCGCCAGACAATGGACTTGATCTGCCGTGTTAATACATTTCTGTACACCGGCAATGTGGACACCCTCCTGCATGCATATCCACTAATCTTCACATTCCCCAAATCATCGTTGGCGGATCAACCAGAAACAGATAAACTGCAAAAGATTCCACATCGCAAATGTTTTCCTGATTCCACACATGTATGAAAAATATGCCAGCAAGAACTTGTTAGTTTGGCAAATCATTTAGTCCCACATAGAGAAAATCAGTTTTGCTATCTCCTATTGATGCTATAAAAAGGGGTCTAAGCT
Organism: Musa beccarii; assembly: GCA_024322285.1. Taxonomy (NCBI): domain Eukaryota; kingdom Viridiplantae; phylum Streptophyta; class Magnoliopsida; order Zingiberales; family Musaceae; genus Musa; species Musa beccarii. The sequence goes on along the minus strand of CM044395.1, from coordinate 58,326,937 downwards.
TTCAAGGTAGATGCACCACAGGCATCACAAGAAAAGTCGCTTTGGATTTAATTTCTATTAAGTCCACATTAAGTTAAATATTTTGGACTTTTCATGTTTAGTCGTTTCAGGTGTTTTTGGCCTAGGAACAATTTCCTAAGGCATTTGTAATTGTCTCATTGTTAGTAGAGATTTGCTCCTCCTTTTGTCCGTGGGCGTGGATCGTCAGTCAATCGACCGAACCACGTAAATTCTCGTGTCCTTGTCTCCTCTTTTATTTTTCTGTTTATTGTCTTTTTGGGTTGCCAAATTACCCTGTGGTAATTTCCTGAGGCTAGCTCTAACAAACTGGTATCAGAGCCTGGTTTTGGGATCTTTTGGCAACAATGATAATAACAAAGATTGTTGTCGAGAAATTCGATAGAAATGTCAACTTCGGCATGTGGCAACTCAAGATGGAGGCTATTCTGGTTCAGGACGGAGTTGATTTGGCACTACTGAGGGGGTGAGAAAATTCCGGATGGTATGTCGAGGGAAGATTTTGCAGGTATGGATAAGAAGGCTCGATCTAGCATTATTCTAAATCTCTTTGACGAGGTTTTACGGGAGGTAGCTACGGAAACTACGGCTAAGAGCATGTGGGACAAGCTTAAAGCCTCGTATATGAAGAAGACAGTAGAGAACCGTCTTTACTTAAAGCAGAGTTTATATATGCTTCGGATGATTGAAGGTACATCTATACTCTCACATCTTGATAAATTTGATTCATTAGTTATGAATTTGGAGAATATAGATGCAAAGATTGATGATGAGGATAAGGCCCTATTACTTTTGTGTTCTCTTCCCCAATCCTTCAAGTATTTCCGTGACACTATGATTTATGGAAAAGAAATAATTTCATATCAGGAAATTAAATCTGCATTAAAATCTAAGGAGCAGATTGATAGGGATATCACTGGGGAGAATAGAGAAATCAGTAAGGTAGGGTCCGCAGTTGTCGAGGGTAGAAGCTGATAAAAGAGAATTTAACAGTAGTAGATCTAAATTTAGATCTAAATCCAGACATAGAAATTTGGAATGCAGATATTGTCATAAAATAGGGCACATTAAGGTTGATTGCTTTAAATTGAAAAATAAATTAAAGCAAAAGGAAAAAATTATTGAGAAAACTACTGAGTCCGCTGAAGCTAGTGTTGTAGCTGATGAGAATTTTGGAAATATTTTCTTTGCTACTGATGACAGGACAAGGTCTAAAAATGAATAGATTTTAGATTCGGGTTATTCTTATCACATGTGTCCCAATAGGGATTTGTTTTTCACATATGAATCTTGTAATGGTGGAATTGTTTTGATGGGCAATAATGCTACGTGTGATGTTATTGGTAAAGGCACAATCCGAATTAAAATGCATGATGGTATTGTGAGGACGCTCACTAATGTTAGACATGTTCCTGATTTGAAAAAGAATCTCATCTCTTTAGGCACCCTAGAGGCTCTTGGGTGCAAATACACAGCTGAAAGTGGAGTTATAAAAGTTTCTAGAAATGCCCTTGTTGTTATGAAAGCTTGTAGGTCTGGTAGCTTGTATATTTTGCAGGGAATTACTGTCACAGGATCGATTCTGCGCCTCGTCATCATCATTGTCTAATTCAAAAAGGTTTGAGCATATTAAGCAAAAGGGTCTTCTTGCGGATAGAGTATTGGGCCATTGGATTTACATGTGAACACTTTGCATTTTTGGGAAGCGAAAAAGTCCGCTTGATTCTCCCGAGTCTCACGACAAAGGTGATTCGAGAGGAAGATCAATATTCCATAGTCGAGGATAGACCACGGGGAGTTATTCGACCACCACAAAGATATGCAAATATGGTTGCATATGCTTTGTCTATTGCGAAAAAGCAGTGGAGTTCTTGAGCCTACTACCTACTCAGATGCAATTTCTTGTGATGATTCCGCTAAGTGGTTGATTACGATGCTTACGAAGCCTCTTCCAGTTCAGAAGTTCAAGCAGTGCTTGGACTTGGTTGGTATTTATTGTTGATGATTGCCCGTTGGGGCTTTTGTGAAAAAGGTGGAGCAAGTTTTGTTGGGACATGCCAAGGTGGAGATTTGTTAGTTTGACAAGTCCTTTAGTCCCACATCGGAAAAATCAGTTTTGTTATCCCCTATTGATGCTATAAAAAGGGAGTCTAAGCTTTCAAGGTAGATGCACCACAGGAACCACAAGAAAAGCCGCTTTGGATTTAATTTCTATTAAGTCCACATTAAGTTAAATATTTTGGGCTTTTCTTGTTTAGTCGTTTCAGGTGTTTTTGGCCTAGGAACAATTTCCTAAGGCATTTGTAATTGTCTCATTGTTAGTAGAGATTTGCTCCTTCTTTTGTCTGTGGACGTAGGTCAATTGACCGAACCACGTAAATTTTGGTGTCATTGTCTCCTCTTTTATTTTTTTGTTTATTGTCTTTTTGGATTGTCAAATTATCCTGTGCTAATTTTCTAGGACTAGCTCTAACAGAACTTTCTGATATATCATCTATATATAAAAGATTTCTAGGTGATCATATGGGAAGAGAGTATTTGATGTTAAGGAGAGTGACAGAGATAAAGAAGTGCTAACCTCGCTTTGATTGTGAACGTATAACCCAACTTATGTCAAGGATAAAGAAGCACGAACAGTATCAGGAAGAATTAAACAAGCGAAAACACGATCCACTCTTCCCTTCGCAACGTCACAGCTCGTGGCACCAAGTCTTCTCTGCCATGAAGCACACACAGTACAGTACGGTACTGTGTTTTCGTCTAATGCAGCTGCTTTTGCTGTAGGTCCTTCATCTCGGATCCTATTATGAGCTATAGCGAAGGATTAATGTTAAGTTGGAGGATATATGATGACCAGGTTCATCTTCCCCTACAGATGACGGGAAGATTCATGAATCTACTGGCCCATACCTACTGCATTGCACTCATATCAAACATCACAAATCTGGTTCAGTGATAACCTGAGCTAAATTAGGCCGGATTTGTGATGTCTAATTGGCGATGTGGTCAAAAGTAAGAATTGAAGCCTGAAATATGAAAATGACCCACCGAGTCTCCTTATAAATGAATTATTTGAATAAGCCATCCTGCATTAAGCAGTATATATGAATATGTGGATGCAGATGTTTTCAATAATTTTATTTATTTATATCCGCAGACACTTGCGTAAATAAATCCGTCGAGAAGTGCTGGTACCATTGCGTGCTGCTTGTCGTATATTTCCTTGAACGCGCGCATTTCATAGATATCAGCTCGTGTGAGCCGTATGATTGTCTGATGCTTTATCTCTTATTTTAAAACCATTATCGGGGACAAAAAAATATTTATCATTTTCTATATTGTGAGCTCCACCAAATAATTTTATATTGTTTCAACATCATTTGGTATTTACGTATATCATTTGAGTACCACTCGGATAAGCATACTGGGTCGACAAGTAACGCTGAGTCAGCCCCGCCGAACCAAACGGTGAGCGAGACGGGGGCCCCCATCCCGCGACACAACCACGTTACCCGTGACAGTGGTCAGTAGTGGTGCAACCCGACTCGGTTATGCATGCCGACAGACGGGGGGGGCGTTCACGAAACGGGTTTCGACCTCTTTTGTGTTTCTTCCGAGGAAGAACTCCCTCCCGTCTTTGCAACCACCCCAGCAACTAATCCCCCACCCGTCTCTCCCTCAAACCCTACAAGGCGAGGGGAGACGAAGCGATGCAGGCGGGTTAGAAAGCACGAAACAAGCGGTGAGATCAGGACCCCCCAACTTGTTTTTGTTTTTCGATCCTCGGGTCTGTTCTCGATTTTTCTGCGACCTGTGGAGAGCTGAGGATTTCTCGGGTTCGATCCCGAGCTTCGTCGGCTGATCTCGATGCCTGCGGCGTTTTTCTCGGCAGCTGAGCTTGTGTTAGCCTGATCGACCCGATGCTCCCGGGGTTCCAGGTACCAAATGCTCGACTTATTGTGCTTTCTGTCACTCATCAGTCGGGTTTTCTTCAGCTTCTGAGTTGCTACTCTCGATTCTCATGAAAATAAACAAACAAAGGAATTCTTATTTATTTTTAATTTCTTTATGAAAGAAACGGAAAATCCCAACTAGAGTTTAGTAATTCTTTGGTTCTGTTGTTTAATAGAATTTAGATTGTCGCTGGATTTTTTCTTTTAATACTTGGGGTTCGAATGGAGGTTTCCAATGTCGACACGTTGGACTTCCTTGTGGCATCCCATCTGAAGCAACTCATCTTCACTTCGAGAAATCTAGCTGTTTTAGGATTTTATCTTCTATTTGTTGGTTTTCAGATGTAATCATAAGCTACTGAATCGTCAAAATTGAAATTTCACTGGAATTGTTTTCTTCCAATCCTCCTTTTGTGTGTGTGTGTGTATAGATTGTAACGATTGTTCAAGGAGCAGCGGTGAAATAGTTCTAATTCTACTGGTTTTCGTGTGAAATTGGGTCCATACATCTTTTAACCACTTTTAGTTACTTTTTAACTCCTTAGTGATGATTTGAACTATTTAATTTAGAATAAAAGAATCCCTTTCTCGTGGGTTACAAATTCTTTGTTTGGTTAGCTGCACAACTTTAATCCTCTCTTTCTGCTTCCAATAAATTAATGGATAGGGAACATCAAATTCTAATTTCACAAAAGGTTGTAGACTGCGCACTACAAAATTTGACTGAAATTCATACTAGTTTGATGAGTGACGGGCACACATTTCCTTTCTTTTCTTCTAATTTTTCTCGTCATTGTAATGGTCAATCAGTAAGAAGAAAACGATCATAGTCCATTCTGGATAGAGCAATCAGGTTTTCTTTCCTTGCTTCATTTATGTCATTTACTCTTTTATTTCTCATATGATGCCGCATGCCTAACATAGTACTTTTTTAGTTTACCCTTATGTTTTTGTGCATATCTTTGATGGTCTATAATATATTAAAGAATCCTTTTACAATAACGAATCTGTGTGTGCATGCATGTGTGTTTAAATAAATATTTTTATCAGTTTACATTTATGGGTATGCGTCAGCTTAGGAAGCATTTTCTCTTGATAGGAGCAGCTGGAGATTCTAGATGCCTTGTTCTTTTTCAAGTTTCTGCATGGTGGAGAAGAAACCTATGGGTTCCATTTGTAAATATTATTGATAGGACTTTTAGTCTTAAGTTGTTAGAAAAAAATCAGTATCAGGACCAACATGGGGGCCAATTGCTGTGTGGCTGTGAAAGACAAACACTTGCCGAGCCCAGCTCAGTTTGATGTTTCAACATATAGGACTGTAAGACACTCCCCCACATGGAGCTTTCGGTGGGACAACAGAACACACATAGAGGATGTCATAGATAATGGTGCTCAATTTTGTCATCAACATAGTGGGAATACTGGACTCGAAATTAAAAGCGAGTCACCCACTGAAGCTGAAAGTCCATCTGACAGAGGCAGTCCATCAAATGCTTTCCAGTTACAAAAGCAGCATAGATCTCCAAGTAGAACTGGAACTGCTGGGAAGTTAAAACATGTTGCTGCAGGTATTGAACAATTCTTCGACCTTGTTTAGTATAGTTACATATTTTTCTTTGCTAAAGAAGAGGATATAGGTAATAGAAATGCAGTGATAGAGTTGCTTTGTTGAAAGTATTGAGATGGAAGTTGAATGTCTACTTTTTTTCTTTTATATGGAGTTGATGTTAAATCTTCTTTGTGTTTTCTACTTATCCAGATGTATAGAAGTCGATCGGGATTCTATCTCAACATAGAAACTGTCTTTATGGCTAGTATAATCCATGCCTTGATACAGAAATTGCTGTTGCATTCATGCAACTGTATGGAAGGTTTTGTTGTTATCAAAATTTAATTCTTGAACTGGTAGCTTTATAAATTTTGCTTGCTATCGTAAGTAATAGCATGCCATGCTCTTGCAGACATCTGTCATGCTGTGATGTTTGTTGTCCTGTTCTTTCAGTGGTGCTAGATGCATTTTCACTCTTTGTTCTTGCGACTAATTAGTTACTAATAACATTTATGGCAGGGAAACATATAAAAAGTTTGGTAATTCTACTAGCCTATTGTACTATTTTTTATGTATATATGCCTAAAAAATGATAATTCTAGATTTGTCAGATCTGATTTTTCACAGTAAGCACACGTCTTCAAGATTGCATGCTTTGACAACTTTAATTCACGTGGTCTTTTCCCTTCTAATTCATTTTATTGTGACTCGTCTTTGCTTGCTGTGCCTCAACCATTTTATATACTATCTTTCAGTGCATATATCTGGAAACTAGATAATTAAGTTGTTGTCAATCAGTCCCCAGGTAGTCATTCACATGTATAATTTTATATGGCCCAACTGTTACACCCTTCTATCTTGTTAGCAAACATCTTCCAACATTAGGTGTAAATGGATCCACGAGAAATATGGTATGTTAGGAGAATAATACTGGTTGCTGGTTACTTTTGTCAAGAAAAATTCTCAAGTGATTTCCTTGTTTGAAATTTTCTAATGGAGGGAAACATACAAATGCAGATGGATTCGACTAATGATTTCTCATACTGGTTACTTTATGGTCTTTTCCTGCAGAATGATGAGCAAGCACAAAGAAATTAGTTGAATAAATTGCATATGCAGAGTTGGGTAGGCTTCGGCAGAACTTATTCATATTGTTCACTTTGTAGATTACCAAAGCATATTCTGCTTATAGATGATGTTTTACTGGGATTTATTTTTGAAATCTTAGCAGTAATGATTGGTTTGGTCTGAGACTTTTTAGAAGGATACATTTGAAGGTTGCTTAAAAGAGTAGTACATATGTTTTTTGGGAAGATATAGTTTGTAGTTTGTGAGGACAAATCAGCTGTATAATCTTGGGAATATAGAGATGCAAGGACTAGTGTTCAATATGGGTTTTATGTTTCTTCTTGGGTTGTTATTCTACAACTATATGCTTAGGGAGCTGAATCAAGTGCAAATATTTATGGTAGAAAAAAGAGAGAATACATAATTCTCTTTCCTTGAGTTCACTCATCATTTGATTTTCTTTTTTCTTTTGGATGAAATAGAACTTTGGAAAGGATCAAAGGGATCAAATAATTTGAAGCAGTTTCTTTGTGATTTGCACTGGGTTGCTTGGGTTGAATAATGTGGAGGAAGGGGTCACTTCATATCCCCAGTATCTTTACTCGTGCACACAATTAGATGGTGTTAATGTAAATTGCATAACATTAATGTACATCAAGATGGAAGAAGTATCACGGGGACAAGCATGTTGAGAAATTGCTTCTTGAAATGTTATCTTTGATTAACAATACAAAACTATAATCTAATGATGTTTTCGGTAACAAAATATTCCTAAAAAAATTAGGTGCTAAATGGTTTAACTAATACAAGTGGTAGTACTCTGTATGTTTATGCCGACTGTGTATCCGGATCAAATGCTAAGACTAGCAATGCTGATCTTTGGGACTTTTATGAGGGCACTTATTTGGTAACATTTCTAAAAGTAAACTGGTCTTTTATTTCTAAAGATGATGATGGAGAGGGGGAGAGAGAGCGAGAGGGAGGGAGGATATGAGTTACATGCTATAGTTGTCTGCTTTAGTTATTTTTTCATAAATCTACCTTTTTGTGTTTTTTTTCCTAATATTCTATTCATCTGACAGATGATCAATTCTTTGGAAGGAATTCATCCCTTAAGGTGAGAATGAATAAATCTAGAACTAGTTTGTTTCAATTGACCTCAGCTTTCTAGTGATTAAACTTAAAGTAGAATGAACTTAGTCTCATTGTTGCCGTCTTATGTAAAATTCAGAGTAAGGGCTCTCCCAAGTCATCGTGCTTAGCAAGCACTTCAGATATCAACTTATCAATCTCAGTGCCTTCAACTCCTTCCTCATCTTCGTTTAAAGCAGATCCATCAACCTCCAGAAGCCATTCTCTACCCTCTGATCCAACTTCATCAAGGAAAGCATGCAGATCACCAGGCTACCAACTCTGTCGGCAGATCTCTGACAGCACGATACCATCTCTCCAATCCCTTAATGAGAACATCTCTCCTGAAGGAAGAACATCCTTTGTGCTCTCTTTCTGCAGCAATGACTTGTCCACGGGAGGTTCTCATGGTGGGTCTTCTGATGGCTGGTCCATGTGTACATTCTCTGAGCTTGTGGCTTCTTCAAACAGAGAGAGATTGTCGTTTGACAGTGATAACATTAACTTCTGTAGCAGCCAATTAACAGAATCAAATCCTCAGCAAACAACCCAAGTCTTTCCTGATCAGCAGACTTGCAGAGTGTGCTCAAAGCAACTAACAAAGCATTGTGTGGTTGCTGTTTTGGTTTGTGGACATCTTTATCATGCTGAATGTTTGGAGAAAATGACGAGTGAAATCGACCAATACGACCCACCTTGCCCAGTTTGTACTCATGGCGAAAAGTCTGCATTAAAGCTGTTCAAGAAAGCTGAATCAAAGGCTAAAAACAAACTCTCTAGGATTGGAATAGCTGACAGTGATGCACATGCAGATGCACTCTGCGATCGCCAAAACAGGGCTGGAGAAGGACCCAGGATGGAGGCCAGTTCTAACATGAAATCTTCTTTTGGCAAGCCATTTCTGAGGCGACGGTTCTCTTTTGGTAGACCTTCATGGTCAGCATCTGAAAGTGAAGCTAACAGGAAGAAAGGTTTCTGGGAACGACACCAGAGGGAGTGATTGCAACCTTGCATTATTCCTTCATAATATGGGTGCACATATGGTTGTCACTATTTGAGTGCCCAAGCAGGGAAAGCATGTATATGTTCTCTCCAAGAAGCTGGAAAACAGACAGGGCAAGCCCTTGTTTCTGCTGGTATGGCCGAAGCTCCTGGCATTAGCTGACTTGTCTCTTGCCTCGGGCTCAGCATCGTATTCGCACTATATAAACTTATGGAATGTGGGAAAGGGAAAATCATTGCAGGTTAGCATCCAGTTTAGGTTGGTACAGATAAGTAGCAGTCAAAGTTCAAGGCCTTGGATATCTCTTGAAGCCTTCGACGCAGCATCTCTTTATTATATTTTGTCAGTAGTTGTCAGTAGTTCTTCGCTCTGGGAAAATGTTACATTAGCAGAGTCCATTGTCAGTAGTTCTTCGCTCCCCATCTTTGCTTGAAGATTTGATGGAGGTAGCATGGTCTTATATATGTCATTGCATGATATGCCCATCTCGGTTGATCATCATCCTGTGTCCTTCGTTACTGTAGCGGCTGTGCGGTTAATGGCTTGCTCGGATGCGGTGCCTGTGCATGTGGTTTAGCATCTTTGTGGCTGTTTACGAAAGGTGCGTCCATGAGAAGGCCTTTGCGTCAACTGTCTAATGTCATTAGTTTCTCGGGGATTTGATGAGTTAATTGGTTATATTGGTGGGGAGGGAGTGATGCCTTCCGATTGATGCTTAGGTCATTGATTGATACTGAGGTCGACAATTAAGGTGTAGTAATGTCGACAATTTTACTGTCAAGTTAGATGTATGAAGGCGTACGTATTGAAGTTAACCGACTGTGATGGATGGAATATGTTGACTAATTGACAGCAAATAGTCAATTACTTGGAAGCTTCTCGTCCTGCCTTCTTCATGGAAAGATGCTTTCACGATCCTGTGTGCTGACTAACTTGCACCAAGAATGATGAACATCACCTTACCCTTTTCCTGTGATGGTTTAGCATCGTCTTCCGATGAATACTACTTATGATAGTCATTTGAGAACAAACCAGTTGGATCAAACCAAAAGCCGTGTTTAGTCTGCATTGGAATCTAGAATACCTACTGGCCTAATAAGAAAAAAGACACAAGAAATTGACACCCATGCGAAGGGAAGGGACACACTGCCCCTTGGCGGGCAGCATGCGTATGGCCGGAGCCTATGGCCTGGGGCGTGAAGGTGAGAGGTCCAATTCATTTGGTTTACTCTCGGTTGAGACTCGCATGCACACTAGCCAGGTCCGATGAGGGGCGTGTCGTATCATTTATTTGCACCCCCCATCCCATCCCATCCCATCCCATCCCATCCCATGGACCAAAGAGACTGAGTGTACTACTACTTCATGTTGCTTCTTTCGTCGTGACTTGAGTCCTATCCTGTGTTTGGGCATAAGCATTCTTCCCGTTAGCACCCGTCAGCCCAGGATGCCATTCCAGGTTCCGAACGACTCGTGCCGTGGCCAGAGACCGCCACCGCGCGCTCTGTGCTCCACGTGTCTCCACCACCAGTTGCAACGCGTCCCCCCAACGTGCCTTCTTTGGCGCGAGTGCTGCCACACGCGTCACCCTGGCCGTAAGCCCAGGCGTCTGACCTCCCACGTTTCGTTCGCCCTCTCACGACCGACCACGTACACCCGCCTCCACCACCTATAAATAACGCTGCCCAACCGCTCATCCTCAACGCAGTCACTACTACGTTCTTCTTCTGTTGTGGTGCACTTTGTGTTCTGAGTTCGCGTCTCCTAGGTCGAGCGTTGCACTCATTCATAACAATGGCGGGCATGGGGGACGAGTACGGGAACCAGATGAGGAGATCGGACGAGTATGGGAACCAGATGGGGAGGGTGGACGAGTACGGGAACCAGACGAGGAGATCGGACGAGTACGGGAACCAGATGGGGAGGGTGGACGAGTACGGCAATCCTATTCGGCAACAGCCTCACGTTGGTGCCGGGAATACGGGGCACGGCGGTGGCATGGGCATGGGCATGGGCAGCGGGGGTTCTGCTGACTACGATGTGGGCACGGGCGGCGGTAAGGGAATGGGCCGGTCCGGGGCTTCTGGCTACGATATGGGCTCGGGCGGCGGAATGAGCCGGTCCGGGGCCTCTGGCTACGACATGGGCTCGGGCGGCGGAATGGCCATGGGCCGCTCGGGGGCTTCTGACTACGATATGGGCACCGGCGGCGGAATGGGTATGGGCCGCACGGGGGCTTCTGGCTACGATCTGGGCGGCGGCGGGGTGGGCCACGCTGGCGCTGCTGGCCTTGCTGCCGGCCCTGGTGGTTATGGGAGCCGCACTTCGCAGGAAGGGATGATGGGTAGCATGGGAGGAGGCGGTGGCCAGATGCACGCGCACAGAGAGGAACATCATGGCATCTCCGGGATGCTCCACCGCTCCGGAAGCTCCAGCTCTGTATGATCTCTCGCTCTCTGCGTGCACTGTATATGATAGGCATATGCGCTATTGTTCAAGTGCTACATATGTATATGTATACGATAGACTCGTAATTGGAAGCATCATATCATATCATATCATATCATGTATATTAATGACGCACGGTCTTTTGAACTTATCGTGGAACAGTCGGAAGACGACGGGCAAGGTGGGCGGAGGAAGAAGAAAGGGCTGAAGGACAAGATCATGGAGAAGCTGCCGGGCGGGCACAGCTCGGAGGAGGCGGAAAGCCAGGCTGCAGGACGCTATGGGGGAGGGTACGAGGGAGCACAATATGAGCCGGAGAAGAAGGGGATGATGGAGAAGATCAAGGAGAAGCTGCCTGGCCACCACAACTAGAGGAGTACTGCCTTCCACTTCAGAAATAACGAGCGGCGGTCTGCAGCTAAGAACAAAGAATGTTCTCCGTTCCTTTTGGCTTTCCGTGTCGATGGTCTACGTACATGCATTAGGTAAATAAAGCATGCGTTCTGCGCTTGCTGGCTTTCCCTGTCGATGGCCTACGTGCGCACATTAGGTGATGTTTTCCTTTGGGTCGTTCACCATCGTCGTTGTTGGTGCTATTTCTTTTCCAGCACAGTATTAATAAAGGCATGCGGTTGGTGCCGTACTTTTACCGACCGGTCTGTGTTCGGGGTTAGCCACCCATTACAAACCACGATGTAATGTGTTGGCGGCCAGTTTTGAGCGAAGAATCTGCGGGCAAATCGTTAGATCCGCTCAATTCAACGCCTCCGGCTGATTGAGTTTGTTGTTTCAACGTTTTGTTTTGGTTAATCCATACATACAAAACGAAGGTCATAATGTACAGTGATTTCAAACCGTCATAATTTGGATCCAACGTGACGAAAGAGGCGCCGCCGGAAAAGCAGTGAAATCCGACGGTGCCATCAAATCTGCCACAGTGGCGGCGGCCAACTTGGGTTCCGGTATCTTCGACGGGTCGAGAAACCTTCGGTATATTCAACGCGACAGTTTGGTCTTATCTTTTCTTTTCAGAATTTTAATTTAATTAAAATATTAATATGGATTTACTCTTTGACGTACCATACTATCTGATTTGCTTCTCAAGTTAATGCATCTTATTTGTGTTTTTATTATTAGGTATCTAATTGCAATATGTAGTTCGGTTTCACATGGTATGTGAGAGAAAATTTAAGTTCGTTTTATAAAAGTTAAAAGAGTTTATTACTTGAATCATTCGAGCCATAATGATTCTAAATCTATTGAGCTAATGAGTCAGTTATTATATCTAATCAAAATATGATTAAAATATTATGAGTCAATTAAAAAGAAAAAACATGGGTCTCCGATATACCATACTGTTCTTCTTGTTTACTTTTGGGTCATGATAAAGATTCGACCTTTGGAGGAACAAATTAGTACGTTTTATTTTAATTTCACATCCGATGTATTAACTTGAGAATAAGTATTCTTGAATCAATGATTCAAGCTCATTAAATTAATAGATTAAATATCTTATCACATCAAGTTAGGATAATAATGCGTGACATTGTGATCAAGAAACTTTAGATAATAAGACGCAAAAAAAAAAAAAGCTAGCCTTTGCTGTCATTGACTATTTAGCAACAACTATCTTTCTCCTCTTAGTAGATATTTTCTTACTTCTAATAATTACGATCAGTGATAAGAGAAAAGTGATGCTTATTATTATTATTTGGGGGTGGGGGGTGGGTGTTGTGGGGGAGGTGGAGGGAATGGTCTTGAATATAATTTTATTTAGGATCTATAATTTAACTTGACATTAGAAATCTATTTGTCCAATCTCTAGAAAGGTTGAACATTATTTTTGACGTCGTCTCAATTGCCAAAAAAAAAAAAAAAAGAGAGAAGAAGAATGAAAGCATAATCTTAATATGAGAATATGTATTGCTTATGAGAATAAGTAATCCTATAAATGATATTCTTTTTCTATGAAGATAGTGATTCATCAAACTATATCATGCTATTGGAATCCATCTAGGAGGCACATTATAACATAGGTCACAATATACTATACTAAGATCTATATCTGAATCAGAATGAGGCACATTATAACATAGGGCACAATATACTATACTAAGATTTATATCTGAATCAATGACGAGGACATGAAATCTTAAATGAAGAAGATACTATTATTTATTAATTTAAGATTAAGTGTTTTGAGAGAGTGACTCAAGTTCATTATATTGATGCATCGGAATTCTACTCGATCAAGTTATGATAATCATGTATACTATTGTCATAAACTAACTACATGAAAGTTTGGAACATAAGTTCCAATAAACAAATCATCCTTTATTATGATTATATTGTTAGCTTCATGATAGATTATTTAGTTAGAACCATCTTGGTCTTGTTAGTCGATGTTGATTCTTCTAATAATTGCAATTGAGTGTGAAGATTGATGCTTTTTAGAGTAGAATGCTAAGAATAGTTATAGACAAAATCCAGATCTATAATTCGACTATTAGAAATCTATTGATCCAATTCTCGGAAAAAATCAAAACCCTGATATTGTTTTAATTATTTTGGACACATCTATTCAGCATGGCTGATATAGCCATTCTTTTAAAAGGTTACATGCAAGGATAACATAGGCACATTAATGCATGTAAGCTACAAGGATTTTTAAGTAATCCTATAGACTGGAATTTTTATTTCTGTACTAAGAATTCAGCGCAAAAAAAAAAAAAAGTCTCTTGGAAATATCTTCTCTTCCTCTTCCTTCACAAATTGCTTGTTAACAAATTTAGGCCAACAAACTAACAATTATAGAATTTTTTTAATTGGCCAATGAAAAAATCAAGCTACAAATTTTTTTTGATCGTTTGGCTAAACGAAACCTAATCTTATCCTTATGTCAAATAAAATATGGACAGAAGTTGTATTCATTGACTCAATGTAAAGGTTTTTTTAAAGACCAAGTAGTAAAGATGAATTTTGTTTTACTATCAATCAAACAATGTATTATTTTTCAAAATTAGATCAGAATTAAAACCCTCAACTCTTCTTTATAAATGAGTTTGATATAATGTCACTGTATATAGAATTTCAAATCATGGCACGCTATAATTATATTATTTTGATTATTTTATCCTTTTATGATATCACATAGTTAAAATTATTTTTGAGTTTTACAAAGCAATAACAGAGAATAAAAACACTTATTATAAAGTAAAATGAGGTTGACAGTAGTACTTTTTATACCATATTATTTGCATATATGAAAACACCAAACAACGATAAGAAATATAAAAAAAAACATGCATCGAACACTCATTGCTTCGTAACAGATCTAAAATTATTTCTCATTAATTCTTTCCTCTCACCTTGAATGCTGTAATTGTGTCTAATTATTTCTAAATTGATCATAAAAGTAAGCTAACAAACTTACTTAATCTTATATTTTTGAGAGATACACATTAATCACCCTTAACATATTGTGATTATGCATAATTTGCTTAATTATCTTGAGTTAGTCTTAAAATTAAGCTAATGATCCTAATTATGTTTGAACTAAAAAAATTATTAATTAGTTTTAATAAAAAAACCCAAATATTAGCTTAAAAGTATGATATATATTTATTTAAGCCCAATATTAGGAGAAATCATTAATTAACCATAATTACTCATAATAGAACATAACTAAATATCTTTCATTGCATAGATCTTCTATAAACGTGTTTGGATCTCTCTAATTAAAACTTTTAAAGTTTTGATGAGCTCTCATTCAATTAGGATATCTAATTGAGAAAAAAAAGAGAAAATGTGAGTGACTGAGAAATCGAAGGAAGAGTTCGTGTGAGGATGAGTGATTTAAGGGAGGAGGTTATTGGGGATGATTTCAACAACACTTAATCAGATTGGTTGGCTCTCTCTAAAGACTTCTTGAATTCTCAAAATCCTATTTGGTCAAGTAAAATCTATTTCATCTTATTACATTCAACTCAATTTCAATTTTATTAGGACTAGAATTAGGACAATCCTCACCCAAATAGGGGTAAGTGCAAAGTAAAAGTTGCACCAACTCCTAATAAGACTTTCATGTGCTAGCCAATGTGTCATAACAATATTAAGATTTTTCAAGTCTTAAAATGCTTTAGGGTTCCTAAGACATAAAGACATTATGATTCTTTAAGTCCTAAACTACATTAGGACTCTTCATCGCTTCCTCAGTTATAAAAAGATAAGGAGAGTCTCATCTAAAGTATCCTAAAGGAAACTAAGAATCCTCCAATAAGTGCTATTCCGGCCATAGCTATTCCGGCCATAGAAAAGAGAAGAGAAGAGAGAAAAAGAAGAGAAAACATGAATTCTATAAGATACAACTAGTATTTTCAACTGCATTCTTCTTCCATGAGTTTTAATAGCCAAGCTCTACATCAAGCTTCACCCAGCTATTATGAAGAATGCCCCAAAACCTTTTGCCTAATGACTAAACCTTCTTCTAGCTTCAAGAGGAGGCTCCAATAGCAAGAACAAAGGAGGATATTGAATAAGATATTACATAATCTGTAAAGAGCACCCAAATATTGTCTAAAGATAACCTACATTCTTATGTATCTATAAGTTCTATTATAATTTATTCTGATATTTTAAGTCTTATAATTAGTAGTTTGGCTTTACAAAACTTAATGAGTGATTGAGAAATTAAGAGAGAAAGAGTGTGAGTGAGGGTAAGTGAGATAAGGGAGTGAGAGGGTTTAAAAAGAGAGAAAATAACTTAAATCAAGGGAGTTTCAATCATACTGTCCGATACAGGGGCATATTAGCCCTTCTACGTATCATCTGAAATAGATTACTTTACATATTGGTCATTAAGTAAAGCAGAGCATAATGCCCATTTTATACAGTGTTAGACAACACAAATAATATTGCAAGATACTATATGAATGCTATATTTTCTTGGAGATTTTATTTGTATAGTGTTTGTATACTTATTCCTTTCAATGTTGATACAAAGCTTGCACTTATGTCTCTTTGGACACTACTTGTTCCTCCAATACGAGAGAAGGTTGCTTGGTAGTAATCACTAAGTATGGTATTGCTTAATCAATGATAACCTGTATTATAGGTCCTTCAACCAACTGTTCTTCAAATACTTAACTCCTTAAGCAGTCAAGATGATGCTTGTTAAGGTGCACGAGAGTATTTATGGAGAGAATATTAGTGGACAAACTCTTGCCTTTAAGGTACTTCGGCAAGAATTTTACCGACCCAAATTATATAAAGATATGATTGCTTATAACCAAAAGTACCACAAGTGTCGATAATTTGCTCAGATATTACGTCGACCGACAATCCCCTTTAGCCCGATGGATGATGAGTGGTCATTCACTCAGAGGAGTATAGACCTCCTCAAGCCACTCTCATGGGCCAACTAATGTTCCTCATCATGGAGGTAGATTATTTCATGAAGTGGGAAGAAGTCAGGTCACTTATATCAATAACCAAGAAATAAATCAAGGGATTTATATGGAAGAATATCATCACCCACTTCGGGATTCCAAAAGCCCTCGTCACTGATAACAAGACTCAATTTAATAACAAAAAATTTAGGGAGTTCTACTAGTCTTATGGGATCCAACTAAAATTCACCTCATCGGCTCATCCCTAAACTAATGATCTTATCGAGGTCACTAATCGAGCCATCCTCGATTGTCTTAGAAAGTGAGTTGTCAGATCAAAGGTACTAGGGTGGATGAGATATCGAGCATTCAATGAGCCTCCCGGACGACACCTAAGATTGATTGGGAGAATCACCAATTAGCTTAGCCTTTAGTATCGAGACTATCTTGCCACTCGAGATAGTCTTCCTAATATATCATCATGAACTTTAATGAGGAAATATATGGGTCAAGACTTTGAACTGAACTCGACCTAGTTAGTGAGACCTCGAATGCTAAGATATAAAAAGGGTGATAGCCAAGCTTTATGATCAAGATGTTCAGCCCTAAGGAATTCGACTATGACACCTGATACTCTGCAAAATTGATATAAGCATCTTGACCCGATCCTAGGGAAAGCTTGGTGACAAATTGGGAAAGACCATATCGAGTCATCAAAGTCATTCAAGACGAGACATATTGCCTCAGGATAACTGAAGGTGTGTCGCTACTGAGTACATGACACATTTTAAACTTGAAAAAGTTATATTCTTAAGATCTCCTTCAGGTTTGGTTGATACATACTTTAAACTTTCAAAATATATATTAAACAAAAGAAAGGTGTAATTTCATTACTCCAAGAGGTATTGCATCAAATAAATAGGGCCTATACAACCAAAATGAGATACCGACCTACAAAAGATTCATTCAAGAAGTACTATACCAAATCATTTGGATCTCTATAACTAAAATAAGATATTGATCTACAAAAAAAGAGATCCATGAGCCTCCTACATAAATTAGATGAGTCGACTCCATAACTACAAAAGTAATTGGGTAGCGGATCAAGCATTCGAATGAGGGTTATCGTTGAAAGGCATCTTGCTCTCAATCTAGACATTCTAGTCCATAAGATAGTCAGTGATTGGATTCTCCTCAAGTTCCAACTTAGGATATCTCACCTTGAAGTGAGCTAATGTGATCAAGTATCTGAGCTAGTACAAGGTAACCCTCAACCTCTCTAGCCCCTTTCCAAGCCCCATATATGCCTTATAATCAACAATCTCTTTTTCTTGGTGCTTCGACATCTTATTCTACTCGACCTCTAGCGTTTTCTCTTAATCCTGACTTAAACTTAAAAAAAAAACGCTCTTTCCAACCCTTCTTATTCGAGGGGGCACCATTAACATTAAATCCAACCCCTCTGGAGTGGCTAAGTAGTAGTCATTATTCCTCATGCATAGTTGGAAGGAAGTTATAAAAAGCTTATGGGTTAGGGTGATACCAACGCGCATGTATTCTCCGATAAACACTATTAGACAATATCATGAGTTGGGGGCCATATGAGATATTGATATATTCCACCATTTAAGATAGGACACTATCACTGGTGAAGGGGAAGGTGAAGTCCTACCTCAAGGGTATCGTGGGACAAATACATTGGGTCCTATGAATGCTAGTTGGGACGATGAGTCTATAGCTCAAATTCAATTAAGATGAAATATTTGACTAGCAAGTGCTTCGAGCACTCACCATCAAATCATAGTTATGTAAACTCTTCATGAACTCTAAATCCTGAAAACCCTCGGGATTATGAGAGTTACCTCCTCCAACGAGGGGAAGGCAGGGACCTCTTCTACCCTTGAGTTGTCTGAGGATAGGGACTGGATGTTGATTGACTAGCGGTCAATAGATTGAGAGGAACTTGTACGAGAGAAGAGAGACATTTGGATCTAAGATGCAAAAGCTGGATGGTGGATAACCTAAAGATTGACTCGCCTTTGAGAACTAGAATTAAGAAGAAAGCTTCCAAATCATTAAAGGTTTAAATAGCGGAGCGAGCCTTACCCTACAAGCTAAGGGAGATTTATAGGTGAAGATGATCTCTCTACTCCCACGATTGACACAAGTGTCTTTCAGGACCATCTCAAAAGAATGTCGATCTCTCTTTCTTCTCCACTATTGAGGTGTCAATTAAGGAAGACATGAAGAATATATAATTCTCTCTACTATTGAGGTGCCAATCAAGTAAGATATGAAGAAGATATGATCTCTCTCCCACTACAAATGTTGATCAAGAAAAGTGGACTCTCCCCTCCAATGATGGAGCCACCCTTTGTGATTGGATCAATTGTCTCTTTGGGATTGCTTTGAAAATGCACATGAGTTGAAAATTTTAACCCACACTAGAAGACCCACCATAATAAAGGGTTAGGGCAAATAGCACCCGTGACATGTGAGTCAGGGAAATTTGACTCACGCTAAATGACCCACTACGGCGGAGGATCAAGGTGAATGACACCTAAGACACGTGAATCAGGAAAACCTAACCTATGCTAGAAGACATACTACAGTAGAAGGTTAAGGTGAATGGAGCTCGAGATGCATGAGTCAAAAAAACTCAACCCGCACTAGAAGACCTACTACGATGGAGGGTCAAGGCAAATACGCTCGAGATATGTGAGTTGGAAAAACTCGACCCGCGCTAGAAGACCGACTACGACAAAGGGTTAGGATGAATGATGCCCGAGGTGCATGAGTATAAAAACTTGACCCGTGCCAAAAGACCCAATACGACGGAGGGTTAAGACAAATGTGCTCAAGATATATAAGCCGAAAAAACTCGACTTGTGCTAGAAGACCTGCTATGACGGAGGGTCATGATAAATTATGCTTGAGTCACGTAAGATGGGAAAACCCTACCAACATAAAGTAAAATCCACTACGGTGGAAGTACAAAGCCAAATGCACCCGAGATGTATGTTAGAAAAACTTAACCCACGCCAAGATAAATCTTTTATAGTAGAGGCATAAAGCCACATGCACCCGAAATGCATGGTAAAACTTGACTTGTACCAAAATAAATCTATATAGTGAAAACATAAGGCAAATGAGCCAAAGATGTGCGAATTAAGAAAGCTTGACCTATGTATGCCAAGATAAATTCGCTATGTTGGAGGCCTAAGAATATATGCACTTGAGATGTGTGAGTTGGGAAAACTCAACCCACGCTAAGAGAAACTCGTTATGACAGGAACACAAGCCCAACGTGCCCAAAACACTTGAATTGAGAAAACCCGACCCGCAAGATGAAATCTTAAATGCTCTCATGTTAGATGAACTAAATGATGTACTTCAAGCCCCTCTAGCACAAGCCCCGAAGCACACCTTGGGAGTGGAACAAATGAGAGAAAAAGGCATAAACAGTTTGCCACCCACTTGCTCGTATAGATGGGAGTTCAAAGGGCAACTCGGGGCGATTATAAATCGCCTCTTTTATGAAATCACCAGAGGAATATTCTCTCTCTAAAGATAGGTATAAAAACACACCCTCAACTCTAGATAAAGGAGTGTTGAAATCGAGAACATAAACATACAAAAGTTGACGTTGGGACTAATTTGAGCATCAAAAGGATCGATTAGGGAAGCTTTTGTTCTTTGTGAAAGTATCATATAGAGAAGCCTTTTCATCTTGAGAGGAGATGTTTTTTACTTCAGACAATTCTATGCATATAGATTAGGGCTATGTTGGACTGACAAAAATGTCAACGATATTTTTTTCTTAATAATCATTAATTTTTTAATAATTTATTATATAATTAAATAAAATAATTAATATTAATCAAATTATCATACTATTTTATGAATCCGACGGTGAAACGACCAACATGGTTGAATGAATTTGACCATAAAACATTTTGAATCTTCAACACACTTTGAATCCAACCACAAGGCAAAACAACATCGAGTATCCATCAAATATCTGGGAGCTATGATGTGACTAAATTGTCCATGTGCACGAAGCAAAACAACATCGAGAAGTATCTGCGGATTATGATGTGACCAAATTAAATTATCTATCGAGGAAGACATTGTGCCTAATGACTCTTCATGTGCTGAACCACAACGAATATCTAAACACCACATCCTGATAGCTACTCGAATGCCCCATGAATCCAACATAACGACCATGCACATCGCATGGTTTTGCATAATCAACCCAACCCACCGATTTGATCATCTTTTCACAACACCCGATGGTTTTGCATAATCACTCCCACAATTACCGAAGGCAGGCTACTATGGAAAACCTTGGTTACGCTACTTAAAGTAACTTTCAATTCTCGAAATCCTTCAAATGCTTTGGTTTTCTGACACTAACAAAAACATCAAGAGGCCTTTGTCGGACTCCCTACTCAGCCCAAGCTTTCGATTGAGACGGACTATGAATGTACGACATCTCAAACTTGTAGAATATACAGTAATAAACATGCTGTTTGATCACCACTTCGTCTGTTGGTGTTTGCTTCTCCGGACAGATGAAGATGAGGACCAACGAAGATAGTGATCGGTGTAGTTTCCATACATACCCCGAGGAAAACCAAACTCTTTTTTATCCCTGCCCGAAAAGAAAAAGAAGAATAAATCTAAGGCTACAATTAAACAAGAAGCAAATCATTGGCTTGGTCAGTGTATCATCAATTCCTACACCAAATCGAGAGGCCAGTGTTTCTCAGAAAGAATTTCTGATAAAATGTCCTATTGCCCACAATGTGAAAATTTCCCTCAACTTGATCAATGAACTTTCCACCATCTGAAATTCTCAAGCCTATTTGTTTTTCCTACACATCTCAAGCAATCGATGCCCATTTTTTCTTCTCCTGATCACGAACCATCCTCCGTTCAACAATCTAACCATTAAATTACATAACCGTAAAGAGAATGGCCTTGAACACCGCTTCATTTAAGTGTGGAAGTACACTAGCATAGAATATATATATATATATATATATATATATATATATATATATATATATATATATATATATATATATATATATATATATATATATATAAGAAAAGAAAAAAAGAAGAAAACATATCAAAATTTGGCAGGGCAGGATCTTGAAAACCTCCATTTAATCTACACACGAGACCTCTCAAGAATGAGAGTGGGCCGCTGATTTATTTAGCACTTCCTTTAAAACCAATGCAATCCTCTCTGCCATGTGATGCTCCATGAACCTCTCTTTCACTCTCTCATAACCCTTTTTTCCCATCGTCAACCTTCGCTCGACGTGGGTAGCAAGTTTTACCATGTTCTTTGCAAGCAGGATGACACCCTCCTTCCCAACAGGATGCAGTAAGCCTGTAGATCCATTCACAACAATTTCTGTGGTGCCACCAGCAGAAGTCCCCTAAAATCACAAAGTTAAGAAACCATCACAACAAGGCTTAGAGAAGACACATTACACAAAAGAAACGCACCACCACTACTAATGTGCACGTGCGTATGTGTGCGCGCGCGAGAGAGAGAGAGAGAGAGTTACCAATACTGGCAACTGAAATGCCATAGCTTCAATCGTTATCCTCCCAAAGCACTCTCCACGGGCCTAATTTATAATGAAAAAAACCAAGCTTTTAGAATTGATACTACAACTCATGTTTCTACCAATTCAAAAAGAGACTTGAGAAAAAAAAGAAGAAGCTCGGAGTGCAATTGTCTTTGACAAGAAATAGACGAGTAGAAATCATATTTTTGAGGTTAGCAATTATCAGTAATGACAAGCGCATCCTGACTCCTGTGTACCTGGGAATTTTGGACAAGCACATCAATTGCAGCCAAGTATGGAGCAACTGCCAGTGTCTTATTGACAAAATGAACACGATCCTGGATACCTCTTTTAAAAACAAAATCACGTAGTTCGGTTTCAAACTTTGTCTGAGCATTCATATCGCTTCCAACTATAACTGCATGCATTGATGGCACTTGCAACTTCTGCTCTTGGATCAGTTTCAGACTTTCATGAAATGAGTGAAGAAATAGATCTTGCCCTTTCCCACGTGAAACACCTGCATCATCTCTCAATTACCTTAGGAAGAGAGTTCAGGAAGATAAAAATCACAGAATACTACAGAACTTCCAGAAAGTCATAAAAGTCAAAATCAACAAAATCCAAAAACTAAAGTTGGTATTCTCCATATCTAAACTAAATGACAAATTTAGTCACTTAAAATTTGCAAAATGCTAGTTCATGAGTTACCTGTGTAGCTAAACAGCAACATTATGACATGAAATGATACTCAAGGATTTAAGTTACCTGTGTGCTATCCTACATGTATGGCTCAAGGCATGCATACCTTGCCCGTATAAAGAACAGGGAACGAATCCTGGCTTGCTAATGCAAAACCAAACTATGGTCACATGACCAACACAGATATGGTAAACGTTAGATCTGTCATGCCAGTGTGATTACATCCCATGAAAATGAAATTATGTGAAGGAGAACCACTAAATGGCACAACATTTGTGGTGATGCATCATTCCACTGGCCTCCTTGATAAATGAAGTATCAGTATATTTCTAGATGAATCAAACCTTTACCAGACAATGAGCATTGCTCACATTTACTTTCATCACAAGAGACAGTAGTGTGAACTGTAAACTGTACAATGCCCAAGAAACAGTGGGTATGACCTAAACATGCATATCTTGATGTCGCAGAATTTGAAAGAGATTCTCCAAGGACTGGCCAAAATGCAAAAGCAATCAGAGCATCGGGAATCTGATCACACAAAACAATTGTTGACTTAGAAGAAAAATTCCAGGACTCAGAAGAGCTTCCAACATTACAGAACACTGACTTTAGATTAATAATTGTGAGCATGAGGCTAACTGAGCTGTTTGAGATCAAATTTAAGATTGCAATTACGAATTTCCTTCATTTATTTTAGAGAATCTCAATATAACAGCAATATCCAATATCAAAGTCCATTTAGTGCCAATTTTCGAGAAATAACATAAAGAAGCAAACAAAATGAACATTTTTGAAGAACTTTTGTGCCTCAGCAGTTTTGATGTGTCTTTCTAATTGTTTCACAAAAACTCATTTTGCCAAAAGGTCTTACAACTTTTTAGAGAATAAAATTGAATCTCACACATCTTGTGGTAGGTTTTCCTTTTCCTTAGGAAACTGTTTCACAATAACTTATTTTTTCCAAAAGGAAAAGGTCTTACAATTTTTTAGAGAATAAAATGGAAATTCACACATCTAGTGGTAGGTTTTCCTTTTTCTTGGGTACATCTAATCTGTATTGGCCAATATCTTATACAGTCTAAGTGGTAGTAGCCAATTCTTGCACAAAGTGTTTGCAAACCAAAGCTTGACATGATTTCCTAAAATATTACATAATTCATAACTATTCTAAAAACAAAGTATTCTGGGAGTTTGAGATAATGATATAGGGAGAAACAAAAACATGCACACAAGTTGCATTGATAGTAGGGTGTATTTCAGAGAAGTTTCAAATAAATTTACGTCTTTCACAAGCAGGTTTCATATGTCAAAGAACATATTGAAGAGAATTTTCAAATGATTCCACATCTTTCTCCTCAAGCACATTAGATCTAGCTGGATACCATAACATGCTGACACCTGCTGACATTGAACCCAAAAAATGCAACATTCCATCTCCAGGTGGAAAGAAACATGAAACAGGCATACTTTTTAAACTAGAATAAGTAAATAATGATACAGAATAAACAGATACATCATACATGTTAATAAATAATCTATTTAAATTGAATTTAAAACTTCCAGAATATTCAAAGTACTAGAAGGGACATTTCTAATCACTGTAATATGAATCAAGGAAAGAGATTTTTAACTGTTTATAATGGCAAAGAGAAGATCGCCACTCCGCACACCAAGGGATTCGCGTATATGCTCACGAAGAACTCTTCTTGCAACACTGTCTTCAGCAACCTCCATCAACTCTTTACTATTCCCAAGGTGAACAACATATGTTTCTGGCATCTGGATTCTAGAAGTACAGAACAATGAACTGTTAGCTACAGAACAGGGAAAAAGTCTTACGAATTTTGCCACCAAATTGCACATCAAAACAATTTCAGAGATGCATATAAGTACTGAATATCTAATATTTGATGTTGTGGTCTTTCTTCAGATCAAACACCATGTTCTTCTAGTAATTGATGGGATGCAGGTATAGTTCATTCATTAAGTCAGCATCTACTAAATCCGAATGGTGCATTTTGCCTCAAAAAACTAATTTTGAGTTATGCAGATCCCAAGTTCGCTCTTCATCACAAAAGAGCAATATGATACTGAAGGAAAAATTATAGAAGAGAGAGAGACTTTGTTACCTGAAATGAGTTAATCTCCTATACTATCACAGAAAAAAAAGGAAAGGTAGATACATAAAATAAGCATAAAAAATCGAGATGTTCATTAGCTATAGAAAACCTGTCAAAATTTCTTGTTTAGGAACTATCCGAATGGCTTCAAACTAGAAGTATTAAATGTTGCTGGACTCTATATATCTAATCAAATGTGCCAGTTAAACAATCAAAGGATGATATCCCCAGATAATGAATAACATGTTGCAAATACTCTATGATATTTTTGCACTTCTTACATACTTTAGACGGTCACGAGACCTATTTTTCCAATATTCAGCTGTTGTATGAGAGTCGATCATGGCTCCTGCAACAAAAGGAAGATGCTTGACATATTCTAATTTGAAGTAATGCCCTCGCATCTCATGAATCCACCACAAGATTTTTGGAAGAACTTGAGGAACTCGTTCCTTGAGAACAGCATCAAGCCACTTTCCAGCAACAGCGGTGTTCAAAATAACCAGATCCGCTTTTAGAGCAGTATCAATGACCTCTTGACCTTTTGCAGAGATGACCTAACAATTCACCAAAACCAAATTGTGATATACTGGCCAAAAGCAAGCCCCCACTATATCCAGCAAACTGATAAAAAATAGAGTAGCATATAAATCACACATCATATACATCAAGAAAGCTTTGGATGTTATGCGTATTAGCAATATTTAGTGTTAGAGCAGTAATAGTTGCAAAATCAGGCATATTATCTCAAGAATAATAGAAGATTGATAAAAGAATAGAAAGGGTGTTCCAACTTATACAACTATCTTGTTACACGTTTCCTCAGTATTCAAAATTGGTCTTCCCATCTGGATCGACCAAGTTGGATCAGGATTATTCAAGGGTGACCCCAAGGTATCAGTATTTTGGGAAAACAGCCAGAGTTCAGCTGAACAGACGAAAACCAGCAGAAAACAGAAATAAATTAATCTACTAGGATTGGCTGAAAATCAGTTGGGATTGCCTGAACTTGGTCAGGATCCACCAAGTTTGGAAATATCAGACAATTCCAACCTAATCCAGCGATTTTGGTTTGGAAGCTTGCCAACTGACAATGGTGCCCTTCACCATGGCTGATTCCTGCTAACAGACAGAAAATTAAGAAAAAACAAAAGAAATCTGAAGAAAATAGAAAAGAGACAAGAGAGAGAGAGAGAGAGAGAGAGAGAGAGAGAGGAGTGGAGAGAAGCAGAAGAGGAGAAGGCTCACACTTACCAGCTCCACTGTCACTCCATCTGTTGCCATGATATATAATATGATACATGTTACACAAAATACATAATTACAACATATTATCATATATTTTAAAAAATGTAATAAACTCTATAATGTATAACATATAAGATATATAGTAAATAACATATTTGAGTTAATGAAAACATAATTTTATTGTAATGATTTAATTAGCATATAAATCTAATTCAAATTTATAAGTTACATCGAAGAGAACAT
This sequence comes from Musa beccarii, assembly GCA_024322285.1. NCBI lineage: Eukaryota > Viridiplantae > Streptophyta > Magnoliopsida > Zingiberales > Musaceae > Musa > Musa beccarii. Next base: position 58,300,470 of record CM044395.1, on the reverse strand, counting down.
ATGAAATTTAAAATAAGTCTCATTAAACACAAGTACTCATGTTAATCACCATCTTATTAAACTATTATTATCTTTTTAATTTTATGAAAATTATCATTTTCCTAATTTACATTTTTTATTTTTTTATTTTAAATTTCAAATAATTTTATGCTCTGATCTGGTTGACACAAATGTTTTTGACAAGTGAAACCCAACCCTTTTACCAATTACAATTTTGCAACCTATGCATGTTTCAAGACACACCTAAACAAGTGCAGAAGAGCACACACTTGCACACACAGATGATGACACATCAAATTCTGTTACCTCTGCTTAAACAATCTAGAAGAACACCCGTGCAGAACATAATTCCGACCTGAAATTACTCAGCCATTAACTACTGCACATATATTCCAAACTCAAATTAGAAGTAATCTAAGATGTTAAGCCAGTCTAAAAGTTTATTCACCATTTAGAGTGGATAAAATACATGATCCTACTTATGCATGTAATCCTTAAAAATGAAAATGTGGATAGAGAAGGTTATTAAAGCAAGCAAAAAAGGTACAGAAAAAGGCCAAGTAAGAATGCATATGTTGGTCAGTGCTAATTGAAACATTTTACCTGTACTCCACGGTTTAACATCTTATGCTCCAAACTATATGTCACTTCATTTGTTTCCTCTGATTTTGGGTAAGTGATCCATACCACCCTGGAACCCACAATTCTTAATAGAAACGCTAACTCCATTAACAGCAATGGTCCACCTGCACAAAAAGTTAATTTGATGAAAAAGAATTAAAAGATCAGGCAATAGTGATCTCCTACTTACACAACCATGTAGTTAGATGTGCAAACAAGTTAATTTCAGTTGATAAAGCATAATTTAATATAATTATGCAGATGAGTTTATCCTCAATAAAACATATACTTACTCGAATAAGCTGATTGTGACAAAGCACAACATTCAATGATAAATTTTGCTCCATTTTTAAGTGTTTCGACCATTTGCTGATTATACTTTAAGATGCAAGGGAGAAGTGCAGCTCATAATATACCTCAAATAAGTAAATAGTGCACGATGACTTGATGGAAGTAACAAAAGTTTCTTTTGTCTTTGCAATAGGAGGGTGACAATGCGCTGGTTACATGGATTATTACTATATTTTCCTGTTCAGCATAGCCTAATAGAGTTTCATAATTGATTAAATATCCTTTGTACTAATTCTCTAACTGTTGCTTGTGAGACATGTTGCTATAAATCTTGCATCCGATATGTGTGTATGTGACACTTTTTCACATGTGATGTTCTCATTCACCAAATGCTTCAATGAAAACCAACTTTTGATGGTCATGCAAGATACAGAAGAACATGAACCATGGCTGCAACCAACTATATTTTATATGATTGTTTGAAATCCAACAAAAATTATATATGATCCAGTATTTCCTTGTTTAATTGGTATTATCTATTATTACACAATTCAATTGTTACTTTGTTTTTTATGAGACATGATCCTTCTTCTTTGTGTTAGTCACTATATCAGTGATCATGAGTGATCAAATTGTACCCAAGTTTCTGTCAGGAAGGCTTAACAGGGCCAACAAAAATTATGTTCCTTGTTTCTTTCAATTTAATTTCAACTCATCATCTGACATATAAGAATTAGATTACAAGTTCCAAAATCCACAAAAATTGATGCCCATTTAAGCTGAGATAAAACAAGAAAAAAACTTCAGTAGAAGTGACTGTAAAAGCTCTAATATTAAATGGAGACCTTGTGCACCTCCCTTTGCAGGGTTAATTCTTTAGATATAAAAGCAAGGCATAATACATTATTATTTCTCACAATTTTCTCATTATAACCTACACTTGTAGGTTTCCCATTTTACAAGAGAACCCACTTCCCAGTAATCTTCTAATCATTAAAAGGAAGCGTTCCAAGCACTGGTTCAAGCTCTATATTGGTAAACGCATCACTCTATTACTTCTAAAATGTCACCAACAGCTACATGAAGAGGCTGATCCTTGAAACATAGTTCTACAGGGAACAATTACTCCTAGCAAGACCCACTGCAAAGATTTTGTCCATTCTGCTACCTTTACGAGGATCTCCTCCACGACCTTGCAAACTGCACAACATCTACAATGCCTCCATAAAAGGACATCCCACCTTTCTAAATACCTCAGATTTTCCATCCTTTCTATTTCATTCTCTGAGCTGCGTCTCTAAACATCATATGTAACAGGCACCGGAAATGGGAGTCCCTTTCAGTTTGGCCAGTCTCTTCCTGACTCCTTCCTAAAACTGTCGCCTTTCTTAGGTATCAACCAATAAAAGCATAGATTCGTACTCCATTAGAGTTCCAATGAGGAAAAATAATCTAAATCCAAGAAGAAGTCCAAAAAACCAAAAAAAACAAAAAAACAAAAAAACAAAACACAAATACCGGAAAGAGAGAGCTCGTGGGAGACGAGCAGCACAAGCTTGGTCCTCATGAAGCCGAGGGGGTTCTTGCGAGCACCGACGTCGACAACAGAGGTCCGCGCAAGCTGCGCCCGACCCACAGAGGCCGCCAGTCCATTCCGGGGCGGGTCGCAGGGGGTGGAGACGCCTCGGATGAAGCAGACGAACACGGTGGAAACGGAGAGGATGACGACGACGAAGAGGACGAAGCGCTTATTGAGGAGAGGGATCCACCCGGCAGCCGGCTTCGCCATCGGGATCTGGATAGAGAGGCCGTATCAGATCCTTCCTCCAAGATCCAGTATGCAGCCTAGGATTTGCTTCCTCCAAGACCATCCAGAGACCGAAGCAGCCAGGATGAGGGCGAGGGCGGTCGCAACTATCGGCGACAGCAACGCGCTGGACACCGGTGGTAGCAGTGAGAAATCAGACACATTGCAGTGTTCATGTATTTGTAGATCTCATGGCGACCACCCCGTCCTTGGGTTGGCTGGGCAGGCCCGACCCGACCCAGACCCAGACCCAGACCCAGACCCAGACAGCCCCAGACCCATGTTGTCGTTGATTCAAGAAACCACCTTACTTCATTTATTGATAAAACCAATTCATTTCCAATACTATATCCAATATTTTGTTAAAAAATCAAAATCAAAATCAAAATCAAAATCAAATTTCGAACCAAATTAGACAAGCGGTTAACATTAAATGGGGAAAATGAAACAATTGTTTTTCAGACAACCTACCTTCATAAATTCCCAACGAGGGGAGTATTTATGATCGATCCGCGAGTGGTTGCTATTAAAGAAAGAAAAGGATTGGACGATTCTGAAGACTAAATTTTGCAATAAACTACTATTTGGAACCAATATTACCAGGGCTTTGTGCGCTTCATTCATTCATGGGTCATGGCCGCCTACAAGAATCCGGCTCGTCGTCAGATACACGGACCCCAAATCGCGAGGCTTCTTCTTGCTCTCTGTCTTCCCCTGACTCTGCCTTGAACAAGAGGAACACTTCTCCTGCCGCCACGATGAACACCCTCGTCGTTTGGCCTGGGATCGGCGCAATGATGGTGCACAAGAGCAACTCGTGGCGACAAACCACCCTGCCGTCCCTCCGATTCGTCCGGCCAAACCCTCGCTTACTGGCTATCAGGACCAAGCAACGCGGGCCACTCGGATTCCCACCCCGGTCCACCACGACCCCTAACCCTAATCTCACCGAGACCCCAGGGGAGAACGAGGAGGAGGACGAGGGCATTCCCATGGAGTACGTGAAGATCCTGGCCAAATTCAAGTCCCGCCACAACTACATCCGCGTCCTCGACGTCTCTCGTCGCGCCGACCACCCCCTCGCCGGCTCTCGCCTCCTCCTCCTCGACCACCCCGGCAACATCCACAGTATCTCCTTCCTCCTCAGGACCCTCACCTCCACCTATTTCGACGTCTTCGCCACCCTCCCTCCCCTCCTCCCCCCGGGAGGCGGGCCCATCGCCATACTCGGCTTCGGCGCCGGATCCGCCGCCCGCCTGATCCTCAGCCTCTACCCGGACGGCGCCGCCCCTGCCCCCGCGATCCACGGCTGGGAGTTCGACCCGTCCGTGATCGCGGTCGCCCGAGAGTTCTTCGGGCTGTCGAAGCTCGAGAGGCAGCACCGGGGAAGGCTCTTCGTCTATGTTGGCGACGCGCTCGATGCCGAGGTCGAAGGCGGCTTTGCGGGTATCCTGGTGGACCTCTTCGCGAGGGGCAGCGTGATACCGGAGCTCCAAGATCCGAAGACCTGGGAGAAACTGAGAAGCAGGCTGAAGACTGGGGGGAGGATGATGGTGAACTGCGGTGGCAGATGCGTTGAGGCGGAGGACCCGCGCAGGGACGGAGACTTGGTGAGGGAGGAGACGGTGAGGGCGATGGGGAAAGTGTTCGCCGACGAGTTGTTTGTTATAAATCTCGGGGCGGCTGGGAGGAAGGAGGACAGTTGGCTGGCCCTGACGGGGCCTGCGCCGGATGTAGATGCCTGGAAGCGGGCGTTGCCGGCTGCGGAGCTAAGGCGGTACGTCGACATGTGGACACCACCATCCAATATGGATTAAGGCTAGTGGTTCTGACGAGCACCATTGCTGCATCTAGTTTCATTTTGATTCGAATCAACACACCAAATGTTGATGCGCATCCTGTACTGCCACAATGAACACTGGTAATACAAGCAACATTGCCGAGGAAGAGAAGTTGTCCCATCTACGTCACGATGTTACAACGGCAGCGCAGGCAACAGGCCCAAGTCCATTTGTGTTGGGTGTTTTGTTACCCCTTTCTTTCACGTTCTAATGCATAAATTGTCGTTATTAAAATAACATAAAATTAAAATAACATAAAATTAACAGGGGAAAAAAAATTAAAATAACATAAAATAAACATACACTATTCCTGGCAATCTGGTGTGACGAACAATGATCTGCGGCCCTTGTATTAGCGAGTCCCGAAAAGCTTGCTGGAAATTATGCATACAAATGAGTTTTGGAACAGCATGTAACAACCATCAAACTCGTGCGACCACAAGAGTTGCAAGCTTCAGCTGTTTTTCAAATGGCAAGAACTGCTTCAAGGAGAGGCATGTCTCATGCATCACATGCGCCAAGAAGATGGACAAGCTGGCTTCGCTCGCATCAATTTGGTCCAGGGTTGACGAACCACTAGCAATAGACAATCGCTCTGCCCAGGTGCAGATCCGCATGGTGCATACCCAGAGCTTATCCACTAGAGGTCCTGCGATGATGCTCCAGGAGCTGTCGGATAGAAGAGATGGCAAGGTGACAGGCAAGTCACTCAAGACGGTAGTTGGATCAATGGTCAGAAGTGGCATGTACATACACCATCTACTTGATAGCAGACCTACAAAGCGCAGTGCCTGTAAAGGAAAAAAGAAGGCACTTAAAATAAATACACTGGCATGCTCTGGACCAATTGCATTTGTAACACCACCCAGAAATGCAGAATGCCAGACTAAACAAATGCACAAACTCTCATATGAACTAACTGGAAGCTTAGTTTAGTAACATGTCAATTGGCAAAATGACATGCTCTATTAATCAAAACAAAAGAAATTGCTTGCTTTTGGCTTAGACATTTCTATAAAAAAGGCTTCATGTTACTGCAGTGCTTTTGTCAATTGCTTTTGTTTATGAATTGGAAAAATGGGCAGCTCTTTACACCAATATTGTGCGTTTGCTTCTTTCTTGAGAGTGCAAATGCATCAAACAATAGCCATTTGTCAATAGCTTATGGCAGGAATGAAAAACTATGTTGGAAAGTGCATAGCACTTCAATTTACAATAATACTAAGGTCCTTTCTGTATGTATCACAAAAATCTCCCAGTTTTCCTGACCTGACCATGGCTACCTTACTAAGCAAAACATTGTTCTATGCACTGTAGGGCAACCCTAGAGATTTCTGCTATAACTCCATAAAATGGGCTAGATGTACAGATATTTTGAAATATCATCAGTTCAGTTAAATCAATCCACATGAACCTAGCACCACAAGGCATTTCAGTACAAGGGACAAAAAAGGGGCAGAGAGAGGTCACTTTAATTGTCCAAACACTCCTGTTAAATGATGATGGTTCAGTGAAGCAGGTTATCAGAAGATGGTGAATTTATCAGGGAAACCACAAAATCTTAAAAAGGCTATCATAAGAGTCTCATGCTACGTGTCTATCCCTTTAAATTCCCAACAAACTGATCCAGGAAGCACGACTCCCACCTCTTATCTTGATATCACCATGAGGAACTATGCCTAACAGCATTCTAGGCTTCTACAGCCTAATTTTAGTGCATATTATACTATGTAAAGTGCACTTTAAACTTTAAACTACTCACAGTAGAGGGATATTCTGAAATGCAGCTGATCTCAAATGCATCAAGAAGCCATTGTCTTTTGATTCTACCCTCAGCGGTCAATAGAGAGGCCGCAACTTCCACAAGCATGCTCCACCATGGACCTGAAATGTGGTGATAACTTCGATATCAGATGATTATTAATAACCAATTGCCCTAACCATAGTTGACAGCAAAATACCAAAATACAATATTGGTAATAATATTTTCTTCCTTCTCTTAGAGGATAATGACAACAGTTGAAAGGAATTATAAAATACAGTATCATATCCAACAGTAGGATGGGAAAAAACACAGACATATAGAGAGAGAAGATGAAGTGATTATGCAGTGACAGAGGGGGAAAATATGAGAAGGCTATTTGATAGAATTATAAGACTACCAAATAAAATAGTACTTGAAGAAAGACAGGAGGACAAGTCTAAACATTTATCTACAAAGGCACCATGTGAAAAATTACCCTACAATGAAGAAGACATATATAGGTCACCTTAGTAAATTAAATTTTTTCCAAATGTTAAACATCTTTGCAACTAATTTTCTATCGTGTCTGGTGATGTGATCAAATGATCAATTCATTTATATATATCTATATGCACAGCCAACAAAGGCTTAATTTTCTTTGTAATGGCAATCACAGTTTAGCTAAACAAAATAGCATGCTTTTCTTTGAAGCACACTTGAAAGTCACTCTACTGCTTAGAAACTGATAGAGCAATAGACAACAATATAGTTGCTCCTCTCCAGAAGCATCTTGTTTCATATTTTACCCCCTTTTTTCTGCTCCTTCAAGCAAGCATAAATACTGGTCCAGACCCAACTCAATTTCAGCCACTTGGTTTCATGTGGCATTATATATATATATATATATATATATATATATATATATATATATATATATATATATATATATATATATATATATATATATATATATATATATATATATATATATATATATATATATATATATGTATATATATATATATATATGTATATATGTATGTATATATATATATGTATATATGTATGTATATATATGTGTGTGTATATATACATGTATATGTATATATATGTATATATATATATAGTCTGCACACGAATCAAAACATGCCTCTTGCACATGTAGATAACCAATGCAACTTTAACAAGATTTTAGTTACAAAACTGACCTTCAGTTCTTGCATTCAACACATGGGCTTTTAGCTCTGACATTTCAGAAACAGGAAAGCGCCCCATACTAACCAGCTTGGCTTTTATGGAGATGATCTTTGCTACAAAAGAACTACTTTCTCCATGCAACTGACCAATAACAGAGACCTGAAGATAAGGCATCATCCAATATAATAGAAAGAAATCCAATAAACTTAAGGGAAAAACAATTAGGAAAAGATGTTGGATCATGGATTAAGAGGATAAGAAACTCTATATAATCTAAATAAACAAATACCAAGCAGATATTGGAAAAAGCATTTGGAGAATATATATTTCTTATAAATACTGCATGTGATCATTGAATTGCTCAAGCATATATTACTATTAAGTTGCACTAGACATGTCAGAGATCAAGATGGGCTAAGATGGGGTAGTAAGGATGTATTGACTTGAACCCAACTCAAGTCATCAGTAGATCACCATTTCTTGACCTGGACTATACAGATGGAGAATGCGTCGCATAAAAATGGACCAACAGGATCGGATTGGTGGTCAAGGGTGAACTTTTTCTTTTAACTTTGGGGAAAAATGAGTTGCCCCAATATTATGAGCCAGGGAGCATATGCTTGACCCAAACCTGACCTAATCTGTTAATGAATCCAAATTTCACAAACCAGACCATCATGTGAACCCAAGTAAATTCTCTTAAACTGGGTTGGGTCGACCCAACAAGTCAAGTTGAGACAGATGCCTCTCAATACCAAAATCGGGAAAAAAGGAAACAACTATAACAATACTATACCAACCTGCAGAATATCCACAAGCCACTCTTCTCGAGCCTTAGCCAAGCATCTTACAGCAACCGACCATTCCCCAATAGAATCAATGTGCTCTTCTGAAAAGCCATCACTGGTCAGCTCAGGCAACAAAGATAACAGACAGGCCATGCACTTTTCCACATTTGATATAATACCAATTTCTTCTGGGGCCTCAGTAAGGCAATGATGCAGGCCCTTCCAAAAATAAACTCTTAATTGGCTTTTCTTTTCTGGTTCATAAGCCAAGTAGGAAGTAGAACGGAAGTATTCAGCTAAATCAACAAACAGTTTCTCCAACCTCCGACCAGAGAATATTTTGCATATGTTTAAGAGATGTTCAACCAAAAACATTTGCAAATTTAGCTCAAGTGTCCTGAATCTGGACAGGTCAGAGAGTTCATCCACAAATTGCAGGAAAGGGCTAACATGATTTGCATGAACTAAAGAAAAATTCAAACATTCTTCCCGAAGTGATGTGAAACAATATCTCTTGTGTGCCTCTGCAGATAATTGTGGATCATACCTCATGCAGCGTCTAATGATTACTCCCCAATCCAAAGGAGGCAATCTAGGAGCCTTGGAAAGCCATCTTAAGACAGCTGCAACAGTACTTGCATCCATCACCTCCCTGGCCTACAAGATAGTCAAACAAGAAAATATTACATATCTTAATTTTCTTTTCTGAAGCATATATAATTTACTGGCTACTAACAAGGACAACATAATCATTTTCGAGCATAATCATATAAAAGTGAAAATTATCACCATATGCTAAAATATGTCTCACGTAATAATATTGTGGACGTTTCTATAAGCATGGAATTTCTGCCTGATGCTACTTGAGAGTGGTTTTGGAACAAGTATAAATTCAAAAGATCACTTTAATCTTAAAACAAAATACTTCAATGATAAAAGCATGGCATCAACAACAGAAAGAGTTTTAGTTACCTACACTAAATTTCACCAACAAAATCTGGTAATGAAGCCCTAGTGCCATATATGACATGCACGTATATAAACTTTAGTTAGCATTATTCTCTATGTCATGTGCATGATAAACTTAAGTTGGCATGACGTCCTATGACAATGTTAATGTGACCTTATCTTTTGCATAGGCCTTTCAAATTCCATATAGTACATGCTAGATGTGAGTTTCTTATTTACAATATCTTAACAAAAAAAAAACAACCACAATATGAAGTTCAAAAATTAACTAAAGAAATAGATTTAACAAATGAACCTTGTTTTTGTTGACATCACTTAGCCACAAGCAGAGTTTCCAAACTAAGCTTTCTTCATCAAAAGTTTGAGCTGATGAGTTTGAACTCAAGGAACTACTTTGTGAACTAATCATATCTTGAAATTCACTTGACCACCATCGGCATCTAAGAAATGAAAGTGCCCATGCAGCATAATTTTTTATTTGCTGATCTTTTGAGTCCTTGGCAATCAAAAACATTTCTTGAACCATTGAGGTTGAGAGTGTTTCACAAGCTGGACTATAAAGAATCGGACCACTGACAAATGATGATTCCTGTTGACAAAACAAGGTCAATCAAGAAACAAAATAACTCACACTAATAAATGAGCTTGAAGAGCTAAACCTGCTCGTCATTGAGCTGAAAGTTCGTTGCTTGAGGATACATTTGAATGAGATCACCAGCACCCGCACCAAATGCATTAACAACTCCAAGCATTCCAGCAAAACAGACAGGAGGTGGAAATGAGGAAGTGTAAGTGGTTCTTAGAACTTCCATAAGATGCTTTACATTGTCAAATTTCACCACGTGCATCCCCAAATTCATTATGCAGGAGAGAAATGATCCAGCACCGATACAAGAAGCCACCAGCAAATTCTGATAACCGCTACTAGATTTCTTTAGACTTAAAAGTTCAGAAATCAGTGAATAATAGCTATCAAATAGAAAATCAAAGTCAATGTTCACTAATTCATTTCTTTGGCAAAAAGCTGCAACAGTTGGAAGAGCAAGACATGATCCCATACATAATGGTATCTCGGACAATTCATTGGACATTAATGAGCCAGGTCCATGGAAATCGTATGAGATCCACGAAACTAACAGATCCTTTATCTTAAGAATGGCATCATAAGCTCCAAAGCGATATAGTGCAATAACAGAGTTTCCCAAGCCAAGTACAAGACCTGCAGCACCCCATCTGTCTTCTTCCAAGTCATACAAATTTCCAAGGGACAAGTTTGAACTCATTGACTGTTGACTCGGTGAAAAGCTAACATTAAGATTTTTCAAAGAATCAGTTGCAGCAGGGCAAAGCTTGCATATCATCAGAGATAAGGTACTAACAATATCCTGAAGCAATGAGATTTCAGTAATCCTGGTGTTTTGTCCTTCCAAACCAGAACCATTACCAATTTCAGTTGTGTTCAGAAGATTTTGACAAGCAAAACCCAATGCCATACCACAGGCTCCCTTAACAAGATGGCTTTTGCTCTCACAAAGTACCTATTAACAAGAACAAATAAAAAGAAGAAAAAATCAATCTATTCTTCAAATTTTATAATGATTGACAGCAAAGTTTCAGAACAAATAAAACTAGGCAGATCAATGGAAAATTTTAATCACTTGCTTGAATTATTGCAAACAGTTTAACATGTAGTAGTGAGCAATACAGTAAATTAATGGGTTCTCAATAAACTGCAGAACATATAGCAAATATGGTCACATCAATAACAATGAAGCATACTGTTAGGTACAAACCATCAGTTTTTGTCCGGTTTGGAATCATCTTGGGCTTATCACCCAGTGTGGTTGTCTGACATAATGTCCAGTTCTAGGAAAGCCTAATTTACTAGTTAAAGCAGGGGCACAACCCCTCCACGGCTCCTTAAATAGATCACTGCTGCCTCCACCTCTAGTATACCTTCTCTCTTTTGACTCCACCTTCTCACTGCTTCTCACTTCTGCTTCTCCACTTTCTCCTCCACCACTACTCCTCATACTCCTTTGCCTTCTTCCCTCCAACAATAGTCTTCTTGCTCCTTCGTCCTCTTCTCCTGCTCCGCCTCCCCAATTCTTTTCCACTCTCCCCTGGTCCAGGCAATATAAACATGTATGAGTGTCGATATGTCAGGGTTGAAGTCTGTACCAAAAACATCAGGTCCAGACATCGACAAGTATCAGCATCCGACAAGACGTTAAAATTTAAACCTTCTTTCTAATTCTATCTAATTTATCTCTTAAAATTTGTCACTGCATGGAATGACACCAAACCATTACCGCTCAAAATGGGTGGTACGTAATGGTCTGGGTGTGAAGCAGTCAAACTGTTACACGGACTGCCCAAATTTCAGGCAGTCTAGACCAACCCATGAAAAAAAAAAGGGAAAAAAACTTTATGTTTTCCCCTTGGACTCACGAGTGTAAGCCCTCTTATCCATGCATGGGGAGAGTGGAATCCTCGCTGCTGTCCAATGCCGCATGCAACCCTACTGTTGTGTTTCACTGCCACTTGGTACATCCTGGTCTGACCAGAGACCAGGCCAGGTACAGGAAATGGCATTCCTTGGTTTAGAGTATAAGAACAGTTCTATTAAAACACCATTTCAAGATTTATAAAACATTTTTTGCAACACAATAGCCAAAAAATTGCTCCAAAGTCTTTGTATCTATACATTCTAGACTATAGAATTCCTGCAAATAGTAATAAGATGTGGAGTAAAGTCGAAACTAAAAAGTTACTGTTTTGCCTTTCTCCTGAACCCAGGTTCCACAGTATCAGAATATAGATTTGTTGTACATTGTCATGATGAAGAGTAGCATTGGAATGTACCTTGAGAAGTCCATTCACAACTTCAAATCTTCGCTTCCAATCGGTTGCATCAAAGCAAGTAGATACAAGACCAAGAGAAATTGCAGCAGACCACTGTCGTTGTTCATGTTCATATTCAAGCAACCATTTCAAAAGAAATTCTGATGCAGCAGAGATTACCATATGGGCTGATGAAGGCAAGACCTGATTTGAAAAAAAAATAAAATCAAAGAAATAGATGGGAAGCTGCAATCCAGAATCACATAACAAGTTACTTTGTCAATTCACAACAACTTGAAGAGAGATTCTGTTTGGCCCTATAAACAAAAAATGATATGGTATTGAATGATTGTCATAAGACTACATAACTTAAGATTTTGGACATTTGTCATTTAGTGTCACAAGCAGAAGTATTTGGCACATACATGGACCAATGATTACTTAGCACTCCTACTTTCGAATCCTACAAGTAACCCTCCCAAATGTGGTACCACTTATGGTGGATGATTCGCTTGTTGTGGACCCAAAGCTTTCCTAACGCACACTGCATTAACTACATATCTCTGCTTTGCAGTATGCCTAATAAATATCATCAGAACATATAGATCTCTAATAAATATACCGGTTCCAAAATTTTAACTAACATGCTGTTATAATCAATGTAGATAATCTTATCAAACATGCTGTGCACATGCGAGCTTGGATTGTCAGGTTATAGGTTAGAGGTCGTAATCTTATCAAACTGAAACTGGGGGCTCCAAACTGGGGCCAACTTCCTTGAACAAGATCTAACAGCATTTAAGACCCAGAACTTAAATTGAACAATGGTGACGATGTGGCCAACCAAACAAGCCTTGGGGTGCTAGATCCTTACAAAGCCGATAACGAGTCTGAGTTCAAGTGTTGCATCATAATGATTGATTGCACATCCTATCAACATGCAAATGATCAAAAGAAACATGCCAATGATCAAAAGAAATACGCCAATGATAGAAACCGACCTCCTTGAACAAGATCAGACTTCAGATAATGAGTGTGGCTGACAACACAAACCTTGGGTGCTGACACCCTCACAAAGCCGATAATGAGTCTAAGCTCATGAGTAGCATCTAACAATTGCATAGCACATGCTATCAGCACAAATAAGACAATGTCATGCCAATAACAGAAGAATGGATAAGGCAAACAATGACTTGTGGGCCCAAGAAACTCGATTGATCAGCTAGCAATAATATACATCAACTAATCAAGGTAACAGAGGCTATGTAAAGAGCCTTCTCTTGTTAGCCTCTAGGGTGAGTTGGTGGACAATAAATTTCATGGGGAACTGCTTTACCTAGTACAATTTTTTTGCAATGTTTATTTTATAGGAAAACTGAAAAAATTTAAAATTTATTTTTGATGTTTCCGGAACGATAAGCTTTTAATTTTCTGGAACTAATATGAATTAGATGAAATTTTATTTCAAATTTGTGGAACTAAGTTCTATTGGGACATAAAAGGAAAAGTCTCTAAAGTTTTACCCAGCATTTCAAAGAGGTTCCCATTTCCTTTCTCTCCAACTCATAATATCCTCTATATGCTTTTCATAGAAGAGGCTATTAAATTAAAAATCATTACCTTACAACCCTCCACCTTTGAATGTGGTAGTCAAATGATTAATATTAGTGGTTCGAGAAACGATAGAAAAAGACCTAAAAAGGCTTTAATAGAAACTAAAAATAAAGACTTAAGTACTCCGAACTTAACCAACAATATGGCTTTTTACATATCTCAGTGGCAACAAAAGATCCATGTAGCCGATCCCAAATAGTTGGGAATCACGGCTTTGTTGTTGTTGTTGAATCTTGCAAACCTACAGACCCTTAGCTAAAATGGAAAATAACTCTTAATTTCAATATGGTAGTTTTTGAACATAGCTTCACTAAGATAAGAACTCTGAGTAGTAAGATAAAGGTAATTCCAATGAGATCAAGATAACAAATATTTGTTTGAAATGGTTTAAATAATATTCAGGAATTCGAAGTGCATCAATAAGAAAAGGTGTATAATACTAGTTAAAAGTTTCAGTGAAGGATAAAGAAGGCCAAGGAAGTCTTTCTTAGAGATAAAAAAGCACATGATGGCTTTTGGATTCAAGGATTTCAATCTCATGGTATACCACAAGGTTCAAGTGGCACACATTGGTCCAACCATGCCCTAGATTGCAGAATGCCCCGTACCAACAATGTGCTAAGTACCAAGGATTTAAATTTGAATCGGGTGACGGTGGTACATACAGGTCCGCCAATGGACCGGTAAACGGATCGCTCGCCACCGGGCGACACGTTGCCCCGTATCAGACGATATGGGGCTGTATCGAGCGGTAAATTTCGATCATTACCATCCGGTACAAGTCGGTAATAGTCGATTTCGATCGTTATTCGTTAGCGACCTGTAATAGTGTTCCAATGATCAATTTGACCGTTGAAGCCCTTTCTCACTGGTCATTAAACTCATCCTCCCCCATATTTCACTTCATTTCACTCTCGCACTCTCTCAGCGATTAGTAACGAAAGTAAAAACTCTGACATTCACCAATACATGCCTCAGGAGCTGTCTCAGACACGTGATTTATGACGATCAACCTATGATTATTACCACATTGATGCACTAATGGCATACGATGTATCAATACACTATATTGTGGGATCCATTTAAGGATTGAGTCCAACAAACATATCATATTGATATACAGATACATAAGATCAAGGACCCCGATCCACCACTCATGGAAGCTCGTCGTTCGTTTTGGTGGCAAAATTAACAATCAAGTATATCTACATATGTGATTATTTAATTCATTTAGATCTTAAAGTTTCTGTTGCAACAAAATAATATAACATTCAAATAATTTTTTCTATAGATAATTCAATATTAACAGAAGGATGATCCGTAATGGATCGAAATTATGAACCTTGCACAAGGCTATTTCTCAAAGCCCCAAAAAGATATGTGACACCATTCTTATCTAATTTACATTATTTTTGCTAAACCTTATACTAAATATATGTTTATTTTTAGCTTAAAAACCCTATCCTAACTTTTTTTTATTTTTCGATATTTTCGGAGGATTTTATGCCCTATATCAAGCGTACCGAGCTTGTACCGCTCAGTACGCCATACCGTACCATACTGAGCAAAGCTCGGTACATCAGTACGATACAAAATTCCAATCCTTGCTAAGTACACCACTCAACATGTTACAATTTATCAACTTTCAGCGTATAAAAGATCAGAATAGGATAAGCTTCAATCAAACTAAATCATCATGCAGTTCAAGAATTAATCCCAAGTGCTTTCATTCAAACCTTCCAACCATTAAAATATTTGTTGCCGCCACAAGACCAAAGTTTACCCTCCATCCATCCAAAAGAAAATATTTTTCCTTCAGGATAAAGCCTTTGCTATCCTGCACAGGTATGGATCATTGCAGTTCACTTATCACATTACATGCTTCAGTGGTCCTACCTTGATGTCTGGTTACCAGCTATATGTACCCTCTTTTGGAAATAACAGCTTTTTGATCACTTATCACATTACATGCTTCACTTATCATGTACCTATGCATAATTCACCATGAAAGCACCACAAACAATCCAACCAAGAGAAGGAAATTAAATCCAAAGAAGTGTTTTGGGGTTTCGAAATCTATTGTACTTAAAGTGTAGGCTTCCATCCAAAACTGTCATTCTCATCAACAAAAGCAAGCTAAAGCAAGGGTTTGAACCATAGAACAACCATTTTGATTAGAGGGGGGGGGTATTGTTGTGTACATTGACCATTCCTAAACCTTATATTGACTAGAAGCTTCTGCTTTGGGCTACCTTTACTCAAAGGTTAATAGTGATTTTATACTATTAAACACTAGAACAGATCCACAGCAAGGTTATTTACGTCACTCACCAGTAAAAATGTGCAGAAATCATTATTGATATGTATCAAAAACTTATTTTGAATATGCATCAAAAACTTATTAGTAGGAGAAGACTAGATAAACACAATGCTAAGAACAATATCGAAGACGTAGTTAAGAATTGACACAGATGCCCACAATTCTTTTATCTAGCATCATGTAACATTTAATGAGATGAAGAGATCTGATGTCAGAAAGTAAACATGGGTTATTTGAAATGTCCGAGATGTCAAGAATTTTGTGATTCATAAAGTCATTCATGCTTTGTGGATTGGAATAATTAGGAAATTAAGAAATACACAAAATATGTAGCCAAGATGAAAATGTCGAAATGGATGTGCAAAGTTATTATAAAAGAAAAACAAGAAAAAATTTGCGAGCAATTAAATAAAAACTCAAGAGAATAAAATGAAAAACCAATTTATGTTGGTATGGATACGACTAAAGACAACTATGGATATCCTAGTCATCCAATGTGAGTCAACTAAGAATTTAGGATTAATGGCGCAAGAAGAGATAGATGGAAACCTAAGAAAACTTAATTAAAACAAAAAAGAAGAGATTTGACTGAGATTTTCACCATGCATAGGGCACCAATAGATGGAAACAAAATATTTACATATTTTTGTATCTAATATCAAATTAGACTGAGATTCTCACCATGCACAGGGCACCAATGGCAAAGGCAATGTTTGCAGAAATCTGTGGAATAGAGTCTGCCCCAACTCTGCAAAGAGTCTACAAAACAACAAATAAGATAATTAGTACAATTAGAATGAATATTTTTTCAAGACAATTAGAATAAATATAATCTGGTAATTTTAAAGTAAAACCAACTGGAAGTAGATAAATCATGTCAACCATCTCTCCTTCTCAAGTAGAGTAAGCTAATGCACCTAAAATTACGCCAACTAGAAAGCAAATAAAAGTACATGTCAATGAAGAGAAATAAATTATGCATATGGCATTAGTCTTCAAATAGCCATATCTGTTTGCTCAAAACCAACAATCAAACTCAGTCCTACCAAAATAAGAGTACTCTGTCTATCATAAACCATAGCCAATATGCAATGTATAATCAAACAAAAGTATTGAAATTAACCTACAATGTACTATGATAATTTCTTTCCTGGGTGCCGCGCTAGCATTTGTTGTACATATCTCTGCATAGCTGTCTTTTCACTCATATGGATAGCAATAAAGCTTATTTGCTTAGAAAATACACAGTGATAAGCTTCAATGCTCAGACCCAACAAACTAGTTCAAAAGAAATCTAGAACATGCTAAGAATTTCTGATAATTGCCTTTTTGGAATATGAGGGTTGGTTCACGTACAAATATATAACTATTTGCCTTTTCTCTCATTTGAATAACAGCATATTTATATTCTTTCCACATATGTGTGTGTGTTTGTGTATACATATGCGTGTGTGAGTGTGTGTATATATATAGTTCCAGATTCTCATCCAACTCATTCAAAACAAAATTTGAACAGTGGAATTGCCCTCGCCAAGCACAAGGCTGAGAAAAGATTAATGTACCTAACGCCCAATGCTTCAGACCTTAAACTGAAAGGCCCATCTGATAACTACTCTGTAATGTAAATATGCATTTATGAATAATCCTACAACTGCTATAAGACTTGGGATGATCATGTAATTCTAGCATATAAAGTCTACATTGCATAGAGCACATTTAACAACAATAATAAGATTGGGGCAAGAGGTTCTGGCCTTTGTTAACCCCAAGCAAACAAGCACACGATACCATAGCCTGTTACAAATGTATGCTTACAACTATTACAATTATGCATTATCAGATCGTTTGGAAGACTGCTTCAGGTTTTTCCTTGTGGTTCCCTCACATTTGTATAAGTAACCTCGGTGATGAAGTCTAAATTCTGACCTCCAATATCACTAATATAAATAAAAAGCTAATATACATTACTAGCTATGTATGTCCTAACTAGCCTTGCTACAAGCACCAAATTTATTCCATTATGTAATGCCCAATGTGAGTACTATATGGAGAAGATCGTAAAAGTACAAAAATAAAATAGAATATTAACAAAAATGTTGATTAGACATTGACCTTTAAAATATCATTGGCAACCTTGGAGTTTTTGTCAAATGCAGAAGATGATTTAGCATCAACAAGCAGAACCACTGCTCTCAGCCAACGATGCATGAAATGCTTCCATGATTGCAGTACAAGAAATCCCATAAAAATGTTTCTTGATATATGAAGTGATTCAGCGATTTCCAGCAGAGCTCTCTCATATTCAGAATGTAGTTTACCTGAATCCTGTAGCGAGTCGATACAAAAGATGATAATTCAAACATAATTCTTTAGCAGCCATGGAATCAAAGCATAAGCAACTAATTTCAATTATTAATATCTTGCCTTTGTTGTTGCTTGAGAATTTAAATCCTTGGGAGTATAAACAAAGCATAATAAAGCTGCACCTGGTAACTCTCCAAGTTGCTTTCCTGCATAGAAGAACCGAGAACCTAGCCATTACTTGAATGTATGTACACGACTACACGATGCATCCTAAATTTTCAAAAAAAAAGAAAAAGAACAAATAAACCAATGACAAAGGTCATAAGTTCATACTATTTGGATAATTTTTATCAAGGCAAAGGATAGGCAAGCCCATCTAAACTCATTTCACTTATTTTTTATACGAAAGAAGGAAAGGAAGAAGTCGGAACAAGAAGTCACAAAAGCATCACTTAATCCGGCACAAATATCCTCTAAGTGAAGACCATACTGTCACGCCAAGCGCCCCAGAGAGGGTAGGCAGGGTGAATTCTCAAGGATGTCACGGTGATCACCCCGGAGGGTGTATCACGCCGTGCACCCCAGGAGGGGGTGCGCCCCAGTGGGGGTAGGCAGTCGTCCACCCCAAGAGGGGGTGCGCCCCAAGAGGAGGTAGGCAAGGTGCATTTAGTCCCACATTGGTAAGGAAATGGGAGGTCTTGAGCCTTATAAGCGTTTGGCGCTACACACCCGGCAAGCTGGTTTGGTGGGGTGACATTAAGGCCCACCTTGAGTCTAGTGATGCCAAGGCGGCACCAGATGGTAGGATCGGGCACACGGTGCTGTGTACTCCCTGGATGGTCCCTTGGGGAATGGCCGACCGAGGTAGCCCGAATCTCCCTCTGAGTGTGCGAGGCCGGGCCACTAACGTCCGCCTCAAGTGTGTGGTTCCGCTGCGCACTCTGCTAAGCCGGTTTTGTTGGGAGAGGATAATGGTCACGTGACAAGTGGTATCAGAGCAACCCCTGGTCTTCACCAATCACCCCAGAGGAGGTGTCCACGCCGAGCGCCCCAGAGGGGGTAGGCAGGGTGGCCAGTCCATGACGCGGACGTCACGAGATTGGGTGGGTGAATTCTCAAAGATGTCACGGTGATCACCTCGGAGCGTGTATCACGCCGTGCATCCCATGAGGGGGTGCGCCCTAGGCAAGATGCATTTAATCCCACATTAGTAAGGAAAGGGGAGATCTTGAGCCTTATAAGCGTTGACGCTGCACACCCGGCAAGCAGGTTTTGTTGGGAAAGGGTAATAGCCACGTGACAATACGGTGCCTACTGCTGGGGAAATTTGTTTCATTTTTAGCATTCGCACTTAGCACTGGGAATGTACCGTTCAGCCCAAGGACCAGTATCAGCATTGGACCAAACTTTTTATCCCTTGATTAATATGCCTTGCTTAAGAGCTGTAATCTTTTATTGTATTTTTCTTTTTTTGTAGCTTTCTTTTTTCTTCTTGTGACTAATGAATAAAAAACACTGTGTGAAAAGGTGTGAGACTTCCATCTCTAGGAGAGACTCACAAGGCTAGAGTGTATCAGGTACTTGTTCCCCAATAGTCTGATTCCATAATCTGTGCATGAGGTACATCTGATGTGAAGCCAGACCCCATTTGTGATGTCTAGTAACCACAGCAAGTTCAAATATTATTTTCTCTGTAATCTTTCTATCTTCCATAATCAAAATCTAAAAAAATAATGACTTATTCTCTTCATTCTCTTGTATATCTTGAAGAGCCTTTATAACAATGTCACAACAAAAGGTAGCACAATGAAACTAGAGTAATCAGAAAGCACTTTGAGGCATGATTTGAAAATCCTTGCATTTTTCTTCATTAGTTTCCTCTATGGTAAATAAATTCATGAAATAAGAATGATCTGTAACCGGTACATTTGGAGAATTATTTCTCCTAAAGAGTTTCAAAGTTCAGACATATTACTTAACCAGGCATCATTGAATAATTATAATCCTCCACATGAAAAGCATGAGACAGCAAATTGATGCCTCTACAGTTTGTTATAGAAGAATAGTTTTCTATAGGACTGTATGAAAAACATAAGACAGAATATTGTTGCCTTTATCAGTTTCTTATTTAAGAATAAATTACTCCAAAAAACCCCTGACACAGACCACTTACGAATAATTTTAAAAAAGAAAAAGAGGGAGAGAAGGCAAGGATGAGGTTGCTTTTCATTAAGAACATGACCTGCGACATTATGTTCCTATAGCTCCTGAACTACCCAAGACTCAATTTCTCACTTAATATATTGGTACTAGACCTGACCCCAGTTATGGTTCCTAAATTGTGGGAACTGGAACCGAACCGTATAGGACTGGTTCTGGTTCTGGTTCCGGTTCTTACAGTTCTGGTTCCAGTTCGAACCATCGATTTTTTTATTTTTAATTAACAATAATTTAAAATAGGAAAAATCGTATATATTTTTTTAATCGGGAACCAATTCAAATTGGAATCGGAACCACCAGTCCTGGTTTCCAAAAACTAGGAACCATAATCAAACCGCCTAGGTCTGTTCCGGTTCGGTTTGGAACCAACAAATTGTCGGGCTGATTCGATTCTGGTTCAATTCCCTTTCGAACTGAACCATGGTCAAGGCTAATTGTTACAATTATTATCTGTTGCATCTAAATGATTGGAACTCAAGTTAAAAGAAAAGCCCACACCAAAATGGAAATTGAAATTGAATTGGTAGCTTTGAGAAAGTTGTAAATTAATAGAGCAAAGCAAATGATAAAATGATTGTGATTCTAACATAATCAATGGACTTTTCATACCTACAGTGAAAATTGCTTGAGGAAAGACATCCAATAGCTTTTCGACTTTGTGCACCACAACTCTTTTCTGTCTAAGCATCCTACGCCGAGTTCTGAGGCAATAAATGCAGAAATGACACATCAATAGTTTCTCCAAGCATGTGGAAAAAATTATCATGACTAAGAAAATGGCATTAACATGTAATAAAATTTCTAACATGTGTTCAAATTTCAAAATCTTGACTTCAAGTTTCTCCATCGCATTGAGTAATTCCATATTATCTTCAGAAACAAGACACTCCAAATTTCTTCTCTTAAATTCAGGAATGGCTTCCTGAATATTCGCAACCTGAAAAGTGTTTTAATGTGAATCAAAGTGAGATCATCTGAGCTCCAATCTCAATACTCCAACAATATACCATAAAAAAAAAACATTAAGCATAAGACAGTAATTTAGATATATATTAAAAGGGTCCATAAACTAGTGCTCACATAAATCTTACCTCGTAATGGGACAATGACTCAAATGCACGTATCCGTGCTTTTACCCAAAGTTCACAGTTAGCAAACCTAGATGTTCCAATTTCCCACAATATCTTGATAATATTTCTGGAAGTTTCAGAATAAACTTCCACATCCAATGCTCCCCACCTTAATAAGATGCACAAGCTGCAAGACGATATCAACAAAAGAAATCACACTAGTACAGTGCAAACTAAAAGAAAATTTTCACAGCAGAGGATGTGAATATTCCTAAGCTAAAAAACAAATTGTGGAATAGAGGTTGACAAGTTATATGGCCAATTATAGAAGAAAATCTGAGACAATTATTATGCATTGTACATATGAAGCAACAATAATATGTCTTGTACATGTAAAGTGACAATAATACTCAGGTTCAGGATCGAAATCCTTGCATTTATGTGCCTTAATAAAAAAGGACTACAAGAATTATTATCAACAACATCAAATAAGCACAGTATGCAACTTCAAAGTGTTGTAGTAGCAGTAAGATATTGAATTTATGATCACACCAAATAGAACCTTGAGCAAAATACTAGCACTGTTAATCAAGGTTTGACGTACCAGTCCAAGCCAATGTGTCGGCCGACCGATGGCATGGCACGTGCTGCTCCATACCAGTGTACCGACACATGAAATGTCGGTGCGCACCGATGTTTCGACAAGGAAGAAAAAGATGTTGAAGAGGAAGGTCCAATGGAGGATCAGAGGAGGAAGAAGGAGAAAGGAAGAAGAAGAAGAAGAAAGAATAGGAAAAGAAGTGCAGCAATACCTAGGAAGCAACGACAGCATCAAAGGGAAGCAGCAACATCACAGCGAAAAAGAGGCAGTGTTGCTACAGCATCACAACAACGAAGCGGCAAAGAGGAAGCGCCACTGCAGCATCGTAAAGACGAAGAGGTAGTATCACTACAGCGGCGAAGAGGTAGCGCCACTGCAGTGGAGAAGAGACAGCACCGCTGCAGCATCGCAACCAGTGATTAAAAAAGGCGCTCGCCCGAGGTGAGGCGAGGCCCAAGCGGCTCGCTTGACTTCCAGGCGGCGCGCTTCAAAGAGGCGCCGCCTGAGCGCTCGCCCGAGCCCAGGCGTCGAGCGCTTCGGGCGAGCGCCCGGGTTAAACCGAGCAACTGAACCAGAATTTTAGTTATGGTTCGGTCTCCGATGATTTAGTTGGTTCGATTGAACCAACTAAATCAACGATAACAACCTCTTTCCCCAACCCTAACCCCGCGATTGGCCTCTGCTACCGCTGCGTTGCCGTTGCCGCCCTGTCACGGACTTAGCTGGTTTTGCCTAAGCCGTGCGGCACCAATGCGTATCACCGCAAAGGTCAGCCTACCCGAAATCTCCTGCAATCCCTTAGGACCTGCAAAAGAGAAGATGGGACAGAGAAAGCGCTTCACACGGGATCCACAAGCCACTCTTTTAGTAAACACTTTATAGCCAATGCACATTCCAACAATGGATATCACAAGCTCAGAACAGTTGCACAACAAAGGTATAGATTTGGTCCACTACAGGACGGAATTCATTACAAGTATTCCCTCGACGCGTACTTTATGTACAAGCCTACAATGGTCACAACTCACTCAAATAGGGCATTTTGCCTTTGGCAAGCCCTTTACAAGCTTTACAAGTGACAACCAACCAAAAGGGACACGGACAAGCACAAGCATTACACCGAACAAGCCGTTTACAATTTTGTCCGTGACATTCTCCCCCACTTAATCCTTCGACGTCCTCTTCAAGCCTTTCTTCGACGCCGCAACTTCTTTTCTTTGTTGGATCTTCGATCTTCTCGCTCCTCGCGCGATGCGCCCTTGGCTCCCATTTGTTCTCCGCTTGTTGTTGAGTCGTCGAACTTTAATCCGCCGTCTTTGCTTCAACTCGCCAATGACTCGACTTTGGTGTGGGGTTGGCAAAGTTGTCTTGATCCTTGTTGGTTCTTGCGGATACCTCGATGAAGGAAAAAGACCATCTTTGATATGCGCCGATCTTCAAATTCTTCTTGTCTCTTGAATCGGATAGATGCTTGTTGGAGCTTTAACGAGCATCGCCTCAACCTTTAAAGTTTACAAGTCCTTCCTTCGCAAAATTTGCCCATCGAATCTTCTTCCACTTAGTTGTCTTGAAGGGTCTTCGCATCTGTGCGAGCTCCTCTGTTGGATAACTAAGAGAGCTGGGGTCTGGAGTTCCGCCATTCTCTTGGGAGTTGAGAAGGCAAAGGTTACTTGACTTCGCCGCCTCCTCGAGGTTGTACTTCGTGCATCAAGTCGTTCTTGGAATTCGCCGCTTTCTCTCACACTTCCGCCGAAGCACTTAAAGTGTTTGCAATCCTTGCGGCCGAGTCGCCATCGTGATTCACCTTCTCATTGCCATTGAACTTCGAATGCAAGAAGTTATCACTCCAACTTGGAGTAAGTCTCCGATAGATTTGGTCGCCTTTGGGATTGTACGCCTTCTCCATCATTTCTTTCGCCGACTCCTCCGAGTAGTAAAGGTACAAAGACACTGCATCTTGTCTGCCCGATCCTTGGCCATGCACTCTTGCATCGACCAAGTCCTTCACTCACGGCTATCTTGATAGAAAGTCTGCATGACATTGGTCTTACGAGTTCTCGGCCTTCGCCCTTCACCTTGTCTTGGTACATGGAGTTTGCCAAAGCATTCTCCTCCTCCACGGCCCCATATCACGACCAAGTGCTCTCCTCTAAGAGAGCAAGGGATTGATGACTCCCGGAAGTCCGCCGCCGGTACCATGGCACTGCGACGCCAATGGCACTACTATCCGTTGTCTCGCATCTGCATCCCTTCTTCGTGATCGGTAGATCTCGCCTCTGCGACATTGGGACACTCCTCGAGTTCACCTTCAATCTAACCGATGGCGATATTGGGTAGGCCGAGTCCCATTGGACTCGTCATTGCTTCCACGCCCTATTCCGACCCCCGCTTCAACACCTCTGTGTTCTCTCGAGCGCCCGCTGTCGATGGAAATACTGATCGCAACTCCCATGTGTGGCCACCGCCACTCATGTTGTAGGACTTGCACCATTTCTGCTCTCCTTAGCTTCATTGGTCGCAATGTTCGCTTACTCGGCCTTGTCCTCCGACTTGCGGGCTCCTTAAGCGAAGTGAGCTCAAGTAGTTCCACTCTTCAGCGACTCGATCATACCTCTGTATGATCCAGTCCCAAATGGGACTCCCTGGTACTTGCATCCGAACTTCTTCCTCGACAGGGCACACGGCCCATAAGTGATGTCCAAGGCTTCCATTCAATGCAACATTCGGTGCACGCGGACGGAAGACCCGCCTCTGCGGTACCATGGCATTCAACTGCTTGAATCCATAGCTCTTCTTACCGTCGTGTTGTTCACCAACTTGGAGCTCCTTGTCGCGCTCCCGGTCATATCTCAGATGACCATGTCCCTCACGGGACATCTTTGTGTGTGTCGTCTTGCCACGAACCATTCCACCCCGATCCCGCATCATGTCGCCTCCTGGTGACATCTCCTTGCATTCGATCCCTGTGGTATGAACTCGAATCTGCAATATCTCCATGTGTGGACTCCGCCAACACATCGCAGGCCTTCGCCAACTTCGATTCTGCATTCTGTTCGCTTCTTTGGCAATCGACCTTCGTCCACCCACTCTCGGGTCACACTCGACGAAGGCTAGCTCTAGAGCGATCCATCGCCTAGCGCTCCTTTGAAGTCTCCTCGACTTTGAAATAGGTGCACCATTATGCGGATCTCGGGACTCGCCCCTACCAAAGACAATCTCATTGCGCACCGCTTTCCTCGTAGCAACTTGAATAGCAACATCATGGCATATTCTTGAGAGTAGCCGTCTGCATCCTCTTGCCCCGTGTCAAGGCCTTTTGACACTAACTTTGCCTCAAAGAAATCTGCGTCGCCTTAGAATCTCCACCAAATGCTTCATCGAGATAAGGTGCATGTGCCTCAAAGCTCCTTTGTCTTTGGCACCATGCAAGATGAGTCGGCTCCATCTCGAATATGAAACCCATGGAACGACATGATCCGATTCTCGCCTCTGCAAGAGTCCATGTCCTTGACCTCTGCTAAGAAAAGCACCAAGCCTCGCTCTCTGTTCCATCTTCAAAGCCAACTCCTTCACGCGATTTGGGTACTTCACCAAGTTTTCCCCAAGTTGCTCTGCTTCTCGATTAGCATTGGCTTAATGGTGGCCCTCACGCCCACCATTCCACGGTCGACCCTCTGTTGAGTCCGATCTCACCGTCGGCTCTTAGTGTGCCTTCACTTTGTGTTGCCCTGGTTGCTCCCCACTTGATCTCGCTATGTGTCCACCAACGCATTGCCACTTGCGAGATCACGCGATGACTCCTCACCGCTCACTCGATCCATCGAGCTCGTCTTGAGGTACTCCTCAGCGATTCATTGCACCGATTCACATTCGGAGAGCGGGACTTATCCTCCGGATATCTCGCCCGTTGGAGCAACATCTCTCTTCGCATCCTTCCCTTAGGAAGTTTTGAAGACCACCATCCCCTTGGACTACTCCGCCTTTCTTTGAACAAATCGTGCCCACTGCCGCAAATGCACTTTGCTAGATTGTGACACCTCACCAATCACGACAACCTTTGCACCGCACTCTCGGGTCTAGCAACATCTTGAACTCATTGCACACTTCGACCATACGAAAGTATCCTGCCGCAAATGCCGAAGAAAAGTTTCAATGCTCCAACGCTACCGACCTTCGGCGCTTGGGATGGCCACGACGATCCATTGTCCGCGACGCAAGACCTTGCATGAGTATCGAATTCCTTGAGTTTGCAACTTTCCTCACCTCTGTGAGCTTTGCACAACTCTTTCGATCATCGAGCAACCCACTTTGCAACTTGCACGGTCTCATCCTTGGCCAAGCACCCGCTTGCCTCGAGCACCGTCAAGTTTGGGTGTCAATGTCGAGCCACCGCTCGAACTCACCATCCCCACCTTTGTGCGCTCCGCAATTCTTCTTAGCTTGTTGTCCTCGTGGTGCCTGACAAGGTCCCCCACGTTTGCATGCTAAGTGTTTCTAAGTGAGCTTGTCCCTCTCTGATACCAACTAATCAACTTCTCTTTTTACAGGTCCTACGGGACCTGCACGAGGTCAGCAGCTCGGTGACCGACCATGACGCGTATGTCGCAAGGCGCCTCAAGACTTAGGCAATCCAAGCTAAGTCCGACCGAAGTGGGCGCAAAGGCGATTCTTGACTTAGGCAACTTCAGCTAAGTCGGTGGCTTGCCGCAAGGGTGCCTCACCACTTAGGCAATTCTTGCTAAGTGCGTGATAGCCCGTTGCTCCCGCTCGCCGCCGCCGCTCGCCTCGCTTCGCTCGCTCGCGTCGCTCATTGCACCCACTCCACCGCCGCCGCCGCTCGCCGCACCAGCTCGCCTACCGCCGCCGCGACGCCACACCCACTCCACTCGGTATGCTCGCCGGTTGTCGATAGGCTCAGTCTTCTTTCTTTCCTTCGCTTGAGCCTTGACGATATCTGTTAACAAGTGTTAACGATATCAAAGATATCTGTTAACAGAATTTTTTATTTATTAAATTAATAAATATTTTTACCTTAGATTTTTCTTAATTTAATAATATATTTTAATTTAAATAATTATATTTTTTTAATTATATTTATATATTTTTATATTTTAGCGTCTCGCTTCGCTCGAGCTAGCACCTCAGGCGATTTTAGACCTTGGCGCCTAGCGCTTTTTAAATCACTGATCGCAACGACGAAGCGACAAAGAAGTAGCGTCGTTGCAGCAGCGAAGAGGTAGCACCGCTGTAGCATCGCAACGGCATAGAGGTAGCGCCGCAGCTACATATGCATGAAGAGACCTAATGTACTTTTTTTAACGCCAAAATGGACTGAGGCCCATTGCTTTTTGTTTTTTTTTATTTTAATTCAGACTGCCCAAAACGAGGTGGTCCGTGCATCGGTCTACCCCCGGACCGATACGCGCCACCCAAACCATACTGTTTCGAGCGGTACAGCAATCCCTGCTGACAATCAACACCCACTAATTGGAATACAAGATGCCTCCATGGCTCCATCACCAATTACAAATTACAAAAGAAATTACTTAACAAGTTAAGCCAATAGGTACATGATACACCAGCATACCAGTATAATATTGGGCCAGCACAATACGGACAGTACAATGCCATATTTAAAACCATGAACTTGAGCATGTAAAATCTTACATGTCAATTTCTTGTGTTCCTTTTACAGAGGTATAATATGATTTCAATATAAAGAACCCAATATTTATAACTACAGACCAGAAACAAAAGCAAATGCCAATGATCAACATTATCGTACTTGGTGTTTCAGAAGACCAAAAGTTTATAGGACACCAAAGTTTATAGGGCTAATTTGATAGTGTCCAGAACTAATCCTAGCACACCAAAGTTTATAGGACTATATATGACAGAAGACCAAAAGAAGTTCAAACCAAGGTTTGCAATGCGACTGAGTACAGTTCGGTATGGGTGGTATTTACATATCTGATATCCTACTTGCACCACAGGCCAGGGGAATTTGGATGGTTTAAGCCTAGTATTAAGTATAAACTATAAAGCATACTGCCCAGTATGGCCATGTACCACCCAATACAGTCCAAGCAGTAACTTTTTTAATTTTTAGCCTTTTTTCGAGGTGTTCTCCTAAACTCAGCATGTATCAGTGTACCAATACACAGTACACCAGTATTGTCTAGTACCCAAAATTACAATCCTTGGTTTAAATATAAAGAAATACTTGAGTAGATATTGATAATCTTACCCATGAGCAACAATAGGGTCACTGAAATAATCGAGCATATGATCTGCGAGAACATCCCAAGCTGTGTAAAAGTCTGAAAGGAAGATAAATTTTGTAAACAAGACCTAATAATAGCAGAAGATAACCTCCAACAAAATAAAAAAGTAGATTTTAGAATCAGGCATAGCAATAAAGTTTCAGATCAAAAAACATTCTAGAACAGGCAAATGAACCAGAAATCGAACAGCATTATTAGCAACATATCATGCATTACATGATAAACAATCAACCAGACAACCCATTGATGGATTAACAATCCCCGAAAAGATGAAAGCAAAAATAATCTTTAATCATAGAGCTAACAGAACAACCTTCTATTCTTCTTAAATGCTTTTCTATCAACAACAAGACCTTTGCTAAGGGAAGGAAAGAAGCATTAAGACTTAAGGGAGCATTCAACTGCAATATTTTAGATGAAACTAAGCAGCAGCTAAACATTTCACCTATTATGTTTCCCCAGCAAAATAAAGGAGGGTTGCATTAGGCAATTGAAAACTAGTACAAACCTTGTCAAATCTCATGAGCATGCAACAGAATAATTTGACTAACAAAGCAAAGATTATAAACATGAATATATGATCACATATTTAGAGTGTATCAAATTGCATGTAACAATTAAGGTTATGAGGTATGTTATGCAGGGAAAAGCTGATTCAACAGACCATCTTGAAAAATTACCAGTGTTTAGTGATAGGTAATCGGCCAAACCAAGCAACTTTAGAATATTAACTTTACTTCTCTTAAATTGTTGTATAAGATAACTGGAACTGGATGTTTGTTAACACTTAACATTATGGTTCATAATATAATTTTTTTTTATTTTACGAGCAAACAATTATTTAGCAATCACATGTTAAAATGGATGAACTAAAATTTAAATAATGAATCACAGAGTCTACTCAACAAAACTCCAATATCAGCATGATGCAAATTATATCTAAGAACTTAAAATGTACAGGTAAAATGTTAAACTTTTGATGTTCCAAACTAGAAAACATCAAGTTTACTAGCGGAGAATGATGAGATAGATAGATATACAATCTTACTAAAAAAGATTAAGAAAATTTTCCACCTGCAAAAACTCTTTGACTTTGATAGAGGATAAATAATGAAAACCATCTAAAATGAGATGGAAATATTAAATGGAGACCTATCAAGATCATATTGAGACATAGTCAGGTGAATAGAAGCTGTGGTGCAAGGTGAGGCAAAGGGATACCTAAAAAAGCTTTACTAGAAATAACAAACTGAAATTTAAATGTTCTTAATTTGCTCAAAATATTGCTCCAAAGAAAAGATCAATAGTGTGAAATGATTCAGGTCTTTGAACCCAAAAATTGACATATTATTGTGTTGTTATTGCAGTAATGATTTTATTTTCTTTTATTGTCAAGCTGTATCTATATATCATTTGTGTCAAAAAAATAATCTTCATTTCCTATATATCAAGGTTCCCAAAAATTAAAGACTTACTAGATCCACTGGTCAACCTCTACTAAACCACATTATTAAGAAGTAAGAACCAAAAGATGTAAAACATCAAATAATGTGAAATTTTCATGGAAGAAAGTCAGAAACAAGTATAAGTTGATACCTTACCCCAAAAACTATCAACAAAAAGAATCCATTTTGCTTTTCTTTGTCCAACAAATCAAAAAGTAAGCAGCAAAAGTCTTCATTTTCTGATGAACCAAACACCAAATATTTATTTTTTTTCCTTAAAAATTGTTTTCTAGATTTAGATGGCACTGAATTAGCAAAAGTAATTTTTTATTTCTGAAAAATCTAACACTACAAAAATTACTTTTTTGTCCTAAAAATATTGTTTTCCCTTTATTCCTATTAAAGTTAGATGGCAGTAAATTAATCCTAAATCATGATATTTCTAGAAAGTATGTCATCACTGCACTAAAGACTAGTAAGTATCCCTGAAATTCCTAGAGCTCTGACATTTAGTTGTTCATCTTTCATTGATGACAAATTTACCAAAAATCAGACAAGCATGACAAACCAACAAGGACAACTTAACTATATAAAATGATGACCAAATCTGAAATGATCTAAAATAATTTTCATTCTATTAATTGACTAGATATTTCAGATAAAAAGGAATTACCCAGGCCCTGGAAATCCCAAATTTTGACCGACAATAATGAAACAAATCCAGAAATAACAAAACAAGCATCTTACAAAGTGGCATGTTAAAAATTCAAAGCTTATGTACCTTTAACTTCCTAAAAGCCTAAAACCCTTCAACATAAAAGATTCAGTAAGAACAACTGGAAAAGCAAACAACATATCAACAGCAGTGAAAAGAGTTAACAGTTCACCAACCCTTTGACATCCCATATTATGGCAACTAATCACAACTATTAGAGGAATAAAACAAAGCTCTTCCAAAACATGACACACACAAATTCAAGGCTCATATAAACTTAAATTACAACAAAAAACATAGCCCTTCAACATAAAAAGAAATTTAAAAATCAATTAGAAAATTCAAGAAGATTACCAATTACATCGGCTTCACAAAGATGAGCAAGGCTTTCCAATCCAAGAGCATGCACAATAGGATCACGGCTCTCAATAGATGACTGTTAACAAAAATAAAGAGAACTCTGTCGATCATTCGGTCTAGCCAACCAACAAATTGGGAAAGAGCTTTAAATTTACCGAGATGGACAATATGAGATCAACACCCCTGTCAGGATTATGGCTGCAGATATCACGCAGTGAAGCAGCAAGACTAATACAAATTTCTTTCTGAGACATAAAATGAGAAAAGGCTTGGGGATCCAGAAGTCCCTAAATCAAGCAGAAGATATTCAGTGTCAAGTTTCAAATGGTGAGGTATTAGGTTGCTACAACAACAACATAATGTCCCAACTAATTGGATTGACTACATGATTCATTTTCTTTCTTTGAGCTCTAAATAAAATAGTATCTTTAATCAAATTAAAAACATTAAAATCTTTACTCAGTTCTAGGAATATCTTCATAACTCTCCCACTACCTTTCCATGGACTAATAATATTAATTGTCCCATCTCGTCTAACTATAATATCTGTAGGTCCCCTTAGAGCACATCCATGCCATTCTTATTGTTTCTACCTCATTTTATCATCCTTTGGAATTCCACCTTATCATTAAAAAAAATAATCTTTCCTAATTCCCTGTAACTCCACATATCCACCTCAGTCTTCTCATCTTAATGATCCAAAACTCGTATCCATAAAGCACAGTTGATTTACTAACTACTTTATAAAACTCATGATCATATAAAACTCCTCTTAAGTGCATACTTAGTTCTTCTCTTTATATTGCTAAAAATTTACTTTTCAAGATTTGCCTCCATAACTCAATATTAGGATCAATTTCCTTTAAACTCTCATCAATTAGAACAATATCATCAGCAAATGATCATGGCGATTTTCTTTTTTTTTTTAGCAATTCAAAATTATCCTTTTCCGATCCCTGGTACCTAACTTATTGTGAAACTTATCATAACCCTTGTATTTGATCATACTTACAGCTTATTTGCTTCTTTTTTTAGTTACTATATATTTAAAGATCTCAGTTTTACAATTTTGCCAACCCATAAAGCATGATTTTTTTCATAGTAATTGTTTTTGATCCTCCTCACGTTACCACTAAATCTTCTCTTAATGCCACACCTCTACCATCAGATTCCCAATCCCTTTGTCACAATCCTAACCAAAGTTCACAATTTCGATACGAACCGGCATACCGAGCCTTGCTCGATAGAGTATGTACCAAGGCATATTGATGGTACGCCAGGGCATACCAAGCAGTACACCTAAAATAGCTGAAAATCATTCGATAATACCTGAAAAATAGAAAAATAGTTAGGATAGGGTTTTTAAGTTATTAATACATTTAGTATATTTTAGCAAAAATAATGTAAATTAGGTAAGAATAATATCACATATCTTTTTCGGGCTTTGAGTAACCTTGTCCAAAGTTCACAATTTCGATCCATTCCGGATCGTTCTTCCATTAATATTGAATTATCATTCTTCCTCTTAATCCTCTCAAATTAACCTTCTAAATTTGATCCAATCCATAAATCGTTGCTTTATTGAGTTTAGGAGAATAAAAAAGAGATTATGAGTGACAAAAAAGTTTAAAAGAGCTTAAGAGATTGTGAGAGTGAAATGAATTGGAAGAGGGGGGAGGAAAGGGTTTAAAAATCCTTAAGGTTGCAAGTCGGTAACAGTCAGTTTCGACCATTACTGCCTGATACAGCCCCGTATTGCCCAATATGGGGTCAAAATTTCAGTACCGCCCGGTAGCGAGCGATCCACGTACCAAGAAGCTCTCGCACAGATATGTACCGTCCATACCGGGTGGTACACAATAAAATTAAAAACCTTGATCTTCACCTTGGTGGCCATCAATGTCCACACGGTATTAATTTTGTGCCCAACCAAATTCCAAATCTCATGCTTCTCCATTCTATTGTTAAAAAAGGCTTACACTGTTGTCTTTAGGTGATAGTTGGGTATCAGGTAGAAATTCAATACTCCTATACCTTATTTCTTAAATTGAAGATGTTTTATGCCCAAAAAATACATTTGTCTACTTGATGACCAATATTAGGACATCAGACATAGTGAGAAACAAGGGAAAATATAGCAACCATATTTACATGCAACAAGAAAAGGTATACATAATCAATAAAAGCAAATGATATGTCCCTAGTGAAACAAAAAAAAAGTTTGCATGCTCAATAATCAACATTCTGTAGACAAAAGTGAAATGCCACTTCCCAAATACCAAAATGTTGCAAAATGTTGTCCAAGACAATATCTTGTCCTTTGTGCACAAATATGGCTTTTAGCTGCATATGAATTCTGCTTGGATTCTTTCTGCTGTATTGCAATGTCCGTTCATGAATAACCAATAACGAAAGTAAAAATAACTCCACAATATTCAGTATACTAATTTACTAATCTTTATTACAAAATACAATGTTAATCGGTAGAATGTGCTCATCCATTTATTTGCATCACATGCTTGTCTACTGATATTCTGCAATTTTGAAATTTTCCTTCTATACTTTTTCACTGTAAGATACAATGGTCAAGCTTATTTGCTATTGCAAGTAATCCACAAAAATCAAACTGCATTAAGGATTGTGATTGTGATATCTGAGTTCCTGAATTTTCTTAACACTAGTGCTCAATTCTACTCAAATGTTAGTTATCCTTAATGCCTCACCTTCCAGCAACTAAACATAATTCCATGAATTTGCTATAGCTAAATGTATATATGTTGGCAGAAGAAGTTACATTCAGACAGAACTAAGCTTACTACAAGTGACAGAAGGAGATCAATAACATCCAGAAGGAATCAGTGTAGGAAAAGTAAATAATTCAACTTACTTGCAAAGTTCCAAAAGCCATATCATTGATAACCCATGTCTTACATAGTAGACGGACAGCTGTGCCATATAACACACTGGAAAATGAAAAACAGTAGAATGCTATATAAGCAACTCACTCTTCCATGAGGATAGCACTAGGATTAAAATTGTCACTCTACTATTATCATCACCTTACAAAGCACGATCAACAGAGGATATGATGTGGTACATCCCAACTAAAGGTCCTACAATATCAATATGTTGATCTAATTCAGAATTTTGATGTTTATAAGTACGATCCCAACTCTTAAGCATGCAGTGGATGCAATATATACCATGGAATATAACATGGCATGTACCATATCAACAGCTCATGAGCATGTGATGCAGGAGAAACCTGCACACCAAGCATAGACATGGAAGCCTAGAGCTGAGTCAAATGAGGTAAAGGTTTAAATCATAGTATTTTTATTCTAGTTTACTTAGTTTTTCATGATTCAATTGAATCTATATTACCATCACTTTACTAATTGAGAGACCATGGAGATTTCTTAAAGAGCTTGGTGAGTACTATCTATCTTACAAAATCTTAAAAGGAGACATTTTCCCATAGAAAATACAGGCCAGGTTGGTTAAGATTATAATAGAAGAGTCTTAGCCTTTCAAATAGTCAACAACTTCCTCTTTCAGTTTGCCTATAAAATCCTAGTATTGAGACACTTTACTTGGAAAATGGTGTACTATTAGATGTGATGAGGTTCAGTCTAGGCAAGGCACATCATGCCAGCTCCAAACAAACAAGAACGCCTTACATGGCAAGTAAATATTCAAAGGTTACTTTAGTAGTTTCATATCAGAGCAAAAGCAATGTAAAAATCCTTTATCAATCATATTGATGAAGAAAGTTCAAGACACAATTCATCTATCCAAAGTACAAGTGTAGAACCTTGACAAATTATCTGCTTCGAAGGGAAGGTACTTCAATATAGAAAGTGAGTTTGATACAGTATATTAGCTTTGAAGTAAAGCAGAAAAAAAATGGATTAGACAACAACTTAATAACGGAAAAAACACGTAGTAGCTCCTATACAAAGGAGATGTCAGATCTTGCAGAAAAGAGTTGTACCAAATTCTTAATTGATGATTCTCAAAGTATAAAACATGTACCAGTTCAAAGAGTAAATTGATACGCACTGATGTTATTCATAACTTGGAGAGTATCACTGATTTAATCAAAAACATGAAAATAATTAGGTGGACTATTTCTTCAATTTTTAATTTGCCAAAATTTTGATTTGCTTCAACAGGAAGAACATTGGCGACCATTAAATGCAGGGGAAGAGAGTACAGCAATCAATGTCAAAAGTTGATAACTTTGGTTAAGTCTTTTTAGATACAGGCTTGAATATATTCTAACTATGATTGTTATATTTGTTCTTTTGGATATTATTTTCAAGGTCCCAAAAGACTTGTACTTAACCAACTAGTCTTCTTACAATGTCTGTTCAGTTGGCTTTATCCTTCTATATGATGGAAGTACTAAAAAGATTTGAATTTCTTTAAAAGTTAATTTTGTTGACAAGGGATCAATCAAGAAGAGTATTGGTTGGTTAACAGTTTTGCATTTATCCATGGAGTCCTCATAGAGAGATCTATGAGAGTCCAATCTATTCTGAACAGGAAAAAACAGAACCCTCCCTAAATGAATATTTGAAATGTAATAAATTGCCAGCCACAATCTCCTATCTTCTCCTTTCTTTATTCTGTGTTTTTTTTCCTCCCATTTCCCCCTTGTCTAAACCATTAGGATCTGATTTTCTTCTGTAAGTCACTTCATAGTTCATAGAATGTTACACATTTAATTCAATCTAAACAAACTTATTAATTGTAACTGGGCCCAATCTAGTAGATGTGACCTTCAGTGGTTCCCCCATTATTACCTTCCCTTTCTTGCCCACTTGAGACATAAACAAGCCCATCCTAAGGTCACCATTAGACATGGGCATATTTTCTTCAATCTACATCATTTGGTTCCCAATTGATACAGTTATTAGGGCTTCTTAGGCTTGCAAGCTCCCAGCATCGTGAATCATAATTGCTTTTTGAATTGTTTATCGCTTGCATCTAAATTCAAATTAATCAGTGCAATAAGTTACTTAACACTGTAGGCTTTAGACTGGTCATATGACCTAAAAGGTGGTCAACTATCTCAGCATACACCAAAATGTGATTATCCCCATACCATCATAAATTATAGCTTTCTTAGAAACAAAATCTTACAAAAAGAACACAAACATTGAACAAGGCAAAGTACAAGCTACGTAGGCTTGTTAGTTTCCAAAATTATCTTTAGTGTGCCACATCAAAAATCACAATAACCTTTTCAATTGTTGGTCACTTCCATCAAAATTAAAATTAATCAGCTACAATTAACACAGCAGACTTTACACTGGTCATATAACCTAGAAGGTAGCAGGGTTTGCCATGCCACAGTATACCGCCTAGTACGGGCAGTATGTACCAGTCCAATAGGGGACAAGTACGTGAACCACCCTATACTAGGTGGTATATACTAAAAGACTTTGTATCGCTCGATACGAGCCTATACCGCTCAATAACAATCGAAATCCGACTGTTACAGACATGTACCGATTGATAACAGTCAAATTTTGATCATTACTAACGGTGACTCAGATCTAATCCTTTCCGATGGTCATATCCATTTGAAACGGTTTTTAAACCCTTTCCTCCCCATCTTTCACCTCCTTTCACTCTCTCAATCTCTTTTTCACTCACTCCTTTCTCTAATTCTCACATTCCCTTTTAAAACTTCACAAAGCTATGATTTATGGATTAGATCAAGATTGGGAGGCTAATAAAGGAGGATTAACACTTAAGATAGAGAAAGAATTCTCTAATCAAAGATAATATAGACAACTTCTCAATCGCATTCAACAAGCTGCTCGATCCGAAGACAAGGTAGCGGCATGGACAGCAATGCCTCAACCGACAATGACGACAATGCTCGAGAGTTGATGGTCCTGTTTACACAGTTTGAAACTGATGCATGGACCGAGGAGTAGTATTTTACGCATGCCATCCAAAATTCATATCACGAAGCTCGACGTAATAGTTGCTCATTCTTCTCCGAATAGTAGTACGATGATCGATCTTATGATATGGAGTAATAGATCAATGGCGAAAGGAGAAGTTTCAACATTCTCCATGCTCCGCACCAATACAGGACACAATCGTACTTGTCTTAAGAGCTGCCACGAATACATGTGGTTCACGACGATCAAACTACAGTCATCACCATATTGATGAATCAATGACATACAGTATATCAATATACTATGTCATGGGATCAATTTCAAGGTTAGGCCCAACAAACATATCAAATCAATATACAAATATATAGGATCGAGGACCCCAATCCATCGTCCGTGGAGTCCCATCGTTCTTTTTAGTGGTAAAACCAAGTATATTCATCAATCGATTACTTGATTATTTGAATATTAAGGTTTAAGTTGTTTAACAAATAATCTAACAATTCAAATCATTTCTTTGCTAAAATATTAATATCAAAAGAAGGACAGTTCGAAATGTACCTTAAAGCTACTCCTCAAAACTCGAAAAAGATGTGTCACTATTCCTTCCTAATTTAGATTATTTTTGCTAAAATTATACTAGATTTATATTTATTTCCAACTTCAAAACTTTAATTTATTTTTTTTCTATTTTTCAAAAATTTTGGAGCTATATTTTATCATTTTTTCATGCCATCGGTATGCCCTGTTGTACCGACACACGATACATTGATACAAAGCAGTATGTACCATAGCGCCAGCCAACCAGAACACCAATTCGGACCTTGGAAGATAGTACACTATCTCAAAACTATAGCATCTTAAAAGTAAAATTTTACAAAGAATAAGAATTAAACCAAGAAGGTAAAGGACAATCTAGGCACGCTTGCTAGTCTCCAATGCTACCTTTGGACCGTGCATCATAAATCACAATCAACTTTTGATTGTTTGTCACTTCCATCTAAATTCAAATTAATCAGTTACAAGTTACACAAAAACACACTGGTCATATAACCTAAGGGGTAGTCAACTATCTCAAAATATACCAAAAAAGGATTATCCCCGTACCATCTCAAACTCTGTAGCATCTTATACATAACAAAAAAGAAAACTAGGAAGGTAAGGGACAAGCTAGGCAATGATAGTAGACAACTCTGAAAAATACTGCAGCATACAAACCAGCAGCAAGAACAATCAAAATATCTTTTTAAGATACTAATAATTTTGATAAAAACTTCTCAAAATAATCAACTATAAAGAATCAAGAAGAGCAATCATGTAAGAACCATTTATATATGGTAAATGAACATAACCATAAGATAAACTGATAGATACATACGGATTTGCACTCTTGTGGAGCATTGGCAACACTGTTTGTAAAATTAACGGTACCATAACAGAATGTGTAGTGAGCGATGGAAGCATTTCCAGAAGTCTGGGCTGCAATAGATAAATAAAGGTTCTAAGGAAAATCAACCATCAAGTTAATATAATCTAAAAAACTATTCAATGTGCCTTGCCACGATGGTAGGTGCAGTGTTGGCAAAATTATTGCAAAAAGGTGGCAACACTTTTATAGGTCCCCACTATTGATGTAGCCATAACAGCAGTGGTTGTGATGCACAGCATGGCACATTAATATCATCAAGTTCAAGCAAAACTGATAACTGATAGTTGCTACTTCCACTACTATCAATAACAGCTGATTTCACGTTGAAAATACAGCAAAAAACAACTATAGTCTTCGAAGAAACCATGGAACAAAGATGAGTGGTGATAAATATACTATATCTTCAATTTGACAACTTGAACAGCACCCAAAATAACCTTCTAAATTACTGATGATAAATGTAGTGGTAGTTTGGAAATGGTGATAAATGGTCATATCAGAAAGACTGATAATAACAAACATGGAGACAGAGAATCCGTGGCAACAATGGCAAGAATAATGATAGCAGTAATGGTCTAATGCAAAGTTAGAAGTAGATTTCAACATTCCTTCCACCTATGTTTTCATGTAACTTTCAATCCATGAAGAAAAGTTTAACTGATTTTTCACACCAATTTTAAATCAGTGTTTTGTTAGTTAGCTTCTTCCTCCATTATCTTTACACTTCTTTCAGTTTTGTGAAGATAAATAAACATGGTTACTGACTTACCAACATTTCAAGGGAGTCACACTTGTCTCTGCATAGCATCTTAATGTGGAAGAGAACTGTTAGCAGCAGTGGCATACCCAGTTTATAATCCATTCCACCAATTGCAGCCAAAGAATCAACAGCAGATGTGCTAAGTTTAGGATGTACAAGCAAAATCGAAGCCACAGAGCTAAATAACGAAGTTAATCCTATAAAACAGTATAAACTGTCATCACGCACTGGAAGTACAAAGTTTAACAAGTTATATCAATCCAATACACTTAATAAAAACAAGCCACACTTGAGAAGGAAAAACAGGTGACCAAGCTTGAAGTATGTTGAAATTACTAAAATGAACAATAACCTCCAAGGTGAAACTTGAAGCATGTTGAAATTACTAAAATGGACAATAACCTCCTGAGGAACTTTCTGGCGATTGAATAATTGAATTATATTTTTGCCTTCTAACGGTTGACAGGTACTCTTTCAGTTGAGACGTCCAACTTGTCATAACACCACATTGTGACCCAATAAATCCAATATTTTCATCATGATTCTGCATCAATAAGTTAACTGAATCTAAGGCATCTATTCAAGAAAAGACATATATGTAAAAATAAGACACGGTATAAGATAACCTGGAACCAAAGATGATGCAGAAGCCTTAGAAGAATAAATCCTAGCCTCAAAGTAGACGTTCCAGACGTAGGTATCTGCAGTTTTCTCAGATCATCTGACAACTCTAAAACTTGCCTGGTTGCTCTTGAAAGTATGTGAGATGCCAAAGCTTTAACAGATTGAGAAGGAGAGGACAATAGATTGATGAGAGGAAAGATACACAAAAGATCTTCACCATGGTAACAAGCAATTCCTTTGTTATTGTCTTCTGCAATAAAAGCAATACATAAGGCATTTCTACAGGAAACCTCAAACAGATGGAAACAACTTAAGTTATTCATTTGCAAGAAATCCTATTCAATTACAAAATGAAGCAGCTGATTGTCCACAAAGAGAACATAATTATCTGTGCCTCACTACAAAATTCCTATTCTTAAGATCAGTGATTTAAAAAGGCGCTCAGGCGCTCGCCTAGGCGCTCGGGCGAGGCGAGGCGAGGCCCGAGCGCCTCGCTTCACTTCCAGGCGGTGCGCTTCAAACAAGCGCCGCTTGGGCGCTCGCCCGAGCCCAGGCGTCGGGCGCTTCGGGCGAGCGCCCGAGTTAAACCAGGCGACCGAACCAGAATTTTAGGTCTAGTTCGGTCTCCGATGATTTAGTTGGTTCGATTGAACCAACTAAATCACCAATATCAGCCTCTCTCGCGACTTCACCGACTTCCCCAACCCTAACCTGCTGCCGCTGACGCTGGTGTCTGCTGCCGTTGCCGCTTCCTGCTCTCACTGTTGCTCGCCGCTTCTGCTCCCGCTGTCGCTCGTCGCTCCCTCTCCAGCTGCCGCAGTCGCCATTGCTTGCCGCTCCCACTCTAGCTGTCGTTGTCACCTACTGTCGCCGTCGCCTACTGCCGCTGTCACCTACTGCCATTGCTTCAACATGCTTGGTCTTCCTTCTCAATCCTAACTTCAATAGTATACTGTTAACAATATATTGCTAACTGTATACTAATAACAGAATTTTTTTATTTATTAAATTAATAATATATTATTTTGATTTTAATACTATTAATTTTTATTTATTTGAAATTATTGTAAGGTTTCAAGATAAATGACAAGTGTTCAGAGTAACTCAATTTCAGACTTTTTAGTAATGTGACATTGTGATTTTGTACCTTAAATTTTCTTAATTTAATAATATTTTTATTTAAATAATTATATTTTATATTTTAGAGTCTCGTTTCGCTCAGGCGAGCGCCCAGCGCCTCGGGCGATTTTAAACCTTGGCGCCTAGCACTTTTTAAATCACTGCTTAAGATATTCCTCCAAATTTCTCAACAAAGAAGAAGTTCAAGTTCAAAAAACAAAGAAATTTCTGGGTGATCTTGTATGACATTAGCCATTTACCAGCCCTACGTGTTTCTTATTCAACTGTCAGGACATTGGTTCATCCGAGATAATTTGAGTTGCATAATGGGGCCTCCAAAAAGAAATGAGAGAAATATTCCAAGTCAGTTACTTGCCCATGCATATTTTGCTATGTGGTGCAATAAAAGGGCAATTTTACGATTTGCATGATCTTTCCAAGCAAGAAGCGTAAAATG
Source organism: Musa beccarii (assembly GCA_024322285.1). NCBI lineage: Eukaryota > Viridiplantae > Streptophyta > Magnoliopsida > Zingiberales > Musaceae > Musa > Musa beccarii. The sequence goes on along the minus strand of CM044395.1, from coordinate 58,259,128 downwards.
ACTCCTCAAAATTCCCAAGGAAGATATCATGCTTTGCTAAACTATTATGCATATAAGAATTTGTTTCAAGAAAATGTCAGGAAAAAAATGCACCATTTTCTTTCTTCCAGTCATTTAAGAAAATTAAAAGCTTCAAAGCAGACAAGTGCTCATGTTCAAACTCCGCCTGGGTGAGAATGATGGAGATAGACACAATAACTGTAACAAGCTCAGCTGGATACTGCAAGCCACATTCTCTCTGGGCCACCAATAGACGCTTTGCCAATTGAAGAAGAATTTCAACTCCACCCCAAGGCTTAGTACAGCCAATAGCCACTGACAACAGATTCTGTAGTAGCTCAATACCACATGCTTTGGCATCAACACTAACCTGCTTCGATGTTTAAGGTTAAATTAGCATGATAAATTTCCAGATAAAAGTAGCATTCTGAAAAGAACAAATAAACATCCCAATGGCACAAGTAAATTACAGCCAAATTGATATACAACCATGTCATGTCACAAATACTCAGATATTGAATATAAACATGCTCATAAGCTTCCTGTAGATGTAAGTATGCTTATAATGCACTCCAGAACAGAATAACAAACTAATATAAAATGTCAGAACTAACAACATTCTTCAAAATGTCATATAACAAGTATGGCTCATCTTGTTTTTGTCCTGGTATTGGTCCTTAGTGTCTCTCACTCTTTGACAAGAACACCAAAATCAAATGTAATCCAGAACAACAAAACCCAAATTCCCAATGCAGCACCAAAATCAAACTACACAACCTCATGATTCCGGAATCCTCCTACATTTTCCGTACAGCAAAATTAAATCAATGCCTCTAATCACATGTCGATGTCATCTTTTGTTTCTCCCTATTAAAAAAAAATGATCAAATAAATGAAGCATGTTGATACTCTATTTCCGCTCAGTCTCCTCTGATTTTCCATGATAATTAAAGCTTTCACAGAGGAACCAAAGTGGAACCCATTTGATTCCCTTGTTTTTAGAGATTTTTAGATCTTACATTTAGTTACCTGAAACAGATCACAGAGACACAGACACCTTCAAAGGACAAAATAGAGAATCAAATTGCATTTCACCTGAATAGTCTACATTAAGGGTGGGGAGGGGGTTATGATGATATATAGGTTAGATGGGCACACTACTAGTAACAAGGGCTACAGCATTTTAGGCCATGTGAACAAAGGCCTGTTATACCAAACATACTGGGCCAGTGGACCTATTGGGTCATGCACAACACAAGTCTAAACAGAAAAAATTATTTCCTTAATAGAGACCCCCATCAGATTGTGGCTAAGACCATAAATCTTAGAGGTTATCTTAATTACAGAAACTCTTTCTTTTTCCACCTCTTTCTTTGTCCGATGCCCCGCAACCCAACCCGTCCTCCTCCTCTAGCTTAGACATATACTAGGCTCAATGTTCCTCTTCTCTTCACTTCCTTGCCTCTTTCCCTCCCTCTTCACTCTTTCCCCACTTCTGCCACCAATGTTCTGCTGCTTATTAACATCTATGATTTTCTCTTAAGGTGCTCAACATGAAGAATGCTACAGGAAATCAATGAAACCTCATTCGATGGTACTGAATGCCACAGATGATTTTATAAATCTCTATCATCAAGAAAAAACCCACTACTTAATAACTCAAAGTGACAACAGGACTGGATTTAAAATTGGAGACCAGACACCAACCTAATCTTGTAAACCAGTCAAGACTGAGATCAGCCAGGACCAAGTCTAATTAATTAGGCCCATAGACTTATTGGTTTAGCCTATGCACCATAAGGGCCTATTTGACTATATCAAATTTCAAAGACCTTAAATTATAAATTTATGATTTTAGTGGAATTATAATTTCTTTACATCTGCCTATAGATTTGGGGATTTAGTGTCATTAGACTCCATATTCCTGTAATTTACCCAACCAATTCATTTTCTTATACTGTCAGATTAACAAAGTAAATTTCAAATTTATGGTTGTTTCATCGAGCATGTTTTGTACATGGATTGGTTAATGTAATGTATATTGATCAGGATTTTTGTGCCAAATAGCAACAACATGTTGAATATCCAAGAAATCAACTTTGATTGATAATGTATGAGATCATAATATTGATGCATATGATGGGTGATTCAATCTAATCCTTTTATCCACATTTTGGTCGTTTTATCTTGAACAACTATCAACCTTTACCCTGTTTCACAAGGCAAAGAGGAATATAAGTAACAATCTACCAGTAGTTAAAATTATAATGTGAAGTGCCTTCTCACATTAGTAAAAATACACTTCCTGAAATTTGACTTTCCTTAAGTGTCATGTTTTTCTTCCAAGCCATACACAAGAATGGCTTTAAGAAACTTTTGGATCCATGACCAGTATCAGTTACATTTATCAACTGTCCAATGCATGCAGACTGTTGCACAGGATACATGAATTTATCACAGATCCGGTTTGCATATCCTGATTCAGAATAATTTAATATCATAGACTGCTGTATTGACCAATCTGGGTTATCTAAACTACAATTCAATCTGAACAATATTATTACGTTTTAAAAAATCAAGTTGCATAAATAAAATATTAAAAATATATTTTATAATCTTTTCAAGAAAGTTCAGAAACAACAAAAGTATGAGATCATTTTGATGAAAATTTTCAACACATTCATAGCTTTGTAGTCTTCTAAGTTCCAAGAAAATTACCTTGACATTACATGATGCAGTATGTATCACGAACCAAAATAATGAAGTACCGAAATGTACCTCCATCCATGTACCATGACTCATGCTAAGTGGCGCACTCATACACACGAACAACAATAGCAAGCAATAATATGCCAACCATGGATATTTGCCATCCTTGAGCTCTGACATCATACCCACATTCATAGCCCAACACAAACAATGTTCGAGCAACTATCTTTCATAGCCAAAAGCATCACCAGTGCTCTGATCCGAGTAGCACGAGAAACATGGATTCCCATGTGAACCAACAAGGACTACCTTGCAAGGCTAAATACTCTGGGGTCACCGATAGCGAAGTAGTACCATGAGTGAAAGGTGAAAAGAACCCCCATCTGGGAGTGAAATAGAACATGAAACCATGAGTTCCCACGCAATGGGAGGAGAATGTGATTTTTGACCATGTGTCTATTGAAGAATAAGTCGACGACTCATAGGCAATGGCTAGCTTGGTTAAGGTGACCAACCAGAGCCATAGCAAAAGCGAGTCTTCATAGGACATTTGTCACTACTTATGAACCCAAACCTAGGTGATCTATCCATGACCAGCATGAAGCTTGGGTGAAACTAAGCAAAGATCCAAACCGACTGATGTTGAAGAATCAACGAATGAGTTGTGGTTAGGGGTCAAATGCCTCTCGAACCCAGAGCTAGCTGGTTCTCCCCGAAATGCATTGAGGCACAACAGTTGACTGGACATCTCAGGGTAAAGCAATAATGTTATTATGAAAAGCTTATCTTATGTTATTATGGAATTCAATGTTGGATTAACCCATGGAAACCCTCATCTATGGGTGCACAATGAAATCCCTGTCTTGTGGTAAGCTATATAATGAACGGAAACCCATATGTTGGCCATTTTATTTGTAAGTTGTAACAACCCAAGTGCAACTTATTTGTGAAAAGTGAAGCTTGCTAACATGAGCCAAGCGTATACCTCAAGTAACAAACAATTTGTAAAGAAATCTCTCCTTTCTTTCCCACTGGATGCTCACAATAACAAGTAAATGTGGTTCTACCTATAATTTATTCTACGGGACCATTTCCTATTTATACTTCATTAAAATGGCTCATTTACATTGTTTTATTGAAATCCTTCTTTATCCTCCACACATAATGCTACCACAACAACAATGACATGTCAAAATGTCCCAACTACTTGGAGTGAGCTACATAGATCTTTTCCCTCATTGAGCTCTTTGTAAGGTGATATTTCTAATAAAATCAAAGAGCATTCAAATCTACTTTTATTGTTCTAGTGATATCTTCTTAGGTATCCCTCTAACTCTCTTTGTAGCATTAATTGTAATAAACTCAGCCATGACATTTGTAAGTCTTCTCTGAACATGAACATATAATCTTGAATAATTCTCCCCCATCCCGACCTCTGTCAAGCTTCACATAGTTATTCATAGATGAAAAGTTTTTTTTTTTTCATATTTCTGCTAACTCCGCACATCCATTTCAAATTTGTGTCTGAGCTACACTAACTCTTTTAGGGTCTTCCATTTGAAAAGCTCAATACCAAAAGATGCAGGGCTAAAATAAAGATAAATGCTCCACACTAGAAAGAAACTATAATCTAACCAACGTTTTCTTTTTCTATTCTCCTAAAATAACACAGTATAGCTCCCTTGTAGACATGTTTTTAATAGTCACACAGCACTTTTAAGAGAGCAAATTTCTTCTATCTACCAATTTCCAGATTTGATACATTCAGATATTGCCAAAGATGGTAAACAATTGGTCAACAAAGGTTACTAACTTTATTAGATACAGCATCAGAATTTTATACACTTCCAAAATGAGAAGGATTCCAGATTACCATGTTTATATCCTAAGAAACAGCAATTTCCCTCTAAAGTAAACTATTCATTACCACCATCAAGAGACTAACACGTGAAAAATAAAATAGCAAACAATTACAAACAACCTACCAAGAATGACCAACCATGCAAATGACAACAGTAAGGAAGCAAGGATCTCATGGAGCTTATAAAGTATACCTGACTAAATAAAGTAAAAACTTATAAGAAACAGTTTCCAGGCATATGAAGACATTACGGATTGGAATACGGTTTCGCCACAACTCAGTTGCTTCAAGACCACGACAAATGCATCAACCAAATACTCTGAAGAAACCAACAGGCATTTGAAATCCTGATAAGCAAATAGAGTTGTGAGGTATTATCATGGAAATAAGAAAATATCATGCCAAACCAACAAAATCACTGGTCCAAAAATAATTATTTATTCATTCATGAGGACTAAACAATGAGCACCAAGCAACAAGAGAACATTGTGCAAAACGGCAAAATCATTAGCTTTCAAGACTAAGTTTTTTCCAAGAGACACATAAAGAACATTAGGAGAGATTAAATTATCGATCTTCAGAAACCATTCCTGGAGGGCAACCTACTATGTTCCTGATATTATAATTTCAGAAGCTGATCTTGTCCATAAATATTATAATCAAAACTGGAGACATCATGTCGAGAAGTCATATCCAATCAAGTGCAAGAACATGCTTTCACCAAAAACAGCAGGTAAAGCATGAAAAGTGTACGAAAAATCTTGCCTCCTCATTTGCTTGTGGGAAGTGCCGTGTGCACCCAACAAGAAGATTCAATATGCCAATAGATTGTGATGGAAACGAACATGAGAATGATGCCACAGAAGAGATCAAATCCCTGGTAAAAGATGAAGAGGAAGAAGTACGAAGAACTGAGAACAAGAGGAAAGGCCTCAAGAACCCCGAGACTATCTCCATTCCGAGTGACTTGTTTTGCATTATAAATAACAAAACTTGCTGAATGAGTTCCTGGTGCACTTCTGTTCGACATGAAAGGACCTGCAATCCAAAACGACAATAAAAAGCATACAAAAAAGTTACCAAGAGTTGGCTGAAAATACGGATTGTCATAGATTTCTTGATTTTGCAATAATCAATGAATGAGCGATGTACACTTCCAGGAACCCAATTTTTCCCTTCTCTCTTTTGTTTTCTCTCGTTCCCCTTTCATCAGAACTTTTATCTCCCCTCCTACTCTTGTATTCCTATTTTTCCTTGAACGCGTGGCGATGATAAATTAGGGTTAGGGTTAGAGGATGCAGGGTTTCCAAAAGAGATTCGACAGAGAAGTGGTAACAATGAATCGGGATAAAGAGTAACAGGTTCACGCAATGCCGCTACCTTGATGAAGGGGTGGAGCTCAACAGGGTCGAAGCGGCGGCCCCAGGACGGATCTGCACGGAAGGCGAACCGGGCCAAGAAACCAATTCCCTTGACGAAAAGCGAGGCGAAGCCGGGTGTGCAGCCATCGAGGGCGGATTGGAGCTCGAGAAGGGCGGCGGGCGCCGGGAGAAGGCCGTCCTTGACGAGGGAGCATAGCTCGCGGACGGCCTGGTCAGCGACGGGGGCCGAAGGGGAGCTAAGGCAGCGTGAGAGTGCGTCGCGAGCGGGGCCGGAGGCAAGGCCGAGTGGGGGAGGGGCGGAACGGAGCTTCTTGAAGAGAGAAGCGACGGCGAGGCGCTGGAAGGAGGCTTGCGGGAGGCGCGTCTTGTCGAGTAGGTGAGCGTAGGAGGCGGCGGTAGACGACTCCATTCGCCCTCCTACGCTCTCCGACAACGAGACGGATACGGCGCAGAGAGTGATAATGGAGAGGAGAGGAGCGCCGTCGGCGTGGTGAAGGGTACCAGACACACGGTCCACCGGACTAGGCAGTGACCACGGACAAAGGCTTCAATCCATGACTATATAACGCCAACGAGTAAATAACAATATTTATTTATTTATTTATTTAGTAATAAATGACGTCAGATTGCGTGCGATACGATGGACTTAACAAAAATAAATTGGATTTTTTTTCCTCTTTTTAACGACTTAAGTATCAGTCCTCCTTTGCTTCTCTCGGTCGAAGCTTCGTTGATATTTAAACGCTTGGATTAAATATGTAGGGTTCGAGATTGAAGTGTTCCAATATTTTTTTCTTTTAGACCCAGTGATAAAAGTAGGCTGAATTTTAGAAAAATATTTTTTTTCCAAAAGGTGTTCTTTTTTTCATATTTCCAAAGGTATCTCTATTCATCATAATCTCTGGATCAGTCCCATAAACTGGTCAAACTCTTCAGCTTATTTTCAAATATCATAAATGATTTATATAGCTGTTGTTTGGTTATTCTTGTTTCTAGACTGGGATGATACTTATCTCTTATTTTTATATATAAGTTGACATGCATTGAATTTTAACTTTATTTGTTTCATGCTTTTTAATAGATTTATAGAATTTTATGACTGCATTAAAAATATCATAAATTGATTGAAAGATATTAGAACTGAAACCGGTACGGGGGATTGGAAGTGATTAATCATGTATCATATCCGTCTTCGCGCAATAAGAGGGAAACAAATAGAGAAAGTGACATTTATATTTATGAATACAGGTACATAGCGATGAAATATGGACATACGAGATTTATTTTCTGAGAGAGATTACTTTATCGATAAATTAAAATCATTATTGATTTAAAAATATTATTTTAATATATAATACTATATATAGGCAATAATTGATTTGATAATTAGTGTGCCTAAGTTACTTAATCGATAGTCGCCCTAGGGACAAATTGTAAAAGGCTTGTTCGACGTAATGCTTATGCATATTTGTGTCTTTTCGGTTTGTTCTTACTTTGCAAAGCATGTAAAGGGCTGACCAAAGGTTAAACAGTCTCATTTGAACAAGTTTGGTGGTTGTTTCAGGCTTGTACATAATGATGGTGTCATGTGGACACTTGTACTAGATTTCGGTCTGTAGTGGATCAATTTTATACCTTTGTTGTGCAACCATTCTGAGCTTGTAATATCCATAGTTGGAATTTGCATTTGTTATAAAGTGTTTGCTGAAAGGTTTACTTGTGGATCCCGTGTGAAGCGTTTTCTCTGTCCTGTCTTCTCTTTTGTAGGTCCTAAGGGATCGTAGGAGATTTTGATGAGGCTGACCTTTACGGACTGACACGCAATGGTGTCACACGACTTAGGCAAAACCAACTAAGACCGCGACAGATGGTATCAGAGTGGGACAAGCACACATAAATACTTAGCATCCAAACATGGGGGACCTAGTATGGCTGCATCGAGGGCAGCCAATATGCGGGACCATTTGGAAACGGACATGGAGTTGTAGGGGAAGAAATCGCTCGGAAGAGTGGGTATCCAAGGATGGCATTCAGAGGAATAGTCAACCCTTCGCGTAAGAGACACTACGATGACAAACAAGCTAAGAAGAATTACGTAGCGCACAAAGATTGAGATGGCTGAGTTCGAGCAGTGGCTCAACGTTGGCACTCAAACTTGACAGTGCTCGAGGCAAGTGGGGCACCTGGCAAAGGATGAGACCGTGCAAGATGGAATGAGTTGTTCAGTGATCGAAGGAGTTGTGTAAAGCTCACAGAGGCGAGGAGAGTTGCAAACTCAAGGAATTCGATACTCATACAAGGGCTTATATACAAGCGATGGACTGTCTATGGCCATCCCAAGGCTGCCGAAGGTCGACGCCATGGAGCATTGAAATTTTCTCTTCGGCATGAGCAAGATACGTTCGTAAGAGACTGAAGTGTACAGCAGGTTCAACATGTTGCTAGACCCAAATGGGTGCAGTGGGAGCTGTATTGGCGAAGAGTCACAATCTAGTAGATGCATTTGTGAAGGCAGAACAGTGCACCGTTTGTTCATCAAGACAAATTAGTCCAAAGGGATGGTGATCTCCAAAACTTCAAGAGGGAAGAATACGAAGAGAGAAGTTACTCTAACGGGGCAGATATCCAGGAGGGATAAGTCCTGACTCTACAGAGGGAGAATCATGTGCAATAGACTGCACACGTTGAGGAGTACCTCAAGACAAAGCTCGATGGATCGAGCGAGTGATGAGGAATCGTTGTATGATCTCGCAAGTGGCAATGCATTGGTAGACGCATAGCGAGATCAAGTGAGGGAGCAACCAAAGGCAACACAAAGTGAAAGCACACTTGGAGTCGATGGGAGATCAGACTCAATAGAGGGCTGACATGTGGAATGGTGGGCGTGAGGACTATCATTAACTCTATACAAATCGAGAAACGGAGCAACTTGGGGATAACTTGGTGAAACACCCAAGCCGCATAAAGGGAGTGACATAGAAGATAGAACATAAAGCGGGGGCTTGGAGCTTTCCTTAGACAGAGGTCAAGGACATTGACTCTTGCAGAGGCAAGAGCAAGATCATGTTGTTTCATGGGTTTCATATTCTGATGGTGCAAACTCATCTTACATGGTGCCAAGGATGAAGGAAATTTCGAAGCACATGCACCTTATCTTGGTGAAGCATTTGATGGAGGATCTAAGACGACATAACTTGCAGTGGTAAAGTTAGTGTCAGAAGGCCTTGGTACGGGGCAAGAGGATATAGAGATATGTACTCTTAAAGAATATGCAACAGTGTTGCTATTCGCGTTACCATGAGGAAAATGGTGCGCAGCGGAGATTGTGCTGGTAGGGGCATAGGCCCAGGATCCAGACAATGGTGCATCAATTTCAGTGAAGTCAGGGGACTTTAGAGGAGCTGCTAGGTGACGGACTATCCTAGAGCTAGGCTTCGTCCGAGTATGACCTAAGAGCAGGTGGACGAAGGTTGATTGCTAAAGGAGCGAACAGACTCGAAAGTGGCAAAGGCCCTACGATGTGTTAGTGGAGTCCACACAAGGAGAGATCGCAGTTCAAGTTCATACCACATAGATTAGAATACAAGGAGATTTCACCAGGAGACGACAAAATGTAGCGAATCGTAGTGGAATAGTTCATGGTAATGCGACACACACGGTGAGTCCCATGGGGGGACTGAATCATGTAAAGGTATGATCGGGAGTGCGATTGGGAGCTCCACTTCGGTGAGTAACATGACGACAAGAAGGGCTATGGATTCAAGTAGAAAATGTCACGGTACTATAGAGGCGAGTCTTCCATGTGTGCATCGAAGGTTGTATTGAATGGAAGTCTTGGACATCAACTTATGAGGGCTGTGCACTATCGAGAAAGAAGTTCATATGCAAGTACCAGTGAGTCCCATGGGGGGGACTGGTTCATACAAAGGTATGATCGGAGCGGCTAAAGAATTGGACTGCTTTAGAGCTCACATTCGCTTAAGGGAGCCCGGCAAGTCAGAGGACAAGGCCGAGTAAGCGAACGTTGCGACCAATGAAGCTAAAAAGAACAAAAGTAGTGCAAGCCCTGCAACATAATGGTGGAGGCCATACATGGGAGTTGTAGTCTGTCTTTCCATCGACCAAGTGGAACTGCTCAGAGAACACAGAGGTGTTAAAGCAGGTGATCGAAAAAGGGCGATGAAGCAATGATGAGTCAAGAGGGATTCAGCTACCCAAAATCGAGTATCGGTTAGAATGGAAGTGGACTCAGAGGAGTGAGACAATGCCATAGAGGCAGATCTATTGATCGCGAAGAAGGGATGCAAATGCGAGACAATGGATAGAAGTGCCATAGGTATGGCAACGCCATGGTACCACAGAGACAGGACTTCTGTGGAGTCATCGATCCCTTGCTCTTATAGAAGGAGAGCGCTTGGTCGTGATATGGGCCGTGGAGGAGAATGCAATGGCAAACTCCGTATACTATGACAAGACTGAAGGGCAAAGACCAGGAAACTTCATAAGACCGATGTCAATGAACTTCTCTTCAAGAGAGCCGTAAGTGAAAGACTTCGGGTCGATACAGGAGTGCAGGACTAAGGAACGAAGCAGGTAGTACGCGATGTTGTACCTTTGCTACTAAGAGGAGTATGCAACAAAAATGATGGAGAAGGCGGTACAATCCCAAAGGTGACCAAATCTATCAGAGACTTGCTTCAAGTTGGAGTGATAACTTCTTGCATTCTAGAAGTTCAATGGCATTAATAAGATGAATCGCAATAGCTGACTCAATACAAGGATTGCAAATACTTCAAGTGCCTCAAAAGTGTGAGCTAAAAGCAAGCGAAGTCTAATAACCAGCTTGATGCACGAAGTACAACCTCGAGGAGGCGGGCTAAGTCAAATAACCATTGTCTTCTTAACTCTCAAGAGAATAGGCGAAACTAAGTACCTAGCTCTCTTAGTTATCCAGCAGATGAGCTCTGCATAGATTTAAAGACCATTCGAAAAAATGAATGGAAGACAACAGTTGTCAAGTCCTCACCAATGGTTTAGCTGGTTCAAAAGGATTAACTTATAAGAGATCATTTGATCGGTTAGCCATTAGTATGACCCGTTGGTTCACGAGGAATTATCCACTTTAGGCGATGAGCGTACTCATACGGTTTCATCATTTCGGAACTCGTGAGCTTAAAAAACTCATAGCTAAGGTGCACAGCTTGAGGACGAGTTTGCTCGGTTAAGGTACAAGCCTCGAGCCTCCTTCTAACACCAATTTAATAAAAGAATATTTGGCTGACTGACCATTGGTGCTAGGTTCAAAAAAAATCATTCATTAATTATTCGTTTTGAAAGATGGACGTACCTATATGATTTTATTTTTTCGAAGCTTGTGAACTCGAGAAGATACATTTGAGAGTAAGAAAGATTTAAAGGACTTATGAACGCTTGATTCCTATACCCTTTAATCAATGTAAAATTAAATGATCTTATCGCGTAACTATTGATGAACCGTTTCGAAGAGTACACATGCAACGAGACAGCAGGTACTCTAGATGTACAAATAAAATGCGTTCCCTAACCTCGGAGGAGTAGAATTGCAACTGATGCTCATCCATGGAAATCATCTCTGTCTCAGATCATCGCATCTTACACACTAATTTCGGGTACGGGATTAAATGGCCTACCTAATTGAACCGTTGGTTAGTAGTAAATTGTGCATCCAAAGGACAATTACACAGAGCAACAAAAGATCGACGCTTCATTGGTTGGCTGCCCAAAAACTGTGCTGAAAACATTGCAGCCAAGACCAAATTACATAGCATCATTCTTGTTAGAGCTAGCCTCAGGAAATTACCACACGCGTGATTTGGCGCAACAAAGACAATAAACAAAAGAATAAAATAAGCAGGACACCAGAATTTACGTGGTTCTACAACCTCGTCCAGACGAAAGGAGGAGCAAATCTTTACTAAATTACAAATGCCTTAGGAAATTGTTCTAGGCCATAAAACACCTTCAACTACTAAACAAGAAAAGCCCAAAGTTTAATATGGACTTAATGAAATTAAGTCCAAAGCGCTTTTCTTGTGATGCTATGTGGTGCATCCGGTGCATCTGTCTTGAAGCTTAGACCCCCTTTTATAGCATCAATAGGGGATAGCAAAGCTGATTTTCCCGATGTGGGACTAAAGGACTTGCCAAACCTAACAAATCTCCACCTTGGCATGTCCCAACAAAACTTGCTCCACCTTTTTCACAAAAGCCCCAACGGCAATCATCAACAATAAATACCAACCAAGTCAAGCACTCGCTCACCAAACCTGAGGCTTCGTAAGTATATCAACTGGATTGTCCTTCGTATGAATTTTACAACAAGGACCTTAACAATTATTATCACAACAAACTCATTTGAGTAGGTAGTAGGTTCACTAACTCCACCGTTTCTTCTGAACAAACAAAGCATATGCAACCAAATTTGCAGTATTTGTGGTGGTCGAATATTTCTCCGTGGTTATCCTTGGCTATGGAATATTGCTCTTCCTCCGGAACATCTTTATCGCGACTGGGAGAATCGAAGTGACTCTTTTCTCGCTTCCCAAAATGCAAGTTTTCACGAAATCCAATGGCCCGAGATCTGTCATGAAGACCCTTTTGCTTAATATGCTCAAACCTTTTTCGAGAATTAGACAATGATGATGAAGATCACTGTGATGGTAGTTCCTCGCAAAATATACAAGCTACCAGACCTGCTTTCATAACAATAAGGGCATTTCTAGAAACTTTCATAACTCCACCTTGGTGTGTATTTGCACCCAAGAGCCTCTAGGGCGCCTAAAGAGATGAGATTCTTTTGAATCGGGAACATGTCTAACATTAGTGAGCGTCCTCACAATACCATCATGCATTTTAATTCGGATTGCCTTTACCAATAACATCACATGCGGCATTATTGCCCATCAAAACAATTCCACCATTACTTTCATATGTGGAAAACAAATCCAATTTAATGATAAGAATATTCTAAAATCCATTCATTTTAGACCATTGTCCTATCATGGCAAAGAAAATATTTCAAAATTATCGTTTTGAACATGGCTTCAATACTCCTATTTTCTCGATGATTTTTTCTTGCTTTAATTTATTTTTCAATTTAAAGCAATCACCTTAATATGCCCCATTTTATGACAATATCTACACTCCAAATTTTTATATCCGAAGATTTAGATCTAGATTTAGATCTACTCTCACAAATTTTCTTTTATCAGTTCTACCGACAACTGCGGACCTTATTCTCCTAGTGATATCCTATCAATTCTCCTATTTTACCATGATATGAAATTGTTTCTTTAAAATCAATGTTAAAAGATTGGGGAGAAATGATCTTATCAATCTTTGCACTATTGAAATCCATAACTAAGAATCAAATCTATCAAGATTCGAGATTATAGATGTACAATCATCCGGCGCATACGCTTCAGAGAGCAGGTACTCTTCAGATGTTTAAGCTTGTCCCACATGCTAAAATGCGTTCCCTAACCTCGGAGGAAACCTCATCGAAAAGATTTAGAATAATACTAGACTTCTTATCCATGCTCATCCATGGAAATCATCTCTGTCTCAGATCATCGACATTTCTTAATTTCACACTTTATTTCATTGGTAAAAGATTAAATGGCCTACCTAATTGAACCGTTGGTTAGTAGTAAATTGTGCATCCAAAATAAACAGGACAATTACACAGAGCAACAAAAGATCGACAATTACTTCATTGTTTGGCTAAAACCCAAAAACTGAAAAGCCCAAAAGTTTAATATGCTTAATGAAATTAAGTCATTGCAGCCAAGACCAAATTTAGACATAGCATCAGCATAGCAAAGCGATTTTCCCAGATGTGGGACTAAAGCTGCAAACTTTCAATTCTCACCACTTTCGTCACCCACCTCGGAACAAAAGCGCAGCAACACGCAGGAGGAAGAGCCAAAGAGGGGAAGAAAAGAAAACTAGAAAAGCAGGCGATAATGTATCAAGGATTGCCCCACATAGTTACATGTAAAAGTTGAAAATGGTCCGACGAGCGACGACGGCACGATACAACCATGTAGCTCATAACTGGAAGGAGGCAGACGAGAACACAGGGAACAACGACGAGAGAGGGACACATGGCTAGTTAGCTTCGGATGAACCAACGATGACGATGCCGCCTCAACGGAGAGACATGAGACGTTCGATGAAGAGGTCGAACGTCCCATCACGATCCACCATGCTTACTCGCGCGTAATTCGACTCCACGCCGAAATGGCCGCCGCTCCGGACGAGTATCTTGTGCTTCTTGAATAAGTCTGCACAGTCTTGCGTTCCCTCCCTTTCGCACTTGAGCCATGCAAAAGCTACACAGCGAAAAATAATGATGAGAAGGAAGGAAGGAACCATGCCGAGTTAAACACTACAAACAAGCGAGAAGAAAAAAAAAAAAGAAGAAAGAACAAAAAAATGCAGTAGCAGTAGAATGGATGGAGATCAGGCAAACCCAAAAGGTTCGGTTGAGATTCGACGAAGACGGTAAAACAATAATGCAGATACACCATGGGTGGGTTAACACAAGGAGGCAGAGCGATGCAAGATTTGACATCGGACGAAAAGGCGGCCAGACTTGTTGTTCTTGAGGAAGGCCGGAAATAGGACATTTACTTTTAATTGTAAAGACGCATATATCTAATACTGGAACAGCAAGAGGCATTAATTTAGTGGATCAAGTACGTAAGACATATACCAGGACAGGCTTCGGTCGTCTCCCCGGTGAACTTGCAGTGGACCGACTCGAAGTGGGGCAATGTAAAGATGCCCGAGGCCTTCACGGCTTCTCGCAACTTCTGCCACCTCATGGACAGAAGCCGGCGCCCAAATTCAAACATCTTCAGATCGGGCTTGGTCTGCAGGTCTGGGCGCTCGTAACCATCCGAGATAGCCTTGAGGATGATTGCCGCCCGGAGCTGTGAGTCCTTGGACACCCCAATGGTGTTCAACTCTATAAACTTGACCATCTTCTTGGCCACCTCCACGTCCTTCACCAGAGCCCACCTGCCCCATTCGATTTAAGATTCATCGATCGCCTTACTGTATCAACTAATTAGCCACGGCGACAAAGTTAAAGATGCCCACTTACCCCAGTCGAGTTCCGGCATGACCGGAGAGCTTTGAGACGGTAAACAGCATGATGTCATGGTCCGCTGCATCAGTGATGGGAGTGTATTGCGGCCAGTAGTAAGCAAGGTCATGGATTGTCTTCCCGTTGCCGGACTTGAGCACTGCTTCCCTGATGGAGCCATCCGGGTTATTCGGGGAACAAACCACCTCTATGTACGCATCACCCTCAAACTTGGATGCATCCCCACGCCACCGGTATAACCCTGACCGAAGGTAGTCGGTGATCCTCGGAAACGACTGCATTAATTAATCGCAATTAATATAGACATCAAATAATTTATACTTTTAATTGCTCATCGACAACTCAAATCGGAACAGCATAACATAATCTACGCACGCACATACCACGGATAGTATGCTATTATTTTTTTTAGAAAAAAGAAAAACTATAATGGCTAAAAAGTACATATTGTGCCCGTCGGAGATTCATTTGGACAGCAATGGAGCATCATACTGAGAAACCCAAGCTAACTAAGAAAGTTTAATGACATAATATAACCGACCAATAGGTTGATAAGAGTGTGTGGAAAAGATTGGAACCAAAGCAAGTCTTAAGAACGAGAATGGGTTGGATGCAACAAATTGCATGTGGTAGTGGAACAGTACTCACCGAGTAGTATGGAACTGCGGAAACAACGCTCATCGGCTCCGGCGCGTCGGAAGGTGATAAAGCAAAGAGAGCAGCCTGAAAGAGCTGAGTCGATCCGGTCCCGATGACGAGGAAGCGGTCGTCGGCTACAGCATTGCCAACCAGGTAATGGAGGCGCCGTGCCTCGTGGGCAAACTCGGGTTGCAGGAACCAGCAAAAGTTGGTGACATCGGAGAAGTAGCTCAAGGTCCGCCACGAGGGGATGGTGATGTCTGCCGCCTCGCCCACCCCCATCCAGAAGGACTCGAACATGGTCGGATCTCCACTGGGCCAGTCATCGGTTTTTTTGCCGTAAAATAAATATCATGCAAATTTTACAATAAGAAACAAGGACAGGACGTAGCACAGAGCACAAGTTTCGATTTCTTGCTTCCCTTCCATTATTTCGCATCAAAGCATGTCGTCCAAAGACTAATGCAAAGCAAGAGTATCTCCAGAATCTCTCGATCAGATATCTCAGGGGAAGATACATTTTAAGGAAAAAGAGAAATCCGAGAAAGAAGTGCAAGTCAACAGGAATGCTATCGGGTATCGTAGCAAAAAACTGGCGGTGTATTTTGATAACAACCTCCGATTCATCTAATAATAATAACAATAAAAGAAAAATGGGTATGTAAGCAAAGACGCCGGGCGGGCGGGACGACTCACTGGTCGAGATTGATAATGGCGTCCTTGGAGGCAGGGCGCGTGCCGGACGAAGAGCTCACACTGATCTCCTGCTGCGCCGTCGACGTCATCTCCACCGCTCGCTGATGACTGCAGTTTCTTCTGTTCCGCTACAGGGACGCTACTATCGGCCTGGCAACCCGGTGCACATCGCGCTCCTTATAGAGGGAGGCGATGGGGTGGAAGCATCCCCTCTGGCTTATCGGGAAAGCGGCCTGATATAACAAGAGCCACCCCCCTCCTCGATTTGCAAGTTCCAGCGAATCTATACGATACGAACGATGATAACGCTCTCTGTAAATATGCTTTCGGACTATGTTTAGAGGAGATACGATCGACTTACCCTTTTCTGTTCTTGTCGAAGTTGGCACGGTAGTCGACGCCGCAAAATTCAATAGTACTGATTTGAAGATGTACATTCACTCAAGGTGAAAATGCAGATTCGAAGAAGTTCCTCGGCATAGATTTTGGAAAGTTTGGTCTCCATTCTCAAAACCAAGGCAGGCGGCGGAGACGAAATTAGCAAGGTTATGGAAAAGAAAAACTTGTTTACAGTCCTTAAATGACTACAAATCTGCCGTCGTTTGCTTACATACTGGACTTTCGCTTTCGTTGAATGTCAACAAGGATTGTATCGTATCCTATAATTCAATAACATTTATAAAGTCTATTATCAACCAAATACTTAATTAAGACGCCACGAATGACCATTTCCAGGTTTACGGCCATTTTTCATAATGGATACATATGATCAATCTTCACTTTCTCATACGATCAAATATAATTTTTTTTACTGTAATTATTAAATATTATCATAACTGACGAATATATTGAGTGTCTGCTTGCTCTCTCTCTCTCTCTCTCTCTCTCTCTCTCTCTCTCTCTCTCTCTCTCTCTCCCTCCCTCCCTTATAAATTCACATAGCGGGTGAATGATTTTATATTTCATTCGTCTACTTCATCATTCCACCTTTTTAATCATTGAAAATGTTTGTCGCGTCGCTCTAATACAAACACTTATCTACGTAAAATCCATGATAAATCAGTAAATTCACGAGGAAGCAGAAAAAAAAAATCCATGAGAAATCTCACGAGGCTTCCTTTCCGCTTCACTACATGACAAGACAAAGGATACGATAGGAGAACAAAAATAGTCAGACAAGAAGATCTGCTGCAAATCCTGCTGTTTTTCCTACCGGAGATTGCAATTTATTCATGTGAATCAAAAATATTTGAATCGATCGTCGATGTAGCAAAACGATGAGACTCGCCTCATACAAGACTGATCCCCGGCAGCTCAAACGGATTTCGACCCGACTTACTCACTCAACTCGTTGATAACATCTATTTTGGACGATGACGTCTACATCAATCATTGACGTATGTATTCATCGACGACATGGTAGTTTTGCGAGTCACGTCTCGCACGCGATTGACATTGACAATTTAGCGAGACCCGAACCTTGTAGCTGACCCTTTACGATAATGATATTTATATCAACTCAAATGAGTCATACCTCATACTAGATTGATCCCCAGTGACTCAACAGGTCTCGACCCACTGATTTACTCAACTCGACAAATGATATTTATATCAAATGATGACTTCTACATTGATAGCACGAAATCTATATTCATCGTCGATATGATAGCATGATAAGTCTCGGCTTACTCGATTTGATGATGACATCTATATCAAACGATGACATCTACATTAATCAGTGAAATCTATATTCATCGCCAATATGATAGCAAGGTAAGTCTCAACTCATCACCAATATGATAGTACAGTAAGAGTCAACTCATTCAACTTGACGATGAGATCTATATCAAACGATAACCTCTATATTGATCAGTGTGATCCATATTCATCGTTGATATGATAGCATGGTAAGTCTCATCTCACCGTTGGAAATTTAAATGTCGAGTCAAAAATCATATTTGTACCAAACGATTATCATATCAAAAATTAAACAATGAGCTGAAGGTCTATGCATCATGTTGGCTGATCAGAAATTGGTATACTAGAAGATTGGATGATGTGCAAAAATAACAAAGATGATATGCTAAAAGGATCCAACGAAATGTCGAAATATTGGACCATACGAACGAAAGCATTGATGACGTATACGATATGCGGTTGGTATCTATATCCATGTTGAAATCAACTTGGGGCACAATAGACTTTCAAATGGGCTGAAACATAGCCATCTTATGGTTGCAGTGGACTAATGCATAGCTTGGATTGGGCCGCTTCGGCGACTCAGTTTGGGGGTGGTATCATCCAACTCAGGCAATGGTACTGCTTGAGCGTGTGGACGATGCACTC
This sequence comes from Musa beccarii, assembly GCA_024322285.1. NCBI lineage: Eukaryota > Viridiplantae > Streptophyta > Magnoliopsida > Zingiberales > Musaceae > Musa > Musa beccarii. Next base: position 58,240,344 of record CM044395.1, on the reverse strand, counting down.
GATATCGTTTTGGTAATTCGATGATAGTATCGTTGGTGTCCTTATTTTTAAATATTATTCTGACTTATTTTATATTACAGAGTGTATACCGTCTCTATAAAAAAAGTGTTTCCACGAGTAGCCAGGCTCAGAAGTTCTCTCTTATATTATATTTTTTTAATATTTAGGTAAGTGAGAAAAAACCAGGAATGGAACTTTTTTTAGGAGTTAAATTGTATGAAAACAATCAAATGCCATTAGCTCGGAGGCATACATAAATAAAGAGCTGGCAGCATCGTGTAAACGGCAAGCGAGCCCCCAATTCCATCGCATGAAAGGCGGTTAAGAATAATTAAACAAAAAAAAATGTAGAGGCCAAAGAAAGAGACGCAAATAGAACACCTCAATTGTACCTTCAAACTTAGACTTACGCCATTCTGGTCTTCTCCACCATGATGTCAACGCAACCGCGTTTGTGTCGCTGTGAATGAGTCGGTGCATGTGCCCGTCGGTACACTCTGCAGGATACAACTAAATGATCGAAACAAAGGCAATACGCGTTGATCGTGTAACGGATGCGTGGAAGCCAGGGTGCTTCTCGTGTCGAGTTGATTCGCACCTGCTTTCATTTTCGTTTCTCCCCCTGATTGCAGTCGTTCAGAGTCCAAAGCCGGAAGGTGCGATGAGATGCATAAGTTATACAGGCAGAAAGAATCAGAAGAAGTTAGCAAAACAGAGGAAGAAAATGAGTTATCATTGGCCGTCTATAACTTGGAATCATAATCTACACAGGAGTAATTAGCAAAATAGAGGAAGAAAAAGAGTTGTATTATTATTTACACAGGCTAACCAACGAACTAGAAGTTGTATTCGATGAGACACATCTTAGAGGGCGATCCCGACCATGGAACCTGCAAGTCCACCATGTTCTCCTTGTACACAAACCCTGCTTCCTCTCCGTTTATCCGGCATTCGACGGGCCTCGCCGATGCGAAGGCCTTTATTTCACCCGCCCCCTTCACCTCCATCTTCACCTTGGAGCCCTCCACTTGGAGCGCCTGGATGGCGCCACCCGAATTCAACATGTTCACCAGCCCGATGGGAGCAAACCGGACGGCTTTCTTGGACGGCAGCACCTTCACCGGAGACACGGTGAGCAGCTCATAGCCGAATGGATCCAGGGTGACTTCCACCGTCTCTGTCGGCTTAAGCAGCAGTAGCTTCCCAGCTCGCGACAGATACACCGCAAACAATTCCACCCCCTCCACCGGGAACGGCTTCTTTCCGTTCTGCCACTCGATGTCCATCGGGCTCGTCGTCACCGTTAGGGTGCGAGAAAACTCGGCTGCAGATTTGTTCCTCCGGGCTTTGCGGCACCATCCTCCGCCTTGGCAATTGAAGGCTCCAAGGACGCCGGTGACCTAAAACCGAAAAGTGGAAAAAAGGATCAGTCCGGGAGCCAAAAGATCGTCTTTTGGTGATGAGGAGAGAGAGAGAGAGAGAGAGAGAGAGAGAGAGAGAGAGAGAGAGAGAGAGAGAGAGAGAGAGAGAGAGAGAGAGACCTTGTTCAAGTTCCAGATCTTGAGCACGGTCTTGCCGTCGTGCAGCGGGTCCTCGAAGAGGCAATCCCTGGTCGGGAGAGCGTAGTGGTCGCAGCGCAGGATGGTGCCGTCGGGCAAGGCCATGCGCTTGAGGAGGTCAAAGTCGTGGTGTCCGACGGAGTCGCTGACGTAGATGGGGCCGCCGGAAATGGCGCGGGAAGCGGCATGGAAGGCGGCGCAGGGGTGGGTGGACTGGAACATGTCCCAGTCGGGGTGGATGAAGTTGCCCATCCACAGGCTGTTGTAGGCGCAGTGCACCATGTGGCACCCCTGCAGCCAGAAGGTGCCGTTGGGGTCGCCCGACGGGTCGGTGCACCAGAAGTCATCCCCTGCACGCACGCAAGTGTAAGATTAGATTTGCAGAGGGAGAAGACAGACAGATATCATCATCTTCAGCAGCGGCAGCATATGAGAAAGACCCAGAGAACTTTATCTAACACGCGCGCGCACGTACCGACTCGGCCGAGGCAGATGGAGTCGGTGCCGAGGAACATGAAATCGTTGCAGTGCTCCATGCTGGCGAGGACGCCGTTGCCTCCGAAGTGCTTCTTCACCGAGTCGGTGAGCCCTTGGTAGTAGGCCTTGGCCAGCTCCACTCGCCCGCCGTAATCCTCGCAGAGCATCTCCAGTAACTGCGCGATATATGTCACATCGTCGGCCTCATCATCACCGTCATTCAGGTTTTAAGATTCTACAGAGCTTTAAATGGCCGAAAGAAAAAGGACGGTGTCGTGTGAGTTGATCGCATCACCCGCCCCTCTTTACTCCTGAGGCGATCATATCTCGTCTCACAAGTGATTTGTTAATTTTCTTATGCTGATGGAACCAAAAACCTAAGGAATTGATGAAACCTCTGTGCGGGTCGGATTGTTTATCTGGGAATTTAAGTGTTAGGGAAACGACGACGACGACGACGACTGACTACTACTCACATGAATGACGTCCACCTTCACGCCGTCGATGCCCACCGACTCCAGGTGGGAGTGCAGCCCCTCGTAGAGCTCTGCGGCGCTCTCTGGCCGCACAAGCCCAACACCGTTGTTCACGATTTTGTCCACCGCCAGGTCCTCCATCGTCATCTGCAGACCAGGGGACAGCCTCGGCTTCACCACCTCGGCCGGTGGCAGCCCCAGCGTCCGCGGCCTCAGCCCTCCCCAGTAGCCGCACAACGCGTGCCACACGTACACGTGCTCCACGCTCCCGAAGGCGGTCTTCAGGTCCCTCACGAACGCCCCGATGCCGGTGACGGAGGCGGAGTCGTTCCTATTGCTCTTGTAGTTTCGGAACTTGTAGTTCTCCTGGAACCTGATCAGCCTGCAGGGCATTTGCTCCCCCGCGGACGTCCGATTCATGCCTTCCTCATCCGTGGGGTCGTCGTCGTGGGAGATGGACTGCCAGCCGTCGTCGATGAGGACGAGCCCCGGCGGGCAACCGCCCTCTGCCAGGCCCTTCACCCCCTCCCACACGCCCTCCGGGTGCACCTTCAGGTAGAAGGCGTCCCAGGTACACCACCCGAACTTGTCGACAATGCCCGGTGGCGTCTTCTCCTCCAGGAGCTTGAAAGTGCCCATGTGGGACCTGACCACCCTCATGGCGTCCTTGACGAGCGCGAAGGGGTCGTCTCCAGCGCGCATGTAGAGGGAGCTCCGGAACTCGGAACTCCTCACCCGCGTGGACCCGCTCTCCACGCACAAGTCCACGTACTCCTCCTCCCCCGGCTGGAGGGATGCCCGGAAGGCCCCCTCGATGAGGGGGAGGAGGAGCACATAGGGACGACCGGACTGTCGGGAGTGGTCGAGCATCAGGATCTGGGTCTCGTGCTCCACGTCGCTGCCCCTGTTGCCCACCCATTGGGTTGTCCACCACACCTTGAACCGGAAGATGCTCATGAACCGAATGCCTAGCAGCCGGCCCAGCGGCACGACATGCCTGCTCTCGGGGGTGTCGCACGCGAACCCCACGAAGCATCCGCTTTCGTCGCCCGCTCCCTGGCTCTGGCCCTGGCCCTTGCCCTCGCAAGTGGTGGTGGACCGGGTGAGGACGATGTTGGGAGGGACATCCAAAAGGAATGAGTGGCCGCATACGGTGAGGTTGCGGCCTTTGAGGGCGAAAGCAGATGACCGGGTGTCGCCTTGGAGCCCGGTGAGGCTGTCGGAGGAGCCGGCTTTACCTAGGTCTGGGGCCATGGAGAAGGTGCGTTCGGTTGACGCAGGAGCGAGGTGTGCTGGATTTCTAGCTTCCGCTTAATGCAAAGTCTGGGAGCTGCAATCGCCAATTTATAAAGGGCGACGAGGCCCGGCCTTCTCCTTGATGGAGGATCAGATAAATATAGAATAATAACTTCATATTCCTTAATTATCAGTTAATTTATGATTTGAGATCAATTATCATGATTCATTTCAATATATCTATCACTCAAATATATATTACCTTAATGAATTAAATCCTCGAGTCTTTACCGCGAAGTTCTCGACTCCTCATCCACATCTGCTCCCTGGTGACGGACGGAAATAGCGACGTCCATGTGGACCGTTGACCGGCGGTTTGCGTGTTGCTTGCAGCAGCACTCTTTTTGACTATTCTCTCTTCACCAGTCACATCACATTATATTCATGTGGCTGTCTCATCCTCGGCCACCGTTGGCCATCCTGGCACAAACACTAACATGCGCAGATTGACGGTTGTGGGTATATATTTTTACACATGTTCTAGGCCACATAGGCGGTCGTTAGATAGTCATACGAATGAATAATATATTTTGTATTTTTTCCACGAATGTTTTATATTTTCTCGGATTATTGTCATACGATGGAACCAAAACCGAGGGAGACGTCCCATTCACTTTAAGCTCGATGGAACTAGAACAGACCGACGAAACAGGGGAGACGTCCCATTCCCTTTTATTAAGCAAGGAAGGTCATCGCTAGGAAAACACCCTTTTCGTCGGGAAGCTTCCCTTCTCGATGGGACTCGCGCCTTAGGCGGATGCTATTCTACGCCGTTGCCTCGGCTTACCCATTCAATTCATGTCCTTGGTTTATTCTTTGCTGATGCCTGGGCCTACCAATTCAATTAACCTCCTGGAGGGCCCCATCCATATCCAACTTTGGACGGTACCGACGGAACAGCAACGTTGACTGCTGCTGCTGCTGCTGCTGACATTTCACAAATAGAACAGCAATTGCACACGGTCGTCCCGACGATCTGCAGGGGACGGATAGGGAGTCTGGAAAGCCAAAAGTAAGTTGTTATCTTACGTGTCGAGCTTCTCCGAATGTTCAGTCATCATGTGATCTCATGACACCATCCGGCCAAGCTTTTGGACGACCAATTTTTATTAATCGTTTGCTGGGACACGTGGTTCGTGGATCCAAGCTGAACGAAATTGATTGATGAGTTCACTAACGCTTAGCGCCTTGCTTCTTCCCCACCGCCACTTCCCACCCCACAAACCACCGCCCCGCCCCCACCCCCCCCGGCCCTTGTTTGCTGGCTTCTACACCCGTCCCGGTCTCGCTGGAGCCCTTTGTCCTTGCGCCACGAACGAGGAAGCTGCTAGAACACCCTTGGGCGAAGAAGGAATCAGCAGACGACGTCTGGTTAAAAAAAACAGAAAGGGAAAACGAGGACCGCGTGATACCTTGCCCTTTGGAAGCCACCGCCACACGTTGTGATCGTCCTCATGCGGGATGGGGAGGTGGTTCCCACGCAGCGACCTTTTTCTCTGCGGTCAGAATCATCTGGAAGTGCGTCGAAGAAATCGGATCGGATTGGACCGACGCCAGAGACCGGTCGGTGGACGCCAACTGCACCTCACGGGTGTTGCTTATCTCCTTGGCCCTGCTCTCACTCCCTCTCTCTCGGCCGACATCCTGATCCCCGGAGTACCGGGCCCGTCATCCAAATGACTTGTTTATCGTCCGTTGTGCTGATCTCTCTCTCTCTCTTGGCCGACATCCTGATCCCCGGAACACCGGACCCGTCATCCATATAGTCCATTATACTGATCTCTCTCTCTCGGCCGACATTCTGATGGACTTGTTAATAGCCAGTCCATTGCGCTGACTTTACGTGCAACTTCGTCCCAGGGCCATGCAAGTTCGAGCAAGAGAGAGCAGAAACAACTTTGGGCTTATTCTGGCATCTTTTGCTGCTTCCAGACCACCCCCTTCACTGACATCATCAGAGTTCCACGGCAATGACACCAACCAGCTACACAAACCGCTGTTGGATTTCCCACAAATCCGTAGACACCAGGGTTTTATTATCTACACATAATAACACTACCATATCAGAGAAATCCAACTTGAGAGAAGAAGCCACTCCGGGATTTCAAAAGATCCTTTCAAAGGGTCCTCATCCATCGATAAACAATACACTCAGAACCAGGATGATAATTTTAGCAACAGAGCCAGAAATATAACGGTTTACCAGCTTAGGAGTCTAACATGGTTACAACTACAGCTGACCATTCCCAACCTTTCTTATGGAAAAATAAAAAGTTCAAAAATCTGAAGCATCAACATCCGCAGGATTTCTTGAAAATTTTCCCCTCGAAAATATCATGCCTCAACATCAGCAGAATTTCCTTCATTGGCTTCTTCTTTGTCACCATCATCGTCATCTCTTTCCTCAGCTGCTTCTTTCTGGGTTAATAACTCCTTCAAGTTTCTTAGTTCACAGTCCTTTGCTTCTAGCCTCTCTTGTAATATATAGACCTGAAATGCACGCAAACCATGGTAGGCAGATTAACAAGTATCTTAAGATCAAGTGACCAGAGATATGAGTCGATGTGACTGATGATCAAATGTGGAACAGTCCACAAAGTAGTACGAGCAAAAGTACACACAATATCTTTCTTATATGATGGTTAATCAATCCAGCTTGGGCTCAGATAAACAGACATTAACATGTTTGAAGCCAGAAATATATAATGATATCGTACATTAATTGATTTGTATAAGTAATTTCTCTGTTCAACAACACCAAGGATATACCAAGTAAAACTGCCCAAAAGGCCAACTCAATATGTAAATATTTACTTCCAACATAAAAGCCTTAAGCAGAGCCATCATCATAGACGTCCTGGAACTTTTCTCACCCTTGTGTAAGGCGCGAAACTTTCTCTTAAATTAGCAATAGAAAACAGTTGATCTCATTTACAACAGAATATTGTTACGCTTGTGGTGCTGGATGAGCTTTCTCACGAAAATAAATTAGCAATATACCATTAGAAGAAATTGATTAAGAAACTAAAACCCTTTTAACACAAGTTTTTCTTGCTATATGGCATCCAATCAGGCAAACCTTATAGTGAGACAAGGCAATCTACCAAAATTTATATCTTCCAAAGCAAAATGCTTATCAGGAAATAATTATTCCACATATATTTGAAAATCTCAGAAATGTAAGAGATTTGGTCATATAGTGAAAACATTTTAGAAACAAAGCACAGCATCTCATGTTTATGGTTGAATATGCATCAAGTATACAAGTAAAACCAAAGTGTTACAAGTTGAACACATCTTTCACAGTTCTCAGATGTTTCAAGTACCATTTTGAAAAGCAATTTTAAAGAATACTAGCAAACACATTACCATTTCATTTGATCTCTCCATTTCATTTGTTGTTCCTTCCATGTGCTTGTACAATGCTGCATGAGACAAGATATAAAATATCAAGAATACCTGAACAAAATGAAGGAAACAGAGCAGAGAAAATAACTTTGATAGTGAAAAGTTGTCAATAACAATTTCTTAAGCAAAAAAAAAAAGTTCCAATCATGATAATTATAAACTCATAGTGATAGGGCATTATCTACAGAAATTAGTGGCGAAGAATGATGCATAATGCTCGTTAAATGGTTTTGAGAACATGGGATAATAAAGACAGCTTACAACAGAATCACCAGCTATCGCTGACATATATATAATGCTTGGCTAATATATCAGGATCTGTTGAGCCTTCTAAAATTGAACATACCCTCTGAGAGCAAATGTTATGACAATAGTACAGAAAGTAAGAGGGATCATTGGAACATGCCACGTCAATACTTGTGGCAGTCAAAGTTATGTTATGCAACTTGCTGGAATGTGCCTAGTCATGTTCCAGGGCACATTACTGATATCAATTGGCTCCAAAGTGGCACATCTCATAGCACACATTTGGTATAGAACATGCATGATGTGATTTGCACCAACGCCAACTGGAAAACACAGTAGAGAAGAATAGCAGCAGACTCAGTTGACTGATGAGATAAAAAATGATAAAAGAAACAACCCTATGCCAATGCAAAAATGAAAAGCAAAAAAAAGAAGAAGAAGAAGAAGAAGAAGAAGAAGAAGAAGAAGAAGAAGAAGAAGAAGAAGAAGAAGAAGAAGAAGAAGAAGCATTTTAAAGACAGATAAAAGAGGAAAATGAGTATTGATTATCATTAAAGAATATATATTAAAAAATATGCACAATTAGAAGGCGTCACGAATTGGAGTGGATTCAGATACTCACCATCAAATTGGTTCCTGAGTTCTGCATTTTGAGATTTTAGCACCACGATCTTCATTCCCAATTCATGGATCTATAAATTAAGAATCAGCAAATAGTATGAGGTCAGAAACATCACTCACACACATATGCCCCTCACTGCATAAATATTGATTTGTGTGAACTGATTCTAGAAAATACAAGAATGGCATCATTCTTCGGTAAGAGATATAACAAATACAACTAGAAGTCTCATTAAAGACCAGTCAGAAAAATAATAATGCCCTTAGTACCCAAAATATCTTTATCATGGCTCGCATCTAGCTTGCAAAGCTAAACAATGGTGGTTGGTAAGGCAAGTAACATGAGATTTCTCACTCTATCCCTTTCGCTATTTGATGATACGGTCCACACTAGACTTCAGCTGTAAGCTCTTTAAGCAGCGAGCAATTGTCCGCTCTAGGTGGGCCCCTCTGGCTCTTTATTAGGACTTGGCTCTCCAATCAATATGGAAATAAATGTGACCTCTAGTTTAGCTAAGACCTCTTAGGACCACACAATGGGCACCATCTGACAAGATTTACAATAGTCTTCACTAGTGCAATCTCTTTAAGTCATAAAAAAATTGTCCACTTTAGTGTGGACCTTGCACAGTCTTGGCCTTTCACGTGGATCGCAAAATGCACCTATAGGAGATGAGTCACCCTTGGCTTTTTTTAGACAATTACCTCTCCAACTTTCCAACCTATGTAGGACTAAATATGGACATATCAATATTGTGAAGGTTGATGCAGTTGCACAACAATTTGTGTCAAACGTCATGGATAACATGTTAGATAAGCATAAAGCAAGACTGCATTACTTTTCCCTCTGATGCCATTGCTCCAATCTCCTCATTCTCCTCTTGCAATGTTCTACACTTTGCCATTAGCATTTTTCCAAGCTTGCTGGATGCAGTAAAATTGACCGCAGCAAGATTGTCTTGCAATTCTTTAATTTTCTTCTCCTTCTCTTCAACCAAATTCTGTTACGTAAAGCAACGTAAGTATGATAGACCAATAAGAGATATTAAGCTTATAAGATAAATTGGGTTTTCGCAAAACCATTGATTCAACAAAAAAAAGATCAATATTGATAATCAAAATAAAAAGCAAGAAAACAAACAACATGGTGGTGGAAATATATCAAGAAGAAAATCATCTAACATCTAGTATCATAAAACAGAAAAAAGCAGCAGAAAGAAATAATTTTTACACACCTTCAACCGTGTGAACTCTTCATGAATGGCTGGATCAAGTAGCAACTTCCTTGTCTGTTAAAGAACATGACACAAAATACCACAATAATAAACATTTTGAAAGTGAACCAACTTCTAAGCCGATGACACATAAAATGAAGAGCCCATGACTGCCTTAGCAACTAGCCCAACAGGGAACATCAACGTGAACTAGAAACAAGAGTTTTTCCCAAGCCCAGCAAAACAATATTTAAATGCAAGAAATAATATTTTCATAACCAAATAAAACAAGAATTAAGTCACATAAGTACAATGAACTAAAGTCACAAAAAGAAAGAGGATGAAATCAACAAAGCATGTGTCCAAAGTACTTAAAGGAGTTACATTTATTGTTGTTAACTGATCTAACAAAATACCTTGTGAAGATGAGTCTCTTTTAAGAACATAGGATGCACTAGTCTTAAATGTCCACTACTATTGTTCTTTGTTGGAGAACAAGAATGATCAGAGACAGTCACATTCTTGCAAAATACTGAAAATCTCTCATTAAAATCGTTTTACCTTACCAAAAATCCATCCTCATTTCTCACTCTTTCCCACAATCCAGAAAAGGAAAGATATTATTTTTTTATATTGATTTCAGCCAAATTACTTGATCTTCATGTACCAGCTAAATCTACTTGGTCTTCCCATTTATAGAAACAGCCAAAGTCAAGTTCGAGAACTAAAGTTCCTGATATTGACCACATTTCCAGTAGCCAAACAGCTGAAATTGCTCGCTTCCATATAAACTCCAGTCATGAGTACATTCTCCAAAGTCCAAACAAACATGGATCATTGTTTACACACTTCAGTTTTTATAAGATGCTAAAAAACTGTATAGAACTCGATCCGTCAGTAAGGTGACTCTGGACAATGCTACTAAATGTAGTTACTAGAATCTTGTTGTTTCTTGAAATGAGTACATCCTACATGTTTTCTTAATCCATCTTCAACTGTGCAGTAATATATAACCAGTTGTGAAGTAAGGTTTTTAAGGTCACCAAATGACTAAAAACTGGAATGTAGTTCTCATCATAGAAGTCGAAAAGAATATTCTGTGATAGTTAGACATCACAAGCCCATTGCTGCACAAACCTGTTAGTTTGACAAACTTTGGAATGCATTACAGGTCCTTATCCACATCTCTAACCACCTACAAACTAAACCAACCTAAAGTTATACTTGATTCAAACTTATATTATAGTGGACTTCAATATTAAATGTTATTGAATATCCCAAGGTTCAGTTATGTAACAACATCTAATGGAATTACATTCTCTTCCTAAAGCATCTAATCTTAGTGATTCTATATCAGTGAGTTGACGTCTGTGACAGGTTGCTCTTTCATTCAGATTACAATCTGAGAACAGTGCATTCAGACATCTTCAGTGTATTATAATCCAAGACCAATAGGTATTTCAATTTATAGGTGAACCATTCAGGTTAACATTAGTAAAAAGGAAAACTCAGTACTCATACCTGCATCGATGGTGGCCTTAATTGTGTCTTCAAGTCTCGAACTGCAGACTAGATATTTACCATTAAAAAAATAATTCAGAAGATCAGATTGAGCGCCAAAAATTCACCCCAAGACAATAAACTAGACAGTTCAAGACTACCACAAAGGAGGTGTCCATTAATAGTTTTTACAACTACACAAGTTAACAGATTATGTGGAATAACCAGGTAACACCTATTTTTCTTCTTTTTTATGCAATAATTTCATATAGCATTGAAAGACAGTCTTGGAGAACGATACTACAAGATAAACAAAAATATGTTAAGTTATTTCTGAAAATAAGAATGTAAAGAAACATAATATGAACAAAGCGAACAACTAGCTAAAGAGTCCCACATGAGACATGCAAAAGCTAATCCAGAAATTTCCAGTTAAAATTGTCTTGTAAGCAGAAAGAGACAAGATAAGAACAAACAATAAGAAGCCATAATTGTCCCCCCTATTTGGGGTCGGCGATAAAGATTATTTTCCACCATATAGCAAGCTGAGATTCAAACATAGAAAAAATTTACAAAGATCAAAGTTTTCTACCATTGAAGTAGCAAACAAAAGTTACGTAGTTCCCTGCAGATGCTTATAACTGTAAAATTTACTCTCTTCCTCGAACTGGAATGATTTTGTGCATGAAGCACTTGATTGATCTTTGATGTCTAGCGACAGATAAAGAGGAATTGATGAGATATTTCCCAATCCTTATGTGGTCTTCCATGTCATAAAGGAAATGTGTTCCAAAATATCATACAAGCATTATTATAATTTTCCAACTAGTAACAGGTGAAAGCTAATATACTTTACACCATGGGGGAAGTAGAGGTAAAGAAGATCTAGCATAACAATAAAGCTTACTGCAGCAGCTAAGAAAATCCGATGATGGGTTCACCAAATAATCACTTGATTGGTTTTATGTATTATGAGTAGCATACAACAGCTTAAAAATGAAACTACATTAATATAATTGAAGTTCATTATTACAACATAGAATATAGAAGAAACCGCGTTACCTTGAGATCAGCAATTTCCTGCTCTTTTTTTGCAAAAGTAACTATGAATGCAGCCTCTTTTTTCTTGGCTTTCTCTAACTGAAAGCAATAGATGGCATCAGTAGTGGTAGTGCAAGAGGAGTCATTTTTTGGGCTTATGCATGTAAATGGAAACATTCAACCAACCTGCTCTTTTAAAGACTCCTCAGAGGACTTCAAATTCTGGAGATAAGTTAGCACCAACCCAGGCTCTACATTTACAAAACCAAGACAAGGTCTCAATATCTTAATTCTTAACCCAAGGAACAAACTTATTATGAAGAAGATACAAACCTGGAGATGTGCCTGCAGGTGTCGCTGGTCCATTCTGAAATGCAGAATGCCACTTTTGAATCTCTGATTTAGAAGCTTCTAGCTCTTCCTGATAATGCAAAATAATTTTCAAGAATGCTCACTAAGACAAATATCTAGTGGTGGTCAAATGTTTACCATTTTATTAAATATTATCTTCTGATGATAAATATCTCAATAGACCAAATACCATCCCTTCATACACAAAATAAACTGTGTAGTTGGCATATTACCTAATTTAGTAAACCATGTGGTTAGATAAAACAAACCATATAATACTTACTCTGTTCAGAACCAAATTAGGCCAACCATAAATCCTAGTACACATTATGGACTATATCATAAGATTTAGTTTTAAATTCACTTATTAGTAGAATTCAGATTGGAAGTTAAAACTGAACTCATGTAGAAATCTAGCATATACCTGAATAGAAATTTGATGCCCTAAACATACACAACCAAGAAAATTCCTGGAATCTAGTTAGTCGAAATTTATTATATGATGATCAACAAGATAAACCAATAGAAGATACATTATGCATGGTTTAAATGAGACAAATGACAACAAAATGAAGCATGGCAATTTATTTCCACTACAGGAAAGTTATGTAAGAAACTATAAGACCAAAGTTTGTCTGCATACAATAACGTACCTGGCATGTTGCAAGATTATCTTTACAGTTCTGCAAGCTAATAAAGTATCAAATTAAAAGAGGAATGGAACTATCATGAGAAAAAAACAGCAGGTGTTATTTTTAAATGTACCTTTCACGCAAAGACAAAATCATTCCAGTGGTCATACCAGGTCCACTTTCTTCAACTTTTGGCTTTCCCTGCATTGTGAAGAAAGAAATTCAGTCATACCGGTCTGTCTTTACACTTTTTTAACTTATTTTCAGCATAACAGTGTGCGCTGAAGTGTTAGATTCTTCTAAGGTATTTATGATAATCACAGACAAGCATATAACAAGTACAGAAAGAGAAAAAGAGACAAGTAGCACAATCTTCATTGATCAATGACACAAAGACATGTCACATCAAGTTTGAAAGGAAACATTATGGGGGTGTCTGCAACACATAAGAGAAAATGCTCCAGCCAATAGTGCACTAAGTAGTTTGCAAATATATTAAGAATAGAATAATACTAATGAGGCGTATTACAGTATAATATTTACCAAACAGGTAATGATAACAACCAATTTGGTGTCCACGTGTTACAATATGTGCATTTGCAGAGCATTCAAACAAATTATTCTTAGACTAGTCGCCATCCACAACTTGAACACAGATGTATCACGTTAGTTTTTTAAGTGCTAACTTGTTGATATCCTATAGCCTCTATTATGTTGTTTGCAATCCTTCAGCTGGTTCGACAATAACAACATAGCCAAAAGCCCTAACAACAACCCCTAACCCTTCAGCTGATTCTCCAAATAACAAATTTCACAGAAATCTCAAGAACTGATCCACATGGTGAATCAAAAAAAATTTCTTTCATACACAAATTGCTTCCAATATTTCAAACGTCTCTTCTAAGCTGGTTTTTAAATCGCCAGTAAAGGGCAAAATTCAACCAAAATAGCTTGCTGGACAAAATGCTAGAGGATGACAAAGACAATTATGGGATTCTTGAAAGATCATCCCAGTTAGAAAAGACTAGTGCAGTACGAAGAACCAAGTCAGAATTGAATCAAGAAGGTTATTTCAACCCTTTCTTGGCATGGAATGTACCAATAAGTCAGTGAAAAAAAGGTCAGTTTCATTGTTTACGATGCTCTTGATTATAAGCTAAAGCACTTATCCTTGACATATCAAATTCTTGAAGCCATAAAATCCAAATAGCTTTTCATTTGTGACGGGAATACAATTAGGGTTAAGTCAAATTTGGAAGAGAAAGGATAGAAGCATTCGAATTGGCCAAAAGGGGATGTCATTATAGTTACCTTCTTGGGGCCGAAGACATCATCCTCTTCTTCGTCGAGATCTCCAAAAGTCCTCTTACCACCTGCGATCATACCATGTAACGGGGCATATAAGTCATCAATTAAACCAGACAAATCAGTCGATCACGTAAAAGGATGAATCAGAAAACCGAAAGAAAAAAAAACCTGAACGTTTAGCACTACTTTGGCTTCCGGGAACATCTCCTCCGAAGTCATCCTCCTGAATACCGAAAACGAAAGGCAATAGCAGAAACTTAATTAGCTCCAATAAGCAAAGAAGGACAACGAGGAGGAAAGGAAGAGAGCGGTCACATCGTCGAGATGGAGATCGGATGCCATCAGCAATCGAGAAGAAACCAAAAAATCCACTTCCCACTTTCGCCTTTGAATCCCACGAGAAACGGAAGGGGAAAAGGAAAAGAGACTGCCTAGCCGCGAAGGCAAAACCTAACGCCACCTATCCCCTCAGCCGACGCCGATGTCCGGGTATGGGACTAGCCCTTTCAACCACCCGCTAAATGCCGATGGGGAAGACCGCGTTAGGGTTTATCTCACCCGGTTCGATTGCGGTTACCGCAGAATACTCGTAAAGAGGGGAGAAGGAAAACAAAACGAGTCGAGCCCTAATCGGGCTGAACTGGATGTCCACACGACCGATGCTTTCCCAGTAGTGGACTCCTAATGCACGTGCTTTGTCCATGGATCCGGCCACCTTTTTTCTTGTTTTTTGGAAAAAATAATCTATTGATTTATTTCATCAGGAAACAAAACAATCCGTATAAAATAATTAAATTATTCCATTTACAAGAAACCCGATATGAATTTGGATATTAAATCTTTTACTTTAATTTTTTTATCGTAAGACAATCACTTGATTGATAAAAGATTAATAACAATAACAATAATAAAATCATAAATCTCAACTATTTAAAATAGATTACATGAATCTTTTGTTACTATTAAAATTTATTAAAAATTATATGTTTAGTTAAATTTTGATTATTTAAATCTTTATATATTGTATTTATTAATTTTTTAGATTTTCTTTTCTTCTCTTATCACTAGCATTAAATTATTTTTAATATTAAATGACTCTCTCTAATATTATTCTTTGTCAAATATATAGTTGTTTATGAAAATATATATTTCTCTTCATATTTTTCCTAATAGCTTCATATATTTATCTCGATATTCTTTCATCCTAGCAACATAATTTTTTTATATATTTTCTTTTTTAACTGTTCAACACTCGAAATTATAAAACAATGGTTTCACAATTATTTTATAAATTTTTTATTTTAATCTTAAAAGTATCTGATTATTACATAAGACTTGTGACACTTTATTCTTTCAACCATGATGGTTTTATTTTTTATTCATCAATCTTTCTATCTTATTAAATAATTGATTTAGGATACCTAAAATTTTTACTTAAGTAAACTTTTTTATTAATCCAATTCGACTATATTTTTTTATCTATATTCCTAGAATTGGTAAAATTATATCTTATACATTAAATTTTAATTTCACTTAATCTAAAACCCTTATTTTTGAATATTATCTCTATAACTTGATTTTATAATTAATTTTGCTAAAACTCTCATTAATTAAGATACTATCATCAACAAATAATATATACTATAGAAGTAAATGACTTACAAGTTCATCTATTATCAATATTAAAAAATATAGACTTAACATGAATGCTTGGTGTAATATTATAATTAATATAATCTTATAACTTAATTTTATAATTAAGTAATCCTTGATATAATTTTATAATTAAATTTATTTAAGCTTACATCAATCAAAATAATATCATCAACAAATAACATATACTATATAAGTCTATTTTGTAAACAACTCGTAAGTTCAGTCATTATTAATATAAATAAAATATGACTTAACTTGAATCTTTGATATAATTGTATACTAATAGAAAACTTACTAGACATACTCTTTATACTTCTGATACTAATAGCTATATTATTATTTATATATTTAATAATATTATTATATATAAATCTTTGTTTTCTCTTTATATTTTTTTCATTGATTGTCTTAATAAATAAATATCTTATATAGTTGATTATTTAGATATAAAATTAATTTTTTTTAAAGATATATATTTCAAGTCTTACCATGCTTCCAATGACTCTTTTCCAATGTTTTATAATATGATTTATAATTTTAATATATTTATAATTTAAATAACTTTAAAATTCACTCTTAAAAACTATTTCTCTATTCATGAGATATATTTTTTAATATCATAATTTTATTAAATAAGTTATTTAATTAATTATTTTTTTATCTCCTGAATCAATTAAGATCTGTTTTTATAAGATGAAATAATTTTACGTTGATTGTTGATTTTAACAAAATGATAAACAAACTCCTTCAATCAGTTATTACATGCCACGACACATTAATATCATTGTCAACACGAATATTAGCTTATAATGAATTTGACCGCACCCAGATTTGTTATAGCCCCATTGACTTCGTCTCTCTCAATCGACTCAACTTACTGGGCCAAGCGTTTATTTTAACTCGGGCACCCGCCAGCTCCTATTATTTATTATTCAACCCAGCGCTTTTAACACGTGATTTTGATAAGAATCACTTATTTTTTTTATAATTTATTTGTATCTAAATTTTTTTTTTAAAAAAAATATAGTATATAAGTTTCTTCTCGTCAAGTCTAAGTTAATAGATATTAAAATATACTTACATCATATATTAACTCATAATACATAATTAATATAATGATATATATAATTTAATTTTTTTAAAAAAATTAAGATTTATTTTAACCGATGTAATTTTAGCTATATACTGCTTAAGCTATTATAGTTGACTCATGTCTAAGATAACTTTTATATTTTTAAAAATATAAGAATATGCTTACATCAATTTATTGATTTAAATAAAATATTAATATAATAATATATATAATTTAAGTTTAAAAATAATTAAAATCCTTATTTAGGAAGAGGGAGCGATGGAAGCCGTAGTAATGAATGAAGATAAAGAGGTAAAAGTGGGAGATATTAGAGGTAGAGGTGAGGGAGAGCTAGATCATCATATTTTAGGTGTGACAGGTGGAGGTATAAAAAAAGGACAAAGTGAGAGATTATAGGGATAAAGATGCTTAAGAGAATAAAGATGGACTAAGAGACCAAATTGTGCTTAGTGTCAAATTAGTCGACGCACATCCATCTTAGGTAGAACTGGAAACTCCTGAGTTCATCATAAACACAAGAGAAGCTACGTGTATATATGATTCTATGCTAAATAGTAACAACTTGGTGTTACTATTGATTATTATTTTGATGATGATGCCTCATCTCATTATTAGTAGTGGTGTTATTTTTTTGAAAACTTAAATTATATATTATTATATTAATAATTTATTATGAGTCAATATGTCATGTAAGTAGTTTTTAATGTCTATTAACTCACACTTGATGAAAGAGACTTATATGTTATATATTTTTTATAAAATATATAGATTATTTTAGATAAGAGTACACCATAAGGGTTTAAATGATTTATTGCTAAAACCATAAAGATAAAAATAGATCTTAATTATTTTAAAATTTAAATTATATGTATCATTATATGAATGATTTATGGTGAATTAATATGTTATATAAGTAGATTATAACGTTTATTAATTCATGTTTGATATGAAAGGTTTATATGTTATGTTTTTAAAAATATATGAATTATTTTAGATATGAATAAATTATATGGATTTAAGTGATCTATAACTAAAATCATATAGGTTAAAAATAATTTTCAAACTAATTATTAAAAATATCACATTAAAAAATATAACTGAATAATGCATGACCATTGTTAAATATTATTGAGATTGATAAGATCTCAAAAGAAATGTAAGACTTGAAGATTGTTGCAGCAACCTTGCGATTGATCTTACAGGCGGTGTCGTTTACTGTTTATCATAACGAATCGGCACTCTCGTATAAAAGCAGGAAGCGAAAACTAGTGGTGGGTTGCATCCTCATGCACGTCGAGGCTTCTTCGTTGTACCCAACGAACAAACAAACAGACAAACAGTCGGTGGGGTGGAGTAGCAGTCAGGAAATCGGTTGAAGAATTCGACTTCCTCGCACTTCTCCATCCTCCGTGCTGAACGGACGGCCCGCTCCATTGTTGGGCTGTTACTGGGCGGTGCCCATCAGATTCAGGACGGCCCTGATCATGCAGAAGTTTGTGGAGGACTGGGGAGGCAGAAGCCGCGACACGCTGCGCCCATTCGAGGATAAATTACCTCGCACTTTGCATAAGTTGTCATCGCAGGGCAGGTTAGGGCGGACAGGCGACAACTGAAGGAGGGAAGGGGAGAGAGAGAGAGAGAGAGAGAGAGAGAGAGAAATGGCCGCACGCCTGACGCGGCTCCTCTCGCCCCTTCGGGGCAGCTGCAGACTAGATGTCGCCCTCTCTCCTTCCCGCCCTTGTCTGCTGTTGCTCTCCTCCAGAACTTCAGGTGAGTGACTCTCTCTCTCTCTCTCTCTCTCTCTCTCTCTCTCTCTCTCTCTCCGCCTCGAGCGATTTTTGTGATATATATCTGCTGATGTTTTTGATATATGCCTCGAGCGATTCAGGTTAGTGAACCTTAAGATGTCGTAGTGTGTAATATACATCTGGTGCTTCTCCATCCATTACGTTGGTTATTCTATTCTTTCTTGCCTTTCTGTCTTCTTACTTGCATTGTGCCAGGCCTTCCTTCCCAGATGCGTGAATCTTCGTCTTCGTCTTCCTCTTGTTAATCTTGTCTTTGTCTTTGTGTATGCATTTCTTTAGTATCTGGAAGATACGGACTGTTGAAGAATTGGGGCAAGTCTTGGATCCAGCCTGCTTCAGCCCGTCGTTCGGTGCCACCGTTTGAGTTTACGAAGCGGAGGATACCTAGCCAGGGCTTGAGTTTATCTGGTAAAGTATGCAATGGTGATTGACATGCGAATTTGACTTGTCCCCGTTTTGGTCATCAATTATATCTGGCTTGCGAATTAAGTCTCCCTTTAGATTCCACTTAATTTGAGGTGATGGGATACTACCAAATTATATATTACGTCGAACTGAGATTATTTCAGACTATAATAGCTTGTTTTTCTTTTAAACATGCGC
Source organism: Musa beccarii (assembly GCA_024322285.1). NCBI lineage: Eukaryota > Viridiplantae > Streptophyta > Magnoliopsida > Zingiberales > Musaceae > Musa > Musa beccarii. The sequence continues at coordinate 58,221,055 of CM044395.1, read as the reverse complement.
AAGCTAAAGACAGCTTCACTGAGCCATCCATCGAAAATAAATATACAGCAGCGTTTCCAACCCTATTCAGATGCCAATGCATCTAACGTGAAGGTGATCACAGTACATACAATTCAGGACATCTAGAGCATGTAAGAAGCATAGAGATGATCATAATAAATATATTTTTTCTCTATACTTCATCTATTGTGTTGTAAACTATCATGTTAGTTACTTATGAATCTTGATTCACTCTCCTGGCTTAGTCAGAATATTATGTATTAGAATTGCACATCTTTGTCCTTTATCTGGTTCACTAAATCTAATAAATATTTCACATCCAAGTTTAGTTTTTTGACTGTATCTCTAGAAGTCAGACACAAAGGTCCATGGATTAACACCTTGCAGTTTGATGCTCTTCCAGGAAAGAAGTTAACCGGGAGTGTGCTTGGATTCATGATTGTCAATGGAATAATAAGTCACCATTCATGTACAGCATGTGCCTCGGATGGTATGCTGACATTCAATTGATTTGATTGCATAAGCTAACTTTAGTCATTCCAAGGAAGGTATTTGTTCAAGTTAGTCTACTTAAAAACAGATTCTGCAGATGAACAAGAAGACTTTGGAGTACGTGCAGGATATCTGAAAGATGAGCTGCATACCTTCTGGGTTCTCATGAGGAAATTTCAGCTTCCTGCTGTTCTGGTTATAACAGTGTTGTTGGGATGGAGGCATCCTCTTACTCTTGCCATCAATGTTGCACTTCTTCTGTTTAGCACAAGGCCTAACCCTTTTTCAGTTTATATGTTCATTGAGCAGGTCAGTTGAATGCTTCCTACCTTGTTTTCCTGTTTCTGGACATATATCATTTGATGGGCACGTCCTACTTGTTCTTTTAAATATGAACTTTAAAGAGTTATGCCATTCATTCTGATTTTGATTGGATTTTCAAACTTCCACAGCTAAAACAGTTATCTTAATGCTGTTATTTTTGATAAGATAATGTACTCATACTTTGATCTTATAGGTTGGTGACAATTTGTTTAAAGTATGTCAAGAAGCATTCTTATGGAGGAAAAAAAAAGAAGCATTTTTATGTTATCAGTCCACACAATGAGATGTATATACATTCTAGTTTATCTTTCTCTTTTTTTGCCCATAAATATACCTGAAGCTGTCAGGACTTGAGACAATTTCAGAGGTAGGACAGACGAGATAACATATAAGTCGTATATAGAGTAACCTCAGGATTTCTATATTTTAGATTAACTTAGATGAAATTGAGTGCAACTTTAACGGATTTAGGTGAGCGACTAAAGCAGTTGAAGATAAACAGTGAAGAAATATCAGTCATTGACTAGTTTCATCAAATTGAACAGTATTCAATGTTTTGGAAGATCAATGAGCATGTTGCACCCAAGTTTAAAACTGCAGTGACCGCTTTTGATAGTGTTTCTAGAATATTGATAAATCACCAAGTTCCCAAGAAATTATTTTGGACATCTATGTTAGCATTAATGCTTCATGATGCAAATATTTGGCTACAGGTTGCAATACACAAGAAAACTAGTTTGGATAAGATGGATAAGTGGGGGGTAGAAGAGAGATGACAGATGTTTATGTAATGAAAAGTTTGAGTTTCCTGTTGAGGAATTTCTAAGAAAAATATTGGCAAATGGAAACAAAGTAACCACTTGATAAAAAATAAAGGAATATCCTATGGTTGATATAGCATTCAACTCAGGAGCTAGTCGAGCTTCAAATGATACTTCCGTAAATAGAAGGAAACCTGTTGTCAGTTGTAACTCTGTTTCCTCTTATGAGCCTTGACTGCCGAAATTATAAACTCATTATTCACGAATATGGATCTATATATTAATTTTAAAAGCCCTTCTATCAAATTCCTTGTCTCCTCTCCAAAGCTATGGTCTTTGCCATTGTGTTTAGTTATATTGTATTTTAAAGGGCTTGTTCCAAACTTCTAATATAAATATATTATCTGGTGATAATCCTCCATAGGTATTAGGTAGTTGGTAAATTGGCGGTAGCAAATCTTGTAAGCTATTAAACTTGCTTTCACTTCTAGATTTTTCTACTCATTGAACTTCAATTTATGTTGTGTTAATTTTCCTAATGAAACATCTTTCTTTCCAAAATAAAAAGCCCCACGTTTCTGTTAATTCTTTCCTTTCCCAGTCTTAAATGCTTTAGGATATCAGAATGCTATTAGCCTAGTAGGCCCATAAATGTACTATGCTTGGTTTTGAATGTTTGATTAATGATATTAGAGTGCTATTTAGCCTAGTAGTCCCATAAATGTACTATACTTGGTTTTCAGTGTTTGATTAAGCCTAGTAGTCCCATAAATCTAATCTCTTGATTAGATTGTGATTGGTCCCTCTGAGACCAAATAATCTGGATCCCTTGGATATTCTATCAACATACCAACAAGGATGGTCAAATTGGTTAGAATCAAACAAAATAAGTTGGAATCAGTGAACTGCAGTTGTCTTCTACCTGTTGCCCATTGGCTACCTGCTGACCATTTGCTTACTGCTCGCTCATCCTCAACCTTGCTGTCACACATGTGCATCTTTGGTGAGGATCAGAGAAAAAGAGGGTATAAAGCAAGGAATGAGATTAGGTGCCAACGATGCATACTGGTCTATGGCGGAACTGGTATGTACCAGAAAAAAAAACCTTAATTAGCTGAAGTTAGCATTTAATCATATGTAAATGGAAGAGTAAACACTTAACCTATGGATGATTTTGTAATCAAGTCAGAATAAGAATGATGTAACTAATCCTAAATTATCCCTTAATCGTATCTAAATGTAAGAAAACAACCATAATTAGGCCTTAATTAAGATTAATGCTCCTAATCATGCAAGAATAAGCCTCTAATTAGCTGTAATACATAGTAGGATGATCTCTTAAATAAAGTAAGAAGTTGAAACATGGTACAATGAGCTTAATTTCCTTAACTGCCTCTAGATCACAATACATCACACTTAATCTATCTAGACATGCATTAATAAGTCTCTAATTAGTTATTAAACATAGTAGCTAAAGCTATTAATTCATGCAAAAATTTGAAACATGATCAATTTATTCTCTTTATGCTAGAATGCCTCTAACTAGCTCTTAATTAGTCATCAATCCCTAATCAATCAATAATTACCAATAATCATTGGCTAACTACATAAAATGATGAAAAAGCATAGAGAGAAGACAAGTTCCACTCAACCTCGAGATTTGAAGCCACTTTTATCCAAATCGATCTCCATTGATCGCAACTTGAAATCGAAAGAGCGAAAGAAGGTGAGTAGTGAGATTAAGAGTGAGAAAGAGAAATATGAGAGTGAAAGAGATGGGGAGAGGAGGCAGCCAAGTGGGGGATTAAATAACCTATAGAATTGGACCAACGGTCAAATTTGATCCTTGGTGCTTGGTACCAATCGAAATTGGACCATCACGATTGGTAGTGGTCTAAGTATAGTGAGTGTATTGGCCGATACATGTTATACCAGCCTGATTTTGTTCTAAATTGGTTGGTTTGAGTTTCGGGTAGCCACTGAGCTATACTGGCCGTATCGGGTGAAACTGCAGTCCATAGCATATAGTATACAGCTATATTTACAAACAAGTATATACTATATTCATATATTGTATATATCTAGATGGATTGTATCTTGGGTTATATATAAATTTCTTTATTCTTATATTATTTTTTTCATATGAAATGTGCCCATGATTTATTGCCTTTTTCTGGTATATTAATTTTATGCAGATGGATAACATGTATGGATTATAGGAGGCTACCACGTGCTTAAGCAATGAGGTGTTTTAAAGACAATTTTTATCTTTAAAAATTTTTATAATATTTTTTTAAAAAATATTTCAATTTTTTTTATTTATATTATTTATTTTACTGATTTTGGTTTCTTTGATCACAATTATATTACTGTTGATGGATTCCAATTTTTAATTTCAATTTTGCAATCCAAGAATTACTAAGCAGTTCAGCATAGTGACACAGGATTTCATGACGACATGAGATTACAAATTGTAGCTTGTTCATTTTTTTTCTTGGGGTGACTACTTTCTCAACAGTAAAGGTCTTTCTTTTGTATCCAACAGGAGCCTCCTTACTGTTGGTACTTACACATTGTGGAACAATGAGCTTCTCTCTCTCTCTCTCTCTCTCTATATATATATATATATATATATATATATATATATATATACTGCTTTTGGATGTTTCCGTGTTTTTTCTCCATAGCTGCAAATGCCCTTATCGTGGACCGTGCAGCGGGCTGTGAATTTTCCTGCTGTTATCTTGTTAATATGCATGATGATTACAACTTTATTAAGAGGGAGTCCAGTTGATGACCAATGTTGCAGTTATGAAGATAACAATTTACTGTTCTGATTCTATATATTAGATCAAATGCTCAACTTCTCTGTTGCTATTTGCTTCTGCTATTATCTGGCTAGTTTGCATCTGTCTTACAGTATGACCTTAAAATCTTGCAGTTGCATCAAAGAGATCTTAATGGAAGTATTGGATGGTATAAATCAAAGGTGAGACTTGTCCATGTTAATTATCAAGTCCCTGCACATTGCTTAATGTTTTTGGAAAATGTTATAAGAATGAATTGGAAAATATTTTTGTTTAAAATCTTGCATCTTACAACTCTGTTGATTGCATCACCTTTTTATAGGCTTTACTGACCTAGGCCTACCTTCCTACCAACTCGTTAAACATTATCCATATTACCTGTACCATTTTTTTTATTAATTTGAGGGCATGTACCACAGGTTTTTCACCGGAAGAACGTTAAAGTAGAAGATTACAAGTTCTTGTGCTTAGCCACGGTTGAACAAGGGGACACGAAGCTGAACCTGCTTGGAATATTAGGTAGCTGGTGGGTGGTTCATACATCGAAAATTTAGGTTATGTTGTTGGCGCTCTCCATATCATGGATAAATTTTTTGTCGCTCAACCTGGAGAAGTTTATTTTTGATGTTTTTCATTGTGAATGTCGTTCTTGTCAGGGTCGATCTGGTGGGCTTTTCCCACTTCTCTGACTTTAGTCCATGTGAATTATGCCGTTTCAATTTCGTTTTGTTTGAGTTGCGTGTTTGTCAGTAGAGTGAACTTTGATGAAGGGAAAGATGAGCAGTAAATAATTTTTTCTCCGGTTTCTTGGTGGTAGGGAACGCACTTCTCCGGTCGTACCCGAGCCGACTCATCCCAGGTAGGACCATGGGAAAAGGGAGAGAAAAAAAAAATTGGGGGGGAGTGGGTGGAAAGGGGGTGAAGCAGCTTTTTTTAAAAAATAAAGAGTTCAGTACTACCCAACGTGATTGTAGCTGTGGAGATGGAGAAGGCCGCCCGAGAGGCAGTGGAGCGCTTCGCCAAGTGTGATACAACAACCTTATATTCAACTATAGTGGTGGAGCAGGTCCAGCAGATCGGAGCCAGTTGGCCCAAGGGGATGTTGGAAGCACCGACAAGCTAGCAGTGGAGAGCTCACGCTAATGTGACAGGACAACCTTATATTCAAAGACAGTGGTGGAGCACATCCAGCAGATCGGAGCCAACAGGCCCGAAGGGATCATAGTAGCACCGACGAGCCTCATCGATGCCTCCAACCGCCCGAACTTTGTCCCTCATGACCCAACACTGTGGCGGAGGAGTGATTGCTGCATTCCCATGCCAGAAGCCGGTGACGATTGCGAATATTTGGTACGGGGACTCTGTTTTTATTTCATTTTCTCCCTCGTTGTGACGACGACTTGAACTTACGTTAAGAGGGATCAAAGGGACGTGGCGAGCATCGACTGGTGCGTCGAGCGGAGTCACTTCCATCCGGCGACGACCCACTACATGTTGCCTCCGTTTTTTAATCCTTCCCAGCTGTCTTTTCTTTACCAATGATTGATAAGGCACTGGGTGGCGTTGAATTGTAAATTCTTGCTGTGTTGTTCGTGTATCGTGGTCGCCGTCTGTCATCACCTCTTCCCCGTCCCCGTCCCCGTCCCATTCCGTTCCAGGTACACCCACCGACCAATTTCCTCTCTCTCTCTCTCTCTCTCTCTCTCTCTCTCTCTCTCTCTCTCTCTCTCTCTCTCTCTCTCTCCTTGACGACGATGATTGTTGAGAGGGATGAGAGAAAATAAGGGAAAACATCTAATTTCTTGTTCGTTCGCTGCTTTGGGTAATAGTAGATGCATCATATGAAAAGATCGCCTGTTTTATTTTATTTTTACCTTCTCTGTTTGTGATCGGGAAGGAAGGAGAGGGAAGATAGGTAGTGAGGTTGTGAATTTTTGTTTAATTTGAAAAAAAAATATTTCTGCACCAGTTAGTTTTTGTTCGTGTTATGTTCATTATATAAACGGCTAATCATCCTTATTTTTCCTTCCTTTCTTTTTCCTTCGTATTTTTCTTTCCTATGTTTGTATAAATTCTTAGGTTTATGGACGTACAATAACTCATGTTTCGTCTCAAGACTGTCTTTATCTTACGCCCTTGTATTTATCCATGCATTGTAATTCCCTGACATTTTATCTCTCGCTCATCTGAAGTCAATATGCCCTTGTGTTTATCTATAACTTGTATGTACAATCATCATTTTCATCAGGTTTTGACTGTTAAATTCATTTGCAACTATTTGGTTACCTGATGAAGAAGATTCTAGTTCGATTAACGACCGAAATCAGGATGTTCTTAATATGGACAAAGTTATTTATCTGTATCCGGTTGATCATGAGGAGATCTTGTGCTAAAATATTGAAAAAATAGTCTTATATGATTGAGACTTTATTTGTCTCAATCTTAGTAACTCTATAGTACAACCAGACTTTTGCTTAAACACCCAGCATATAGAAGGAAACAAAAAGAAGACAGAAGTAGGCAGATTGGCTTCTTTGCTTTGTGAAGACCACCTGTTAATCTTGGCTTGTTTACTTGTACCTGTAGAATAAGCACTCAAGCATACTTTATCATTGATTCATTATGAGTCTCAATTTTTTGCTTTTTCTGGACTTAACACCAGAGGAAGACAAACTCAGTGATCTGCAACACCTAGTGGGAGACACTTTTTAAAGGTTTGTTTAATTAGCCAGCTTGTGCTGGTTGAAAATGTCTTGATAAGCATAATAAACTGTGGTTATGTGACTAATTTTTAGTTATCTTATTGGGAAACTTTATCACATCAGATGCTGTAAAAACAATGGTTTTTGGTGCTTAAGAAGTTTGGCATTTCTCTATAATGCATTTGATCAGAGAGCAGAATCTGAAACTTCAACTAAACCTTTGTCACTTTTTATCTACTTCAAAAAGCATGTGGTCAATGTTAAGATGTCAAAGGGAAAGGTTGGTTTGTTTTAAAATCTGTATTCTATGCATCTAATTATTAGTTTTACCAAATATAGTATCAGTGGACTAAATACAAAAGTTCTTATATTCTAACTGAGAAATCAGTTGGTCTTAACTGATCTAACTCTTCTGGGTGAAAACAGACTACTTAATAGATAAGTTACCTGCAGTTTGAGTTGGCTTTTTATTGGTTCTACAAGTCTCTATTTCATTTCCTTAGTGAGCAAAAACCTAATTTCAATTTCGTAAGTGTAAGTAGCTTCTACTACCTTCTGGAACGGCAACTAATATAGTGTAGAAGCCAAATTACATGAGCATTGTTCTGTAATGCCTTCTTGTTTTCTGTTTTAGTTTCTGCATTACAAGCATTTTCCTCAGAAACATTCTAAATCCAAATAAAAATTTATCTAAATCATTGCATTTAGAGTTTTAAATGTTTGTGTTAACAGTTTTGTGTTTCTATTTCTGTTGATAATTTTTACAGACCATTATTTTTTTGTCCAAGTCTAAACTAGCAAATCTGCTTCCTGAACTGCACCAACTGTTCGACTTTTGAAAGCTATTGAAAGTGTCTAATCCCAAAATCTGAAAGTAAAAAACCATGTTTCAAAACCTTTGTTGACCCATCACCATGGTAAGGATATATGGCTATATAAAACAATGATTTGAAGCTCTGATGAATGTAGAATTCTGCATTTTCACATTTTTAATCTTATATGGTCATGGAAGTAAAAGCGAACATGGAATTTTTCATCTTCATTTGACCTATGTTGTTTTTGTAAGCTCTAGAGATATTTATGGAGCTATTTGCATTTCTGATTTCTACTGGATCTTATTTTCGAAAATGCTTTTATTTCTTCTGATTGTTTCTTTCTATATCTAACTGCAGAGCAATGATAAAACTTTTCAAAATTAAGGGCCAAAAGCGGGAGGATGCAGCAAATTCCAATGGAAGGGCTCCTGTAAAGAAACAAAGTGCTGGAGAATTGCGTCTTCACAAAGGTCTGTCTAAATTCAAGTGGTGTCTAGAGTCATTTCGACTACTTTTGTGGTTTTTTTTTCTCTCTCTAAACATCATTGGGCGCTTTCCAATATGGACTTCGTAACCTGAACCAGTTTTTGAAACTTGTGTTGTCTATCATAAGGAGAATGCTATAATGCACTGAAGGTAATTGGCATGGTAAAACTGAAGCTATTAATTTATTATGAGGATAGATGATTAATGCACAAGTATTTATGCGTATTATCTATCTAGTGTTCCATTCTAAAGTTGAAATCCACTCTTAGGTTGTGACAAATTTCAATGTCGATATTCTGATTCCTGGTTAGATAACAAAACCTATAGTGTTGCATCACAGAAGGTTCTTGCCGATAAAAGATCTAGCTTCTCCATATTTATGTCAAATGGGTAGAAGTTTAACTTATATATTTACCATACTAATGTAATTGAATTTAGGGAAAGATATGTAATTGATTTTATGATTTACCTAAGGCATGTGGATCGAGAAATATATTTCTCTGACTCATAGGCAAATTACCATTAATCCTAAGAGCTTATTAAAGTCATGACCACCTAGCCCCAATTTAATTGTTTAGGCTCTCATTTTGACCTGATATATACTTCGTCTTTGACTATTTACATTCACTACTGACAAAGCAGGATATCTTCTATGATATTTTTTCAACTTAAAAATGGAATATTTTTGTATGGTTCAAAATCTTGAAACTGGAAGTTTTTTGTGGTTCACTCTTAATGGCATCGGATGATGTTGAGTTGAATTGATGGACCTGATTTTTTTGGTTCTTCTTTATTGAATTCATTGACGAGCAAAGCTTTCATGGTTGTGGTGTATGCTGATGTTGAGATTGGTCTTAAACAATTGTGTTGGATCTAGAGCATATGTGTATCTACACTATCTCATGTTAGAACATGTTATTGGCCATTTCTTCTGACAGATACTGTAACTCCAGTTTCACCTTTGAAGGTGGCCTGAGTTGTCTATGGCATATTAGCTTCTTTCAAAATAACTTGTTTTTTGAGTATATTTTTCAAATTTATGACTTGGAAGTTTGGTGATAAAAAAGTCCGTGGCCTTTAAATTTTTGCTCATTTTGTGCAATTTTCCATGGAAGAACAGGTACAAGAGTGTTCATGTTCTCTTTTATGCATTCTAAAGGAACATATTCAGACTTTTCTGCACATTGAAGAATCTGTGCCATACTCTTTGCTAGTTAATCAATAAGATGGGATTTTTCTTTTGTCATCGCAGATCACGTAGTCTCAAAAAGTGTGACTTGCGAAGTTAGATTATTTTTCTATTGTTATTTTTTCCATGAACTAGTAATTCTCTTTTTGGACAAAAGGTCCCTTGTTTGTATATCTCCTTTGGTGGCAAAGGCTTTTTATGAACTGGAAACACATCTTTACATGCTGAAGTCTCTTGGCTAACTTTGCTGCAGGAATTTTTAAGAATTTAGTTTTAAAAATATTTAATCGAACAAATGATGACTCTCAAAACGAAATCTCTCTGTAGTAGATTTCTTTCTTTCTGCATTGTGCTTAAACCATTCATGTGTTTGGTAAAGTATTGAGGTGCTATTATGTGTTATGTGGGTACTACTGTATCTCATCTCATCAGCTATTAATTAGTAAATGTAAACCTCTACTTTTTTTCTGCAATTTTTTTTATTCTAGTATTGTTTAATATCTTGCAGTTGTATTATCTATATGATTTATTTTGTTTTGCAATTGATAAACTTTGGGGCCCCTTGATACATGTGACCTGCTAATAAAATCAAAACAAATTAATTTAAACAACTAATCAAATCTGTCTCAATCTCTTCCATTCCAGTTCTGATCAACAACTCAAGCTAATTGACTTCAGGCTGCATCTGTACTACATTTCAATAGATGTAGCTCACTCTGTTGTAGCAAATCGCTAATCATTGTATTGTTTCTCTCTCTCTCTCTCTCTCATGAATGCTGCTGAGAAATATCTGTTGATTTTTAATTATAGCATGAATTAGTTATGTAAATAAATATTTGTGATGTGTTGGATGATACGTTCTTGTTCTGAAATCAAATAGACTGTTCTGAATTTTATATATCAGATATTATAGATATTTAGCATGATATTTTAACTTATGCATCTCTTTAATTTAAATTGTTCTGTCCTGTAGTAGGATTAGGGGCTTTTACTCAGTAGTTGCTACTTCTACTTTTCAGATATTAGTGAGCTTAATCTGCCTAAAAGCACTATCATATCGTTTCCAAATGGGAAGGATGATCTGTTGAACTTTGAAATCAGCTTAAGACCTGATGAAGGATACTATCAGTGAGTAATTGTCCATTGATTATCTCCTTCTCTTGGATACACTCATATAAACTGTTCAGCAGAACTTATCTAACATGAATGTTATTGCTGGCTTGACATGATATTTGTTTGTTGTTGTACAAATTAACTTATATAATGTTTTTAACTTTTAGTTTGAATATATTCATTCATTTTAAAATTCTTTTCATTCGCATAATTTCTTGTGGTTACTTATGTATTCTTATTCTTATAACTTTTATATGTCCTCTGGCAATGATGCTTAGGTTCTTCTAAATTCTCTGTATAGAACTTTCGTTTCTATTAGTTTCTTCTTTTGTTGTATGTTATCTTGTTCTCCTGGTGATTCTTTATGTGCTCTATCTAACAATTTTCTGCTTCTTGTTTCTTATAGAGGTGGTACATTTCATTTTACCTTTCATGTATCTCCTTCTTATCCTCATGAACCACCAAAGGTCAAATGCAAGACCAAGGTATAACTGGATTGAGTTTTGGCAGTATTGAATGAAAATTTGCCTTTTTGATTGCATGACATATATCTTTGTTTTTACCAGGTTTACCATCCTAATATTGACTTAGAGGGAAATGTCTGCCTTAATATCCTGCGTGAAGATTGGAAGCCTGTGCTCAACATAAACACTGTTATCTATGGCTTAATTCTTCTTTTCACGGTACTCTTTTAGCTTACTGGCTCTATCAAATTTCTCATACTGTCTAATTAATAAATACTCTGAAAGATTTCCTTGTTTATTTAATGTGTACATTTTACCTATCTTCAGTTGGTTTTTGTTGTGGATGTAGCGAGGGAAAATAGTCTTTTTTGTTGACCACCAATATCTCTATCTACTGCTCATAGTTGAGATTCATTCACACTTTTTGAAAGTTTAATATATTATTTAAAGTTTTAAACTTTTATTGTTTTGGGCAATATCAAGCTTTAATTATGCTAGTAGCTATTTCTATTAAGGTTCTTATATATTGGTTGTTAAACCTGTGGCATAACTGTCATTATTTGTAACTGTTGTCCTGAGATTGGTTTCTACCATGTGGATATGTGTGGATATAACATGGGGAATGTAAAATGTTTCATCTACTTTGTGTAGCTAGGCATCGTAGATGCACTTGGAAAATCATTTTTTTTTTTTTTTCAAAAGCCAAAGTCCTTTAGCAAATAGAGCTTTGGTTTATGTCTTCATCTTGGCTAAGGTCCGTTATGTTTCTATTGCTACTGGATTAGGGATCTTCCTTTTGGAACTTGGTTTATTCATCTTTTTTTACATGCTCTCTCTGTGAAATAAGTTTGGTGTAGTCATGTCTAGCTAATTTCAAACTTGCAAACCCAAAATTGCAATTATGATGACTTTTGTGGTTGCCGTCATCTATTTCCAAATGTAACAGAAGTAGACGGTGCAAAAATATAATTTTGGCGTTAAGAGCTCAAAGAATAATACATGCAATGTTAATCATTAAATTTAAAATCGCTGGTGTTTAGTAATGCTCTTGTTTTTCGCACAAAAATCTTATAAACCTAGACCTATAGTAATCTTTACATAATACTAAATCATGAATGGTTGATTGTTAGTTATTTGGCATCCAAAGTTTGGATAGTGGGAAAGATTAGTATTAATTGGATTGGACCATGCAAGTATACATCATGTTGTCCAGCTTGGAGGTGTTTTTTCCTTCTAAAAAACACTTATCCTTTTGCCATGACGGGACATTGGTTTTTCATCTTGTGTCATCTGATATGATGTGTCTCGCTGATATTCAGTAAAATCATGTAGTTTATTTTTGGAATTTTATATTGATTATGAAATTATTAGCCAGGACAAAAATGATTAGCGGCCTTTTAGATGTTTGTTATTTTAGTATTTTGATTTCTTACTAACCAAGGCTGTGTGTCTTATTTGCATGCCACAATGCGCAGCAACCCAACGATGAGGACCCATTAAACCATGATGCAGCTGCAGTCCTACGTGACAACCCTAAATTGTTTGAGACAAATGTCAGAAGGGCAATTGCTGGAGGTTATGTGGGTCAAATCTACTTTCCCAGATGCATGTGATGATGCCATGTAATTGGAGCCTGTAAAGCATGGTATGCAAATTGTTATAGTATATAATACTGCCTTGGAACCATGGAAGTGGCCAGACTGATTGTTCTGTTGGCCTGAAACTCTACTCTGTTGATTCTTCTGTTCACTTCATTGGTGTAAATTGGTGAATTGGGCTTTCCTCTTCCATGATTGTGATTGAGAATATGCCTATTTCTCATTTGCGTGGTTCACTACTATAATTCCGGAAGGCTCTGTTTTTTTATGGTTTTGGTAGGCAGTGCATTTGCTTGATCTTCTAAGATCGCTATCAAGCATAGTTTGTTTGTTTTGGCTGCATCATGTGTTCCATTTTCTTTTTATTTTTTTGATATTTGTTGTGTTTCTTAAGCTTATCTTGAGTTGCTTAAGATTTTTCTCGGGCAAAATCCTTTGCTAGCTAATTGTGTTGAAATATGAGACAGCACGTCGACGAGACGCTGCAGAGTGCCACTTTGGTACTTTGTTCCAGACAATCGAAGGTTGTGCTATATTTCTCTGTTTCAATCGAAGATATTTTGCTTCAACCCAATGTTAATAATAAGAGCAATGTAATTCATAATGTAAAGGATCCTTCAAATATAGTAGCAATTTTGTTAATAATAATCAAGTGTTATTATAAGATGGGTTAATTGTATGTTATCTTATGTAGTTCGTTATATTTAGTATTTAGATTCTTATAATGTTTTAAAAGTTATATTGACGTTCTTATAATTACGAAAGTAAAATATAGAAGATTATTTATTAATATTAATTTTATCAATGAAAATATAAAAATAAAAGATAAAAAAAATAATTTTAATGTTTTAATTGGTGGCATAGACGATGATGTTGCTGGGGGCCGTGAGTGGGTATTGTGGATAAGAGCAATGACAAGAGGTGAGGATTGTTTTGTATTTGTATTGATGCTAATGTAGTTGTCGAGTGATTATTTTATCGTTTTGCATCTGCATCGATGCTAACGTAGTTGTTGAGTGACATCATTTTGCATCTGTGTCGGTGTTGACACAGTTATCGAGCTACGTTGCTGCCTCTGTGACAACGTTGATATAGTTGTCGTGTGACGAAAGTGTCGATTGCCATATGTATCGATGGTTCTTTTGTTTCTCAGTAACTACGTCGATGTCGATGGAGATGGTGGCAACCATCATAACATTTATGATGAAGGTGGTCGCCTCACCACTGACTCATTGGGCGGATTGCTTGACTTAAAGTTGGGGTCACTAGAGCTCTTGTTGCTCCCCCCAGTATAGTATCAATTCCAATATGGGCATGAAATAGTGCCATTGATACATATGGCAATCGACACTTTCGTCATGCGATAACTGTGTCAACATTGCCACAAGCAACAATGTAGCACGATAATTGTGTCGACACCGACATAGATGCAAAGCGATGTCACTCGACAACTACGTTGGCGTCGATGTAGATACAAAATGACAAAATGGTCACTCGACAATTACATCAGCATGTTGCTCAATAACTGCATCGATGTCGATGGAGATAGTCGTGGCCGTTGCGACATTTATGACGAAGATGGTGGTCGCCTCACCACTGACCCGTTGGGTGGATTGCTTGACCTAAAGTTGGGGTCACTGGAGCTCCTGTTGCTCCCCCCGCTATAGTATCAATTCCAATATGGGCATGAAAAAGGGGAGATGGGGGGTTTGTCGAAGGAGTTCTATTCATAGTGGTTGTCGTTGACCGGGAAGGAAAGCTTTGAAAGGTTAGCAAATAAGCGATTGTCAAGCTCCCGATAGATGTATCTAATAATGATAAAATAATATGGGTCCCAAAATTTGACATTGAGTACATCATCGTATCTGTCATCGATACAGTTGTCGAGTAACCCTTTTGTCACTTTGCATCTGCATTGGCATCGACGCACTTGTCGAGCGGTAAAAGGGCTGCTCGACAACTGCATTGACATCAGCGCAAATGCAGAGTGACCCTTACATCTCATTATCACTCTCTTTATCCACAACAACCACTCACAACAACTGGCGGTGCGATGCCGTCGTTTGCCACCACCGACGTCACTCATCACTATCAATTGAAATGTTAAAATTATCTTTTTGTTCTTTATTTTTATATTTCTATCGATAAAACTGACGATATTAGAATAAATAAAATTAGATGTTATACTTTCGTAACTATAAGAATATCAATATAATTTTTTAAAATAGGAAGATCCATATATATAAAAGGTAGCTAACTATATAGAATAATATATAATTAGCTCTAGTAGAATCACGCATAAGTTGAAATGAAATATGTAAGAGATATGTATTGTGTAACATTTTGATATTGACTAGCATTAGCATCTAGTCATGGCTAAATAAGATATGATAATGAATTCTAGGGCATCGATGAAATACAATGTGAGCATACAAGTGCATAGCTGCGTGAGCACAAAAAAGAGCCTGACGGAATATTATCTAACACGACCTCCAATCCAAGAGAAGACGTCGTATTGCATATGGATAAGTAATCAATCGGTTGCATTTCTTCGAGAGGCCCTGGAAACCGTATGAAGGTGCTCGCTTGACGGATGATGGCGTCTGAAGCTGGTCATCACTCATTGGACTCCTGATGATATAGTGAATAACTTCACCCCAAGTTGCGGCTTTTGTACTCCATGCAGAATCTGAGGATGCAATCATGCGGTATATTCTGCAACAAGTGGTGGCCTATGATGCAGGTGATATTTGCTAGGAAGTGACAATTCATGGTATGTGGATACCTGATGATGTTTGTGATGTATTGGTTGCTCGGGGAGATGTAATGCGAATTCATTTCAGCACTCATTCATCCATTTCTTTCAAATAAGATGGACTGTCGACATGCAGATGGATGGATGGTTTGACGGGCAATGCGGTGCAGATCAGGTCGGCTGGTCAGATGGATTAAACTACCGTGAGCACGATAGCCACATTTATATTCGAATTGTCCCCCGTTCTTCTAATATTTTTTTTGCATAAACAAACCTCTCTTCATTTGCACAAATAAATGCATGGCACACAAAGGCACTCTCGAGTAAAATTAGGAGGGAACAACTTGGCTTCCGTCTCCAAGCTCCCAAATAATTCACCAATTTACTTACAAACAGCAACGTTATCATGCTCACCTGGGGCCTGACAGTTCGATCGCTTCTAACACCAATGACGAATCCTCCATGAAGTCCACATACTTTGGAGATTGCCGCTCCAGGGATCGGCATTTTGGGGTGTCCATCTTCTGCAAGGCATCCCATGATTCGGCAAGGCCATCACCTTCCAACATTCTCACCACCTCTGACATCTTTGGGCGGTGCGAAGGGTGAAATTGTGTGCAAAGAAGAGCCACTCGAACCATTTCTTCAAGCTCGACCCTGTCATAATTGTTTTTAAGATCTTTGTCCACCATCATATTAAGTCTATTTTCTTGATGGAGTTTCTTTACCTGCAAATGCCCAAAAAAGAAGAAAATACAACAGTTAAGCGAATTGCACTAGCATCTCTAACCGAGCAACCTAAATTGTGCATTTGCTTCAGAAGATGTACAGCTGGTCATTATAGCCTATTGACATCAATCTTGAGTTTTCCTATTCTTCATGAATCAAATTTTAAAAAAAGGTGAAACCACATTCTTATAAAGGAGACAAAATTATGGTAATTTGTCAAAACAAAATTCTAAACCGAATTAGGACAAGCACAGAAAATGGAAAAGATGGTCTGGTGCGCAAAGCTCTCACTAATATTAGATCTGTAGAGGATCAAAAGATTGTTCTGTGTAAACTATGTTCATTGCAACTCCTCCAATTTACAAGGAGCACATAGCATTTAGTTCATTTCAGTCAACACACAATAGTGTCTTATACATGTGAACTTTTGCGGTGTACAGCAAGCCAAAGGTCTCGCATGACGTTCTTATGTCTTGGAGCACGGAGAAGATATGTGAATCAGATAATATAGACAGAACTACATTGTGGATTATGTCACTCAGCATTACCATTTAAGACCATTCATTCAGGCCTCACTTGGAACTTTGGCTTTTATTGGCTCAATATGAACACTAAAGTGCAGGAATCATTCTCAAACGGCTAGTCGGCATAAATTTGCCCGAACACAAACAATCGGTTCTTCCTTTCAGTCATTTTGTTTTAGATTGGGTCTTAAATTGAGACACCAAACAAAAAGGGTAAGAAGTTTATTGCTTTTTTGTCATGAGCTACTCCAGCTACATTCACACTCGTCAATTGAGCTCTCTTTTTCCTTTTTTTTTTAAAGTCAAAATTAGAAAATTGCATATTAACATACTAGAATTGACTTGTAGTAGACAGATAACTTACCCAGTCAAGCATTACACCCTTCTGGTTTGTAAGTCTTCCAAAATCCAATGCTTTCTGACCAGTAATCAACTCGAGTAATAGTATACCAAATCCAAAGACATCAGTCTTTTCTGATGACTGGCCAGTCGAAAGATACTCTGGCGCAATATGCCCCACGGTTCCACGAACAGCTGTTGTGACATGTGACTCCTGATGATCCAAAAGTTTTGCCAACCCGAAATCTCCAACCACTGCTTCAAAATCTTCATCAAGAAGAATATTGGCAGCTTTTACATCGCGATGTATGATTTTTGGATCACACTGCTCATGCAGATAGAATAATCCCCGGGACGTCCCCAATGCTATTTTTTTTCGTCTTGACCAGTCTAAAACTGGCCTACCATGAATATGTTCTGTCAGAAATTAATAACAATGAGAAGGCAGATATTCAAACAGTTTGCTAAATGTTCTAATTTATGTAACCAGCAGAGTCATACTACAAAATGGACTTTCTATATCTTATCACTAGGATCAAGTCATCATGGGATGAACTTTCCTGCAGTTAGATCAGAGATGCATGTTAACAGAAGGGCAAAATCCCTAGGAAGAAAGGCAATGAGAGAAATAGTCTAGAAGGCCTTGGAAGTTGGAACAACATGAAAAGGCACCGTTTAGCTGTAAAAAGAAATTCACAGGAATCAGAGCCATATATTATATCATACCATAATTAGATGGGGCATTAATCTATAAGAAACATTTATATTTTCAACTGACCATTTTTGGTAGCATTAAGATGCAACCCATGTTGGCAATTTCCAGTATCTTCTCATACAGGATGCAGATATTATTTTAAATAAATGTAATTATCTTGACAGAACTCATTAGAGAACACTGATAAGATTGGCATGTAATGCTAACTTACCTCAGTCACCAAGGAAGACTACTGAGAAAGAATGTTAGATACTTGGATGTTCAAAATTTCTTGTTCTTTCGGGATATTGATTATCAATTGGATAAGAATGAATCTGATAAGTATCCTATAACTTTATAATTTTCTTTAGTTTTTGCAAATCATGTAGGACACTCACCTCTTAATTGAGAAGCTACACTACCATTGGGCATGTAAGGATAGACCAGGAGCCTCTCATTCTCTGTCGTGCAGTATCCACAAAGCCTAAGTAGATGACGATGAACTGCCAAGCTTATCATTTCAACCTCAGTTTGGAATTGAATGCCTCCGATGGTGTTATAGTCTCTCAAGCGTTTAACAGCTACTATGGAGCCATCACACAAGCAACCTTTGTAAACAATACCATACCCCCCTTTTCCAAGAATATTTTTGGAATTGAAGTTATTGGTAGCAATTCGAAGCTCCTTAAATGAATACCACTTCAAGTGCCCCCAGCACACTTCTGAATCACATTGATCTGCATAAGAAAGATTGTCTTAAGAGTATGCATGAACATACAAAACCAACTTACCAACTGTGGCTATATAGCTATGCAAAGCCACAAATTCACACAAGAAGGTTTCAAATAACATCCTGAATGACAAATTAGAATGCCCAGCCAAGCAATGCTGAGATTCCTGAGAAATGAATCATTGGAATGTTTACATTGATTAGTTCCTCATCTTCTGATCTACAAAAAAAAAAATCTTTTTTCTGAATATTTAATGAATTGCTCAAATTGTACCCCTGTTGTACAAGCAATCTGAGTTGATAAATCAATCCAGCTACATGGATAATCAACATAGGGAACCTGGTGATACTCTTGCTTAGTCTCACCTTAGAAGGTAACAAAAACTGTGTTGGTATGTAGGAGTAAATGGGTTTACTATCATTAACTTGGGCATAGACATTTTGAACCACTTGGTCTCTGGCCTATCAATGATTTTTCGATCAGGTTGGATTGTGACAATTAGTATCACAGTAGATCTAGTGCTATGAATGGTGAGCAGGCCTAAGTAGAAATTCTTCTGATAGATGAGGCTAGAGGCAAATTACCCTTTCCATGGATGTGGCTGGAGACATGGTTACTGCAGACAATCACTCACAACAGACAATTCATTATGCTTGATTATTGATATATCTGATTGTTCAAGATGTGTCTAAGGTACAGAAATGAATTGTAAGTTGACTAGATGAAGTTTTCCAAGCATAACATGAACTAGTTACCAATGTCCAGGATGGTTCATCAATGTGCCAAAAGCAGCATAATTATATGACAAGAATCTGGTCTCAGTGTCAAAGTCAAAGAGATAGATAAATATACAGTATCGTAATCAGCACAGCAAATGTTTGATATGGTACATGAAATGCTAAAATTTGTCAGTCATCCATTCCTTAAAATGGTAGAATAATGGGAGATGGATGCAAAAAATATTTAAGTAACTTAAAAGAATACTAACTTCTTACCATTTACATCAAAAAATATATGCTGTTTGAGTCTATGCCGCCACCAAAGAAGCAAGCCAATGACAGTAACTAGCAAACTAACAGAACCAACACTGGCACCAACTATGACAGCAGCACACCGGCTTTTTGATCCTCCAAGCTGTGACTGAGCTGAGAAATCCAATATGCCTACTAATTAGAGCAGTCATTGAAACTTGAAAGATTACCAAAGTGTTTTCAGTATTCTCCTCATACATGAGACTGGAAACTCTCCAGCATAAGGAACTACAGAATCAAAGCTTACCCTTTAGATCATCTGGTTGATATGAAAGTGGATCGAGTGATACAGAAGAGCACTTACTCTTTGAGACAGATCCACACATTTGAGGGTTTCCAATAATGCTGGTTGAAAACTCGGAAAAGGAACTATATGTAAGAGTTCATTGCTTAAAGGTTGGCTAATCCACTAAGTGCAACCAAGCAGAGAGAAAAGACAAAAAAAAAAAAAGGACAGCTTACTTAAAAGTTCTCGCAGATATTTTTGGTAAGGAACCACTCAGATCGTTATAAGAAAGATCCCTGTAAGCATTATTAACCATTAAAATTGCATTATAAATTTCAAGGTGCATGTATAACAGTGAATACTCAGGGTCTATGTTTTGAATTGAATTGAGTTAGAGGTTAAAAAAACATACACAAGAGTGAGGCCTATAATGTTGGACAATGTATCAGGGCAAGGTCCAGATAGACTGTTGTTGTTTAGTCGCCTGAGAAAAAAAAAAAAAAAACAAAGACCATAAGCCTCTAGATCCAAAATATTGATAGAGTGATGTAAATTTTATATTTTAAGAACCACAAACTATGAATATTGTATAAATCATACAGATAATTCAAGTTCTTGAGGTCCCCAAGCGAACTAGGAATACTGCCTCTGAACTGATTGTTGGATAAGTCCAGCATTTGGAGCTTCTCCAGTTTGCCAATCTCAGCAGGAATAGGTCCAGATATAGCATTATTTTGAAGCAGCCTACAGGAATAAGTACCAGATTTTGTGTTCACTAAATATTTTATAAAAATAACAACATCCATAGAAAAGTAATCAGCTAATTCAAGGAACGAATCCTTCATGGTAAAAATGTACAAGCAGACCTCTAATATCATTTGTTAACTATCTGTGTTGATATAATTTAACTTTGATAATACAGCTTAAACTTCAATAACCAATACATATAGTGTTTGCCCACTTACATAGACTGAAGATTTGTAAGATTTCCTATCCCAGGTGATAACATGCCAGACAAGCTTTGGCTAGGTAGTCCCCTGTCCGAAGAAAGTAGAAAACAACAAGAAACAATGATGGTATATGACTAAGTGATGCAACAACAAGAAAAGCAGTTTGGTGCTGCAAAATGTGGCATTTAGTCTTACAGGGCAGAAACGTATCCATCAGCAGAGCAGGTAACCATCCTCCAACTACATGGATCTACCGAGTTGATATCCCAATTTTCCAAAACATTGTAAGGGTCATGTAGTTCCATTTTTATAGCCATCAATGCAACCACTGAATTGGCAGATGACAAAATCAAACGTCATAAAGGCAAGTTCAGAGAAACGGAAAGAAAACTATAACTAGATAGAACATTTGAAGATTGTTAGATGGCTATATCTGTATAAGTATATCACTTGCTAGAATATTGCTAAAATAAATATCAGGGCAGAAAATGAAGTGGCTGCCACCAGGTTAAGTGTACAATCACTGATTCACTCAGAGCAGGTATCAAGTATGGAACTTTAGGCAGGTAGCACGAACTAAAGTCGATCAAAATAAGAGACCAGCTTTTCAAGAAGCAAATGTGCCTTAGTAGTGATCAATCGCATTTTATATCTACAGTTACTTTATAATGCTTTATATAGAAGTGATTGAACACTAGTGGCACAATGAAGAGGTAGGTAGGGAAGATCAGGATATTATCTCTATCACTGAGAGTTTAATACACAAAATCACAGATCGAGGGAGATTCAGATGCCACAATAATAGAATTTGAGAACACGAGGGAAGGAAAACGGGATGTGTAAACACTCAGGGCGACGAGATGAAAAGGCAGGTTCCGAGTAACATCCAATCTACCAAAGCTTGCAACAGATTTGAGCATGTAAAAGCAGAGGATACTTAGTAAGGGCTCAAGCTGACACCGTGATAGGAGCACACCAATGGTTAAGCGTACCAGCTGTTGTCGTTGTTTAAGTTCGGGACCAAACAGAGTAGAAACGAGGGAACCAACAAGAATGTTACTGACCTTCATAATTTATACCAGAAGGTGAAAGTGTTGCGGAAGACGAACAGAGGAAGTCCATCGGCACCAAGCAAAGCGTCCAAAAGAGAAGAGCTTTCCTCCCCATGCTCCTTTCCCACTCCAAATTTTGCCCTTCCTCTCGTGTCCTTCTCGGTCACGATCCTTTTGCCGCAGCCAACATGTTTGCACTAATCCCCCGCCCAATGACCATCCCAGGCAAACAAATCATAGCACAAGTTCAGCTTCCTAATTCCAGCTTATTACCATATCCAAAGCCCGCGAGACCAGTGCCCAAGGCCAACAAGAAGAAACATCCTCCTGCCCAAATCTTTGAAGAAACCACCGTTTTTCCTGCCAATCGTTAAAGGAGCCACCTTTCCCCTAAAACTTGCCCTCTCGGGTTAATGCGAATCAACAAAAGCCAAACAGGAACCCTGATGGAACCAAAAACATCAGAAGCGAACTCCAGCTTCAGCAAAAATCACGGATATTTTAATCCGCCTTCCTTTTTTTTCCCCCCCTTTTATCGAAACTTCACCCAGTTAAGCCCAGAAAAGAAAAAGAGAAGACAGAGGAGAAAATAACAAGCGGTAAGAAATCGGGCTGCAAGGCAGAGTTCTCTTCTTCTCTGGCTCGTTGTATTTCCGCAGGCCTTGAGGGGCCACTTTAGCGTTCTATGGCCTCAGGATTGGAGTTGACAACACGAGCGCGGGCAGGCAGGGAAAGCCACAGATGTCGCTGCCATATTCATCGAGGCTTTCCTTCTTTTCCGTCGCGGAAGAGAAGAGGTATATAAGAAAAGCGAGGTCACGCTGTTGTGATTGTTGTTATTGTTGGAGCTGTAGTTACAGCAGCAGAGCAGCGGCAGTGGCGGTGGTCGCCAAGCGACAGAAGCAGCAACAGCAAGGGCAAGGGCACGGATGGATTCCTTGGCCTCTGGGAGTCCCATCTCGTCCTGCTCGGCCACCCCTCACAAAAGGGCAAAAGCCACGCTGCAACCAGACAAGCAAAGGGCCGACGCAAACTGCCAAAGCCAACACGGGCGCAGATGTACTGCGAAAACATCCATGCTGTTGGGGTGCGTGAAAGAACAGAGATGCTCTTTATAATTACCATCACCGTCTCTTTATGTCGTGTATAAATAAAATACACGGCATCGCCGCGCAACAACGAATTTTAGTGTTATTAAGGTGGAATTTAGTTATCTAACATATTAGTAATTTGGAGCTCACCTTACTTCTTGTCAGAGCCTCTCTACAAATTCGACAAGTGATCTTTTCAAATAAAAATATATATTATGATGAGTTTGGATAATCAAAATGAATCATGTAGTTAATATGTGTGATAGATATGTAGAATCATTCGTCATTATTTAAATATATATATATATGTGATAATTCATCATTTTAGGTGTAATGAGCTCGTAAGAAATTATTCGTTTTAGATGATGGATATACTCATTTTCTCCTTTTAGAACTCGTGAGCTCCAAAAGAGTTTAGAATAAAGATGATCCGATAAACTTAAGATCTCTTAGTTTAAGAGCTCAAGGCCTTCTTTCTAGGAATTAATCTAATAAATTAGATTTTATCATCATTGATGTGATGGACTCATGAGGATTTGTCCACTTTGGACAGTGGACGTATTTATAGTTTTTTTCTTTTCGAAGCTCATAAGCTCTAAAAAAATATCTTTGAGGATAAATGTGATCCAACGGACGTATGAGCTCTTGGTTCCTTTATTCCTCGATCAATTTGTGGCTAAATGTCCTTATCAATATTCAATTTGTTGAACATTATAGTTATTATAAGATAAATTCTATTGATGTGAAGATCTCTCAATTGATATAAGATGAATGAATATTGATAGTAAAGATGAGTCAATATCACTATGGGATGATTGTGTAATCAATATGTTGGGATTCATAAGGTGCTCGGTGGTATATGACTTGAGTTGTTAATCCTCATTACCATTTGTCTTTTATTATATTTTAGTACATAGAGAGGGTTAAAACATAATGTCTTGCTTGTCGAGCTATTCAATTGTCTTATAAGGGTTATTGCTTTAGTTTTGAATTATTAGGGGATTTTAGATTTTATGATAGGCATCTTCGTTAGATGTTTGGATTCAATCACATTATTATCAAATGATACAAAGGATGATGCTTCATAATTGAATTTGATCATGTCATGATGGAATTCAAGAATGATACTTCATAACTGGATTCAGTCATGTCATCATCCATCATGTTTCATGATCGAATCCAATCATTTCATTATCCTCAAATCATTTTATGATTTTGACCATAGAACATTTGCGCAAGACGTTTTGGTGACCCATCAAAATGTTAAAATATCACATTTTCTCAAATGTTACTTACTGAAAAAAGAGAGGGGTGTTAGATACTCGAGAAAATCTTGATACGAAAGATTTATTGAAAGAATCAATATGAATGCTTGATGTGTCTATAAAATTTACAGCATATCCAAAAGCAAAACTCACAGTAGTATAAGGAGCCAATCTTCAACTATTTTCTCGAGCCCTGATATGTCAGTGTCATTTCTGTGTGGTAATAACCCAAAGTGTCTCCAACTCAGATGAAACTCCTCCCGACGGTAAGTTTCCGGTTTAGCTGCTTTCAATTGGCCACGATCCTTACGGAAGAACCACTTCATGTACTCTCATCGCCCACTAGTTGTTTAGTAGGCAGCTACTTCGTTGGAGAATAGGACAGAGGAAACCATCTGGAAAGTAGAATGTGCTTCATCTTTATAATCAAAGGAAATGCAGCAAAGCAAGGGATATGCATCACCGCCACCACGAAATACCTGCAGTTTCACGAAAGGGATTAAGTCTCAAGTTCAAATTATGGTAAGAAAAGTTCTCATCTTCGGCGTTTGGCAAAGTTTATATCATCATGAGAGAGAATCAAGGTCCACACAGCCAGTAAATCGAACCGAGGCCCCTTGCCTAATTTGCTTTGAGCCAACCAATTCAATGTGATGACCATCCCAAAAGATAAAATATTGCTGAACTTGCTTGTGGATTTGATCTCAACATAGTAAATTGGCTTGTTGTCAAATTAACAATGTCCGATGTTTAGGAAATTAATCGAGAGGCTGAACAGAGTGCTACTTTCAGGAAACTCCAACAAAGCATGTCAAAAATGCAACTATGTGAAGACAGTTAACAAAACTCGGTTGCCAAAAAGGTCAGACTCCTTTGAAGACAAAAGAAAGCAACAGTTCAAATGAGTGACTATAAAGAAAAATACATCCAATTGGATCAGCAGAATTCCTCTAATCATGGTGTTAGACAAAGAGAATCAAATTTTATCTGAATATAACAACTTACCATACAGGGGCATAAGTGGAGGACAGGTCAAGAAATGGGTATGGCCACCTGTAGGAGGAAGGAAAAAGAAGAAGCAGCGATTAAATTTTAGTAATAGATCAAGTGATGAAACCATTTTTTGTTTTTCTCAAAAAGCATTTTCTGTGGTACAAACTACAAAGAAATCAAATAAATTTTTTACCAGATATCCACACATGCATGGATCACCCACTGGAAAATGACATAGATTGCGGTCCAAAGTAGGAAGTATGCGATCCGGAACCAGGGGAAACTCTAGCAAAATTACATGAGACAGTGTCAATAATGGACATACTTTGTTGTACAATTTCTCCAATTAAATCACAAAAGGAAAAGGAAAAACTTACCAAGCTATTCAGGGCAATGTCACCAAGAAGGAAAACTGCATTGAGCGAGTGCATACAAATCAGTACCTGCAATACAAAAGCAAATGTCCGTTGTAAACGACGACGGAACTATCTTTGATGTCCAGTGAATCTTATTTTTCCTTAAGAGAAATGCTATAGCTTTGTTCAAATCAAATCTGATCAACCACAACAAGGTGATTCTCTTAAGAGTTTGCACAAGAGTCCCATGACAGGCATGAAATAACACGACCACATTTATCACTTTAGTCCCTGTTGATGTCTAATTGAGAATGCAGAGCGTAGCAAATTAAATAACGGTTGACCCACTAAAATAAGCCTCCACCCTGTTGCAAGCACCATATGAAGAAGCAGTTTCATCAGGGAATTAATAAGTCTACCACGCCTGCACATCCTTGATGTGCCAGAAGATAAATCATAATATTTCTCGGTTGAAGAGCACCATCATTGTTGGCCTTCTAGTCTCAATAAAAATTAAGTTAATTTCATGGAGCAGGCATACTTACGAAATTCAGATTATAATCTCTGATGGCCAGAAACGGAAATATGATTAGCCAAAAGACACAATCAGTGAGCATCACAGCACCTGCACTTGTCTGGCAACATTAGGAGGCATATCAGTTCACCTGAATACAAAATTATATGAAAGAAAAGGCTTTTGACACAAGCTAGAAGGTAAATATGCCAACAAAGATTACAATTCTATGCAGAGTGTTTCGTCTTCTCATTAGCTGAACTTATGTTAACCTGTGAATCCGTTGCAATTGAAACCTATTACATCCTTGTTCCTTCATGACTTTGTTGCAGGCCGTCTCATTTTCCAACTCTTAGAAAAGAGACAAAGTTACAAGATATGATGCTACCTTTCCAGTCTTAAAACTTGGGAGTCTAAAAGTTAAAAAGAGTATATAAATTAGACATTTGTTAACGGAAAATATTATGTCCTTGCAACATTTTACTCAAGCTTTTATTAACCAAGGACATTAATACTACATGGCAAACCTAATGATGTTCCTGGTCATGTCTGATCAACGTGAGGTTAGCGGTAAAACAAAAATGGAACAAGAGAAGTCTCCAAGTGACATTGATAGAACTTTACAACTGCTATCAAAATTAATTATTCTAAAGTTATTGCTATTCTAGCTAACGCAAACTTAGACAAAGGAAGAACTAGCTACATTGACTTAAATTCTAGTTGGTTGCAGGAAGGTCTACCACACTGTTCAGCATCAAAACTCATAACACTGGAGAAAACCACCAGTGGTCAAAAGAAGGTTGAACTGACAAAGAGAAGAACTAGCTACATTGACTTAAATTCTAGATGGTTGCAGGAAGGCCTACCATGCTGTTCGGTGCCAAAATTCATAACACTGGAGAAAACCTCCAGTGGTCAAAAGAGTCTAAAAGAATGTTGAACTGGCAAACCAAACCACAGGACTACATCTTCATCTTTTAGTGACAAAGCACAAATAAGCCAAGGACCAAATCGATACAAACCATAGATTTAAAGACACGCTAGTTAAAAATATCCACAAAATTAATGACAAAATTGTATATTTAGGACCAGAAGATAGTTGCCAGAAGTAAAGAAGAAAAAAAATGTAGATAAATTAAAACCAACATTCCCATTAGAATCTTCATGTGTTTTTCCTGGACAATTGATGTTGGCTTAATTCTTGGAACAAATACATTGTTCCTAAATACCTTCAAACTTAATGTCACAGTACTATCCATCAGAAACATGAACTGCTGAAATTCGAAAGCACAATGCTATAAGACTATGCAGCTCAGAGAAGGTGCTGCAATACCTCTTTCAATTGCCCCAAGTAGATCCTCACCCATCAATCATAAAGAAGAATTGCCTTGTCATGCTGTGGAATTCAGCTACATGACGTGATCGAGTCTTGGTCATATCTATAGCATCTTAGTGTATCTATCATATCTCAACTTCTAAATTCTTTGTACCTTTTCCTATCTTAACATTCAAATTCTTTGTATTTTTCCTTTTTAAAATTTTTTTCCTATGTCCCATTTCCTGTTAAAATAGGCATCATCAATCATTACCATGATAATACCAAGAACAAGATTCTCAGATCATCAGAAATTTAGCCATCTCCAACAAGTTTATCCTTGCATAACTTGACAAACTGGACAGTCCAATAAACCTTGGTAAATTTACTAGCCTTTGCTCAAGAAACCTCATTATAACCACAAATTCTAAAATCCTAATAAAGGCATGCTAAGAAGTTATCTATACACCTGGCACATTTCAATAAATCTTCAAAAGCAAGACAAACAAAAAGTAATATGGAAAAACTGATTGACCTTATGGTATTACAATTATACAGACAGATTTATGTTGGTCATGATTCATTTTTAATAATAATCAACTAACGATTTACCAAAAATTACAAAGTCAGTGACGACACCATGCTCAATCTGAGCAATTACATGAATTAAACATGCAATATGACTACTTAATTAAATAAAAGAAAAGATAATACCTGAAAGATTACTTGAAACAAATTACCCCAAAAGCCAGCTGCACGCACACCAGATTGCTGAATAATTTCATTTGCACCATTCACAGTCGCTGCATATGTTCCATGCTCGGCATCTGACCTTGTGACGGCAACTTTATCCCCAGTAACTTTATGAAGATACTTATTGCACCCATAGACAGACAGCAATGAGCCAAGCTACAAGTGTAGTTTCATGTGTGAGTCATGCATATTCATGCTAGCCAAAATATTATTTATGAACACTTGGAATGATTTAGGTGAAAGAAAAATTATCCATGCTAGCCAAAATATTATTCACACAAGGAAAACAAAAGGGAGCATCAATCAACATGGCAAGGGAGAAAAGAAAAAAATACAAGAAATTTAGCCTTGCAATCTTAAAAGTTTTAAGGACATACCAAAAAATAAATGGTGACCAACATGAATGTCCACCTGGCCAACATGAAAATAGATTATAAGATCTTCAAAAACAGAGAAGATACTGATTTATGAATAGAGCAAGATGTAACACCATTAGCAATCATACAATATACTAAATATAATTAGTTTACAGATAATAAGATGCAGAAAGAAAAACCAAGCTACATGAATTGATAGGAGCAGCCAAGGTCACAACACATTTTACAGACAAAAGCAGGTTAAAAATTTGCATTCATGAGCTGAAGAAGCCATCCTGTAACTGATGCTACAGCCAGAGGATCTACGCCCTACACAAAACATGCAAAGGTGCACTTGAAAAAGACATAGATGTCAAGTTAAAAGAATTTTCACTGCATATCTCACATCAGCGGAACTATTGAGCTAAGAAATTCTAAAATTGCTTATGCAAAGGTCATCGTGTTCCGCCAGTCCATCACTATACAAGTATATGTGGTTGGTCACGCAGAGGACCATCCACTCAGGGAGGATTACCTAATAGTCTACAACAACTTTGGAAAGATAAGGACCAACTTTGGGAAGGAAATATAACATATACAAAAGAAAAAAGAGCAGTAGAATTCCTACATAATGCAAAACGAGTGAGGGGACAAAAAAGAACACAAAGACCAGGTTTAAATAATACAATCGATAAGTTCTGCTTGCAAAATATTTCGACATGGACAAGCAAAACGTGATTTAGAAATAACTAATCCAGCATTTGGAAAGAATTATGCCTTCTATTGAAAAGCAAAATCGGCTTACTGGGTATAGTAATAAAAGATGCCCCCTCCGTCCACAACGACATTGATGATAAGAAATGCCAGAAGTATGGCGAAGGCTGTAAGTCGAAAAACCAGCAACCAAACAGGATGGACCTCCGTGAGACAAGGTCTCCATAGCTCATCCGCGTACAAAGGACGGTGGCTCTCTGGCGAGGATCCTTCTGTCTCTGTGTTCGAACCTTCAAACTTCCATATCAAAATGGATGCAATGATCATGGAAGATAACACCCAAATAGCACATAGCAAGACTCTCCAGTTCAACCAATAGTATGCGTACGTAGAATCAGCCGTCAAAACGGGCTGCCAGGAATCTGACGAAGGCACTGTTGAGAAATGCATGGGGCAATTTTTTTCCCTCTGCTATAATCAATGACGCTACTGTTTCCGCTGCTTCTTTCGTCCTCCCGACTCGATGTCGCTTGTTCTAAAACACTCAACGCATGTGGAGTTGTAAATTACTCAGGGATGGAACATGGCTAAATTGTTTGTTGACAGCTTCTGGGGTTCCCCGTAAATCTAAAACGAATAAAAGGCGATTAACGAGCAGGACTCGTAAGCAGAGATCACCATCAACACGAAATGAGAAAGCAAAGGGGCAAAGAGTTCCAGCATAACTCAAAAGTCTGCATTTTTTTCACAAGGCGTAACACAAGAACAAAATGGGAAAGAGAAGCTCACAAGAACCAGCGAAAGTAAAATCAAAATCAACCGGTTGTGACTCGTCTGCAAAAGGCCTGCCAATGCATAGGTCGCCAATAACAGAGAGAGAAAGGACGACAAGGAAGGAGGGGAAAATAGAGAAAACCAGCAAGAAACGATCGGCCGAACATTCAGCAAGAACCGAAGCGATTATGAAACAACTAGAAATCAGAGAAGACTCACCAGCAGAACCCGACAAGTGTGCGAAACCTATGAGACGTCTGTAAAAATGCACTTAGCATCCAACACAGCGGGCGAACATTAGCATGCCAAAGGAGACGAGACCCACGCAATTTGGCAACTGATCAAGGGATGACGACGGAGGAAAGATGCTTAACTTTGGACTGGTTTTTTCCATCGCAAAGAGGAAAAAATGCGCAATTATTAATCTATTGTGATTTGCAAGGAATAAAGAGGAGATGATATGAGGAAAGGAAAGCAAAGGAAAAGCGGAGTGGATACTCACAGTCGAAAAGCAGAGGGTTACTGAGATGCTTCTCTCCGTTGGAGGGAAAACATAACCATCGGGAAACAACAGTCTTATGTGCCCACGACAATACAATAAATCTATTCCGCCTGCGGAGGGGGAATACCGACTCGATGCCGACTTCGGATCAGTCATTCTGCTTTATTTATTTATTTTTTCTTGATTACTTAGAAAACAAGCTTCAATTCGCATCCTCCGAGAAGCACTTTAGTTGGATCACAGCTCCATAAACAAACAGAGGCTCAACTTTCGTGTCGTGTTTGGTACCTTTCTTTGCAGACTCCCGTCGCTTTCGAATCTCTTCCTTCTCCCAGTAACCAAGGAAGAGCAGGAGGCGACGCCTGACCGTGTCCCGCACCCATACCGCATACATCGACCGTATGGGAACGCGATGCGCACAACAAAGCAACCGGCATGTTTGCAGGCTAGCATGGAAAAGTGTGCGCCAAAGAATCGATGGCGTGCGGATGCTGTTGTCCCTGCGTCGGGGCAAGCGGGAGGGCCCCGAAGACGATGACGGTTGGAGTTTCCAAAGCATCTTGCTGGGTAAGCCAACGGGTCGGACTGCAACAGGTCGGGTCGGGATATCGAAGACCGACATAAATTAATCCGTATCCAATCCGACCGCAACAGGTTGAGTAGATTCGTAGCTCTTTCAGTGACAGGATCCTGGCAAATTCGTTTACTTCGAGTATAAGAATTTAGTCAGTAACTCGAATCTTGGAGGAAAAAACTTACATCACCAACGATGATGCCATCAATTGCAGAAGCAACCATTCGAGATAAACAAGTACAAGGACAATGGGGAAGGAACAAAAGGGAAATTACATCTTGGGTTACCATTTTCATCACCGATAGCTGCAGACCTACCTCGGGTGGCGTCCTAATATCACCAATCCAAGTTAATCATTATACATCATTGACTAATCTTCTGTCACGTTTTCTTTGGCCACCCCAAGAAGCTACGCCATTTTCTTTTGCTTTCAAAGGAGCCCACCTGCACAGCGTCATTGTTGTGCTCAGTCATGAGGGGGCTCACCCGCGTCATCCTCGTTACGAGTAGGGGGGGTGAACCCACCTTACCGAAGTGCCTCATCTCAGAATCCTGCTTAATCGTCAGTTCTTAGGATTCAAACCGAGGGATGATAACAACGATAAATCCATATTTACATGCTGCAAGTCGAAGCCACCTGCTAGATTAACTATCAGTAATATCGAGCGCATAACGTGGAAGTGTCGTAAATGCATCGAAGAACCGAAGCTCGATTTACCTGAAAACAAAATGCCATGGTTGGAGGCCTCGCGTGGTTTACATGGTGTTACGTTTGGCAGGATTTCTGCCGGTATTGAGGTTGACAATTGTTGAATGAGCAGTACACGTTCCAACCAAGATTTGTGGTGGCTACAATGCAAGCACCAAAATTGTCCTCGTGCACGCCGAAATATCTTACATCAGAGATTAAGAAGACAGACCATCCGGAAAAGAGGATCTCATGCTCGATCTTCCGATGATAGGATCATTGAGAATCTCATCCCGACCGGAGTCTTATTTGGATGAGAATAGACATCGTAATCAAAGACGAATTCAAAACTGGATTACTTCAATCCAATGACCTTATCACTCTTCCCCCAAGTGTTGCTTAGTAGATAAGGAACGCTCGAGCCTAGTCCCAAAATAGAGACAACAAGACTGAACAGACAACAGGTTGCTGTCCAATTGCACCAATTCCCTGAACAGAGAGAAGTTCAACCATGAACTATAGTGATTCGCATTCCATAGGCAAAAAATGTTTTGCCCTGTGGATGGTTACACCGTGTTTCACCCTTGTCTTCCGGCTCTCATAACAAATAGGGCTCAGTGTAGATATACTACTGCAGAAACAAACAGCAACAGCAGACATACATTAGGGCTGCAGAAACATTAACTGCACTTTATAAACAAATAACATCACCCTACAAACAGCAACATCAGACACACATAAGGGCTAAAGATCATTGATTAAGCCTTGAAGTAATCCAACAGTGACGATTCATGGATGCAAGTTCACAAAAGAAGCACAAGTTGAAATATCGGCAACTGGTCCCAATGTTAACATACACCCAAAATTTGAAATGGCATGGGAACATTCACCACACAAAATGGCGTCGCATATCGACGCATGCTTCGCTACGGTAGACAGGCATCAGAACAACCGCCATTGACCCCAATTTTAACGTGCACCCAATGGCTTTGGATGGCGTGGGAACATTCATCATACTTCAAAACAGCCTCCTACGATGATAAATCTTGCCCTCCTACTTCGGCTTCGCATATGGTTCTGAACATTGCAACTGCTTTGGCCATGGCTATCGCCCCATTCTTCATGTCTTTCATTGTAGCTTGGGCAAACACTTCGACTACGGTTTCTGCAGGGAATGCTGCCTCCTGTTCATTGATTGGGAATGCGCGCTTTGAAGCTGATGTAATCATTGGCATTACAATCATCTCGATATCCACTTTGAGATCTGCAAAAGACAATGACAGATATATTTATAAATGCAAGTCAACTTTTACGGAGAAATCTTCAAGCTTTCTAATTGTACTGATAAAGCAATCTATACCACGGAGTTCTTTCTATTAATGATGATTAAGTTATTCATTTAATTCCACTACCAACTGCAGCACTATAACCGGAACTCCGACACCTAGATTTTTCACCATATCCACCACGAGATGTCATATCCTGCGATTCCAAAGGAGTATGCTGGCTAGACCCGTTCAGAATTTTCACAAGCTCTGTTGCATACTTAAGAGTCCCCGTCACAGAAAAATGTATAAGATACTCCTGTAGCTCCTGCCCTTCCTGTTCGCCCAATTCTGTGGACGTAATCTCCGATTCCAGTGGGGAAGTCATAGCTGATCACAACTCTGTACCAGCAGGCATTACAATACTGTTAGGCAACTGCAAGATATCATCTCAAATTTTCAACAGATATAACTATAATAAAAACGTAGAAAACTTGCAAGATATGTATTGAATTAATAGGAAATCTATCATTCCAAAAATAAATTATTAAACTAAAACATGAAATAAAAGATAAACAAGAAAAAAAAAAGTGTAATCCGAGCATGGGAGACCAACGATCATTTTTACAACTTTTTATTTTTTACTACCCATTGTTACTATTTTTTTTTTCACTATCGATTTTTTTTTATCAATTATCGTTATTATAATACTTGTATTTTTAGATCAGGAATAGATGCTCTATAGATATAACCCAAGTGAGATATTTATAGACTTTAGAAGGTTTTAAGAATTGAATAAAAAATTTAAATTTTTTGAAATTTGAAGGTACCGAGTGATACTACTACCACAACTAGAGTTAAGTTTAGACTCTAGCGATATTATCATTAATCTAGGTGGTACCACCGTTGAAAAGGCTGATAAAGCATAAATAGTATTTATCGATTGATTCAAACGATACTATTGCCTCGACCTAACAGTACCACTACCCAAGCCTAATTTAGGTTATTTATTTGATCTTCTAACATGCCAAATTTGGCCCTCGTTCAAACCTAAAGGTCTTATTGATAAGTTGACATGGTTTCGGCTCAATACTAATTTAAATTGACCCATAATGATTTTGATTAAGATTTTGACATGTTAACCACAAATACAACACATTTACGAAGCATTTGACATATTGAACACTATTTTGGCATGTATTCTGATCTTCTGATATTTTGTTTGAACCTTCAGCATATCGTCCATTCTATCAGCATGTCGACTTTCCTATGATATTCAATTTTATGATATAATATTTGATCTTTCTAACACGATATCCGAATTTTTAGTATGAAGTCTGATTTTTGGCATATCAATTAATCCTTCTCGACGTCTAATTTTTAACATGATAAGTTTTCGACATAACATTGGTTTCTCTTGCTCAACAATTAACCATTCGATGCTTCAAGTCCATAATCAAAGTATTTCTTATATCACTTATCTCAAAAACATATTAATTCAATAAATCTATCAATTAATTTCATCATCTAAAATTCAAAATTCAATACAACTTTTTTAGATTCATTAGAAAAAATGACAAGAGCACCTACAATACAATTATTTATTAGATTCCATTATTTTTCGTATGCGCCAGAAAGTACCAACAAGTTTATTATCCTTGCAGATATTACATTAGACTTGCTAACTAAAGGTTGAAGGTATGATAGAACCCCAGAGGAATTCTATCGAGATTGATCTTTGAGGGGGATCAACCCTTGGAACGCTATAGGGGTTCCACCCTCCAAGTAGCCTGGTGGCTGCAATTGTAGATTGATCTTTCTTATTCTAAAGAGGTGGAGGCTACAAGCTTATATATAGCTCCAAACCCTAGCCCTAGGGGCTGCTTCCTAAGTGAACTACCCAATTTACCCTCAACCTTAGCGGGCCGGCCCAGTAATAAGGGGGGCGACGGCTAAGAAGCCCAAAGACCCAAATATAAACCCTAGCCTCTCTTCTTTATAGGATAGAGGTGGCTAGGTGGGGTTTATTACATTCTCACAGGGTTTTTATTAGTCTACATGGTTGAGTAGGACCTAACCTGCTAGGGTCCTATCAAGCCCGCCCTCTTCAAATCGGCCTTGTCCTCAAGGTGGGTTCCATGAACTCAGGAACTGGGACTTCACTCCTCATATGATTCCCATGTGGCATCTTCGAGTGGTAAATTAGTCCAATGTACTAGTACTTGAGAGGGACGTCGACGACGTATCATGACTCTGCATCGAGGATGGCTTGTGGTTGGTCTTGAATATTTCCATCATTAGTGGTGTTGGGCGGTTGGATCAGGGTGTCTCGTGTTCTCCCAACTTAGGCTTCAAGCATGACACGTGGAAGACAGGGGTGAATTTTGGCATCTTCGGGTAATTTAAGTGCATGACGCCACACAGCTCCAATACGCTCTATGATCCGATGGGGCCCATAAAAACGTGGAGATAGCTTCATGGAGGCTCGTGTGTTGATGGATAGTTGCTTGTATGGTTGTAGGCGAAGATAAACCCAATCTCCTACTAAAAATTCTCTTTCACTTCTTCGTGTGTCAGCTTGCTGCTTCATTCTAGCTTGAGCAGTAGAGAGATTATCCTTTAGCAAATGTGAGGAGTTTGTCCTGTCAACTAAATCTTGGTCAACTGATCTACCTTAGCCAGAGCCAATTACATACTTTGGAATCACAGAGGCCGCCGACCATATAATGTTTCATATGGGGTACATTTTGTAGATGAATGATATGTAGTATTGTACCACCATTCGGCCCAGGGGAGCCATTTCGTCCACTCCTTTGGTCGATCACTAGTGAAACACCGAAGGTATGTCTCTAAACATCTGTTCACCACTTCTGTTTGGCCGTCAGGTTTGTGGATGGTATGCAGTGCTCATCTTGAGTTTGGTGCCTCAGAATCAAATAACTCGGTCCAAAATTTACTAGTGAAGATCCTGTCACGATCACTTACAATGGACCTTGGCATCCCATGCGGTTTAACAATATTTTCTATGAAAATCTGAGCAATACTAATAAAGAAGGTAGGGATTGCGCACAACACAAAAATGAGCATATTTCGTAAAGTCGATCAACCACCACAAGGATTGTGCTTTTACCTTTTGAAGGTGACAGCCCTTCGATGAAGTCAATGGAGATGTCACCACACCGAGTCCGAATGGGTAGTGGTTGTAGTTTCCCTGGACTTGCCATCTGTTTCACCCTTTTCTTTGTTGACATACATCACACTGCGTACGTATTCGAAATAATTTTTTCATCCCTTTCTAATAAAAGTTTTGCTTCACTCTTTTGTAGGTTCTTAGAAATCCGAGTGCCTGCTTGAAGGTGTGGAGTGCATTTCATGCAGAATAACTTTGATGCAATGGGAGTTTGGTATAAGCACAATACGACCTTTATAGCGTAGATCCTCGAATCCCAAGTATAGTGAGCTATTGCACTTGGATCCTCCTCCAATTTTTGATGATGTTACTGGTTTCTGGATCCTTCTTCCATTCTTCCTTAATGCCCTCGAGGAAACCGGTAGTAGGAAGAGAGATAACTGAAAATTTAGCTTCTTTGAGGGGAGCCGTGAGTGCATCTGCAAACAACATTTTCTTTCCCCTTTTGTAAATAATTTCATAATCAAATCTAGAAGTTTGGTTACCCATTTTTGCTGCTCCGGGATGATATCTTCTGCTCCAAAAAGTACTTAAGGCTTCTATGGTCGGTTTTAATCTGAAATCGTCGGCCAATCGGTAGGGTCTCCACTTTGTTCTGCGTGCACAATGACGAGCATCTCCTTATCATAGATAGACATTTTTGATGGGTGGGAGACAATGCCTTGCTAGTGTATGCAAGTGGTCGACCATCTTGCATGAGAACACTCAATTCCAACTCCGGATGCATCGGCCTCAATGATGAAGGGTTCAATGAAATCTGGTAGTGCTAGCACCGTGTTGTCGCCATGGTCGCTTAAGCCTATCGAAGGCAATGAGGCTTTGTTCGACCATAGGAAGGCATCTTTTTCAAGAGAGAAGTGAGGGGGCACTAATCTTCCCATAGTCCTTCACGAATTTTCGGTAGTAGCCCGTTAATCCAAGGAACCCACGCAGCAATTTCACATTTGTAGGTTTCGCCAACCTTGCATTGCTTCAATTTTTGTTGGGTCTACGGCCACTCCTTCTTCGATATTATATGCCCAAGGTACTCTACTTTTGCTGGAGAAAGCTGCATTTTAATAGCTTAACAAAAGAGTATTCTCTCGAAGGATCGTCGAGAATAATTCGCAAGTGTCTTGAAAGTGAGTCTCAAGAGAAGGGTTTGTAAATGAGAATATCATCGAAAAATACCAAGACAAATTTGCGAAGAAAGCTCAAAAAATATCGTTCATGAGACTTTAGAAGGTTGAAGGAGCATTAGTGAGTCCAAAGGGCATTACCAAGAATTCATAATGCCCGTTGTGAGTGCGAAAGCGATTTTGAGATGTCGCCTTCACATACCCGAATTTGATGATAACCGGATCGAAGGTCCAACTTCGTGAAGACTCGAGCTCCTTTTAATTCATCAAGAAGTTCATCCACCACTGGTATGGGGTACTTATCCTTGACGGTGATGTCATTTAGAGCTCGGTGAGTCGACGCACATCCGCTGTTCCGTCTTTCTTGCGCACAAGTAGCACCGGTGAGGAGTAGGGGCTGCGGCTTGGTCGAATCACCCCTGTTTGAGCATTTCCTTCACGATTTTCTCAATTTCATCCTTCGGACATGAGGATAGTGGTAAGGCCGAGTGTTTGCTGGTGGTTTGCCCGGAAGGATTGGAATCCGGTGGTCATGTTGCTTAGTAGGAGGAAGACCGCGCATGTTCAAAGAAAAACATTATCAAATTCAACAAGCGGTTGGGTGATCTTTTGATTTTTAATTTCTGTTTTCTCCCCCTCTGGTTGCTGTTGGAGATGCATAAGAAAGCCACCATTTATCTTATGTAAAACTTTCTCCATTCGTTGGGTTGAAACGGTGGTTACGTTGCTTCCAGCGCTTCCGCGTGAGGGTGACTGTTTACCTTTGCAATAGAATTTCATAATCAATTTGGAAAAGTTCCAAGAGACATCACCTAGTGTCGTCACCATTCTATGCCCAACACAGCCTCATAATCATCAATTGGTAGGAGGAAGAAGTCGGCAACAATTTCTTGGTCTGTAGTAATAGTTTCACTGCGGGCATCTTTGGTCGCATTTTAGGATTCGACCAGTCGGCGACCTTTTACGTCGAACTTGCTTTAACCTTCGATATGGAGCGCCATTCGAGCAGCAACCTTACTGTTTAGAAAGTTATTAGTGCTGCTGTATCGATGAGAACGGTGATCGGTTGTTGTTTGAGCAGGCCTCCAACTTTCATCGTTTGATTTGAGAACCAAGCGCTAGCGCATGTACCATAAAGTCGACCGATTGTGGATCTTCTTCCACATCTTCATTCTCATGTTCAAGACTCTCTTCTAGCTGTTCACTGATCTCTTCTTCCACTTTGGTTCAATCATAAGAAGTCTCCCCTTTTTGACAATGATGCTCGCGGCTCCACGGCTCGTCACAATGCCAACATAACCCCTTAGCGGATCGGTTTGAAGCTCTTCTCTTGTCAACCTTTTTGGTGCAGGAGTCGGTGATAGTAGGCGGGCCGAGGGCTTCAATATTTCTGGTCGGGAACGACCTAGTCCTCCGGGCTTCATGGTTCAATCGCTCCTCCTGAAGTCGTGCGAAAGAGATGGTGCCATAAGCGTGTCTTGTCGCGCTTTAACTTCTCCCGGATCTCCGACTTCAAGCCCTCAATAAATGTCCCCAATAACTGTTTTTCAGACCAATCACGAGTTTGATTAGATAACCTTTCAAACCTGGTTTGATACTCCTGGATGGTGAAGGTTTGTCGGATCTTTGCTAGTTGTCCGTCGATGTTCTCGTAATCGGTTGGTCCGAAATGGATCAGCAGTCCTTCTTTGAATTTTCGCCATGAGAGGACTCCATGAGTATGTTCAAACCAATCAAACCATTGTATGGCATCTCCTTCAAGATTTATAGCTGCAATTTC
The DNA here is from genome assembly GCA_024322285.1 of Musa beccarii. Classification (NCBI taxonomy): domain Eukaryota; kingdom Viridiplantae; phylum Streptophyta; class Magnoliopsida; order Zingiberales; family Musaceae; genus Musa; species Musa beccarii. The sequence continues at coordinate 58,182,025 of CM044395.1, read as the reverse complement.
TACCATAGATGCATCTGCGGTTTTGTGGTACCGAAAATATCGCTCATTGGAGATCCAACCAATCGGGTCTCCTTCTTCCCATCTAGGAAGTCCACCTCATGCGTGGATAGTGAGGATCGGTTATAGAGCCTCCTCTCTCTTGGAGGTCATCTCTTCGATTAGAGCTTTCCCCTTGATGTGATTTCTTTGGGCTCGGTGGTCGACCCAAACTAAGTTCGACAAAGAGAGTCCGAATCTTCTCCTTCATTCGTGTCTCGAAAGCTTCGAATTTAGCATCAATTGCCTCCTCGGATGCCATAGCATATGTCTCCAAATCTGTAATATTAAGATCTCTCTTTTGTTGCCGGGTTAAAGGCATGAATTATTTGAGGGAAGTGGTGGTCGAAATGGTTTGTGGATTGGTGGATGTAGGCTGCATGTTTAGGCTTGTTTTGTGGGCTGTTTTGGGTGCTGTTTGGGGCTACAATTTGATGGAGTTTTTAATTTGAGATGGTAGTGGATGAAGGTTAGGGAAAAAGTTTTAGATCTGTGGTAGCTCACAGAAAAGATTTGACAAAAATCATTAGAAATTGCTGCCTATGTGCGCTGTCTCGTAAGAGCAGAATTGTCGTCGAAGAAATATCGGTTTCTCGATGAAATTTCCAGCGAAAACTCAGGGGTTTGAGGAGGGGGTTTGATGGTAGAATCTTAGTTTAGATAGCAACAAGGATAACAAATTGGATCAAGAAATTTTGGCAGCAAGCGAGAAAGAAATCGGTGCAAGTTGCGATAGCGAATTCTCGTCGAAAAATTTTAGCGGTTGCGACGAGAGATTGCAACAACACACGAATTTGTTTTTGTGATGAATTCCACAATAGATCAATCATGGATGGGAGCCAAGATGATCTATGAGGTGCACAAAAATTTCGTTCAAAAGGATAACAATTAGATCGGTTAAAGGCGAACACGCGGTGAAATTTTCTGCAAGACAATCCTTTTAGCGACGCAAAGAATTCGCAGTTCAGGGATCGATAGAAAAACTTATTTTTGATATTTTAGATGAAAAATTGCAGCAGCAAAAGGTATTGGTGGTAGAAAAATACCAGATCTCTCGATGCAATTGGAGGTGGCGACGATGGATCGATTTGATCTACGTCCAGGAGATGACGGAGGAGATGATGACGTCAAGAGCAATTGTGGGAATTGCTTGGCGATGGTGGGCGGCAGAGATGGCAGCAAAAGCAGCAAGATCGCTGCTCTGATACCAGATGATAGAACCCCAGAGGAATTCTATCGAGATTGATCTTTGAGGGGGATCAACCCTTGGAACGCTATAGGGGTTCCACCCTCCAAGTAGCCTGGTGGTGTAATTGTAGATTGATCTTTCTTATTCCAAAGAGGTGGAGGCTACAAGCATATAGAGCTCAAACCCTAGCCCTAGGGGCTGCTTCCTAAGTGAACTACCCAATTTACCCTCAACCTTAGCGGGCCGGCCCATGAAACAAGCGGCGGGCTAAGAAGCCCAAAGACCAAATATAAACCCTAGCCTCTCTTCTTTATAGGATAGAGGTGGCTAGGTGGGATTTATTACATTCTCACAGGGTTTTTATTAGCTGCTACATGGTTGAGTAGGACCTAACCCTGCTAGGGTCCTATCAAGTTACTTGGTTTTCATTCGTGTTAATTCTCTCGGTTGCTCCCATTCCTGTTCTTTCTTTTTCCATAAACCTCCCGAATCTTGTCTCAACAAACATCATCAATTCTCTGACATAGTCATCTGCCTACGTGAAGAAACATGTTCATATATTGGCTATAATCTCGACTGTTTCAGCTACCCATTATTGTTCAAAAACAAGGAACGCACAACTACACAGGATTTACCGATTCAAGGGAGACAAGTGACGCCTCGAGATGAAGCATAGATCTGGAGATTAGATTAGAAACACAAAACGTGCGTAGAAACAAACCCGGATGATTGAGTACAGGAATTAACGATGGAGAAGACCAAAAAGATCAACATATTAATAATGGAAAAGCAAAAAAAAAAAAAAAGAGTTGCCGAAATTACGCACTGCTGTGTGTTAGAGCCCGTCAATGCCAACGCAAGAAAATACACGTAGCTTATGCTGAACCGGGAACAACGGAGGAGAAAATTTCATTAGCAGACTCGCCCCTAGTTGTGGCTCGCTTTCTGTATGTATTAATTCCACGTTTTCGTTTCATATGAACGAGCCAGCATCGATCGAGGCTCGTTGAGTTGGGATGGGAAGCATTGCTTCGAGCTTGAAGAGCAAAGCTATCTGGCAACTGAAGGCCTTCTCGGTAAGAGGCATTTCGATCTAGACGATGGGTAGTTAAGCAGCAGCTTACTTAGAATAAAAAGGTTATGGGAGAACGCATGCATCATCATATCTGAAATTTTTTAGGAGTAATATTGTATGTATTGAATAGTATAAGAGATACAATTCATTCCTTATTCCTCGCGATACAATTCCCATTCGAATCTCTACTTCATACCATTGAATGCGGAGTACTTTGGAGAAGGCATCGTGATTGAGATTAGACAGGGCACTGAATGAGCCCTGTGACATGTCTCCCCCATCGATGGTGGTGGACCTGCTAATTTATGTGTTTGTGATCACATTTGTTCGGCTCCATGAGTTAAAGATAAGTCCCAACCATTCAGGTCTCTTCTCTGACATCTACCATTATTCCACCACCAGCTTTCATTTCGAAGGGGACAGCTTTTTCTTTTATTTTAATTCTCAGTTCAGAAGATATCACCCCACCGCTATGTTCTCCTTCTTCTTCTTCTTCTTATTTAACCTAAGTAAGCTATCTATACTTTTAGAGACCAAACATAAAAAAAAGACTCGAGGATGGAACACACAGTATTCCCAAGGAAGTCAAATGTGGGCTTTCTCGGTCAAAGAGTTCTTTATACATACGCAGGAAATATCTTATTGCCGCCTCTCGAAAAACATTATGGACTTCGACTACGTTACAAGCAAAACGAATAAAGCTCGTCTGAGGATGGAGCGATTTGCAAAAGGATACAGGCTCGCAAACTTAATAGATGGGCCAACCTATTTATTTTCGAACATGGAATTTATGACAGATTAGTTGGGAAGTCGCCATAAAAATCCCAATGGAGGGAGGAGAGAGGGGGCGAACGCTTGCTTGTTCATCCATCTATCATGGCTGCTATGCTCCATCGAGTCCATTGAAAGCAGACATAGGCGAATGCTATACATAAATGCTGCCATCAAGGAGAGGGACTGCGTAATTCACCCTCAAGTAGTCCACTGCATTATGTATCTTCTCGCCTTCCTTTATCGTCTGGATTTGCCAAAGAAATTTCAGGTTCATCGTCTTTGTGGAGGGCAAAGGGACACAAGACGGACGGTGCAACGTCCCACTTGTGCAGCTCTCACTGCCTGTGCGCGGCCACTCAATTTCCTACAATAAATGCCATCCATATCCCGTGTGACAGTGGAGCAGACAGCTTGCGCCCGCTGTAATCATGGGCTGACGACTGCTCTCGACGGATAAATGTAGCTTTCATGAATTTATGATCGCCGAGCTCTACTTTTCCACCGTGATCTCAGTAAGTATTCCAACTCACCTTAAAGGTTAGCTCGCTTTCATGTAGAGATGCATTGCCTTACCCGAACGAGTCGAGAGAAGTCACGGATTTTGACGACTCTCTTTATCCAGATTTAGTAGAAAATACAGATTTTCTAACAAGTAGTAGAAAATACAGATTTGGTAGGCTCATTGCAACAAATCAAATTCCGACAACCAGTAACTCTACACTAGAAAACATCCACGACACCATTCTTCTTATAAAAATGGGACATATATATAATCGTCCAAGTCATCGTTCGTCCGCCCCGCCTCTCCCTCATGGCCATGACCAAGGAAGTCAATCTTACCCCCTTCAACAGCCCCAGCCCCCTCCTCGCCCACCAGTACTGCCACCACCCCCTGGCCACGGGCGCCGCCGATCCATGCCACTTCGTCCTCTCCTTCACCGATCTGTCCTACAGCGTCAAGGAGCCTCGCAGTTTCCCATTCTTCCGAAAGAAGAACAACGAAACACAGCCGGAGGCGCTCCGCGGAACCAGGAAGCTTTTGGACTCCATCTCCGGCGAGGTGAGGACGGGGGAGATCTTGGCGGTGCTCGGCGCTAGCGGCTCCGGGAAGACCACCCTCATCGACGCACTGGCGAACCGCATCGAGAGGGCTAGCCTCCGAGGATGCATTACGCTCAACTGCGACAGACTCGAAGGCCGGCTCCTCAAGGCGATATCGGCATACGTGATGCAAGACGATCTTATGTTCCCAATGCTCACCGTCGAGGAGACCTTGATGTTCGCGGCCAAGTTCCGGCTACCTCGCTCGGTTTCGGCATCCAAGATGAAGGAGCGGGTGCAAGCGCTCATTGATCAGCTCGATCTCCGGTCGGCCGCGAAGACCATCATCGGCGACGAAGGTCACCGCGGCGTGTCCGGGGGTGAGCGCCGCCGCGTGTCCATCGGGACCGACATCATTCACGACCCCATCATCCTCTTCCTGGACGAGCCCACGTCGGGGCTTGACTCCACGAGCGCTTTTATCGTGGTTCAGGTCTTGCAGAGGATCGCTCGCAGCGGGAGCATGGTGATCATGTCAGTGCACCAGCCGAGCTACCGAATCCTTGGCCTCCTTGACCGCCTCATCTTCCTCTCGCGCGGCCAGACGGTGTACAGCGGGCCACCGCAAGGCCTCCCGGAATTCTTCGCCGTCTTCGGCAGCCCTATACCCGACGGCGGGAACCCAGCCGAGTTTGCCCTGGATCTCGTCCGCGAGCTGGAGGACACAGCTCCTGACGGCGCCAAGGACCTCGTCACGTTAAACGCCTCGAATCATCAGGCACGAGCACGGACGTCCGCCACCGCCGCCACAGGATCGTGCGTCCCACTGCAGGAGGCTGTGAGAAACAGCATCGAGAGTGGCAAGCTCGTATCCGGCGCGATGATTGACGGCGCTGCACCAGCTTCATACGCGAACCCGATCTGGGTCGAGGTTTCGGCTCTAACGAAGAGGGCGATTATAAACATGTGGCGGATGCCGGAGATCTTAGCCTTCCGCCTCGGCGACATGCTCGTGACAGGCTTCCTGCTCGCGACCATCTTCTGGCGTCTCCGCGACACACCCAAGGATGTTCGAGAGCGGATCGGCTTCTTCGCCATCACCATAACGACCATATTCTTCACAAGCGGCGACACTCTCGCCGTCTTCATTCAAGAACGATACATCTACATGCGGGAGACGGCCTACAACACGTACCGCCGCTCGTCTTATGTCGTCGCCAACGCTGTCACCACTTTTCTGCCCCTGGTCTTCCTCACTATTCCCTTGGCGTTCATTACATTCTTCGGGGTAGGCCTCTCCGGAGGCATGGACGGACTCGGCTTCTTCTTCTTGACTATCCTGGCCACATTCTGGGCGGGCAGTGGGTTCGTGACCTTCCTCTCAGGCATCTTATCGCACGTCGTGTTAGGTTACACCGTGGCAGCATCTGTGATCTCCTACTTCCTGCTGCTTAGTGGCTTCTTCATCAACAGGAATCGGATACCGGACTACTGGATCTGGCTCCACTACATATCGCTGGTGAAGTATCCTTACGAGGCAGTAATGCAGAACGAGTTCAGTAAGGATTTGTCCAAGTGCTTCGCTAGAGGAGTAGAGATGTTCGACGGCTCGGCGCTGGGGAGCTTGCCGACGGCAAAGAAGATGGAAGTTCTTACAGCGATCGGCCAAACCTTGGGGATGAACATCGACAATGATACTTGCATTATCACCGGGTCAGATGTGCTGCAGGAGCAGAGCATTAATCAGCTCAACAAATGGAGCTGTCTCTTGGTGATTGTGGCTTGGGGGTTCTTCTTTAGGTTACTATTCTACATTAGTCTGCTGTTGGGGAGTAGGAACAAGAGGAAGTAGTCGATTGTTAAGGAAATAATGAGCAAGTAAAAGGTAGAATGCGAGGAAATAACGAGTAAGGAGTCGATTGTTAAGAAATTTGACTGCAAATATAAACTGGATGGGATGCTTCAGACACTCAGGAAAGGTGTCCCGGAAAATAAGGAACCCTGGTTAGCACAAAACGATGCAACAATGTTAGCATACAAGACCGGGGATTTTGGATCATTTGGGTCATTTATTAGGGTTTTCATTTCTGGGATCTGAACAATTCTTTTGTATGTTTTTCTTCTAAATTAGAAACAAAGTTTTTTCTTATATATGATCTTCTGATATATATGGAACATACATAAAAGGGAACCAAAAGTAGGATGCTCCCATGCTTCTAACAAAATAAATGCATCAAGAAACACTACTAGAAAACAATGGAGCTCAGACTTGAATTAACTATCAATCTAATGTGATTTCGTTGAGCAATGGGAGAGCTTGCAGTCTCTTCGGTTCGGTGAACCAGTAGGCTTGGCAATTAAGACACTTGTCGAGTTTGGTGAGGAGTTATGGCACATAATAAATGGACCGTTTATGCAATGGGTGCTAAGAAATAGACTGTAAAGAGGCATCTCCTGGCACCGCACCAGCTGTGGATCATGCGCCATAATTCGTCTGATGTACGTATACAACAACAACTCTTGTTTTACAGATGATTTTGGGAATCCAACAATAGCTAAGTGTCGATTTAGCTTAAACAGTAAGCTGTCGAGCCAATTCAATCAATTAGATTGTGGGCTATGCCACCTGCGGACTCTTTCATTACTTTACCTTTATACGTCTGGAAAACGTTTATAAGGTTTTAACTTATTGAAAATGAAATAAATTAAAGTGACAAAGTGAGCAGGAACTGTCTTCCAAGAAGACTTCCTCATAATTCTCCAACGGACAACTACTGCTGCCCACCGTAATCAATTAATGTCGCATTCCATCTTCCGGCGGACAAGTTTAGCTTTCCGAAAATTACTCAACTTTTGACTGTAAAGAAGAAAAATAAGAACTCCGTCCTAATGTCATCTTATTATTTGCCGCACAGAGAAGTAACTAATAGATCTTTCGATGTTGAAACTCGATGGTCCACCGCAAGGTTTGGAGACCACAGCAGAGCTGATGGTTTCCTACGACCACAACACCAGCTGTAGATTCATGGAATGCACTCGATTCGCGAGTGAGAACGAGACAGAAAACCCAATAATATGTGTGCTCTGTCGAAGCGAAACTAGCAATTGAGAAGACCGACAAATGCTTGATGGTATTGGGATTTATAATTAGCTGACTTAATAAGGAAATTTATCTGACCGCAAGCACCTATAGCAGCGTTTCCTCCCCCAACCCATTCTTCCCAGGTGGACTCCCTCTTTTTGGACTCGTCTCCTCTCATGTTTGCTATAAAGAAGGGAAAGCAGTGCAGCACCATCGACGCTGTCGGTCGTCCGTGACCCATCCTTGCTTGTTCCACCGTCCACCCTCTCCTCCCATGGAACATCAACCTCATCTACCCACCAGCCACAGTCGCCGCCCCAGCCCCCTCCTTGGGCCCCACCACCACCCCCGCCACGGCGGGGACGATGATCCATCTTATCTTGACGACGTAGTGGTCGAGCTCCCACAGTTCCGCTTCGTCCTCGCCTTCTACGATCTCTCTTACTCTGTATGGAGGTCTCGGAGAATCTCATGCCACCGGATTGCCGCGGCGGACCCGGAGCAACCCCCAGCTGGAAGGAGAGTTCTTTTGGATTCCATTACCGGCGAGGTAAGGACGGGGGAGATCTTGGCGGTGCTCGGGGCGAGCGGCTCCGGCAAGTCCACCTTCATCGATGCACTGGCGGACCGGATAGAGAGGACCAGCCTCCAAGGAAGCATCACGCTCAACGGGGAGAACCTCGACAGCGGGCTCCTCAAGGTGATCTCCGCCTACGTGATGCAGGACGACCTCCTGTTCCCGATGCTAACCGTGGAGGAGACCCTGATGTTCGCGGCCGAGTTGCGGTTGCCTCGTTCAGTCTCGGCGTCCAGGAAGAGGGAGCGAGTGCAAGCGCTCATCGACCAGCTCGGCCTCCGGTCAGCTGCCAAGACCATCATCGGCGACGAAGGCCACCGCGGCGTGTCAGGTGGCGAACGCCGCCGGGTGTCCATTGGCACCGACATCATCCATGATCCCGTGATCCTCTTCCTCGACGAGCCCACGTCGGGGCTCGACTCGACCAGCGCCTTCATGGTGGTCAAAGTGTTGCAGAAGATCGCCCGCAGCGGGAGCATCGTGGTCATGTCGGTGCACCAGCCGAGCTATCGGATTCTCACTCTCCTCGACCGCCTCCTATTTCTTTGTCGTGGCCAGACGGTCTACAGTGGGCCCCCGCATGACCTTCCTGGCTTCTTCCGGCAGTTTGGCCGTCCGATCCCTGAAGGTGAGAACGCAACCGAGTTCGCCCTGGATCTCGTCCGTGAGCTCCAGGACACTAACGCCGGCGCCGCGGCCCTCGTCGACTTCAATCGGCGGTGGCAGACTCGTGCATCAGCACTGGTCGCCGCCGACATAACCCCACTGCCGCTGAGAGATGCCATGAGGATCAGCGTTTCGCACGGAAGGCTCGTCGGCAGCGTGAGCGTCGCCGACAATGTTGCCCCGGCTTCGTCGTTGCAGAAGTTCGCCAACCCAGCCTGGAAGGAAGTGCTGGTGCTGTCGAAGAGAGCGTTCATGAACATGAGGCGGATGCCGGAGATCTTCGGGATCCGCCTCGGTACCGTGCTCGTCTCCGCCTTCATCCTCGGGACCATTTTCTGGCGGCTCGGCGAGTCGCCCAAGGACGTCACGGAACGGCTCGGTTTCTTCGCCATCGGCATTACGACCGTCTTCTTCACATGCGCCGACGCCCTCCCGGTCTTCATCCAAGAACGCTACATCTTCATGCGTGAAACGGCCTACAACGCCTACCGCCGCTCGTCCTACGTCCTATCCAACGCCATCGTTGGCGTCCCGGCGCTGATCCTACTATCCGCCGCCTTCGCGTCGTCGACCTTCTTCGCGGTCGGCCTGGCCGGAGGAGTGGAAGGGTTCGTCTTCTTCTTCCTCATCATAATGGCGTCCTTTTGGGCAGGCAGCGGATTCGTGACCTTCCTCTCCGGCGTCCTCTCGCATGTGGTGTTAGGCTACACGGTGGCAGCGGCGATACTGTCCTACTACCTGCTGTTTAGTGGCTTCTTCATCAACAGGAATCGGATACCCCACTACTGGATTTGGTTTCACTACCTTTCCATTCTGAAGTATGCTTACGAGGGGGCGCTGCAGAACGAGTTCGGTGGCGAATCGTCCAAGTGCTTCTCGAGAGGGGTGCAGATGTTCGACGGCACGTCCATTGGGAGCCTACCCATGGAGACCAAGGTGCGGGTTCTTGGAGCGATCAGCAAAACACTGCAGATGAACTTGACCAGCGACAGCTGCATCGTCACAGGGCTGGATGTGCTGCAACAGCAGAGCATTAATCAGCTCAACAAGTGGGAGTGTCTGCTGGTGACAGTGGGTTGGGGATTCTTGTTTAGGAGTCTGTTCTACATCACACTCCTGCTGGGCAGTAGGAACAAGAGGAGGTAAGATAGATCGAACAAGTCAGGCATACATGGAAGAACAAGAAGTACTCTTGAGCTGCATTTCTTGTTGCAAACGCATGAAGTTTCACTGTGTAAGTGCTGCATAATTCTAGGCGTTCTGTTTTTGTTCCTTGACTTCGTTTGTGGCCTCTGACGAAATTTGAATCAAATAAATTGAGATTAATTATAAATTATCTATTGTAATTAGTTAAGTTTAGTATTTCGATGCTTATATATATTTTAAATTATATTGAGATCCGTATACTTATGAAAGTAAAATATTTAATCTTGTTTCTCCTCACACATTCGATTTTGTTAATAAAAATAACATATGTGCTTAGTGATAAATTCTGTGATATTTTCGACAGTAAAATCGATACAAAATCAAAGAGAATAATAGTTATTGATATCCACTACGACACAAATTCTATTCTATCTTATTTGATTATTGTTTTCTTTAACTTCTATCATAAATAAAAAATCTTCTCCTAATCCAATTAGAAAAATTAATCAAAACTAAGAATTTAATTATCATAATATGTCAACTCAAGACCAGACAAAGCATAAGACCCTTTATTCTTAAGCTCCCCCTACTTAGTACGACTTTTATGATCTTTCCACCTCAAGCTTAAAAATCCAAAAAGAGATTGACAGATAGAAAAAAAAGATGATCGCAATACAAAAAACCAAGAGAAGTAAGGACGATCCAATTTTTCTTTTTTCCTATACAGAAATATGATAAATTAATATTTTATTATCATTAGTGTTAGCATAACAGTTTATAAGAAATTATTCTCATTTCGAATGAGTCCGTATGATTTTATTCTTTTTGGGGTAAGTTCAGAAAAAACCTTTGAGAGTAAAGATAATATTAGAGATTTATAAAACTTTTGTTCTCTTAAATCTCTGTGTAGGGAGGTAAGCGAGTTTCTTATTATACCATTAAGGGATACATTCTTATGCGACTTAAAATCTTTAACCTTTTTTTCCACCTCTTTTCCGGTTATCTTAAAATCCTTCTTAAATTCTTAAAATCCTTCTAAGCTTATCAATACGTGAAAATGAATCGTGGACCCACGATAGACAACAGAGCTTCTCAAAATATGAAAAAGGTGTTTGAGTTGAAGTTCTCTAATTATTGTGGTCCGGAGAATCCACGCTCAAGGGGAATCAGGACAGAGAGCTGTCACCCTTTTTGGATGCCACACCAATGCCAGTTTGACACCAAGTTAGATATCCCATCAATCCTGCGTGTCAACATTAATTAGGAGGAGTATATCACATCGATTGTGACATGCGATGGTTCAAGCGCATGTCCAGCGTCCATTATATATCAGCGGTTGCATGAATTGTATATGAAAAGGCTCTATGAACACTCGTTGAACCATCTAACATATACCCCTTAGCATACATTGATATATTCCCGACTTAATTCTCGTGATACTTGAATCCAAGCTTATGACAAAGCTGATCTTGCACCAGCTAATTAGCTTTTGCAATGCTGACTAAGACAACCTGGTGATTAGTGTTTTACATATTTATTAATTTTATTTTGATAGGAAATACTAGAGCAAGAAATCTTTTTTGTTCGAAATCCCCTCATTTATGTGATGGGAGTATAATGAGGTCAATGATATACATCGAGAATGGTCGATGATCTACTCCTTCATCTCTATCTCAGGATAGTTAGCATGTAGCGAGGAAAGGTTCTCAAGATTGCAACTACATTAAACTTCTACGAAGAATGAGCATCTATGTGTCTAAGAATATGATAGTGGGATCAAGCATTCTTAAATCATATTTTGATTATTTAGTACATGGAGGAGATTCAGATCCAATAAAGGTTCAGTTTCATGTTTACCATAAGTGAAGGCATTTAGAAAATGAGAGATTCAACAAACGTTATTACAAAATAACATCCGGGGCATACTTGACAAAAGCTCAAGTTAACAGTAGATTCAAAGGATTAAAAAAGTAGTAGATACTAGGAATTCTCTCCTCTTAAGGATGTACCTAGGGCTCTTAATAGCATGTTAGGGTGATCAATGAATCGAGGTAATGCTTAATGTTGGGAATGATTATATGGGTCATCCGAATGTCATTAAGCCACGGAATCATGTGTTGAATCATCCAATGTTATGATTTATGGGATAGCAACTTGCTTTAACTCTAAGCACCACTAGCTGTCATCCCAATCAAATGAATTATCGTGTCACATTAAGTCATCATTTTTTTTAGTGTCTTGTTGTCATCGAGCAGCATATATGTCATACTCTCCATATTATCTGCATCCCATCATGTTTCAACATGAAAGAGGTCAAGGCGTGATGTTCTCTTTGATAGGCTATCGATCACGTTACATATTGCATGGTTGCCTATGATGGGTTATTTTTGAGGTTGACTATGGTTGTATCATCATCGACTAAAGTTTTATAGCTAGATTCATTGACCTTAACTCGTCAAGATTTTATTTTGAGGTAGCATAGTGGATTCAATCACGTCATTGCATATAATCACTTTATGATCGATCGTGTCATTATGGTCGGATGCTTCTTAGTTGAGTTTTGTGGCCAATTTAGTTGCGTCATTAAATTGTGACACTTTGTGATCGATTCGATTGCATTGATGTAGTGCGACACTTTGTGATTGATTCAATTGCATCATTGTGGTGTGACACTTGATGACTGATTTGATAATATCATTTATAGTGGGACACTTTATGAATAACGAGACATTTTATAATTTATTAGATCGCATTGTTATAGAGAAATGTTTTGTGGTAGATTCACTCACATCATTGGAGCGATTCAATCGTGTAATTATAGTGGGACACTTCATAACTAATTCGATTGATGGGACATTCCATGCCACGTGTGTTTGTCTTGTGTTATACATACTTTAGTGATTCAGATATACACGAGTGCTCTTCGTTCCTATTTTCCATGAGTGCGTTGCCTTAATTTGAACATTTAAGTTGGTTCGATTTGATTTCTATTGGTTCGTGATAATTACTGGTGATTCATATCTATGGACGAATCGTGGAGCTCCACATCAGTGCTCAGTTGAATTGTCAGGGATCCAAGAGAGTCGTGATCTCGATGATCAACATGGTAAAGATTCTCGTATATACATTGCCAAGCAACGAACAAGATGATAACTCGAGGAGATACAAACTACTAGCAGAAAGCATCTTTCATATCGAATAATTATTGGACTGGAGGAGTGACGATAACATAAAATCAATTAGATAGAGATGGAAAAAGAGAAGATCTTATAGAGGATCTTTACCTCTTCTTTTTAACAGCTATGCACACCAGAAATGACCATAAAACAGACACTGAAGCAGATTCATACTAAATTAGTCGAGATGCAATAGAACTTGAGTATATCCTGAAACATTGCACAGTAGCTGAAGCTGTTCATTACTCACAGAGTGACATCCGTAGCAAAAAATAGCTTGAACTGTTTCAATGGCTCTCGAGTGAATTTGGGGAACCATGCATTTCACAGCAGCAGCAAAATGGTGAATTTATAGTGTCTTGCATACAATAACAATAATAGTAATAATCTTCAGCATTTTACCAATGTGGCATGAACTGAAACAAACAGCTGAATCTTATATCAGCTATGTGATGTGAATTGTCGTCGATCAGCTCCGACTTATCAAGCTCTTATTGAAGTTTACTTGTACTTTGCAAGTTTGGATTGCTAAAACCATACATATATCACCGAGCAAGACTCATTATGGTTGATACATCATCGATGATAAACATTCCAAATAGTGCGTAACCAAAATAATAAAAAAGGATGGTGTTCTAGCGAGCGTTGTACATACTTTAACAGCAACTGGTCTCTAAACTCGATTGCTCTGGCAGCAAAAGGCTGCTCCACGAGAGTTTCCCTGGCTAACTAGAACCCCCATAGAGTATAGCAATTGCACTTTGATATTTCTTAGGGCATCAAGAACACCCTGCACTTCTTTGACCTCTGGTCTGCAGGCCTCTAAGTTCAGCTGTACGCTTGCTGGAATGATAGCGAGCATTCTGTCCTCTCTCCCAGCCTGACAGATTGCTGTCTCTGGCTCGGTATCGCTACCTGAAGTTATGCTGTTTCAAGATGAAGTGGTCGCTTAGCAACAATGAGATGGTCAAGTGCAAAGCAACTTACCTTGGAAATAGAAATTTCTCCTTCATTTTTTGTGCATAACAATTGATATCGAAGTACAATTATAACTGCCACTTCTTATCTAAACCAAATTTAACTTGATTTCATAACTATGATTGTTCATGCAACGACCCTGATATGAACCCACAACGGTCTATCCTTAGAAAGGACTCAATAGGTGATCCGATGACAGATAGTGACTCATTTATTATATAAAATCATAGTTGCTCGTTCCCTATAATTTTAAGTTGAGATTAACTTGCTAGCAAAAGCTTATCCTCTTTTAATCGGCTTCATAAATAAGATTATTTATCCCATGGCCCTTTTACAAAACTATACGGATGAATCCCCAAGAAAGAATGTGGTTTTAAGTATGAGCACTGATTCATATTGTATCAAAAATCTTGTCTTTAAGATTATTTTTAGCACCACAACTTCCTTTACTCATATGAAATCAATCATATGGGTCAAACTCCCAAAAAGCAGTACTTAGAAGTTGTTCTTGAGGGCAGGTGATGGCTCATCTTCCATCAAGAGTCGTTCGGCCCATACTCAGTGTGGAACTATCTTAGAGTATCGTCTTTGTACCGGAAAGATATATAATGGTTGCACCTAAATCACAAGCCTGATACTGTGTAATACAGTATCTAATGTAGCCTGATGGTGACGACTTGATGTTTTTGTGGATACAAACTAGTCCCGGCGCCAATACTTTTTAAAGTCCAGAATCTAGAGAAAAGTTCATAACACGCAAGTGATTCTAGAGTCAAGACCTACCTAAATTTGAGCCAAAGCCTTTGCCATATTAATATAATCTTGAAGCAAACTAAATGCATGTGAGTAATTGTGCTCATGCAAGTACAGTAGGAATCGTTAGCATAAATGAATTGGACTTTCAGCAAGACTGTGTCGCAATCCATAACTTCATAATACCGTGGGCTCAGTTAGAGTCAACACATATCAAATTAACATATTAATGTTATGTAAACTTTGCAACCTGTTGCTCAATTTGTTCACAGCCAATTGCTGATATACTTGAACAGATCCCTGTTTGACACAGTATCTAACAGTAAGACTAATAAATTTGATCGACCAACATTCAGTAAGCTACATTTAGATATAAATTTGTTTCAGATTGCTTAACCTCTAAAATTTACATCTCCATCTATCGTTCCCTTTGTTTCGTTTTACATGGAGTAGGTTTTGACCGAGCAAGGTAGTAAATGACACAGATATAATTTATAATCAAAAGGAAATGTCATAATCATAAAAGAGCATTAGATCAATTTTTGCACAAGGCCTCTTGAATCCACATTTGTTGTGCAGTCTTTCCTTATCCCAAACACAAGCGTCTTTAGATCTTGTTCAATATATGCTAGTACTCTTCAAGCAAACAGCTGTGCAGTTAGATGCCAAGAGAATGAGCAATGGAAGAGGAGAAGCAAAATCGAAGAATATAGGATGAAATCTAATGCTCTTTTCGACCCTTCACTTAACGTACCTCATATCGTCAGCAGGCGATTGCTGAGCACCGATGACTTGGATACCGTCTTCATTTTGAGATTGGGCAGTTCCGACGGAACTGCAGCTCCCTTCATCTTGAAAAAACAACGGTTGATGTAAACAGATGGAAGAGCTACCAGTTCCAGAAACATGATCTCCAAGAAGATCTTCAGAGCTTGAGGATCTCAGCATCTCTTTCGCCACTTCCATCGAACCGAATAGTTGGGAATCCACCGTCGACAGTGCACCAGGTTTGTCCCGTTCTAGTCTTTGTGGGCTCAAGAAGCACTGGGAAGACGAAGAACTAGAGGAGCTATCCTGAAGGGTCAATTGGCTCCTCGCATCTTTCAGGGCTTCCAGCTTCTTTAAAGCGAGTTTGAGCCTCTTCTCAGCTCTGTTCCTGCATCTTGTCTCTTCATCCAGCTTCCTTTCTAGCTCTTCCAACTGTCAACAAGTCACATAACGATACTTCATTGCCGCAGCAACGACTACAGTAGGAATAATAAGAAGATAATAGGTGAAGTGACACAGAAATTGACGAGGAGTAGAGCAAAGGTGGAGTTCCTTTTTCTCTGAACCATCATACCCTTTTAGCCAGGCTCTCTGCTTCCTCCTTGGCAGCCTTGGAAGCTACTCTTTCTGCAAGAAGCCTTCCCCTCAAACAATCTATAGTCCTCAGTCTCTCACCCTCTGATTCCCCCATCATAGTCCTTTCCAGGATTAACAACAGCAACAACAACAAAACAGAAAAGAGGAGGCTCTTGTCAGTTGAGGATACATCAGACGAAGATCATGGAACTCTGTAGAGAAAAGAAGAAGATGATGATTTTTTTCTACCTGCATTGGCTGCTAGAAGGTATGAAGGAGACACCGTTCTCCGTTGTCCTTCCAAGTGCTCGATGCGGGTGTCGATCCCTTGGTAGGAATCCCAGCGTGCGGCTGGGAAGGCCGCATAACGCATAAGCAAAGTCCTTCCTGCTTTGCTTGATTTCATCTCTTCCCGTGTCTTTTGCTGTACCTTCATTTGTCCGGAGCAAGCAACAGTAGTAGAAGGGAAGGTCACGATCTGATGAACACATCGCAAACATTGGATTTCGAAATTTGAGCATTCAAATCTAGGCAGTGTGATCACGTGAGTACAGTGACTGCTGTTTTGTTCTTGGCGTGCCATCTTAAAATACCATACCATACCCGATGGGCAAAGACGCCGACCGACGTCACCCATATGCTGCGTTCTTTCCAACCATTTGCATGCCCATTGCAACAAGAACGGAACCACTCAAAATTGTGATGATCACGTAATAAATGGTGCTATGGTCAGATTCACATCTAACGTGAAATTGTGATGATCATTGTTGCAGGTTGATTGTTATGTAACATTTGTAGCAGACAATCGTCATTTTCCAAAACCACTATTACAGTCATAGAAGTAATAATTTCAAAACCCAACGAGCACAATATGGTTTCTCGTTATGATATGAACTATGATCAGTATTATCTTCAGCGTGTAAGGATCATCGCACTCGACGAAAGAAGGATTGTAACCTAACGAAGCACGACCAAAGTACCGGTACCCTGCGCTCTGTCAAACGATCTGTATCGACAGATGTCAATTTATCAACTAGCATGCATCCTCATACAGCAACTGCACAGATTTGCAGGAAAACAGAACGAAACAAAAAGAAAAAAAATCAACCACTTGGTTAAATAATCTGCAGAAAGTAATAGCGAGCATGCTAATTGACCACACTGAAGATAGAAGGTGTTGACTCGGGCAAGTACCCATCAGTTTGATTGGGTTGGGAGACCTTGTATCCATTTATTTAATTCTGCATCTTTGGGCACAAATGCCTGTTGCTTTTATGAGAGAATGTAGAATTGGAAGCTAGCCTTGTTTGAAGAGTTCACGCCCAATGATCATTCGCCTGATCTCGCTGGTCCCAGCGCCAATCTCGAACAGTTTCGCATCTCTGAGAAGACGACCAGTTGGGTACTCGTTTACATACCCATTCCCACCAAGACACTGGATAGCCTGCATGTCAAAGTGACCACAAAGGAATATCACCTTACTATGCAATGAAATGGTCAACTATGCGATTTGAATACATGCTCTAATCACAGTTGACAAAGCATGGTCTTGGCAATTGGGTAGGTAATAGCTTTTCAAGCATACCAACAAAACCCACTTGCATGACCTATAAGCTACATCAAATTGGACCATGTATACTTGTCGTTGAATGCAAACTCTAACTAGAAGGATAGAGGATTCTGCCTTGTGAAGTACAGGTTCTGTAGCTAGGTTTGACCTACAAATTTCCTCTACTGCTGTTATGGATACATGAAGCATTTCATTGACCAAATTACCTCAATGAATTTTGAGAACATAAAATTGCATGCAGTAGACAATCTAATCAAATATAAAAGCTGAGGTTGTCTCCATGCACTCTAAAAAGGACCGAGTGTGGAGAGCTCAATTCGTAACCAGGAAAACAAAAACATACCGAAGTGTACCACACAAAACCAATAAAAACTATAAAGCAGTGCCCATACGATTAAGCAGGAAATGATGAATTGAAGCAAAAGTTCAACATGTGCAATTAATGTAGATTTCATTCCATTCGTAATTTCAGCAGGTTTTCCAACTTTGTCCACACAAAGCAGAATCTTTTTCTCATGGGATCCCGGGGGAAAGTATCAGAGAAAAGAAGATGTACTCTCTACTACAAGAATATAACGTGAAATCCAAGGACAAAGTTTCTAGTACCTGAAGAGCGACCTGAGTAGCCTTTTCAGCAGCCAGGAGAATAACACCAGCACAGTCCTGAACAATTTGCATTTTGCAGATTTTAGGAAAAGAAAATATGGTTTGTAGTCATAAGAGCATGCATTTTAACAAAAGCTAGAGCATCAGAAAACATAGTAGTGATCCAGTTTTTAGATCCATCACCCCACTAGCGTGAACTGTTCAAGCTTTTAATATACTATCACTATCAAAATGAAAGCAATTTTGATATGCAACCCAGATGAATCACACATATTTACTTGTAAAGCATGGAATACTATTAAGCAAATGACAACAAATATAACATATGGCCTTTAGCATTGTGAGGTATGGGACAGAGAAATAATGATGTTCAAAAGTACCTTTCGGTCAACTTTTCCATTGTCACAGTCCCGAGCAACTGAATAAACAAATGCTCTGACAACAAGGAAAACAATCAGCCTCTCTTAACATCTAACTGCTAAAACATTAATGTATGTTGTCATGCAATTCAAAGTGCTACCTTGATGACTGCAAGGAAGTATACATATCAGCCAACTTTCCCTGTATGGACGATACATTTGGTTTGAGTCCCACAAAATCGTTCAGATCTTTACATCTTCAAGAAGGATTAAGCACAGCTTAATCGTATCTCGTACCTGTATAAATTGAAATTCTCCAATTGGGTGGCCAAACTGCTCTCGCTGTCGAACATAAGGAATAGCTTCATCAAGGCATGCCTGCATAAGTCCAAGAGGGCCAGCAGCTAGAACAAGTCTTTCCAAATCTAGCCCCGACATCATGACATAAACTCCTGTGAGAAAGATAAGAAATTAATGGTGCAATGAAATTTCAATTTCTCTGCTGAAACATTCCAAAAGAACAAGCACATGCTTTCTAGCCAATATGCAGCATCCTAGAATAGTACAATTCATAAAGAAAGCATCTAACCATCAAGACAAAAGGGAAAAAGAGAACACACTACATCAAGAAATCAAATTGCTACATATTGATTCCCTAAATTAACTACGCTAGTCATGAACATTGGTGTATTTGTTAACCTAGAAAGATTACCAGATTTTCCCAAAAGATTTTAATACAAAAAAGATCTAAATGAAGAGAACAGATTTTCCACTTCAAATGCAGCTTGTTGTTGATTTCATTAATAAAATAAACTGAAGGTCATCACTGCATTCAGTTCTTGGTCTCCAGAATTTTCTGCTGTCCAGGTCCTGTGAGACTGAAAATTAATATGGAAAGCCTGTATTACACATGATACAGCCCTCAGACAAACTGGGCTGAATCTTTGATATTATGGAACTATAGATTCGACATATGTGACATAGCTTTAGCAACACTATGTGATTAAGTGACATAACTTTAGAAAAACTATGAGATTTTTAATCTGATGTATGCTAAATTTGTAAGAAATTGACTCGATAATAATGGTCTTCTATCTTTTTTCAAAATTTCTGTTTTCTGAGAAAAAACTTTGAAATCTTTGTATCAGCACCTTTTCCTTCCTGTCCAAGCACATTCTCTTCAGGAACAAAGCATTTTTCAAAGACAAGTTCACATCTGCAAAACATAAGAGCTTACTCAGATCATTTTAGAAACACATAAGGTCACATGAACTTTAAATATATATCTAATTGTCAAAGAAATCATACGTATCACTTCCTCGCATGCCAAGTTTATCTAACTTCTGAGCAGTACTGAATCTGCAAGAAAATGTAGCAATCACTAGAGAGAGACTTCAAAAAGAATTGCAGCAAAACCTAATGACAATTGATTACAGGCACAAATATTTTCTCCTGCAACTACAGGTATCTACTGATCTGACCAGGACAACATCATTTATTTGGAATTTTATATTATTAGAATCTAAAATGACATTTTCAGATGACACCTTTAAACTCAGGCAGAAGGGCTCAACCTAAAGAATTTCAGCAATGTACCCTGTCATTCAATCTGAACTAAGAAGCAAATGATAATTCTCTTCTTCTTCAGTACATAACATCTACTGCAGCTTGAAAAGGAAAAGGCTGAAGACATTTTAGACATTCAACATGAAATTTATGAGGTGAACACTAAAGAATGCTATAAGTACCCAGGCATCCCCTTCTCGATTATAAATGCTGTAATTCCTTTGGATCCAGCACTGGTGTCTGTTTTTGCATAAACAACCTGCAGAAGATTCACCAAATGATTACATCAAAAGAAACCCGGGAAAAAAGGACAAAGAATGAAGAAGCTATCACTGCTGTGAAGGGATGTTTGTTGTTTTCAAGAGTTCTCAGTATTGGTACATCAGGTTGTTGAACTCATGACAGCAACAGTTGTCATGATTACATAGGGGTGTGATGTTCTTACAAGTGCAAGACCCATAAGATCTTATGTGTACATAATAAACATTTGGTCAGAACATGCTTGAGTTAAATAAAGATACTCTTATACAAGCAGGATTAAGGCAGAAAATTGCATGGGCAAAGTTAACAATTATGAAACTAAAGATCTCAACTAAAATTCATGTAATTAACAAATGATTACCAATGTTTGGGCAACAGGTCCATTGGTACACCACATCTTGTTGCCATTTATCACATAACCACCATCAACTCGATCAGCTTTGCACTTCATGCTGACAACATCGGAACCAGCTGAAGTGTTCCACAAACTCATAAGAAATTATAGAAGCAGAAAACATTAACTGCTGCTCAAAAACAAAAGAATGAAACTTAAAGCATCAGACCAATTTATTACCATTGGGCTCACTCATTGCCAGAGCCCCTACATGCTCCCCACTGATTAGCTTCACATTAAGACAAAGAAGTGTAAATAGCACAGAAACAGGAAAAGTACTGTTCACAGGAAAAGTATTGTATAAATGAACATATGCAATTAAACATGACGCAACACTCTATAAAAAAGATTCAGCAAAATTACAAAGTAGTAAGCACAGATCTAAGTCAGCATATACAGAAAATTATTGAAACTTGAATAGGATGTTTGTCCAACATTAGTGAAAAAGACAATAAAAAGGTAACAAGACCATGGATCAAATATCAGCTGTTTACTCCTTTTTCCAAATCTTGTTACCATCCACAATTAATTTAGTAACACACAAAGCTAGCACCATATCTGTCATTTCTGTCAAACGATGAAACATCTAAACGTTTTCAAGATTAATAACCACATTAAGAGGGAAAACTGATAGTGATAAGAGGTGATGGAAAAAACCTTGGGCAAATACTTCTGCTTTTGTGCAGAGGTCCCATGCCTCACCTACAAAAAGACAACTAAATTTTAGACTTAGTTACATCATTAGATAATTGTCAACGTATTCTACAGTTAATAACTATAGAACTTCCATGTACCAGTTGATTTATGCACAGGTTGGAATGGGCACCATATGAAAGGCCAACAGATCCAGAAGCACGACTAATTTCCTCCATTGCAATACAGTGATACAAGTAGCCAAGACCAAGCCCTCCATATTCCTCTACAATGAATCAACCATTTGCAAGTTAGGTAGGTGAATAGGAACAATTTCTATCTAAATGGAATATTCTGATAGATAACAAAATACATTGTGATGACAAAACTAGTGGTATACATAAAACCAAAACAGACAAGGAAGAAAAGTCATGTGCAATGACAGGTCTTGCTAACTTACTGTAACATTTTGTTCAGCTAGGCTGTTAAAAGTCTATAACACACTAATGTAGATGAATTAGTTGATTAAGTGGAACTATACTAGAAATTCAAGAAAAAGATCCTCAATTTTGGAAATTAAATCATTTCATAGATTAAAAAAAGGCTGAATAATCGAAAAAACCCCTAACTTTGAGAATTTCCAAGAGAACGCCCCAAATTTAAAAAATTCTCGCAGAGCACTCTTAATTGCGTGAAAATAACATTTTACCCTTGCCTTCGTCAAACTCGTCATTGCCTCCTCTCCCCTGCACTGCTTCTGCCACCGTCCCTGCGCCTTTGTTGGACCCTAGGGGCATCATGGGTGCCCACACCAGCCCTAGCTACCTCCACTGCTTGTTGCAGGTGACAAGCTCCTATTCGGGCCGGAGCGAGGGCAATCGACGCGGCTAGCCCATGCGCGGAGGTGCAAGCACAACATCTATTTGAGGTGGAGGGGGAAAACTGATAGGGCCAACCTGCATGCGGAGGCACAGACCAAGGGAGGGGAGGCGGCTGTTGGGTTTGGCAAGGGCCAAGCCTCCACTGCTAGTCGTCTCGATGCACGGCCATGCCTGTGCCGCGGGCGACTATTCGGGGCAGAGAGCAGTGGCCAACAAAAGTAGATTGGTCATTTTAAAAAAAGAAACGTTCTATGATAAGCTTTCAAAGTTGGGATGCAATTTGAAAAATTATTAAAGTTAGGAGCTTTTTTTGAGAATTTGCTCTTAAAAAAATGTGTACTCCCGGAAAGTTTTATAATTGTTTTAGAACAAATTAAGAAAGCTGAAATTGGTAAAAAGCGTGTTCATGTTTTCTTAGAAATCTGGTTCTCTAGTTAGTTTCTGTAGATTTCAGAATATTTGATTCAAAAACATGATTAAAAAAACTTGGTTTTCAGAGCTTGAAAACACATTTCTTCAAATGGTCACCTCAAAAATAGATATGATGACATTTTCAATAGAATATGTCAAGATCTAATGGAAGATGTCAAATACACAACAAAATAGTATACTAATGTGATAAACGTAGTTCAACATATTAAATATAATAGATCTGATGTAATATATTATACTTTAGTCTGGACAATTGCTTTTCAACAAGTAAAATATCAGTATCAAATCTTGCCCTCATCTTCAATTTAATTAGACAACTAAAAAGGAAAATTAGTGAAGCAAACCTAGAAACTCATGGAATCAAAAAGCAACAGCAGTGGCACCGTTACCTGGAGCTGTGATGCCATGGAGATCGAAATCGCCCATAAGTTTCCACAAGTTCACATCCTAAAAGACATTGCACAAAGATCAGATGCCACGGTGATGGTTTCAGCTCCATCAAACAATCAACAGCAACACAACCTGGGGAAAGTGGTTCGTAGCATCAATCTTGGCCGCATGCGGAGCAATGTTTTCTTGTGCGAACTGATGAACGCTCTCTTTAAACTACAAGTATCACGGACACAAAAGCTCGTAACAAAATCAGAAAGGGAAAAATCTTGAACGACACGGGAAAAAAGTACTTTTTAATTAAAAAATAATCCATGGATCGCACAAAGAAATAACCAAATCAATTTGGTTATCCCGTTCTATTAATCGGCCAATCACCACCGAACCATTTTGGTATTCCAACCTTAACCTCAACAACCGTTAATCTCAATCAGAAATCCAATGGTAGCTCGGGAGCTTTAGCAAAAACCCTTATTCTGAGAGTCCGTAGGTTTAGAAACGTCACCTGCTTCTGTGTATCATCGACGAGGAGGGAGGTGGAAAAGAAAGCCCTCGGCTTACTCCAATGATCCCAGCATAGGATGGCAGCACGTCTGGTAGCGCGCAATCGCTGCATCTTGGAATCGATTAACCGGTAATTCCAGCGAAAACGAGGCGAGAAAAATCGTGTTATTTATAGATAGTCTTGGACGGGGGAACAAGACAAAAAGTCGGCGACGCGGGTTACGCTGCCATGAGATAACGATCAAGGCAGGTGCGTCGCGCATACGTTTTCCCTAGTTTTACAACCTGCCCTCATCCATGCCCTTTTCAAAGCAGGTGCGCCGCGTCATATGTTTTGGGTGCATTATAAGCTACCCTCTGCCTGCCTTGTTATTTTGGAGGCAGCGGCGAGGGCTTTCGCCGGCGGCTCCGATTTCGCCAATTGAAACCCTGGTAGAAGTCAGTGTGGTTATCAGAATACGTCCTTAAAACCTCCGGCCAATATCCAAATTCTAATGCACGGGTGGCACGTAATATCATAATTATTTATTTGGTATAAACAATCATGTTATTTTCATATGCTGCCGCACAGCATGTTTAACTTGGTGGTGAACTTCGACCTTCACATGAACCCGAGTTAATCTGAAGGGTGATTGTCATGGTTGTTCAGATAGGACAGCTACGGGTCCGTTTGGGTTGGGTTGATGGCCGCTATCTTTGTCAAATTCTTGAAAGCCAAAACTTTGGCTTTCTTTTATGGTATATTTTTCTCATCGTCATAAATCTCTGTGATGGCTAGTTCTATTCATCGACCTCCATCATTGTGATCGAATTGTCCGATAAGCTCGATAGAGAAGTTATTTACGAAAGAGGATAACGTTTGAGAATGAGATGAGATATGGGAGTCGCAAATGGATGACTAATTGAGTGCACCATCAACGTCGCAAAGCTGATAGAGAAGTTATGACTAATTGAGATATGCACTAATTGAGTGCACCATCAACGCATATATTTTTCCTAAATTTAGATTCATTACACGATGTAGTAGAGAAGGATATCACATGAAATTTAACATCTTACCAAAAATGTTTCTTAGCTTTTTAATATAAAAATATAAAACGACAAGAATGGTAAAAAATATCCAAGCCTTGCCCGACCCGACCCGACCCGACCCGACCCGACACTATCCACCCGGCCTGACCCATCCCAAACCCTAGCCGCCTATTCATATACAGCAGCTTGGAACCCACACCGTCGTTCCGGCTGCGAAGCGAATATAGGACTCCTCCGTTTCTTGCTCCTGTAGAGGGACCAGAAGGCGGCTTCGCAAATCATGGTTTCGGGTTCGGGGCTATGCGCGAGGCGGGTGGTGGTGGACGCGCGCCACCACATGCTGGGACGGCTGGCGTCGATCGTGGCCAAGGAGCTCCTCAATGGGCAGCGCGTGGTGGTCGTCCGCTGCGAGGAGATCTGCCTCTCCGGGGGGCTCGTCCGTCAAAAGATGAAGTACCTCCGCTTTCTCCGCAAGCGCATGAACACCAAGCCCTCTCATGGTCCCATCCACTTCCGCGCCCCCGCCAAGATCCTCTGGCGCACCATCCGCGGGTAATCTCAAATCATCTTCACATAACATAGAGGACAGGTTGAAGATCTGATTTTGGTGATCGTTAGTATGATAAAAATGCAACCTTGCTGTTTTCTTCTTTGGATCGATTCGGTGGCTAAATGTTCTATCTGTATTCTTATATCTGTTTAGGATGATTCCTCACAAGACGAAGCGTGGGGCCGCTGCGTTGGCAAGGCTCAAGGCATACGAGGGGGTGCCACCTCCCTATGATAAGATGAAGAGGATGGTTATTCCGGACGCCCTCAAGTATGAAGTATTTTGTTTGATTGATTTCGATTGCAAATGTTTTCATTGTTATCTGGTCTTATTGGTGAATTGCTCAACGTGTTTTTAGGGTATTGAGGCTTCAACCCGGCCATAGATACTGCTTGCTTGGTCGGCTGTCCTCGGAGGTCGGATGGAATTATTATGATACCGTCAAGGTCAGATCAAATTGGCCCTATGCTCTCTTTTTTGTTTAAATTATATGCTGTATTTTGTTGCTTACCTGCTTGTGATTACGTTTATGCTGGACTTAAAAAATCTAAGAATATATTTCAAAGCATATTTGATTTGTGAAAAAGTAATTCCTTTATAGTCCTTCATTGTAGATTGAAGTGATCAATTGATTATTGATTCCCTAATGATGTGAGTGATAATAATGTTTTTGCAAAACTGATTAACCTATGTGCAAAGCAGATGATCTGTGAATTTTCGAGCTAACATGCTAACTTCTTGTAGAGAATGCTTTGGTTGCATGTTACTCAGATATTTGGAACAATTTCTGGTCTGATGTCCTAGCTTGTGGGAAATGTAATGCATATTTACTTGTTTTTAGAATTAAGAATTATGTGAAGCTATGGTGACTGGATTTACTGAATTATTTTATCATGAAAATTTTCATTTTAAATTCGAAATATGCTATATTG
This sequence comes from Musa beccarii, assembly GCA_024322285.1. Lineage (NCBI taxonomy): Eukaryota > Viridiplantae > Streptophyta > Magnoliopsida > Zingiberales > Musaceae > Musa > Musa beccarii. The sequence continues at coordinate 58,156,078 of CM044395.1, read as the reverse complement.
AACTTTACTATCTATATATATATTTTTTTATGAAGTGCTTTTTGTTGGAAATAACGAACTTAGAGATGTATTTCCATATTTGAACGTTAATGTTGTTTCTCCATGACATTAGCCATTTCCCTTTGACGAGTTAGATAGAAAAGGCACTTGAAATGCCTCCATGGGCATACTGAAATTGTTTACTTTTGTGTTCTGTAACCAACATTTAAAAGAGTAAATTTCTCGTTAGTTCATAGCTCTCCATAACGTATCACTATTCCACTGTTTGTTTTGACTTCTGGACATTAATTGCAATCGTATGTGCCTTCAAAACTATGAAGATATGGTCACCTAGAATTTTTCGAGAGTATAACACACTCTTATGATGCATTCTTCAGTTTGTCAATCAGTTTCTTTATAGTGCCATGTGCTGAGCCGTCAGCTGTCTTTATTGTTGTGCTAAAGCTATATAGCTTTTTGTGTGCTTAACTGATCAAAATGCTAATGCTACCATGCAGGTGCTTGAGGCAAAGAGGAAAGAGAGGGCCACGGTAGCTTATGAGAGGAGAAAGCAGCTTGCAAAGCTTAGATTGAAGGCAGAAAAGGCTGCTGGGGATAAGCTTGGTTCTCAGCTTGACATCCTTGCGCCACTGAAGTACTGAGTTGATTCTGTAGTTTTTGTCACAGCAATATTATTAGCCATTTTGTCATTTTTGTTTGGCTAGACTGAGTTTATCATGGTATGGTTGTGTAAGCTGCGACATTGGATTTCTTAGAATTGAACGTTGCTTTGGTTGGAAAACATTGGTCCTTTATTAATTGGTTTCTCCCTTAATTGTTTAATGGGTTAATGCTGATGCTGTGGCTACTTCTGGTTTTATATGCGCTCGTCGATCCAAATCATCACTAGCGAGAGATGCGTGAAGCCTTTGACTTTGCTTCTGCTATGGGGTAACAACAGCATTGTGACTGCTGAGTGTGGTGTTAAACAAGGTGGCTTAACGCTACAAGCTGAATGTTCTGCCGTTCTTGAGACTAGATTTGCATGCTCCAGAGTTCTTGACCAGATCTGATTCGTTTGAAGTGGTTAAGTTTTTAAACTATTTTGAGACTGCTCAGTTTTTTTTTTTTTTAAAGGTCAATGTTGTCAAATATGATTTTTTTAAAGTTTACTATGTACAGTTTTTTTTTAACTATCGATAACTCCCATAATCTTTTAAAATAGTAAAATAATATTTTATTATTTACAATGAAGCTTACTTTTAAAATATGATTTTAATATTTTAATATTTTTATTAAAAATAATAATAAAATATTATCTTTTAATATTTTATTCATAATATCTTTTCTACTATTGAAATTTTTTTTACCCATTTTTAAAATAATAAAAATATTATTTTACTATTTACAATCATAATGAAATATTATTGTATTGTTTACGATCATGACAGTTACTTGAATGATCATGGTCATTACAACTTAGTATCATCATGCTAATCATATGAGCACTTAACGATGTGTCAACATGGCAGAGCATCTGGTATGGGTGCAGATCTCGTATCACCATCGAACCCCGAGATCATTTGCGCCATCCGAGTGCAATGGCACATTGCTCGCCCCGTACTGTCCGGAGGTTCGAGGAAGAAGTTCTTTACGAGAAGGAATAGCGTCTGAGATTGCTTTGGTTCGGTGGTGCAAGATGGGATCTCGGAGTCGAAATCGGGTGACTGATCGAGTGGACTAACCGATGCATCTTTTCCGTAATTTAGGTGTATTTGTTATTCTACGCCGCCGAGGAGCTGTTCAATGATACGGTGGCCGGAGAGCACATCAAAGTTAGAATTCATGGTAGTATCCTTGATTCCAATCCGGGCCCGACTCTGTCCGATCCGGCCTGGCCCAATTCATATCATAAATGCCACAGAGGGGAGAGGCGAAAAACCCTAGCCGCCCACCTATATACAGCTGGTTGGGATCCACCGCCGTTCGTGCTCCGAAGCGACTAGAGGACTCTGTTTCTTTCTCCGTTTGACGGGTCAAGAATGCGGCTTGCCCAATCATACGGTTTCGGGGTCTGGGCTGTGCGGGAGGCGGTTGGTGGTGAACGTTTGGCACCACTTGGTGGGACGACTACCGTCGATCGTGCCCAAGGAACTCCTGTTAACGGGCGAAGCGTTGTGGTCGTCGGCTGCGATATCTGCGTCTCCGAGGGTCTCGTCCGTCAAAAGATGAAGTATCTCCGCTTTCTCCGCATGCGCATGAATACCGAGCCCTCCCACGGCCCCATCCACTTCCACGCCCCTGCCAAGATACTCTGGCGCACCATCTGCGGCTAATCTCAATCATGTTCACATAACATGATGACAGGTTGAAGATCTTATTTTGGTGACCCTTAGGACGATAAAAAAAAATGCGATCTTGCTTGTTTTTGGATCGTCTCGGTGGCTAAATGATGATTCCTCACAAGACGAAACGTGGAGCCGCTGCGTTGGCAAGGCTCAAGGCATACGAGGGGGTGCCACTCCGTACGATAAGATGAAGAGGTTGGTTATTCCGGACGCCCTCAAGTGGAAGTTTTTTGTTTGATTGATTTCGAGTGCAAATGTTTTGATGTTATCTGGTCTTGTTGATGAAATGCTCGATGTGTTTTTAGGTTATTGAGGCTTCAACCCGTCCATAGATACTGCTTGCTTGGTCGACTGTCATCTGAGGTCGGATGGAATTAATATGATACCGTTAAGGTCAGATCAAATCGGCGGTATACTCTCTTTTACGTTTCAACCGTATGCTGTATTTTGTTGCTTACCTACCCGGGATAATGTGTATACTCGATTTTTAACATATGTATGTATGTATATATGTATGTATATGCATGTATATATGTATATATACATACATATGCATATATATATATACATATATATATCATGTCAATAAAGACAATCTTTTCGTACATTCAGGAGGGCCTGTCTTAGACTGTAGTGAATTTATATTTTATTGGTTGTAGATCAATTGTTTATTAGGGGTGTTCAAACTTGTTCGAATCAAAAAATTGGTTTGGTTCAGTTAATATAAGGTAGTTCGAACTGGAACAAGTTCGGGCCCATCTAACCTAATTGGTTCAAAACTGGTTAATCTAAGTTGGTTAGCTGGTTTTTAATTTCAAGAAATTTAAAAAATACATTTTTAAAATGAACCGATTCGGTTCGATGAATCGAACCAAAGTCTTGGTCCAATTGGGTTGGCCATTTTAGAAAGTTTCTGTCACAATTGTCACCTTACTGAATTATATTTGTTGTATACTTTGCAACAATGCTTTTGTTGAAGATAATGCTTTTGTTGCATATTGCTATGATATTTGCAACAATGTATGGTCTGATGTCCTAGCTCGAGGGAAATGTTATACATATTTACTTGTCTTTAGAATCAGGAATCATGGTAAGCAACAGTGACTTGATTTACTGAATTATTTTATTATGAAAATTTTCATTTGAAATTCGAAGTATGGTATATAGAACTTTCCTATCAATATGTTTCTATGTTGAAGTGCTTTGGAATGGAAATAACTAATTTAGTGATGCATCCATAGCAATGTTTTGAATGTTACTGTTTTTTGTCCATGGCTGTAGCCATTTCCATTTGACAAGTCAGATAGAAAAGACACTTCAAATGTCTCTTTGGGCATATTGAATTTGTTTACTTCTTCTGCATGGCTTCTTGCATCCCTTCTTTGGTTATGCTTTAGATTGTGGATATGCTGCATGGCGGCATGAAAGAGGGGTTGGATCTCTTTTCTTTTCCTGTTTCCTCTCATAAAAATCATGAATTTCTTTTATTTATGGTGATCGATTTCGAGCACTTCCGGCTAACTTTGTATAGTATTTTGCAAATTTCTGAAGCATGAAATCTCTAGATGATGAACTGATTATAAGCTATGGACTAGTGTCCCATGAAGCCTTTGTCATAGTTACACTGATAGAGTTTCATGCTCTTATCATCATCTTCCTTTTCTCATGTCATGGATTGTGTCTCACTAGAAATTTTGTTTCATTCTTGCTGAATAAAATAATTATGCTATGGTTTCACTGTTTGCTTCTTCTCTTCTCCGAATGATGATGAAAATGTGATTTGATGCGATGGATGACATCCATATGAAGTTCATGTCATAGTTACACTGACAGAGAAGCATTTCTTGTTTTACATCGTATAATCATTACTTTGCCTTTTTATTCATAGTGCAGAATTCATCGTCATTGGAATTTCACATGTTTTTCTTTGATGTTCAATCTTTTTGCTTGATTCATATTATAGAATTGATCATCATGGGAATTTCACATGCTTGATTTGCGAGCTTCTGTTTTACCTGCTAATTAATTGATTGCAGTCATGAAAACTTGCTGGACTGCACTCCGTGTATGTTATTGGGCCCAGTATATGGGGATAAGCCTGATGGAGCTGCAGAGGGAATAAGTCAAGTGGGTTGACTTGGGAGATCAGTTTTCCTCGATGGGCCCATTTATTAGTTGAATCTTCGTCAAATATTGTTAGCTGCGTCTGCTAGATCTTTTGTCTTGCTTCTTGAATCCCTTTTTTTGTTATTTAGATTGTGGTGACGCCACATGACGCCGCAAGACTCTCGTAAAAGTCTTACATTTCTTTTATTTATGGTGATTGAATTTGAGCGCTTCTTACTAATTTTCTATAACATTTTGCAAATTTCAGGTGCAAGAAATCTCTTAGATGATGAACTGATTATAATTATGGACAGACATCTTATGAACTGATGATGAAGCTATGGATGACATTCATATGAAGCAATTGTCATGGTTACATCGACAGAAGTATTTCTTGTTTTACAGGGCACAAATATTTCTGTGCTATTTGATTCATCGTACAGACTGATTGTCATAGGAATTTTACATGTTTTTCCGCTGCTGTTCAATCTTTTTTCTCGATTCATCTTAGAGAATTGGTCATCCTGGGAATTCCACATGCTTGTTTTGTGAGCTCCTGTCTTGCCTGCTAATGAACAGATTGCAGTTATGAAATATGAAATCTCGCTGAACTGCTCTCCATGCATGTTATTGGGCCCCGTTTGGGGACAGGGTCTATGGAGCTCCACAGGGAAATGTCAAGTGGGGTGAGTTGGACCGGAGATCACTTTCCTCGATATCTTGTTTCTGCGCCAGCTAGTTCTTGTTAAGCTTCACGGCGCGAAAGAGGAGTCTCTTCCTTTCCTGTTACGCCTCGTGGAAGTTGTACATTTCTTTTATTTATGGTGATTGAATTTGAGAGCTTCTTGCTAATTTCGTATAGCATTTTGCAAATTCCAATGCATGAAATCTTTAGATGATGAACTGATTATGAGTTATGGACAAACTTCCCATGGAGCCTGTCATAGTGAGACTGAGCTCTCGGCTTTTCTCATGTCATTGATTGTGTCGCTAGATCTTTTGTGCCAGTATAGACAAATCCTCATCCCTCGTGTGTGTTATCCTTTTCTACTCTATTTTGGACGATAACACTGCTTTGTTGGAACATCTGTCGTATTCTGGGAACTGGATAATTTTAAGAATTACAGGACGAGGAAAACTCGTGATGCTTACCAAAAGATGCGTGATCGCATGGTGTTTAAGAAATATTAGGACCCCATCGTGTAATGGATGTTCTTGAAAAGAATGAACTGCACTAAGTGTAAGTGGAGTGTGTCCAATCACTCGGCAATGCCGAATAATTGCCTTCAATAGTTCAATTAATTAGCTCCTAGATTTCCTGGAACAAGTCAATTAATTTCAACAGCTTCATTTTATTCTTCCGTCCATCTAAAGTGTATACACGAAGGAAAGATAACTTGGGCTGGGCAGACAACTCCGTGCATCCTCCGCATCTCCTCTTGGTTGGGCTTAGATAAGGCCTGACAGCCCAATTAAAGGCCACAATTGCAATGGTCTTCCTTCTTTCCTCGACTCTGCCACCGGGTCAGGAGAAGCATCGGCTAGCCCACCTCACACGCTGTCCTCGTCTTTGCGAACAGGGAGGCGGCAAAGCTACGGAAAAAGGTGAGCTCAATTCTTAACCCTAGATAAGGGATCCCCTCGTCCTCCTACCGTGGCCTCGGTTTCGCAGAGCGAACAGGGCGGGGTCGACATGTCGAGCACCGTCGACGCGGCGGGGGAACCGATCCCGACGTCAGCCGTCCTCATGGCGGCTGCCAAGCACATCGCGGCGCGGTGCCGAGCCGAGAACGTGGCCTTCATCAAGTGCAAGAAGAAGGACCCTAACCCGGAGAAATGCCTCGATAAGGGCCGCCAGGTCACGAGCTGCGTCCTAAACCTGTAAGGATCCCAGTCCATTTATTTAATTTTCAATTGGACTTCTGTTCTCTTGTGATTTGGTCGGTAGATAATTTGTTCAGTTGATCCGCTTTTTATCTGTTCCCTTTGTGTTTCTCGTTCTTCTCTATAGGAGGATCAGATGGTGGTAGCCATTCGTGTTAAAATTGTGTCTCTTAATTTGTACAGAAGAAGAAACTAGGTTGGAATTGCTACCTTTATTGTATCCGAATGATTTGTTGAAAGGTTGCGTCGTTTCTACCTTCTTCTGCCTCGTATAAGATATTATTCCGCTCCACAGATTGATAAGCTCTGTGGTGTCGTCAATGCTGTTGTGAAACTCTTATAACAATCGTGACAACTATTACTACAATCATCACTACTGCAATCAAAGCTGTCGGTAATGCTTCAATGAGAAATAAAACATGTTAATACTTGCAACACGAGATCCATCATTATTAGACTTCTTCAAGTTAAAAGCTGTGGCACAAATATTCAATCCTATTTCCAGACAGAGTTGGTCTCATCCCCTTGATTTCTTCAACAACCAAGAATAGGCTGGGATCATCAAGAAATTGGGAGTAAACGACTGATCTTTCCAATCATGGCAGGACTTGGGATACCTAAGGGTTTTAAACCCTGGACAGCATCAATTATTTTGCTATTTGTTTCTCTTCCCTTTCTTCAATCTAGAAACTAGTCCTTAGCCCACCGTAAGCATTCTTCCAATTGTTGTGCTTTACAAAAACATGATTGTATTACGTAGCTAGATCACTGTTAATATAGCAGCCTGTAGTTGCATTCCCATTGGTGTCTATAAGAAGATGCAATTGTATAGGATCAATAACTAGATATAAAAATTGGTAGATGAAGAGCATGTTCCATTGATGACATTATGACTCACCGATAAATAAAGAGGAAAGGATAAGTACCAGGTTTTTTTTTTCTGTTTCTTGAAGTGACATTACGTGCATGATGGATGGGTGATTAGTTGCATTATGACAAATGTTTTGCATCAATGCACATAGAAAAGATGAGAGATGGCAAAATTGAAGTTACTTTTGGGTCAAGTCCTCGACAAGAAAAACACGCTTCATCAGCTAAAACAATGTTGTAATGTTGCAGATTCATCATAGATATTCACAAACTATAACAACAATGATAACTACAAGAAGAACCATTGCTACCATGAAAGAATCTTAAATACCAACCACTTATGGCTGTAATTCAAGATCTATGTTCCTTGTTTCGAAAATCTTTTATAGCTATGGAGAATCAATTTATTGATTTACCTGATAACAAATGTATACATGGAGGAAAATTAGGGTGTTGTTGTGTGTTATGTAATAGACTAGTAAGGAAGACAAGTAGTTTGATTGAATAGTGATCTGCCTGAAGCTACTGTGACTTAAGCAGTGATCCTGGACAACTTTTTTTGATTTGTTACTTGAAAAGAAGTTTACATCAACTACTTGGTGACTGATTTACATCTCTTTCCAAGATCAATTTTGTCATGGATGATGGACTCTGCATTGTATCTAGTCTTGCAAATCAGGTGCAACATTTCGCAGCCTTGAATCCTTGACCTTGGCATAGCCCAACTGGACATGGTTTGACCTTTTCCAACTTTAAGCCACTAGAACTGGTAACTACCAATGCAAGTGGTTTTCCACAATGGGACACAATCATCATGATCAAATCCAGGTTTGAAATGTCTGATTCTTAATATTTTGAAAAATATTATAAAAGGGAATGTAAGACATCTTATATGTTCTCTTGAATAGTGACAAACTCATCACTTGATTCTAGGACTCATGAAGCCACATGTTAAAACGTTTTCATGAAAAAGGACTGGTAGTACCTGAATTTAAAAAGTTGAAGTTATTCAAGTATTATTCAAACAAAAAGTCATTTGTTGAAGGTTATCTTTTACAAATGTGCTACACTTTGAGTTGGGTTGGTAAAGATGTCCTCAATATCCAATGAAAAGTCATTTGGAATAGGAAAAAAATTGCAACCAAGTAAAACATAATTTTAATATACTCATATTAATGGGCATGTACCTGGAAATCGCCGATAATTCTTTTTTTCTCCATCTTATTGTCTTTCTCTCTTTTTGCTTTTTTTATGCATGTATATATAAGTAGAAAATATTAATATAAAAAAGGATCAAGACGCAGGTAGCACTGCAGCCATAAAGTGCCATCTACCATTTTGTGCCATCAATGGTTCTTTTTTTGGTTCTTTTGTTTGCTACAACAATGTGACATTTTCCAAGTTTGAACTGTATTTCTTGACTGCTTTAGAAAATTTATTTATTATTTTCACTGGTAAAGTCTCTTGTTTGGCTCAACCATATTGTTCACTAATCTGTAATCAATTATATTAATTTGAATATTTACAGAGTCCTCATAACTTTTGGCCTTTACATGCATTTTGATTGCTTCAAGTTCAGTATTTGTTCTGTATTTAAGTCTTTGTCAAAATTATTATATTTCACATGTTAGAAGTTGGTGGAATGATTTGATCACAAAGCCCTTGGTGATGCTCCAAATTGTTAGTGCTAACTTTTTTGTTTTGAAAACATTAATATGGTTTTCAACAGGCAAAATTCATTCAACTTTCTAACCATCCTAGGAATACATTTTTCATTTATGCTTCTCTAATGGGAAATCCTTACTCTTCCACTCTATTAAATACACCACTAATACATACGTAGGTACCTTCTATACAATGTATTAACGTAAAAATAATTTTCCTACAATAATTATCCTGAAAACCCTTTATTTCATTTCCAAATTCCAACAGTCTTGTTCATCAGTCTATTGGACTATTCAACAAGTATCATATTATCCTTTTGCGTAATATTTTGGTTAATAGTAACTGGAATATAATGCAAAATTATAAGATATGGTATTGACAGAATAGTACCAATATCTTCCATGGAAAAATGGGTATTTTAGCCAGCATGATAGCTAGTTTATGAAGTTTACAACTGCCCAATTTTTCTACTCTATCAAGTGTTGGTGAATCATGTATTATGATGTCAATTTTTTGATTGCAAATGATGGAGTATTGGACTATCAGTATAAACATGATTTATGAATATAAATCCTTTCACTACATGTCTGGTATCCTGTTTATACTCTGATTGGATTGTGGAGGTTGCATATATGTTTTTGTGCTTGCTCAGATATGCTTAGGAGCGTTGAGAACTAAAGATTGATTCTGGATTACTTTGTAAACAGAGAAACAACAAGACATACTAATGCTTTTAGGATTTCTTTCTATTGTTTGTCATTTGGAAAATTTCTTTCCTTTTTGGTTCTCTTTCTTTTAATGTTGTGTCACCTTTTGGGAGATGTGCTGGTTTGAGGGAGCATGTTGCAGGCAAGGTGTGAGCTGCATGAGACAATAACTCAAAACCATGATGACATAATGCTAGCAAAAGGGAGATATACTAGTAAATATATATTTTTCCCTTTTTTGCCATCCATGTAGAAGAAATCTGTAACAAATGGCTGAAATTGGAAAATTACTATTAGCCACATTGATCTTAGGGATTCACAAGTTGTACCACACATGGCCATTTATATTAGAATATTGCTTGCTGTCACTTGTGATCATTCTGCAACTTGATCTGCTTCAATTTGGTTGATTCTGTTGTTTTATATAAATGATTGCAAATCTGTTCCTATTCTTTATTCAACATTTGATTTCCTAATGAGTAGGACACCGCCTTTTTCATATTATCTGTTTATACATGGTTTAGCAGTGTATAATGGTGAAATGAAATCTCTGCAAGAAGCTCCTCTATTTCTTTAACCACTAAGCTGTAGACCGTATCATCTTAACCTTTTTTCCCCAAAAAATAGGTAGGCAACTAACTTATCAATTAATGATGATCCATCACTTGCAGGCTGAAGGAGCTCCACCAGAAGTGCCCTAAAGAGATGGATGCATATGCAGGCTGCATGCATTACTATACTAATGAGTTTGACTTGTGCCGCAAAGAGCAGGGAGCATTTGAGAAGGCATGCCCAGTATCAGAATAGTCCTGGGACATTGCTTCCCATCCTCGTCTTCAAATAATTCATGACAAACCCAACCTATGAATTCCTCTGATGCTTTTTGCCACCGAAGAAACTATATGTGACATCAAATTGCATTTTCGCTAGTGTCTGCATCTGACTTTGTTCATGAAATTACATTTCATTTGAACTAATGTGGCTCTAGATACTGTCCTCTAGTGTTAGCAAGAAAAATAAGCTCACAGGACAAATTAGTTCCCTGCCAATTTATTTGTTGATGATAGATCACATAAATCAAAAGTATTTTTCACTTGTTGCGGTGAAGGGACCATTAAAGACGATTTGAGATTTGGAGAATGGTTTTCTTAACTCTGTTTATATTGACTCCTGTGAATTTGATAACTTCATTAATATATCTTATCTGTTCTGATTGTTCAAGGTGTTAGGGGTTCGGATCTAACTTGGACACACATTTCAACCTTGTGGTAGACTCGACATTATGGAACAAAGTGCTTCAGGGGAGACTCTTTTGCAAAAGCTAAGTTGGGAGCATGTCTAATAAATGTGCAAAAATTATGTTAGAGGCATGCCGGCGATGGAGGTGGAAACTAATTCTCCGGGTAATTATGTAGATTTGATGATTATTATTGCATTATTAGCAGTGAAAATGTGTGCCAAATCATCGGGCATGTAGTTATTGTATCACAATTTCTACTAACGTTAGGGCTTACTCGTTGATGTCAGTGCTTGAAGGGGTCTCCACAATGTTGGAGAACAACTATTTAACCGACATGTTAGTTCGACGAGAATCCGAGGAGATCGTAATCTCTATCCTTAATGTTTTGTGTCCAACCCATGGTTGTCATGCATGAAAGGACTCGGATCAGAATTCAATAGTTGCTTGGTCCCTTTATAAGGGGGTGCTCAACTCTTATTCCATTCACCCCTTTTTCTTTCTCTTCATATCGAGGTGAACAAGATGATCTCTTCGAGTGTGATTTCTTCACATGATGGAGCCCAATAACAAATGAGAAGCTTCTTTAACTCGGAGTCATGCGTTAGTTCCGAAGACCTAGATCACCTTTTGTATAAATACTTTCATTCCATGAGTGTGAGCTTATAGCTGCTTGGTTTGACGATTGTTGCTATACGTCAAATTATTATTTTTGCACCTACATAAGTGCACCGAAGGTGGTGCTCCAGTTTCCTCTCCATTCTTCTTCTTTATGTTTTTTTTTTTTTGAGATCTTCCAGGCTTGGGAGATCTCACTCGCTCAGATAACACTATCCTGTAGCATTTATTAGGAATATCATGGTCTCGAAATCACCCCTACATTAACTTTATGGCATGCGTGCTACAATGTGTAACTTAGATATTTGGCTTCCTTTTAATATAAAGTGAGTATAAGATCCGAGAGACTTCTGAGTTCCAACAAATGTCAAAAGAAAATGTTTTCTCATGTTTCTTTAAGGGGTGGCCTTTTATGATTACCTAAGTCATCCAAAAGTTGCCAATGCCCCCACTTCCCCATAAGTTGAAAAGGGACAATTGCCCATTTGTCTCGTTCTTTGTTCGAGTTCTTATCTACCATTGAAATGAATGAGTAGTTACTTGCAGAGGCCAAACTCAACCCCGACATCAGTAATCATGTTTTCACATATTTATTTCCAAATGTTGAGACCCTTTCGGTTTCTAATATGATTTTTTTTTTTGATTTTTTTTTAGATTTTGCTAGAAGACTCTCACATTGTCAACAAGAGAAAAGGCAACAAAAATATAAGCTCACTCTATGTTAGAATGACTACTATAACGAGAGGCAATATGAATAACGAGAGGCACAATGAGAACTGTGAGAGCAATGACTACTATAACGAGAGGCACAATGAGAACTGTGAGAGCAATAAAAATAATATGAATAACCATATGTGTAATTATGACTATCATTTAGTCCTCGAATCAAACATCACTCTATGTTAGAATAGGAAAGATGGGCTCCGGCTTAGGCTCTTAGCAAATGTCCGACAGATCAAGAGCCCTCCCATGGTAGTAGGAGGAGGATAGAAGAAGATCGTAAATCTAAAAATGAGGTAGAATAGACCTTCTTGACTCCTTCAGTAAGGAGGCCATAAGACATCGCTCGAAATCCCCCTTAAGCAAGCTTCGTGCTCTGCTCCACCTATTTGTAAGTAAATTTTATCTCATTAAATGGAAAAAAGTTCATGTGTAAAGCTTTAAGTCGTTAGTGTAAATTGACTAAAGGCCCCCTCCAACCAACATGGAGACTTTCACCCATGGGAGATTATACTACAAGCGATACAGTGAAGAGAAATCAAAGTAACAGAATGTCTCAACGGTAATACGACTTTCAAAATTACAATAATAGATAGAGGGGGAATGATGTCATCTCAATGAGATCAAGACTGGATCAGGGTGAGCCAGATCCAATGATACCTTAATCATAGGTTATTTAGCTTCAAAATGGAAGGATCACTAAGATGAACCCTTTTTGAGATTGGGGTATTCAACGAATAATATTATTTTCGTTAAGAGTAATACTAAATTCAGATATTAATGTCACAACTCTCGAGAGTTATTTCGAAATTCATCGACTCCCTATAAGTTGAAAACTTTAGCATCATAGAGTAGATTGTAATTACAAAAATTGATTGAACATGAAGAGTGTCCAATAATAGTGTTGTAAATAAAAGTGCTATCAATCATTAGAAATTTTATCTTAACTATTTTAGAACAGACAATCAAAATTGAAAGTAACATAAAGATACGCTCTACTAAGAGGAGTGATCCAGTAATCCATAAAGGCAATCGGAAGAGGGTCATTCCCTACACTTCCCACCGAAGACAGACATGGAGAATTGGATCATCATGTTGCCCCATTGAAGCTCCTTTATGATTGTCTTATCACATGTTGAAATATGACTTTCTTTTTAATGCTAGTTTATTTAGTTATATTCTAGTTGTTCAATGCTTTATGATTGTCTTATCAAATGATTAAAATGCTTCATTTGAGTCGAGATGAAAATTATCTCTCGAGATGATTAAGCTGATTCGATGGTCATGATGGAGTAGTGAGGATTTGCATCATTAACGATGGCCTCACTCGTTGACGTCATTGGTTGAATAAGCCTTAGCAATAGCGTTGAGTCAGTAATACTCTAGAACAACTACTTATTCGATATGTTAATCTAACATGACATATGATATGTTATTAATTTATCTATATCTAAATTCTTTTATCAATATTCATTATTTTGATTTCTCGATATTTTAAGCATGTTACGATAAGTAATAGCTATCGTTCAGCATGGGTGGCCGATTCTAAATCAAAACTTCTATAATTATAATATTCACGTCGATAAATATTTATTTGTACATGTATTATTTTTTAAAAAAATAGAAGATATTATCATCACACTAAAGATATTTACACGTGAATTTGAACGTGAGATCTATCACTCATCTAATATTAATGATTATATATATATATATATATATATATATATATATATATATATATATATATATATATATATATATCTATATCTATATCTATGTCAATCTGACTAATTGGCTGGGGTTTATTTCCTCAGCATCGCAGCGAATGGGAAGGCCATCGTCGGCGCTCAACATTGGCTTTCGAGTCCGGTTCGGTTGTTCCTTCTGCTAACTGGTCGATCACAGGCGTGTGGCTGTTGGAAGAATAAAAAGAAGCAAATAGGCGACTTGGAATGGAATGCAAGGGGATTCAGAAATCCTTGGATTCTTTACACCGCCGGAAAAATCTCCAGTCCGGCTGCACCACCACCACGGTCCGCCAGGAACCATCGGGGAAGCATCTCACCCTCTTCTCACACCTTCTCCAAGTTGTTGTAGAAAAAATAAATATTATTATTATTATTATTATATTGTGGTTAAAAATCAACATCATACGGCGACTGTAGTTCTCACATTTTAAACACCCCTCCCTCGCCGGTGGTGAAGGAACGTATTTATACTCTTCCGACTCCTTCCCCCAGTCGTCATCCCACCAGCCAGCGAGAATACCAAACCCACCACCGCTCCCCCCCATAGCGCCACCCGATTATAGATCAAAGATGCATCTCACCCGCCTTCCACTCTTCTCATGTATTTTTCTTCTCCTCACAAGTGCCATCGAAGCATCGCCTCTGGACCCATCCTGCCTTCCTACGGGTTTCACATGCTCTCCGCGGCCTTCGCCTTCGCCGGCGCTTCCTCCCTTGTCTTCAGCCCCCGAGTTGTTACCTCCCTCGTTGACACCATCACCGTCCCTACCACCCTTACCATTACCACCTTCAACACCATCACCCTTGCTACCACCAGCTTCGACTTCACCTGCGTTGCCACCATCGTCATCGTTATCGCCATCATCAATTTCACCATTATTGCCACCATCAGATTCACCTGCGTCGTCAGCGGCACCAATGCCGCCACCGATTCCATCATCATCACCAACACCGTCACTTCCTTTTCCACCTCCATCGCCGGTGGCACCACCATCGCCAATAATTCCATCACCAACACCATCACTACCTTTTCCACCCACATTGCCAGCAGTACCGTCGTCGCCAATTCTATCACCAGCACCAGCACCCTCACCTCCATCACCAACACCCACACCCACACCCTCACCCTCACCTTTTTCACCTCCATCACCAACACCCTCACCTCCATCACCACCACCCACACCCCCACCCTCACCTTTTTCACCTCCATCACCAACACCCTCACCCTCACCCTCACCTTTTTCACCTCCATCACCAACACCCTCACCGCTCGCACCTCCATCACCACCACCCACACCCTCATCCTCACCTTTTTCGCCTCCGTCACCAACACCCACACCTTTACCTTTTCCACCTCCAGCACCATCACCGGTGGCACCAGCGTCGCCAATACTTCCGTCGCCACCGCTGCCACCGTCTCCGTGGCCAGAGACAATGGTTGAGTACATCGACCCCACCCTACCGCCAATCCTCCCCGCTCATGACCCAAAGTGCTCTGTCCCAATCCTCCTGCAGGACTTCGCCAACGCTGTTGGCGCTCCGCCAGTCCATGCGAACTACGAGCCGCCATTGAACTGCCCCGCCCCCTGGTCCCGGGTCATCCTCGACCTCTCTGGCTCAGCTTCTGACGTCCAAAAGGACCGCCTTGCGGCCGTCTGGCTCGGCGGTGCCGAGATCCTCCGGACCA
This sequence comes from Musa beccarii, assembly GCA_024322285.1. Lineage (NCBI taxonomy): Eukaryota > Viridiplantae > Streptophyta > Magnoliopsida > Zingiberales > Musaceae > Musa > Musa beccarii. The sequence goes on along the minus strand of CM044395.1, from coordinate 58,140,506 downwards.
CCACGCCGCTCCCTATGGCTCCCGGCGCCTTTTGGCACGTCCATAAGGACATTACCCGCTACACGTCGCTCCTCCACAATGCCAACTCTTTCTCGATGATGCTAGACAACTCCATTACCACCTTGCCGGGCGTCTACACCGTCAACGTTACTCTCCACTTCTACCGCGGCCCCCTTTGCGGCAGCGTTATGCAATCAAAGACGGAAACAACAGAGGCGAAGCTAAATTCTGTCCTCACTGCTTATCCAATCATCAAAGGTATCTACCGAGATCCGGCAGATCTCATTATCCCGATATCGAACGGTGGCGGTGGCGCTGGCTTCTGGTCTCAGATTGAGAATGAGACTGATGTGCACACGACGGCCGTAGTCATCCCCAACAACACCTACCGCGCAGTGCTGGAGGTCTACGTATCCCACCACGGCGGCGACGAGTACTGGTACGCCAACCCCCTCCGCTCCGGCGACCTCCAGCTGAAGCCCGACGGCCTTGAGTCTGCAAAGCCGAACGGCGGCTTCCGCCAGGTAGTCGCCACCATTGATGGCCGCTACGTCGGCTCCGCGTTGCCGTTTCCCGTCATCTACCCGAGCTCAATCAATCCGTTCTTTTGGGCTCCGGTGACGGCCATCGGCGCCTATGACCACCCGTCCTACGATCTCGAGCTCACTCCGTTCATTAGCCTTCTCCTCGATAGCAAGCCGCACGAGTTCGGGCTCACAGTTCGAGACAGCCAGCCATACTGGCTGGTGTCGGCCAATCTCCACCTATGGCTCGACGCGTGGTCTGACGCCGTTGAGGCAGGTCTGCTCCGCTACAAAGCACCACCGCTGCGGTTAAGCCGGCAGGCCGACTGGGAGGCCAATGAAGGCAAGTCGGAGATCGAGGGGCAGGTCACTATACGATTCTCCGGTTGGGTTAACTCATACAGAGGAAATATAACCACCAGCGTCAGGCATAGAATCAAGTTCAAAAGTCACGTTGAGGTGGAGGAGAACGGCGGGTCGAAGAACATCGAGGTGGAGAGCAGGTCGAGGACAAATGTGAGGACCGTCAAGGATCACAAAGTGCTGCAGAGGGCGGCGATGGACATGGAGGCGCCGCTAGAGATGACGGTGATCACCTCCAATGGCGGCGGCCGGTCGCTGTTCCACAAGACGAAGCTGGTGCACCAGCTGAAGGAGACGCGGAGTTTGATCGAGGGGAAGAATACGGCGTTCAGCACGCTCGCCGACCGGCAAGAATCGGAGGGCTCGGTGCTGACGGAGGACGGCAAGGCACTATGGGGAAAAGGCGACACTAAGTCGACATACAAATTCCGCGATGAAAAATCGTGTTACATGCGGACGGTAAACATGATCGGAGGGAAGGTAGAGGAGGACGAGGAGACGGCCTCATGCGCGGCGGTGGCTGCATCTTGATGAGGAAAGCTGATAACTGGTGCCCCAGCAGACGTTAGAGACAATAAAGCATGTAGTAATGTATTTTTGTTTAGCTTGACCGAAGGAGCATCTCCTCTCGGCTCTCGAATTCGCTTCTCCTTCTTCTTCCTCCTCCTTCATGTCATCCTTTGTACCTCAACCCATGCCGTCTTTACCATTTCCCATATATATTTGCAGTGGTTCGTTTTGGATCCAAATCTTGGGATTTGAACCATCCGTGTTTTCCTCTCTCTCTCTCTCTCTCTCTCTCTCTCTCTCTCTCTCTCTCTATATATATATATATATATATATATATATATATATATATATATATATATATATATATATATATATATATAATCTTAATATATATAGTAATTTTAATATATTAATTACATAATTTAATCGATCCATTATGTTTCTACTATATAATTTTAAAAAATTAAGAGATAATCATATAAGTAAACCATAACACAGAGAGTACTGACTCATATGCTGACCCAAATTTATCGTAATTAAATATTTTTAAAAATATTTTATTAAAATACCTTTTTATGTTCATATAATTTATAAAAATTTAATTTATATATATATTTTAAAAACATAACTTGTTAACATAAAATGGTAGCATATTTTTCATAATAAGGTAATGCATTTCAAATCACATAAAATACTTATGGTATTTTTCAAATTAAAATATATTTAAATATATATATTTTTATAATGAAAGCATAAGTATAACTAATGTCACGTATGAAAGTATAAAATATTGTAGTATAAAGATTACTATCCATATAAATATAATTAAGGGTTCATAAACATAAATAAAACTAATGTGTAGATATTAGAACAAAAGTTATAGTAGTATTAATGGTTCCGACTATGTTATATACCTATGGCAATGTCTAGAACCATGTTTAACCTCCATGATATATATAATATACATCTTTATATCAAAACTTAATAGAAATCAATTTTTAAAATATGTTTAAATGTATAACTATAATTGATAGGTTCAGATCATAGTCATTTTAACCAGAAAGGTATCATGTGACTAAAAATAATAAATCAATAATTATTTTATAAAATTAAGAGATTTAAAAAATCTTTTTTATATCATTTCTAATTGATGCAATTATATATTATTTAAAATTAATAATATTTATAATTTTTTTAATCTTTTTTAAATATACTATTGAACATAAATCAATAACATATGAATCAATACAAAAACACTGATAACACAACAAATAACTTTTCAAATCATATACTTTTTGAAATCATTAACATATAAAATGACTTGTAATTTATGTAAATTATATGCATTTGTAAATTTCATGTACATTAATATTTTAAAAAATAGACTACATGAAGTCATCAAATACTTGTCATGATCACATATTCTCGATATAAACATATGATTATGATACTTCTTTTTTATTTTTAATATAACTATTTTTTCTTCTTTTATTTCTTTGAGATATAAATATCAAATTAACTCAGAACATCAGAATTAATCAATCAATTTATAATCCTCTATAGTAATCTAATTATCAGAAATATAAGAAAATTCAAAAATCATACCTAATATATATTTTTTAAAACTATCTGAATTAATCTAATATCAAATCGAATCCACAATACTTTTTTTTCATTTTTTTTTTCTTTTTCCTCTTCTTCTCTCTCTTCTTTCTCTTTCTCTGTGCACCGAAGCCATTTTCTCTTTCTCCTCTTCCTTTTTGTTTCCAAAGTTTTCTCTTCCTTTCTCCCTTCTTGTTTGGCCCCTCTCTCTCCCTCGCGCTCCCACGAAGCCTTTTTGTTAATTTTTTTTGCAATTTAGTTCATATACTTTCTATTTTCACATCCAATTCCTTAGGTAAAATTATAGATATTATACGATACCTCCTCCTGCTCTTTCAAGAGGAGAAGGCCTGTGAGCGGCACTGTACCAACAAAATAGCACTTCACGGCTTATCAGTCGACTAAGAGACATGATGATACCATGACATGGATTTGGCAGTGGAACATGTGGACATGGATTTACTGTTTTGATTGGACGATCCTAACTTTGGAGAAGCATTCGATGATCTTAACTACTGAAGGACTGGGTTCCATCCATAGCAAGTTTGGAGACTATATGTTTCCACCCATCTCTTTGCTCGCCGTTGGATGACGCTGGAGGCGTGGACGGCCCAGTCGGGCAAAGAGAGCGCGTTCTCGGGCTCCTGGAGGACGGCAAGGGCACCGCCCATGCCGACGCCACCATGGCTCCGCGCTCGACCCCGGCCACTACCTCACGCCTCTTTGGCGACCTCAGCGTGGAAGAATATGATTTTGATTCTGGAACCGTGATAATACCATGAAGATGATGCACAGGCGTGATATATTTCCAATCTCAGCAGGACCATCGGAGGAAAGGAAGGAACCAAGAAGTGAAACTTTGTCGACATCACCACTGATAATGGGTTAACCAGTCAAACATCCTGGACACAATTTGTCTGTTTAACTAAAGCCATCTTGTAGGGATGCTATTTTGACGATGGAAGCGTTGGCTGTGAGGTTTGCTCGGGCATCACCGATGCCAACACGTACGCGTTGAGAATAATTTTGATGAAGCAACTTACGATGATACTACGTACCCTTCAATCCATGCGCAGTCTTTGCCAGATTCCAATAACACAGCCTAAAATGCAGATGAGGTTCTTCGACTGTGCTTTACAAGATGATATTAAACATGAGATGCTATGCTAACCTGTTGAGAAAAGTCTTTGCCAGATAGACAGATAGCTTTGCTTGCATGACACCTGAAATTATTGGGGGAATCTCTTGCGTTCCAGATAAATTACAAAACCGCAATAATGTGTCCAAAAATAGGGAGATTTGTGGGGGTGGCATTTGCCGCTCTAGGGATTTTGGAAGGACTGAGCACCAGCATTGGATTCTGTTGCCCAACTTCAAGCGCTTTTTGGTACAAGATTGCCATTTCTAAGTGCAAGAAGAACAAGGTAGCCCAGCTATCAAGCACATCATCTGATAATCTAAAGGTACAAAATTGGCTTCATGTGCTCCGGCTGATCATAAGCAACAAACGACAAGCTTTTTTTATTGCCAGCTTCATATTCTCATTAATCTTAGTAGTGGGTTACTGATCACGCTGATCCATAAATCATACTATACCTCAGGGGTGTTAAGTGGCAGGCCCATCAGATGATATCTATTCTCTAGCATTCACCAAACTATTGTTGCCGTTGTCCTTTCAAACAATTTGTACATGCGATCTTTAAGAATTTTCGATCATCTATTTCTCATTACTTATTTCTCGTCCTTTAGCAGATCCACCCATCCATTGCAAAGTTTCTTTCCACCACGGATCGAAAAGGCATGCAGAAGCAAAATACTTGGTCGTAAGATTTCTTTTCCTTTCTGATAGGCTGTAGTGAAGACCGTGAGAGCACATTTGAACCCTTAGATCAGTATATGATCCAGAAAAATTGTGTTTCTGCAAGACATTAGTTTGTATTCCTCGGGAACAGATGGAGTTACATGGTGATTGATAAATTTGTTGAATGATACGCAGCCTTCGTCCCCAAACGCTGAAGAAATTCCTACTCCTTATTGCCTAAGGCATTTCTACTCTCCACAAACCACGATTCGTGGTTGCCAAAACATGATGATGACGATAGAGTCTACGTTATCCACATCCCTCCCTTCTTTAAACATGCACAGGGACCGTAGCCAGCTTCCATTATTCGCTCACATTTCCACTCTCCCGTGTTCCTATCTTTATTTGTTCAGTCTGCTCGGTGCACGAACAACCAGAGTTGAATTTGTTTCCTTCCTCCGAGCTCTCAACTAATCGAGCTTAAACTCAATGCCAGGTTAAGTAATCAACGTTGGTTAGTGTGGAAAGAATCGATTTCCATCTTTAATCAGTTCTTTTATTAGCCTAAACGCGAAGTTATTTTGTGACGGACACGATATGCTCGGATCTTTCTTTCTTAGGCAAGTGAAATTTCCATGTCGCCTCTTGACAAAGATCATACACTTTAATTTCGAATAAAAGCTAATAAGGTAGTCCAAACAGAACCTGAATTTTATATTGGGGCCAAAATCAATGGTGTAATTAGTCATTTTTGCAGCAAAAATATTGCTAGTTCGATAGAGCAGTAGCAAACAAGAATTAGCATTCGAACAGTCACTCTCTCTCGAATTGAGTTTGAATTAGGTTTTATTCTCTTTTCTTGTTTTTACTCTTCATTTAAACTCGCTTCCATTGATGTCAATCTTAATTCTGATTCAGCTCATCCCTAACATATTGATTGCAGCAGAATTCACCTTAGTGACTTGTATAATCTCACACGTAAACCAGGGCTTCAAAGAAATGGTATTTGAAGCAAACTTTAGGGCTACACCACCGCCGTATGTATTCCCTATCAATTGCATAAAAGATTGTCCTACATCTCAACCCACCATAGACGGCCACCTACTTGATTACATCTCAACTCTACAGCAACACTTCGTCTCTCTCACTCTCTTCACCAACTTTTCCTCGCATGCTCAACTCTATAGAACAAGAAGAAAGGAGTGGAGAACAAGAGGGGTTTGAGGGAAAACGGATGCATCGCTTTGCAGTGCCCCAAACAGTAGCAGGTCGATAGAGAACGAGAGGGAAGGGAATTGATTCCACCGGTCTATGGAACCAGAAACCCAATCGGTCTCCGGCGGTGGAGGCGACGTCCCAACACCGCCTCCACCTTGTCAACCTCAGCAGCAGCAACAGCAACAGAAGAAGCCAAGCCGGTACGAGTCGCAGAAGAGGCGGGACTGGAACGCTTTTCTGCAATATCTGACGAACCACAAGCCGCCGCTAACGCTGGCGAGGTGCGGCGGTGTGCACGTGGTGGAGTTCTTGAAGTACCTGGACCAGTTCGGGAAGACGAAGGTGCACACGCATGGGTGCAACTACTTCGGCCACCCGAGGCCGCCGGGGCCATGCGAGTGTCCCACGAAGCAGGCTTGGGGCTCGCTTGACGCCCTCATCGGGCGACTCCGGGCGGCCTACGACGAGAACGGAGGCGGCCGCCCGGAGTCCAATCCCTTCGGTGCCAGGGCTGTCAAAGCCCACCTCCGGGAAGTCAGGGAAAGCCAGGCAAAGGCTCGTGGCGTGGCCTATGAGAAGAAGAAGCGGAAGCAGCGCCTGCCCTTCACCGTAGGGGAAGGGAGCTCGAGAGGTGCAGAGGATACTATCACCAGTACTGCTCCAGTGACCGTGGCAACAAAGGTGAAGCCCGAGGCCGCTTCCGCTGGCGCTTCTAGTTCTACTGGAAGGGATCCTAATCCAGGGAGTTGGTCGGCTTCATGAGTGCAGATTTCTCTCTCCTCTATATTTTACTTTCAGTGCATCCTAGTTATTCTTGGTTAAGCTGTTAGAAGTAGAGGGTAACAACTAAGCTTGCGACTCAACGACACAGTTTTTACTTCTGTTCTAAGGAAGACATGCATATAAAGTTCTTGATCCAGTTAGAATTTAGGAGTGTTCTTGGGGTTTGACATGCCTCTTCCTCTACTCCTCATCCTTAATTTTAAACTGAGATACGGGGGTAGGGCACCAAAACTCTATTGATTAAGTGCATCGATCTCTCTCTTAATTATTTGATAAATTAGTGTTGTAATCAGCGTGCATGCTGCAGTAAACTCTTGTGGTTGTCGTTTGTCTTGCAAATTCTGATTTTTTGTTTGTATTGCAAAGAGCATGCTGTGAATTAAGTAAGCCCATCGGTTTGCGCATGTTTTAGTTTCTCATCTGTCAATCAGTTGGTGTTCTTCGGTGATCGTATCCTTGAAAGCAAGTTAACTACTCAAGTATTGCAAACTCTGCTGCTGCTTTGATTCCTTTAGTTCTCAGTCTCGTGCATGTCCTCGTTGATCTCCATGTGCTGCTGCTGCTTTGATCTGTCCTGGTTCATTTTCATGCTACACTTAGGTGGTTCCGATAGCGAAGTCTTTTTATTTTATTTGACATTCTTCTTCAAGCAAGATGATATAAATCCCCCCTTCCTCTTCATCAGATCACACGGCAATTCCTATATGGCATCGTTATCGTTTTAAAAGCTATATATGCTGCCAATATTCGTAAAAAAAAAGCACCCCATCCATGTCTCCAACATCGAATATATTAGGCAGACTTTGTAGCGTAATTGAAAATTTGATCTTTACCTGACATCAATTCTTGACCTTTGGAGAGCACACAAAAGTCTGTATCTAAAGGGTTTCGGAGAGAGAATCTGCATACTTTTCCCTGAAAACATAAAGTGCATTGAAATAATACCTAGTGTTCAAATCAATATGAATACTGGAATGTAATATGGGAATGGACATTTTTGGAGTGACGTGATATAACATATATTTTTTCTCCCTTCTGTTTCCTGTATTAATAGATTGGTGGAGCCCTACTAGCTCTGGTGATATCCAACAAATTCACCTCAGATTCAGTGCCCCTCACCTTAATTATCGTGACGTACGATGCCATGAAACACCATGATCATGAGATGTAAAAAAACCATTACATATAACCGGTTCATTCAGTTCTAAGGAATAAGAATTCCATAACAGAAAAGAATAATAAGGATTTGATCCATTCAGTGACGGTCGACGGAGGTTATAGAGATAGATGTTGGCAGTGTACATACATATAGAGCCGGAGATCATCATCACCCGGAATAAGTTGTGCACACCATGCAGCAGACTCTTTCTTGTTACCGATCGAACATCAAAGGCAACAGCAGCACAGACAGCCACCTTTTGCTGCTGCGGATGCTGGACGAGGAGGTTTGGCTTTGTGGGTGTGCTAAACGCTGAAGGAGAGCCTCGCCTCCTATAACAAGTTGTCAGTTCCTTGTGAGGATAAAAGTAGTAGTTGCGAAAAGACGAGGGAGCAGGGCACATCAGCCCTGTGGTTGGAGGGTGCTTATTCTTTAAATAACGCACCAACATTTACCTCCAAGCAATTCGATCGCCACCTCCAATTAAGAAAGTAAACAAAAGGTTGCTGTCATGCCCGACTTGTGGAGCACCTGAAGGAAATCAACACCTCCCGGGCTCTTTCAGCGGAAGATGGTACATCAGCCAAGGTGGAAAGATGCGCATCAGAATTGACTAAGACAGAAATTTTAAAGTAATAAATTTACAGACCAACTAATAAGCAAAAAAGTTCCGTAAGATGGTTCAGCATTTTTTTGTTAATGTTCATGAAGAATATTTAATTTTTTTAATATATAGAATTAATTATAAAATTATTAAATTCTTCCTCACTCAAACATAATTCTCATCGTATACGCTTTTACATGTACTCAAAGATTTTTTTTTTCTCAATTCTTTCTAAGAAAACTTTCAAGAACATCTAAAATATTTTATCTTTATCTCTCATCAAGATATAGAGATATATGAGATATTTATAGAAAAATTAAAACATAATTCTCATGACTCTTTTTCATATTAGGATTCCTTATCCTCTTAGGATACTAGCTATAATAATTCTAAGCTACTTATCAATCCTTTGATTGAAATATAAGAATCATATACTATATTTTTTATAAAAATATTTTTTATATTTCAATTAATATAAAAGATCATTCTATTAACCAAAATACTTAGAACTTATGGTTTTACTTTGGGCGATAAAAAGATCTTTGTCATGAAAATTTTTAGTTAATTCTTTGATTTAAATCTAAACATATATATTTGATTATCAAAGATGATTCTATTATTATATGAATCTTTTTTTTTATTTCTTGACCACGACTTGCTTTTGTAATGGCATTTAAGGTGAGGACAAGATATTGTTTAGTGTGTCTAAAAATTTCAGACCTTGTAAATGGTGTAATGAAAACTAACATATAATTATCTTAAGTGAAGGATCTAAACAATCCGCACCAGTGGTCTAGTGGTAGAATAGTACCCTGCCACGGTACAGACCCGGGTTCGATTCCCGGCTGGTGCAAATACTTGTTGTTTTGTTTTGGCCAACAACAATTGTCAAGCTAAGCAAAGCTAGCGAGGTCAGGCCGCTACCGCTAAGTTAATGGCAGGGCGCTGTAGGTTGGCCCCTATCAAGAAAAGAGCATTAACTTTACCGAAGAGAGCTAAAACGATACAAAAACATCACCGTCGTTCGCATCAAGAAGGTATCCATGGTTGACAACAAACCTACGTAGGTAGGAGCAAGTGAATTTGTGATGTGATAAGAAGAGTTCACGAGACTGAGAACGTGCAAGAAATTACAGAGAAGCGTTGGGATCCTACATATGAATGATGATCTGCAGATACCATGAATCCCGTTGAACTGATTCCTTCTACTCTTTGTGCACCATACAATCATTTCCAAATTTACTTAATGTTTGTCAGACACCGGCGAGAAGAATCGTGTTTACACGATCCAACTCTCGATTCAGGATTTCGAGTCCTCGGCGACCATGGTGAGGATGTCTTTCACCGGGTTCCAGCTTGTGATCTTGATCTACGCTGTCGAAGCAACAACGCAAATCAAGAAAAGGGGAAAAGGAAACGCAAAGGAAGCAAGAAATCAAGATTATTAACAAGATATCGAGGTGAAAAGAGGGTTAGGGTTTTGATCTGCGCCAACCTCGCGGATCAAAAGAAGGAAAGAAAGAAAGAAATCAAGAAAACTAGTAAAGCCATAACTGGACGAAAAGAGGGTTAGGCTTTCGTCGATCGATCGACATGGAAGATGATGGTACTTACCCGAATTGGAGATGAGGGGATTGCCCCGACTTCGCCGGCTTCCATCTCAACCTCTTCCTCCACCGTGACAATTCTTGCTGCACATCGAGATCTGAGATCGAGTCGCTTCCCTGGAAGCGAGGGCGGGAAGGGAAGGGGGTTTAAATAAGACTCAGAGGAGGCGGTGCAAAGGGTGATGTGGAATGGTTTCGGAGGAAGGCTGTTCCACGCGTTCTTATATGGGGCCACGGCGTCGATACGTACCTACCGTATATATGGACGTGTGTTTTGTTCGTATGACACCGATATGGGGTCTATACTTTGCATGCATCATTAACATGATATGTTACGTTCATGTGGACGTCCGCACTAACTTAATCCGATTTAATTTAACTTGCTTCATTAAATGTCACACGACTGACGCACGAGATGTCTGGTGTGGGGTATCATGTAAACGCCAACGTGTGTTCTTTAATCGTGGGGTGGTGTCAGATTGCTTCTGTGCAATGTTGGACGCGAATGTTGGGGCACTTGATCTACTTCATTCCGGGCTTGTGGTTGCATGGCTTTGACCAAGCTCAATTTGGTCGACGCTTGTAATTTTAGGTTTGATTTAAGTTGTGATACGATAAATATTTCCTATCAATCGGAGTGTGATACATGCATGAATCATAAGTTGTCATGTTAGCAGAACAACGAGTCAAAATATAATGTGTATCAAAATTGACATTAAAAAATTATTCCTTTATAAATACATTAATAGATTCAGGTACATGGATGATATCTATTTTTCATATTTAATATATTTATTTTGTATGTATACAAGAGTATTAAATGAATCTGATCGATCCACCTACGGGGTTATTTACATATAGTTAGTTATATTTAGTAGTTATATTTAGTATCTTGATTTTTATATTTTTAAAAATTATATTATGATTCTTATACTTATAAAATTAAAATATTTAATTTTATTTCTTCTCACGTCATTGATTTTACTGACAGAAATATTGCTCATGCAATCGTATGTGAAAAATAACACTAAAATAGAATTAAAAAATAATTTCATAGTGCTATTCTCACATATATTAATTATCTCTTATATAACTTCTAGGAAGACAATAGTCAAGAAACCAATAGATCTATAGCAATCAACAAATGAGAAGAAAGCAAGATCATAAGAGAAAGATCATTTCTACCGAGTGTTTCACTTTCCAACAAAACTCCATAAGACAAGAAAAAAAAAATTTAGAGCAATTCAATAGCATTGTCTCATTTAGTTTCTCAATAAATCTCCTCTCTCTCTCTCTCATTTAATTTTTTTTTATGATGAGAATAGTAACACTATACAATTATATTTTTAATATTATTTAGTATTATTTTTTGCACATGACAGAATATATGATATTTTTATTAATAGAGCCAATGGTGTTAGAAGAAACATGATTAAATATTTTACTTTCGTAAATATATAAATTATAATATAATTTTTAAAAATATAAAAAATGGAATGATAAAAATAACTAATTATAATGGGTAATATTTAATTAGTCTTGAAACGTTATTTCTCATCAGGCCTTACAAATCGGGCGTTACTCCAACAACCATGCGGAAGCTGGAACGATGGGCCAAACTTTGATGGCCTTCTACTATGATTGGGCCAACGTGGGAAAGCCCGCTACACTGGCTCGAAAGAGAACCAGCCCAGACTGTTGTTCCCCCTACCGTCGAATGGCTTGGGGCGGAGGGGGGGCAGAGGCCCATCGCAAGCAACACCCCAAAGTAGAAGTGTGAATCCAACTGCTAAAGCACGCGCACACATACCTCATACTGGTTATTCAATTTCATTGATATCCGTTCCTTCCGAGTTGGGCAAAATAATAATCATGATAGTAATAATGACGGCCACCGATTTCAACGGCAAACATAGGAGAGGAAAGAAGCCAATAACAACTACGACAAAGCCATGCACCAAATAATAATAATAATAATAATAATAATAATAAAAGATAAAAAAGGAAAAGCAAAGCCCGTCACTAAAAGTTTCAGTAGAAGGTGGCAGTCGCCGACAACTTGGACTTGGGGTTGCGGGCTTGAGAAGGAAGTAACCTAAAGGACGCATAGGCTTTAATTAATCATATCCAAGTCTACGGAGACTTGAATGTGAACTGAATGAATCGCCTCGAAACAGTCTTCAACCACCAAAAGCAGCTCGATTCTTCGCGCTAAATCTTTTCCTCCTCCTGGTTGGGCAGCCGAATCTATGCCTCGATGTGATAGGGAGTGGCAGAAGATTTTTGACTGTCCGGTCTTGTCCAATCACGTAGAATATGCCGTCGGGTGCGAGTGTGGAGATCATTACATGCACCGCTTTGATGCATTCTAATACCTAACGTTGTCGTCGACATGGATGCGCCACAATCACGTACGAACGAAATATAGTTTCCTTCTCCTATTGATGCCCTGTGTCAATTTTCTCCCTTTATTTATTCTTTTTTTGATTAGGCTTGCAGTTGGCACATTGCAGAAGGGTAAAGTTTTCGAACTCATCTTCCACCTGAAACTACAAAAATCCCACTGTATCAAATTCAATATAACGGATGTTTTATCGTTTTCACTAAACCAATTATTGGCTCAAGGTGTTACATAAACTGACGGTGAGAGTCCATTAAACATGGCGACTGCAGCTTTTGACACGCATGGCAGTGATCGAGGTTCTGCACTCACTCTTTTCAGTCGAGATAACACTCGTTTTCCTCGACTTGTTTGCTCATGCTATCAAGCGCCGTGATTGTTGCCTCTCTAGCCCTAAAAAGTCCGCTTGTTTTGTTGCAGTAGGTTCGGAGTAATGATCTATCAGCACTGATAAAGATGTTAACTCCTCAACTAAACAAGTTGGACTGCGGATCGATAGTGGTCGCGGTTGGAGGAAGAAGAAAGGCTGCATGTCGTCAGATCCGACTATAAACTGGAACAAAAATCAAAATCAGATCCCTGGATATAAACCTTTCTTGGGTTCTGCCTGATAATAGATAAGATTTTTTTAACTGTACGAGAAAATTTTGATGGACAATTGAGGATAATCCTCTTTTCTTATGTGTATAAATAAGGTTTTATTAAATCATATTCAATATATTCTTATTTATTATAATTCAATTTATCACTGTTTAACAACTTCACATGATAAAAATTGATGCCAACCCTCACGATTTCATTTATAAAAGTCTACAAATACCAAGGGAGCTTGTACTCTTTGTTGATGATGAAATTAATAATCTTCAATGCATCCAATTGTAAAATCACTTTCCGTCATCCTTCCTCCCTCGCTCGCTAGAGGTCTGTCACGATCGCTTTGCACTCCGCCTACTTCGCTCCATTCGCTATGATCTTGCTGCAACCCTGTTTTGCACGTGATATCCAACACTTGTAGAAGAGGAAGATTGCTCAAATGAGCCATTACAATTTATGAACACCACCTCATCATCTACTTGCATCGTAACCCTGCTCTTCACCCTCAGCTCAGCATCTCGGTGGGATGGTGTTGACGGAATTCTATTCAACCAGATCAACCGCAGTGAATTTTTGATGAGGTTATGTTAAACTGAGTTATAATGACAAAGAGTATAACGCATGTGGCTGAATAGAATCTTTTTTATATACATAAGAAGAGAGGATTTTTCTCAACTATCCATTGAGATTTTCTCGTGCAGTTGAGGAAATCCTATCTGTTATCATGCCCCCGTAAGATTATGCTCTTGTTAAGGACACCGATCTTGGACCGATGCAATGAAAATAATTTACGAGCGAGAGGCTTCGTGAGTGAGTCTGCTAGTTGATCAGCCGTATGTACATGAGAAACACATAGTTGATGTCTGACAACTTGATCTCGTACGAAGTGAAAGTCAATGGCAATGTATTTCATGCATGAGTGAAATACTGGATTGACACATAGGTAGGTAGCTTCAACATTATCGCAGTATATTGTAGGAGGAAACGTAGAGTTGATGTTGAGTTTCTTGAGCAGATTTGTGATCCAATTTAGTTCGGCAATAGCTGTGCCGATGACATGGTATTCAGCTTCAATTATGGATCGTGCAACTGTCTTTTATTTCTTAGAACTCTAACTGATTGGATTAACTTCAAGGAAGATAATATACCCAGATGTAGACGTTCTATCATCAAAGTTTCTACCTAATCTGCATTAACAAAAGCATGAAAATGAAGTGGGGCATGTTTACAGAGAAAGAGGCCATGATTGAGAGTCCCTTTAAGATATCACAAAATTCGTTTGATCACAGAGTAATGTATATTAGATGGTCGATGCATGAGTTATGATAATTTATTGACTGAAAATGAGATATCTGGATGAGTGAGGGCCAAGTACTGTAAAGAGCTAAGTACTTGTTGGTTTTGAGTAAAATCTGTAGTAGGGCTTTCATCACATAATCTAAGTGATTCACTAGCAGAGAGGGGAGTTGTAACCTCTTTTGCATCTTGCATATTTGTTTTTGATAATAAGTCTTGAATATACTTTCTCTGTGATAGGAGGATACCTGAAGATGTGAATGTTGCTTCCATTCCTAGAAAGTAGCTCAAGGTGCTTAGATCTTTGAGAGAGAATCGAATGGCTAGTTGCTTTAAGAATGTATGGATCTCCAAAAGATTATTGCCTGTGACAACAATGTCATCTACATGCACTATAAGATATATTGTATTTTCATTTTGTTGTCGTAGGAATAACAAGGTATCAGACTTGGAGTTGATGAAGCCCGTTGATGTTAAAAATGCACCAAGTTCATTATACCAAACTCTTGGAGCTTGACGAAGTCCATAAATAGCTTTTTGTAGTTTTCAAACATGCCTTGGATATTGTGGATGAACGAAGCTTAGAGATTGCTGCATGAAGACATCTTCAGTTGGAATCTCCTATAAAAAGGCATTGTGAACACCCAATTATCGTACATGCCAGCCTTTTGAGATGGTCAAGCTCAAGATAAGTCAAATTATTATGGGTTTGACAACTTGAGTGAATATCTCTGTGAAGTTAACGCTAGGTCGTTGATGAAACCCTTTGGCGACTAGACGTGCTTTATATCTAGCAATATACACATCTAGATTTCGCTTAATTCGAAAGATCCATTTACACCTGATGATGTTTTGTGTATGATGAGAGGACACTAGGGTCTATGTAGAGTTATGAAAAAGAGCATCATATTCTTCACACATGACTTTACGCTAGTGAGAAAATTTTTGAGCTTGAGTAATTGTGGTTGGTTCACTAGGCTTAAGGGAAGAGTTCGTTGTAATATATAGATCAAGGACTTGACATAGTTTAAAAATATCACTTTTAGAGCGTGTTGTCATTTGATGGCTAGGAGCTTCGGAAGTGATAGGTTGGGTTGTTGGAATAGTCGGTGGTGAGTCACCGAGATCAATCGGACTAGTCTACGGTACTTCAATATCACATGGCGAGGTAGTTGAGGGCATTGCTTCATTAATAGAAGAAACTTGTGAAGAAGAGATTGGAGAAATAATGGGGGGAGTAAGGAGTTGTTGAACAAGAGTGTACTGACCATGAGGGCAAGGATTTGATAGTGTTATGGGAGGTTCATGTGACGGGGTTAAGGAGATACTCCAATGATATTTGTTTGTCAAAGTAGCTTGCACGATAGGGTACTCATGATTTTTAAAAAGAAAAGAAGACTCCATAAAAATAACGTGATGTTATATAAAGACTTTTTGAGTTTATGGTTCGTAGTACCGAAAAGCATTATATTCAAGAGAATATCCAATAAAAATGTAAGGCTTAGATCATGGTGTTAGCTTATGTGAGACATAAGGACGTAACCATGGATAATATAGATAACCAAAGACTTTGAGTTTTTGAAGGTTTGGAAGCTTGTGGAATAGTTTCTTAAACTTGTATTGTAGGACTGGAGTAAGCATATGATTAATACGATAGACAACAGTTTGAAAGACTACTGTCCAAAAAGTTGGTGGCATGGAGGCCTGATGTAGAAGTATGATACCAATTTCAATGATATGTCGATGCTTACGTTCAGTAGAATCAACTAATTGGGGACTATGAGGGGGTGACTTGAGGTGTTGTATACCACAAGCTATGAGACAAGATGTGAGGGTTTGATATTCGCCTCCGTCATTAGAGTAAACTATTTTAATGGAAGACTGAAAGAAATTCTCGACCAACTTTCTAAAGTTGATTAAGATTGTTGAAACTTCAAATTTATGATGGAGGGGATATAACTATGTGTACTTAGTAAAATAGTCAACAAAAATAATATAAAATCGAAACTTGTCAAAGAAAGGGTCGGGGCAGGACCCCAAACATCGGTATAAATAATTTCGAATGGTTTAGAGCAAGATATAGAGGATATTCTAAAAGATAGCTTATGACTTTTATTGCTACGACAAGTATCACAATAAGTTAGAATGCTACTAGTAGTAGAAGTAGGAAGTGAATAACGAGAAAGTAATTTTTGCTGAATAAAGGACGAGGGATGACCAAAACATCGATGCCACGCATCAACTGGAGCTGCAACTGAAGAGTGAACATTAGGCTGGTTTACTTACGAAGCTGATGGCCACTCATAAATATTATCTTTGTTCAGGCCTTGGACTAAGGATGCTGCCGTGCTCAAATCCTTGACAAGAAAGGAGTTGGGAAAAAAATCAATTGAGGTATTATTTTGTTTGCATAATTGAGAGATAGAAATAAGGTTTCATTTAATTTAAGGCGCACACAAAACATCATCAAGTGTGAAGGTTATGGTAAGTGAATTAAGCATTGTGAAACCACTATGAGTGATAGAAATTTCTTTACCATCACCGATGATGATATCTTCATTTTCGCCATAGTTGCTGTCGATAGACAAGTTCTGAAGATCGGATGTGATGTGATGTGATATACTAAAGTCCACAATCCAATTAGATTGGCTAGTAGTCGGAGTAGTCATGAGATTCACTTGAAACCACTATGTTAGAGCATGGAGTCAAGGTCGAGACCGATAGACTTTCGCATAGTGTCGGACTTTATCACAACTGACAAACGATTCTGTGATGACTTCTAAGGTCAGGACGCTAGGGTTGATGATTATAGAAGTTGCCATCTTAATGGTAAGGATTAAAGTGTTGATAATGTGGATGAGAGGGGTTTGTTGTGGGACCTATGGGGTCATGAGGTAGATTAGTCAGACCTTTATTGATGTGCTTATTGTACTGGTTGCTCTTCCTCTTAGATTTTTGACTAACTTGAGCTGTGATAGTTGGTCCAGGCAACCTGTCATCGCACTTCAAATATGTCTTGTAGTTAGTCAACTTGTCATAGAGTTCTTCGAATGATATTGGTGAGTCACGTGCTTGAATTGCAGCTGTCAATTCTTTGTATTTGTCTCCTAGGCCATTAAGGGTGTGAATTAGGACTTCTTCTTCACTAAGAAAATGACCTATCAAAGCCAAGTCATCGATGATAACTTTAATATTTTGTAGATAATCAACAATAGTACATCCCTCTTGTTTCGCTTTCATCAGATTGGATAAAAGTCCGAGCATGCGAGTACGCGAGCGATTTACCAAGGTGGTGCAACTTGGACCATGCTTCTACAGCAGTCATATATGAAGATATTAGTGGACGACGGACCTAGCGACTGAGGCTTGAATGTTTTGGAGGATGAGGCGATCTTGACGTAACCATAGTTTGTGGGCTGGATTTGATACTAGACTAAGTTCTCTTGGGATATTGAGTACTGTAGGTGGACAATGGAGAGAGTCGTTGATGTAACCTAGTAGGTCATATCCAAATAGAAGATTAAAAAATTATTCACGCTAAGATGCATAGTTTCCGTCTTTGGATAATTTAAAAGGAATGAGTACTGTAATATTGATAGTGATAAAACCTGGAGGTTGAGAAATGCTATAGTTCCCTATTCGGAGAGATAATGACTGGAGTATTAGAGGTAAACGATGAAGACATTTGAGGATACGTATCTGAGGGAGCAAGTTGGGAGTCGTCAACTGCAAAATAGAGGTGGAAGAAAGTTGTGGCGAGGAGTAGTGCTTCTTCCAGAAGCACAATTGCTATAGCGAGCAAGGCGGAGTTCCTACAGTTCTGTAGATTTTACATCAAAGGATCTAAGTGGTGAAGAAGTCGAGGATGAAGACCTTGTTATCGAAGAGGAGGGCAGCAATGGGAAGATAGTGACACTTAGGCAAGCTGCTACGAGTAGTGCTTATGGCAGTTGTAAGCAATAGGTGATGGTGATGAAGTCCACCAAGGATTGATATTGCTGTGGGCAGCCAGATGATGCGGATGCGATGACGTCAGTCAAATGTGAAATCTGTCGAATATAAACGACACCAGGTAGCAATCTAGGTGTTGCAGAAGGAGCAAAAAACTAAAAACTTTGTGCCTCCATGACGAAGATGATGGACCTACTGCACTTTCTGGTGAAGAGGACCATGCCCTTTGCGATGTTATCTTGGACAGTATCATTGGAGAGCATTTGGTGCATCTAAAAAAAAAGGAGCTAATTTGTTCTTCTGCGAAGTGCTTTGCTGAGGCACTCCAAGTGAAGTTACTAGTAACCAGGAGTCGAAGACTTCAGGTAGGGGTATCAATTCCTGTAACAGTGACACCTCGATGATGTACCTTGATGTGCCTTGGTGTAAGCTGAAGGTGTAGCCTGAGAAGATCAGTCATTGGAGTAAGGGAAGCTGCAAGGGATCACAATTGAGATCGATTTGTGGTTTACAACTTTAGGATAGCAGCCGCTGGAGGAAGAGATGCTAAAAAAAAAATGCTTCACTAGTGAGACGGCATGGCGGTCAGCCGCTTGCTACAGATTAGGCGATAGCGGTTGATAAGGAAGAACACAAAATAGTGCTAGTGAGTGCAGCACTAGAGGCACCGCAAGAGGGAATGCAATAGATGATATTCTGTGTTGCGCTTGCTGAGGAGGAAAGTGTTGATCTTTGGAGCAACAGAGCAGTACAGGTTTGCTGGTTGGCGATACAAGCTTCCACAATCTTGATGTCGGTACAACAAGAGGAGGCACCACTAAGGGAGAGGCCTGTTAGGGAGAGATGTGACTGTTGCACGTAAACCCCTTAAGGTAGGTGTAGGGGCTAACAAAAAATGCGACTATCTAGTTCCAGAGACTGTTATTTTGGTTTATCGGAGAGCTACGCAAGTTGGAGAGGCAGACCTCATCATCTAAGATTAAAGAGTGCCTTGCCGATGCTGTTGCGGGGCTGCCCAGGGAAGTGACAAATTGCTATAAACTACGGAGTCTTCTGAAGCACCGCAAGTCTGGCTTGATTGGTGTGGATGGTTGTCTCTGGAGAGCAGCAGAGTGGTGAGGATGAGCAGAGAGCAGCTTGCAACCAGAGGATGGTAAGCGCCAGAGGAAGGAAAGCAGCAATTGATCTTAGCCGAGATTTGTTGGCGGAGAGCTATTCACTATTCTTCCTTTGAGAGTGTCGTCCACGGGAAAGAGACGAAGGGAAAATGCAGTACCATCGAGAAAAAAGAATGGGAACTGCACTGAAGAAAGGAGCTGCCTTTGGAGCAACTCTGCTCTAATGTCTAGGAACTCTGCGTCCTTCACACCACCTGGAAGTCAACCACACGACGCCTCTATCTAGAATGGCACTGTCCTGCACGACAACGTAGATAGCATCAACCTTGTGGTGGTGGAGAAGCAGTGGGTGGTGGAGCAGAGCAGTGATCGGCAGAGAGGCGGTAGGTAGAGTTTCGTCGGAGTTCCATGATATTGGTGAGAAGGATCGACGGTGGTAGAGAGGAGATAGGGAACTGCAGAGGAAGGGAAGAAGGGAAGAAGCGGCAATTGATACACCAGCGACGATTCGACAAGTTGCCCGGCCGATGAAGATGTTCCTCCTGACGAATAGATTATGGCAGAAGAATATGGATGCTAGGATCTCGTCGAAGGTGTGACCTGGTGTTGTTTGACGCTATCATTGGACAGCGCAAAGAAAAAAGAAGAAAGAACTATTGCTTAATAAAATGGCTTTGATACTATATTAAACTGAATTGTAATGATAAAAAATACATTGCATATGGCTGAATAGAGTCTTGTTTATATACATAAAAGGAGAGGATTTCTCTCAATTATCCATCGAGACTTCCTCGTGCAGTTGAGAAAATCCTATCTGTTATCAGGTTACGTAGCTACCGAGCTTCTTGTCTAGGTAAGCTTCTCCCCTCTTCCAGCCAAGATCCACAATGCCATCTATCAGAATTCTTTTATTTGAACTTCGGTTTTTGTTCCAGCAAGTCCCAATATTTTTTAGTCATTCGGCATTCCAAGAAGAGATGTTTTAAAGAGTCCTTATGTAACTTGCAAACAGAGCAGACCTCAACTTGGGACATGCAAAACCTCGAAGAAAACTCATAGGTAGGCAACATGTTCCATAGAAACTTCTATAAAAAGACTAACATAAAACCTTTCAACAAAAGAATTTCAC
The DNA here is from genome assembly GCA_024322285.1 of Musa beccarii. Lineage (NCBI taxonomy): Eukaryota > Viridiplantae > Streptophyta > Magnoliopsida > Zingiberales > Musaceae > Musa > Musa beccarii. The sequence goes on along the minus strand of CM044395.1, from coordinate 58,119,846 downwards.
CTTGTGGGGCATAAGAAGCTTCCATGAGATGTGCCACCAATGGGGTTAATCTCTTGCATGTGTTGATTTGGATGAAAATTTGAGGAGAAGATGAACTACTATCTATTTGTTTGTTGTTTTGAAATACTGAAAGGTGCTTCGGCAATTTGCATCTCAAATTGTTGATAGCTTAATAAAATCAATTGGATTTATGACTAATCTGGATCAATTATATCTGATAATCACTCTTTTGGAATCACCCCCAAAGATTGCGTATATGTAAACCTCAAAACAAAATTTTATAAGACTATATAAATAAATAAATAAACCTAAAGTTGGTGAATGCGATGCATGACGGAGGACTTATTTCAAGTTCAAGTAGATTCGAGCATTTCTTGGTGCTCATTCATGACCTATAACAACGCTAGCTCAATTATTTTTCTTAAACAATAATAAGGTGCAAAAAAATCAATTTAATGATTGGCCACCGATGACTTTTACGAACACGCTGACCTTGTTATACTAAGAAAAATAAAACAACTTGTCATTGGCAACACCATTAAAGAGTCACGGAGACAGAGTCCATAACCGCGTCCATCTGCCCTAACGAGTGAGTTAGAGACGGACTTTTCAGTATTTGGAGGTCACCAGGACAGCAATGAAATCAGGACGGATGGGTTATAAGGTCAGAGAGTTGATATAGTTTCTTCTCCATCAAGTATCACTTTATCATCTCTCTTGATGATGAAGCCCCCAATATGGAGAGAAAATTGATGGAGGACCACGGTGCATGCATGCTGTGCTTCTTCTTCCTGGAAGAAGCAGAAGCAGTCGCTGTTCGTCTTTCACAATGCTTTGCCTCCAATGTCAAACCCGGCCGCGCTTCCTTCTCATCTAATTAAGCGTATGTGTCGCACTTTCGTCAAACTTGCCCAAATGAGTCTCTGTCAATCAGGGGTCCTCCCATGCAAACAATAATGGATATTGCAGCCCACCAACAAGTCGTGAGAAATTTGGCTTACAGCTTGCTAGCTAGCTACATGCTTCTTCCTACGGATATATATACCACCCGATATCTGGCTCGCTCTTCCCAACCCAAACGCGCATAGAGTTACACTACAAGGAGAGGTATGGCCGCGGCCTATGTCTCCGTTGTGCTGCTACTTTCAGTTTTGGGGAGCGCATCTGCGCAGCTCTCCACCGGCTTCTACTCCTCGTCGTGCCCCAATCTGTTGTCGGCGGTGAAGCCAGTGGTCCAGTCCGCCATCTCCAGCGAGAAGCGGATGGGCGCCTCGCTGCTTCGCCTTTTCTTCCATGATTGCTTTGTCAACGTACGTACGCAGGCATGCTTTGTAGCTAATCAATCATTCAGCCGCTACGCTATGTCGCAAGCTGATGCAGAGGTTTTAGAACCATGTTCTCATTTTTTGACCGGCCGCACGCCGTGCGTAGTCCTTCACGGGCGAAACTTCGTGACTATCTGCGAAGGAGTGGACTTACCCTCTTGCAGTGCTGACCTCTTGTTGTCGTGCTTGTAACCGTTTCTTATTAATTATGATTGAATTTTATTGATTTTAGAAATTGTAACTGTTCTCATTAAGTTCATCATTCATTTCTCCATTTATTATAATTTAATTATTTCGGTTTTTCATTCATTATGAATTAACCGTTATTATTAAATTTCTATTCATTATCATTAAATTTTTTAATGATGGTCCAAACGTTACAAAACTTGAATTAATTCTTTAACGTTATGAATTTGGTGGTAATGAATGTTCTTGATGGGAGAACATCTATATAAAGAGAAGTTTTGGTCCCTTGACTCAATCTCTCAAGAAAGTCTTCTTTTCCTACACCATCTAAAGGGAGAGTTCTAGTCGAGAAGAACCAAAATACCAAGAGAAACTTTAGAAGTTTCTACAACAATGGCAAAGGTACGCAATTTTGTTTCGCATTCGCTTTCATGGTGTTTTAATATAGTGATTAAGAAACACCTTATATTCTTTAGTTTTTCTAACATTTGGTATCGAGCCTAAATTAACCTCTTGCCCTTGATTTTGGTTTCTCTTACGAAACTTTTAATGTATTCGATATTGGATCATGAAGACATAAGATTTTCAATAATTTTAATGAAATAATACATTCATTATAGTTAAAATTGCTCATATGTTATATGAATATTTAGTCATATTGATTTATGCTTATGAGCCAATTTTATTCAAGAAAAATGTCTAGTGATGTATATAATTTTAATTAATTAGGGACTAGCCACAAAGATCCTTAATTGATTAAAATTATATATAAAGATTAAAATCAGGATCACATAAGAATTAGACATAAAATTATGATTGATTATATTTAATATAATAATTGTTATCCCACAGATCTTTTATTATATTTATATAATTAATCGAGGATAAAATATCGAGGTTTTCATAATTTACCCACAGGGATTATGAATTGGTACATAATTTGATAGTTTTATCATAAAGATTAATTGAATCTATTTGAATTAAAAATTTAGCCCATGAGTGCAATTTTTATGTCATGAGATTCAAATTTTTGCATGTTTCACATTGGTAAAGCATGCAATTTAGACTATTAAGCCTCAAATTTTGACATAAGCATTTTGGATTTTATGCGCTCAAAATATCAATTTCTCTCGATATTCGATGTGACATTCCCGAACTTAGGGGTGATAACTATAAGATTTGGAAAGAAAGGATTCTCCTCCATCTAGGGTGGATGGACATTGATTATGCTATTAGGAAAAACGAACCACCTAGTGATCACTAATACTAGTACTCCAACCGAGGTCGCTATATGGCGATGGGATGGGAGCGATCCAATCGGCTGATGGTGATGTTTATCAAAACTAAAATAATCTGGCGGTATACGTGGTTCTTGTTGACCAAAGATGAGAATGTCCGAGACTTGCTACATGCTATCGACGAGCAATTCGTCACTTGAAAAGGCATTAGCAAGTACCTAATAATGAAATTCTCATCCCTTAGACTCACCAACGTAAAGGTGTGCGTGAGCATATAATGCAAATGCGGGATATCGCTCAACTTAAGAAACTCGAGGTTGATATGTTAGAATCTTTCTTGGTGCACTATATTTTGAACACCCTTCCACATCAATATGGGCCTTTTAAGATTTCATATAATACACATAAAGATAAATGGTCAATTAATGAATTAATGACCATGTGTGTTCAAGAAGAAGAAAGGCTAGTGATGGAGCTGGGTGAGAGTGCATTATGGTAACCACTCACAAGAAGAATAAAACGACAAAAATCAAGCCAATCAAGATGGAAAGGTAAAATATCACCCTCAAGTGATATCAAGAAAGAAGCAAAGTGTTTCTTCGTAAAAGAAGGGACACATGAAGAAGGAATGCTTAAAATTCCAACAATGGCTTGAAAAGAAAGGTAAACCAACCTCGTTTGTATGTTATGAATCTAATATGGTTAATGTTAATATTAACACACTGGTGGATTGACTCGATCAACAATCCATATTGCAAACTCTTTGCGTGGTATGCAAAAACCTAAGGAAGCCAAAGTGAAAGTGAGCAAAGTGTCTTATCGAAGGAAGAACACAATAAGATGGGCTCACATGTGAGGCAATTGGAACATGCATTTTAACTTTAAGTAGTGGTTTTGTTTTAAAATTAGAAAGGACCTTTTATGTACCAAGTTTCTCACGAAACTTGATTTACTTTCCGCACTGTACCATTTGGATATTCCTTTAATTTTCAAAACACATCATTTAGTTTATTATATAAATATGATTGTGTTGGGAATGGTATTTTGTCTGATGGTCTTTATCATATTTTATTACAAAATAATGACACTTATAGTTCAATGCATGTTTACTATTGGTATTAAAAGGTGTAATATTAATGAGGACTCCTCTATGTTATGGCACCGGAGATTAGGACATATCTCCAAAGAGAGAATTAAAATATTAGTTAATGATGGAGTACTTAGTACTCTTGATTTTACTGATTTTAGAACTTGTGTGGATTGTATTAAGGGAAAACAGACCAACAAGTCTAAGAAAGGTGCTAATAGGAGTTCAGACATATTAGAGATCATTCATACTGATATATGTTGTCCAGACATGGACGCACATGGTCAGAAATTCTTCATCTCCTTTATAGATGATTACTCACGATATATGTATATTTATTTGCTTCATAACAAAAACGAAGCATTGGATGCCTTCAAAGTCTTTAAGGTTGAAGTTGAGAACCAATGTGGTAAGCAAATTAAAATTGTGAGATCGATAGAGGTGGAGAATATTATGGTAGATATTCTTTGAGAATGGACAAGCACCGGTCATTTTGCTAAGTTTCTTCAAGAACATGGGATTATTGCCCAATACACTATGCCTCCACACTGGAATGGTGTTGCAGAAAGAAGAAACCGAACATTACTAGACATGGTGCGGAGTATGCTTAGCAACTCCAATATTCCTAAATTCTTGTGGACTGAAGCACTAAAGACGGCTGTGTATATATTAAACCGAGTTCCAACCAAGGTGTCCCAAAAGACACCATTTGAATTATGGAAAGGTTGGAAACCGAGTTTGCGACATATGCGCATTTGGGGATGTCCATCTGAGGTCGAATATACAATCCACAAGAGAAGAAACTGGACCAGGACTATTAGTGGATATTTTATTGCATATTTGAAAAGTCCAAAGGTTACAGGTTTTATTGTCCATCTCATAGACTAGGATTGTGGAATCAAGAAATGCTAAGTTTCTTGAGGATGACTTGATCGATGGGAGCGATCGACAGAACATAGTTTCTAACATGATCATATAGAATCTCAACCTTCCACATCAAATGATAGATTGGTTATAGTTCATAACACTCCTCAAGTACAAACGGTGTTGAACAACCAATCATTGAGATTCCACAAGTTGCTTGATAATATTCTAATAGATCAACCAGGTTCGAATTACAACAAACCCCTGAACAATTAGTTGAACCACAAGTTCCTCAAGAAACATTGGTACAACATTAAGAAGATCTACTAGAAATAAAAGATCAAGAATTCCTAGTGACTACGTTGTATATCTACAAGAATCGACTATAATATTGAGTGAAAATGATCCATCGACATTTTCACAAGCCATGAGTTGCAAAGAGTCAAATTTATGGTACAATGCTATGATTGAAGAGATAAATTCCATGAAGAGCAATGAAGTGCGGGATCTTGTAGAGTTGCCTAATGAAGCAAAGGCTATTGGTTGCAAATGGGTCTTTAAGACCAAGAAAGATTCATTAGGTAATATTTATAGAACAAGGCAAGACTTGTTGCAAAGGATTTACTCAAAAGAAGGAATCGATTATACGGAGACATTTTCTCAAGATCTAAGAAAGATTCTCTTAAAGAGTATTATTTTAGCATTAGTTGCTCATTTTGACCTCGAGTTACAACAAATGGATGTGAAAACTGCATTTCTTAATGGAGATCTAGAGGAGAAAGTTTATATGATACAACCAAGGTTTCTCCTCTAGTGTTGGTGAACAATTGGTTTGTAAGCTTAAGAAATCTATATACTGGTTTGAAACAAGCCTCCCGCCAATGGTATTTTAAATTTCATGGAGTGATTTCATCATTTGGATTTGTTGAAAATCCCATGGATCAATGTATATATCGAAGGTCAAGATGGGAGTAAAATATGTTTTCTTGTTTTATATGTAGATGATATTTTGCTTGCAACCAATGATAAGGGTTTGCTTTGCATGAGGTGAAACAATTCCTTTCTAAAAACTTTGATATGAAGGATATGGGTGAAGCATCTTATGTCATTGGCATTAAGATCCATAGAGATAGACCTCGAGGTATTTTAGGTCTATCACAAGAAACCTATATCAATAAGCTTTTAGAGAGATTTCGGATGAAGGATTGTTCACCAAGTGTTGCTCTATTGTGAAAGGTGATAGGTTCAATTTGAACCAATGCCCGAAGAACAACCTCAGAGGGAATCAATGAAAAACATCCCATATGCTTCTATCGTTGGAAGCCTTATGTATGCCTATAGACACGATATTGCATTATTTTTGTTAGGGTGCTAGGTCGAAATCGAGTAATCCGGTATGGACCACCGAGAGCTTTTAATGAGGTATCTTCAAGGAACCAAAGATTATATGCTTATGTATAGACATACTGCACAACTGGATGTGATTGGCTACTCGATTCAGACTCACGGTTGTGTTGATTCTCGTAAATCAACATCGGGATACATTTTATGATGGTGGTGGAGCTATTTCTTGGAAAGTGTTAAGCAAACCTTGATCGCTACTTCTACCATGGAAGCAAGTTTGTCTCTGTTTTGAGGCTACTTCGATGGTGTATGGCTTAAGAGTTTCATTTCAGGCTTAGAATTATGGATTCTATTTCTAGGCCATTAAGGATTTTCTTTAATTCATTTCTTTGTCTTTATGGCTAAGAACAATAAAAGTGGAAGTCGAAGTAAACACATCGATATTAAGTACTTAGCCATAAGAGAACGTGTAAAAGAAAAGAAAGTGGTCATTGAGCACATTAGCTTTGAATTGATGATTGTCGATCCTTTGACTAAAGGCATGCCACCTCAAATTCAAGGATCATGTAAAGAAAATGGGACTTGGTTCCACTTTGTAATTGTATTGAAACTCTTATATACATTGTGATATTTTCTTATTCATGTGCACATTAATTTGAGAAAATATAATTTTATCTTTGGACCAAGAATAAACATAAGGTTTATTCATTAAGAAATATTACCACATTAAGATTGATTCTTAAGAAACTAAATACATCGTGATACATGGATGATAATACTCGCTCTTAGAGGACTTATCGCTATGATTCATGTATTTATTTCTTAAGAAAAATGTTTGATAAGATTAATTCAAGTTATTAAGTTAAGCGTATGGACCAAGTGGGAGAATGTAACCGCTTTCTTATTAATTATGATTGAATTTTATTGATTTTAGAAATTGTAATCTTTCTCATTAAGTTCATCATTCATTTCTCCATTTATTATAATTTAATTATTTCGGTTTTCATTCATTATGAATTAACCGTTATTATTAAATTTCTATTCATTATCATTAAATTTTTAATGATGGTCCAAACGTTACAAAACTTGAATTAATTCTTTAACGTTATGAATTTGCTGGTAATGAATGTTCTTGATGGGAGAACATCTATATAAAGAGAAGTTTTGGTCCCTTGACTCAATCTCTCAAGAAAGTCTTGAATTTCCTACACCATCTAAAGGGAGAGTTCTCAGTCGAGAAGAACCAAAATACCAAGAGAAACCGTGCATGAGAAGTTTCTTCACAACGATAATTCGAGTATCGCAATTTTGTTTCCGCATTCAGTTTCATGGTGTTTCTGTTATAGTGATTAAGAAACACCTTATATTCTTTAGTTTTTCTAACAGTGCTCTGATAAAATGCATCGACCGTGATTCTGTTTACAGGGGTGTGATGCGTCGTTGCTGTTGGATGACACATCAAACTTCACGGGGGAAAAGACCGCAACTCCCAATCAGAATTCAGTGAGGGGATTCGACGTGATCGATAAGATAAAAACGGCGGTGGAGAAGGCATGCCCGGGAGTGGTCTCCTGCGCCGACATCCTCGCTATCACTGCAAGAGATGCGGTGGTCATCGTAAGTACCACGCAGCGCTCCGCCATTCCACTTTCTTTTTTGCCAGCTGGATCTATTCTTGTCGTAGTCTAAGAATCGGACGGTAAATGTATGTTTGACGGTGAATGCAGCTAGGTGGGCCTAATTGGAATGTGAAGCTGGGGAGAAGGGACGCAAAGACTGCAAGCCTCTCCGGGGCTAACAATAACATCCCACCCCCATCCTCCAGCCTTAGCAATCTCATCTCCAAGTTCTCAGCGCAGGGTCTTTCCCGACAGGAAATGGTTGCGCTTGCAGGTTTGGCTCCCCTCTTTAACTCCGATACCGATTCCTCACTGCTTTAATCGCTACCACCGTGCCAAACATATCGTATGACAATATTTAGTGGTACTGTGAATCAACCTTTCTCTCTGGCCATGTATTCCTTTCTAAAACAATTTCGACTTCCATAGATTGTCATACGACATGTTTGGCGATCACGGTTTCATAAATTCCTGACCGATTCTATCGGTGATGGGAAACACTTCTGTCGATCAAGTGGCAAATGAGTTCAAGAACTCAAAAACTACTTAGCATCCGGCGGCATTAATTAGATGGGCTGCTGCTTTGTCCCGATACAAGTGCTCTATCTTCTCCTTGCAACAGGAGCGCATACCATCGGCCAAGCCAGATGCATCTCCTTCAGATCCCGTATCTACAACGACACCAACATCGATAGCTCCCTTGCCACAGCAAGGCAGTCCAACTGTCCCAGTACCTCCGGCTCAGGCGACGGCAACTTGGCACCGCTGGACCTCCAAACTCCGACCACCTTCGACAATGACTACTTCAAGAACCTGGTCAACCTCAAGGGCCTCCTTCACTCGGATCAACAGCTGTTCAGCAACGGATCCACCGACTCCCTGGTGAAGACTTACAGCGCCAGCCCCAGCAAGTTCGCATCGGATTTTGCCGCAGCTATGATTAAGATGGGGGACATCAGCCCCCTCACAGGTTCCCAGGGGGAGATCAGGAACGACTGCAGGAAGGTCAATTAAGGTTATGGATTAACCGAGTGAAAGATAAGGATATCATCTTTTGCAATAATCAGTACTAATAATATGGTAGCTAGGATTTGATTCTATGATCGTTGTTGTGAGACGTCCTCTTCGGTCGTCGGTACTGTCTGTCGTCGTCGAACTTTTATGGTTTTCGGTGGAGCAGTTCGAAGTTTTTATGTAACATCATATGAAGTCTAGTCTCGTTAGTGTTCTGTACCGTGCACTGTCCCTTTCCTCGACCTACCAAAGAGATACATGTGCTCTGCTCCAGCCTCTGGATCTGCCTTCTCTATTGGAAATTAGCTAGTCCAGTGGATTACTTTTCTGATGATCCTATGTTGAGATGTGTTTCACCTTTCATCCTTTGCCAAGTGCTAAAAACTTTATGTCGTCCCACCTAATTACCTAGTTAAATCAGGGGTGATCGAAACTGTTAATTCTCTAAAGCACAACTTTTGGGTTTCGTTAGACATGCAATGATCACCTTCTGAGAAGGCTCAATTAAAATCCCCGAGGCTTCGCAACGACTGCTCCTTTACGATCGAAGATAAGTTGACTGATGCAGATGACAAAAGCAGGAGAAGGCTTCGCAGTAACTACTCCGACAGGCCCAAACATGCGTTGTATCCTTCGGTTGGTCCTCGAGCGAACCCAAGAGAAGATTTTGCTTTGGTACAGTTGCATTGACATAGAACTTGGCCAGAATCACTCGTTGAAAAGCAAACTTGAGGCATCTATCTCCCGAGCTAAAAAAGATTACCTGACTGTTCATACTAGGATACTTAAATGGATCTCATCAATCGGAACCTCTTTTCCTGTGCCACCGCTTACACTCGTCGAGTATGAAATATTGTCGAAGAAGATGGGTTTGTGGTGCAGCATGAATTATGCTATTGCAAATACCTTTAGAACAAATATTTGAAACACCAAACTGTAACTGTTAGCGTATACGTACTTTCTTTTATGTGTACGTATGAGTCTTACAACTAGAGAGTTTGTCCCACGAAGTTACGATTTGCACAGCAGTAACTTTGCCGACCACCTGACGACCCATAACAACCGCGGGCTCCCTATGAGCGCTACCGAGTAGCACCCTTGAGCCCACACGTAGCTCCCTGTCGCGCCACGAAGCAGAAGAACGATGTCGGAGAAGCATCACCGGCGGTTGAAGCCTTTGGGGAGGAGGTGGAGATAGCCGACTCCGATGGCGATAGCAACGTCATGGAAGACGAAGATGGCCTCTGTAACTTCCTCAGTATGAGCTTAGGCAGTACGGCACGGATGAGAGTGGGCTTGGTGGACTTCTTGGGCTCTCTGTTCCTGGGGCTGGAGAAAAAAGAGGGTGGTGGGCTGAGGGGAGGGAGGGTGCCGTCGGAGATGATGTTCTTGGGTGTTCCAGGCTCAGACTCCCACAGGAAAGGCACAGCTCCAGCGGCCACTCCATAGTAGACTCTAAGGGAAGGATTGGCCGAAGAGTTTTCTCTGGAGAGCAGCCTCGAGTGGAACTTATCGTCCTGCTTGATAAGGAGGAAGTCGTCGGAGAGTTCTGAGCAACGGGATAGCATCCTAATTTAGGTGTGATGAGAAGATAGAGAGAGAAACAAGAAAAGAAGGAAATAGCACCTCAACTCCGGTGAAGGAATGCTGGAGCCTTCCGGGTGATACATATATCAGAATAGGATATGAAAGAAGCTGCCGCATGCAGTACAGCTAAACAATTTGGGTTCTGCTTCCTCGATTAAAAAAAATTAAGGAATTCTTTTTATATATAAAGAAAAAGACATTTGGTTGTTGACTTCCGGAATGATGTTGATGGTTCGCCTCTTGATTAGTGTTTGACCACAGAGCCCGACAATACGGTGATAAGATCAAGTGCTTGGTCTTTGATGATGGAAGTGGGGGCGATCGATCGAGGAACTGTTCCTTGGTTCGGCGAGACAGATGGTGGGCCTCATTAACAGATTATATGATCTGTGTCTCTCGGGCTGCGGCAGGTAGCAGATGAGCAGGGTTGATCGTCGATAAGTATACCGCCTACCACATCGAGGATGACGACAGGGATTAGGTTGTAAGTTCATTAAGGGTGAAAAGTTGAGATCGATGGAGAAGGGGTGTCGAATCCAAGTTGTTGATGGTGATGAGATGGACTAATTAAAGATTAATTTTTATAATTTATTATCTTTAGCATTTTAATTTGGTTAAATATTTTATTTCTATAAATATAAAAAATCTTAATATAATATATAAAAATATAATAATCAAAATACTAAAGATAATTAATTAATCGTAATGAAGCAGAGGCTTGCATGAACCGACAAGAGTCATACGTAACATTGCACTCGAAGAAATCGAAGTTGCATAGCCGGCCGACGGCGACGACTTTAAGAATAAATATACTACTCTCTCTCTCTCTCTCTCTCTCTCTCTCTCTCTCTCTCTCTCTCTCTCTCTCTCTCTCTCTCTCTCTCTCTCTCTCTCTCTCTCTCTCTCTCTCTCTCTCATATATATATTTTTTTACTAAGATGGAGACATATTGGCGTACTGGAGATCATCATATGCACCAAACGTCCATCATTTGTGTTCTTATTCTTTTAGTATACACGTAAGTATGTGATGAATGAAAAAAACACTACCATGAAACCGACACAAATGCCAGTGGTTCTGACGAAATCCAACCAAAATTCATATTATTTAAAAAATCTAATAATTCTAATATAATTATAATTATGGTCGTAAGTTTCTTACTCTAATAATTATTTTTTTTCGTCTCTATTTTTTATCATGTACCCACTAAGATTAGCTTGAATGGATGATTCGATTAAAAGTTTTGGTGCCTGTACGTAATACAATAATATACATCTCCCCGACGTAATGGGGTGCTGCGGAAGAATAATCATTGTATACAATCATTATTGTTCCACGCATTTGAGACGATTAATTATAATTAGTTATTTTTAATAATTCGATTTTTATATTTTTAAAAAAAATTATATTAACATAAAGTTGAAATATCCATCTTTATTTATCATAACATCATCGATTTTATCAACGAAAATACGAAAACAAATAGTAAAAAGATAATTTGAATGTTTTGATTCATGATGATGGATAACATCGATGATAGTGAATTATGATGTTGTTGGGGGTTGTGGGTAACTATTATAGATGAAAAAAGCAAAAGAGAAATAACAAGAGATAAGAGTCATTCTGTATTTACATCGAGTTTGATGCAATTATCAAACTGCCTTTTCGTTGTCTTATATTTGCATTGACGTCGATACAATTATTGAGCGATAAAAGAGCCAATGACAGATGCAGAACAACTCTCACATATTATTATCATTCTCCTCATTAGTATTATCGTCAATCACTACCTACACTATCCACCATCACTAATTTAAATATTAAAATTATTTTTTTATTTTTATTTTTTTTTATATTTCTATTGATAAAATCGACAATACTTTAGTAAATAGACTTAGATGTTAATTAGCTGTAATTGAAATATGGTTAAATTATATCAGAGATACTTTGTGCAGTTGGGCAAAATAATCCAATTTAGCTCATAGTGGGCTTTAATAGCCCATATCCCACTTTAGTCCTAAGTCTCTCTTATCTTTTAATCTAAACCTAAGTCTAAAAAGGAGGCAAATGATGGCCCTTGATAGGGATAGAAAACTACAACAACGTGATTCATGGAAAGAAAAATAATAATAATAAAATAAAAAAAGAAGGAAAGGAAAGAAGATAAGAATAACGGCTCTTAATCATCCAAGTAGTATTATCACCTCAGGTTAGATCAAATTTGTAATGAATTTTACTATGATTACTTGAAGAAATTTTGGATATTATGTACAGTGACATAATCCTTGTATCTTAATTTTTTTTACGATTATTGTTTGAATTTTGGATAAGAAACTTTCACATTTATACATTCATTATTTTTATAATGAATTATCTTTAGTTTATCCCATGAATTTTATTATTTTCTATTTAAATCCTTGTATCATATTTAATTATAATTTTTATTTAATTTTAATGTATGTTACGATCTATTTATATTTATTCATATACAAAAATCCTATTCCATCCCATCATTGCATGCCTCAGCAACTGTGACAAACGGCATCAGTAAAAAACGCTAACATGCACCACAAACAAATAAATGGGAACTGAGGTTGAAGATTGGCAAACAGAAGCACGGAGACTCGTCTCTACTACTATGTCAAAAAACTTTATAAAAAAAAAAGAGTTGGAATTGATGACAGGTCAACCGGCCAGCGAAATTGGGTCGATTTGCATGGATCCGAGACCAAAGCCTATATCTCGGCCTTTTCTGGGATAGTCGGACCAAGCCTGGTCAAAGGCTCTCTCTCTCTCTCTCTCTCTCTCTCTCTCTCTCTCTCTCTCTCTCTCTCCGTTATCAGAAGCAGGTTTACTGGTTTAGAAGCAACGCTGCGTATGCCATATAGGTGAAGTACAGTGACTATCCACTGCAGTGTTAAGGACTCCCCATTGAAAAGCAATGAATCCACCGGCGGGGTCGATTACAGTACTGTACTATCTTCTTCCTCGATGAAAGTAACAAAAAATCTACCGTGATTTTTTTTACCACAAAGCAATTAATAACCGCAAAAGGTTTACACCAACATGTGGTACAGACGTCTTGCACCGAGAATAGTGATTTAGAATAGCATCGTGGATGTATCTTATCCACCTTCATCTTAAACTTTTCTCTCTCTCTCTCTCTCTCTCTCTCTCTCTCTCTCTCTCTCTCTCTCTCTCTCTCTCTCTTAATCCTTTACATTTAAATTCAAATGTTTCCACATTAAGGGTTTGGCCCCCACACAGAGTTTAATGGGGAGAACACTCCGTTCGATGCCTCCCTTTTTATACTTTTTGGTCTTTTTGCATGCTCTTTTCGACGTGGAGGAATAAGCGGCGAAAGACTTTTGATTGCCTAAAGTGAGGACCAGTAAGTAAATAGAACTGGGGGAAACTGCACTTTCAGAATTAGTAGCTATGTGATTATTACCATGCATGATACTGAGGATTTGCCATCATCCTTTGTATCCATCATCCAAGAAGTCATACGTGCAATGGAAAAAGGTGTTATAGAATCCCGAGTGACATTCTTCATTTCTAGCTATGCATATGAGATTTTAACCTAAGACGATCCCTCATCTTAGAGAGGCTGATGAGAGACTTGGGACTTTTCCATGTTGTGCAGTATGATCCAACACGTAGGTGATGCGCGAAGATGGAGGTTTCACATGTCCGTCTACTTCCACTGACATAAGGACGTGTTCGAGAGAGAAGTTTCTGCCTTGAGAATTCCCGTAGCACCTTCCTCGAACATAGAGAAGTGGTAGGTAGATGATCAAAGAAAGAAGCTAAAGAGAGGTTGGGGGGTGGGCGGGTCCATGTCCTCCTGAAGCTTAGGAAACAGGTGCCCTCATCCATAGGGAAAGCGATCGACTCGGCCGATCGAGGAAGTCTCCACGGCAAATTAATCAGCTGCTACACCAATTAATAAGTGGGGATGCTAATGAGATATTATTTATATATATATATATATATATATAGAGAGAGAGAGAGAGAGAGAGAGAGAGAGAGAGAGAGAGAGAGAGAGAGAGAGAGAGAGAGTAGGAAAGAAGAAAAAGGAGGGAAGCAAAGTGCGAGAGCAACCCAGCCAGTACAGTACTTGAGCGAGGTGGAAAGCCAAAGTGTGAGTCGATATATATATATATATATATATATAGTATTTACATATAAACCCTTCTTATTCTTTTGTGCTTCTTACAAAAACCCACCGCCTGCCTCCGGTCTTTACTTTCTTCGTTAAGCACAAGTGCCCGCTCTTCTCGTCTCTTCTCTCTCTCTCTCTCTTCCGAATGGATTCGACGGCAGACATGGCGGCGTCGAGCGGATCCCGACTCAGGCGACTCAACGAGGCAGTGTCCAAGTCGTGGGTCGGGCGGCGATTCAAGTTGGCGGAGCGCTGCACAACCTTCACCACCGAGCTGCGCGCAGGCACTGCCACCTTCCTCACCATGGCATACATCCTCGCCGTGAACGCCTCCATCCTCGCCGACTCCGGCGCCACCTGCTCCATCGACGACTGCCTCCGCCCCTCGCCTTCCTGCCTCCTCCCGCCTGTGGATGCCGGCTACGCCGCCTGCGTCGACCGCGTCCGCCGCGACCTCATTGTTGCCACCGCCGCCTCCTCCATCGTCGGCTCCTTCATCATGGGCGCCTTCGCCAACCTACCCCTGGCGCTGGCCCCCGGCATGGGCACCAACGCCTACTTCGCCTACACCGTCGTCGGCTTCAACGGCTCCGGCAACCTCCCCTACCGCACCGCTCTCGCCGCCGTCTTTTTAGAGGGCCTCCTCTTCCTGCTTATATCTGCTCTCGGCTTCCGCGCTCGCCTCGCCAAGCTCGTGCCTCGTCCCGTCCGCATCTCCTCCTCTGCTGGTATCGGCCTATTCCTCGCCTTCATTGGCCTCCAGAGCAACCAAGGAGTGGGCCTCGTCGGCTACAGCTCCTCCACCCTCGTCACCCTCGCCGCCTGCCCCCGCGAGGCCCGCGCCTACCTCGCCCCCGTCGAGGCCTTCGACAACGGCACCGTGGCCCTCATCCCAGGAGGCACCGTCTCCAGCGACGTTCTCTGCCTGCACGGCCGGATGGAGTCCCCTACCTTCTGGCTTGGCGTCGTCGGCTTCCTCATCATAGCCTTCTGTCTCATCAAGAACGTCAAGGGCGCCATGATCTACGGCATCGTCTTCGTCACCGCTGTCTCCTGGTTTCGCCACACCTCGGTCACCGCCTTCCCGGACACCCTGGAGGGGAACGAGGCTTACCGCTATTTCAAGAAGGTGGTGGACGTACACCGAATCGAGTCCACGGCGGGGGCGCTCAGCTTCAGCGGCATCGGCACGGGCCGCTTCTGGGAGGCGCTCCTCACCTTCCTCTACGTGGACGTGCTCGACACCACGGGTACGCTCTACTCCATGGCGCGCTTTGCGGGCTACGTGGACGACAACGGGGACTTCGAGGGGCAGTACTTCGCCTTTATGTCGGACGCGGCCGCCATCGTGGTGGGCTCACTGCTGGGCACGTCGCCGGTGACGGCCTTCATCGAGTCATCGACGGGGATCAAGGAGGGGGGCCGGACCGGGATGACAGCGCTGACGGTGGCGGCCTACTTTCTGTTGGCCTTCTTCTTCACACCGCTGCTGGCGTCGATACCGGCGTGGGCGGTCGGGCCGCCGCTGGTGCTGGTCGGGGTGCTCATGATGAAGGCGGTGGTGGAAATCAAGTGGGAGGACATGACGGAGGCTATCCCGGCCTTCATGACCATGATCCTCATGCCCCTAACCTACTCCATCGCCTACGGACTCATCGGTGGCATCGGCACCTACATCGTCCTCCGCGCCTGGGACTGGTCCGTCACCGCATGGACTTGCCACGGCAGTGTCACCAAGAGCCTACCGCTCGTCAGCGATAGCGGCGGCCGCGACGGTGCCGTTGTTGAAGCAGCAGCCGGCAATGGCGGCGGGGATGGCCTTGGCGATACGAAGGAAAATGAGAATGATCAAGCGGTATGACACGCTTGAAGGATTATTATCATTGAGGAATCATCGTTAACTCAAAGGGAAAGAGGAAAAGGACAGGTTACCAGTCGTAAATAGGGTAATTAATCTGGGATCTCCTTTTTCGTCTCGCTCTCGCTCTCTGCTTCGTGTTGCTTTCATTGCTTTGCAGCGGTGGGAGCTACTTGGAGGCCGAGGGGGAAGTGCTGGTGGATGGGTGGCCTTTGTACTTTGCACTAGCTTTGTACTCTTGTTTTGGTCTTTAGTGTTGAGGAAAGGCATGGGTGGTGGCACTCGCTTTTGCAGCGGACAAATAAATACATGGCAAGCACGCATGGGAAGTAGCTACGCCTATCGCCCTGCTCCCACCGCTTGTTCCTCGCTGTCGAGGCCCGTTGACTGTGCCCGCACGGCGATCCCGTCGCATTATGTTCTCATAATAGTGAAAAGAATCACAATAGTTATTCTTCGGCCAATGGACAAAAGCAACGATTGCTGT
The DNA here is from genome assembly GCA_024322285.1 of Musa beccarii. Classification (NCBI taxonomy): domain Eukaryota; kingdom Viridiplantae; phylum Streptophyta; class Magnoliopsida; order Zingiberales; family Musaceae; genus Musa; species Musa beccarii. The sequence continues at coordinate 58,103,072 of CM044395.1, read as the reverse complement.
TAATTTTCATCGACGCCAAACAATTAGATTTCCCATCTTCTCTTTGGAAGCCTTCCATTCTCCTCATACCATATACACTTGGAAGCATATGGGAAGGAAGGAGGGGACTGTGTCGCCAAACACCACAAGCTATATACTTTTACGCAAAGGAATCTTGTTGGAGGCGCCTGTTTCATAAAGAGGCAGTCTCAAAGCGTTGAAACGAGTGGCAAGAATATTCTGCGATCGAATCATTCCATCGAGAGGGAGGGGCGTTCCATCGAGTTGGATCAATGTCGGACTCTCCGTCGGATACTTTGTGGTTTAGATTGAGATCATCGAGTTGCAGAAGTTGGACGTAGTTTGGTTGTCCGTTGCTGCCGAAGCCAAAAAACACACAGAAAAAGAGGAGAAGCCTCCAAAATAGTATGAGAAGTCCACAAGCAATGCAATGGACTGAGCCGAGTCTGTTTCGACATGTTGTACACGCAAAAGCAAGGAGGAGGAACAAATTAAAGATCCCATGATTGATCGATGCTAAGACACCATCGGGACCCTTGCAACGAGGAATCACACACACGTTCTGATGCCTGTGGGACAGTGACGGTGAGAGGGAGGATCACTTCTTCGTGTTCTCTCGTTCGATACCGCCTTAGATCGCCATTTCTGGAACATGTGATGGGCCGCACGGTAGTAATTTAACAAGGGGAAATCGGAGTCCGATATGGTTTGGTATGGATTTAGAGATATTATTCTTTTATGTCTCGTTTGACCGACGGGCATTAAAATTTAAGCAATGAATTGCTTGCCGGATGTGCACGAATTACAAGCACCCTCTTGCGAGGCCAAGTTGTCGTGATGTCCCAAATGGACCATACGGGAGACTGGCTCCCACTTTGTGTGTGTGTGTGTGTGTGTCACATGGGGCAGTCACTTTCAATGGCCTATTGAAGACCGTGAGCACCATCCCAACTTTGCTTTCCTCCAAAAGAGGTCAAAGCTCCTTTGTTTGGGGTCTCGGTTCCATGGGCAAGTACATGAATGAATGCGATGAGGGTACCGCTAGACCCACAGCGTGGTGGTGGTGGCCTGTCATTGGTTTGTGTCGCATATGGTCTATGCTCCACCGTAATAACGTAATCGCGGCGGTCGATCTCATTAAATCGCCTCGGGTCTATCCATGTAGCTTCCGCCACAATTTGGTCCGCACATGTACGTGATGGACCACCCATCATGACCCAGCGATACTGCAAGGACTAGGTTTTGGAGCCAGTGGGTGTGAGAAGCATTGGCTGCAGTCCTTTCCAACGAGCCATGATTATATATATATATATATATATATATATATATATATATATATATATATATATATATATATATATATATATATGTGTGTGTGTGTGTGTGTGTGTGTGTGTGTGTGTGTGTGTGTGGGAGGAACACTTGGCTTGGTGTCTGAAAGCGTTGGCCACTCCACCATAAGCCAATTAGTCCTGGAATGGAACAACACCTTTGACTAGGCTCCGTAGGTGGTGTGTTACCGTTAAGTGCCCGACACAGGTAAAGCTATTAGAGTGCTCGCAAGATGGCAAGAGGAGGGGAGGGTTCATCGAGAAAGTGTTTGTTTGGATGGCTTCTCTCACTAGCATCGGCGTGTGCATTGTCATTTTAATAGGTAAGTTAGGGATTAGGTTTCGGACCACCTCCTTTGGTTAGACAACCTTGCCGATTTTTCTGCTAGTGTAGTGGTAGTGGTAGGATGTCGATGTATTTATAGTGTGGTGGACCACCACACACACACACACGTCTCATGACTCTGTTCTTGAAGCACATGGAAGGATGGCCAGCCCCCGCAGTGGTGGATAGGACCGCCACCGCCATGTTCAATGCACCCTCTTCTTCTAATCAGAATCTCCGGTAATTAAGATGATGGACCCGATGGTGGTTGCAAGGGAAAGAGGGCAAGAACATGATGCTAACCCTCAGAACTGTAAATGGATGCATGGCGGAAAAGTTGAGGAAGCAAAGCTACCGTCACCGCCGAGTGGGGTCTCATCACTTTCAAGTAAATTAGCTAGCTAGCTAGCTAGCTAGCTAGGATAGTAGTAGCTAAACCTAACCTTTTTTATTAATAAACAAACTGGTGAATTCACTAGTATCTTCTGATGGCGTAACGAGATCAGTGTCCATCCTGTAGCGAGTGCAATGTATCTTGCGGATTCCATGAATCGATTCGGACAGCTCTGGTGCTGGCGTGTTTGTTACAAGACTACGACCGAAAACGACCCAATGATCTCTTACACTCCGCCGCAAACTTACCCGCCCAATAATCTACGGTCGGAGGAGCTCGAGGCTCCGCACGCAGCCAATGCGCTTCGTGATGCATGGGCAAGATATATATACGAGTCAAATATCTGTGTGAATATTAAAGAACATTTCAGGTTTTTCTAAAAAATAAGAATAATTGGTGATGGTTAAGTTGGACCAACTTCTATATGTTTAAAAAGCAAATACGAGAGCAGCTTACAAAGTTCACCCCGTAAGTTATTCTGCAAGGTGCTTTGCATTACCTTTTATGAGTCAAAAGAAGCACCGGTGAATCGACGTACCGATGAGTGTTTGATTCTGCATAAAATATAACACAACCTTTTTCTGTGGCTCCTCGAATGGCGTGTTCTGGGCGGCGTAATGAGTGCTCCAATTGTGAGGAGTCCTTGGATCACATCACCTAATGGTTCGCTTGACGCAAAATAATTCTTATTGTGGAACATTCTGCCCTTCTCACGGGTCTAGAAAGATGGAAGGAAGGCTACGCTACCGATTAGTCCAAAATGAGGGGGCCGTGCCCATCAATCTGCCACCAATTTCATCATCCACCACTTCTCAAAGAGATTCAAACCCTGTAAACCAAACACCAACTGAATGCTTACCGTATCTCCTCCTCATTTTCTTCCTAACAATTAGTTCTTCACAAGAGCATACTAACATTTTGGCAGCAGAAATGATGTTTAAGCTTGTTCTGAATAGCTAACCTAACCAAAACGACTAAAATCGACTAGACACAACAATCTAATCACTAATTTTTGCATCTTTGTCATTATCACACTTCAAATATGCCCTTATCTGAGAGAGAACCTTCCACGGATGACTTCTCACTGAATTTGTCCTAGACATAGCATCCCACTTACACATCAATTCTTAGGTCCACCGTACAAGACATAATTTATCGATGAAGCATGCATTACCGACATGTTGACAACATGTTGCTATATGACAGCACAACAAAAAACCGACACAGAGATAGCAAACAAAACCTAGCCCCAATCTGGAAACCACTTAACCGAAAGCGTCGGAACAAACTTCGCTTTGTTAGCAAGGTCACAGATTCTGTTGCTGCTGGTCGCATTGCCATGCCCAAACAATATGTTTAAGGGCTGGTCTTATGTCCTGTGTCCACATCTCCTCATATTCCAAGGCATCCCCTTGGGTCTTCTTGATCTCCACAATATGAAATTTTGGAGCAACCTCAAAAATCTCAGCATCAATGCCCAAAACTCCCCTTCGTCCAACCTTTGATCCTTCCATTCTTAGTACCCCGTAATCCTTTTTCTTCACTTTTAGCTTCAGGTGCTCGGCTATTTCCTCCAGTTTTGAGATTATAGAAGAAGCTGGCTGGTCAGACGCGAATCTTACCTCTCTCCTGTGGTCGGTCTCCTCAAATAAACCTGAAAGATCAAATTCTGCTGAATGAGATATGATGTCAAAAGCATTTAAATTAGCAAGCTTTCCCATCTCCTGTTTTGCCTCAACACTGTCGCCACCACAGGAATCAAACACTTCATCAACATCACCAGAAGGATCAATTTCTTGTGTTGCCTTCTTATCATTCAATAATTTTCTATCAAGCCCCTTTCTGAACCAAGAATTTTCCATAATTTTTGCAATCACCATTCTAGTATTAGGATTTGGGTCTAGAATTCGCACAAGCAATCTTCTAACATCCAATGGGAACCAACCCATGCATTTGAAGTCGGCTTTTACAATTTTCCTATACATCTCCATCAGATTTGAATCAAGGAAAGGGAGATAACCAGCCATGAGAACAAACAAAATCACCCCGCAAGACCAGATATCAGCTTTTGCACCGTCATATCCTTTTCTGCTGATCACCTCAGGAGCAACATATGCTGGAGTACCACATGCTGTGTGGAGCAAACCATCCTGCCTTTTGGACTCTGCAAGAGCACTCAAGCCAAAATCTGAAACCTTCAAATTTCCATTTTCATCGATAAGAAGGTTTTCAGGTTTCAGGTCGCGGTGATAGACGCCTTTGCTGTGGCAGAAATCCACTACACTGATCAGCTGCTGAAAATATTTTCGTGCAACATTTTCTTTGAGCCTACCTCTCGCAATCTTGTTAAATAGCTCACCACCTTTTACATATTCCAGGATAAAGTATATCTTAGATTTCGTGGCCATTACCTCATAAAGCTGCACAACATTTGGGTGACTCACCAATCTCATCACAGCAATCTCTCGCTTTATCTGATCAGTAAGCCCAATCTTCATGACCTTCTTTTTGTCGATCACTTTTACAGCCACGCTCTGGGAAGTTTTCAAATTCCTAGCACAGTAAACTTTAGCAAAAGTTCCTTTGCCTAGTAATCTCCCAATCTCATACTTATGCATCAACACACTTCCTTTACTTTCGCTTTCCATCTCTAATATAGCTAGGACACTGGGAAAAAAATTGTCTTAAACCCCCCTGCCAGAGTGTTATATACTATCACGGAATTCAATATCCAGCACAGCTGAGCTCAACCATCTTCCACAAGGTCATAAGACATCAAAGCCACCGGAACAATTATAGATCCACTATGTGAATGTGTATCTAGCATGGATTGGAAATGCATGTGTACTGTAGCATCCTCGAAGACGAACAATGGTAGCTTATCTGGAGCAACACCATAGTAATTAACTTTAGAAAAGGATCTTGTGTGCAAGCACATCTTTCAGCATTCCGTGATAATTGTCTTCCTAATTTTTGCTGGAGACAATGAAAGAAACATAGTGATATCAGCAAATCACAGTTTAATTGCATATTTACAGGATGACTGGCAGGTCCCACAAATAGGATTGAAAAGCTTAACTTAAGTTGGTCCAGTTGAGTCATCAAGCTTCGCTCAGTTACGGTGCTGTGACTGCTTAAATAACTCAAATAGTTTTGCATGTATGTTTCGAATATAAGTGATATTATATAACCATAAGTTTCTTATTCCTTGATTATTCAAAGTGCTGAATCGAACAGAAATTAGTCAGAAGGTCATGATTGCAAAAAATTATTTCCCCTTCTATCTTCCATGTCCTCTACTTTACCACGTATTGATCAATATTTTTCACCGCTCTCAATTTCTATGGTATACCCTTAAGGTTCTAATTCATTGATTATTTGAAGCATTAAATCGAACAGAAATTAGCCAGAAGGGTGGTGATTGTAAATAATTGTTTCCTGTTTTATCGTCCATAAACTCTACTTTCCCACTTATTCATCAATACATCCTACTGCCCTCAATTTCTGTAACCTATTGTGTTATAGAAGCAATCATAATACGATTAATAGGAAGCCGCTGTTTGCAGATTTTTCATCCTGCTCAGGCTTAAGCATGTAAACTAATAAAAACATTATAAACTTCATAATCACATTTAAGGCAAAATATTCTGAAAGACTTGTCAAAGATTAGTATAAAACGTGAAATGATTGATGAGTTCGTACTTTCGACAAGCCAATCTATAAAAGCAGCATACATACAGAATGAGCAATGGTTTATACTAATGATAATAGAACTCAGGCTAAGGATTACGTAACAAATGCAAGATTTTCAACTAAACCATCAACTATATCACTTATACAAGTAAAAATGATGTGAAAAAAGCTGTAAGATGGTAAATCCACCAAACAGATCATTCCAACGCTAGTCTGGAGCATTCTTGGTGATTCGAGAATGTTTAGAATCCGAAGCAATACTACAATCAGACAGTTTCTGAAGATACGAAGTGGTAATTAAGAACTAAGATTAAATGGGCAGTTTAAAAACAAATCACCAATCTCAAAATACAAACACAGTTAAAACCCTAGCACAAAGGTCTACACAAAAGAACCCGACAACAAGCCACGAAACCCTCGACGACAATATGATATAATCAAGAAACAAGATCGACTGCAAATTAGAATGTAACGAAACGGAATAAATCCTTCATCCACGTTATACCCACCGGAATCAGATTTTTCAAAGAGAACACACAACATCGAAATCGGATCTCTCGTGGAGATGGAATACATTGACAGGAAAAGAGCAGCGAGAATACCTTACGAACCAACGGCGAGCGTGGTGGCGATGCCCACGATGAATTGCCAAGAGGGATAACAAGAGAAGGGAGAGAGGATTAGAGAAACCCCAACCCTTCGCCGTCCTTTTAATTTCGCCTCTCCCTCCCAAAATAGAGTGGATGCTGCTCTGTCCAATGAAGATTACCGAAACACCCCTCGGCGGGCCTCCTCTTGTGTAGGTTGTAGCGCATCATTTCGATTGGCCCCCATTCCTCGTTACCTTCCCGTCCTTGCAATTTTATGATTGATAGTTACCAAACTAATAGTCGACTCACTCAAATTAGCATCAAATTATGGAATTAAACAATACGTTAGACTTTATTTCAGATCAATTAAAAACATATTTCCGGGTGAAAGACGAGTCCTTGTTGTCTTATTTTAGTTTATGCTAATAAATCACATCGATTAAGCAAATGGTTATTTTGGAGTTCTGACAGCCAAAGGGGATAATTTTTTTTCCCTCCAAATACATACAAGTCATCTTTGCCAAAAATAAGCCATAAAAAAAAAACGGATGGCACCGATAAGATCTTTTCTCTGGACATTATACAAATGCCAATTTGATTTCAAATTTATTAATGAAATATGGATTCTTTGTATGTCAAGAATGGGACATTGGTAATTATGATACGAGTACGTGTCAGGTAGCATAACAACCGGTATTCTTTTGCTTCAAAAGTGATGGTGATTGCGTGTGCCCCCAATTTGCAGCATTGAAGCACTGATTTCGCTGGCTGTCCTTCGTTACGTCTTTGATATTTCTCCGATAGCATTCATTATCCGATAGGAGTTTGAGCTTCGTCTCCGTGTACAGCACAAGAGTAATAAGCATCCACATGGGAGACAAAAAGCTTTTTCTCTTTCTTTCTGGTTCTTCGATTTATACGACTCATAAAGCTTTTTTTCTTGTTCTTCGATTCCTATAACTCCTATGGCTTGGACCTCTCACCATGGAACTTACTTTGGGCATCCGAGGTGGGATCATCATAAGAGCCTTTGCCCTAAGCAGGGCATCTAAAGTTTATTGTTTCTGCTTTCATTTGTATTTGATATTTGATGTACGCTTAGTTATCAATCTTACTGCCTCCATCGAGTTTGATCTACGAAGACGGTATTAAGAATTGATTCATAATAGTTATCTAGATATTCATCATGATCTAAATGGTTTATAGTAGTTATCTAGATAGTCATCATGATCTAGATGGTTATAGGATCATTTCAATAACTAACTCTATCATGTGTGATATGATAGAGGGTGATTGTTACCACTAGGTCCTATAAATAGGACCATAGTTCATGAAGCAAAGATAGGGTGAGCATTTGAAAAAATAATTATAAGTGTTCAATATCATTCCTCTTGTTTCTAATACTATATTGGTTTACTAGATTGAAAGTATTCTCTCTTGATTGCATCATAATATTCTGTTTTTATTATTTTCTTGCTCCTCCAATCCCAATATTTATGGTATCAGAGCCTTGTTTCAATCTTAACTGGGCATTATAACTTTTAATGGTAATTCAATGTCTCAACCCCTTATTCCCATCTTCTCGGGCAAAAGCTATAAATTTTGGAGTATCAAGATAAAGACTTTATTCAAGTATCAAGATAAAGACTTTATTCAAGTCTCAAGATCTTTAGGACTTAATAGAGAATGGATATACAGATCCAAATGAAGAAATCAGACCGAGGAAGAATAGAAAGAATGATTCAAAGGCATTGTTCTTCATTCAACAAGCTGCACATGAGATAATATTCTCAAGAATTACAACAGTGACAACCTCAAAGCAAGCTTGGTTGATACTTTAAAACGAATTTCAAGGCTCATCAAGCGTGATTACGGTAAAGCTTCAAACCCTTCATCGTGAGTTTGAAATTTTATTTATAAAAAGCAATGAATCGGTATAAGATTTTCTTTCTTGAGTGATTGAAATTGTTAGTCAAATGAAATCTTATGGTGAACATCTTCATAATCATATAATTATTGCAAAAGTTTTGAAAAGTTTAACTCCGAAATTTGATCATGTTGTTGCCGCAATTGAGGAGTCAAAAGATCTATCCACATATTCATTTGATGAACTAATGAGTTCCTTGCAAGCACACGAAGTAAGGTTGAACAGGTCATTTGAGAAAAGTGAAGAAAAAGCATTTCAAATTAAGAGGAAATCTTCTACTTCGTGGTAGAGGAAATGGAAGAGGAAGAGGATACTTTGATGGGCATGATGAACAAAAGTAATCAAATTATGATCAGAAAAATTATAAAAATAGAATTCAATGCCACTATTGTAAAAAGTTTGGTCACATGAAAGCAGATTGCTAGAAAAGATAAAAGCAAGCAAGCCATGTAGAGAAAAATGAAGATAATAGTAAGTTGTTTATGACTCATTCATATGTTAATGATATCTCAAATGATATTTAGTTTTTGGATAATAGATGTTCTAATCATATGTCAGGTATAAGATCAATATTTAGAGATATTGATGAAACTCACAAGTTGAATGTTGGATTTAGAGATAACAAGCAAATCCAAGTGGAAGGAAAAGGAATAATTGAGGTGAAAACAAGTCGAGGAAAGATAAAATACCTTGATGATGTTTTCTTTGTTCCTAGTTTATCACATAACTTGTTGAGTGTTGGATAACTTATAGATCATGGATATTCAGTTATATTTGATGATGGTTCATGTATCATTAAAGTTAAAAAAAATCTGGTTTGATTATGGTAAAGGTTTGCATAACACAAAATAAGATGTTTCTACTTGATGTTTCAAATATTAAAAAACATGCTCTAGTTGCAACTCAAAAGAATGAGTCTAATTTGTGGCATTTAAGATATGAACACCTTAATATTAAGAGCTTAAGACTGTTAAAGCAAAAAGAAATAGTTTTTGGATTGTCCAAAATTAATACACTTGATGTATGTGAAGGATGCATTTATGGCAAACAAAATAAAAAATTATTTCCTGTTAGAAAAGCATGGAGAGCATCTGATTACCTTGAATTAATTCATGCTGATTTATGTGGATATATGAATACAAAATCGTTTGGTGGAAGTCAATATTTTTTTATTATTTATTGATGCTTATAGTCGCATGAGTTGGGTATATTTTTCAGAAATGAAATCTGAAACATTTGATAATTTTTAAAAATTCAAGACACTTGTAGAAATGCAAAGTGGTAGATGCATAAAGATACTTCGGACAAATAGAGATGATAAATTTTTATCTAATGAGTTTAATTCTTTTTATGAAGAAAATGGTATTCACAGGGAATTGACATCACCTTATACACCCAAACAAAATGGTGTAGCTGAACGTAAAAATCAAACTGTCGTTGAAATAGCAAGAAGTTTGCTTAAAGGAAAGCATCTTCCAAATCAGTTTTGGGCATAAGCAATTGCAATAACAGTTTATTTATTGAATATTTTACCAACTAAGGTTGTTATGAATCGAACTCCTTTTGAGGTTTGGTATGGTATAAAACCAAGTGTAAACCATCTAAGAATTTTTGGTAGTATTGCTTATGCTTTGGTAAATTCACAAAATCACCACAAGCTTGATGAAAAATCTGAAAAATATATTTTCATTGGTTATTCCTTACAATCCAAAGCATATCGATTGTATAATCCTGTTAGTGGCAAAGTTATTATTAACAGAAATGTTATGTTTGAAGAAAGGGCAAGTTGGAATTGGGAGTCAAAAGAAGATGAAACACAAACTTAAATTCTGATAGAAGTAGACACTCCATAGAATCAAGGAACAGATACTGCTCTAACAAGTTCATCGTCAGCCTCACCCAGTAGCAGTTCAAATTCTGATTCCTTAAATGAATCCCCTCCAGGAAAATTCAGATCACTGACAAAAATTTATGATTCAACATTTGCTTTATTTATTTCAGATTCTACAACTTTTGAGGAACGAGTTGAAAAAGAGGAATGGAGGAAAGCAATGAATGAGGAAATCAAGTCAATTGAGAAGAATGAAACCTGGGAGCTAATGAATCTTTCAAAAACAAAGAATGCTATTGGATTGAAATGGGTGTTTAAAACAAAATATAATACAGATGGAAGTATCCAAAAGCATACGGCTCGACTTGTAGCAAAAGGATATTCACAGCAATAAGATATTGATTTTGATGATATTTTTTATCCAGTTACTAGATTCAAAATCGTGAGGACTTTCTTGGCATTAGCTGCTCACTTGGGTTGGCCTGTTTATCAATTTAATGTGAAATATGTGTTTTTAAATGGAAATTTTCATGAAGAGGTTTTTGTTACTCAACCTGAAGGTTTTTTTGTTACTTAACCTGAAGGTTTTTTTGTTAAAGGACATGAAGAAAAAGTGTATAAGCTAAAGAAAGCTCTTTATGGGCTTAAACAAGCTCCAAGGGCATGGTACAATAAGATTGATTATTATTTTTATCAAAATGAATTTAAGAGGAGCAATAATGAACCTACTCTTTATCTAAAGAAGAAAAGTGAACATAATATTCTAATGGTTTGTCTTTATGTTGATGATATTATATATATGGGTTCATCTAACTCTTTTATGGTAGAATTTAAAAAATTCATGATGAATAAGTTTGAAATATCATATCTAGGTCTACTGTACTATTTTCTTGGGTTGAAAGTGAAGCAAGGATCAGATGGAATTTTTATCTCACAAAGAAAGTATGCAATGGATCTACTCAAAAAGTCTAACATGCTTAATTACAACGTTGCAGCAACGCCTATGAATGTAAATGAGAAACTAAAACTTGAAGATGATACATCCTTGACAAATGCAAGATACTACAGAAGTTTAGCCGGAGGTTTGATTTATCTAACTCATACTCGACCAGATATTACCTTTTCTGTTGGTGTAGTATCCAGGTTTATGCATAGCCCCAACAAACATCATCTCGGAGCTGTTAAAAGAAATCTGCGTTATATTGTGGGAACTACCGATTGTAGTATTTGGTATTCTCATAATTTTAAATATAAATTATTTGGTTTCACTGATAGTGATTGGGTAGAAAATTTGGATGATAAAAAAAATACTCTAGACAATATTTTTAGCCTTGGATTAAGAGTTATATCTTGGAGTTCAAAGAAGTAAGCAACAACTACATTATCAATATCGAAAGCGGAATATATAACTGCAATATCAGCAGCGTGTTAAGCAATATGGCTTAGAAGACTTCTTGAAGATCTTCATCAAGAACAAATGGAAGCAACAAAAATATTTTGTAACAATAAAGCTACAATTGTAATGACAAAAAATCCAACATTTCATGGAAGAACGAAACATATAGAAATACGCTATCATTTCATCCGTGATCTTATAGCAAATGGAACCATAGCAATGAAGTATTATGGCATAGATGAACAAGTTACGGATATACTCACCAAGTCGCTTCCAGTTCAAAAATATATTTATTTTATGTCTCAAATTGGTGTATGTAACTATGAATCAAGGGGGCGTGTTAAGAATTGATTTATAGTAGTTATCTAGATATTCATTATGATCTAGGTGGTCATAGTAGTTATCTAGATAGTCATCATGATCTAGATGGTTATAGGATGGTTTAAATAATTAACTCTATCATGTGTGATATAATGGAGGGTGATTGTTACCCCTAGGTCATATAAATAAGATCATAGTTCATGGAAGTAAAGATAGAGTGAGCATTTGAGAAAATAATTGTAAATGTTTAATGTCGTTCCTTTTGTTTAAAATACTATATCGATTTACTATATTGAAATAATTCTCTCTTAATTATATCATAGTACTTTATTTTTATTGTTGTACCCAGATAGTCGAGGCTGATGTGAAATGAGCTCCTTAAAAAACGACGCGACTCGGTAGAAAACTCAAACTGCATGAGCAATTCCGAGATGGATCATGACCGCGAGAGAGAGAAGCAGATCGAGTTGCCAAGAAAGAACATTTTGACAGACACCACGGACGGATTAAACTCCTCTTGAGAAGATGGATTATTCGACCACTGTGATTGTGATGAATGTTAAGATCGAAACCCGTGCTAGTGGTTCTTTTCATACGGAGGCCATCCCTGGGTTCCACAAAAGACGGCAACCGCCTCCATGTTTGGTGGGCACCATGATCGATTCCTACTTCGCCTGTGCGTAGAATTATGAGTCAGCGGCATGATGCCATTCCCACACAAATGTTGCAGCTGAAGCCGCGGAATGAGATGCATCAGCCACTCGGAAGTGGAGGCGGAGTTCGGACCCATCCACCGTCGGTGTGGAACGTGTCGAAGAGGCAAACACGTAGCGAGACACGCCATGGAAGGTCGGTCGGTCGGTCGGTCGTCTTCCTTTCCCGCGGTCTTCCAACTACAAAGTGGGAGGGGGTCGTTGCTGTTCGGGTTGACCCTCCCGATCAACTCCCAATTTAATTTGCCTGTCCATCATTAAATTACTTATTATTATTGAATAACTTGCAGACATTTTAGAACAACGAATCGAAGAACGGTACGAGTTGACTCGATGGGGTGTGGCATTTACCGTGTGATGAATGATATATGCATTGAACCTAACAAAGTTTACTTGTGTTCCGGAGATCCATCTCCGCGGCCGCAAGTACAACGGGATGACCCAACTGTTGGATACGGCACCGACTCGCATCGCGTTTAGGTAGGTGTTCTTTAGATATCATCCATGAGCTTTATGGTGGAGTGGCGTACAGTTGTAGCCTCCCACTTGTAACTCGAAGCAATTCGTTGTGGACATTCCGATCGGGCTCTTGGCATGCACTGCTGCTGCTTGCACTCCTCGTATTAAAAGCCATCCAACATCAGCTCCTCCTCCTCCTCCACCATTCATCGGCTTTCCCCAGTCTCCTCCTCTTTCTCTCTTTCTCTTTCTCTCTCTGCTGCTGCTTCCACCTTTGCCCAAAGCATCTAGTGGTGATAAAGTTCTCTCTCTCTCTCTCTCTCTCTCTCTCTCTCTCTCTCTCTCTCTCCGCTGCTGCTGCTGCTGCTTCCACCGTTGCCCAAAGCATCTAGTGGTCACAAAGTTTGCTCTTTCTCGTTCTCCCATATGGCCGTCAGTACAACAAAATCTATCAAAGCTCTCTCTCTCCTACTCCTCCTCCTGCTCTTGCTCGGGTGTCACGAATGCGGTGCAACACGGGGTCTAAACGTTGGGTCACCAAAAGAAAGCTCCGTCCTCGATCATTCGAGGAGGACGACGACAGTCGCGGCGGCGAGCCGGAGGTCGACGAATAAGAAACTCGACGTGGCGCTGCTGGCCTTCTCCATGCTTCCTAGAGGACCCGTGCCGCCGTCCGGCCCCATTGGACGTATCAACGGACGAAACAACTGACTCGGCGGAAGAACAAGGGTTATAGTATGAATTGATTTGCTTCCCCAAAAACACAAACGTGCAGTTCTATTACGTTCGTTTATTATTTTTTTGTTTTCGTTTTCTGTAAATGTTGGTGTAAGAGAGAACATGTGTGGTGATGTGATTTTGCTATATATGTAACAGATAATATATAGGAATAGATTGTGATACGTTATTCACAGGCTTTGTTTAAGAAGAATCATATATTATTTTTCTTCTTCGGAAAAAGCGGTGGCGGCACGGCAACAGTGTCGAATGTTGATATCTGAGAGGAAGTAGGAAGGCAAACAAAAGAGACGGAGAGGGAGAACGGGGCAGCGTAGGAGAAGAGCATGTCTGTCGATCTCCTCCTACCACCGACCAAGTCGGCCCCACACGTGTTTGGCAAGTGACAAGGGAGGTGGTCCAACATGCCCAATGCTGACCTTTCAGTGGATCTCAGTTTTATGACCCTTTCAGATGACAGTGGCGGAGCATAGGATGTTAAAAGGGGAAAAAAAGAAAACATTAAGAATGCATAAAAGCACAAGTGCAGCAACGTGTAAGATTTGACATGAAAGTGAGATGAAAATTTCGACATTTCATGATGGATTACCACGAGTACAGGAAACGAGATCCGTTCATGCTTTTCAATGAGCTTAATGTCGTCATACCCGCACGAAGGATGAGGTGCTATTAAAAGAAGTCGCCCTTTCCTTCGGGAAAAAAAATTTATCTAAAAAAATCACTAGTATTGGCCGATGATGCCCGACCACCGTCACATCCATCCATCACGAGCAACACCACCCTCCTCGTTCCTTCTCCCCCCCTCCCCCCTTACTTCGTATGGAGGGGGAAAAAAAGAAGAGAAGTGAAAGGCGCAAGGGGAGATGGTGATGGACGGAGTAGGGGCGAAGGAGGCAATGATAGTGGAGGACGGATGGTAATGGATGGAGGTCTTTTTTTATTATTTTTTAAGTTACGAAAAGAATGTCGATATATAAAAATCAATTATAATGACTATGGACGTTCAGATTAAATTGAAAAAAATCAAGAATGGATCAAATCGATTTAAAACTTGTTTGGTCCAAATTGATTTTATCAATGGTTTAGTTTTGAATACTATAAACAGTTTTGATTCAAATTTATCCTTATTTAATTTGATTAATTGATTCAAATTGAACTAAATTAATTTTAATTTAAAAGATATCAATCCGATCGAGTTCATGATTCTAATCCCTTAATTGATAAGAAGCCAACATGGTAGATTGATCGTAAGCTTTTGTACTCATTAGTTTTGTGCTGTTGAACAATAATCGATAAAGAAAAAGCCTTATGATGGAGTCCTCTTTCATAAAATTGATGCTTCGTTTGGGTGCTCTATTATTACCTCCTATTTGTGATCGAGATTAAATTACGAAGTTATCTATTCTATTTTTTTGGATGATAAATTTTTGGTACAATAATAAGGGCATATTTCGTTGTCCCCTCTCCTCTCCTTCGTATGAAGGGAGCAAAAAAAGAAATAGAACGAAAGAAGAAAGGAGAGATGGTGATGGACAAAATAAGGGAGAAGGAGATAACGATAGTAGAGGACAGATGATAAAGGATAAAGGTCCTTTTTATTATTATTTTTAAGCCGAAAAGGATGTTGATATATAAAAATCAATTATAATGATTATGGGTGTTAAATTGAATTGAAAAATAAAAAATAAATCAAATCGATTTAAAACTTGTTTGGTCCAAATTGATTTTATCAATCGTTAAGTTTTGAATTCTATAAACAATTTTGGTTCAAATATCTCCTTATTTAATTTGATTAATCGATTTAAATTTAACTAAATTAATTTTATTTAAAATATATCAATCCAATCGAGTTCACGGTTCTAATCCCTTAACTAATAAGAAGCCAATATGGTAGATGGATCATAAGTGTTTGTACTTGTCAGCTATGGACTGTTGAAGAATAATTGGTAAAGAAAAAGTCTCGTGATAGGGTTCTCTTTAATAAATGCTACGCTTGCGTGCTCTATTATTAACTCCTATTTATGATTGAGATCAAGTTACGTAGTTACCTATTTGATTTTTTTGGATGGTGAGCCTTTAGTACAATAATAGGGGCATGCTTCTTTTTAATGAAAGGGCTCAATAATATCGATTTGAATTGAATTAAAGAGAATCGATCATCAAAACTTATATAACATATTGTATGCTATCGTTGGCTGTTTTTTTTTTATATTGTAGTTTGTTAGGTATAGAGCCTCCAATGTTTTATTAATCAAATTAGTTCAAATTTTATCATGGTGCCTAATTGAATCAAGATTTTGATTTGATTCAATTGAATTAAATCGGTTCATTTAAAATTTATATATTTTTTAAATTACTAGAAATTACAAGTCGATTAATCCAATTGAATTAATCGATTTTGAACTAGTTCGATTAGGTAGATTATTTTTGGTTCTGACTATATTAATTTAATTAAATCGAATGAAAGAAAGTTCAGACTATATATATATATATATATATATATATATATATATATATATATATATATATATATATATATATATATATATATATATATATATATAATTCCCTACCGTATCCTCCCACTGACTCTGACCCGCGACAACCGGACTCCCATAGAGTAATTTACGGTAAATTACACGGCTGGTGCTGTAACCCGGCCGGAGCCATCCTCCGCCCCTTCCCGGTAGTAATGAGCAGGGTAAGACAGCGGCGCCCGAGGTTAAGCTTTCCCAGCACCAAAAGCATTCGCACCCCCTTTCACCGTCCACGGTCAGGTGAGCGGGTGTCAGAATAGACTAAAATTTCCGGGGTTTGATGCCTCCCTTATCCACTAGAATGCACTGGCGTCGCCAAAGTCACGATGATGCTATGGCAGCCCCATCGTGCTCGTCCGGGAGAGAATAGCAGATCGTCGGAGGTTGGCACATCGTGGCCGGTCTGGACACTACATCAGGCCCTTATGCCCCCGCCGGAAAATTATAGCAGAGGCTGTTCCTACTTGGACCGTTGACCCGGGTCTGGAAGCTGCGGCCGAGGCCGTCGAAGCTGGCTCATGATCCGCTCTGGAAATTGTAGCAGGCCGGTTGTCTCCCATCGATCGACAGTCTCACCACCGCACCATCGCCATTATGAAATCCGCAGCAAGGGTGACAACGTCGGTAGATCCCTTCTGCCACGACAAATGTAGTTTTAAGTATTTATTGGGTGAGAAGCATGCCAAGTTGAGTTTGACCTACACTTGCCGCCGGGAATCCACGTTTTCGTTCTTTTATTTCAGTGTGGATTAGCTCAGAAGCATGCACCCAAAAGCAATGCTTCTGGGGATGCTGAATGATCGGCGAGAATGATTCCACGCTTCTGGCGTCCGATCTCTTACCGTCATCAATTGATGTGGGGTGGATAATTGTATCGATCATCTAAACGGACGGGCGGATGTTAGGATCTGACAAAATCGGAGGTTTGAGAAGGACATCCAAATCCAAAGATGAGAGAAAGATGTGCTGACATGGGATGACATCTTGGACCGAATCAACGGGAACATAACTCTGGCCTTCCCCTCCACCTACCACGTAGCCGTCAATTTGGGCTTCCAACAACCCACTAAATCATGGCGCAGAAGCAAACAAGTTCCGCAGGCAATCGGATTAAACCAAACTGCAAAGGACGTTCCCGTCGAGCATCTTCGATGAGCACACACAATTTTAATTTATTATATATAAAAGAAGACAAGTGTCAATCTGCAGAAGAGAGGTCAAAGGCCATAAACACTAATATTTGTCCATTGAATTATATATATATATAATATATTGGAATTATGAAGTCGAGTTTGGTACGCAAGACGGTGAAATAAAGCAATCACCTTCTCGGAAGCAACGTTGCTACACCGCACGCCCTCTGCCACCGCCACCTAATCCCATTACCTTCCCCTCTTTCACGCCGTCAGACGTAACGGATTCCGTCAAAACCTACCACCAGTCCCACCTCCTCTATATATGTATGTCCCTCTCATCTTTAACTCTCACAGCTCCACCGGCACCCACGGCTATTTCACCATCGTCCTCGATATGGATCTGCTCCTGCTGGAGAAGGCCCTGTTGGGCCTCTTCGCGGCGGTGACGCTGGCCATCGTCGTCTCTAAGCTTCGCGGCAAGCACTTCAAGCTGCCGCCCGGCCCCTTCCCCGTGCCGGTGTTCGGAAACTGGTTGCAGGTGGGGGACGACCTCAACCACCGCAATCTCACCGCCCTGGCCAAGCGTTTCGGCGACATCCTCCTCCTCCGGATGGGCGTGCGCAACCTGGTGGTGGTCTCCTCGCCGGAGCTCGCCCGGGAGGTGCTCCACGCGCAGGGAGTCGAGTTCGGCTCTCGCACCCGAAACGTCGTGTTCGATATCTTCACCGGCAAGGGGCAGGACATGGTGTTCACCGTGTACGGCGACCACTGGCGCAAGATGCGGCGGATCATGACCGTGCCGTTCTTCACCAACAAGGTGGTACAGCAGAACCGGCAGGGGTGGGAGGAGGAGGCGCAGCAGGTGGTGGAGGACGTCAAGCGGGACCTCAAGGCCGCCACCCAGGGGATCGTTCTCCGCCGCCGGCTGCAGCTGATGATGTACAACAACATGTACCGGATCATGTTCGACTACCGGTTCCCGGGCATGGACGACCCCCTCTTCAACAAGCTCAAGGCCGCCAACGGCGAGCGCAGCCGCCTCGCCCAGAGCTTCGAGTACAACTACGGCGACTTCATCCCCATCCTGAGGCCCTTTCTCAGGGGCTACCTCAAAAAGTGTCAGGATCTCAAAGACAGCCGCCTCAAGCTCTTCAACGACCACTTCGTCGCGGAGAAGAGGTGAGGGCATACGCACCCAAGTCGTATTTATGCTTCCGGATTATTTCTCGCTTCCGTCCACGGGCTAATTCAGAGAACTATGTATGGAGCAGGAAGAAGATGGAGGAACTGGGATCCAAGATGGAGCTCAAGTGCGCCATCGATCACATCTTGGACGCGGAGAGGAGGGGAGAGATCAACTACGACAACGTTCTGTACATCGTCGAGAACATCAACGTCGCAGGTACGAGCGCTCCTGTTTTCTCCACCATTTTATTCTGCACGCATAAAAAAGCTCGAAGCGGTGAGTAAACCATCGGATCGCATGATTCATTGTTCCTTCGAGTTGGTCTATTCTTGCAGTCTGCAAGGCAGCTTATGCATCAAAATCATGGGCTGGCATGGGACCATGCACGCTGTCAAAGATGACAGCTAGTGAGAAGATTTCTTCTCCAACATTGACAAGGGAGGAACAAACGACAATCCCCAAAACGAAGGTCACACGGACAGAGGAATATGTCTATCTATGCCACTGCTGCGTTGATGAAGGGGATTGAGTACCTCACACGTAAAGATGCACATCGCATGCTTGAGAGCAAAATGAGAAGTGAGAATCGAGTAACTTAGCTTTGGCACACGCTTAGATATAATATTCCAAAGTTATTTAGTTGAACCTGCGAAATTTCTCCGCTATCCTTTTGAAGATATTAACTCGTTTTATTAGTGATTTAGTTTTCACTGCCACTTCTCTAATTCATAGTAGGATTGATCATCCCCAGTTAGGTTAGTCAGACTGCTGGTGGCCCGACCTATGATCACGACGGTGTCAAACGAGATCGGCTCGACGGTCTTTGATGACCGGCAATAATTCACCATCACGTTTTCCTTGAAAAGCCTTGTCTCGTGCGTCGGCTCACAAAAGGTTTTTTTTTTAGGTAGTCGGTTTAACTAAGGTTAACATGATGTCGTCGGTGCATCCCATCATATCTCCAACCACAAGATCATCGTGGACTTAACTTTCGTGGAAGAAAGCAAGACTTGAGAGGACCTTAGCATGCATCCACCACATGTGCACGATAATGATGAGATGAGATGGGAGTGAAATTATTGTTAGGACATATGGTAGCAATGGCTCCCATCGAATCAGATTAATTCCTATGGCAAAATCTAAAATCTTCTGTGTACATCATTGTTTATGTTTTTGAGATGAGGACTTGGATTTTGATCGTCCGTTGACGTGGGTGCGTGCAGCCATCGAGACGACGTTGTGGTCCATCGAGTGGGGCGTGGCGGAGCTGGTGAACCACCCTGGGATCCAGCGCAAGCTCCGGCAGGAGCTGGACGCCGTGCTCGGCCCGGGCGTACCGATCACGGAGCCGGACATCCCGAAGCTGCCCTACCTGCAGGCGGTGATCAAGGAGACCCTCCGGCTGCGCATGGCCATCCCCCTCCTCGTCCCCCACATGAACCTCCACGACGCCAAGCTCGGCGGCTACGACATCCCCGCCGAGAGCAAGATCCTGGTCAACGCCTGGTGGCTCGCCAACAATCCCGTCCACTGGAAGAACCCGGAGGAGTTCCGGCCGGAGCGGTTCCTGGAGGAGGAAGCCAAGGTGGAGGCCAACGGCAACGACTTCCGGTACCTGCCCTTCGGCGTGGGCCGCCGGAGCTGCCCCGGCATCATCCTCGCGCTCCCCATCCTCGGCATCACCCTCGGTCGTCTGGTGCAGAACTTCGAGCTTCTGCCGCCGCCGGGGACCGACCAGGTGGACACCACCGAGAAGGGCGGCCAGTTCAGCCTCCACATACTGAAGCACTCCACCATCGTCTGCAAGCCCAGAGCGTGATCCCAACGTTCCTGTCAGGGCGTGCGGGGCCTCCGGGAGTTCGTAGACGGATGGATGGGGTTTCTGCTTTAGTTTTGTTGACTCGGTCATGGTGTGGTGGGTGTGTGTGGGAGAAGTGATCTTCGCATTAGGGTGATGAGATAAGCGACGAGGAGGCCAGTTAAAGCATGTTCACACTTGTGATAATATTAGTGGCTGCCGAGAAGTATTATCACTACATGGAGGAAAAATCCACATGATTAAGAACGCTGTGTGTGTTCCTTCATTCTTCTTTATCTTCATCCCGCAGAAGCAATGGGTTGATATCTGTCGGCGAGCTACATTCATCGACCCAGAAACGTCTCCACGACCATCACGAACGTCCACCGACGTCCCACCGCCTAAGAAGCACCTTTTTCTTCCCGATGGCTTTCCATTGGATTGGTGGAACGTAACTTTCGGTCGTCCTTAGCTGATGGTGTTGCAATGCACTCTTTCACCAACTTAGGTGAGATCCATATATGCGGACATAAATCACGGATGAAGGATGTGAAGCACCTCACTCGAAGAAGCAAAAAAAGACTTGCAAGTGAGCCAAGCCCATCGCAGTCGAGTCATCCCACCCAACCTACACGGACACACAATAGAGTAGTTTTCGGCAGAATGCGCACCTTTGCGTGTGCTTCGGTGCATATGTGTGTCAGCAAGCTAATAAACTGTGTTTATACCGGTTCCACAATCCGATCGTCCTGTTGATGGGAAGCACCATTCAATAATGCGCAAATGCAAAGAGCTTCTTTTTTCCCGTCACGTAACAAAGATGGTTTATAAGGAACAAGGCGTGGGCTGCACGTCCGTAGATTGCCCCCACCTAATTAATAGTCAGTCGGGTCGACCAACATTCCCAGCTTCCGACCAGACTAACATGCCGATGGATGTATAGATTCCAGGCAACCACTCGAAAGATGGGCTTCTATCAACCCCACACTGCCTGCCAAAATCCAGTTTATAGAACGCCACAATTAGTGTTCTTAGGCTGTTGTTGGCGGTGGCGGTGGTATAAATATCTATTCTGTCATAGTCTGCCATTAACGCCTACCAGGTAGAGAATCGATCATAAATGAGTTCGTATGGTTGATGGAGTCGATTCTGAGTGGTTGTAACTCATACTTCTCTTGAAGTTCCCTCGCTGGATATGGATGCCGAACAGCGCTGCAGATTGCGTTGGCCATTTAAATCAGAAGAGCCTCGGAGATGGCAAGCTGGAACACCGCACTGCTCTCCTCCAATATTCTGAGCGGATTCAACGGAAGGATGGAGCCGAAGTCACGTTGCTGAGTGCGTCAAAGACGGATTGACGACGCGGCTTCTGCAAGTAGTCACCGTGGGCGTGTAAACGTGGAACCATACGTTACTGTTTATAGATTCGACGCCATCAGGTACGCTGCAACCAAGATTACGGATCCAACATGCAGCAACAGTAGAGGCGGACAGTGGATTACCAACTCCGATGACAACGCATCTACTCTGATAGGATGCGGGGTTTTCTTCGGTGGACGCATCTCTCTCGTGATATGACGATCCTCTAACCGAGGCCTGATCATGGAACCTAATCGGCCTCGGACGCTTTGTGCATGGGCTCGTGTGAGACGTCAGAATGAGTCTGATAAGGCCACTCATGCGTGTTCTTAACTATCAGGCCCAACTCTAGAGGAAATTGCACCTGCAAGATGTCAAATTCATGCATTCCAACGAGAGAAAGAGAAAACAAACAAACAAATCGATTCCGTCATTTTTCTTTTTCTTGTAATCTAAGAAGAAGTATAAAAAGGGGGACGGGAGGAGGATCAACAAATGTTATTTATTCACATGATGGATTTTTGTAACTCATATATAGTTCCACCTATCTCTCGTTTTCCTGCTATTGTTAGCTAGTTTTATAGAAAATATTGGTCCTTTTCGAATGATGTCACACTTGTCAGGTTTCTACCAAACTTTAGGGAAAAAAAAGGAAAGAAAATAATAGAAGAAAATAAGAGTACATCGATTAAGAGGGAGAGAAAGAATACTGGATCTAGAAAAAAAAACACAAAAATAAAGGAAATGATAGGTATTAGAATAATTATTTCTAATCAACTTATTTCCATTTTCAAAAATAAAAATTATCAATTTTGGATCATTAAAATGAGAACTATATCTATTTCATAAGGATTGTAAAATTTAGTAGAATTTTTTTTTGTTCAGTATGGTCTTTAGTAATATTAGAATCTTGTGGATCATATTCAATAAAATCATTTTCTATCAAATTTTACAATCCTTAAATAGAATTCTCATTTTAATGATTCAAAATTAGTAATTTTTATTTTTGAAGCTAATTAGAAACATTTACTCAAATATTTTTTAGAGATCTATTAGTCTTTTTTAAATATTTATTTTTTAAAAAAAAATTAGGAAGAAGATAATAGAAGTAACAATGATTATTTTCGATCAGCGGATTCATTCAAAAACACACCAAAAGATTATATATATATAATAAAATCTATCATATCCCAGTGATTATTTTCATATTTATCTATTTATCTTAATCTAAGTTTTTTATGTTTTGTTTATCTAATTCTAACTATTTAAATTAATTTTATAAAAAATTTAAAAAAAAAACACCCTTTGAAACCTCAGGTCGAGCATTATTCGTGGTGCAAATATAGTTTTTACGTACGAAGCACGACAACGCCACGAGAACCTCGACTGCTCAACTGATTTCAGACGTCCGTTGGTCCATGCCGCGGAGTTGAGAGGAAGAAGAAAAAGGAGGTCTGGATGTGATTGCTCTCCAGCTTCTCCCGGTACTGGGAGGCACATGTCGCGCACTACCCACAGAGCAACGGTGGTGGTGGTGGTGGTGGTGGAGGTGGTGGTGACTAAAGGTGACTGGTAAAGGAGCTTCTGCTGCAATAGCCATCCATCAACGTGGGACAAAAGATGATAAGACACCATTGCTCATGTGTGGGAGGAGCCCCAAACAAAGTTGATAAGACGACCTTACCTTCATGATCTGTACCATCGCTCATGTGCCGTCGAAGGCCAAGTGCGATCCGATGCAACGTTAAATGTCTTCGTATCCGCTTTATCAGAAAACAACAAACCAATAAAGAAGATGCCGAGAGGTGAGGAGACTTCTCAAATTAACCTGCAGCCATAGCATCTTCTTCTTCTTCCTTTCTGGAAAAATAAAAATATCATACATGAACCTAAAAGACGGGACATTTGGAGATTCACATAAGCTGAATTAGCTGACGCGAGGACGAATTTGCATGGTACGTACAATATGGAACAGACTGTGGACTACAGGATGTCCACGGTGAAGGCAACGCAATCACAGTAGCCACACGAACATTGTTTTGATGTGTGTGATCTTTTATCGGCTCTCCATTGGGAACGCGACGAACTCCTCGTCGAAGAGAATGAGAGAACAGGGCCCTCCCAATTATTATGTCTCCTCTCTTTAGTCCGCCTGAGATGTAACCCACCATGTCTTGTCTTTCGATTCTTGGAGAGACTGTGTTACCTACTTGTTAAGAGCTCGATGGCTGGTGCATAGGTCGATCGATCGAGTCGTCCACCGACGCTTCACCTTGTTTACCAAGCAAACCCGATCGAGCCTCGGTGATACTTCTGATCGCCAAACACTGAAACCCACAAAGATATTTAACGGCCAATTAACTTCATTCAACACATCCTCATCGAAGCATGGCCGTGCTTTTTCTTGCTTTGCTGCTTTCGCCTTGTTCGGAGTAGTCATCGCCCCCACAAACCGACCGAATCTTTAATTTCTTTGGATGTATCGCATTTCACACGTTTGGAATGATTAAAGGATCTGAGCAGAAGGCTAAAGAAGATGCTAAAGCGACAGCGGCCCGTCAACCCATCTTGGGATGAACCAAAGAGCTGACACAAAGCACATTTTTAAACACGTACAATTAGAGATCTTCCCATAAATGAAAAGAACGAAAGAAGCAAAAAAAAAAAAAAAACAGAACGAAGACATGCTATTTTGTGTTATTCGGTGAACGGATGGATGTGCCAAGCGCACAGATGCATGGATACTTGTCCACGTCTTGACCATAGATTCCAGTGGCTAAATGGTCCCCATCTTTTACTTTAGATCGCCCGACATAGCCTGCACTTGCAGAAATCTCGGTGCCAATCACCCTCCTAAACACGTGAGAGCACCAGCTTCCTTGCAACTTCTTAATACTGTAGTTGTCATGGTGCTTTACGTGACGATCATCGTTTACGTGCCTAGTTGCATGACATTTCGGTCTTGGGAGCTGTGAAGAAATCACATTAATTTATATTACTGTATCTAGGACATGTTATGATGTCATGTTTTCATTTTTAGGATGCCACTTGAAATCGCATATTTAAATTCTGAAACTATCATCTTATCACGGAGTTATCACCCAAGTATCTATTATCTGGTGGGGTTTAATTAGGGCCTGCAGTAGTATTTTCGTAGCTATAGCTAGCTAGCTCGAAAGGTGTCCTGCAATACGCCTGCAACTGGCTTCCTCGGGTAATAAGAAAACGACATCTCGGCATGCACGCACGCACTTGTTTCTAATTAAGAACTCGGGTTGGATGCCCAGGAGAAGAAAAGAACCATTGAATCGGCCGACGAATGTATCCGTGAAGAGACGAAGGGACGACACCGAGTTAACAAAGCATCATCATCTGCTTGCTGCCCCCGGTAGCACTTGCAGTCCCGAGCGATGACCATTGGCTGAGATCTTAATTACGGGTCCAAAGCAAATGGCGTCAGGAGTGACATCGTTCTGTATCTTCAGTGCGACAGCTGCTCGATCGCAATTTGTTGAGACGGCTTTGGGACCTGAGAGGTCACTTTTGGGTCACCCCATTAACAAACCACCTCTCTCTCTCTCTCTCTCTCTCTCTCTCTCTCTCTCTCTCTCTCTCTCTCTCTCTCTCATATTGACTTCGCCTTGAAGTATTTGGCCCTCGAAGCTTATTCTCCGGTTCAGGTGGAATCTTCCTTCTTTTCACAGTCTTTTCTTTTCTTTGCTTTTAGAGATGTTTTAAGTGCTCTTGTGGAAAGCTAATACATCGCTGTCTTCTTTGCCTGCTTTGGTCCCAGGCGTACTGCTGCGGCAGAAGTTGAAGAGGTTGCTTCGCCTTTAACTCCCTCTTCGTCTTTTTCCAAACTGGCGTCATTCAACACCTCGATGCTGCAAACTCGGCTTTTCACTTTGTTACCAGTAAAATCGCCTCAGCGGCTCTGCTAATTCGATCGCATACCGAATGCAAGAGCTCTTGTGTCGTCAATTACAGGGTAAAAGCAATAGATCGAACATCTGTCTCAAGAAACAAAACAACGAAAGTTTATGTAGTCGAATCATTCACTCAGCTCTGACATGAATATGACCTCAGATTGCCATCTTCTTCTGCAGAGGCTTGATGCCAGCCAGGTGTCGAAGTTGGACACGAATCCGAGATCTACTGCCCGTTGAATTCCTGGCATATTGGTATTGACCATTAAACATGGTCCTCCCGGCGCATAGATAGCAAGAGCATCAGCTTTAAGCGGCCGCCGTGGTCGCTGTACCTGTCGGGGGATGGATAGCGTACGCGAAATGGTCCCTAAGCGACAAAAACAGTATCAGCGTGTCACAGAGTAGAAAGATTTGATAGCCACGCCTGCGTTATCGACTTAACCCACATCATCGTGTCCACAGCATTGCATTAATAACGTCGATAGCGTCATCGAATATTCTATTTTAGTGGGTTCCATGAATGTGGCAGCATTTTACCATACCCTCGAACGAAGAGACATGTCCCGATTACTCACTCAGATGACCGCCCAACCCAAGAACACGCATGGCTTCTTCTCCAACGCCCAAAGTACGTGTTTCTTGCGTATGTGCTGATCAACTGAGATCTTGACATGAAATCAAGCTCCGGTTGATACTGCTCCTTGCCAGCACAACTGGGCGGCCACAGTACCGCTTCTGCCAGTGGTGGAATCCCACAACTTTTTCTTTTGGGGGAAAAAAAATAAAGATAAATCATCCAAGCAAAGGCAGACGTTCTGTCCACTTGGTGGAATTTAATTACTCGTGCGGAGTACCATTTTTGACCCTCCATACGAAGCTCTCTCTCTCTCTCTCTCTTCTTCTTCCATTTTCCTCTATAAATTCCGTTCTTCTCGTAAGCTGCAATTCCCTTTTCTCCTTCTCCCCTCTTCCCTCGCTTAGCTTCCTTGAGGTTCTGCTGCTCTGCTCTTGATTAGTCTTCTTCCCCTGTGTGCTCTTTTGATCATAATTTCTTTGGGTTCTCGATCCAAAATCGAAAAACTCTTCCTTCTAGCTTCTGTTTAACTTCATTCTCGGAGAAAGATCTGTCTACGGGAGTTCCTTTCGCAAGTTTCTTTCCGTCGGGCACCCTTCTTCCCGGTTCTGCCCAGTCCATCTCCAGACACACTCTATCTGACCAAAACCAAGAAACCATCATCCGAAATCTGCCGTTAAAGCAAGGGAGGTTTACTCGGAACTACGTACCGATATCTGAGCTTCGCGCACTGAAACCTTCTCCTTCGTTCGATTCACATGCAGCGTCTGTATCTCTTGATGTTTCTCATTGCTGCCGCTTATCCCAAGTGAAATCAATTCTCCTGCGCGAGTTTATGATACGCTCCATTTTTCAGCGCATGACAAACCTCGCTCAGTCCTTCTCTGTGGCCTTTCTTTACTGGTTCTATGTGTTTCATGAACTCCGCGCGAAGAACTGAGACCCCGTCCCTCTTCTCATAAATAATTAGTCTCCTCCTCTTTCTTGCTTCTCAGATAAATAACTCAGCTGTCGCTCCACCAGAACGCAGTGTTTCTCGAAGCACAACTTGTCAAGGGAACTAAATATTCAGTAATCTTCTTGTTTCACGATTATTCTGATGGCTTCTCCCAGTGGCACTTCTTCTGGATCTAGCCAGCTCCTTAACTCCGGTTCCGAAGAAGACCTGCAAGCCGTGATGGACCAGAAGAAGCGGAAACGAATGATATCGAACCGGGAATCAGCGAGGCGGTCGAGGATGCGCAAGCAGAAGCAGTTGGCCGATCTCACGGCAGAGGCGATGCAGCTGAGGAGGGAGAACGACCAGGCCTTCACGGTCTTGAACCTCACAACGCAGGACTATTCCGTCGTGGAGGCGGAGAATTCCGTGCTGAGGGCTCAGGCGATGGAGCTCACCTACAGGCTGCTGTCTCTCAGTGAGATCGTCGATTACCTGAATGGAACTTTAGTTGTATGAATCGGCCTATCATGGCGTCCGCAGAGAACATGCTCTACTACTGATTGATCCATGAGCAGCAGCCATAGATTCCATAGCTAATAATGGGGCCTGCTCCTCCTTGTTTGGCATGCATCGCCCATTTGCGTACTCTTCAGGAGTGTTATTCTCGTGTTTGGGGTGAATGGCACCCAAGATATTTTATCATTTCGGCTTACGGGGACCCACCCCATTATGTACGAATATTAGTCTTAAGACTCACGAAGCTTGCTTGTTATTGGTTCTAAATTGTAAAGTCTTCCCCACCAGCTTCCTCTTCTATTTATTTTGTAATGACCGTGTACGACCTTCTCTCTCTCTCTCTCTCTCTCTCTCTCTCTCTGGCTCTCTCTCTCGCTCTCGCTCTCTCTCTCGCTCTCTACCGCTTGTGTGGGTCACGTAAGTTGGTGTGACACGGAACCTTCCCTGTGCAGACAAGAAGTCAGATTAGCAACCTTCACGTTTTAGTCTCCGGATCGGCATCTCGTCTTTTTCATCTCTGGACACATCGTCATCAACGAGAGGAAGAATTCCCCAAGCTGCTGTCATCTTTTGACGAACTATTTGTACATCGTTGCAGACCAGCCTTCTGCGAATAAAGGTAGCACCGAGTGATATCATGGTAACATATCGATTGCCATAGAAATGTTGTCGTAAATTATACGAGCGAGATCATCGATGATCACCAAAAAGAAACACAAAGAACACACCCAAAGCGGCAACAAAGGAGCGCAAACAAGCAATTTGACTTCCTTCATTGGAAAGCACCACCTACAATAGCGAAAAATGAGGAGGGAGTGACATGATGAAGAAAAGCTACTTCTGCGTCTCGTTTTCCTCAGTCGCTGGTGGTTTGTCCGCTTCACTGTTCTGTTCTGCGCTTTGTGGTGCCTGCGCAGAAAATTGAAGTTTTTAGCTGTTTGATATATATGGTGTTTCTGTTCGTTTGCTACAAATCCATACAATGATCACAGATTGCACCACAGAGCTAAGATTGCAATATCTACGTCTAAAGTTGTGTTCATTCTAGAAGTTTTCTTTGTTCATTGTTTCGGATGCTAGATTACAGCTTTGGACACAAAAAAAAGGGAATAATTCTGAGCTTTGCCTCTTGTTTCTCGTGTCTGCACACTCACACGTAAGAAAATATTCGTCAGGGCTGTAAGAAAAAAATCTGTTATTTTTACGATCGTACCTTTTGATGCCATCCGTGCGGAAGAGGAAAGATCTTCGAATCCTATCTTCCTTTGATTTTCACAGGACCTCTATAATTGATGGCTCAGGAAATTTGAGAAGAAAACCGTAATCACTCTCAAACAATTGTTATGGGGGTGTAAAATTTCTTTTACGCAACCCTTAGACGCATCTGTGTATTGCTAATCTTTACGCAACTCTTAGATGCTTACGTGTTACTTCGACACTTTAACTCTCCCGAGATCTCGTCTATTTATAAAGGCGAGAGAAGAGGTCTAGGATAAGTTATTAGGGAGTTCCTTCCATCAAGGGCATCCCCTAAACTTATTTTCTATATCGAATCGATCGGTCCTACAAAAATAATTGAAGGGAGTTATGATGATAGAAAAACCTGCAGTCATGCAAACTTATATTTTCCGTGGAACCGAGTACATTCCCGGAGATTTCAACAGTCACGTAAGCTCATATGATTCCGATGGGGCTTCCGTACCTGCAACTGCGCTTCCATACTCTTCTGCCTTTCTTTCTCTCTCAGAGATCGAACCGGTGAAGTCATCTGCGACCAAAATATTATCTAAAGCATGGTTAACGAGAGCCCAAAAAAAACACTATGATCGTTGAGATCATTTAAATTCACGTTGTCAGCGCATCGACCAAGCAGATCGAATCTGTAATCGGGGAAGGCTTCCCTACCTGCGACTGCGCTTCCGCACTCTGTTGACGTTCTTGATGTCTTAGAGATTGAACGGATGACGGAATCTGCAACAAAAAATTTTTGTGAAAGAGAAGACGTCAGAACTCATCGTGGACGCCATGAATTGCTGTAGAGGTGAAGAAAACGGGGGTCTTCACCATGGAACAGGATATCAAGTCCTGAAGCTTGATCAGCAGGCGGAGCTCCAGCTCCAGGTTGCGCTGCTCCTCGGCCCGCTTTTCCAGCTCCACCGCCCACCTCTGCATCACCTCGTCCCTATCCCGCAGCACCTCCTCCGTCTTCTCCCTATCCGCCCGGAGCCGCTCCCTGCTCTGCCGGACCGCCGCAAGCTCCTCGGCCAGCGAAGCCTCCCGCGGTCTCGCTTCGGGCTCCGGCTCCGGGGGCAAGATCGGGCAGTTCTCCTTGCCAGGGCTTCCTCTGATCGACGGAGGAATCCGGAGAGCGATCGATTTGGGCTTCGGGTGGAGCCCAGCGGTCGTGGCGAGATCGAAGTTCCTCGGCTGGAGGGGCTTCCGGCGGGGCGTCGGCGTTGCGGCGGCCGAGGAGTCCATGTGACCGAAACGGGGGATTTGAATTCGAATGGGAAGAGTGGCAACGGCTACTACTAAATCACTGCGAGCGTGAATGCCTTTAAACCTTTTTTATCTTTAACTTACCCGGTCGACCTTTCCAGTCTTACCCACCGTCCTCGAGATGTGGAGCCCACGACGAACCGTCGATGGGTTGCCGCTGTGAGTACGCGGGTATTCGATAAAAAGGAGCCGTGGAACTCTACTTTTTTTTGAAGCTATAGGCTTTGAGTCGAACCGAGAGCCACTGCGATTCTAACGTGGCATGGCTGGTCAAACGAGACGACCATGGTCGACGTGGCCCGTCGTCCATGATGTGGCCTCCCTTTACTTCGATGTGGTGCTTCAACGGGCTCTCAAAGATGATCGCGATTCTTGTTTTATGATATACAAAAGATTTGAAATGTTTTATGATATATCAGAAGATTTGTTTTATGATAGCGTCCCTTCTCTGCCATCCCACACGTGTCTCGACACATTGCCACGTGACAGCTGAAGCCCCCACCAGTATGACTCTCGTCCATGCATGCCCAGCTCCACCCAAAGCGTCGTCTTCCCTCCGCCACGGAGTCCAGCGGCGTTTTCCGTTCTATCAACGTTCTTTTCCCTTCCCTGTTTTCTTGCTCTAAACCAGCTTCCCCCTCCTCCCTCTGCAACTCTTGTGCGTCTCACAAGAGCGTCTCAACCCCTCCTTTGCCGGTGGCGACGTCGATTAGATCGCCATTATCGAGTCGGCTGAGGCGTACGGCTCGCATGGCGCCACCGATCAAACGCCAGAGCATGCAGTGTCAGCTGAGACCGGATCCGGATTCGGGTTGGGATGCAGAAGATGATACGGTGTTCGAGGAGGAGGAGACAGAAGAAGAAGCATTAGAGGAGGAGGAGGAGGGGTGGATGGAAGAGGTAATCACGAGACAGGACGATGGACGGGAGCCGAACGATTATGATCGAAGGGCGCAAATCTTTGACGAGAGCTAAAACGTCTTTCGAGCACGCAAGGATCGTAATGGCCATCGCGATGATATATAGAAAGAAGAGACATGACGTTGTTGGAACTGCCGTTAGATAGAGAGATGTATGCTACAACGAGAGTAGGTTGTATTACAATGTTCTCGGTAGTCATGAAGTAAATTAAAAGGTATGGTCGGATGTATCTTCTTGATGTTTTGGTCGATGCATGCATCTTTTGCTTATAAAGAGGACGAAGTCTTGCTCGTGCGGATTCTTGTTCTGACTGACAACAAACTGCGTCAAACATATGACTCGTGGATGGCTTTGCATCTGTTGATGCGGCTCATCCACTTGGGATGTGTGCTCCTCGTAAACGACTTGCACGGCAGCACACCCCTTACGAGTGCTGTGAACAAGCAGGAATCAAGATCACCTGAGGACATCAAGGCTCCCCGTACTAGTTGCTTCGATCAGTGTTCTTTTGATCTGTATTTTCATGAAGCTAATATTTGAGAAATGTCCGTATTTGGACGTAACTATCCTCAATTTGTGACATAAAAAAATCATCTGTGACATAATTCTGCTCATATTCTACAAATAATAATATCACATATTATTTTAGTTGCATTAGTCATTGTCTTTGATCAATAATAGAGCTAATTATAGATTACTTGTAGTTATATCTCTTTAGTGTTTTAATATTTAGATTTTAAAAAATATTATTAAAATTTTTATAGTTATGAAAGTAAAATATTTAATCTTATTTATCTTAATGTCATTAACTTTATCGACAGACAGAAGATACAACACATAATAGTATGTGTATGAATGACACGAAAACGATGAGTAAAAATAATAATTTTAATGTTAAGCAAAATGATATCATGGGTGATTGTTGTGATGGTGGTCAACGATAATGATACGGTAGTCAGTTTTATCGATATCGATCCGAATATTGATGATGAGAAAAAGGAGGGAGGTGAGGCATCTGCATCACTCAGCCTCCTCTTTCTCCTTCGAAATTGCTCTATAATTATATCAATATCGAAGGAGGAAGATGAGGCAGGTGAGGCATCTATGTTAGCGCTGTGCTCAAAGCCTTGGACGATTACTTCGTTCAGCGATGCAATGAATTTGAGGAAAGGGCGATGGGTGGTGAGGAGTTTTAGTTGCGAGTAAGCTCGCTAAAGAGTTGTTCTTACTTCGACCCCTTAAGCTGTAGTCAACCCATAAACTGTGTACGCCCTAGCCACAACGGCATGGTCATTGATTTACTTATGGATCAACTTCGCTCGTAACTGGAGGAGATTCGATCAGATGACGATAATTGATCACCACACAAAATGGAGGCTCGAAATGTATAAATTCAATGACGAGAGAGACAATAAACCCTCATCCTCCTTCTCGCTCACTCTCGGCATTGTAGTGGTAAGGAAGAGTACCAGAAAGATGGCGACGAGCAAGAAGACGAAGAAATGATGAATTGTCATATATGGTTAGCCTTTGGATTGAGAATTACCATTTTGGCTAAGGTTTTGAGATAGATTGACTGTATTTGCTCTGCCTCACTTGTCTCATTCTCTTTTAGTGTCAACGTAAAAACAGAATGACGTTGGAGGAGGAAGAGAAGGCAGAGCGATGCAACACCGATGCATATGCCTTACTTCTCTCCTCTTCCTCTAACATAGATATCTCATTGCTTTGTCTCATTTTTCTTCTCATCGTTGATGTTTGGATCGACATCGACAAGATTGATCATTGTATTATTATTATCAACCACCACCATCATAGTCATCCATGACATCATCGTTTGCTATCACGTGTTGTATCTTCTATCGACGGAGCCAATGTAGTTAGGATAAACAAGATTAAATATTTTATTTTTATAATTATAAAAAATTTAATATAAAAATTTTAAATTTAAAATTTTAAAAAATATATAATATGTAATTAGTCCCAACATCATCGTAATGCCATGGAGTCATGGGTTCTGTTTTCTAGTTGCATGATGGTGTTATAGCCATATTACCATCATGAAAATGCCACTCTGTTTCTTTTGTCGACAAGAACGATGAGCACGTCTTACCGCGTTGGCGACAGTTCAGGCTTAAGTCCGACCGCTTCAAACATGCCGTGCACTGGTTGGTCCACGAGCGGCAGCTTCATGGATACGTAACGTGACACATCGCCCGTGAGTGCAGTCAGCCCACGGCCCGCCTCGTTCCGAGGGTTCTCTTCTTGTTAAGGTCTCTTGTTTCCCTCTCCGTAAGCAGCCTGTGTGACGCCCGTAGGGTTTGCGGCGTAGATCTCATCCTTTGCCGGCGTGTGCAATAATGGGGAGGCGTAAGTTGTTCCATCTCTACCTCCTCGTCTGCAATGCGTTAATACTTTCGATCAGCGTGTCTCTTGTGGTAGTTCGATCGATGAAATGTATCACCGAAATTGGTCACTGATCAGAAGTCATATCTAGTTTTATTGACGCGATAGGCAATATGTTATCTTCCAGAATTTGGTCCTATTCCATGAATTTCGATGGTATGAATGATTCTGTTCCCGTCTTGATCAATTTGATAATATATCTGACATTGTTTAGAGATTAAATTTCAAGAAGTTTTTTTCCCCCCCCCAAAACTTGAGTTGATTTTCTATCAATTTTTAATCTATAATTTTAATGCGATTTTTTCATTACCAAACCTTACTCATGAAAACATAAATAAATAACCTTTGCCTCAATGATGAAGTGAGATAAAGACTGTTGTATAATTATTTTATTGACCATTAAAAAAATTAATAGTTGAAATTATCTTTAAAATGTTACACATAACAGATCATGAGAAGAAAATATATAATTGTAATTAAGATCATTTGGCACATAAAAATGCGTCTACGTAATTAACAAAATAAAAAAAAGGGACACCTGAAAGTAGATGGTGCAAAATAGTGTATGGCTTACTTTAGAACGTGTGGAAGTTTGGAGTCCTTAGATAGATTAAAAGTTCCTTCTGAGTTATGATCAATGGCATAACTCATAGGAGTAGGTGTTTTTTGGGGGTAAAGAAAAGGGGGCTTGAAGGTTATTTCAAAATTCTTTGACAAATGCATTTAAGAGGTCACAAACATTAGCAGGTAAATTTCAAAAAGATGAATTGAAGGCTGTGTAACTTCTCATTGAGTTTTTTCAACAGCTATGGTGTTGGCTATATATGAAGGCAATCTTTTGAAGATTGCAGTGCATATCATAAGTGGAAAGAACAATGTTATCAACCCTCATGTGAGATCGAGTACAACGTTCAAAAGCTGATGAGGGCCAACAAATCTCTCTCTCCATGCACATTAGTAGCACTATAGGCTGCAGTCATGCCTCAACTGCAGGTGGCAAGACAGTTGAGGTGGCTAACTCACCAGCTACGGAGAATTACTAATGTCAGGTAATTATGCCTGCAGCCTGAAAAGTGGTATTATGAAATACATTTTCATTTATATTTTGCGTATTGTCTGTAACTCAATAAGGCATTTGAAGGATAAAAGCTAAAACAGAAAGGCTTGCATTGAAATAATCTGTCTGCTATGCTTTTAATTCTATACTTATGAAAAGATGCTTATGATATGTATTCTGCTCCATAATGGAATTTGTTGTTTCTTAGAGTCTGTAATATGAATTCTTGGACAATTGTGTACAACATAAATGCATTTTTTTAAAACCAGGGACACTTAGCAGGTTTATGCTTAGTTAAAAAGACTTAAGATCATAGAGATTAGGCATCTCATGATGTTTATGTTCCTTTTCTTATTTTCCTTGATCGCTGTTGGTCATTTATGCCTTACTGAATTTTAGTTGTTAGAATTTGGATGACATTTGTGATGGCTATTCTTCATGTAGGACCTGCAAGATGTTATCGCCAGATTAAGAACAAACCATATCCAAAATCACGGTACTGCCGTGGTGTTCCAGATCCTAAAATTAGGATCTATGATGTTGGAATGAAGAAGAAAGGAGTTGATGAGTTTCCCTTCTGTGTTCACCTGGTGAGCTGGGAAAAGGAGAATGTTTCCAGTGAAGCTCTTGAGGCTGCTCGTATTGCATGCAACAAGTATATGACAAAGTATGCTGGAAAGGATGCTTTCCACTTATGAGTGAGAGTTCACTCATTCCATGTTCTACGTATCAACAAAATGCTTTCTTGTGCTGGGGCGGATAGGCTCCAGACAGGGATGAGGGGGCATTTGGGAAGCCTCAGGGGACGTGCTGGGGTAAGCATTGGTCAGGTCCTTCTGTCTGTTCGCTGCAAGGATAGCAATAGCAATCATGCACAAGAAGCCCTTCGTCGTGCCAAGTTCAAGTTTCCTGGTCGTCAGAAGATAATCATCAGCGGAAAGTGGTAAGCATTAAAAAGGGAGTCCAATTGATTGCGCATACAAATCAGTCTGGACTTATTATTGGTGTGAATTCATCCTTACTCTATGTGCTATTTTCCCTATATACAAAATCCCAGTTTCTGACATCTGGTCTAACCCATGTTAAAAACAAAATATTTTAGGCTATTATATGATGGCCGGAAACATGTCTCCTTTTTGCTTGTGTGGTTTCTGACATGACAATATAATTGTCAGGGGCTTTACTAAGTTTAGCCGTGCTGACTATGCGAAATGGAAGAGTGAGAACAGAATCATTCTAGATGCTGTCAATGCCAAGGTAAGTTTTATTTCAGACAAAAACTTGATCGTGCTGCCTTAGGTTGTGAGCATTCATGAATAACGAACATTACCTGTGTCAACCTGTTTGAGTTTCCTTAGGCTTACATTGCTGACTTGTTGATCGGTGTTTACCATAATTTCACTGGTGTGGGATGTGTTCTTTGCACTTGCAGAGGATTGTGGAGTCCGGACTTTCACCTCTTAGTATCAGTTTCATTTTAATGCCCTAGGGTTGATATATGAAGAATCCAAAGGGGCAAAAAAGAAGGATTGACTACATGGCATGTGCAGTGCACATGAGGTTGGGTGGCCTACTCTATCCTCTTATGTGCCATGAATGCTTGCTTTCCAACACTGCAAAAAAAGTTGTCTGTAGATCATCAAGTTTGCAGATGTGATCACTTGTAAATTGTCATTACATTTTATGGCTTAGTTCTTTTTTCCTGCTATTCAGCTGTGTAAAATGTCAGTACATGAAGTAATTGTCCCCGAACACCATGTTAAGGCCTAACCACCCATCTGGTAGTAATTATCTCCCACGCAACATATTGCTTGTCCCATTCAGATGTTTCACAATGGTAGTGGAAAACCACATTCGATGTTCATCTTAAGAATTCCATTTTTATCATCTATTATCCACCTAGAAAATGAAATGATTTCTGATCAACATGTCTTGATTGTGCAGTTACTTGGGTGCCATGACCCGCTTGCTAATCGTCAACCTGGAAAGGCTTTGTTGAGCGCCTCTGTGGCAGAAGCTTCCTAGAATCTGTTAGCTGGAGGATGATGAAAGCTCTGGTGGCGTAATCTATGAAAGCTTTCGAGGTTTTCTCGCTCTCGGCTTAGTTTTGCAGGTTTATTATGTCCATTTTTTATATCAGATTTTCTTTAAATTTATTTTGTGTCTTGTGGTGGCAACCTTTATTTCTTCCATTGATGTGTTTATGTAGGCGATTGGTGTGGTGCGTTATTGGTTTTTCTTTTCCTAGTTGGGAATGCATTCCGTTCGGTAGCTGGTCATCGGTTTGTCTAAGTTCGAGCTGGAGGCCATCTTCTTGTTGGTTGGTTGCTCGCTGGGCGTAAGCATGGCGTTCTAATTTGTAGTGTATGGAGAAAAAAGCCTGGGAAATAATAATTTGGCAGGCGCCGAGCACGTCAGGGGGAAAATAATATTACTTATTTTGTTTTTCCTATTTGTTGGCATTCACCCACGAGCGGGTCGATAAGGCATTCCTAAAATAAAACGCCTTCGGTTGATCGTTCCGCTTTCATCGATCTCACCCAAATCAGACAAAAAGAAGTACAGAGAGAGAGAGAGAGAGAGAGAGAGAGATCCCTGGCTGCGAGAAAACAAACACCTAAAAACGACTCCTCGTCCCCCTCCTCCTTCGAGGCATCCCCTCCACTCCTCCCTCCGCCATTACCCGGTTAGGGTTTTGGATTTCCCCAGAGGAATCCCACTGCATTGATCCCAACTCCCGATTTCTCCTCTGCAATTCGTAACTGGGATCCGTTGATGCCCGTCTTCGCTTCATAGATCGCCGTTTCTTGAGCTTCCGCGGCTTTGGCCCCTGCACCATGGAAACCCCCGGCGGGGACTCCGATCCTTACGGGACTCTGTCTCCCTCCTCCTCTGCCGGCGGTGGCATTAGTGGTGGCCGTTCGAGGAGGTACCGTGTCCCTTTATCGGCGTCCAATCTCATCCAGGCGCCTTTGTCAGCGCTCTTGGAATACTCCGGGATCTTGCGGCCTGGCGCCAGCCAATCGGAGACCGAGAGCTTGATTCCGCTGCCGGAGCTCAATCTTGCCCAGGTGGATGAGTCGTCCGTATCCGCCGTTGCTGACGGTGGCGAGGTGTCAATTAGGATCATTGGGAGTGGCGTTCAGGAGAGTCTCCGGATGGCATCGACCCAGCCGCAGCCTTCGACTGCCTGGTCTGGTGGACCGGGTAATTCTGGTGGACCGGGTAATTCTGGCGGCCGCGGTGTCTCTGGTGAATCGAACCCTGCTTTCTCAGAGAGGCACGGACGAGTAGATGGAGGGAGCAATAGCGGGGTCGGAGAGGCAGCCTCCTCGTCCGCATCTTCTGCGTCAGCATCCATCGCGGCTGTTGATGGCCCGAGCACGAACGCTGAGGCGAGTATGACGGGTGGTAGCAACAGGGATTCCTCATATCAGAGATATGACATACAGCAGGTTGCACGGTGGATCGAGCAAATACTGCCGTTCTCGTTGCTTCTTTTGGTGGTCTTCATCAGACAGCATTTGCAAGGTAATGTCAGTTGCATCTTATGTTCTTGGAAAACTTTGAGAATTATCTGTAATGGAAATAAAGTCTTGGTTTGCTTTAGTTTGTTTTTCTCTGACTATTCAAAGATGATTTTGTCGAAAAACTGCAGGCTTCTTCGTCACGATTTGGATTTCAGCAGTGATGTTTAAATCCAATGATATCTTGAAAAAACAAACTGCTTTAAAGGTTTGTTTGTTTTACCACATAACGATTTCTTTTCATCCTATGTGCCACTTGTCATTCATTTTTCATCATCCTATCATATTGATGCAGTTTTTTGAATAAAGAACCAGCTTGACATATGTTTTTCCAAAGTTTTCACAACCATCTGCTACATCATAATAACTCAACCAAATTTGTGAATGTAGTTGCATTCAAGAATGCTATTAAATAATAATTACATATCATGAATTTGTGTCTCTTGTCTCCTCTGTGGTCACTTGTGAATTGCAAAGCCTGTTTGTTGACAGATGTTTTGGGTGGGTGGTAGCTGTTGGGTTCACCATAGATGATAAAAAATAATTGGCTGACAATGCTAATTTGTCCACTGGATTGATGGTTATACAATTTAAACCTACTCTACATTGAAGATAAATAGACCACACCCATTTTCTAATTATTCAGACAGTTTAGTTCTATGTTATTTTTCTATTTAATTATTGAATTCTGTAAGGGATAAAGTCTAGATTTTTGTTGAACTTTTATGCTTATGAGTTTCAAAGTCTTGGAGGTGCTTTTGAGATCTCTATAATAACATATTTAAGAAATGTTTAGAGACTCTAGAAACTTAGTTGACACATATTGCACATTTGCCGTGACTAATGGTCTTTGGGATATTGAATGAGAGTTGCTTTTAATTCGGTTGCTTCAAATGATTTTTGATGTCGAGTGTAACTATTTCATAGACTTCAGCCATCCATTCTCCATATCGACAGTGGTAAGCTTTGATTAGCTGTTCGTAGTGAAATTGAAGGAATTGAGGTAGAAAACTTTAAAGGAACTGCCCATTTGATAACCCAATTATCAATGCACGGATGCTTGACCCCTCTATGACTTGATCTCTACAGCCAATTTCTACATAGTTAGTACTTCGTAATGTAGGTTGATTTCCTTGTCAGATGGCTGGATTGATAACAAGCAGTTCCTTGTTGCATGATTGGATTGATATCCACTGTTTGTTAATGGTTCGAGACCTGTGCTTCTAAGAAGCAGCAATTCATGAAAACAGGTCAACCATTCAACAATGTTAGTTTGCTATTATAGATTTATATTAGTTTTTAGGGGCATTTTCGGTATTGCAAAGTTCTCATTTTTTTTCACTTATGTAGCACTGGGTAGACTTGTGTTTATTAATACTTGGATCTTTCTCATATTTACTGGTTATTGGTCTCTGCAGGGAGATCGAAAATTGACTGTGCTTGTTGGTACTGCATTTTTCTCCATGTTACATGTATTTGGCATCTACTGGTGGTACCGAAATGATGATATCTTATACCCGCTTATCATGTTTTCTCCCAAAGAAATACCACAATTTTGGCATGCCATATTTATTATCTTGGTCAATGGTATCCACTGATCTTAGCTAACACTTCCAAATATTATACTTGCGGTTGCACCTACTTGTTACATGTCGAGTGAAATTTCTTTGTTGTCTAAGATTTAATTCTCTGTCTTTCATGATGTCATGTATTTATTTTCTTTCTTGCATAAGGTAAATTAATTAAG
This sequence comes from Musa beccarii, assembly GCA_024322285.1. NCBI lineage: Eukaryota > Viridiplantae > Streptophyta > Magnoliopsida > Zingiberales > Musaceae > Musa > Musa beccarii. The sequence continues at coordinate 58,063,222 of CM044395.1, read as the reverse complement.
CTTTCGTGACTTTAGAGTCAAATGAAAAATATTCATTTATTCTTTGAAGAACGCCCTTTTGCATGTCCTATTCCTCTATGTAGGTTTATGTTGTGCATCAATCATGCTGGATTTCACAATTACCTGATACCTGTGGTCATATAGGTAAAAATTTGGTTTTCTTGGATTTGGAAGCCAAAAGTTGCAGGACCATCCAAGAAAAAAATGGATTTATGTGCAGCTTATTGGCATATTTATGACAAATAAAAGGCATAGGTGCTGTGTTTTATCAGCCATTTTCTTAATTCCTGTTTATTGGAAAGTGGGAATAATTCCCATGCTAAGATGTACATATTCGTAACTTCTAGTTTTATGTGTATATTGTATAACATACCAAATGGTTTAGGTGCTGGAGCAGATTTGTCCATGCTGTATGCTAGCTGTCATTTTTGTAATATCTGTTTACTGGAAGGTGGAAATGGATCCCCATTGCAAAGCATGGGGTAGGACAATAAGACAATATGATGCTAAACATGTTAGTGGTGTAATGATGCACTATTAATAATGTCAAATCTAAAGTGGAATCATCCATTGTGAAATGGTAGATAAAGGGTCCTCCAGAAAATACCCTATCATTTTCATGGAGGTACATTAGTTATTGTAGTAATTATTAGATCATTGAAAATCCTTAAGGAGTAAATATAAATCATGAGTTCATCGACATTATTTTGCACTTATCAAAGTTATTCTATCAATTTTTATCCATATTTTAGTTTGGTTGGTCTAGAATGAGATTAATTGTAATAGATTTAAGGATGGTTTGTACTAGTTCGAAGATGATCTTTAATTTAGTCATTAGGATTCAAGTTTGGGAGATTACAATTGTAGTATAAGGTTTATTTAGAGAGATATTCTATTTGGCTACAACTAGGGTGTCACGACTCGATTTGATAGGATAATTAGCCTATCAAAATGTGCCCAAATTACTAACTCAGAATGCGTAGGCTGAAGTTAACAATAATACACCAATTATATTCTTATAAGTTAGTCTTAGCCTACTTTAGATGTGGGACTAATCGAGATGTTACAATCTCCCCCACTTAAGGAGCCTCATAGCATGGTACATTTGAGGCATAACCCAGTGGTAGCTCCACTTCGTGACATGTCATTTGACTCCATCCATGGATAGACTTTTCCTATTCGAGACCCTTACCATGCCCCAATAATAGGTTGGTTTTGATACACCCATTAGATTCTTATAAGTTAATCTTAATCTTAGCCTACTTCAAATGTGGGACTAATCAGGGTGTTACAACCTTCCCTACTTAAGGCCTTAACGCCCTTGTCAAGGTCCAACATAGCCTAGATCAAATCCTGGCATGGTACATTTGAGGCATAGCTCAGTTGTGGTTCCACGTTATGACGTGTCCTTTGACCCGTCCACGAATAGTACTTTCCTATTCAAGATTTTCACTATGCCTCAGTAGTAGGTTGACTCTGATACCAATTGTCACGACCTGACCTGATGGGATAATTGTCCTATCAACTTCGTTGAGCTCAAATCATCGTCTAAAAATATTTAAGCTGAGGTTAATAGTAGTACAACCATCCTTACAAGTCAATTTTAATCTTAGCCCATTTCCAGTATGGGATTAATCGGGATGTTACATGGGGCCAAGTAAATATATTTATATATTTTTTAAAGTCAAATATAGTTTCTTTTGTAGTTGGCCTTTGGCCTCTTTGTCTATCTTTTTTTGGTTGTTCTTGTAATTCTTTATTTCATTATATGCTATTTATTATACAAAAACCAAGTGTTATTTAAACTGCTAGTATATTCAATCTGCCCTACTGAAACTTATGATATCAGTTCTATGGTATCTTTTATTTGTTTGACACTGAACAAGTTCTAGGTTTATTACTTGTTAAATATATATTTATTTAGAAACATTTGTTGTAACCTTATAGTGAAAATATCCTGGATCCATAGCTATACAACTACTTATTGAGTACTTTTGTCTAGATATAATGGTGCGGCAAGCAGCTATGGTTGTGAAGTGTATTCTCTTGGTGTATTACAAAGATCGTAAAGGATGTAACTATCGTCAGCAGGTTAGTCATTTTTAATGTTTTCATTAATTAATAACTATTTGTGATTGTTCTTTTTTGTGTCACATCTTTATAGTTTAGATGGCTGGCAACATAATTACTTGCAAGTATACATGGGTGGCAACATAATAATGTCATGTTGTGGAATTCTATATCAGTAAATCGAGTCCTTTGCTTGTTTATTCTTGTATCAATCTCATGATGTTCCATGCATTGCCATTTCTGGTTATGGGAAAAGAAGTCATGCTATTTCAGAAAGCCATTTCTTTTGTTTTAATTATTTCTAATTTTTAATTTCATCTTAGTTTTATGTCCAGAAAATCATTTGCTTTTTTTGTGCTATAGTACATGATTTTTGGATAGTTGTAACTCATACGTTTATTTCTTTACCAGTGTCAAATGCTTACTCTTGTGGAGTACCTTCTACTTTTGTACCGTTCTTTTTTGCCAACTCCTGTTTGGTACCAATTTTTCCTGAATAAGGAATATGGGAGCTTCTTTTCATCTCTGACTACGGGGCTATACCTTACTTTGAAGCTGACATCAGCTGTAGAGAAGGTGTCGTATTTTACTGTTTTTGCATAATGAATTTCCAGTAGTAGTTTTAATATTCTTAAAAGTGCCCATCAAGTTGAAGTTTTCAGGTTGGCAAACATCTTCATGAATTATAAAAAACGAATCCTCTTTGATATTTTTGAGGTTATAATTCCAGGTTCAATCATTTATTTCTGCGTTTAAGGCGCTATCATGCAAGGACGTAAGTTATGGGTCTTATGCAACAGCTGAACAGGTGAACTCTTGATCTGTTCCAACATATATGAAATCTTAATTTTGTCCAACTGGCATATTGTATTTGTTTATCATTCTTTATCAAATGCTTTAAGCTATATTTCTAGGCAACTCAGATTTATGTCAACGTCAAATGCTTTTAATTACTTGTTACATCTTTAAATTCCTTTGCCATAATTTGGCACTGGTTCTATGCTTTTTTTAGTTTATTTATAATATGGTTACAACACAGTACATTTTTTTATTGATTGTACTCATATTCATGCACCTGTAGCTTATATATCGAATTTGGTTATATATATTGCCATTAATTATTTTTTGTTGTCTTTCTGTGATAATTTCTCTCAAAAGCAGTTATCTGTTTTTACAATCCTTTTCACATGATATAGGACTATCTTCTTTTTCCTCTTTATAACACTTAGTAACTAAGGATATACGTACACATGACCTCTTCTGGATGCTGGCATGCTGCATAGAGTGGTACAAAGACATCATCCAATATGTGGTTAGTGAATATGAATCATCCTCATTATAGTCCAAGTTGTTTGTCATCATTCCATGGTTGGAATCAAACAACTCACAATCACACTATGGAATATCGAGAAAACTTATGCCTGGGTTTCAAGGAAGATCTATGATGGAAAAATGGCGAATATATTTCTCATGTAGATCCTGTGAAGTTGGCACCAATCTGCTTATGTAGGCAAAATTATGGTAAAAGGAACTTACCTAAAAAATCCATCTTAATGTTGTTTAAGTTCATTCATCAAATAGCAATTCTCAGAAATCCTTCATTTGAAAAATTAGGACTCTAGAAGGGGTCAACAAGTCCTGTTGTGGGTAGAAATGTCCATCTTACAAACAGAAACTAACTCCCAATGAACAAAGCTTAGAAGATGGAACAGAAATTGTGAAGTCACATCATCTTCTTGAACAATCTTATACACTAATTAACAATCTCAGAATGCCTCAATTTATATACTGTGATAAATCATGGATGCATTAGAAATTAACGACAAATGACTATTAAAAATATTATACTTGACAAACACCTATTTCAATTGGAGTTGAGCAGACAACGAAGATAACTACTGCTGGATGAAGACTCTGGTTTTTGGAAAGCTAAAGTTGGAAATGTAATCTACATTGTCAAACATGGTACTTATAGTAGTTTAAGTCTTGCGGCCACCATTTTATTGTGCTGTTAAGCCCATTAAGTTCCCTCATGCTGGAGGTCTAGTGACCCTTGGCTAGAATAAGTGGCTAAATTGACATTTGGTGTGTCATTATTTTCAGAAACTCAATTGTACCATTTTGTATTGTGCACAAGGATGTCTCTAACACTACATTTTCCATTGGTCATGTACTCAAGCAGTAAAGTTCTTGCCATTAAGATACCTAAAGAAGCTACTTTATGAGCTTCATTCTGTCTGATGATTTATGCATCCAATTAATTACATTGTATGAAGAGTATGTGATCTTGTTGTTTGCTAATTGTTGCAAAAAATAAAAGGAAAAAAGCAGAAATAGCCACTCAATTGTTATCTTGATATGAGAAATAGGTTTGTTACTTGCATTTTGTTTGATTTGAAGTATCATATTAATCTTTGATTCATGATTGTAAACAAAAAGAATAGTTCTCCTTATAGAAGGGAGTCCTGAAAATTCTTTCCATCTTGTAGGGCCAAACATCATGGTATCATAAAACAACAACAACAACAAAATTGTAAGTCCCAACCATTTGGGGTCAACTACATGGGTCTTTTGCTGCCATTAAGATTTTTACATAGCTATATGTTTAGTTAAGCTTAGAGTACTTGAATATTTATTTATAGTTTCTATAAAATTTCTTTTTAAGTCTTCCTCTACCTCTCTTCAACTATTAATATTAATCATTTCACCTCTTCTTACTATCGCATCTGGAGGTCTCGTAAGCATATACTCATATTATCTTAAATTATTTTCTCTCATTTTTTTATCATTTATTGAAACAATACTTAGTTGTTCATGAATAAAAGTATTTCTTTTCTTATCTTTCCTAATAACTCTACACATCCATTTCAACATTCTTATTTTGACAACATAAACTTTTTGTATATGTTGTTTTTAACTGCACAACACTCAGATCCATAAAGTATTATTGGTCTCATAACTGTCTTGTAAAATTTCTTTTAATCTCAAAGGTTTTCGATGATCACACAAGACTTCTGACGTTCCTTGCCATTTTAATCATCATGTTTTTATTCGATGCATAATATCTTCATCGAACTCTCCATCTTGTTGAATAATTGATTCAAGGTACCTACAGCTTTTATTTAAAGAGACTTTTTCCCCATCCAATTTAACTATATTCTCTTGTCTATTCCTATAATTAGTAAATTTACATTTAGAATATTCAGTTTTAGTTCTACTTAATCTAAAACCCTTAATTTCAAAGGATGACCTCAATAGCTTAAGTTTATAATTAATTCCACTTAGGGTCTTACCAACTAAGGTAATATTATCAGCAAATAACATACACCAGGGAGATCTATCATGTAGGTAATTAATAAGTTCATCCATTATTAATGTGAAAAGTTAGGGACTTAATGTGGATCTTTGATATAATCCTATGCTAATAGGAAATTCACTAGATACACTCCTTATAATTATAACACTAGTAGCTACATTATTATATATATATATATATATATCTTTAATAACAATAATATAATTAGTGAATATATATTTTTTTTTCTAAAACCTATCATAATAAATCTCTAGGAACCGCATTGGGTATCATATGCACATTGCAAAAATTTCTTTTTTTTTTTGTGATGTTGACGATTCATATCACTTGTTACGTAACAAATGCAGGTAATTACAGCTGGTGATATGTGTGCCATTTGCCAAGAGAAGATGCATGCTCCTATTCTACTCCGTTGTAAACACATCTTCTGTGAAGACTGCGTCTCTGAATGGTAACATGACCACACCTATGCTTCTCAACATTTCTTAGTTTTTCTTGCTCTTCCTTTCCTCTTGTGCTAGGATTTTTCTGTATACAGCCTCAAAGGATTTTTGAGATTTGAAGTTTACCACTCTGGTCTAATCATATATCAAAAATGTGCGCTAAATATGTGCATCTACTGGATCCAAGAAGAGGGCCATGTTGGAAAAACACATGGATAAGAGTGTTCTCTTACTTCCCTTTTGCATTAGATAAGTGGGGATTGAAGTGTCACCAGTGTGCTTGCTTTCGATGAAAATAAGTTCAAAGTTCTGTACCCCCTTCTTTTGTCTGTGATGTTAATCATATATATATATATAGTTTCTAGCATTCCTCTTACTTTTATATGCATTATTATTGGAGTAGGAATCACCTTCTGAGTGTTCCTGTTCTTGACCCAGTTGTGAAAATTTTCAGGTTTGAAAGAGAACGGACATGCCCATTGTGCAGAGCTGTGGTTAAGCCAGCAGGGCTGAGGTCATTCGGCGATGGTTCCACGAGCTTATTCTTCCAGTTGTTTTGATTCATGCATCCCTAACATAAATTGATTTCCTCGGATGCCAGATTGGTCAGAAGGATGCAGGATGACCTTGCTGTCGTGCTGTTGCTGTTCTCTCATGATTTCATCTCCATGGCACCTGCCGTGAGGCTTTTGATCAAAGTTCGATGAGACACCTCCCCATCTATCCATACTCTTATGTCCAATTTATATGCCACATTTCCGGAAATATAAACAGAATAGACAGAAGAGAAAGCATATATATATATATATATATATATATATATATATATATATATATATATATATATATATATATATATATATATATATATATATATATATATATATATATATATTTTAATCTCACGATGTTGTTCAGGAGGTTCACAATGCTGTTCATGGATGGTTATGAGCATTTTTGGTCCAAAGCCAAAGGGAAACCGAGCTGTTACTGTGACTGGATTGGTTGTCTCTCGTTGAAAGCTCATGTAAATAGTATTTATCTAGCAGCATGGATAGCTGAATCGGCATCGGCATCACCCTGCCTTCACGGCGTATTGCTACCCATACGAGGATCCAAATCGTTATTGATGAGTCAGGAGGACATCCACGAACGCACATAATAATTTCCTCGTAACATAACCTACTAATCAAGCGGCCTTGCATCACTAAAATATATCGTATGATGCTAAACCACACGAGGAATAAGATATTGCAAAAGTCGATAGTAGCATGCTCTCACAAATATACATTAAAAAAATAAATCACACTGTCGCCAATGCATGTGTTTTTGACTCGATCATAAACAGATTCCGCGCATGATGAATAGTTACCACAAAGATTTGCGATGATACGTACGAGGCTAATCTCCATAACCGTACACTTGATCGAGACGAAAAGTGTTGTGGAGCAGTAGATTACGCATCCTACTCCGAGAAGTTGGGGAAGGGGTCCAGATGCCAATCGCTGCACTGCAAGTTCCAAAAGTACGTGGTGCATAACAGATTCGTGTCAAGAAAGTTGACCTTTAAGTCAAGCGTGATCTTGGTTGCAAATATATAGTCATGGTTGTTAAATGACCGACCCACAGCATCTTGGAAAACTTCAAGTGGGATGATCCTACAACTAAGCAGTTAAAGAATTGCACTCGGGTTGATGCAGATTTTTTTCCTTGAATATTATTATTGTTCTCCGGTAAGTTTTTTTTGAACCGAGAGCTCTCTTAGTTGATTTTAATCACATTCTGATTCCTTATTCAAAATTCCCACTAAATTCTCTTACTGTACGTCCTCTCACTGCTCGACCATGATGATCTCCAAATGATTCCCTTATTCTGGATTGCCCTCTGCTTCATCCCAAGTTAATAAAGCTTTTATATGCTGTACAATCTTAGTCACAGTGGGCGCACTAATAATGATTTTTTTTATTTTAAATTTCATGGACATGACACAAAGGAATATCTACCGATTGCCACGACAATACAAGCCACCTCAACTTATTGACTGACCAAAGAAACAGAGAGGTTCTTAAAAAGTACTTTTGACTTGGAAGCAATGAGAAAACACAGTTGCCATATGTGAATGCCGAAAACCTACCTCTTATACAATATGATCTTTTTTTTCCACATGAAACATTCATAACACGACAAATTCAAACACATCTTTTTTTTTTTTGAGGTAAACTAAAACACAAATGATTATTTAATCAAGAAAATGCCAAACGGATGCAAGCATAGGATCTAAATATATGCCTTGAAGAAAGTTCAAAAACCAAACTGAAACAGAGATAACACAAGGAGCCAATGTTACTCACATGTTCATATGCTTGGGGCATCTGTTCATTGTGGGCTTCATAATAACTTGGCCACTGGGACCATGTTGCCTTGTAAGGCTCAAGCTGGGCGCACCGGGCCTGCTCATAATACTGGCTTTGGATGGAATAACTAGGAGCTTCAGAAATGGTCGTTTTGTCCCCTTCATCACCAAACAGCATTGAATTCTGAATGCAGAACAACAGTAGGACTAACATAAGGAACTATTGGTTTTGTGAACATAAAAGAATGCCATCATGCATACAAATATAGAGTATGAATGCCAGCCACAAAGGTGAAGCCTTAGATCACCAACCTATACAAAAACAGTAGAAAGCATTTTGGGATCGAAACTGGAAAACAAATACAAAAACAGACATGGTATACATGCACAAAATGCATACAACAGCCGGAATCAAGGTTAGGTACTTGCCCAGTTCAACTCGGGAGACTCGTCGTTTTCTGGCTTGAAAGGCTCGAGCTCAACAAGATCCGACGGCTTATGGGAATACCCATCATAGGCAAAGCCTAAACTTCCAAAGAAACTGCTTTCATTGTCTCGATCATCATGATACGAGGTGGAATTCTACAAACCAATAAACCAGGATGGCCAAAAGGCCGAGCAAGATCAATTCGAGCAGTGATGTCTATCAGATTGTGCCAACAAGCTATACGAACCGCATTATACTCAAGAATGAGATCCTCCACTCACCCAATCCGACTTTGAGCATGCTGACTCCTGATAAACCTCACCGCAGCTTGATCTGCGAGACCAAGCTGTTTCAATCGGCTCAACTTGCAGATGCAGTGGCTGCTCATAGTGGTGCCTGTCGTAGGCAACACCAGGGCCTCCAAAAAAGGCAGCCACTTTATCTCTTTCATCAAATGCCTGCACGAAGTAAAACAAAGGGGACGAACATTGCTTTCAACAAGAATCACATGAGCCGACAAGAAGCCAACAAATTCAAAGTGAAAGTGCACTACTAACTGAGCCATGATGCACTTGATCTTGGTAAGCCTCATGGTGGCTCGGTTTCTGATGCCAAACGGACTCATTTGGATCGATCGCCACCGGAAGACCCCCCTCGGAGTAGTGCTTGTTGTAAGCGAGAACTGGATTCTCATAACCACGCGCCTCCTCTGTTGTCTCACCGTAGCATGATGCCCTCTACAAGGAAGCAAGAAAAATTTCAGAATGCAACCACCAAAACCTCGCCAAAGAAGGCTCAAGAACAGTCGGTCCGCTCACATGATCTAGTTCAATCCATAACTGATCTACTTCACTTGTTGTCTCGGTACCATTAGAATAAAATATTCATATCCAAGTTAATAATAGTATGTCAATTACACTTTTATAAACTATCTAATATTTTGCCCATGTTCACTTAGGGTTTGATGTCGTTTGTTAAGGCTCAGCATGCATATGAAGCCTAACACTATTGTCATAAACTTAATATGATTTTGTCTAGTTGTTGAATCTTATATTTTGGATAATAAAATTAATTAATAAATTCGAAGAGTTAACTCTATGATGAGCCAACTGATGATACTGAGTGCAATTGCAGAAAGAATCACGCATAAAAAGAAGGCAGAATCGAACGAGAAAACTTGCGAAATTGCTTCGAGAAAAGTCCAAGATTTCCGAATTATGCTCAGAGACTAGTTTCGGGAGTTCCAAATTGCTTCAAGAAAAGTTCAAGTTTCCCACATTGCTGTCAAGAAAGATCCAAGATTTCCAGATTAAAGGTTCGTAGTCGATTAATTCCGCACAACAATGTCGGAATTAGGACGGGATCCGGAGATGCAAAGCGAACGAGACTGGTTCGAAGAAGGTTCGTTTGCAACTCACACTATCAGGATGGTAGTACTCCAGCCTCTGCACCGGAGCAGGCTCGACCTCTACCACGACGGACTCAGCCCCGCCCAGCTTCCTGTTGGCATAGATGGGAATCCCGTAACTGTCGACGCCGACGCGCCTCTCGCCGTACCCTTGCGCGTGGCCGAAGAGGTAATCCAGCGCCCGCCTCCAGCCGTTCCAGCCCCCGCCGGCTTCGGCATCACCATGGTAGACCTGGCGGTCCTCCCAGGTGGAGTAGGGCCAGCTCCTGAACAGGTCTGGCGACGGGAAGGGCTCCGGTTGGTAGTTCTCCGGCAAACCATGGTCGAAGGTAGGCGTGGTAGCGTGAGGGGGAGGGGGGGTTGGCTGCTCTGAGGGAGGGGAAGCGGAGGAGGAGATGGGGTAGCAGGTGGCGGACGAGGGGGGCAGGGGATGGCCGTAGGCGAGCGCGATGTCATATCCGCCGAGGTAGGGGTGGGGGTTGTACTCCTCGAAGTCGTCCTCGTTGAAGTCGACGGGCCGGCCGGCGGAGGGGGCGGAGAGCGGCATGGGTGGGTGGCGGCGTCAAGAGCTCAATAAGTGGAGGGTGGTTTTGGGTCTATAGCAACAACAACAATAAAACAATAACGATAGAGGAGTTGGGCACGCAGGGAGGAGGTAGGAGTGCATCGTGCTTGGTTTGCTTTGGTTCTGATAGGGATTGACGGAGACGGGATTTATCGCGAGGGGGAAGACGGTGTCGGGGTCAACGTTTTCACGATTGGGCCACCGGAGGAGGAGGGTATGCCCGATGGCGTATGGTGGGCACCGAGGCGAGGCGTCTCCTTCAAGGATGGCGTGATGGGCAACGAAGGGAAGATCCTGGCGCCTCGCCTTCCTTGCCTTGCCCGATGATGTATGGGTGGCCAGCGCTCCATCACCACCATGCCTTCCCCCGATTCGTGGTCACATCACATGCATGTGAGCTCCATGGAGAGATCGCAAAACGCCGCCTCGCCAAGAAACCAAGCAACCAATGGATACTTTTCATGCACGCCCTACCTAACAGTACCGATCGGAAACGCGGGAACCGATGTTGATGCCATCGCCACATTAATTCCAATAATAAAATCCCATGCGCGGGTGTGTCGGTGACACGACTCTGCACCGGAATAAGGTTCCACATAACTTTCAGGTGAAGAACGCTTATTACATTCCTATGATATGCAACTGAAAACAAGTCTGTAGGAGATTTGGCTGTAGTTTAAAGTCCAATAGAACACACAAATAATTTTCGGAAAAATCTTTGATTGCATAGTAGATCAAATCTTGAGCTCTCAACTTGACAACATAGAGACTCTGCATCTCATCTTCTCGTCATAGAATCTTCTCTCTCTGGAAAAAAGTCTTCAGATGAAGAAGCTGCAAACCGGCCACTCCCATGCAGACAACGAAGGACAAAATGCTCAACGATCCCATTCTTGATGTTGTTGTTTCGTTTAGCCTCCGGGCCTCTTCCTCCCTTCATCCACAAGAAGAGAATGGGTCGGTAGATTCACCCAAATTATGGTAAGATGTTACACACTGCAGAAATTAAGCCTACCTATTTCTCAAGAATATCATTTCTTCATGTATGGAATTGATTGAATCCTCCAGCTTCTTCAACTCCAGTTCCATCTCCTGAAAACAGATAAATTAGATAAACATTTCCGAGGTCAAACTAGATTAATTAACAAAATGCTTGCTCAAAGAAGCATTTACCTAGTAACACATAATATGTGGAACACATTCTCAATTCAATAGCCACAGAAAAGCTGGCTTGATCGCCATTTCTTTTGTCATCCAAATTATTCATATACAATGCGCTAAACCCCAACTTTTAGAGGAATACCACCCAACAAATTATTTCGGCATCTTCAAAAATAGAAATTCAGTTCCCATGGATCCCTAGCATGATCTAGATGTTACTGGTCACTTTTATAGCAGATGAAATGTCTCTTTCTAGCAGATGAAATGTCTCTTTCAACTGTTGTTGATTCTGCACTCTTTTCAGTTACACATCTTGTAGTCATTTACGAAGTTTGGCAAGTAAACTATACCGTTGAATAGTTATATTTCTTATTCACAATTTCACCAGTCACGTTATATTAAGAAAACAAAATTTGTAAAAATCAACAGCTAAAATTAGAGAACAAAAAAAAAAATGCTGATATAGCCAATCAAGTAATTGCCCAAAGACCTCTAAAGTGACTTGTAATCACTTGTTGTAATTTTTAGAAGGAAAAAAATACTATGTAGTTGTCACAATCTAATTAGTCTCATATCAAAAGTTGAAGAATATTATGATGGTTTATAAAACTAGACAATCATGTTCTCGATGATAGCAAAAGATCCATGTAGTCGAACCCAAATGGTTGGAACTTAGCTTTGTTGTTGTTGTTATTGTTGTAGATACAGACTTAACAAAGCATTTGGTTAGTTCTTTCAATGGACCGAATGATGACAACTGGTATATGAGTGGTCCTAATACTATAGGTATGATGAGGGGGATCTCACACATCGTCTAATAGTGTGTGATTCTGGACTACGCGTTGAGGCTTTAGGTTTTGACAAGGTTGTCAATCTTAACAGTAGGAGCACCATGTGATGATTTATTAGAGTTAAAAAGGTCCACACTATCTCTAACTTGAGTTTAAATATTATGTGTTGGAGACATATTACAATGTGTCACCACCTACATATTAGGGTATGATTCTTGGCTATATGTTGAGGCTGCAACTCGACAAAGATATTAGGCCTTGAGGAGGGAGATTGTACAAGCAATTAGTCTCACATAGTAAGTCGGAGAATGTAACGGTAATTCATAAGCCTAGATGAGCCTACTACCATAATTTGGGCTTAAGATTATCTGTCAATCAAATGGAACAATTCTCCTATAAAAATCAGGTCAGCACACCAACAAAGCACAAGATTAAATTCACTTCTTCTAGATTCTGGCATTTCTCGATGCACCATAATTCATATTCACTTAGTCCTCGTACTATGTTATTTGCTTTGATTGAATTAGATACTAAGAGATCCATTGCCAGCAATGGTTATTATGTATTTAAGAAGGCAAGAAATTAAACGATTATGCCGAGGCCAAATTTGTTTGTGTAAGAGTCAGACTAGCAAATATAGCTGCTCTGACTTGAGTCATATTATTTTCTAGCTTCCAGACCTTCATCTTGCAACAACAAGAACGCATGCTGTCTCAATTTCTAGATTTTCATGTCATCCATCAAAATTTGTTATTAGAGCTTGAATTTTCTCTTCAGAGTTGTAGTCATAATAACTGTTTGCTCCTCTCTGTGACAGGACCTCTTCTGAGTTGTTAATAGTGTATAACCAATAACCAATAACAGGACCCCTCTTCTGAGTTGAATCTGCACGATTTCAGAACCCTTTTATCCCATTACGAGAATCGGACCACTAAATTTCTTCCCGAGCATTTTCCCTAAAGGTTCAGATCACGGACACAATGATGCACAAGGATCAAGCTCTTTATTCAATCTTCACAAATGCGCAACTTTGTATGAGGAAAAAGAGGGTAACTCACATCAATCTTCCCTTTCTTGGCGACGGAGGTCCAATCCTTGGCCGCAATCCCCGTCTTCCACTCGAAATCCACCGTCACGGCGGCTTCGAGCTGGAAATGGGGCGACCAGAAGCAGGCCGTGTGCTTCCCCGTCTCCGCCGCCACGAAAGCGAACTCCCCCGACTCCACACCGTCCACCCGTCGCAAGTTCTCCCCATTCGGATCCATCACCTGCGACCCCAAAAAACAACAACCGGAGAATCGGATCAAATCAATTTCGCAACGAGATAAAGTTAGATCGCCGCAAAGGGATTGGGGATCAGGGGGATTACGCTAGCGGAGATGTTGTGACCGTAGGCGGGGTCGTCGGCGACGCGAAAGTGGGCGAGGGACATTGCCCCTGCACGGATGTCCTCGGTGAGGCATTTGACGCGGCCGGAGGGGATGTGGAAGACCAGCGCCTGCGAAGGTCGAGAGGAACACAAGAAGCCTAGTACCATCAGCAGTGGCAGCGGGAGTCGAAGAAGCGAGGCCGAGTCCATTTTGGAGGGGAGAGACCGAGGCCGGATCTGACGCCGGTTGGCCATATGCTTTAATCCCATCAAATATAAATATAAATATATGTAACTATATTTGGACCATAATTAACTATTTTATCCAATTAGTAAAGCAATTTAAATTATGCTTTGTGTTATATGAAGATTTCTTCAAATTTGAAATGAGTTATATTTTTGTATTTGGTCAGGGTAAGCATTAATCCTCGAATAGGCCTTTTAGCTAGACGAGAAGACAGTTATAAGCTAAATTAGTCACCTTTCTTTTTCCGAGGAAAATAAAGTACGTGATGGTTGTCTAACGCGTTGTAACGTCCGCATCTCACCAACCAATTGCGCTTTGAGAACGCTCAACGTGCTAAGTTGGGCTTCGATTGGGTCACACAATCTCCAGGCAACCCGACCCAACTTTAGGGGGCCCATTTTTGCAGACCGCGGGTTCGATCCATCGAGGAGTCAGCTTTTGGAGCAGAATATTCATGTAGTAGTCGACTTTTAGTGAAATCGAAAGCCGGATAGCCGTTGGGGAGTAGAAGAGCCCCATCTCGATTTGCCTCCCACCCAATCTCACACATTTATAACGCTGGTCATGCAGGAGGTGTGTCCAATGACGGCAGACGAACACAACATCGACGCTGGTCTGCGGGGGAGTTGGGACAGTTGAGGTGCGGCTTTTAGAGAGAGAGAGAGAGAGAGCTCCCTGCATGCGATTGCGTAGGGGGCTCTTCCTCGTCGTTTCTCCACACAAACAGAGACACTTTCTCTGACATTGGTGCATATACGGCGATGCACAGATGATTGCTGACTTGACCTCTGCGCCGAGCCCACGCATCAAGCAATGCATGCATGTGAAGAAATATATACCGACCAATTAATTCGTACGTCCCACACGGATCTATTGTCTTGTTCTTCTCACGGTGTTATCTCATTAGCTATCTATCATTTTATCGCCACCGATTAGTGTGGTCAGTGCGAATGCATAAGCCGCCCACATGCACGAACCGACAGTAAATTTTAGCCTTCACATATATATACCACCTGTAAGTATAGGCACACGTCGTGCATTTAACTAGTTGAGATGTGGAACGTTGAATGACCACACATGGCTGCGCTGCTTGTGCTTACACAGCTTTACATGGCTTGGGAGAACATACACCTTTGCAGCCTGTCTCCGATCGAATCTTAATACCTTTATAACTCAGTAGATAAAAAAAAATAAAAAAAAACTCCGGGCTTCTTCGTCAAGGAATAGAGCTAACTGCGTATATCAATCGCAAGGTTTGTAGCTTTTGGCATTCCCGATCGAGAAGAACTGAGATATGAAGCTGGCAAAATAATTAATGTACATGGCAGCCAGCTGCTGTCCGAGATATAAGTAATCGCACAAAAAGTCCATCTTGCTGCCGAGTCCCACATAAATCAAAGAAACGAACGAAGGATGCATGCGGCCATACGACGCGAGTAGCAGACACGAAGCATGCATTTGGAACATGTCACCGTTCCAAAGGTCTCACACCATAAATAGTCGATGGTAATTAGCAAGCCATATCTTGGGGTGGTCCAATGTGCATTGCCAATTATGCTTTGCCTCAACTAATTATGACTCCCACATTGATTACGGCGGAGCAAAAATATATTCTTGCATGGAATCGACATATAACGCTATGAAGAACATATCTTAGTAGCTGGTTTTATCATCCACGTCGAAGAGCATTGTTTTCCTCAATCATATCAAGGAATGAGAGAGTGCCAGTCGATCGAAGCATCGCAAAACCCCACACTTGGCGTCCGAGTCTCTGCCTGTGATAGGCATCGAGTATTAGCTGGCGAATCCGCAGCTTAGGGCTCACCACATGCCATTCTGGAATTGTAGTCATCCCTAAGCTTCTGATGCAGAGAACCTTTGCGGTTCACATAATAAACCAGAAGGGAAGAGAGGGAGGGTAGTGCATGCTTCGTCAACGCCGCCGACTTCGATGGTGTCACGGTCAGACTCATCTAATCCTCCTCCTCCGACGAACTCAACTTCTCATAAATTCATCATCACGCTGGCGCGTCCAGAACACGAATCGCCTGCCATGCGTCGATCGAGGGGAACAAAATTGTGAGCTTAGTTGCTAATCCATTGACCGAAGCACACGGTGTTTCTAATCCATGGCTAACCAGAGATGAACAGCTGGTTGGTTTGGACTGGCACGGCCTTGCCCAATAGCTTTCAATGCTCAGACAATTCACACCACCAAACTGATCATCGTTTGATACTTTAACGTTGACTTGTTGAATCCAATGATTTAGACGGCCGATCTGAGGGTGTCAGGATCCGGCTTGGGTCGCTATGACGTCATCGAGGGCATCAGCAGCGGCACCTCGATAGAGAGAGGATGGGCGATTAATTGGCTGTGCCGCGAGTCTTTTGCTCTGCCTTCAAGCTTGCAAGATTAGCTTCCACACGTTGCTTGTTGGTTGGGTCTCACGCGGTTGATGGTGCGGCTTTCGACGCCATTAATTATTCCAGGATTTGTTTTTCTCCTACAATTGGTCGTCGATCGATGCAGCAAACAACAACAATAATAATTTTCTTTCAGTTTTATTTTTCTCCGCCAACCCTTTCTTGTTTCCTCCTTGAGCATCTTTTTTTTTTAACAGCAACCAGATCGTTGATGTGGATCGAGAAGAAGTATCCCATGGGAACAACCCATCTCTTGCCGGTTTGATTGCTTCTCCCATGGAAAAGCAGAATCAGACAAGAGGAGCTCCCATTTCCGCTTTTCCGGATGGATCGATCCATCCGTTTGCACAACCATGGTTAAGAATAAATACTCTTTCTATCTTCTTTCTCTCTCTTTCTCCTTTACGTGGACTAGGATAGGGAATAGGGACGGTGAGGTGGGAGTAGTAGGCTCACCGGTACACGTTGGAGTGAGGTGGCGGAGGAGCGTTGACACACGTAGGGGAGGAGCGGTGGCTTGAACCCGAAGCCGCGCCGCTGCCGGGTTTTCCGGCAGCCTGCGGGGCCTGCTGGGCGTGAAAGCGAGGCCTTTGGGAGTTGGCCGTTGTTAGCTTTTGGGAGTATATGGCCGCGCGAGGAATGTGTGAATTCCCGCTGGTTGTATACATATCTGGACATGCTTAACATGATGCTTCTCCCTCGGCGGCTCGGCGGCTCGGCTCATCGACGCCTTTACTATTACTTAATGAAATAGCATAAAACTCGATCCCAGTAGAAACACAATCGCCGAGCTATGTGCTTGGCCAGAGCCGCAACACGTGGGCCTTCCTTTTGGTGATGCGTCATCAGAAGGCACGCAGTCGCTGCGGATCACTAACTTTGAACAAAAACTCGCCGGTAGGTATATCCTTCCGAGTTCGAAAGGTCGGTTCAGCTGCACGTGCGATTGCATCTGCCTACCTCATCTCCTCTTAAACTAATCCATAAAGTTGACATTCATATTTAGTTTCCGGACTCACAAGATCAATGCCGCAACACACTGAAACCACCTTACTTACAAGCTCTCTTGTCATGTTGCAGTGAGATACCTACCAAAATGGACAGGAAGTGGCATAAAGAATGGAGGGAGAGAGAGACCAGGACAAACTTAGTATAATCTATTCCTCCACTAAAATATAGGGGGGTGAACAGCTGTATTCTATTCATGTAAAGAATTATGTGGGCAGCAAAACCAGTAACTGCAGCAATAAAATACTGGGGACCTTCCCCCATGAGGCTTCTCCTTGAAATGACTTGATTGGCACGGATCTTTGGCTTAGAGGAACCCACCCTGCGCCTATTTAAGTAGCTTCCAGCCCTCTATTTTCTTCTTTCTTAAATCCACCTCGAAGTCACAGCACAATTTGGTATGTTCTCCGTTCACACATATCCTCCCTTGTTTTGTTCCCACTCCTGGGTCTTCATTTTGCCTGCAGCGTCTTGCATTTTTGGGAAGCCGTGAGATTGCATAGCTTTCTGTGTTCTTTCTCTTCATCTGTCTATTCTTCCGTTTTGAAGGTGCAATCATGGTCGATGTTTCGGTGCTCAACATGGATGATGACTGCATGGACTTGCCCCCCGGCTTCAGATTCCACCCCACGGATGAGGAGATCATAACTCACTACCTCTCGCAGAAGGTTATCGACCGCGGCTTCAGCGCAAGAGCCATGGGAGAGGTGGACCTCAACAAGTGCGAGCCATGGGATCTTCCGAGTAATCGACCTTCTGCTTCTCATCTTTCATACATCTTCTCTTCCACCGTGATTCCTTTTGCTGCTTGGTTTTCTGATCGTGTTGACTCGGGCGTCAAACTTTGTTTCGATTCTAAAGGCAAAGCGAGGATGGGAGAGAAGGAATGGTACTTCTTCTGTCGGAGGGATAGAAAGTACCCGACTGGCATGAGGACCAACAGGGCCACAGAAGCTGGCTATTGGAAGGCCACAGGAAAAGATAAGGAGATCTACAGGGGGAGAAGGGTCCTTGTTGGGATGAAGAAGACGCTGGTGTTCTACATAGGAAGAGCTCCCAGAGGGCACAAGACTAATTGGGTGATGCATGAGTTCAGGCTCGAAGGCAAATTCCCATTCCCCGGTGTCCCAAAGACCGCAAAGGTAAACTCATCTCTTCTCCATGGAGACCAAACCACGAGCCTTCCTTTCATCAGATAACTTAATTGTTTTCCATTCCTTAATTCTTTGGGAGACAAAACTTACGGGTTGTCGGAAATCTGAACTTTGTGATCGCAGGATGAATGGGTCGTGTGTAGGGTCTTTCATAAGAACATGGGGATAACGAGAAGCCCACCACCACCTGGATCAGAAAGGATTGATTCTCTTGGAAAAGTTCTCTTTGACTCTACCGCATTGCCCCCTCTCATGGATCCTCCTTACCTCAACTCCGACGTGAGACCTAGCTCATGCTTCATCGACAAAGAGGAAGGCTTTGATTTCAAAGATATTCCTAGCTTTTCCGCCATGATGGGCATGGAGGATCAAGTGAGCTCAAATCCGCCTCTGAGTTCGGTCTTCTACTCACAAGTCCTTGCTCAAAGCCCTTCCTGCTCGTTTCCGGGCCACTTGCACCAGCAGGAAGCAACGATGAGAGGTTTGGCTGCCGACCGTGATGCATCTTCTGCCATCAGGAGGCATTGCAAGATGGAGCAGTGCTGGAACAATTCGATGGGCTGCCCCTCCCAGGACACCGGCCTGAGCACTGATCGCAACACTGAGATCTCCTCCTCCATGGTGTCAAATCACTTTGGCGACTTCGACGATCCTTCAAGTGGACCGGTGATAAATTTGGACAGTATATGGAAGTACTGAAGAGGCTAACTCCAACTCCTCTCATGTCTTATTAATCATAGAGGATTCTGCGTAGACTCTTTCTGTACATAAATTTCCTGTCGTACGTGTAGTATGTCTCTCTCTATACGCTGATTACCGAGAAACGGGAGGTGTCAGAACTACTGTGAAGGTTTATTCTCTTGATCTATCTCCCGGATTCCTGTCCTGTATCATATACTTGTTGCGTCAGATGGAACTGCTGGAAATTGTATACCTTTGTTGTAATGAGATCATTTGGGTTTTGTGTTCTAAAATGTTCTGGATCTACATGCTCGACGTCTTAATGGATGATCTATCTTCACCCAGATACTATTTTCCTCGGTGCAATTAGATCTGGCGTCGTTGCTTTCTTATTTTGTTCAGTTCTCTCAGACTTGTTCTTAACTTGCACGGAGAGTGTGTCCCGCTGAGATCAATTAAATTCACTTCAAATTTCTTGTCCTTTCATCCGCCATCGGCTTCTCTTCTCTTCAGTAATTTGACTTACTCAAAAATCTAAAAACGACACGATGACGGGCTGAGAGGCTTGTAACCCGTGAAGATGAGGTGAGCCAAGAAAAAAAATCAGTAAGTTTGAGAAGGGTGCCTCTATTCGTGTGATTGGCTTGGCTTAATAGCTTGCTCTCTGTGCGAGGGTACAGTAATTAGGCCCAGCTTTCATGCATTAAAAACCGGAGAAAGAAAGAAAATTTACGACAAACACTCTCTGCCTCCTCATGTAGAACACGTGCAACTTGTGCCCTAATCTTGGCCTTATCTATATGCAGCCGCACAACAGCGTGTTCTGACTCACCCAAGAAGCAACACTGTGTACTGCGAACAAATAACTTTGCACAGAGAATAATAAAAAAAGCCATAATGGCAGCTACTTGCAGCACAGTCATACCTGGGAAACATTCATATATTCCTTGCTTCATGCTACGGAAGCCGACCACTTTTCTTGGAAGCAATAGCACACCATATACCTGTGCTAACCAAGACTTCCGGGTCTTGAAATTATTTCATGCAGTTCGTATCCTCAGCAGTGGTATGACGTCAAGCACCGATAATCCCATGTAGATTACCGCGACAAGCGAGCTCTCCATCCATGTCGACCGGCGGCACCACATCTTGCTGAGCTTTGAGGATTGGCATCTCAGCTAATTGCATCACGCCATGCTTGTCTTTGCACCCACCGCCCAAAAAAAAGACCAATATCTACATGCACAAATACGCTGATCTTTTTAACGTGCACGTATACGCTTGTCGCTTAATTTCATCATGTTTTCCCAGTTTAAATTGCTTGCTGTGATGCAGAATTCCGGGAGTGTGCTATTCTCATCATCCAGGATTTGGATAAGTCATGACATGGTTTGTTCGACCAGCTCCTTCTTAGTGCTTCCCTCTCCTCTCTCTGTTTGTGTTTCATCAAAACTGACTTCCAATTATGCTGCACGTGATGTTTATCAAGAGATTTCATGAGTTCTGGAACGCTAAGCAACCGGATAACCAATGGATGTCTTAGGCAACACCAATCAATTGCTGCTAACCATGAAGACTATGTCTATTCAAGCGAGAACCGGCAAGCATTTTGCCTCGTAAACCAGCTATTTTAATCGAACGACGAGGTAAGATTATGCAAGCTTTTGATCATAAGAGACGATTATGCTACTTATTTAGTTTGGAAAAGTGAGATGATTACGTAACATGAGCATGTCTTGCAAGCCATGCCTGGTTGCTTCTTCCATCGCAATTCGTACGTCATAAGAAAAATGGAGCGCATCCATGCGGCCGACGACACCTCCGGTGGCCGATTAGAATTGGCTTGGCCACCCGAGGTGCGGATGCATGGGTTGATGATTCCCAAAAGAGATCAGCGAAGAATGAATCTGGTTAGGGACTGCAAGTTGATCTTCTGGGAGAACTGAGGCAGACAGGCGAAGACAAATGATATATTGCTGTTCTGAAGTCTTATTCTCCATCGGATGGCTGGCTGGCCGCCTTACGGCCTCACGTGTTCGTCAGATTGAAAGCAGCTCGAGAATGGCGAAAGGATGGACAGGCCAAAACACAAGGAACTGCTGCAATCGATCTCCGTTTTTTAACTTGCATGATTTCAAGTATCAATCGGCGCTGCAATCGATCGGACATGATGAGATATTGTTAACTGCTGTTTGCTGCAGGTATACGCGTCCAAAGCGAACAATCACAATAGAAGGGGAACTCGAGAATCGAACAGTGCATGTACTTTGGTTCCTTCTTTCGGCATGCTAAATCAGCAGATGAAACGATATATGTACAAGATGCTACCCAAAAAACCCCTCGAGGCAGCGGCATCTTCAAGTCTCGTTTGGCTGAGAGTTACTCCCTGAGGTCGATGATGATGATGATGATGATGATGATGATGGGGGTGACGAAACAGAGCTGCTACTGCTGCTCTGAGACCCTGGCAAAGAGAACAAGCGATGGGAAAGCCAAGGAAGGCGTTCCCCACCACCGACGCCCTCTCTGCTGCCACTGCCGCCTGCGCTCGGGACCACCTTCGATTCATCGGCAGGCATCTGAAACCGGCAAACAGGGCACGAACTATGGAGGTCCAGCCACGGCAAGATGCAACCGCTGTGGAACGTGTGCTTGCAGGGCATCTCCCTGCCCTCATCGCCCACCTCGAAGTCCTCCAAGCATATCGAACAACTCGTGATCTTCTCGATTTTCACCGTCGGCATTGCATCCACGGCCTCTTTCAGAGCCGGCGGCGTCCCGTACCGGCTCGTCTCGCTCTCCGCCAGACGCCGCAACAAAAGATCCAGACCCGGGCCAAGAAAGTAGTCTCCCGGAGAAACGCCGATGGTGCTGCTGCTGTGGCTTTGCAGCTGGTTGCCATCCGGTGATTCTTGCAGAATTATGGGATCGGTGAAAGGATTGATGAGGATGAGGCTCTCTCGACGCCTTCCGCTCTCCCTCTCGGCATCGGCCCCATCAGACTCCCGTCGGTTCCCCTCCCGGAGGACATGGAGCAAGTGAAGGATGGCGGAGGTCCTCCTCCGCCTTCGTCGAATGGTCTCCACTTCCCGGTCTCCGTCCGGGTCCGAGTTCTCCCTCTCCTCTTCCCTGTGAACTCTCCGGCGGCGCAAGGAGCCACCTCCGAGCATTCCGAGCCAGATCGGGGCCCACAGGGAGAGGGCCTGATCGTCCATGTCCCCTCTCGCATCCATCTCTTCCACGAATCCACTGTTACAATGTGGGCATTTGAGGTCCATCTCCACGATCGGACTCACCAATTGAGAGCACATGTGGCACCAATATCTAGCGGCTATGGCCTCACTCTCACCCATCTTTCCTGCCTCTCGCCCTCCACAGACAGCCCTCCTCCGGTCTAAGCATATCACAACAAAACCAGATGTAATGAATGGAAAACGCAACAAAGGAAGCTTGGAGCAAACACGAAAGGTGAAAATAGTCGTAGCGAGATGGCAATCCAGCAGGGAAAAATCCTAACGATTAAGGAAAATTTGTGTTCTTGACATTACTGACAAGAAATAAAGGAGAACATAGTTTCTCCGATTTGGTCTGCTTTCCGGACCATCGAACATGCGGAAGAACAGATCCGTATCACATCATCAAAAACATCAACTTTCTTCTTCATTCATCCGATCAAGAAAGCAATTTGCACGCAGGGAACATCATATTCCGAGGAGATCAAGATCACGATTCTCCCGATAAAACTCGCAAAAGGAGTGCAGAGATCGAACATTACAGGTGACAACGGATCCGAAATCTGAGACCGCAGAAAATTCAGGTCAACGAATAATCGCGCGCCTCATAGGATGCGGTGGAGGATCCGTCACGCGATCGAAGAAAGGCAAGGGGAAGATTTCCCAGAATACATCTTCGTGCGAGGAAAAGGAGAAAGAAGGATGTACCTGCGGAGCCGAGGGCAGGGCTCGGATGGATCGAGTGTGGTGGTGGAGAGAATGGAGGTCCGAAAAGGAGCACAACCGATGGTTCTCCACCATCCCTATATATGAACAGAGGCCATCATTTGGTTGCCTATTTGTGCACTTACCACCACCAGACGACTGATCTGTAAAAATTGTTCTCTCTCTCTCTCTCTCTCTCTCTCTCTCTCTCTCTCTCTCTCTCTCTCTCTCTCCCCCTTGTTTTCCTATTTTAAATCTTTGTTTTGCTGTTGTCTTCTTTTCCGGACGGTGGTTGATGTTAATGTATGCTTTCTTTGGAATGACGTCGCCACCGCCCACCTGCTTCCATCTCCACGATGTTCCTCAAAATAAAAAGAAAAGAAAAAAAACAAAATCTGCGGACAGGATTCTCACCGGAGCTCCTCACACTTGGATCCTTCCTTGCCACTCAACCACCGGAAAGAAGAGGGACGCCACCGCGTGTGCTGTACAGCGAGAAGCCAGCTTTAGATTTTCTTTGGAGTGCGGATGCTGCGGAGGGAGGGCAGTCGGACCAACCGTCCCATGTTGTTGTACAGCTGTTTACGCTTTATGCAGAATTGGAATGGATCCCACCACGACGAATCATTATCTCATAGATTTGGGCTCGGATTGGTCGTACCTCTATCGATCTAATGCGGTGGGACATTATGGGTGCTGGATTTAACCTCTCACTTGCAGTTTTGCTGCCGATTAGAAGGAGGGATCTTCCGATCGACAGTTTGGGAAGACGGAGATGTGTGAATGGTAGAGGGAAAAAAGAATAGAGATATGCGGCAGCACCATTGAGATTATTCTTGGGTTGTTGATGCAGTGCGACCCACTGAGAGCCTGCGATACAACTCAGCTCTCGGAGACTCCTCGGTGATCGCCTGGTCTGAATCCAGAATCTAGCACGGCCGAGATGCCATAAGGTGAACGAATTTAGACTTGGATTGTGGTTGAACCCAATTCTGTATTGTCACTCTTCAACTTATACCCTCTTGTTAGCGTCGGCTAACTCTGTATTATTAAAAATTAGTTTAAATTTAAAATATTATAATGATAAATAATTAAACATATTAGTAAAATAGTTTAAAGGTATTAATTTTAGTTTAATTTTTAGAATTTTCATTTGATGTCCTCATTTTTTTTTCTAATATACCCTAAATATCTCTTGTTGTCGTCTGACCAACCCTCTTCACAATCGATTTCGTTTAATCCTTAGTTTCATCATCATTTTTTTTCCCTTATTATGTATCACGATACTAAACCTGCTAATCTCTTACTTGGCATCAAAGGTCAACCCCACCTCGTTGTGTGCCTACCTCTCAGGACAATCACCAAATCGTTATTTTACTTATGAGCTGTCTTAATTCGATCTATATCCATCCAAATAATGTTAACATAAGCATCGATCATGTACAACTTCGACATCATCCTCCTCAAATACTTTAATAAACAAGAAGCTATTCGTGTGGAGTATAGCTCATCATCATTGATTGATTAAATGATGCCACTTTTAGATGAGTGATATACTCATGGGTGACACTGACATGAGGAAGAGATTATAGGAGTTTTGATAAATGTAAGGAAAATATGTTTGGTAATGACCCTGAGGAGAGGCCTTCCACGGTAAAAATAGTGGTGGTGGTGGTGGTGCGTGAGGAGCAGAGCAATGAGTAAATTTTTTCATTGAAAAATATTTAAAATATAAAAATTAAAAATTAAATAAAAACTTAAATGAAATGCATCATATGAGACAAATAAAAAAAAGGTGTTATGTGGAAATTGGTCATAATTTTAAGGTAAGGTGTATAATCTTTATTAAGGACTGGCGTAATTATGTAATTTTAATATCATTATAAATTAGGTAGAAGTATTCGGAGTCAAGTCAAGTCAACTCCACCACCGCTAGTCGTCTCTCCGCACAAATATCCAGCGGCGGCGGCCACCACCACCTCCTCTATCTTGTCATTCTCCTGCTCCTGTTCCGTCGACCGATCACTTACCATGGATTGGGGGCAACATCTCAGCAATCTTGTCTCCAAGCTCGACGATCTAGTGTCTCGCTTCGACCTCCGGAACAAGGGCTTCGGATGGGTATGCTCCGAGGCCAAGTCCGAGATCTCCCGCCTCCGCAGCTTGGAGGACAAGGTCCAGAAGCTCCAGAGGACCTACTGTCGGATCCAATCCCTGCTCTCCGACGCCGAGGACCGCCGCCACATCGTGGACGAGTCCGTCAACGGCTGGCTCCTCGAGCTCAAGGCCGTCGCCTTCGACGCCGACGATCAGCTCGACCGCTACCGGACCCTCCGTGACGTCGCCAAGCTCGCCAGGGGCGGTGATTCGCGGAAGCGGAAGCGCTTCTGGTTCGGCTCCGTCGTCTCGGACCTCGGTCTCCTCGAGTGCCGCAGCATCGGAACCGAGATTGACAAGATTGAGGACAGATTCAAGGAGATCGCTGATGTCCGAAAAAATCTTCAACTGAAGCCCTCCGATGGGAGCAGGGGAGCCAAGAGTTCCCCGGATTCGGTTCCTCAATCGGCCGTGGCGTGTTTCGATCGATCAAACGTCGTGGGGAGAGCCGAGGACTGCAAGAGGATTGTGGGTGCCCTGACAACGGAGTGCGAGACGGTTCCTTCCGTGATCCCAATTTATGGCGTCGCGGGAGTCGGTAAGACCGCTCTTGCCCAATTAGTCTTCGACCATTTCTCTGAGAAGGATAGAGGGGGGAATCACCCCGACCCTAAACGGTCTTCTGGAGATGACAAGGGGAAAGGACCAGCGGTTGCGGTTGGCGACGACGAGTACGTTGACTTGAAGATATGGGTGTCGCTGCCCAAAGACTGCGATGTTATCACGGCCACAAAAGAGATCGTCGATGATATAACCAAGAAAACCAGCAACGATCGGAGTTTGAACATTCTGCACCATCGTCTCAAGGAACTCCTTGACGGCAAGAAGTTCCTGCTGGTGCTTGACAATTTCTGGGCGGAGGACTGCGGCTTCTGGGACACGCTGCGCGCTCCGCTGCGGTACGGAGCCAAAGGAAGCAAGGTTTTGATTACGACTCGGAGCAAAGTGGTGTCGAGTCGGATGACGACGCAGTCAGTGCCCCCTTTAGAAGGCCTGTGCGAGAGCGACTGCTGGGCGCTGCTTCGTGGTCTGGCATTCCCGCATTGTGAAGAGACCGTCGATCCCAACCTGGAGGAGATCGGTAGGAAGATAGTGAGCAGATGCCAGGGATCACCTTTGGCCGCAAAGTCGCTCGGCGCCATCTTGTACGAGGAAACCGACGAAGAAGTCTGGGAGAGCATCCGCCAGGAGATGTGGGCTCTCGAAGAGAACAACAATGAGATATTGTCCCGTCTCATGATAAGCTACCGCCATCTGAACTACCCGCTAAAGCAGTGCTTCGCTTACTGCTCCCTCTTCCCAAACGGATACGAATTCGACGAAGACGAGGTGGTCCAGATGTGGATAGCAGAAGGCTTGGTTCAGCGCATCGGGGCGAGGAAGCCGGAGGCCATCGGCGGCAGGTACTTCGATCGCCTGCTATGGGGGTCGTTCTTCGAGAGGTCACACAAGCAGAAATACCGAATGCCCAGCCTGATCCATGATCTAGCCCGCCTTGTATCCAAGAATGAGCTGCTGATCGTAGAGGATGGCGTGCTGCGTGATCCACCCGGACAGCCTCGTTATGCATCTCTGTTTCACCCAAAGCAGAGTCCGGTGACATTGGAGAAGCTCTACGCTTACGAACGTCTGCGGACACTCAGATTGTATGGCGAACTGGGGCAAGTTCCGAAAGATCTTTTCCTCAAACTAAAATGGCTGCGGCTATTGGATCTGAGCAATAGCGACATAGAGGAATTGCCAGATTCGGTTGGTGATCTACTTCTCCTTAGGTATCTCGGCCTCAGGGGCACTGGCATTCGACGGCTGCCCGAATCAGTGAGCAACCTGTACAATTTGAAGACTCTGGAGCTGAGCGAGTGCGACCAGCTTTCGGAGTTACCCAAAGGAACGAGCAAATTAGTCAACCTCAGGCATCTTCGCTTGCATCTCGACTGGGAAAAGGATGCCGATCTGAATTCCATGCCACCCGGAATTGGCCGTCTGACTTCTCTGCAGACGCTGTCGAGATTCACCGTTACCGCCGACGGTGAGTGCAATATCGGCGAGTTGGAAGATTTGAATCTTAAAGGAGAGCTTTGCGTCTCTAAGCTAGAAAACATGGCGGGTGCAGGCGATGCCGGAGTGGCTAATTTGATGGGGAAGAAGTACATCAGGAAGCTGGCGCTGCGGTGGACCGCTCAGCCTCTTCAGATCTCAGCCGATGAAAACCGAAGAACGAATACGCATGAGCAAGTTGCTGACAGGCTTCGTCCTCATACGAATCTCCAACATCTATGGATTGTGAACTATCCGGGAAGAACATTTCCGAATTGGATGGATGATCGTTCTTTCTGTAAGCTAGAGACGATGAGACTCTCTGGCTGTGTCGAGTGCGAACGCTTCCCTTCGCTTGGGCGGCTACCCGGGCTCAAGAAGTTGCACGTAGAAAAGATGGACCGGCTGAGAAACTTGGGAAATATATTGGGATTTCCAACCTTGGAGGTTCTTACGATCAGGAACATGCTTATATTGGAGAAATTGTTTGAAGTGGAAGCAGGTGACATTCCCACGCTCCGTGAACTTAACCTCTTCTCCTGCCCCAGATTACGTGAGCTGATTCCACTTCCACCGACGACAATGCTGGAAATAAGTGAGTGCGAGCGTCTGAACTCTGCTTCTTGAATTCTATCGCCTCTGTAATTGTATCATGATTCAGCGATTGCAAACCTCACGTGTACGGCTGCCGCTTATGTAGGCTCATCTGGTAGACGTTCTGCCTTTTTTTTTTTTCTTCGGTATTAAATTTCATGTATAATTCAGCACATCTTTGGCACTCGTCTTCGCGGATTGGTATTAAGTTGCTGCAATCTACGTGCCATTGATTCAAGGCTCGGTTGGGACCCATATGCAAGGATGGAAACAGGGATGAGAAAAGCCGACCATGTTTGACCAAGCTTGTGTGACATGCCTTGCCTCGTCGATAAGAGTAGAAGCCACGTGCGATGGAACTCGCAACGGCGAGAAGGAAAGAGGGAAGCCGCACAAGTAGGTTCTGCTTAGACGTATGAGCATAATAAGGCTGGAATTATTGGGAGTAATTTGATGCCAATTGGGACAAGAGAGTGGAATCCATGGCCTTAAATGAGCTGTGATCCTATTGGCCTGTAGTGTTTGTACCGCTGCAAGTGCAAAATAAAGGGAGAAGCACTTCTGCCGCGGAGTAATGAATTCGGGTCCATCATTTTATCTTGGGAATCATTTTGGCCCCTTTTCTTGTTTCTCTTTCTCAGCAGGTGTGTGACTCTCTGCTGGTACAGGGAAAGCAGATGTTCTTTTGTTCCTGTTTTCTCACTTTGTTAAGTTCAAATACCAGTTCGATTATATCGACTACTACCACCAGATGCCAATATAATATCCTACCCATATGGAACTTCGAATTGCCAACTCAGGATGAAATGAAAAAGAAAGAGAACAGGAAGTGGATTCAATCTTTTAATTCTTGAAGTTGCGCGGACTATTGCTTCGGACTCAAAAACGGCCCTATAAATGGCATCGGATTGTAAAGTTTAATTGGACTTACTCCACTTGAATACCATACCATCATCAGAAAGACACTCCACTATGGACGGCTACAACCGCTATATTTTATTTTAACTGATGTGAAGATGTTTCAACTTAAAATGTGTTTTGGGTAAAAAGAAGAATTCACTCCTGAACCCTGTAATTAGCACAAAATGGAACGACAATTGTGGCCAGGATCATTACAAGATAAACTACTGATTTGATTGTGATCATCGGCAAAATATTTATTTGGGGTCCGGGGTTGAATCACAGGGGCTTCTTTCAGGAGTTGACAAACGTGAAAAATAGCATAATTTTTAATTTTCCTGAAGAACTTGGGAGGATGAGTCACTGTCATAAATAATAACTACCGTATGCCAAATAGTCCATGTTAAAATTTGTTTTTCAGATGGCAATATAGTTGATCACATTCAACCATCCTTGAAGGTAAACTTTCTACATTCATCTGAATTAATTGATCTGCTGGTAAATAAGCCCATTATGTCAAAATAAAATATCAGAGAAAAAAATAGGGCCAGCATCATCCACAAACGTATTCAACAAAGCAAGTAGCATACCAGCAAGCAAAAAGAATTCATAAACATAGAACAGGTGTAAGGTAGCCAACATGGTTATTTTACTGCCAAGTATTACTTAGATTTTGAAAAGCATAAGACAAGGGAAAAAGATGACCCATTCGAGTGAAACATTATAAGTTGCCTTGGTTCCGATGTGTCCCAAAAGCGTGCAACAATGAGCGAAATTCCATAATACTGGTGCTGTCGAAGCAACCTTGGTTACTGTCAAAAAATAAGCATGTCAGCACCAAAATATTGGGCCAGGACGACTGCATATATATCAACTCTCCTCCATTAAATAGAAAAAGAAAAAAATTGATGTGACGACTCTCAAGAATTGGAGAAATAAGAAAGGAATTGGTGCATGCATACATAGACTTGGATTATAAAGTTCTAACCAACCATAAGGATGAACAAAATAGTAAGAAGATACCTTGCTGGCAATGTTGCTAGAAAGCCAGTCGAGCCCCTCGTATAAGCCCTCACCAGATGTGGCACAAGTGCTCTGTATGTACCTAAAACAATATAAAGTGCAGAAAACCAGTTAGCAGTATGAACGACCTATATTTTTTAATCAGTCATAAGAAACCTGAAATTTTCTGCAAGTGGTCCTTTCAAAAAAGAAGGTCACCAGATGGATGAAGAGATTTTCTAAAACATCCGGTTTGGTTGGGGAAAAAAAAAAAGTCAATGGTCCTTTCTAGAAAGCCAATCTGGATTTTCTAAAAAGCAGCTTTCCGACCAAATTTTTAAACGTTTAAGTGAAAGTCAAGTGGTCCTTTACCAAAAGAAAGGAACAAAAGGCTACCTAACATTACATTTATCTAATGTCACCATCAAACATATGCTTTGATCTAATTGCAGAAAATCAACTCCTTTACACTTCTGCACCTATATATATATATATATATATATATATATATATATATATATATATATATATATATATATATATATATATATATATATATATCAGATAACAATAAAAACTATTAGCTCATCAAGTGAAGAATATCTTACCAGTGTCGCTGACGCAGGGAATGCAGACCAAGCTTATCAGTGATTTCAGCAGCATTCATTGCATTTGGAAGGTCTTGTTTGTTAGCAAACACAAGCAAGACAGCATCCCGTAACTCATCCTATCAGTATCGAAACACATTAAAAACAGATGGAACAGTAATCCATAGTAATAAAAAGATGCTACGTTGCTAAAGAAGATATCTAACATGCTTTAAATTTCATATGAACTAAATGATTGGTAAAATGGATTAAAAGGACTTTCAAAATTTCAAATACCAAAATGTTGATCCACTAAACTTCATTCACAAGGAGATATATTAATGAAAATCATGATTAGATAAATCATTTGAAAGAATCATCCGGTGAATTATTTACCCAATTAGTTTCTTTCACAAATAACTTTGTAGCCAAAAATAAAAAAAAGGATCTTAATAGATTTTATCGGTATAATGATCACACATATCTTTTTTTCTTTTGTCATCTAAAATCACAAGAAATTTACAAGTGCTTTCATATAAATTCCTTTTATCACACCAATCAACAACTTTCTTGTGTGCAGGAATCATTCACTTTATCCACTAGATAACCATGTAAGTGAAATTTTGTATGAAATTATGTATGAAGAAGTTAGTGCAGAACAAGAACATTTTCTTCATTTCTAAGGTTAATTTGATGGCAGAAGTCAAAGCTTCTTTAACATAATCTGATGAACACAACAATTCTACTCGAGTTAGGCTTTAACAAATCTGTTTTATGTGAACAGAACATTACATATTTAAAGGAGTGCCATCACTAAAAGAAGTTACCTCATTTAGCATCCTGTGGAGTTCATCTCTTGCTTCAACAACACGATCACGGTCATTGCTGTCAACAACGAAAATAAGGCCTTGTGTGTTCTGGAAGTAATGCCTCCACAGAGGTCTGATCTGTTCTTCCAAACAGCAAGATCACCAGAACATAGGCATCGAGTAAACAGTCAAACAAGTTGCATTTTACCAGAATAATCATAGAGACAGAATCAGGCTACTTTTTGCATGTAAAGTATCTGACGTGTAGTATGACAATTTAAGATAACCATACCTTAGAACACCTAAATGTTTTATAAAATAATAATTTGTTGTAGACAACTTGACCTCATAAGACGATCATCTTCAAACAACTCGTCACAGATGCTTGGATAATGAAAAACAGGCTAACATAATCACAGCAATACCTTGTCCTGACCACCAACATCCCATACAGTGAAGCTAATGTTTTTGTACTCAACGGTCTCCACATTGAATCCTGCATTAAAATCAACCAAATTTATTTAAAAAACTTTTAAATCTACAATTGTGTAAGCATGTACATTTCAATTTCTAAACACCAACAAGCCATTAAGTCATTCATAATTTATTAAAAGTCATGCTTCTGCTATAAGAAAACAAAAAATTATGCTCATTGACAAAGAAAAACCCACATTGCCCATGTGCTGAATAAGTAAACATGATTTAAATGAAAACGTAATCATCACCACTGGAAGCCTCATCAACTTAACCAACAATATCCAGAACTTCTTTTTGATATAAAGCTATTTGAGGACAAAAAGTGAAGGTCATATTTAGAGTAGGGAAAAGGAAAACAAAGTACTAATCTAGTTAAATACTCCATATGCATTTATGACAGTCCAAACAAATCAGGATATGACCAAAAAACTCAAAAAATTTGTAAAACTGTTGATACAATGATTGTTGGCAATATCTGTCAATTACACTAGCAATGCAACAAAAACAATAAGTAGATAAAAGATTAATAGAAAACTCAGGAATTTCTTTCATAGAAGTTAAGAGGTACACATAAAGGAGAGATAAATCATGGTTTGGAGACATGCCCTGACATTGTCAGTATCTTTGTGATAACATATTCCATAAGTCCATTCTGCGAACAAAATACTCAATTCGACAAGTGAAATAAAGAGAATTACCATGAATTTAAATTTGTTTCAAGTTTCTTTCCTCCCATAATTTTACACCCATTCTCGTGAAGCAGAAAGCTAAAATTATGCTTGTGAGCAAATAGAGCATAAGCAAATATGAATTTATGAAACAAGACGAACACTGTTCACAACCAACTATTATATCTTTAGAAAAAAACATGTCAATTAGATCGGTGCAGTATCACCAACGCACCATCCAAACATGAACGTGAGCCTCATTATCTGTAGTATCAAGTAGCCATCACAGAAAGAAATAAAGAACACTTCATTCCAGAATATTAAATTTTAATTGAGAAAAGCACATTGGGAAGAGAACAATACTCACCAATGGTTGGAATGGTGGTGACGATCTCTCCAAGCTTGAGCTTGTAAAGAATTGTCGTCTTACCAGCGGCATCAAGCCCGACCATCAGGATCCTCATCTCCTTCTTCGCAAAAAGGCGGCTAAAGAGCTTTGCGAACGACAACCCCATCTTTCCTTCAGCTATCAAGAGAAAACATAACGAAAAATCAGCCCAAAAGGTAAAAACAACAAAAATGCACGGATCAAAGATCCAACACAATTGTAAATGAGACTAAGATATGGAAAGGCTAAAAAACCCAAGATCCACATGAATAGGGTTCCGATCCGAGAGTCCCCGCAAGAGATCGATGTATGATTTAAGACGGAAGAAGAAGATTGAGGATTTCGGCGATCGATCATTGCAGCGATCTTCCGGATCAGACATACAGAAGAAGAAGAGGGGGATTGGCATCACCTGGAGATCGCGAAAGAGGTGGAGAGATCGAGAGGGATGGGGCGAGAGAGGCCTCCGCTTCTTCTTTTCCTTCGAAACCGCACGGAGAGAGGAAGGGAAAAATGGAGATGCAACGGAATAAATAGAAGGAACCCAGCGGATGTCACGTGACTGTCATAAGTAGTTTGGTATGGGTTAGGTTCGTAACTGTTCTAAAAAACGGAGCTGCCGTTATGATGATTTTTCACGACTGCGTTATAATGAAGATAACAACGGACCAGATTCTTTAAAACGGCCTTTTTACTGCGTCCTTTGTTTCCGATCCTCGAAACCCTGCCCAGTTTTCTCTGACTCTATCTATCTCAGGATCCGAGACCCTTCTTCTGCTCACTTCTTTTCTTGGCATTTCTCCCTACATCCTCTTTCCTTTTCGATTCTGATCGATTTGACGGAATTCTAGGCCGGGGTGTGCCGGTAGTTGCTTCCTCCAGGTAAAATATCAGATCTTGGTTTGGTCATTTATTGTTTCCTCTGTTCATAAGCCCTAGACGAAAATTTTAAATTTCAGGTCCATTTTAAATTTTAAAGCACGGATTGTACTTCGTGTTTTTTTTTCCTTTCTTTTTTGTCTCTTTATCTGAGCTATATTGCTGAAAACTGCGATTTTTTTTTATTTTTGTTTTTGCTTCTGAGGGAGCAACGAGAGTGTTCCGTTATCGTACTCGAAGCTTCTCGGAATATCGCAAAATAGAAAACAAGTATGATCATTTTAGGGATTTTGTTGTTCTGCAAAGGTTGCGTTTTATTGGGCATACAATCATTTTGTGAAGAAGCTGCATTAGGTGGTGTTTACGACTTTATTATGAGTAATGTGGCTTACGTTTTTTTTGGCTGCGACTCACCAAAATTTCTTTGCATTCTAAAGGAGGATATGGAGTTTGTTTAGTATAATAAACATACCTAAAATTTCTTTGCCGAGGCATTCCAACAATTATGCATCTGATGTGTTTGCCTAATTGCTTGGAACTTATAGCGCATGGACAAGTTCCCTCATTTACTTGTAATCAGTTGAGTTATGATGTCATGGACCTGTATAGGACCTAAGTCGTTTTACTTGTAAATTTTATCTTGCTTTAGTTGTCAGGATAAAATATATACACCAACCTCTTTAACTTGTTCTTTGTGTCAACTTTTGAATATAGGCATGCATCAACCTATCTTATTTCATATTGGCAATTCACTGCTCCCTAGTAATTTTTTTTATTGTATTTGGTATAATTATATCAAGAAATTCCACTCTGGTATATCTTTTGAAATTGCTAATAAACAGAGAGCAGAAGAAATTTGTTTACTTGAGAGATCATGTGCTCATGGTAGGCAGTAGGCTTTGGTTCATGGTGGTGATTCTGGGCTAGAATTTTTTTCTTTTTATATTTTGCATCATAGTAATTTGATTTGACAATGCATGCTTTAAAAATACATGCAATTATTTGTTTCTCATGTATGGTTCTCTATCAATATATGAGTCTGTTACTAAGCCTTGCCAAACTATTAAGAATGCCAGTTTAACTTGATTTCAGATTTCAGCTATTTATGACTTACCCTTAAGGCATTATGACATTTATGCATATTTAAATCAACTCGTCATGGTGCAACCGAAAGTAGTATGTCTTGTTATGGTTGATCTTCCTGTTATTGGCGCAGTTGGTTAACACTTATGCTGAGACCCAACTGGTATTTGTAGGTTTTCTGGTTAAAAGGATCTACTCCCTACTGGTAAGGAATCAGCAGAATCCCCACAGCAAATTTTACTCAATATACTGCACTATAAATCCCTTTCCAGCAACCAAAACCTACTTTAACGATATTGACCCATATTCAGCCATCTGCCGCAGTTCTGTTCCATTCCGAACTTGCAGATGTCCATAGAAAATTGAGAAAAATTCTGTCTGAGTCGCACCAAAAGTTGATTCATCCTCCAAATCCAAAGTGGTGATGATTATTGGTTATGATGGCTATTGTGGTTGGGTCAGGGCCCTTCACCTCTCCAATAAAGGTAATGAGGTTGCCATAGTCAGTAGTATTTTCCGTCGCATATGTGATCACCAGCTTGGTCTTGACCCCCTTACACCATTATCTTCCATTCAGAATCATATTTGACTTGGACATCTATAACCGACAAAAAAGGAGCACTATATTGGTAGCATATGTGAGTTTGAGTTCCTTTCTGAAGCCTTTAAATCTCTTGAACCTGTTTCTGTTGTTCATTTTGGTGAGCAGTGATCCACACCTTTTTCTATGACTGATCGTGCAAGGGCTGTGTAGAGACAACATAACAATTTGACTGGAATTCGTAGTGCTCTCTTACTATTATGGAATCTAATGCGGAGTGTCAATGAAATGAAGCTTGGGATCATGGGGGAATATGGAACTTCAAATATTTGTTACCAAGGAAGGTTACTCAGCTGTGACACACGATAGCGGAGTAGATACATACCTAATCAAAGGCAAGAAAGCTCAGGTGCATGGTCCTCATAATGTCACTTTTAGTGGCAAGGAATAGGAGATCAGAACTCCAGATCTGAACCAGGATATTTTGTGAGGTTAGGACAGATGAAACTGAGATGCATGAAGAGAGTTACCACAGATTCGATTGTGACAGGGTGTTTGGGGCAGCACACGGTAGGGTTTGTGTGCAGGAGGCAACTGTTGGCACCCAGGATCTGTCTATGGAAATGGTGGTCAGGTAAAATGACATGTTCTATGACAGTGGGTGGTGTTATTAACTATTGAAGCGGTCAGACTCTAACACGTTTGGTTTCATTTTCACCTGGCGGACACAAGGATATCAAGATATTTGGGACTCAGTGCAGTGTGTTGAGCAGGCTATTGCTAAGCTGGCCAAGGCCGGTGAATATCGGGTAATTAATCAATTTATGGAGCAATTTTCTGTCGATGACCATGCAATGCTGTTCATGGATGCTGGAAAGAAGCTCAGATTGGATGTACAACCCATATCGGGGCTGAACCCAGAGAGGGAAGCATGACAACGTTACTTCAGTGCCAACCTCGCATATTTGGATTTGCAGCTCGCCATCAACTTTCAGGGCCGCTCAGACACTGTTTCATGGAAGAAAATTGGAGTGATGCTGTGGAAAGTTTTGGTACAGTCGAGTCTGCTGAAATAAGTATTGTTCATGTAATGTCAATATCTGCAATTTTGTTTTTGTAAAAGTAGCCTGCTTGCTTGTGAGACAGCGTAGGCTAAATAAACGCATGAATTATCTGTTGGAATGATAGCTCTCTCTACAGACTTTATAAGAGTTCCAATTTGGTAGTGTTGGCAAAATGTGCGTAGGCAGTCCATTTATTGGCAAACATCTCGTGTTATGTATTGCCTGCTTCATCCTCGAGCACATTCCTGGGATTCCAATGGCGGCAGGCGAAGAATTTAGGTACACCGTTTCCTTCCATCCCCTACGACGAGCGATGATAGGTTTGACGAGATGCTTATAGAATTGAAATATGAAGATGCTCATACAAAAACAATGGCTCAGATCCGGAATCGCCAATCTTGTTTCTGAAACGTTCACAGTGGCAGGTGATTCTTCAGCCTCCTCCTTTCATATGCATGTCAGCTGAGGACCCAACAAGCAATGGATATGAATTGGGGCACCATGTCCTGAATCATCAACGAACAGTTGCAATATTTGGAAAGTGAAAGTAGGCTTGCATGAATAATAGGGGCAAATCTGATTCTGGTAAGATTCATGGCCAACAACACGCCGGAACACTGTGACAGGCCACCTTTTCCTTTTCATAATAAACTGGACACCACCACAACGAAAATAAAGAGGCAAAACAAAACCCAATTTTATCACCTACATCCTGGTAAAAACTCAGCAGGAGGCATGTACACTGCCCCTAACAACTACGGATACAAGAGTTCTTTCGTCCTTTTAGTTTCTCTCAAAGGATAAAAATGGATGGTGACATATCTGCAGAAAAAAAAAATGGCAGATAAAGTTTGATAATTTCTAGAACCAAGATTGCATTTCATGATCTGCACAAAATAGTCATTCCGTGCAAATATTACTAATCATACACATGCAAAAGAAATAAAAAGGATGTATCCTCATTCCATAGATGCAATAAGATATCTTTTAACCTCTTGAAATTTAACGTTGAATGAGATTTGTACATGAAGAAGACACAAAAATCTTCAGTCTTCAAAGCTAATTGACAAGAAAATAACAAAGTTTAGAGCACTACTTGATCCACTTAAGCCAGAACACGATACTGTTGATTGAGTTTGGAATAAGCATGGGTACGAGGACGAAATCAGGTACCAGACACAGATGGTTTGGGAAGAGAATGGGCACTTGAGTTGTCAGTCAGGCTTGGAAACAAGTAGGGTGAAATCCATGGATACCAGTTGTCATTCCTACTTGGAATCAACTAAATTTGGTGACTCATAACTTACATGAGACCTATATATTATATGATTAAATAAGGTAAATCAAAATGGTGGAAGAAGATGATAAGACCTAAAAGAACAAGAGACTCGATTGCTCTTAGATTATGGATATTATCCTACATGAAGCATAATGGCGGGCAAAGGTTCATGTAGTCAACCTCATATAGTCCAAATGCAAAGGATATTATCAAATGTCACTAGTACATGAAATATCACAAATGCAAACGATAGGTAAAAACAGAAGACTAAACTTAATATATGAAAGGAGTGATCGCAAACCTCTTTAACTAGATCTGGACATTGCGTCTGTGGACTTTAGCCTTCTCGGCATCAATGATGGACTCCACAAGTTTAACTGTGTTGTCCAGTTTTCCTTCAACATTTGTAACAACATAGTCAAATTCTTTGAGATGCCTAACCTCCTCCCTAGCTGTTGCAACCCTGACAAGAAGCATTTCTGCTGTTTCTGTCTTACGAGCAACAAGCCTTTTTATTAGTGCTTCTTCACTCTCTGCGACCAGAAAAATGAAGACTGCCAAGTTACCAAGTATTGATCTCAGTGTAGCAGCACCTTGTATGTCCACTCTCAATACAATATCAAAACCCTTATCCATTGAGTCACGAATCTGTAGACAAGAAGGAAGATTGGCAAACTGAACAATAGAAGCATGGAGCATGATAGGCAAAACTCGTCCATTTGCTAGCTACACATGCAAATGCATGCCTGATTGATTAAAAGCTGAAGTAGTATACATGTCATAAGCTATTATAAGAATCAACGTAGATGTGAATAGCTTATGTTTCTACCAGCTCACATTTTGCAATTATTGCAAATGATAGAAAAAGTAAAAGGACTGCGGTAAAGACTATTCTAAAAATTTATGCTTCGTGGAACATAGTCAGACACAATGGTTCCTTAACTCACAGTATAACCAGCATAGCCAAACAATAAATGAAGACAACTAAGGCAAAATCCTAATTGGCTGGCTCAAGAGAAAACAGGAGAATATAGACATGAAGATAAGTTCTAAGTTTAAAGCCAATGAATTAAGTATTACCTTGAGGAATACAAACAAAAAGATCTGCTGGACCACAAAAATATCATTTTAAAGTCTTCTGGATGAACGAGAATGTATTGCAAGAAATTATGTTTCTAGGAGTAGCTTATTGAGATGAGTATCAGTCATGATTGGAATCACATTCTATTGAACTCCTTGGCTAAACTTAAGACCTTACCTTTTATAAGGCATAGCAACGAGCAGTAATTGGCTGGGGTCAGGCCAGGATACCAAAGGTTTGCACCTGATCCATCACAATAAATAATTACACCCAATGACAGACATAACCCAATTTCATAAGCCGGAACTATGTTTGTTTGGCTAAGACCTAAAGCATTAAGGTTTAAGGACTACTATCCAAAAGCAACATATAAATATTTGAAAAGAAACCTTGGTATAAACCTAGACCCAAAAAAAAAAAAAATTCTATATTGCAAATAACTCATTCAAATGCAATGTCAAATTTTTTTAGCAAACAGCTTAAGACAGAATGATGATTGAACTTCAAAATAAATACCTGCTGTTTAGGGATTCCTTTATAGTCCCCATAAACAAGAGCATGTTCCAAAAACTCATCCCTTTCAATCATTGAAAGAAACTCCTCTTTGGTTACAAAAAGATAGTCCTTCCCATCAACCTCACCTGGTCGTTGTGGTCGGCTGGTTGCTGTAACAACAAAATGAATTCCTTCCCGGACTTCTAGTAGCCTCTGCTAAGCTAAGACTGAGTAAGCATTGATAATAGCCATCTACAAATTGTTCAAATTTCTGTACTTGAAACAAAATCCAGAATACTCAATTTAGAGGACAAGAAAAATGATGCCACAGTTCAGCAACTACATATCCAAAAATTCAAAACATTGTACCTCCCAAGGTATGCAATACCGAGCTGTACCGCCTGATACGGGTGGTACGTACCGGTCCGACAAGATACGGGTATGCGGACCGCCCGCTACGGTCGGTATGAATTTTTTTATTTTTAAATAAAAATTAATTTTTAATACTCAGCGACGTCCCGAGGCTCGGCGACGTTGCGGCCTCGGCGACGTCGCCGAAGACTCTGGCGTCGTCCCGAGGCTCGGCGACGCGTTGCGGCGACGTCGCCAGGCTATTTTTAATAGATTTTTTTTTTTTGGACGACGTCGCCTGGGGCGGCGTCGCGGGTTGACGTCTCGGCGATGTTGCCGAGTGCGACGTCGCCGAGGAAAGAAAAAATATATATATCTATTTATATATATATAATATTTATAATTATAAATATATATATATACCGAATGGTACGTCGAACGCGTCCGTTAGATGCATCATGCACTACCCTACCAGAGAAACGTCGAAACTCCGGTACGGTACGGTAATGCATACCCTGGTACCTCCAAAATAGTTTGTGAAACATATAAAAAGATATCGAAGCTGAAAATTATGTTTCTAAATCCTAAGGCCCTTTTTTTCTAATCCTCAATGCACAGAATGCATCTACTTGTTTCAATCTGACAGCAAAAACCTAGCCATGAAAATGGATATCTCCAGCCGTCATTTAGTCATCATTAGTCACAAAAAAACTAATCTGAGTGAAAATCTAGTCAACTGAACTGGATGTTTTCAGACGCTCATCTAATTGTATTAGTCATGAAAAGGCTAGTCAAGTTAGAACTTGAACAAATATGAAGCATGAAGCATATTAATATTAAAAGAAATGCATATTTCTTAAGTAAGAAAAGCGATGTAAAAAAAATCTAACCAATCAAGTGATGCAAACTACAATAAATGAAGACTACTGCTATGTTCAAGCATAGCATAAGATCAATGCACAGAATGTGCCATGTTAGATTGTTAGAAAGCATGGAAATCCTGAGTTCTCTGTACATTACCACCTCAAATCTTTTCATATTGTGCACAAGTCCCCAATTCTAGTCATGCACATGAAAGTTCAAAAACTTTTAATCCATTCAGATTAGTCTCTTGGAATAAGTCTAATGAAATATTTCAGGTTATTCAATAATTAGCTTACAACAACATATTACAGAACATTTCTAACCTAAAAAAACAAATATTTTATTCCTTTGCCGATGAAGAGCAATCATATCTACATCTTAAAACAATCCTTTATGTCAAGCCATAAACTAACTTATTTTGGACTAAAGAGGTAAAAGGATCTTTTATGGGTTAGGCTGAACTAAACCGACCATAGATACAGAGAAGTTAATGGAGGGACTAACATGCACAAACTGATGAAAACTATAGGGGCTTTCATGTGGATAACAATATTTGGAGAATTCATATGCAAAAATGAAAGATCCTGGGGCCTAAAATAACCCGAAAGAAATTAGGATAAATACTGAATCATGACATCAAAGAAGGTCCTTCACCTTGATAACTGCATCTTTGCCAACACCACTTGGTCCACTGACAACAAGGATCAAGGGATTTGGTGGCGGAAAAGAAGGAGCTGAACTGAAGGTTGATCCTAATGTTGCTTCAAGTCCTTTGTACAAGGTAGCCTACCATATTTATCATGTCAGTTTCAAAACATTGACAAAAACATGCAAGAACATAGACATCCTTGTATACAATTAAAACCAAGTGTCATTAGAATTTCAACATCGACATCCTTGTATAGCTTATAATTTTACTAGAATTCATATATACCATAAGGTGTCAATCATATATTAAAAATGAACTTTCTTTATTAAAATAGACCTCAAAATGCACCTCAAAGTCATTGTAGCTTATGTAAAATGGATAGCTACATGCATGAAGTTCACCACCATTATGGTTCCTGGTATGCTAACAACCTTAACCTCCTATGCAAAAATATCATCTATTCAAGTGAATTTGCAAGTCATAATAGAGCAACCTTGTCATTGCAGGAAGTCCAGACTCAAACAGCGTGAGACTCCCATCAAGGTTTGCTTGCCTTGAGCAGTACTATTATATGTGCCCAACCTTCCCCTAGAGTGCAGACACATAACTTCCACCATTTGAAATCGGATACTAAGTGTCACTGAGGTTGCACCGAGATTCTCTTTAGCAGGGGTGAAACTGAAACATTTCACTGCTTGTCACCTTAAAGCAACCGATTTCTTTTCCAGCCAGAATCACCGGATTCTTCTTCTTCTTCTTCTTTTTTTTTTTTTGGTCACAAAATTTCACTGTTGTTATATCCTCCTCGTTTCTCAACTCCTTCAATTTCTATCGTACAACCAACACAAGGAAATTTTAGATTGTTAGGCATGGATAGCAAGCAGCTGAATTCCCACATCGAAAGAAGGAACAATACGTTAAAAATGGGTGGTCGAGCCTCCAATTGAAAGTTTTGTGTTGCAAATAAAAGGATATCTTAAACACTTATTACTTTGTTCCGATTTTCCACTAATAAAAGTTATTAAACCCACAATATTGCAACAAAAATAGAAGAACCAGAAAATAAAAGAAATATGACACCACAAAATCCCGTTATACGAGTGCCCGGTTTAATGGAATGCGAGCCTACCGCGCAAGCAGGATAAGCTAAGAAGAAGTAACCCGCAACGAATCAAGAATGACGGTCGAGGGGACGGCAGAACCCTAACCTTATCTGCAGTGGAGGGTGGTAGGGGGACGAAGGAAGAGCGGCGGGCGTCCTCGGTGGGGGCGGACGACGCCATGGGCGGCAACTCGAAGCTCTGGCCCGGGGCAAACCCCGGCCGACTCCGACCGGCAGGCCTCGAGATCACAGTGGAGACCGACTTGGAGAGGGGAAAGGCAGAAGGGAGTTGGCGTCGAGCGAGGGAGCTGACAAGTCTTTGCAAGAGCATGGCGGAGAAGGGAGCCGACGAAGGCGGAGAGAAAGGGAGCGGCATCGGGAGGGGGGGTGGGGGTTGTGGTGTGGTGTGTGTTGTGTTGGGGGGTGGGGAGGAGAGAGGCGCCTCCGCAGGAAATCGGGCCTTCTCCATCCGCTCGCGATCTAAGCCCACCGAACTATAATACATATTTCTGGCGACGCTTTTCTGTTTTCTGTTACAAGAAACAAAAAACATGGAAATCCCGACTCACTCCTCCCCACCGCTGTAGGATCGAACAGTTTCGGTTCACATAAGCTTTAAATCCTCACACCCAAAAGAGGATTTATTGCAAAACAAATGCTTTGATGATTCGGGCCCACATTGAAAGGATAAGTTCTCTTACACGTCATTCATTACCTAAAAAACTACTTCATTAATCATGCAACCTTTGAAAAGTATAACAAACGAGTGTCGCTCATTAGAACACACGTTAAAATTCTTGGTCAGCGTAATGAAATATCAAACAAGGGAAAGACTTGGAAGTCAGTATCTTCGAAGATCAAAAGATATATATATATATATATATATATATATATATATATATATATATATATATATATTAGAGTTGAAGAAAGAGAAACAATATTTATTTTGGCAGTAGTTACTGGGAAAAGGACATTGGTAAAATGATGTTATTTTGGCATTAGGCGCGAAGCACTGGTCTAACTCGGAGACGATCTCCTTTCATATTACCGTGATAAGCTTGATTTATTTGAAGGAAGAGCAAAACTCACTTGTCCCGGTGATGTCCGATGGAGATGCCAAACCTTCTCGTCCATGTGAACTCCCGAAGAGGAGCAGCCCCAGCCCCGTAAAGTTCCAGCTTTTGCGGCGCTTTTCCTATCCGGCCACCATGAATTCAAATGAGAACCACATAATACGGTGCCACAAACCAGATGATACGTTGGTGCATTGATTTCACCGACCTTTGCTTCCTTTCAACGACGGCTTCAACAAATCGGTTGACTCGATGCTTGATTTTAATCTACAACATGTCAACATCCTCGATTTCTTTAAGGCTTTTACGAAGTTGATGGCTCCATCCCATCACCGCATCGACTTGGAACGGGTCAAGAGCGTAGAAATTTCCGCCATTTTGAGTCAGGGATTAGCTATGCCATCTGATGAGCAGATCAGCCTTGACCGATCTCTGCTTACGGTGGAAGCTTTTCCAACGCCTGTAATATTGGGTTGGCTTTGGCCGATGGGTGCCTGAAGGTTTCTTGGCTGTCCTCTCATGGGGAACTTCTGCGGGGGCTCTGCTAAGTTGGCAAACGCTTCCTCTCCTTATGCTTCAAGTGAGAAACCAACCACTCTTCCTTTGTCTACTATGTTCGTTCTCGTTTCTCTTTGTTCGCCTGCTATTTCTTATTTTGGGGGAGAAGAACCGAGGAGATAACTCACATGAGCTTTTCTTAACGACAAGTACAAAGTGGGGGGAAACTGTATGTATTACGCATAATCTTACTGCAATGCTTCCGGGTACAGTAGTGCCTCAAGTGCCTGTTCGAAGCAGCCACCGCCTCGCCTGCTTCTTTTGGTGCAGAAATTGAATGGTAATAGTTGTCAAATTATTGTTAGGTCAAGAACAATTTGAGGTGATTAAACCCTAGATGTCATGCATACCATGAGAGGCATTTCTCCCCAAAAAAAGAATCATGCCCGGGAAGCAAAATTGTTTATCCTTTTCTTTACTCGATTGCGTTCTTCATCAGATGGATATCAATTTCATTTTCTGCGTTTTTGTTGTAGTAGTTTTATTGCTCGGGAAGACGTTTGGATATATATGTTCTTTTGCTTTTTTTTCAGTCTTTTCCTTTTTTTGTGCAACAAGTTACTTTAGAGAAACTAATGAACTTTTTGCTCTAAAGAAGATGTGCAACCTAATACAAATCCGATAGATAAACCTCAGAATTTGGTCTTATCTTGATTTTTAAGGGGCAAAACTGAATGTTTGGGAGATTGTCTTGTGGGAAGTGCATGAAACCAGCAGGGCTTCAGCATGCCAATATGTACTTCTATGACCCAAAAATTAAAATAACCAAACAAGACTGTATTCTCAATTGTCTCTGATTCTCTCACAAACACTTGAGAATTGCCATGACACCGTATAATTATTTCTCTGCCA
Organism: Musa beccarii; assembly: GCA_024322285.1. Lineage (NCBI taxonomy): Eukaryota > Viridiplantae > Streptophyta > Magnoliopsida > Zingiberales > Musaceae > Musa > Musa beccarii. The sequence goes on along the minus strand of CM044395.1, from coordinate 58,018,374 downwards.
CAAGTGATTTATATTAAACAAATTACCAACCAAATTGTTGTTGTTCAATGCACAAATACCACCGTGCTGGAAGTCAGCCTGCACAGCATTTACCATTGCCATGACTTGAATGGATCCAGGATTATGGCACCATGCTAATTGCGAGATTATTCATACAGGAAGTGTGCTATGCCAGCAAAGGCATCGACAAAGTTAATAACATATAGTGTTGTTCTTTAAGATTGAGATGTCATGTTTTTGTCTTAACTGTGGATTCATCTCCTAAGGCTTCATATTTCTGTTCTTTTAGACTTGAAGAGTGGTTATTATATATCTGGTTTATATAATCTGGGGTTGATGTGTGCAAAAGGTTTAACTGGGACAGAGATTTTTTGCAATTTTAATTTCTGCATTAAGACAGTTGTGCAGCTTGTTTCTGATGCTCCAATCTCAAATATGCTTGCCAACAACTATGTAATAGGGAAACCTTGCTGTCTGTTTGTTGTCTATATCTAGTAAGGTGTAGATCAATCCACCTGGCCATTCCTGAAATCTGTCATTTGCTTTTTTGCACAAACACGATTTGGGCCTGATGGTGGCCAAAATGTTTAACTTGAAATTTACAATAGTACACCCATCAGATTCTTATAAGTCAGTCTTAGTCTTACCCATTTCTTGAGCCTTCTCATGATGCCCAAATACTGGGTCGGCCTTGACACCAAATATCAAGGCCCTAGTCTTATGAGATAATTGACCTATCAACTTCGTTTGACCTAAATCATTTTTTAAGATGCCTAAGTTAAAGTTTACAATAGTACACCCATCAGACCTTTATAAGCTAATCTTAATCTTGCACATTTTCGATTTGGGACTAATCGGGGTGTTACAAACAAACAGCCTAATTTGATATATTGTTGCATTGCAATAAGTGGAAAAGGGATGAACTTGGACAACAAGATTTTCTATGTTTAAGCAAGTATAGTCATGATTATCTGCTAAATATACCATGTTTGCAGTACTCAGTAATGACTAGAAATTGTTTCCAGTACTTCAATTTTATATACAATCATGGATCTATTTGTGATCACATAGTTCCTTATTGAAACTTCTTTCATTTTAAATTTTACTTCAAATGCTCTGTACATCTTTAAAATTATTGCTAAAGGAAACATGACTCGCATGTTATCTCCAGAGAATCCACTGTCCAGCACAAGCAATTTTAGTTCAAACAAGTCAACGACAACTTCTGATTCATCATTCAAAAGCAAGCCATCAACTACTGCCAGTCTTCAGTCCTTCAGCTTGAACGATTTTGAGACTGCAACTAAAAGTTTCAACAAGAGAGATGCATCGACCACAGTCAGTCTGAAGTCCTTTAGCTTGAATGATCTCAAGACTGCAACTAAAAATTTCAGCTCCAATTCATATCTAGGCGAAGGAGGTTTTGGGTGTGTCTTCAAAGGATGGATCGATGAGCATACCTATGCTCCCACTAGACCAGGAGTTGGCAATGTTGTTGCCATCAAGAAACTCAAACGAGAAAGCTTTCAGGGGCACAAGGAATGGCTTGTATGTAACCCCTTGCATCTTTTAGCAAGAATTCTTTTATGGCTTCTCATGTTTAAGGTGAACTTCACCTTCACTGTTCACCATGCAGGCAGAAATTACCTACTTGAGTCAGCTTCACCATGAAAATCTAGTTAAATTGATAGGCTACTGCTCGGAGTCAAACAACAAGCTTCTTGTCTATGAGTATATGCAGAAAGGCAGCTTGGAGAACCATTTATTCAAAAGTATGTTACTTCTTCGAAATTAGCTTTAAAGTCTCTATTAGCTTCGTTTGCTTTACTACAATGTTGACTGGGACAGTGTCAAAATTCATAGTCTAGATGTTTTCCTTGAACTTTAATGATGAAATGAACATAATTGGTTTAATTTATTGTAGGAGGGGTGCAACCTATTCCTTGGTCAGTAAGAGTGAAGGTTGCCATCGATGTAGCTCAAGGATTGTCGTTCTTGCATGGTTTAGAGACCCAAATTATATTCCGTGATTTAAAGGCTTCAAATGTTCTCCTTGACTCGGTAGTTTGTGCTTGAATCAGCATAACTGATTAAGTGAATTCTTGAATATTCTATGACATGTTGAATCTCATCTATCAAATCATGTGCAGGATTTCAATGCTAAATTGTCAGATTTTGGCTTAGCTAGGAATGGTCCTACTGGAGACAAGAGTCATGTTTCAACCCGAGTGGTTGGAACTCGTGGCTATGCTGCTCCAGAGTACATTGCTACAGGTAAAGTCCTCAAAGATCATAATGCATACATTGTAGGCAATGTTAAGTGTACATTGTTGTGGAAGTAAAATATAGTCTTGTGATCACTGTGGCCTACTCAAAGATCTATATATATATATATATATATATATATATATATATATATAATATATATATATATATATATATATATATATATATATATATATATATATATATATATATATATAAAACCAGGTTTTTGTCATATAATTTCTTTGGACAATGTCTAAATTAGATGGTTGTACAGATTATATAGCTACAGAGGTATTTTAAGATAAAAGTATCCTATATTCGGTGTATATAAAAAGAGTATAGTTTTATGTTTTTGCATATAGCCGTATGTATAAATCAGTCAATATGGTTATATGATGAAAATTAAATGAAAGTCAACCTAATGATGAAGATCAATGTGAAGTCAACCTGGGGTGAGGGGACTAAATTTCCTTAATTTGGCTAATGGCCTAATTATGAGGTTAAAATTAGAGCCGAAATTATCACCTTCTGGAACTCGGTATCACCAGATCCTGTAATGAATTGCCCTATGTGCGGTTTGACTTGCATATCCAAAGAAGTAGAAATAATATTCTTGTTTCACGTGATTCTTCTTTTATCATTTCAGCATATCGAAAGATTGGTGACATATATTGTTCTCAAACCTATGAGGTATTTATATGGCAGGTCACTTGAGTTTGAAGAGTGACATCTACAGCCTTGGAGTCGTGTTGTTAGAGCTCTTATCAGGGAAGCGAGCACTCGATGAAGATAGCGGATCCATAGAGAAGACATTGGTGGACTGGGCGAAGCCATTCCTAAATGATAAAAGAAAGATGTTAAGGATCATGGACACAAGACTGGAAGGACGGTACTCGAAGAAGGAAGCCCAAACAATTGCTGCTCTTGTCTTGCAGTGCCTCCATGCGGATCCCAGGAACAGACCCAACATGACAGACATTCTTCCAGCATTAGAACAGCTCCGTGCACCTAAAGACGCACCTCGCATGTATTCAAGAGCCTAATGCTACTCGTATTGTGATGTGCAATGAGAAACACAATGGTGATTCAACAATGAACAGACTGCATGTTCTGGTGTTTCAGATGGTTTCTTCTATTAGCTGAGTAACTCGGACGATGGTGGTGCTTGAGAAAGTATTTAAAGGTACGGCAACAAGTATAACTTTGAATTTAAGAGTCATGGGCAGATACAAGAATTGCATTGTTCGATAGCTTGGGCATCCGAGTCATTTGCATTCTTCAGTTACCAGTTCTTGTTGTATATCAAAGCCGATAAATAGTATGTAAATTTGTCAGGTAATTTTTGTTCATTATGTTATCATATGAGGTAAATAGTGATTAAATAATTAAGGAGAGAACAGTCGCTTGTGCCAAAAGAGTTCCAGGTATGCTAACTCTTTTCTATTTAGATTCAGATTAAGGCCATGGATGAACAGCGCAACCAACCACTGAGCTAATAATGCCAGATGATGGTTGCTCACTGGAGATCATGTTGACTTTGTCATCTCACAAGAACCCATTTTTTCGGGGGACAGTAAAGCAGAGTTTTATTGTGACGAACCAACTGTCCGATCCGTCCTGGCAAAAATATACACTCTGCAGGTTAACAACGAAGCTCTTCTGCTTCACTTGAACAGACACAAAAAGGAAAAACTTACACAGCTGAACAGCTTGCAACATTTCACTGATCAAAACTGAAGCCAGCAGGAAACAGAGCATAAAATTAAGAGATCCATCCACGAACACGAAAGACTCCCATAACTCCTACTTATTGCATCAAATTTACTTCTGATCACTTCCTTAACTCTGCTATTCCAACCGCACTGCATCGAGTTTACTTCTGATCCAACTGCAGCTTACAGCCCTTGCAAGAACATCAAGAACCGGTCTTCCACATGGCCGACAACTTGGTCAACCACATATTCTACAAGCCACAGTCGTGAACGCCATAATCAAGTTGACAGAACTCAGCATTTCCATAGCTGCAAACGTGCAAGAATGTTTTCTCAGATTACTTGTACAAGTTACTCATGTCACCACAGAAAATAGAGATGTGACCTTGCCGAAGGATGGAACTCTGACCGAAGCAAAACCATGTACTCTCGTGGCACTCCGTTCCTGCATCAAATGCATGCGTAACCTGTCATTTGTGGCGACTACACCATGGTCAGGGATAGCTAGCTGGCTTCACGTTATCGCGAAAGCTTCTTCTCTTGCGAATAGAATTCACATATTGTTGTCAGACACTTGCAAGTATACTGATCGAATGCTAAAAACAACATGGGTACCACTTCCCGGTCACCGTGAACTCTGAAAGAGTGGTGTACAATGACTGTCCTTACGACTCACACCAGTTTCCACCAAAACAATCTCTCGTATCGGTAGTCCTACGACACCTGGATCTAATCCTGCCTCCACCAGGAACTTCCAGAACAACAAAATCCAACAGCAGGATTCAGGTTCGGAAATGCAAAGGCGAACACGTGTGTCTCGCACGTGCAACTTGTGATGGGCGATTGTCGTCTGGAGTGCACGTGTCTTGCAGCTCTCTACCTATTTATCAGCCACGGATGTTGGATGCTGGTGCCGTTGGCTAATCTCCCGCGAAAAGCCCGCAGCCTAATTGAGAAGATCGTATATTGGCCAAGCGAAAACTCAGAGATCTTCTCCTAATTAGAGAAGGTCTGGATCCAATCCCAAGCATCCGGGGACCAGAGAGACGAGAGGAGAAAGGAGCAGAAGTTTATCGATTCTCTCTCTGATCTCAGTTTCTGATGAGCTTTGGATTTTATCAGTGATTGCGAAGGTCTACTAGCCTTTTGCTGGTTGCTGACATCGCAATGCCCCAACTCAAGAGGCTTTATCAAGTTTGGAAGGGAAACAATGTAAGGGCTCTCCGCCATTCCCCCTTAATCGTGCAATCTATGTTTGTTTGCGTTTTGTGATTTTTAGGGAGGAATTTGTTCACTTTACAACAAATCTAGATTGTTTTTAGTTGGGTATTTGACGTATAAAGGCTTGACCGGAATTTGCGGATGAGTTTTGCTTCCAAACTCATTTAGGGCATGGGAGAAATGATCGACGGATCCTTTTTCTTTTCTTAGTCCTATGCAATTCTTACTTTATCCGTAACCTTTGATGAGTACATTGGATAGTTTACAAAGTTTTCTTTTTTATACTGTTATTTGTCATTAATTTGTGAATTTTGCATATATATATATATATATATATATAGTTGGTAGTGTTACTTTACAGTGACCTTGTTGCATTGAAGCTATCATATTGCTACTGGTTATGCTGCTGGTGTTTGCATCAACACTGAATTCGTCGATGAGTACGCATGTATCTTTGTCTGTTCTCAGAGGTTCTGGTGTGGTGGGAGGCTAATATTTGGTCCGGATGGTGCTTCACTATCTCTAACAATGCTTCTCATTGCTGGTCCATCGATTGCGTTTTGTTCTCAAGTGCTTGCCAAAATTCTTAACCATGAGATGACCGGCGATGATAACCAAAATCGAATACTTGGATCTCCAGTGCTGATTGTAACCGCACTTCTCACGGTCGCAGTAAGTGATATATCACGGGAAATCAGCATGTACCATCAAAGCACACTATTAATTTCCAAGTGACATCCTTATTATGATGATGATGATGATGATGATGCAGGATTTGGCTTTTCTGTTGTTGACTTCTAGTAGAGATCCAGGTATAGTGCCAAGAAATGCTCGACCCCCGGATTCTGATGAAGCATTTGATGTCACCACTCCTTCCATGGAGTGGGTCAGTGCAGCAACTCCACACTTAAAGCTGCCCCGTACAAAGGATGCCAATGTTGATGGATTTACTGTAAGAGTCAAGTTCTGCGATACATGCTTGCTTTATCGCCCACCCCGGGCTTCCCATTGCTCGATCTGCAATAATTGTGTTCAGAAGTTCGATCACCACTGTCCATGGGTTGGTCAGTGCATCGGAGTAGTAAGCAACCTACAAAATTCATACTTGATTCTCCCTTCGGAACAAAGTACACAACTTTTGTTATCACTATTTTTTGTTCGTAATTTGACCAACTCCTATTAATGTCTGCAGCGCAACTATCGGTTCTTCTTCTTGTTTATATCATCATCAACCTTTCTTTGCATATATGTCTTCACCTTCTCATGGTTAAACATTCTTATAGAAGGAAAAAGGTACCACAATTCTGTCTGGAAGTCCATGAGAAGCGAGGTCTTATCACTTGCTCTCATTGTGTATGCTTTCATAGCCATTTGGTTTGTCGGTGGGCTGACAGTATTCCATGTCTACTTAATCAGCACAAATCAGGTAGCATTATGCAATATTTGGCAGTCATCATTACTTGTTGGATCCATCATGTTGTGTGTAAATAGATCTGCCTTCGTGAATGATTAATCCATCAGCAATCACTGGCATTTAATTGGCTTCTTAAGAATTTAAATTCAGGTCAAATATATGATTCTGTTCGTCTTGTTGTCTCATTAGCTATAACTTCAGCATCACTATATGCGGATTGCATGTTTTCCAGTTCTTTAACTTTTAGCTTGATTTTACTTGTTTATGCTTCCACAGACGACATATGAGAACTTCCGGTACCGTTATGATAAGAAGGAGAATCCATATAACAAGGGCTTATTGAAAAATTTTAAAGATGTTTTCTTCTCAAAGATTCCTCCTTCATTGATTGATTTCCGGTCATGGGTGCTTGAAGATTCACTGGAAGCTAGTTCTATTTCTCGGAATAGCAGGATAAATATCGTTGGCTCAAAGGAGAAAATTGACTTGGAAATGGGAAATATGACCGAGTTAAGCAGCAATATGCAGATTACGAGTACAATGCAGGACTTGGATTGCACTGCCATTGATGATAATGTTCAGGAAAAAGGAAGGCATGAAGATGTTGCCTCTTATCCATTTGCTTTTCCTGTTGTTCAAGAACCTACAGAACAAGCATCCACATGCAACAACCAAACTTGCATAAGAGCAGATGGAATGATTATGGATGAAATGTCTGATGAAGAGAGCTGCTTAAATGACATTTCGACTCGTGTCGATGATGATGGTCATCTCCTAAAGACGTAAGGTAAAACTTCTTTCCTATAGCAGAATAACATCACGAACATCAACTCAATGGTAATGGCATACCCATCTGCAATATCATCCTTTGACTATTGATATCTTTAATTTTGATTTGGTGGCTGCTATGAACCAGAACCTAAAATCAAATAGAGGGTAGGCACAGGCAACTTCTTTCCTTGAGTACAAGTTCAATCGTGGGTTGAAAACATACCGATGAGCTTCGTGTCCTCTCTTCTTTACCATTTAGAAGCTGGTATTATAATCGTAAAGAATACCTGTCTGAAACTGGAGATGAAGCTCTTGCAAGGCTTAAGACTAGCAAGGCTTTTAAAACTTATATTGGTTGTCACCAGTGTATATATTGTCAGTCTTCTGTAAGATTAAGAAATAGCTGGTCAAAGAAGACTATTAATCTACTCAATGCCCATATAACTGGCAATCAGGAGCTTTATCAGATTCAAATACTCTTCTAAGTTGCATGCCATTTAACTGATTTATTCAGATGGTGCTTTATTGTACGTAACTGCTATACAAGCTCTTTATAAATAACTGAAATGAAATTTTAGCTTCTTTCCTCTTCTTCTGTTCAATAGTATACAAGAGATGTTCTATCAATGCTCTATGATCGAAACGGCTGGAATGTATATATATATATATATATATATATATATATATATATATATATATATATATATATATATATATATATATATATATATATATATAACAGTCAAATTCATGAAAGTATGATATGGTGAAAGATTTTATCAGAGAAGATTTATGACTAAAATAGCTTCTTCCTGATGAAAAATTAAAATATAAGGATAAGAGAAAAAAACAAGTATTCATGTTCAGGAGGAGAGAGAACTCCGAGCTGGCGCAACATTAACCATGGATAAATGTTTAATCTTCTCTGTTTCTCATGCCTTCACGTCTTGCAAACTTATATAAAAATAGCAGACTGGCACTTCTGTCTCCAATTCATCTGTTTTTGTTGACAAGGCTACTTTCTGCAAAATGATATTTGTACCATTGCACATGATTTTTGCAGGTTTTACTTGACAAATCTTTCAATACACTAGGAATGAGCATCGTACATAAAACAGAGTTGCTTGCCACGCCTTTCTCCAACGAGAAATGTTCATCAGCCTGTCACATTTTTGCCATGGTTGATCACCTTGCAGCCGTTGTCACATGATGCAATAAAGAAAGCAGAAACAATCAATCAGGTTGCACCATACTAGTGATCCATGGAACTATTAGGGTAGTTCTGGAGGAATTTTGTTTGTAATTTTCTTCTAAATACTTTTTTTTTAATTTTTTTGGTTCATTTTCATGTACAGCTTGTCCATAAGTTGGGACTTTTGTTCTTTGCGTAAGAGTATTACTTACTAGATTTCCATAACCTTGTTATATTTTGCTGGAAGAGAGGCTGAACAATGATAAGAGATTGGTGCAGATTCAAGAACTACTTGTCAGATTTGCACAAGCTTTTCGTTATATTTTGCTGGAAGAGCGGGTGAACAATGATAAGAGATTGATGCTGCTTCAAGAACTTCCTCAGGAAGTCTCAGCTGCAGCCAGGAGAATCGAAGAGGCTGAACAGTGATAAGAGATTCATGAAGCTTCAGGAATTTCCTCAAAAAATTGAGCTGCAACAAGGACAAGAAAACATTCTCTTTTCGGTACGTTTGGTGGTTGCATGTTGAGTTCGTAGGTGCTTCAGGAAAAACACAGAGACCTCCGAATCAAATTATAGAAGGTCGCAACTCCTGCATCAGAGTCAAACTTGACCTACGGCCGTATACGAGCAAAACAAAGCTTCCAGCAGTGACACCATTCAGCATCAGAGCTTAATACAGATCGAGTCATTTTCTTCCAACTTAAAGACTTGAAGGCTTTTTTTTTTTTTTTTAACAAGATATCAATTGAAATCTTATATGCATAACACTCTATTTTTAGCTTAATTAATATTTGTGGGGTATTTTTTTCTTCTCTAGTTATGTTACACCATACACTTGAATTCGGTACACTGTGTCGAGTGTAATATGGCTTGCTGGGGATAGAAGATTGTATATAATAAATAGATTGTTAAATCCATCAGAAACCCTTTTGATTCGATTAGGAGATCAGATGTGTCAAAAGAATCGGCCGACACCAATCGATTTGGTCGACTTTTAAATGAAATTGAAGGATAATAAGAGATGTTTTTTCCCACTCATCTTTTCCTTCCCTATCACGTGTTTGTAACGCGTGCTACTCAACTCACAGACAAAGGAGAATTATTTATTATTTATATTTTTTGTAAAGTACGTCCGGCCCACTGGCCATAGGGTTGGGCGTGATTGCGCCCCGTTTGAGATTTTACGGCCCGACCTCCAATCAGGAGGGCGATCAATTTGGTCGAACTCGATGGCTTGTCTGTTCTTGCTCCTCTCTCTCTCTCTCTCTCTCTCTCTCTCTCTCGTCCCGCTCTCCCGGTTCTTCTCCATAACCAGATACTTTTACCAGACCAAGCCCTAGTTGCAAACCATGGGTTCTGGTAAGCGATCTTGCAGTTCCTTTCTATTTCCTGTTGATGTTTTCGGGACTTGTCATCGTCTTTTTTTTTTCTTTTTACAAGTTTTGAGAAGAAATTTTCGATTGTGCTTTCGTTGTAGATCTTTAATGGCAGCTGTGTCTCAGGGTTGTTTTGGTCGAGTGTTTTTTTATCTTCGTTTCCGGATTGAATTTAGACGATGATGTGATTTTCTGCTACTATAAGCTGTTGTTTCTTGGTCTTCCATCCTAAACTATGTATTGCATCTAAATTGTGATCATTATCCTTTTGAACAGGGGATTCAAAGCTCTCAAACAAACAGTTAAGCTTTACTATTGGTTGGGCAAGTACAGAGAGATGATGACAGCCTACAGGGAGATGTCGACATATATCAAATCTGCTGTTACGCGTAACTACAGTGAAAAATGCATAAACAACATAATGGATTTTGTTTCGGGTTCCGCAAATCAGAATTTTGGTCTTCTGCACGAGTTCTATGAGATGACACTGAAGGCACTTGAGGAGGCAAAGAATGAGGTGTATTCTTATTCTTATGCATCCATGTATACTATTTGTTACTTATTGTTGGGTTTTGATGAATTGCAAGCTGCTTTTGGTGTGTCTGCAGAGACTTTGGTTTAAGACAAATCTTAAACTTTGCACAATTTGGTTTGACATGGGCGAATATGGACGAATGAGTAAGGTAATTTTATCTTCATATAACACTTCTCAAATCTTCCTTAGATTTGCTTGCTTTTAGATTCGTTAACTGATATTTTGATTCATCCAGATATTAAAAGAACTTCACAAATCCTGCCAGCGAGAAGATGGCACCTATGATCAAAAGAAAGGCACACAACTTCTAGAGGTCTATGCTATTGAGATTCAAATGTATACTCAGACCAAAAATAACAAAAAATTAAGGTTGGACATTCTTTATGCTCCCTCTTTATTTCTGCACTCATTTCTCAGTTGTTGCTGTTGAATTTGTCAATAAGTTATTCTAAAAAATACGTTAATAATTATCATAAAATAAATTGATGTGCTTCAGAAAAAACATGGTTTGCAGTCTTGAAATAAAACCTTGATGACTTGGATACAATTGTTGCCTTTGATGATGATGTTCATGTGGAATGGTAAATATGGTAATGGAATGTATGGTGATCTAGCTAGCTGCTAAGTTTTCTTTCTTTCTAATTTATGTAGTGTGTTAAGCACTGCAGAGTATCATTTTATCTCGCAATCAAATTTTTAATGTGTATATGTATGCTGAATTATGAATTCTATAGCTCAACTTGTCTTCTGAAGATTCTTTTAATGAGTCCTTAATAATGATCCAATTAAAGTTATTGTTCTTATTTTCTAATCTCAGCACATTATAATATGTTACTGCCAATTCCTTTTACTGTATCTGAATCCTTTTATTATTAGCTTGCCTTCAAATGTGAAATTGCTTTTTTGTGTCAGATTTTTATTGTGCTTATACATACTTGTTAAACTTTTTTTTTTTTGGGGGGAATTTCATCGGTTTACACTCCATCACGCAGGTACCCCTTTAAATATTAGAATTTGCCCTATACTCCTGCAAACCTTCAAATACCAGTAAGCTACTCCTCTTGTCAAGGACCCCTTCTGTCCAAACCTTATATGAGCACACAAGTGATACATAAGAAAATATTTGGAAAATATAATCGAGTATAAAATAAATAAATATTGAATATTGGATGATCAAATAAAAAACTTATGGAATGATATTATGCTTTTGAAGAAGTTATTAAGTGATATGATATGTAAAGGTGTATATATGTATGTGATTAAAATATTATCATTGACCATATTTGATACTGTTAAACAATATCGTAGCAGAAATAATTGTAATTATCCAATTCCATATTCGTGCTTATCTGGGTGCTTATGTGGCCTGCATAACTATGTATAGTTGATACATATGTAGTATGCAAGACTATATAAGCAGAAGCATACATTTAACAAAAATAATGGATGATCTTGCATCAAATTTATTTACTTAGGATACAGCTTATCTGGAAAGACTAGTCATGCAGAAGTAAATTCTATGTTGAGGATTCTTATCTGAAGAGCAGATGGAGGATTGCTATCTATTCTTCGGAAGATGATCCGATTATCATTATTCATTCATTAGTTTCATGAAGATCCAGTAAAGATTGCCGTATTGGTTAATGGATTGGTTCCAGTCTTCACACTTGTGCTAAGATTTCTCTGTTAGTGCTTCTACATAAAGGATTTGGATGAGGTTGCTATCATTATTTCTGTTATTTACTTGATTTTGGTTTTTTAACTTCAACTCAAGTTCTTGAATTGTGTTTGCTTTGTTAAATATGTGGTGTATGACAGCAACTGTATCAGAAGGCTTTTACCATAAAGTCTGCAATACCCCATCCAAGAATCATGGGAATAATTCATGAATGCGGCGAGAAAATGCACATGGCTGAGAGACAATAGGCAGAAGCTGCCACTGATTTCTTTGAAGCCTTCAAGAATTACAATGAAGCTGGAAATCAGCATCACATCCAATGTCTTAAGTATATAAATATCTAACATATTATTTTCGTGAATTGTGTATCTGGAGGCATAATAATTATCAGTCCAGCTCTCATTTTTCTATAATATGTTGGATCACAAATCAGATATTTGGTTCTTGCCAACATGTTGATGGAATCTGAAGTGAATCCATTTGATGGGCAAGAGGCAAGGCCGTAAGTTTCTTGAGGTTCACAATCATCAATGTTATTCTCGGAGACTTGGTCCCTGTAAAGATTTGCTGTAAACCTTGTGCAGATACAAGAATGATCCTGAGGTCTTGGCAATGACAAATCTGATAGCAGCATATCAGCAAAATGAGATTTTGGAGTTTGAGAAAATCTTGAAGGTAACAAGTCTGTGCTATGTTGTTAACCATTTGACTTGGAAACATGATGATTTACATGCATTCTGAGCTTGGCCAAAGATGCTTTTTGCAGAGTAACAGATGAATAATCATGGATGATCCCTTCATCCGAAACTATATTGAGGATCTTTTGAAGAATATCAGAACCCAAGTTCTCCTCAAGCTTATAAAACCCTACACTCGAATCAGGATTCCATTTATCTCAAAGGTGATTGTTTTTCTTTCTTATCATGTTCACACAAGTAGCTTACTAACTTCTTACTAGCAGTTTTAAACAAATGTGAAATGTGCATGGGATATTGAACATACGTAAATTCATTCATCATAGACTTGTGAAAGACATTTTTGTTAAGACAATTGAATTTCTGTTTACTGCCCTTAAAAAAAGGCTTCATCTCAGAAGACTACTGCATCTGCAGAATTTGCTTAATCCTAGATCAGACAAGGTCCTTATTTTTCTGATGTTAATACTTAAACATTAGATTATAAAGTACTTCACAAGTCTTCTGTTTTGGGTTTCAAAGAGCAATTTTTGTGTTCTTTTGCCTCCGATTACTGCCCAGTTTGTTTCTCTGGCAGTTGTGGTTGCTGCTTTACTACGTTTTAATTGGGTATGGGACCCTTGTAAAGTACTTTCCTGTCTCCACTGGGGTTAAATTTGGCTCCCTCTTTTCAGGAACTTAATGTGCCAGAGAAAGATGTAGAACAGCTGTTGGTCTCCTTGATTCTGGACAACCATATTCAAGGTCACATTGATCAAGTCAACAGGCTATTAGAGCGGAGTGACAGGTCATTCAATTTCCACTGTAATCTAGCTTCCTTTTATATGTTTTTCGTTTATGATATGAAATTAGTAAATTTCTCTTGTACAGGTCAAAGGGACTGAAGAAATATACTGCCCATAGACAAGTGGAATACTCAGCTTAGATTATCATACCAAACAATTTCCAATAGAGTAAGTAGAGGCTGTAGAGAACATATTCTTCGAGGGAGACATTTGCTGTTGCTGGAGATCCGTTTACATGTGAAAGACTATGCTCTGTGCGATATGTACGCACATATGGAGTTGGTGAAGATGTGCATGCTTCTTCAGAAGAGCTTTTTGGCTATATGTTCATTCGTAGTGATGATAACTGGTGCAAAAAAATGTGGTTTTTTTGGCCGCAATCGTGTTTTTTGAATGTCACAAAATGCTCTGCAAGACTTCTATCTTTGCTAGGTGGCAGCTGAGCTGTCCAGGGGATCTGTGTTCAAACTGCTGGAAGATGGATTAGGAGGTTCTTAAAATATCTTTTACTTAATTTTATTTTGCGGAGATCCCATTTTTTATTGGATTTATTTATTTTTTCCTCTCAGATATCAATGTGAAAGAATAGACATGGTAATGAGTGTTTACAGCGAGGTTAAAGGGTTGGAACTTTTTCTTTGTGTGTTATATTCGTGTCGAAGATTGGTTGAAACTGACTGGTTTGTCCCGCAGCAGTTGAATTTTCCAAGGAAATCATTCACGAACGTCTTGATGCGGAAGCCTTCAGTTTGTGCAGTAAAATAGTGGCTTGATTATTGTTAACGGTTGTTGTTCTTTCTCCGATCATTGCAAGCATAGTTATCTTCTAACCAATATTTTCTGCACCTCATCGGAAAGAAACTTCAAACTTTGGAGTACTTCGGAGGATATTCCCCAAGGCTGCTTTCGCGATCCAGAAGTAAGCATGCTAGCAATTCGACTTCTCCAGTCACGGAGAGCGGATTGATTTCTGAACTATAGAAGATGAGGAGGACCAAAACGTACCGCCAAGTAGTAGCAGTCGCAGTGATGTTTGGTAGCCAAAGCAGCAACTCCGGTGGCAAAACGATGAGAGATGCCATGAGAACCACGAGAGCGAACAAACAGATGCCATGCGATCGCACAGATTGTCATGAACAAACATTGGATAAAAACAAGCACCACCTGACAGACACGCACTTCCAGTCCATAGCGCGTGAAAAAAAGGAAAAGCGCTCGACTACTAGAACCGAAGGGCGACGTTCTTTTAACTCACATGCCTACCGTCGTATGGAAAATTACCCACCACCAGCAGTTCACGTTTTTCTTTTGCGGATCCACCATGAAATTTCCCGAGACTGTATTCGGTCGATCACTTTACTATGCACACTAATCATTGGAATGTCTCCTAAGCGACTCTCACCTGCGCGCTTCAATCATTCTTTAACCAACTCCTCACCTCAGCTTCTCGCTAGATATGAGCTCGGAAGGAAACAGAGGCGACGGAACACCAATAGCTTCTTCTCCAACAGCATGATGAACCAACCGGAGAGTGCAGTGCTTTCTTGTAAGATCTCTCCTAGTATCTTATTCATTTGCAGGCAATACTGGCACAAGAGCTTCTGTAGAGGTGAGCAAAGCTGCCATGCAACTAGAAGCACAACCTCTTCCTACAGGTCCCCGGCGGAGGCGACAACTTGAGACACCACCCAAACAGCTCCACGACGAGCTCCTCCACCAAGTCCCACATGATGTCAGCCTCCACCCACACCCCTACCCTCCCCGCCTCCCACCTCTGCTCCCACACCCCGTCCTCCCACACCTCCTCCACGCTCTCCCCCATCGCCCGGCTCGCGCTCCTCCGCCTCCTCCGCCCCCGCCATTGCTGTCGGACGCTCTCTGTCAGCATCGCCGGTCCCAAGTCCTCCACGATCGCCCGTCCCTTCGGCTCCACCACCCGCGGCATCGCTTCCATCGATATCCGACCGTAGAAAGCACAGAGTTGGGCAGCATTACATCTATCCTCGCCTGCACAACGGGATTAGTACGCACGCATTAAGCGTTCGTATGTAACATGCTTACCAACAAAGAGAGCACCTATACCAACAAAGAGAGCACCTAAGCGCGCCGGCGGCTTCGCCATCCTCAATCCAGCGGTCGTGATTTCTTGTTTCTCTGCATCACGATTCGTGTCAAACGTGATGACCTAAATTATTTGACGGGTACGACGCGGGTCGCTACATACCGTTTGGGGATCCGTTCGACCGATTCCGAGGAGACGACACGGCGTCGAGAACCGAAACGGGACTCGGCTGCTCGCCGTTGCATTGGTTCTTGGGATCTCCGCCGTCCCACTCGAGCCGCCCCGCTGGTCCGCCTGCCGACGGGACCACCTTGGCCTTGATCTCCGCCGAGCGCACCGCCTCGATGATCCGCTTCAGGGCCTGGAGGTCCTCGTCACACTTCTCCAGCGCACGCAGCAGCTCCCGCCGCTTGTCCGCTGCCGCTGCCACCGGCGGAGCCGGCGAGTCCTCCAGCCCCATCAGCCTCGCCACCAGTGCCGAAGGTCTACGGGGACTATCGGGGGATGCGGCGGCGACGGCCACGGCCGGCCGCCGCCGTATCTCCTGAGGGATTGTCGGGCTCCGCGGCGTCTCGCAGGAGCGCCGCTGGGGCTCCGTCTTCTTCCCTTCCTCGTCGTCGATCGGCCGCGGAGGTGGCAGCTTTGGTCTCGACGGAGGTGCGACGGCGGGCTTCTCCTTCCTGTTCGCTGAAGTTTTAACGGTAGTAAACGGCGAGTCAAGACGGCCTTCAGAGAGAGAGAGAGAGAGAGAGAGAGGTGTGGTTACCGGAGGTGAGGCGTTTACGGGAGCGGTTGTGGTGACGGGAAAGGAGGTGGAAGATGCCGGACATGCAGCCGATGGTGTTGGGGCGGTTTTCCGACCGCATCTCCCGGCGCGATGACGAGGTTCGCATCGTCTCCACGTTTCCCATCCGACTCCTCTCCCCCTCTTCTCTTCTTCTCTTCTCTTCTCTTCTCTTTAGCTTCTGCGCGAGGAGGAGGGAGGAGTTGAGACGGAGAGAGTGGCAGCAAGGAGCGAAGCCAGGCTTTTGTTGCCGGGACCATCTCAAAATTACCAGGATGCCATTTCCACGCTAACAGACGCGCTGCAGATTCTCGCGCGTCGATCACTCGTCTGGGTGGTTTGCGGACACCAATCGCCTCAAAATTAAAATTCACATCGGACGGCTGTGATTCGACCTATCTGATAAGTCACTCAGACTTGAGTCACGAGCAATATTACTTTGCTTGCTCGCTCGCTCGCTCGCCCGACCCAACCTGCGTATACATCGGTCATTAACCCACAATCATAGCATTTGCCTCTCTTGATTTCTCTCGTATGACATCGGTCATTAACCAAATGAATCGCGATTATTGGGATTGAGTTCATCCTTTTAGAATATCACCAACGCATGATCCGATCGGACGGTGGTGATGTAAAGTCCAGCGGTGGCCCACAGTGAGTAGCTTTTTGTCGTCTTCAATAAAGATTGTTTGTGGTCTTTAATAAAGAGGAGAAAAGGGTGAAGTGGCGGGCCCCGGGGGGAGGGGACAATGATGCTGTAACTGGCCGAGGAGACATGACCCACGTAGTCCCGCGGCACTTTAAAGTGGCATCCCAGGATAACAGTTCGCGGGAGCGAGAGCAGTACCACCATCGATGAGCATGTTCTTCTCATCTTCCACTGTTGGATGATCGAAGAATTTTCCTCAGATGTGTGGAGCATGGCATGGAGACACCCAGAAAGCCACACCAACTTCTCGACTTAGTAGTTCTTTAATGGATGCCTATGAACAATCTACTAAATAACAAAAAGCAACGGAGAGATCAAACTGGAGTTTCTTTCTGTTGCTCTTTAGCTACGTTGAAAGCGCATTGTAGAAGGCATCTCTCTCGGTTTACAATAATAGAGGAGATGTTAGATGACGATAGTCCTTAACATTCGCTCTATCGGCTTCTGAGCCGTGCGCTGGTCGAGGGAGAGCCGAGAGGGTGAAGGATAAGGGAGTGTAGAGTGACATCATTGGATCTCAGGCATCCACCAAGTTTTGCCGAGCACCAAAGGCGAAGGCGAGCGGAGGAGGAGACTTCGTATGTCAGATGAGACTCACGTGCCCCGGTCTGTGACGCTTGTGACTTTGGAAGATAAAAGTTGAAAGAGAAGACATGATGGTGGTAGAGGGAGGAGAGAGAAGGGCGAGGCATGCCACGAGCTGAATGATGGATTACATGCCTGCTTTGGAAAGATACGGATGGCTACATCTCCTCCATTCTTTGCCATATCCACCAGCAAGCATCAGCTTACATGCTGGAGACACTCAAAAATAAAAATTAATTTAGGATGTGACAAGAATACTTACTCGGTTCTCTTTTGACAAAAACCCCAAGAATGTGTAGTGACATGCTCAGCAATAAATCTTGCCAAACTGTAACTGTGGTCACAGAAAAAGAAAAAGTGGCAGAACCAGTTGAAGTCATCTTCAGAGATTTCCGATCATCTCCTGGTTGTGATTATTGAAACCAAGTACATTATGACAGTCGAGGTTTGACAAACTCTGAAAGCTTCTTTCTTGATAACATCAAAAAAGATGAACACTTAATGGCTTTCTCTTTTATCCTTTCTTTCTTTCTCTTCATTTTTTTTGTTTTCCTTTTTATTTTGACAGCGTGATTAAAGCCTTCTTGCTGCTTGTTTTCCCAGTACAAATGCCCACCCTTCTTTACAATACAATTGTGATGAAAACTTGCAACATTTTAGACAACACAACATCATAATTCATTCTGAAAAGACTCTATAACAAAATAAATAAATAAATAAATAAAAGGCACTCTATATCATGTCTTGATCTAGTTGCAGCAACTCTGCAACTCACGCAGCACTCCTCCCATAGAAACAATCATGTGTTTACTGTGGTTTTCTTCTTACCAGGTTGAGTCAGAAAGGGTTTGAAGGTCAATAAGAGACCAACGACCCCAACCATGTCTAAGACGAAGAAAACAATATAGTCACCTGTATCACAACAAACAAATTAGTTCTGCTGAAATTTACCTGCGATTAACAAAAGAATCAGCGCAGATAGTTTCTGAACGAAACCAATTATCAGACTGCATATCCATGATGATAATTCAGAAGTCAGTCCTCTAGAAGCAGAACCAAGATTGTGCGGAATAAACCTACTCGATATAGCTTGCAAAGAGGTTCTTGATCTGATATAGATCATCCACTAAATTAGCATCTTTGCTCAACTTCTACTTTTTCTGTTAGATATTTGTTCCTGATCCTGTTCTGTTTCGGTTAATATTTAGTATGCATGGTTCTTATTCCACTTGGATGACCGTGTGGCTTCAGCCTACATAGAGGGACTAAGACTTTGTTTGCGGTAGAGTAGTTTTAATCAATAAATTTCTTAATCAAGACTTTATTCCATTTACAAATTAACAGCCTTTCCCAGACACTTCCAAGTACAATATCATTATATCTTCCATGAATTAAGTCATACCTGGTAAAATGGAAACACCTTGATGGTTTTGTGCCCATGAAAACCTGAGGAATAACCAATAAAAAAAAGGAAAATGACATAAATATTTGTAACCATGACATATACCTGGAAAATGAACATTATCAGTAGCAAAATTTTCTATGCTTTGCTAAGAAGACTCGGCTTTTGGAGAAGGCATGACAGTAACTAAGTTTATCTAAGATCTTGAACCATTAAATTTCTAGATATTAGGAAAACTCATCCAAAATCCTTTCAATTTGTGTACACGCAAAACATAGATAATTATGCAACACAATCTGTTGATTAATGTGTAGCTCATGTTTCATCCATACTTTCTAACTCTTAATCATTGGTGTTGAATATTTCTAAATTTTGAGCTATAATTATTACAGAAGTGCATCAGTTCTTTCTCCATAATATGTGTTTCTCTCTTCTTGTCACAAGAGCTTGTACATGTAGATTTGCTGATCCACCTTATTAGCACAGCAACATTGCAAAAGCTGCACTACTACTATCATCTTATGGATAGTCATCCAGAAATAATCACCAGATTCTAGTATGCATTTTTGGTTGCTGATTCATGTAATTGAAAGAAAGCCCAGTCAAAGAAATATGCAATTTGAATAACATGCCCTTGTATAAAAATGTGCTTGGATTGAGATGGTCAAGGCATGCATCACGTCTTCCAATTTCATCTGAATGAGAATGAGCATGCATTTCTGACCTGCAGATCAATGAATGTTGACTATTTTCATCAAAGGGTACTAAAAGTACCTAATTGACTATACCATGCACCAAAGATCTTCTCTATAATTTTGCTTCTTGAAAGCACTTTCAGGACTACAATCTTATAATTATTTAACATTGAGAGAATCAATTATTTGAAGGTGACAGTAAGCAATCACATTACAAGTACACTCAACAATCTTTTGTTATCAATTAAGAGAAGTGGAATGCTGCTACCATGTTCGTCGAGATCAAATCATCTGAATATTGAGCAACAGTTAGTTATCACTTGCTGGTCCTGTAAACCCATTATCCTATGCTGCCTATGCCAATTTTATTAATTCCAGTAACCTTATTCTTGTTTGTGCTTTCAGAACAAAACTTATGACATTCTGCCTTTGACCAGCCAGACTATCCAAATTTATTATCCAACACTGCTGCTTCAGGTAGAAAATACAATATTTATTCAGTTACTTGGAATCTGAGAATTCTTACACTCATACCAACAGCAAGAACTTGTAAGATCCCAGTGTTCTCCTTTTGCCCTCCTTTTCCAGCATTACCTTCTTACTATACTTGAACCTTAATGATTTAAACCCCTAAGCTTATTTACTCTCGATGATAAGAGAATTCAAGTCTGCTCTCCATTTCTGAGTTTGGTCATGGTTAGTTTACTGAAGCTTCTCAATCTCGCAACTCATTGGTACCTAGATGTCAACAACCTACATGCTGGCTCTGTTGGGACACTTGCCAAATGTTTCAAACTACATGATTGTAAGTCATATTGGAAATTATATCATTATCTGCAGTATCAGATCTGCATCACTAGCCTCTCCAGAAGAAAAGACAGGTCGAAAGACCATCTTTTATAAGCCAAAGAATGATAGCGGTGGTAATTTAGTTAATTGTCGGTCCTTTTGGCAAGTAAAGAAATAGAAAATAATTTGAAAGCACTGTTGGATTAAAACATTTTTGAACTGGATTCATAATAATTTGCATAAATCATTATACAGTGTCTACCTGGACAGAAGCCCAAATTTCATGTAATACAGATTTCATCTTTTATGACCTTAGAATCAAACACCAACTTATGGAGTTATGACTTTAATACAAGAACCATCTGAGAATAAGCAACAGGACTCCTTCAGAAAAAATGAGTTCAGTGACAATCATTTACATCACCAACCAATTATCTCCTATAACCCATCTCAGAAGGCTTCCTAACAGTTGAATTGCTTGGCAATTTAAAAGTCACGCTTATTGATAGCCTAGGTCCTAATTTTGAAAATAATTGCCTGCATTCTTATATCTGATAAGGTTCATCTGAAGTTTATCCGTCAATGGTAACCTAATAAGGAACCTTAAGGAACACATGGAACCACAGGACAATGCCAGAATTTTTTGGGAGCAATTTCAAGTGTTTAAAGGGGTGAAAAAACAAAGAAACTAAACTATTTAATGTAACAGAAAACAACACTTATTTTTATTGAGAATCAGCTACAAGGAAAGGAAAAGTTATCTTTTTTTAGGGCACTGAACCACAAGCAACATAAGATACTTACAAAATTCCTGCACCTGCTGGAGCAAAAGCTTTAAACAGGGACAGAGCAGTCACAGCCATACCATTTGCAGCACCTCTTTGATGTTGAGACTGCCAACAAGGATTTAAGTCAAAACACAGATTTTCTGACAGTGTACATTTGTCTAAAACAACGAAAAGAATACAAGTATGTTAAATCGAGAAGGACAAAATTACCACGGCATTGTTCTGCAGAATGTTCAATCCAACAGTGATGGTTGACTGTATTCATTAAATAGATGCAAATTAGAACAGTCTCCAATAAGGAAAAACAGCAAGTATTTTACTTCCTAATAAAAGCAATTTCAACTATCAATCCAAATCAATGATATGAAGTTACGCAATATTTAATTTGCATGAGAAAAGGGAGTGCAAATTCCTTATATATCTGCATTAACTTAAGAAGGTTAACACCTACTGTGGTAATTAACAGTATGCAGTGATGGAGTCATAACTTCAATGATCAATCTATGACATTTCATCATCTTCAGCTCATGAGAATCCATAGTAAAAGAAAGATAAGCAATTTGGCCCAAAGTCATTTGGTTCTAATTTTTTAAAGCTTAGCTAAAGAATACAATGTGTTGTAGATAAATTGACAGACATAATTGAGTTTAAAGAGTACATGACAGTTATCAATTAATATAATGTTCAAAGTGTTAGACAGCTGCAGACAACATATAAAAAGTCAGTTGGGGAGATCACAACTAAAATCTGATAAGCTTTTTTTATGCTAGAAAACTTTGGTTGCAAGAAATGTTATTGAAAAAAAGGTCACCACCTTATTCAAAATAAACAAGTTCGAGTTCAATAGATACTCACAGAGAAAATACTCCTCAATGAAGATGCACAATTTACCAACAGTTTTAGAATAAATCCAGATAACTTTGTCATGAATGGGTAACTTGCAAGCAATGGTATCAACAAAGCCTAAAAATAATAAAGAGCACGGCATCACACAAAGAAAAACAAATCAATCATAATATCAAAGTATCGCAAAAAGGGAGAAAAAGATTGCATACCGCTACCGCACGGGTTAAATTGATTGGTCCTAGATGTCTCTCGATATGTCGGAACAAAACTAATTGATAAACCAGAAGACTGATACCTAATACCAAATGTTAAGCGAGCATCAGATTCCATAAAAAAAATTTCAAGAATGAACAGAACATACTTAATAATGCATGTATCTACATTCACTTTGAAAAGTTCATGGCAAGCCCACTTAATTCAATCAACATAAAATGGGCAGTCAGCTTCACCGAGGTCATCCTACTGGTATCACTGAAGTGCTGATAAACTCTGATATTTGACAGGCAAAGGAGCCAAGAAATGCAATAAGCACAATTTTACGAGGCTACACTTGATAGTCAAGTGTTTGTGGCAATTCAATGATCCATTACTAGTAAGCAATCTGATATCTAGGAAACATGCTAATCAGCTCCGTAGTCACTTGACTGACCAAGGAGCTTACAGATTGTGGTCCAGCAATCTTGTTTGTCAGTGGAATAAAACTCTACAGCAACTGTCCAGTTGACAATACACTGTTTTGTAATTAATAAGAAAAGTATATCTATGTCTTCTATATGAAAATTTCATCAAGTTTTCCCAAAACAGACGACACTGCTTTGACTTCACAACACCAGATAGGTAACATAATGGAACTTGGCTAAAGAAAATACATGCTAACTACTGTATATACAAATAAATCAAATAGTCAGAATTGAGATGCACAGTTTCACTATGAAAAACCTTTTGCCTTCGAACCAAGTGACTGCAGAACGGTTAATTTTAAACTACTTACGAATCAATTGTCTCAGAAATTTCAAGAACTTATGCACCTGAGATTGCAAGTACCATTCCCACCTCCTGAGATGAAAAGCTCAATCCTCCATATTTTTTATTGCTCACGGACCATAGAGAGAAAATCTGGAAACAGAAAACTGGCAACTGAGAATAAAATAAAGAAAAACAAGACAGGAACAACTCGATAGAGGAATTATCATTTCCTCTTAACAGAACAAAAATGTCAAATATTAGAATAAAAAATATTTCCATAAATGCAACTATTTCTCTTAAAAGAACAATCCCAGTCAAAGTTCCATAAGAATCACACACTGATCATAGGATATTAACCGTTTAAGTATGACAGTTGAGCTTTTGGAAAAAAGAAAATCAACAACACAAGATGCTGAAATTGCAGCATTAATCAATAGTACTTCAATATAGACTTGTGTGATCAAATAAACAATCTTACCTCAGAATATGCTGTACTTTGAAGTCCAAAAAGACAATAAACAACGATTGATGACATCAAGAACCAATTCTTTAATAAACTTTGATCAGAAAACAATCTTCTTTGTTTAGTTTCTCCTCTGTATCCTTTCAAGTTAGAACCATTTGATAATGCCTCCAGGACATTAATATGTTCATCCTCCACTTTACTTTCACCATGCATGTGCAGAGTTTCCTGCAAAACAATGGATTTTAAAAGATAGATTTAATAATGTATGGTCTCTGATTTAATTAATTAAAATATGAAATACAAGAATTATTACACTTTTTTAGTTTAATTATTTTAGGCCTAGTATAAGGCTTACAAGGACTTGATTGAGTTATGTTAGTTCATGAGGTATCCATAATGTTTAAGACTCTTTTAACTTCTAGCTCCGCTACTGCTCCTATAAGAAGCTAAATTTGATTGCATAAGATCCTGTATATATGAGATCCCAATATGGATAAGAGAACAGATAGAGCATAAAAATTAATGTTATGTGAAGGATCTAAAAGAAATTTATAAAAAGAATCATCAAGTTGAAAGTCTCAAAATATTTACTGTTTATGATAAAGAAAAATTTCAGGAGATCAACAAACTACTAGTCAAATTAAGGCAAACAAATTTGTTGTTACCTTGAAATGCCACTCTGAATTGGATGTACACTGTAAATGAACTCACCCTTGTCATTTGTCTTGCATGTTAGTTAGAAGCATTCAATAATACCTTATTGCCCTTTTAATTAAATGGCATGATCGGAAAAGGAGTAGCAAGTCTCAAATAAACAGAACTAGAACATCCTTTTCAAGTTGTGTGATTAAGAAAAGTAAAAAATGAAGTATGATACACAATTGAGATGGCCTTTGACAAAAATTGAAAATCATAAGCCTCTTCGGATTACTGTTGGATGAAAGCACTTACAGGAAGCCAAAAGCAGGCTATCAATGCGCCAACTGAAAACAGTGAAATGCAGAGGCAGGGTAAGAAGTAAGGAAACCTACAGTTATGACATGAAAACATATCTTAGGATAAGGTATGGTTGGTAAAGCAATGAGACAAACAATTATGAGTTTACCTCCCAAACAAACACTCAGCGGAAAATATATTTGGATATTTCTCTGCAGGCTGAAAAAGAAACAAGCATCAATTATCAACACGATAAAATGTTAATATCATGCCAAAACATAACCGATTGTTGTTAATCACTAGTGACTTCAACATATCCTGCAGGTCCCAGGTCCCTACCAGAAGAATGTCTACATGCTGGACAGAGATTTAGTCCCACATTCAGGAATTCACAACACTTTCTGTGTTACTCTTTCAAATTTTGTTGATAGATGATGCTTCTCCTGTGGTTTACTTTCTGAGGCCACAGTATGGCGGCACTTGGCTGGTGCAATCTCACGCTGATCTTCCCAAGAACAATTGATGTGCATGAGCATGCAACCAGATTCTACAACGGACAAGGTACCTAGACAGGTGCACACTCAACACTGATACCACACCAACTGTGATGCAGCCAACATGGCCATGATGGATACCTTGTTTATATTCAATATTTTGGAAATATTACCTGTGCGAGAAAACCACCAATAGCTGGACCAAAAATCAAACCCATGGCCCAAGATGTGTCAACCTAGAATGCATATCAAATTAAAATTGCATTACAAATTTAAGCAAGCTAGCCTCGTCAATCAAAAAAGAAAGGAAGCAAAGGAATAGATATATGAAGTTACTTACAACTGACAATCCTAGAGCTTGATACTCTTTTCGGCAGACTTCTGAGGCATAAGCCTGGATTGTGCTCAAACCAAAAGCTTACAGTGAGGCAAGAGCTAAAATCGAGAGAATTTGTAAGAATTACTTGATCATCAATATATATTAGAATAATTACCTGAATTGGACCAAGCAATCCACTTAAGAAACCAAGAAAAGTTCTTGTCATGATTGCCATCCAGTATCTTGTGCTAAGCCCAAATAATGTATTAAACACAATTCTGAGATAGATCAGAAGACAGGTCGAGTTCAGGACACCACAGAACACACCAAGCAAAGACAGAGCCTGATATATCCATGTGGATTATTTCCCAACAATTATTAATAAACAAACCATAAAAAAAGATATTTACACTGCAAGAAGACTGATCACAATAACTGGTTTCCTTCCATAGCGATCAGCCACCATTCCCCAAAGTATCGAAGTCGAAGCTCTTCCTAGCATAAATGCCGATCCTTCAAAAGAACAGAAAAACAAGATGTTGTCAACATGCAAAAGCTGATTTCCTTCACCATTCGGTAATACCATGATGTTTCAGTCTAATAATGTGGCAAACAAAGCAACAGAGATCTTACCAACAAAACCTGCGTAAAAACCAATATCTTCCTCTCTTTTGGCTATATCCAAGTCACGTATCTGAATGAATCACAATAAACAGCCAACAGTATAAAGCCACAGGAATTGGAGAAAGATATTTCAGGTAGGTACGTATTTTCTGACATATGCATCAAGTACAAAAAATTTGAGGATTCGATCTGTGCTGAACGTACCATAAAATACAAGAACGGATACAAAGATGATATCGGTAAGGCTGAAAAAACAATAAGAAGAAACAAATTAGAGATCATGTAGAAGGAAGTTATGTAAGGCAATAATCTGCTGGCAAAGCAACACTTGGAACAACAATTATTTTGGTTTTCATTTTTCGAAAGTACCGACAGAGCCTTCTTTAGATTTCACTTTGTACTGGTGAAACTTTGGTAAAATTGTGTCTGTGGCATCAGCAAACATTCCTACCGGTTGAAGAACAAGATACAAAGACAAACTGCGACCAAAACCTATTCGCATAATCTATCACGTAAAAAAAAACACACACACACACAAAATAAAAGAGAAAAAAACGACACAAATTCATACAAATAAAATATTACATACATTATAAATTTTTTTATAAAAAAATAGTAAAAATGCGATCTCAAGATTCTCAGTGAGCCAAAACGGAAAAGGGTTCCAAGGGGCCGTCGACTCGTGATGGATCGTACCGGAGCAGAGGGCGACGATCCACACGTAGAAGAACTCGCGGTAAGGAATCCCCCGATGGAACTGGTTCCGCTGGTCTTGCTTGCAGCCGGGGCAGTTCTCATGGTGCGTCGCCTCCTCCGACGGCGCCAACAAGGGCGCGGCTCGTTCCGCCATTGCTTCAAGAGACCGACCCCCGACACGATTCCAGTCGATTGCAAGGGCGAGAGACTCGTCTTACACGGCTCCAATGGAATCGAACAAAAGTCGACGGGCCTTTGATGACTGCAGTGGCAGCAACGAGATGGCTGGCTCCCACGACTCGACGTCAGACAAATTCGTGGCATTGGCATATAATTATTGGTGGAGCAACGAGGAGGGGACGACGGTGGCCATCTTCAATTTGCTCCTCGTGCCATGCGTGCGCGTGGAAGGAGGATTGCAGTGTCCTTGCAGTTGACCAGGTTGTACTCGAAGTCGACGCGCACCGGTTTGTTCTCACGATCCCAAAATTGCATCCTTATCCCTAAAGTTTCAGTTTCTATTTTCTCAAGTGTGGATGGTTATGATACGATCGATGAATATGATACGATCGATGCAGTTGAGGGACAACAAGTCGCATCAAAATGCCACATCAACGTACGCCAATCGAGATAGGATAACTAAGTGTGATTAGTCGGAGCCCCAATTATCTTATTACATAAACATTAATAAACAAAATACATTTGATTATATTCTTTTAATCCCAATAACAAATACATTTTAATGAAAAAAAATCAACTTTAGGTGCAAACGAACGTGTCCTAACAACTCACGATTATTTGGTGGGGTCAAGCGTGTCTACTTCAAGATGTGGCCCATCGTCAATTTGGAATGTCTCTGGCTCACCTAGCACATGATCTCTCTCCAAACACGTGGGTACACATTGCATCTTTAGTCCTTTCTTATGTCAGTCCTGTTAGTGGAGGAACATATACCCATGCACGTATACATATATGATTGAAGAATTTTAATTAAACTCGTATACCTTGTTGTAATTTACATCGAACTCTTAATCTGATGTCCTATAAATAAAAATAAATGCGATGCTTTGATAAATAAACAAGAGCAAGTAAAATCAAGCGATCTTAAGAGATTATGATCAGCAAAAATCTTTAATTTTGAATGTCGTTTTTCTTATAGATTATTACAATCTATCACTTTTCTTACAATATTTTCTAACAATTTCGAGCAAAGCTTGTGTTAAGTCAGATGATTGTGACATATAAACTGGGTTTGAATCCAAATAAGCTTTTCGAGCAAAGCTTGTGTTGAGGGAATAGGACTGCAAAACTATTTCGAACATGTGTCAGATAAAAAATTTCTTAGATATCTATGTTAGCAATAACTTCGAAAATTTTAAAAATATAATAAAAAAAAGAATAGAATTTTCACTTAGAGACTTTGTATAGTGTATTGAGACAATAGTTGAGTTTAAACCATAATTAATGTTAGAAATAGTTATATTGATTATCTAATAATTATTGGTGTCATAGTCATGGATAACGACTTAAGTTAGCAACAAGAAGACCATCAAATATCATTTTAATTAATTGGGGTTTTTTTATTAATGTAGAGTCAACGTCGCGTTGGATAATCAATCTTATAAAATAAAGATGTGTCGAATAAATGAGTGCGATGTGTTGACCAAACGAGTATGCATCAGACAACCTAGATATCGCATTGTTATATCATAGGTTTCTCATTTAAAGCACATGAACCAAAATTTATTTTTATATTTCTTTACCTGTAAACGAAAGGAAAGATCTATTTTTTTTCTTCTTAAAGATATTTTCAAAAGATAAGAAGAGTTACTCTGTTTTTTTCCCAATATATATATATATATATATATATATATATATATTGGTGATCTAAAGAATAATATGCTTAGGGTTAAAGCCCTCTATTTAAATAATCCGGATTAAAAATTCAAATAGTGGTTCAAAGTAATTATTCCTCATTCACTTTGTTAATTTGGTAATTTGGTCTTTGGGTACCAAAGAACTAAATTTTATTAGTGGCCATTTTGATTTTGATCAAAATACAATATTTAATTTCGATACCATACAAATAACAACAAGAAAAAAAAAAAAAGGGTCAAAGAATTGCTTCCTAAATCCACGGGGCTCTCTCACGGTTGAAGGCCCCCGCCCCACTCCCCACAAGCCCCCCACCCCGGCAAAACCCCCCCCCACCCCACCCCACACATCATCAGGATCGTCTCACGAATCTCCATGCCGAGTGTCCGCATCGATGCCCAATTCGGTTGTGATTTCGCATGCCCAATACGAATAGGGCTCGACGAGCACATGTTTCGGCATCACATGGACCCACCCAATTGTCGTTTCCCGTTGTTTATTGCCCATGTAAGTTAATGGGAGATGAACTCTCGTTTTAGAAATCTCTGGTTGGTCTTATACGTTCGGCAAGGTGCTCGTGCAATGTGGTGATGTCCGACTGTTGTGGTCTTCCATCAAAAAGTTGATGCTGCAAACTTCGATGGTGGTCAAATCAGTTCCTCGAATCAAAGCTCGCTTTTGATATTCCTTTTAGTGTGGATCGAACCTTTCTATGTTGCGTTGATGCCTTGATTTTGCTAGTAATGCAAGTCGGAATAAGTGCTCTCGGATAGATTTTGTGGCCACGTACTGATAGAAAATATTTCGCCACAAACCACGTGTCACCGTTTGATAGTCATCATGGAATTGATGTGGAGAATATTTTGACATCCATAGCATAATCGACATGACAAGGGGCATCCCTTCGATCGAGAATTCCTCATCACACGGGAATGCATGAGCTGACATTGCACTACAGGGGCCAAATAGGTTGACCCGCATTGCAAAGGGTCTACGAGTTGATCGCCCACATTATCGCACCACAAGGCGGCATGATTGGTCTTCATTAGTTCTGTAATTATAAAAATTGGTTCTCCATATCTAAGGAGGATATCAAAAATGAAAAGGATAAAAGATAACTGACGTGATCCAAATCCATTGTTAATATCCTCTCTCACCCACTAGCTTAAACATAAAAAGGGTTAAATCAGAAACTGCTTTTGACATTGACTTGTCATGTACGATCTCGACATAGATCAAGCACCTCTCGATTTCATCTCGAGACGCCCTCAAGGGCTTGGTCATAGTTTCGAAATCGTCCTCTACTCATTTTTTTTCTTGATTTTTTTTTATAAAAATCATAAGGATAATCTTATGTTTTTGGAATAGAATCAAATTGTACGACGACATAAAGATGCGTAACACATCATGAATCTTGACATTGCCTTTCAACATCAACATGACATATGGGTTTTGGAGCTTTAGCTGCAATGATTTGGTCTCTTCGGGCTCTGCTTATCACCTTTTGATCGCTGATAATTTACCTATTGTTAACTCTCACATAGATTGGAGTAGCTTTCGGAAGCTACCAGCTGACTCTCTGCTGAAAACTTGTACGCACAAAACGTCACACTTGGAACATACTTATTGTTTTAAATATTTTTCGAGCTCATCGATCATCATGGTGGTTGGTTTGAAGGAGAAGAGTTTTTTTGCCAATGGCAAATGCATTGATCCTCAAGGTTTGTTTAAAATACATAAGGTCATTTTCAATCATATTTCATTTAAGTTAAGATGAATATTTTAAATTATATAGTATTATCTAATTATATTAAAAATAAAAATCTGATTAAATTTTGATTACGACCTCCTAAATTAAAATACTTATTATTGGGATTATCCATCCGTTCTCAATCTTCTTAGTTCATGATATATCACTCATAACGGTATATAAATAGTAATAAAAAATAAATATAGTTTATTTTTGTAATCAACATCGCTATGGACGGAGGAGGTGAAAAATCCAAACTATTCAAGTCGACGATTTGATTAGATCGCTGTCAACATAACATCTCATTTTAATATTGAGAAACCTTGGTTTGGTGTGTTTGAGTGAATACATAATTTTGTAGCAAATTATTTATTGTTTGAGTGAAAAGAAAAAGTTCTTCTGAAATTTTTTATTGTTTGAGTGAGTATATTTTATAAACATAAAAATTATAGTTATATTATTTCTGTATGATAAATTTATTATAAAAAATTAAAATTAAATAATGATAGATATATGATGTATTTTTATTTCCATCGATCGCCACCCGTGATCGGATCTGAAATCTATCATTCCGACTGTAGTAAGCCAATAATTATACTTTCCATCGAAATACCATATCAGATAGAAAAACCCTTAAAAGAAATTCGAAAGGGTTACCATGTGCTTTTTTTTTTTTAATGAGATTTGAATCTAAAAGATTTACTCAATCCAATAGTATGTGCATCCTTCCCCAATACCGTATGAATGCCGTCATCAATTATTATCATTATTAATTACATTTCGATCGTATTTTAAGCGTATCTGTCATTATTTGCCAAGTTGTCCTGTTGGTGTCATCGCATCGATCAATGGAACGATATGCAAAATTCTTTTTTGACACATCATCTTCATCTATTTCTCTCTCTCTCCTCCGTCTCATCGTCTCTCTCCCAAATGAACAGTCATCTGCTATTTGAAGGTTTTTTTAAAATTAATTCTCTGAATTACTTTACATCGATCAGAAATGTGGAACGCATAGATGGATGTTATGACCCACCCACACGTCGGCTTACCTTTGCATGAGCCATGATTGTCTTCTTCTTATAGAAAAATACAAAAGAAGGATAACATACAACAAAACTCATTTATGCACGAGGCAACTTATAGGCCCACAAAACCGAAAGGTTTTGCTACAACTTTCCTTCTTTTTTTTTTATTTATTTCCGATGCACAAAGGTCTATACTGATGATGGTCAAATCTTATATCAAAATGGAGTCCGGAGAGGATTAATGTACATGATTTTGTTGTCGATGATCATAAGAAACCTCTTAAAACAACAAACTTTTCTCTGTGTACGATATCGAGATTGAGTTCGATGGCAGCCCAAAGGCCTTGGGTTCGGTGAATACATATAAAGATATTTATTTAATTATTTCCAACAAATGGCATCAAGGGGGTGTAGCTCATATGGTAGAGCGCTCGCTTCGCATGCGAGAGGCACGGGGTTCGATTCCCCGCACCTCCATTTGTTTTGACTTTCCTTTTATGGGCCGACCGATCAACTCTTTGCTCTGGCCTAATTTGTTGCCATTCTTTCTTCGTGGGGAGCGTCATTTTGGGCCTCCGCCTGCGCAATGGTTCTCCGTGCACTTTTTTATGCTGAGCAAGCCACAGAGTAGGAGTTGGCAGATGATAGAGGAAACACGGGAGATGTGGCAATGAGATACATGAATATGATGCAAAATTTTCCCAATCAACTTCTCTCCCACTCCAATCTTTATATGTATCCACAGATGCATGCATAAACTGGTTTCGATGTGTGAATCCTCGCCGATCAACAGGGTGTATTTGAGTACATATTTGAAATGTACCGCAAGTTTTTTACTCCATATTTTAAATGTAAATTGATATTTGATAATATTTTTTAAATCGCATCTTCTGCTCTGGATATTATATTGAAAATGCTTAAATGCTGATGTTATCTCGTGATAGTGTAAGTTTTTAAAATTTTAAGATATTATATGATTCTATCTAAAATTATAAAAATCATCAAAATGGTTGAGTAAGAAACCAAGATGATTTATATTTTCTACAAGATGATTTTTTGTTTATTTTTAAAAGTTATCTTATATTTATTTTTTGTTTCTTATATATTCAGGCATGTGTCATTTTTTTAAAGACTACATGCATGCATACATTTATTTATTTTTATTTATTTGCTTATTAATTTAAATAAAGAATATATTTATTTTAAATAAATATTAAAAATATTAGAAGAGTATATTTATCATAAAATATTCAATACATATTTAAAATATAATTTTTATCTATTATTTACCAAACTCAAAACATTCTACAACCATACATTCACTCGAATTCTCTTCTTAAATTTCACATTAAAAAAATATAAATATGTTTTCAAACATAACACAACCATGGGTTTTTTTTTCTTTTCCTTCTTTTTCTCGAGAGATTTGATACTGTCATCCTGTTCAGTGCGTCTGCAGCAGAATCTTCCATGATACCAGTTCCCATGAACAATTTAGACTGAGGGACACTTCCATCCTTAGCCCACATATGATTCCGCTAACCTCATCTGCATTCTTTGTTCATCTGTAGCGAAGCGGCCTCTCTTCCATCTGCCCATGAGAGCTAGTCTGCCAAAAATTTCAGGTCAACGAGTACCTCACACACCAACTACCGATGTAGCAATCTCCTGCTAATGTGGCAGATAAGAAGGAAGTGGACAGAGAGACTAATGAATGCCTTAAACAATGATGACTTTTCTGGGGATTGTTGCTCTTTCCATGAAGCAGGACAAAACATCAGAAGTTAGCCTGAGTTCGTCCAATGGCACCATGGCTTCCCAGCATCTTCTACTTGGCACACAAGCTGTTTTTTTCGAACATTAATCCAAATCTCATGTCTCATTGTGGCTGATCAACTTTATAAGCATGCCTCAAATGAATTCCGAGGCAGAGTGAGTGAGGTAAAAGATAATAAAAAGTAACTCTCTGATGAAAATAAGCTTTAATAGTTGGTGAGAAAGGAACTACGATGAGATAACCTCGAGAATAGACGAAGGGGGCAGGTATTGTCTCCCTCATGTCAGCTTGGACACCACCAAGTCCACTTTGTTGATAAAATAACACACTGATGGGAAAGTTGGATCCTCCCTAAGCTTACTTGCTTAAGTCACAAGTAACAGTGTATTATGGCATATCAGACTCTGAAATGATACAAACATAAATGATTTCCTCAGTATGTCGTGCCTGTTCTGAGCTCTCAATTACATTTGTTTTTTCATGCAGTGCATCATATCAGTACTAGTCGGATTTGATGACACTATTATATGTCTACTTCCAATTAAATATTCTTGATTCTGGTGTTGTTAGCATCTACTCAATCACAACTCCAACTTAACCCCTCTGGTTTCCATGGCACTATGCTACTTGCAGCATAAAGTGCAATCCAGTTGGTTCTTTGCTTGGCATATTTCCTCACTAAATCACATATGCCATCATTCTCATCCCTCTTATAATACCAAAGACTCCTTGATTGGGGATTAGATAAGATCTTGATGAGATCATCCCAGACCACACTTGCAATCATTCTCATGCCTGAAATCCATATGCCAAATCTTGCTACCACCACTAAACTAATAATGCTTTTGAGAAGTAGTATTACTTTGTGGCAGACAGTCTTCGAACCATATGGGTTACATAGCAATTCATAGTTATTTTAGCTAGAATGAATTCTTTATATAAAGCATAGCTACATTGGCTTTCTCTATCAACTCTAGCTAGCTTACAGGGAACTCCAACTTCCACCTTTATAAATAGCACATTGCAATGTCGTATGTGGAATTTTACCTACCAATCATCCATTGATTTCGAGAAAGCCCAATGGAATTTGACAACCTCCACCCTCTTAATTGAGCTTATCCATTACAATGATTACTTGACCAATTCACACGAGCTTCTGTCTCAAAGTCAATCTGACACCCTCATATTTGCCATGGTGTGTGGATAGAATAGAAGACAAAAAAACCATGTAGTCTAACCATTATCACGCCTGAGGTTATCTTTCTGACTTGACGATGATGGATGCAAGATGGAAATAGCAGGTGGAATCTTACAGCCGTCGACCCACCAAGAATGATGACACCGTCTGCACTCGACTGGGGTCATGTCAGTGTCCAGTTGTGACCGTGTGAGGTATTTTTCTACCAACGACAAAATGCTGTTGGTGGCTGGAAGAGAAGAGGAGAGAATGGTGGGTTGTGAGGATGATGGGCGTGATGGTTGGTGGCTCGTCAAGGCTGTGATGTAACCTCCCTCACCCAAGAAAAGTAAAAGATTACTAGACTCCCTCTCAGCCAATTATAGTTTATCCCTCACGTATCAGAGGGAGTCGATTTAACCCCTCCTCCTCACCTTGTTTCCTGGGTTCTCCAAGGGAAGGGGAGAGAGAGAGAGAGATTTGGTGCGGGTGGTACCGGGGATTCGGTAGGTTGGGGCGGGAGGTCTTTGATGAACTGAGGAGGGCTTTCCCCTGCCATTTCATGTTCATCTCAATCTTCTTCCTCTCCTCCATTCCTCTCTTCCGGATCTCCATTCTGCAGCTTGCTTTTTGAGCCCTTGTTGGGTCTGCGTCAGGTCTGCAGTTCTGGTGTTGGTTGCACCTAATCTCGCCCGTCGCCCAACCACCCCACCCTTCTCTTCTTCAAACTCTCGTCTCCTCGTCAGGTCTCTTGTTCTCGGGCTCTGACTCCGAGCTTTCTCTCTCGGATTTCCATTTTTGTTTCGTTAGAGGCTTGATTCGAGGAAAGGTGCTGCGAAAGTAGTAGGCTGGTGTCACCCTCCAAAAGCCTATCTTGTTGCTTGGGGTTGCCGATTCGAAGAACCCAAACTCGAGTGGGTTTCGTCGCGTCAGCACTACACATAGCATCAGGATCATTCCTGGTTTTGATACGCAGGAATTGCTATCGAACCATTGCTTTCGAAGAAACTTGGAATTTCATATTATTCTTCGATTTTCTTGTGGAGAACCCAATCAACCGCCTGAAAAATCTCTGCTTTGCCTCTTCATTTTTTTTTTCTCTCGATACAATTTTCTTCCTTGTATAATTCTTCCCCTCCATCCATCCCCGCTTCGAGTCGGTTCCTCTGCAGTCCCTGCTGACGCCTTTTCTGGTTCATTCGTCTTGAGATTTAGTGTCGGATCGTCCACGATGTCTCCAAGGAACAGATTCGTCCACAGGGTGGAGAATGTAGAGGAGTCGGAGGAGATGTCGGTCTTGGATTTGCCGGAGTTGACCTTGGAGTGCATCCTTGGGAAGTTGTC
Organism: Musa beccarii; assembly: GCA_024322285.1. Classification (NCBI taxonomy): domain Eukaryota; kingdom Viridiplantae; phylum Streptophyta; class Magnoliopsida; order Zingiberales; family Musaceae; genus Musa; species Musa beccarii. The sequence goes on along the minus strand of CM044395.1, from coordinate 57,982,612 downwards.
GCCGACGGGATTGTCTAACATGGCAGCTGTTTGTAGCTCTCTGAGGGAGAGATGCAGGGGCGATCATCTCTGGGAGAAGCATATGAAAGAGAAATGGGGGAGATTGATAGGCCATGCGGCACGCAGAGAGTGGAAGCAGTACTTGTCTTCGTCAAAGGAATCGCCGCCTACTGCTATCACCAGCAGCAACAGAAGCAAGAAGTGGATTGGGGTGCTCTCTTGTGTCTGGCCTATTTCCTGGCTCAAGTCTAGGATCGACAGCGGTTACGAGCCGAAGGGCCCTTCGCCCGATGGCTCCGTTATGTCTTGGTATCAGTCACTCGAGAGTGGCAAATTTTGGTTCCCAGCTCAGATTTACAACCGTGAGGTAATGGTCAGAACGAATTCTTTGATACCAATGATCTTGATTTGCAAATTTCATACCTTTGATCATGGCTTGTTTCCTCATATATTGTGTTTGTGAATGTCTGCCATTTATGATAACCTTTTCATAACTAAAGCTTGTGATGTTTTTTGTGACATAATGATGGTCAAGTTGCTAGTACTTGGAAACAAGATGACTTATCATGTATCCTGCCCTAGACTCATTACTTAGGTGTCTTATGTGAAGATTTTGGTGCTTGGTTATTTTGTAGCTTTTTTTATTTTTTGAAGCTTAGTTTACTAAGAGTTATAATGCTTCTTTGCAGCATGGGCATGTGGGGTTTATGTTATCGTGCTATGATGCTGAAGTTAGTTATGATAGCCACACGGATACTTTTCATGCAAGGTATGAATAAATGAGCCTCAATTGTATGTTTAGACTGTTCTCTTTTGTATAATTTGTACTGTGTTAACAAACTACGGAATTAGTTTCCTGTGAAAATCACATAGTGCATGCTTCAAATTAAGTGTTGAAATTGGAAGTATTAGCAGGAGCAGAACATCGACATTTTTGTTCTTTTAGGTTTCTCAAAAAGGAAATTATGCAATCTAGATTATGTTCATGACTGGATTGTGTATTAGTTTACTGTCCCGGCTTGATATGTCATGATGCATATATATGCATACTTAGCTTGCTATCTATTGTCCTGACTTGTAGGTACCCACCACATGGACGACGAGCTGTAGTCATAGAGGAGGGCGTGCAATGGGATAGACTAAGAGCACCCCCTGTCAGTACACCTGCTCACGAACTTCATATCTCAGACTGCTTGAGTGATTTACGCCCTGGTGATCATATTGAGATTCAGTGGAGAAGAAACAAGGAGTTTCCATATGGTGGGTGCTTTAACCATTGCTTTTCCCCTCCAGTTACTGCTAAACATTTATTATCCTTTTCTGTTGATGACAATGAACTATTGCGGTGAACTAAATTTCTCATACCATCTGCAATTAAATACAGAAGATCAAATCTTTTGTTGTTATCAAGTGCAGTGGAAAATTTGAGGTAAGAAAAGCAGAACATAAACAATTCTTTTGTTTTGCAGGCTGGTGGTACGGGGTAATAGGTCACTTGGAATCTTGCGATGGAAGTGAGCATTTCTGCCGTTGTCATCTTAGTGGTAAGTTCATTTTGTCATTGAGTCAAGAGAGATCTTAAGCTTCTTAGAATTAAGTGATAACAGCTACGGCTGCCAATGAATTATTTCAGCATCACAGAACAGTAGATCCATCATTGTCTCTCCCAGAATATACAATCAACGGTTGGTTACTCAACTAATCTTGAAAGTTGCATATGTTGGTTTGCAAGTTTCTATTCTAATGAAAATTTTGATCTGTTTATTTGCTTTTCGAACATGGTGGAATACATTCTTTTGTTTCAAAAGAAAGCACACAAACAAATATAGATTTACACATTCATATCCAATCTCAGAATTCAGTAACACACTTCACACTCATGCTGTGTAGAATTTTCAGCCAACAACTATGGGACAACTGACGGCGATTCTTATCAGTTTTGCGCAAATTTTAACATCTCATTTTAGAAGTTTTCACTGAAACACCTTAGCATGATTAAGAAATTATGGATCTTAATGTTGCAGTTCTTTCTCCCTTCAATTAGGCTGGTTTGAGATTCTTTTAGTTGAACATCCATATTCAATTTCTTATAACATTCTCTTCCAATAAATACAATGTCAAAAATATGTATATCAGGTGTTGCATCTTTTGATTTGATGGATCTTGCGACTGCCTGATTTCTCTGAGTCTTAATCTACGTTAATATGCTAGACTGTCTTTTTTGTTTCATTAATATAATGTGAATATGTTAAAAACTCTGATAACCAAAATGCTTTATCCATGGTCATGCTCTAAAACTACTGGTGTCCTAGTAGTTAATTTGGTATCAACAATATCAAAAGAAAACTCTGCAACTGGGAAATAAAAATTTTAACATTTTTATGGGTTAATTTCAGTATTGTCTACCTCATCTAACCGTTGAATTCATAAATTCCCACACTTGCCAAACTATAACATAAAGAAACTTATGAATTGAACAAAAGGCTCAGCCACCATTTCATGGACGGACTTAGTGCCATGTATATATTTACTTTCAGGATTGCATTAAAGTTCTTGCATCTCTACTAGTTCCTCTGAGTTTCTAATGGTTGTGATTTTGCTTACAATCTTCTAACAGTAAAGTTTAATAATTTGTTATGACTTTCAGAGACTGTTGTCTTGGAATTCAACCAGTACACGCCTGGCTCAAGGTGGAGACGTGCGTTGATTAATCGGAAGGATCACAGGGAAGAAGGCAGTGAAACAGATGGATTTTATGGGGGAATCAGAAAACTCCAGAGCAAGGATGAAATCTCTAAGTGGAGACAGCTTTGGCCAACAGATATTTTGGAATAGAGTTTATTCCTAGTCCATCTGTGCCCACTCCTTGATCCCTAAAACATAATCAAGGACATTAACCCTTTCTGCTCCGGGCCTCTTAAGCTGCTTGGAACTCGTTGCATGTCAAAAATTATTACCTGCACTATCTATGGGTGGTGCATGTGGCTCGGAATTAGAAGACATGAACTAGGAGGCATGTAGCTGAAAAATGATGCGATGAAGTGCACATTGTGATCTTTTCTATTTGACTGTTGGCAAAGCAGAGTTAATTCATGGCTCAGCAGATTACGTAATGTAACGTCGAACACATGCAGCTCAATGTAAATTACATTTTGAACTTCTCACTTTTGGTGTTACATAGCAGCAATTCTGTAGCTGTCACAACCAAAATTCTTTTGGACTACCGATCAAACTGCCAATTTTTGCTCCACTGTTTGGTGTTGGGGTCACAGATTTCATGCAACCCTTGGATACCAGCTAGTTTTTCTAGTTCCATCTTGGTTCCATGGATTCCCAAATAACACCACCACTTGCCTTAAGCTGATGCTGGTTGCCATGCAGAAGTATGCTCTTTCAAATATACTTTGTGCGCTATCAAATGTTTTCTTGGCTGAGATCTTCTTGGATGTAAATACTTACAGGTTCTGGTTTAAGCATAAATAAGAATTTGGGCATATGTTTGTTGATTCATGATGTACATGACTACCTTCAGGAAGAGGACCCAAGTGAGAATGTTCCGTTATGGAAGGATCTCTAGATCACCCTTGACTCTTTCATACTTTTCTTCCTTTTTTAAATTTTTTATCTTATAATACTAATCGTGAGTTGAGGCTAAAGCACCTCTTTTTTTTTTTGTTTCAAAGGGAAAAATCAACCTCCAATTAAGTAACCGAAATATCCCGTAAGGCTGGAGAAGAGCAAAAAGGCATATTATCCTACCTTTTTACATGTTCAAAATTTAACAACCCAATCACCTCATATAAATAAATAAATAGATAAACACTAGGGGACCGTTTTGACTCGGCCGACGCCTTGGCCGGGGCGGCCCTTTCCCTGAGTTGAACCGTGGCTCGATTTAACCAGGAAGTGGTTTAATACCAAACCAAAAACCCTCCGCAGCGCTTCCTCTCTCCCTCGTGCTGGAAACCCTACAGGCATCCCCGACTCTCCAACCCTGTTGCGGTGCAAGTCGGCCGGCGACCTGAACGATTCTCCCAGCGGCGAGTGTAGCGCGGCGCTTTCCCCCGGTACCTCCTCTCTCCCTCTACCCCTCTCTCCGGCGGTGCAACACCCCTCCTCCCTCTCCTCGCTCTCAACGCCCTTTTCCTCCCTCTACACGCTGGCTTTCTCTATCCCTCTCCCCCTTGATAGGAGAGGAGTCCCCACCCCCTCCCCCCGTGATAGGGAGGCTGATAGCAGGATTTGGAGTAGCCCTCTCTCTCTCTCTCTCTCTCTCTCTCTCTCTCTCTCTCTCTCTCTCTCTCTCTCTCTCACACACACACACACACGAGCAGCCTTTTCTCCCTCTCCTCTGCCTCTGTTTTGCATGGCATCGTGGTTGCCTCTCCCTTTCTTTTGACGGCCCTCTCAGCCTCTCTCAATTTCTCTCGTCAGTCCCCTTTCCTCCGTCTCCTCCCTCTGTTAGCCCCTGCTCTAGACCCTCTGCTCTGAGCCCGCATCCTTCCCTTCGTCTGCTATCGCCTCCCTCCCCTGCCTGCGCCTATTCTCAGCCGACCTGCTCCTATCCTCAGCTCCTTCCCTTGCAAAATTGTGGTAATTTTTTGTTTATAATAGGTAATTGCTTGCGAATAATAGTTTATGAACTGTGCTAATTACTGTATTTATGATTGCTAGGATTTTCATTGTTAATTTTGATGTTAATCTTCTTTTGATTTGTTATTTTGTTGTTTGATTAGGACAATTTACTACTTTAACGCTTTTAATTTTTTGTAGATGGTTAGATGAAAGTAATTCGTTATTTTAGTGGTGATAATTTGAATTTTAAATGATATGGAATTCATATTTTGTCTAATTTTATTTTAATGATTGACTTTTTTATTTTTATTTTTGTAATTTTTATATTGGTGAACAACTTGCTTGGCTCAGGCGAGCGTCGGGCGCTTTTGGTGTTTTGGAACCTTGATGCCTTTTACCGTTTAGTGCCTTTAACAACACTACCAAGCAGCACACATGCTCCTCCTCACTCATGCTCCTCGTCTTCTTCCTTGATCTCCTCCTCTGCTGTCGCTGCCTCTTCTTCTTCTTCTCCTTCTCCCTCTTTTAGGTACTGTAGCCTGTACAGATTTACTCTGTGTTGGTAAACCGATATAGATCTAACCTGTAATGGCCTTGCCATAGACCGCATGGGTCTGGTACCCATGCTTGAGAATCATCTTTGCATATCACATTACTGCATCTTTGAAACCACATTTTATCTTGAAGTTTATTGTTGAGTATTGAAGTGAGGATGAATAAGAAGTCATTGAACGTTCAAGTTTGTTTGATTCATTTAAATTCTGAATCATGGTTTTTTTGACTCAGGCATTTTGAATCATGGGAAAAGGAACCAAGAGGCAAAGGAAAGCTGTGAGAAGCTCAGCCAAGAACCATTCTACAAACGATGCTTTTAGAGAGGATGACATCGATGATGAAATTGATGCTTGTACTAAGCGGATACTTGGCCCTACACTCTTGCTCTTTGTACCCATCTCCTATGATGTCTTTAATAATCTCAATAATTCAAACATGCAGTTCATAAGCAGCGGGATGTTGTGCCTCTCGATGTTAATGGTGAGATTGGAGATGATTGCGGCGACTTGTTTCCAACAAAAAATATTTTGGGGTTCTATAGTTTCTAGTGTTGTAAATTTCATTTCACAAATGTATATGACAGGTGAATCTGAGGATGAAGATTTGATGGAGCCTGTTTTTGACTTTGAGGTGAGAAATACATTTTGGAAGTCATAATGCTGATTTTCTTGCAAGTCATAATGCTCGTTTAACTTTGAGGGCCCAGTTTTAGAACTTCAGATTTACATACAATAACATTTCTTTTTAACAAGCACGTCAACTTTTGTTGGCATTAATAATTATGTTAATCTGGTTTTATTTTATCTATTTCTTATGGTTGATTTAAGACCATACTTTCTTCTGGCACTTATTCGTTCAGTGGTGTATAGGGTATTGATGAGGATGATAGTGATAATTCCAGAAGTGATGATGATGGTGAGGAATCTGATGGAGTTAATGATAACATCAAAGACAAGGGCTTTGCTGCAAAAAGTAAGTGTGGTTTTCTTCTTGAAAAATGAAGCCTTATTCTATATACAAAACTTACATATTCTTTTAGGCATAGATTTAAAATTCTAATTTGGACTTAGTTATATGCTTAGTATAGGGATTGCATACATGGACTGGCTTTGTTTTCAGATGAAACATCTATTCTTTTCCCTAGATCACTGTGATTCTTTATAATCTTATTTTTTTCTTGCTTTACTGCTGAAGAAAGATAATTTTGTGCTTTAGTTATGCAGGGCATAATGTTGAGATTATTACTAGTGATGGGAAATATTCTATAGAGCTAAGATGGCATTGCAAATGCGTTTAAAGACATAATTTAATATTCATAGTTTCCATTTTTAAAGAATTTTGAATGTCATACCATGATACCAGTACAACATATATCCCATTCTGTGGTGTGCAGACATGCCCTTACAGAAAATGCTGCCTGGCACTAGTTGGCTTAGAACCAGATGACAGCTTTGACTGTACTATTCTCAAAGTTATTGACATGGGTCATGTGGACAAAAATTTAAATTAAGCACTTGCTGGCAACAGTGGTAGCTGTTTCATGATCACTAAAGTTAGTCTGAGGAACATGAAAAAAAAGGTAAAATACTGATTAAACTAAGTGACTGGTGGAGGAACTGCCAAATGAAGCCAAACTCATGTGCATGTTCATTGGGGCAAGGGGACACACAAAGAGCATTTTGATTTATAGGAAAAAGATAGTTGTAATACATTTAGTACACATGTTCTAAAAATCAGAGAATGTGCAATGCTATATAAGAGGGGCTAATCAGAAGGCTTAGAAACTAAAAGATAAAGTCAACTTCTCACTTTGTGTCAGATGTATAGAAATTGTTTTTGAAGTGATCAAGCTTTGGATGGGAGACATGTTGTATTTGTATCTAACATGATTCATAGTGGTGGGTGTGAAAATTTTTTGACCAGTATCAAACATGATGTGGCACATCTGGGTGGAGGTTATTGTGCCATTAATGAAATCTTGACACATCCTTTCCTCTAGACAATTTTGCCAAGGATGGCACTGTGCACAACATGTACCATGCTATTGGTATGCTAACATGACAATCAAAGCTATTTATCTATAGGAAGGCAATTGATTTAGGTAAATATTTTGGATGTATTTAAAAACTTGTATTACATGTGGACCACTGAATCTGCATTATGTGTTCAATATGTATTAAGAAATTCAGTGAGGCTTAAAAAAATGTCTTGACACTAGTAACTAACGATAGTAATGGGCATAAGAGTTTTCCAATGTATAGTCTTTGGGGACTGGATGATGTTTCATCATCCGGTAATGGGCATAAGATTTATTTGATGAAGATGAGGATAATGAAAATTTGGATTAGCAGATAAGTTCATATATGATTTGGTGAATGGTGTTATATAAGAATATGATGCTTGGTCTCTTGTGTTATTGCTGCTGAATTAAAAAGAAATGTAAATGATAAGTCAATTTATTCATGCCTGTATATCTCAGCAGCATATAGTTCCACACCACATAGACTAGTTCATATAAGTTGAGTGATAACTTTTCCTTTGTAAGAGCTTTCAGCACCTTCTATTCTAGCTGGTGTCTGGTGCAGCTTGTAATGTTGGCTAGTGATGCGCTGACATTATACGATTCATATGTTGCCAATAGCAAATAAGGGGAGAAGCTTAAATCTTGACATAATTGCATGCTTCACAGGTACCAGTGACAATACCTTGTGAGGGAAAATGTCCAAGACCTAATCAGTAACTCCATTAAAAAAGGTGCACATGTTGCCTTTGAGGTGGTTTCGTCCAGGATTTGTTCTTTTGGTGACTTCTCACCCTTGAGCAGTCAATTGATGCTGTCAGATGCTAATCATGTGTCCGATTCTCTCTTGTGGTGCAGCATTGACAGCCAACAAGAGAAAAGGGGTTTAAAAGATAGGGAAGTTGGGGAATTTACTTTCAAACAGCTAAAAGGGTTTAATTTCAGTCTGATATGTTCATGTGGATTGACATGGCGGAGCTGGCCTGAATTTGATAAAAACAAGCAGGCATGAGTAGAAAATTTGTTCCATATTGATACAGGTGGTTTCATCATCACCCCTTTCGTTAGGAACAAGTGCTGTCCAATTGCCTGAAACAAGATTTATAATTTGTATGCAGGGTTAGTATCATTATAGACCTAAGAAGGCCTCAGTTAAGCTTCTCGAAAGATGACTGAAAACTCTTATCGAATATATTGTTGTCTTGGAGCTATTTTATGCTACACTCAACTCACCATTTGATAATTAATTGATGTTCTAATTTGTAAGTGAAGTTCATAGTTAAAGTTCATTTAGTTGTATTATTTTGGCCTTGTTTTGAGACATATTGATAACAAATGAAAGTGGCTTGACTCAATCTGAACACTAACTTCACTCCCAATTGGAGATTCTAGAGAATAATTTTGGGATTAACATTTGGGGTGCTGCAACTGAAGAGGAGCTATGGATGAGTGTGCAGCAAAGCACCAATAATGGTTGAAAGACCAAGCGGGTTGATTTAGAGCTTCAAGTTGCCATGGATGGTTAATAGTTGTGTTACTCAGCACCCATGATAATTAGACTACTTTCTTTATATTATTTCTATTGCAGTCAATAAATCATAGCCATTATTCCTTTTTGGTAGTATTGTGATGCTTAATATGAAGATATTTGTTTCCATTGAAAGAACTATGTGCTTGAGAATATAGTTTTTGAGGCCTACTACCCTTTTGTATATGCTATTTAGTGTTTACATTGATGACTAAGTTATGTTCATTTCATTTTATCTTATTCAGTTGCAAGACAGGCAAAGTATCTTCGACAGAAATTCGGAGGAGATGATGATGAGATGGATGATCATGAAGAAGAGGAAGAAGAAGAAAGAAAGGCTATATGGGGTAGAAGGAAGAGTTTGTATTACAATGCTGACAATGTTGACTATGAGGTAGTGAATCTTGTCCGTGGTTTCATATTTCTTCCAAGTAAGAAGCTTGCAGGATTTCTAATGGCTTAATCCATTTATATGATATGGCAAGCTCCAATCAAGTGATGAAGACCTTCCCATGGAGGAGGAGGCTGAGGTACTGAAGATCCAGAGAGAGAAGGCAAAAACCCTTTCAATGGAAGACTTTGGCCTCGAAAATAATGAACAAGATGAAAGTGACTCTGATAGGCAGAATGACATGCATCAGGTACTGATTCTACATCTTCAGCTTTGTAAGTCATTTCTTTCTACATATAGAAACTTAAATGCCTAGCATTTGCAAGTATTGACTAGATTGATGATTACTAACATCAAGTAGTTAATCTGTTTAATAAGACAAATTTCTCTTATACAGTAATTGCCCACAGAGTACAACAATTTAGAGTGAATATTTCAAAATGCTAAATTTGGGTAGGTTTTTTTTCCTAATTTTTATATTCAAATGTATCTTATAAAAGCAATGCTTCACTTAGCAGGATGCTTTAGTTGGGAAGACAGCCATGGGAAGAAGATCTGCTGTAGATGATGACAATTCGTATCAAAATTATGAGGAAATTAAGAAAGATTTTACTGATTTGTCAAAGGAGGAGCAGATGGATGTTGTATATAGGTACTCTTCCTTGCTTTGCGTCTAACCTTGTGAATCTTCTCTAATTGGCTCTTGGAAAATTTGAAAATCACTGCTGTTTGCATGAAACAATGATCAATCACATATACCACTCTTCAGTATGGTTTATGTACTTCTAGAGCACATATGATGATGCATGTTACTGATTCATGTCTAATATTTTATCAGAAAAATAGAGTATGGCTCTTCAGTTTCATTATAGTTTAGTGGCAGAGCTGCCATCATGCTAATTTACATTTCAAGACAATGTCCTTAAAATGATTCTCATTTGACCAAAAGAAGCAACATTAATTGCAGCTAGGGCTGCACTAAAGAGAAGGAAGGGGTGATATAAGAGGACAAAAAATGAGATTGTATTTCTTGGAAATAGAATAGAAAAACTAATTTTTATAATTGTGAATCCATGTACATGATAGAGGTTTAATTCCGGATATTGGGCTTCAACTTATCAAGATTGAGTTCATATCACAACGATTAAAATTTTGGTTCAATATTGATATTTGTTGGTGGCCTGATCAGTGTGACATTGGTACCATACAGTATACCTAGTGTTAGTCTGTGTTGCTGATCGGTAAATATCTGACCAGCAGAGAGAGAGAGAGAGAGAGAGAGAGAGAGAGAGAGAGAGGTGGTGGTTGTAGAGGAGGAGACGAAGAGTCAGCAAGGAGAGAGAAAAAAAGACAACACAAGTATTTATCACTGTCAACAACTTTTAAAAATGTAAGAATATAAAAATGAGACCATCAATGGTACAACTTGGTAATGGTCAGATTACCATCCTGTGTGCCTGATATGGTTAACCTATTAGGTGGTAAGTTTAGTTTCAGATTTGACTTTACTAAATTGCTCAGTTCGAGTACCAGTCAGCATCAGACCTTTGAATACCAGTCCACATTGATGACTATTATCAAAATTTTAAACCAAGTCATGTAGATCTAAAATTAAAAAGATGAAAAGAGTTCTGATGCTACTTTTTGGATCAAAAGCATACACCCTTTAGCTAAATTTTCTGTTACAAATCGAAAACGTTATTGTAAGTTTCGATGAGGGTCATGTTAGGTCGGATTAGAATTGATTTAGATTCATTATTATCAAATCAATTTTTTTAATTTCTTAATATAACTTTAGTGTAATTAAATGAAAATTTCTGGATATTGGATAATTGATATGTGCATAAGTTCCCGACTTATAGCTAGATGCACTTGACTTGATCTTAGGGCCAAGTTTGGTTGCAATAAGACAAGTTCAGTGATAATCTGGTCTTGGAAGCATGTTTGACATTGTATTCCTTTTTTATGTGTGTGCATGCAAATAGTTCAAGACAAAACAGCTCTCAATTGGATGCACATGTTTCAAGTGAATGTAGTGTCTGCTAGACTACTATGGTGATATTGTGATATTATCTTTTAGTGTTGGATTGTTCCCTCTCATTGTTATGTGTAGTTTAGTAAATATGCATCAACCTGCATTGGTAAAAGCTTTATATCGTGGACCTATCCTTTCGGACTTAAAGTGCATTGTTGGGTGTACAGGAGTGCTGCTTAAACAGTTATTTGGCACCATGTGCAAGCTGCATTTACTTTATTTTCTGGCAAGTAGCAGAATAACATTTTGTTTGCCACCTTATTCAATTGTAGCTTTTGAGGAGAGAAAGGAGGGGATCTATGGAACCAGATAATCTACAGCTATAAGAAATATAAAATTTTAATTTGCACTTCAGCCACAGAATTTGTTACAGTTAAAGTGTTGCAGGCTTATTGGTAGAGTACATGTTGCTGCTTATACTGCTGTTTATGAGCATAATATTGCGATATTATATATATATTTTGCTATATGTTTTAAGTTCCATAATTTCTTTTTGCAGTTCTGCTCCTGAATTAGTCGGCTTGCTTGCAGAATTAAATGATGCTCTAGACCAAGTTCAAGAAGTAAAATCAATTGTACACAAGGTGAGCACTTAATCAGCATGATCAGAAAGACCATTCTTTTGTGGACAACTTTCAATTGTATCATCGATGCTGACCACTAATAAGAACAGCTATGTTAACAGTGACCATTGTTTGATGCCTTGACCAGATCAAGTGGTCAAATGCACTATGTTAGTGGAACCTTGCTAATTTCAAAACTGAACCATGCTACTGCTCCTCCTAGTAGCTTCCTATCTTTTCGCCGATGGCTAGATTTATTTATCTATTTTGTGTCTATTTGAGTGCAGATGATAATATTCTAACTAGGGTTTTTTAACATCTTACTCAACTGACATGTGTTGATCCCACTGAAAGTTGACACATTTCAGCAATGCATTTTGTACCATTCATCTGTGCCCTTAACCTCTTGCCATTGTTCATGATTAGGTTTCTGACTCAGTTTTCCTACCATCATTGTTCATGATATGGTGGTGCTGGGATTTCTTTAAAGAATTGGTGGTTATTCTTGCACAATCAGTGGTTATTTTTCAAGATATTGGCAGGGAGCATGATATAAGCATAGTGGGATGCAGTGCAATGATCTTTGTGTCATATAATGGATTAATCAAGCTTCTTCTTACTTTCTTTTGGATGAAATTTAATTTATATATCTTGTGGCTCCTTTTTAAAATCTTTAAATGATTTGAGGTTCCCATTTTATTTGTCTTGTTTTTGTTACTAATGATTTTATGACCTGTATTTCCTTCGACAAAAGTAGACCTGTTCTATGATTGTTCGACTATGATGAATGTCTCTTTTACAGGTTGGAGAAACAACTGAGACAGGTAGGGTAGGAATGCACTTTTTGGAGGTGAAACAAGGTTTGTTGTTGACTTATTGCCAGTCAATAAGTTTTTATCTTCTTCTCAAGTCTGAGGGACATCCTGTTCGAGATCATCCAGTAATAGCTCAACTAGTGGAGATCAAGAACTTGTTGGAAAAGGTCTGTTTTTACCTTGGTAAAATATGGACAAATGAACCACTTCTCTTTTTTTAGCTTTTACCCCTCTCCTCACTATTTATTTTTTTCTTCTCTGATTTTTTTCTTGTTCTAGGTTGCTTCTTTAAATAATTGATGTATTTACTTGTGATACCTATCTTTTTATCAGATGAAGCAGATTGATGTGAATTTTCATCCACAGCTTGAGGATACGGCAATAAATAGCTTGAAAAATGTGCTGACAAGAGGAAATGTTTCATTTGAAGTCAAACCTGTCACTACAGGCCAACAACCAAATCCTATTAAAGTACCATTATATTTGTCAAAACAACACATCTATCGTTTGTTATGCAATATTCAATCAATCACTCATTATAAATAATTATGCAGGACTTTGAAAAAGGTAAATCATCACAGGATGCTCATAAGACAAGTGCCAGTCAGAAAAAAGAGGTTCTTCTGAACGACTTTGACATGCTTAAATTCTGATAGTTGTCATCTAGGTATTGCATTTTGATAGTGTACTAATAGTGCAAAATGATGAACCAGGACGTTAAAATAGGCCTACAAAGCTTGGAAATGCTGAAAGTGAGAGAAAACCTAGAAGCAAAGTTGAAGAAGAAAGGCATTTACAATTTAACAAAACCAAAGACTGAAAGAGTTGTAAACGATGTCCGGAAGGCAGTTAATGGGTACTTCTGTGTGGTTTTGTTTCACTATTCAAGCATCAAAATGCTTGCTTTTCTAAATTGGTTAGATTAGATCTAACATACATTTTGGTTAATCTGAAGAGCCTTTAAACTTTTTAACAGACAGCTTGAGACATTGGATGATTTTGATGATGAAATCAAACACACAGCGGTCAAGAATCTTGAAAGTTCACAAAAACTGTCTCAGCTTGTTGGAACTAAAGCAAACAAGTCCAAGGTATGCCTGTCTTAGATCACAGCTGGAACATCTTCAAAATCATTATTGATCTGTCCAACTTGTTCTGCATGCTGATATCTGATGAGTGACAGATTTTGCTGAGTTTTACGTGCAACATTACACAACAAAGATACAGTTGTGTAGTGTAGAATTTGCTTTCATATTTTCCCAGTTTCTTGTGGCTCATTATCTAGAAACATTGTTGATTGTTTATTCATGTATCAAAGGCATGGCATAGCATTGCTAGGGCTTGTGCAAATCACGTAGATACATGTACATTGTACGCACTACCATGAAGGGATTCATGTTCTAATAAGGTTTACAACTAGCATAATATCATATGCTTCATAACTATCCTAATGGATAATGGGTTTATGGAAACATTTATTTGTAGTAGTGCAGTTTCCAAACTAATTTCTAATGCAAAAAAAATCACAAATGTATTAAAAATGATAAAATATTGTGCAAAAATCTGTTAGTAATTACATATGTGGCAGTACTAGCATAGATATATATGTTCTGCTTTTGCTACAATAAGTGTGTCCGTATTGCGTATTCTTATGACTTTCATTCGTTTCTTGTGGTCCTTAATCTTTTATTCGTGGAATCATTACTTGTTGCTACCTGTGAGTTTCATTCTTCATGGAAAGCACTTGGGATCATTATTAGTAACATAATTTTGAACTTATTGTTTCCGTAGATCGTATCCGGTGATGATGATTTGCCAAAAAGAGATGATATTGGTGAAAGGCGGCGAAGACATGAACTACGAGTTCTTGCAAGGGCAGGGGCTGTAGATGACAGTGATCTGATGGAAGATGAAGATGGAGGTCTTGGAAGCAGCTCCATGGACGTCAAGGATCAAGATACTGATGAAACGGGAGAATCGGAAGATGAATTCTATAAAGAGGTGAAAAGGCAAAGGGTTGAAAAGCTCAGGGCTAAATCAGAAAAATATTCAGGGTAAGCCAGCAATGGGCTTCTCATTACATTGTTTATGAATTGGCTGAGGAATATATGCCACAGTGTCTCGATAAATCTCATTTGAGCCCTCTGATATGTTACAGAACCCTAGCTGTTCCATCTTTTGTGGAAGCTGAAACCGATGGTAAGAGGCAGATCACATATCAGGTCAGTTCTACTTGCTCTCATAGAAACATGGATTTTATGTGGGATAATTTAGCATCTTTATGACTCACAATCTGTGGACCAGATGGAGAAGAATAGAGGACTAACTCGCCCCCGAAAGAAGCTCACCAAAAATCCACGAAAGAAATACAGGGTAATCTTTCTCAGGTTTGAGATGATTGATCCATCTGATTAGGATGAAAGCTCTATCAAAGTTTAGACTAAACGCTATGTTTGTTGTTGCAGCATAAACACCAAAAGCAACTTATACGGCGAAAAGGCCAAGTACGCGACATCAGAAAGCCAACTGGCCCATACGGTGGAGAAGCCACTGGAATCAACACCAGTGTTAGCCGTAGTATTAGGTTCAAAAGTTGAGTGCAACGAGATATGGATCTTATTTTCTGGATTTTGTCGGGCGGGAGCTTAGTGAGGGTTCTGAATGGTTTATTTCACACATTATGCATTGCCGTCTTCTCCAGATAGCTGAAAGCATTCATAACCAAAGAGTGGGTGCTCTGGTCAAACTCCCAGTAAAGCAGCATGTTTTACAAACACACAGATGGCATTTACTTTGTATTAGTTGAAAAACCACCAGTGGCGGTGAGGCCACTCCAGATATTTGTGCATCGGCAACCTGTACTTCTAATGACCATGCTAACAAGAACAACTGAAGTGACGTGAGAACACGATTCATAACATAAAGCAGCACGATATCACAGACGACGAGAAGCCGAACCTCTGCCCTTGGATGAAGGATCTCCGTCAGTTTATAAGGGTATATTGTGCCAGTGATCGTCTACCGGAACTGTACGCCACCCGGGTCCAGACTCATCTGTCACCACATGTAAGATTAATATGGAGCCATTCTTACAATGGTTTGGCCAAGAAACGCGGCGTGTCAGGTGGGCGACTCATACCATACATCACAAGGGTATGGAATTATATCTAAGCAAGAACAAAAGTTTAGAACATCAAATAGAAATAGATTAGATCAATAGCAACGATGTACTAACCAATTCAGATGTCGCTTTTTTATTTCAATCATCAAAATATGGAATTGTATGGTCACAAAATTCGTGCCACCGTGACTCCAATAGGTACTTCAACACAAAACAGATTACTTACAAGAAATTTGGTCACCACATTCATCACCTGCAGTGATGGAAGCAGAGTGGTCCAGATGCTTGAACTCCTGAAGCTCTGAAATGCCCATCCACGGTTTGCGCCAAACCTTGGCCTCGTACGACTTCTCATTTCCTGCGTCGATAACTTCTACCATCAGGTGACGAAGGACTCCATCGGCCAACTCATCTTTCATCTCTACCGCACGAGAGAACTCCAGAAGCGCATTCGGCGAGGTACAAGATCGAACTCTTCACCACAAGATGCTTCACGTGAGATCAACCACCACTACACCGATTGCATCCATGGGCAAGAATTTTGGACACGATTACCAACTACAGAAGAGGTCCAGAGAGAACGGAAGATATCAGATTGGGCAACAAACAAAGAAAATTCCCACTGTGAACCGGAACAAATGCAAGAACAAATCAAAAACATGAACATCGAACAAATAAAAATTGTTTGTTTGTTTTTGTAATTCTTCCCCTTGATGCGAAACCGTTGATAAAGAACGAAATGAGAGAGAGAGAGAGAGAGAGAGAGAGAGAGAGAGAGAGAGAGAGAAAGAGAGGATTTTTCAACTCCGTAAGAGATAGCATAAAATCGTTTCCATCAAATATCATAAGAAATTTAGACGGGAGATTACTATTTGCAACCTCTATTTTATTATTTATAATATTATTTTAATTTTTTAAAATATTTATAAACTATCTCTTTGTAAATGTACATAAACACTTTTCTTTTCTTTTTTATCCTCCTTGTCAGGTGACATGAGCAACGGGTGGAGCAACCGGGGATGTGCAAGACCAAACATCTCGTGGTAGCTTTTAAGGGGTAAAATCGATAATACAAGAGTTATAAAATAATAAAATAATATTTTATTATTTTTAAGAGTATAAGTAATAAGAGATTATCTATAATATTATTGTATCACTCATAGTCCGTCAGTTGGCTGCCACACAGGAGCTGATGTGAAGAATGAATGTCAGATCATCAGAGATCATCAGAAGAATCGACAAAGAACGATTTGTCGACCCCCGTGGATAACAATCCACAAGAGATTATTCGAGCTGATCTTGTTGATCGTTGAGGGTAATGGTCCCCGGGTGACCAATGAGATTTGCTCCCTCTTGATCAATTTTTGTGGGTGATAGGTGGCAGGGGGCCATTCAGGATGAGCAAATGACAAGAGAAGGGCATTATAACGATTATAAATAGTTCCCTCGGCTGCCTAGGCATAAAAGCTAATCCTTAGTGCATGCTCAGGGGTCGGATCTCTCACACAGAAAACCTTTTCACTCCTCTACTCCATAAAGGGGTTGGATTGAAAAATCCCATTGGACATTGATTTTTATGCAAGATCTCCGAGAAGACCGAAATCTACCTCGGCCTAGCCTCAGATACCTAAAGATCACCTTGAGGCGATCTTGGCCACCTCACCTCCATAGTGGCCACCCCGTTAGACTGCCACTCGAACGACTTCGTGCTTTCAGGTCAAGACAAAGTTATGTCGACTCTCAGATTGACGGCATGAAGGTAACAACAAATAGTATATTTTCGATAAAAGTACTTAAAAAAAGGCAATTTTTTAGAAATGGTGCAAGTGAAAATTGCATATGCGGATTAAAACCCAGAACGACCAATCCGACGAGGGAGAAACCAAAAATCAAGCTCAACAAACAAACATTTGATGGAACGATCGGAAACCGATAAATTTGTAGGTGGATGATAGATAACAAGGGAAAAAGAACATAATATTCAAATAATAAAAACCTTATACCTCCTTCTTGTTGTGTTCGTCGATGGCGAAGCGAGCGAGACTCAGAGAGTCCTCCTTAGGATTGGGCGGTAACCACAGCATTGCAGAAGCACAACAACGAAAGAAGAGGGTTCCAAGGAGGAGAAGAAACCCGGAAGAACGGATGCGGAGAGAAGGCCTGCATCCGAGGGGATTTATAGCGATAATATCCATCAATGATGTTGGGTGAATTCGAAGAACGAACATTTGGGCTTTTCCAGGGTCGTTCCCCGTTACATTTTTCACTGTTCATGCACTCTCTCATTCGTTCCTCGCTTGGATTTTCTGTAATCATCGGGGTTTTTTCCCCCTATTTTTACTAAATTAAGAATTTCATATTAGATTTGTGCTTTCTTTGTTTTATTCATCTCCTGAGCAAGAAAAAAAAAATCATTATAGATTTTTATTTCCTTGACCATGCAAACAGATTGATTAGCAATGAAATTAATTATTAGATTAATTAATCAATTTTGTCCTTTGGGAATCCTCTCCCTCTTCCCTCTTATTTAAAAAAAAAAGGTTATTCACGTCTATTTCTTGTTATAATATTTAAAGTAATCCATTAGCAAATGTACTCCCACATTGAATATCATGGATTATTAGATAGACAGTAATTAGATTATGAAAAAAGATTTATGACGTTTAGAGTCTTTGATAAACGACATACTAGTGATGATATCTATAGAAATACAAAAGCTATTTTGAAGGAGTATCATTTAGACTTTGAAATTTTCTTCAATTGATTTTGATTATGCGTTTGCAAATACTACATCTATTCCTAAATTAGAAGAAATCGTCAACTTGTTTTTGGTGGTATTTTTTTAATAGTAGATGTTTGTGTTATGTTTTGAAATTATATATACAAGAAGGGCTTAAATCTTTTGACTCATTTCTTTGTTCCATGAAGCAAACTATTTAATTTTTGTTGGACTCCCACATGTAATAAGAGATTTTGTATATTAAATGATAAAATGCTCGAAAGATTTTCTCCACATGTGAAATTTAACTTATGAATTTCTCAATGAGAGTTTTGAATCTAAAAAATTATTACATTTTTTAATTAGAAAAAATATAAGACAAGTTTATATCTGTAATATTGAAGTATTTATTAAACAAAGATTTCTTAAAGATCTTTGATGATGATATTTATACTTTATCGGGTGTTTATTATCCTATTACTCATTTATTTTTAGTGAGAATATTATATGAATCAACATCTTATAAAAAGAAAGAGCATTATGCATAAAGAAAAAAAAAATCTACAGGATCATCACCTTCACATCATGCACAAAGAAGAAATTTACAAGACTATTCTAGAATCCTATCTTTTCAAAAGACAACCCGACACTATCTGGCCATGTTGATATGATTTTTATTTTTATTTTCTTATTTACGACTTTCTTTTGCCTCATGCAATTGTGGTCTATATAAAGAGGTCAAGTATTGTAATAAAATTAGTTTTCTTTGCCGCGTTCTCACGCAGCAGTCAATTACCTATTGATCGAAGAAGTGGAGCCCCCGTGAAGATCCGCCGAAGCTGCGACCGTAAGGAAGATAGTTTTGAGGGTGCATCCGTCCTGCTAGCGAAAGTTGTCTGCAATTTAAGATTAGTTCGAACTGAGGAGTACGCCAATATAATTTTTTTTTCTCAATATCTATATAATAATTCATCTTTAATTCAAGAACTGATCATTTTTATTGCCAACCATTATTTATTTTTAAGAAGGAAATTTTCTTTTTGCAAAATTTACTTGATAATTAAGATGCCAAACGCTTGATTCATTGACGGGAGCTGATATCCAATTACATAGAACCAAACGTTGCCAGAATCTTCATGATTGCAGCTGATTGAATTAATTAATTTCATAAGAGTTGGCGCAGCCTTTTTTTCTTTTGTTTATAAAATGATCTCGAGCATTGAATAATTTTCTTCTTATATTAAAAAGATGTAAAAAAAAAAAAGTGGGGGTTGGGGGGATCTTACATCTCTGATCCCCACCCACGTCGGTCGATGCAGATCCCTGGGGCAGAGTCATATGCAAGCTTGGAAGTGGGAGAACACAGAGTATTATAAACCAATACCAAATTAAGCGTTGACAATGTGACCACACAAAGGGACAAGACTTTAATTCCACACTCACAAGCATAGCTGAGGGAACCATAAATAGAGGACATGTGTGTTGTAATCTCAAGTGTTTTTGTCTCCGAAGGAGGAGATATCTGAAGAGCCAGAGAGAGCAATAAATGTAGAGCAGAAAATGTTACAAGAAGGGTAAGACTTTTGAAGGACACTACGAGGAGGCTTGTCAGAACTGTTAAGAAGTATAGATTTTATTGCGGATTGTTTTATGTGTCCGGAGCTTCTCTTGCTTCTTCGGTAGCCTCCGCTGAGCGCATTTATTGTGCTCTCAGTAGGTTGTACATCCTACGAAGGGTACTCACTCCCTGCCTCATCGACATGTCTCCACCCTCAGCCATGCATTGCCAAAGACAGTCTTTTAATTGCCTCCCTCCTTTTCAAACCTGTCCCATCCACTGTGTTGGAAGCATCACCCTGACCTTACAGGATGGAACCGTAAAGCAGCCTTTTGGATGCCCTTTCTCTGCCGTCCCTCGTCTGCTTGAGCATGTAATCATGTAGCGACCGGTCACAAGTACCAGTGGGCTCATCTACCTCGTCTGTATCTCGTGCAAATCACGTTGGTCACAGAATAATGTTTTCTGAAATTAATGCCCAGAGCTTCTTCCCGATTTAAGATCACTTCTCAGGGGCAGGCAGATTTCATGTCTTCTCCGCAAGAAACTAGAAGCTGTTAATCCGTGGATGAACCCTCTGCTGTGATAAAACCAGAGCAGTGCGTCCAAAGTCCAGCAACTTTCAGATATAAAAACGACAATAACCACGGCAAGGGGACAGATTGAGTTCAACTCTACCGATCGTATGGTTGAATCTCATCATGTGTGTGACTGAGACCATCTCCAACATTAACCATTTCGGTCAGCAGTAATAACGCTCACTTGGCTGTCAATAATCTAACTGTGATGTCAAACATTTACCTGCAGTATAGATGTATATAGGGCAGGATTACATTAAAGCAAGAGCGGAAAAACAAAGGGGGAAATGGTGTTTTGCCTTTTATTCCGGCACAAGAAGAAGAAGAAGAAGAAGACGAAGAAGAAGAAAAAGAAGAAGAAGAAGAAGAAGAAGAAGAAGAAGAAGCTTAAAACAGTTTCGACAACTGAAGATAGAAGGGACTGTGCTTCCACTGTGTTATAGTTGACATGAACACAATATGAACAGAGCGTGGAGCTAATATAACACCCAATATTATCAGGAAACTTGAAGCTTTAACAAGCACTGCGTTCCCTTCTGCTGTCTTGTTTCCTTAAGTAGGAACTTGTATCAAAAGAAACCAAAGCTGAAGATTTGAAAGAAAAAAAAAATCTTTGGGGACGCACATCATTCCACCATCAGATAAAAACTATCTTATTTGCTGAGACATGTTTCTGTGTCATTCTATTGAGACAGATTAAGAATCATGAAATACTTGCATCTACATTACAAACAACGGTTGAATTACCAGTCTAACATCACTGCAGATACTACAAAAAAGAAAGGGAAAAAATAACATGAACAACAAAGATTAGAGAAAGAAAGAAAAAGCTGTGACCAGTTTTCTATTTGTTGTGCAGAGGATTGGGTCCCGTGTACACCATCCTCTTCTCATCATCAACAGCTCCATCTGCACCTTTCTGTGCCTCTCCTCCGAAGCTTGCATTGTGTTGAGCAGGACTCAAGTTAGCGAAGCCAAACCCACCTCCCAGTCTCCTGGACCTATTGAAGCGATCAGCATATGACCTACAGGTCACCAACTGCAGCAACATCAACAGGATCAAAGAGAAGATGATGTCCTTCCTTAAACCCATCCTTCTAAACTACGCTCATGCTGCTCCTGTCGACTCTCGTAGAGGACAAGCGAAAAGGAAGCTTGGTGAGGATGGAAACTACAAACCCTAGGACACAAGGAAATTAATGTATGGGCATGGGTGGTGGTGTTTCCATGTTTTGGCCTGTGGGATACCTTGAAGTCTGCAAACATGTTTCCCTTTTGGTCAAGGTCGCATTGAGAGTCAAACTGCATGGGTGACGGTGCCAGTTATAATTAAATATGACAGTTTTGTTGTTGGAAGCTTCTTTGGATTCTGAATTCAGAGCCTTTTTTTGTGTCTTGGGGAGAGCTGCCCAGCCGCGAGCTATATATATTATATAAGAGAGAGAGAGAGAGAGAGAGAGAGAGATGCCAAACTTTCTGCCCAAGTCTGGGCTTGGTTTTCGTAAATTACTTGTAGTTTCTGTTGTTTGCTTGGTTGATACGGGTTATCACTGAACTTGAGCCATCTCTACTGCTAGTCGGCTACACCATAAATGACCTACGACAAGCATCCATTATGTATATGTGATCCAAGCACTAGATACATGTGCATATCTCGGAAACATCTGACTCAAGAGATAGCACTTACTGCTGGAAAACCTTAAGAAAATGTCTGCTCTTACATAAGATCTGATGGAACTCCACATACAATTTGTTGAACAATGATTGCACCAATAAAGATCAAATAATGACAAGGTATTTTCTGCCATGTTGCTTTAACACATCTTTTGCGCATTGTAAACTCAATTGCCCGTATTTAATGAGTTCACACAACTTATTTTTTGTTTATGATGTTGTGCAAAGATTAGTGTCACCAAAAGACAAGATTTTGTTCTGATTTCTATTGGTTGTGACAAAGTCCACCCTATGATCATGAACTTAACTAGTTTTGCCTAAACCGTACGACATCATTGTGTGTCGTTCGTAAAGGTCAGTCTCCCCGAAATCTCCTACGATTCCTTAGGACCTACAAAAGAGAAGACGGGACAGAGAAAACGCTTCACACGGGATCCACAAGCAACATTTTCAGTAAACACTTTATAGCCAATGCAAATTTCAACCATGGACATCACAAGTTTGGAACGGTTGCACAACAAAGGTACAAAAATGATCCACTACAGACCGAATCTATTACAAGTGTTCACATGATACATACTTTATGTACAAGCCTACACGACCACCAAACTTACTCAAATATGACAGTTAAGCCTTTGGCCAACTCTTTACGTACTTGGCAATTCATGAACAACCCAAAAAGACACGGACATGCATAAGCATTACATTTGACAAGCCTTCTAAAATTTGTCCGTGACACTATAGCAAGCCAAGCAGGTCCACTAAGAGCTGCAAACATGTTTTGGGATCAGACTTTTTACAACAAGAGTATCCTCCAAACAAAGCCCATGAACGATTCAAGATTGATTCATTACCCAAACCAGCACTTGACTCCCCATAGACGATTCAAGTGGATCAAGGCCTAAAAAATGGATTGACTACTATATTATGTTCTCCAAATCCAAGCATTAGACACAACAACTACCAAAAACGTACTCGTCTTCGGAAGATAACAACTTGGCAAATCCATATAGTGGCCACCAGATTAGGTACAAAAAATTTCTTTTAGCACTAATATGGGTTTCACTAGCCAAAACCTGCTTTACTGACCTATCCGTACGATGCTAATGAGGGCGGGAAAAATATTGATGAACTTTTGTGCAGAATCATACCAGGATAACAAGATGTGGTAAGGAAATGACCGCCCAGGTCATATGTAATCCCAACATTTGGAATTTTGGGACCTACAACTTTGATAGCTCACTTCCACAGTAGTCTCAATATACCTGGAATAGTGGATTCTGACTAAAAAAATATACTTCAGTGTCTAGCTTCCATCTCCTCTCTTAAACCATGTCCTGCGTCCATGTGATTTCTTCTTCAGAAGTCAAACAGGGCTCAAGGGATGATCAATTTAACGGCAGATAATACGGATATACTGATATTGTAATAGACAACTTACACCTTACCTTAAATTACATAATAGTAAGTTTCTTAGTTTATAGTGGTTCTACTATCAGTTGCAGTTTCTGCTAAACCATTTTTCTCAACCACTTGATTCCAGAAATTCTCTTTTCCCTTCTGTTATGTAATTCCAGAATATCAATATAATTGACGTTACAATTACTTCTCAATCATGTACATCGGTCAACAAAATTGATCGGTTTGTATAAAATTGAAGCACTTTTCGACTAACAAAAACAAGCACTTCTAGAATAACATTGATCGCTTTGGATCAGCTAACGATCTGAATGCCAGTGAACCATTCATTCCCATGTTATTGGCAAGTGCACATTGGCTTTGTAGCTAAACCTCATAGTAAAAAATTTCTCAACATCATCTTTGTGTGCTCAAATATTTCACTTCTATGGAGGATAAGCTAATATTTTTAGTTGCAGAACAATAATGCATGAAACAAATATTACCGGCCCTCTCTAACATGCAACATTCCATGTTTCTAGCAACTCACTAAGACCTAATGTGTCATGTACAGGGACTCCTGCAACAAATCTTAACAAGTAACCAGATAGAATCACAAGATTCCTCAGATTTCAACCAAAACAAGTGAGGAGGCCTTGCCAAGATTCTAGAGATTTGAGGTAGAAAGTTCTTTTTCTCCCCGCATATTCCGAACGCAATTTTCCTAGTGCCAAATTCGCAAACCGGTGCAAGCCTGTTCCAATTTAGGCTCCTACAACAACTCTTGTGCACCAATCATTTATGCACAAATTAGAAGAAGGAATATTAATGGCTTTGTCTTGAGTATATCTGCAATTCTTGAATCATTTGACAACCATCATTGAGTATAACATTATCATTCCAATTGTTACTCCAAAATTGTACAAAGAACATTTGATTATTGCCTTTATCTCCAGAAAGTCCCAGATCAACCCAAATATTCGCCCTATCCATCAATCTTGCACATTATAATTACATGTGTTTCATGCCACAAGACCGGGCTGGTGAGCTAACTACAAAGCATCACCGCATCAAAGACACCAAACATCACCCAATGCCCAGAGAACAGCCATGAGGAAACAGAGTCACCCTAAATTCATCTAAAATAAAACCTAAGGTAACGTAAAATTTAGGCCGAGATATAGAACAAACAAGGAGGCAAAAAAGGGAAATATTAATCGGGAACAAATGCTATATCGAAGCGAAGAAATCATTCATTTCACAGGTCGAACATGTCGAAAAACCTACGGGAGAAAGAAAGGACATCATCCATTTGGTAGTTTCTAATAATGTGATCCAAGTAGCAACATCGTGGCGACGCAACATTTTCTGTTCCAGCTTATCGGACCGAACCGTAAGTTGAACCAGTTTCCGCTGTGTCGCAGTATTTCGCCAGCTTTTAACACTAATGCACTGCAAGAGCCGCGCGTGTCGCCCGCATGTGAGACTCAAGTGAAGTCGGTGTGCTTCATAACGCTAATGTTAAGATTAGCATCGTGTTTATTACCAGAATTGTAACGCTAATAGACGTGGTATTATATAGAACAATTAAACTAATGTTGAAAAATTATTTGACGGTATCGGTTGACATGATCGGAACAGCAGGACTATTTTATTACACCATCAAACCGTCGTTGGCATAAGGCAATATATGAAAAATTATTTAACAGTATTGGGTGACATGCCGACGCTCGCTGACACCGCTTGTCGCCCTCTCGTCTAAGAGAAAAAATATATATATTTATATTCATTTATAAAGAATAATTTAAAAAATATTTAAAATAATTTAAAATAAAATTGTGAATAGTAAAAAATTACAAATAATAATCTTCTTACTCAAAAATTATATTATGAGTATAAGAAATATGGACATATTATGCTAACTACGGTTAATCGGGGATAAAATGAAAAATAATTGTTAATAAAATAATGAACACTTCAAAAGAAAAAGACTGGGTGTGTGAAGAAAAGGTAAAGGAAAATCCATAAAAGACTTATAAAAATAACGAGCGAAACTATGACTTTGTTAAAAATGATTTTGAATGATCACCACCCATAGATTAATGCACGGGCATTCATAATCATGTCATTAGCATCAACATGAAAGAACAGACATTCCTAAATAGTAAATCCAACAGCCCTTGCAGAACCACCGCATAAGCAAATTGAGCAATATGTCATCATAGAGCCGCTTCAGTTTATACTGATACTACAGATATTTAAGTAGGTGGAATAAACTACTTCCACCTTAGCAGAATACCAAGAGCAACACTGTAAAATAACCACAGCCACTACTTCAGACTACTCACATCTCCTGTGGCACCTCCTCTTCCTCGTCCTCATAATATTCTTCTTCATCAGCAGTGGCATCTTGATACTGCTGGTACTCTGAAACAAGATCATTCATGTTGCTCTCAGCCTCAGTGAATTCCATCTCGTCCATGCCCTCGCCGGTGTACCAATGCAAGAAAGCCTTTCTCCTAAACATGGCAGTAAACTGCTCGCTCACCCTCCTGAACATCTCTTGGATTGATGTCGAATTGCCAATGAAGGTGGATGCCATAGAGAGACCCCTGGGTGGTATGTCACAAACACTGGACTTCACATTATTGGGAATCCATTCAACAAAGTAAGATGAGTTCTTGTTCTGGACATTGATCATCTGCTCATCAACTTCTTTAGTGCTCATCTTGCCTCTGAACATAGCAGATGCCGTGAGGTAGCGACCATGACGAGGATCAGCGGCACACATCATGTTCTTAGCATCCCACATCTGCTGGGTTAACTCAGGGACGGTCAGCGCACGATACTGTTGTGATCCTCGTGAGGTCAACGGTGCAAAACCGACCATAAAGAAATGGAGCCGAGGGAAGGGGATCAGATTCACAGCCAATTTTCTGAGGTCAGAATTCAGTTGTCCAGGGAAGCGGAGGCAGCATGTGACACCACTCATGGTTGCAGATATCAAATGGTTCAGATCCCCAACTGATGACAACCAAATAATTTCTTCCATGTGTCAGCTTAGTGCCAAAAGAGAAAAAAAAAAACAAAAAACAAACAAACAAACAAAGACAAGCAACAAAATCCAATACAAACATAATAAGCAAAAATCGTTGTCACAAACAAGGAGCATCACAATATTTGTTGTCGAACAAGTAACTGATTCAAATGCACACGAAAAAGTAATGTCAAGTTGAAAAGGTACTCAGAGACCGAAAACATAATAACGATTGTAATTTCATTAAGCTATTTTAATTCAGAATACAAAATATGTGCTTTTGACCAGGAATTCATTTCATTTTTCCATTCTTTTCAAATTTCTTTTGTACAATCCTTCTCTCCCATAGAAAATCCAATGAAAAACTGAGCAGAATAAATGTAAAACTTCACAAAGCTCAAGCAAAAAACCAGTCGTAGTGACTGTCATGTCAAAACTATCATCAACCAGAAGTACCTAGTGAAAAAGTTCATGCAATTGACTGAATATGTCCAACGAATTAATGCAAAAATGTGGAAAATAATATGCACCTTGTATCACTAGGTGACTATATTTAACAGATATTATGCCTTTGCTTTTTGTCATCTCAAACAGTCAAGAAAATATGATTCAATAAAATGCCGTGACTTGACTATCAAGTAGCCAAAATTCAAATTTTGGCTACCAATGTTTAACACCAAACGGAATCCTAAGTCACCAACAAGAATAAAGATCCATTAAGTGGGTTGACTTACAGCTGGGAGTGGTTAGCTTGAGAGTTCGGAAGCAGATGTCATAAAGGGCCTCATTGTCCAGCACCATGCATTCATCTGCATTCTCAACTAATTGGTGGACAGACAGGGTCGCATTGTATGGTTCAACAACCGTGTCGGAAACCTTGGGGGAAGGGAAAACAGAGAAGGTGAGCAACATCCGATCCGGGTACTCCTCCCTGATCTTTGATATCAGAAGTGTTCCCATTCCAGAACCAGTTCCTCCACCAAGAGAGTGACACACTTGAAAGCCTGAGAAAAATAACATGGAAACATATCTAAACATCATAAGGTCAAGCACATTCAAAATGATATAACTGCCGAACAAATAAGTTCACGAAAACAAAACCACAATTAAAATATCAAACCAAGATTAACAAACACAAGAATCTAAAAAGGTCCATCAACAACTCTGTGAACTTATAAGGTTTTTTTTTTTTGTGTCCAAATGCATTTTTACAATGAAAGGGAAGTCTTAGGTGGTAAAAGTGCTTAGTTCATCCTGATCTTGTTCACAACTAAGATTTCTTTGAAAATTAAGACCACACAGGCAACTATAAGAATCTGAGGTTTTCAAACATCACATGCAAAAGCCAGTCAATACAGAAACATAAAGGCAAATCAGACATGAAATACAACAAATATAAATTTCAGGGGTAAAGAACAGGCAAAAATTAGACTCACCACTAATTAAAGAAAATAAAAAAAAATTAAAAATCAAAATTAATATAATAACAATCACGTTTAGCCCATAAAGTGAATAATGAAACGATTCTCTAGGAAGTGTCGCCACCAACTCGTCTCACCACATAAGATAATACCAGATCGAGGAGACATCAACATGGAAGATAAAGGAATTAAACCAACATAACAAGGAGATGTCAAATATACCCTGAAGGCAGTCACAGTTCTCAGCTTCCTTCCTGACCACATCAAGAACTGAGTCGATGAGCTCAGCTCCCTCAGTGTAGTGACCTTTAGCCCAATTGTTTCCAGCACCAGACTGACCAAAGACAAAGTTATCAGGGCGGAAGATCTGGCCATAGGGCCCCGTTCGAACGCTATCCATGGTGCCGGGCTCCAGATCCATGAGCACTGCCCTGGGGACGTACCTCCCACAAGAGGCCTCGTTATAGTACACATTGACGCGCTCCAGTTGGAGGTCTGATGTCCCAGTATACTGCCCGGTGGGATCGATCCCGTGCTCATCGCAGACCACTTCCCAGAACTTGGAACCGATCTGGTTACCGCACTGACCACCCTGGACGTGGAGGATTTCTCTCATTTTTACCTAAATCAAACACGAGGAAGCAAAAGATTAGCCCTCAAATAAACCACAATACCCGTACATTGTCGAAAAACCTCAGAGAACTTAATCGCTACGTTTCGGCTAAACACAAAAACAGAAGGATCTTCGATATTTTCTTCAAAATGAAAAGAAACGTTCATAAGATGTAGAACAGTTCAAGTTAAACTTGCCCGCGAAATACCAAACACTCGGAAAAAGAACACAAAACCATAGCATCCCAAAGATCAGATAGACCATACTCAATATTAGGACATGTACCCATGAAATGTTCCACAACGATTCCAACATCACCTAAAAATCAAAACCCATTATGACGAGTTAAAAAGAACAAGACAAACTCAGATCCAAGAACGAGAACATGGACCAAGACAGGTCCTTTCATGGTCATGAGAAACTACTGAAGACCTAGAATCTACCGTTTTCAAATGAGAAGAATAAACCAGAGTAAAATCGCAAGATCCTTGAAGAAGACTCAGGGATGCGAAGACGTTGAAGCGATCTGCAGCATGCAAGAATCGCTTGTGAGATGGAGAGCTTACCGGCGAGAATGCAGAGATCAGATCGGCTTCTAAGAAAGGGAGGCTAGCGAAGGGTTCGAGGCGGAGACCTGCAGTTGGGGGCATCATATAAATGGTGATGGAGAAGGGATCGGATGGCCACAAATCTTTCCCTCTCTCCTTTTTTCCTTGTTGGCTCTCGGATGCCGTCCGATGTATGGATCGGACGGTCAATGGCACACAGTTCGAAGTAGGCACCCTGTGCTTTCGATTTTGAAAAAATCTTAGCATAAGATGACGATAAAGCCCTCAAACAATATACGAAATGACTATTCTTTCCTGCTTCTGGTTTCGGGCAGTTCCGTAAGGACACGCGGAGGTTGCACTTCGTACAGAACGTGGGACTGCGAACGAGAATCTATCGAGCAGCGTTGACTTATGCTCCACGGGAGCCGTTTGATTCAGGACCGGACGGTTCAGATCTTTTGTTGCGATAGTTCTTTTTCTTTCTAATGAACAAAAGCAGTGGAAGATTAGTGTCTTAACAAACAGGATTAATGGATTTAATGCATGCTTCTGACAATGAGCTTGTTGGCTTCATTTTATTCCGGAGTTTGTTCTGACAGTAGCCAAATTTGCAGGAAAATATAGAAGTTTCATGTTTAGGTGATGATTTGGGGAATTGAAATGAAAATTTTAGTGTATGTGTTACATTGTCAAAAATCTCTTGTTTGGAATGTTCTAATTATAATAAAAATGAAGGGTAAATGTAACACATTTGAACCTTCATTTTTCAGAAGAAGATGGATTTCTACAAGAAGATTATCTCCCCTATCCTTGGGAAGAAGTATGTTGAGATTCTTTTTCAGGAGATATTATTTCCTTTTTCCAATTGAATACTATACATAACCTGAGGAAGAAACAGAGAAAATGTAAGTTTCTCTCATCAGAGAAATGGAGAGAACCAGCTTTTTCTCCAGCCTCTGTTTGTCTCCAAAGGTTTTCAACTCATCCTTCTTTCCTCTTTTGATTCAAATAGGCATTGATAGTATTCTCCTTGTCTTCTCTTCTTCTTTTTTTTTTCTCTCTTTGCTCCCCAAGCTATCATCCAAATTTGTGTGGCATGATGATACTTAAGTTCCAATATCTCTTCATCATCCTTTTGTACGTAGTCTAAGATTAAAAATTGGAGGAACAAGCTTGCAGAATTAAAAATGAGTAACAAGAGGACATTTTAACCCTCGATGGAGATAATTTTCTGCTCACTTGTGATGTGGGTGCTCCTTCCAAAGCGTAGCATGCTTTGCTGCAGGTGAATGTGTGAAGCATCGTATCAACGAAAAAGACAAACAGCTGCAGAGTTTTTGTCAGCAGTGCCACATGGTAGAAGCCATGAGACCATGTGAGCTGCCTCCCTGACACACTCACTGTCCCATTGCCTTCAGTTCTGGCTTCCTTCTGCTCTTCTTCCTTCATTAACTTCTTCTTGCCTTGACTGTTCTGCCTCCAGAGGAGCTGACGCAGTTTAGAAGCTAAGCTTGTTAATGACTTCATGCCAATCATGCACCGTCGAGACTGTCTGCCTTCTTTAGCCTTCCCATGGGCGTTCCATGTGACAAACCCACATGAATGAGAGTGCAGAGTACAATGAGGTTGTTCAGATGGTAATAGCAGTGTGTTTGAGTAGTTCAACTTTAGGATTTGGCTAATTCGTTTTCTAATTCTTTCTCTTTAAATCCATCCAGCAATGTTTGTCTTGTCTCTCCAAATGCTTCTCCATGGTTTGAGTCAACTGGATTAAACTGGTTTCCTGGTGTGGTTTCCATACATCCCATGTACTTTTCGAGGCATACAGCCTATCATGTGTTGCTGAGTCTAAACAGCTTGATGAACTTCTATAACAAAACTCCCAATCCCTCTCAAATATGATTGCGGAGTTTTGACTTCCAATCTGCATCTGCTAGCCTGACTGACTACTTGCTCATGTCAAGGAACATAGATCACATGTTGTGAAGGGCAGTATGTTCATGACCAGGTCTGCAAAATCTCATCCGGTGTGCTTGCATATAATAGAATGTCAAGAAGCAAGATTCGAATGGTGAGGACATTGCAAGTGCTGGCAAGTGTCTCATGATTCCATAAGGCAATTGAATTTTCTCATTCTGCAGAGCCTGTCACTGATGAGTGAGTTCTCATCAGAGAATTGGTTCTTTATAATGTAACAGAAGAAGGCCTGATGATTGAAGTGCTCCAAGTTTCCTCCTCTTTGAAGCGGAATTTTGCAGTCTAAAACACTGTGATCAGTTGGAATAATGGCATCCTAATTCAAAAGAGCAAATAACGGAAGCATATGATTTTTTTTTCCCAATAACTGTATATTACTAAATTATTTAGCAAGATTGCATTAACTTTATTCTATGAATTTGCTGTGAAAATTCTGACAAATATTAAAAATTAGTGGGTCAAAGGACGGATTAAATAGAGATAGTACCTCTGACACCTCAATACTTAAACCTACCAGAATACAGGGAGGGACTTGAGGCCGGTGGTCAAAATGAGTACAAGGCGGATGGATCCTTGCAATGAATGCAAGGTAAATGACTAAAAAACTGACACAATGTTTCATTTGCAACATACAATGCTCCTAGGGATTCAGAATCAGTCATGGAGGACTAAAAAGCAGAACTAGTCACCAACACACGAGGTGTCACTGGGTGGAATAGACATTCTCATGAATGCATTTTCTTTTCTGTAGCATCGAGGTCATAGCATTGCCAAGTTACCAAGGTTTTGAGTGTTACAGGAGTAATTACTTACTGCTATTGTTTCAGCTACTGTTCTAAATCTTGTATTGCAATTGTCCTATTCATTTGAATGCTATATGACAAGCCCATGGATCTAATGGCCTGAATCCTGAAGTTCTAGCTAGGAAGAAAATTACTTCCCTGGCATACTTTTTTCCTATTTTCTGAGCTACCAAAAAATTGGACAGTGGATGACACAGCTGGTTGATAATAAATGGGTCAGAGGAATGTGAACCAGTGATCTCAGATTGAGCAGATTATATGGATCAGGCCCTTCTTAATAATGCATTACCTCTTGTGATTTGTTAGGCACACAAGATGATTGCATGAGAGTTCATTTGGTTGTTAGTCAGATGGAGTTTGGATTTCTTGATCCTGCCTTCAGTATCACCCTTTGTTTTACTCCACACGAAGCCTGTTTCAGAAACAAGCATTTGGTTTAATTGCTATGGAACCATCAAAGTTATGAGTTGATGTCGGCAACTTATTCATCAGGTGGAAGTAATCAAGTTATAGCTCAGAGTGATGCTGAAAATAAACTTCGATTGCAAGGCAATCATACTCGACTCTGCAAGCAGTTTGGTAGACATATCTCACGGCAGTCAACTTCTGCGAGCAAAGATTTGATATTAGTTCTTTTCTGTAAATCAAGAACAAAAGCAAGAAAAGGAAAACTGGCAGCTTGATTGACCATAACAGTGATGAATCTTTGACCAAACAAGTTGCACCTTTGGCCTGATGTGAATGATGGTTAGAAATTAACATGAAAGGAAAGCCAGCCAAGGAGGTCAATAGTCAATGGCAGGGGCGGCAGAGAGGGTGGTGGGGGGGGGAGGAAAGGGAGAGTTCTGAAGGCTTTTCTCAGTGTTTTGGAAGACAGCGAAATCATGCATCGCGGTGGCCATTATGGCCTTCAAACACCAGGGTAGCAGACGGTATCATGGCCCTGAAAACTGCAGAAGAGCTTGCTCTTTGAATTCTTATGATTTTGTTCACGACTTTGAAGGAAAGAAAGTAAGAAGCGTACTTCAGCAAGTTGCTGTTTCCAGAGCAGAAGATGAGACCATGGATATGACTCGCACTACTCGTGACCTGCAACTGTCCGCTCGATGCTTGTAAGTCGCATGCTTAACTCCAAATTCTCTTCTTTTCCGTCTACAGTACCTGCATTCCACTGAGCCAACACATAGAAAGGCAATGAATCGTGAGCGTACTGAGAACAATATTTCATTTCAACGATTGGAAGAGCATCCACTTCTCGTCATTCTTCGTTTTCTGTAACCCGACACTAGCGCAAGTGGGATCCATGTCATCCATCTCATGGCGAGCAGGAAACACAACCTCGTCATTTGTGTAGGTTACCATCTCTTCGTACGAAGGAGCAGAAATCAACACGATGCTGCCACGACCAACTTCCGCTGCACCCCCTCTGCCTTGCAATGGCATATCGATGTTTCATTTTTCTCAGCAGCTCACCAGCGTTGGTCTGAACTCTGTGTCTCATCTTCTTCACATCCAGCTTAAACCCAAGGGTCTTAGAACTAGGCATCCACGGCCAAAGAAAGGTGAATGAAATGGAAAGAGAGTATCCATTGTGACATGCAAGAAATAAAGTGAATTCTCCAGCTTGTTTTGTGAACTGGAAAAGCATGGAATGAAGTATTTCCATCAGGCACAGACAATACCGTGTCATGTATGCCCAACTAGTAGCTGCAACTAGCAGAAGATGTTCTGTTTCTTGCCATGAGACACTGCAAGTGGAAGCTGATGTCTGAAAGTGGAATCCTTACGATTTGTTCCACGAACCTTAAACAAATTGCTAATGATTTGCGTTCTCTCTTTCCAGTGTAACAGAGAAATCGTAGCTAATGACCATCATCAGACACATCCAACGCAAAGAACACGACAAGCACTGACATCTTAGCACCTGTACAACATCGACAAGTGGAATGCGAGAAATGGCAAACTCGCAGCAAATGTCAGCTAAATTGACGCTTCGGATCCACGGGAGCGACATCATGAAAGGCTTACTCTGCCGTCAAGATATGCACCCTACGCATCGACGCAGACCTCGGAACGAGAGCGACAGCCACCGGTGATTGCAGCGTCCACCACCGGAAGGCCGGAGTGCCGGCACCGGGGCCTCCTGAAGGCATCATCAGCGCGCACCAGAATTCCCATTACGTGGGTGCACCTCACATCATCTGCCACTCAACTAGTGCCCAGGAGCCACCCCTGCTCCCACATACACTCCATCCTATTGCTCCCAGGTGGATGGATTCCATGCCCAAGTTGGCCATCTACGTCCTGGTTGGCTTCCGCCAATTCGACCGATGATGCCTGCCAATTGCTATAAATGCCAGCCGTAGCAGACAGGAACCCATAAGTTTTTTGGTCCTCGGGTTTCTCTACATTTGCTTTCTGCTAAGCTCTAACCAAGATGAAGAACCAAGGAAGCTGCAGGAAGTTGTTTCAGGTGTGCAAGCCTTACGCTGCCATGATCTCGCTCCAGTTCGGCTACGCTGGCATGAACATACTGACCAAGTTCTCCCTCAACCACGGCATGAGCCACTACGTGCTCGTCGTCTACCGCCATGCCTTCGCCACCCTCTCCATCGCCCCGTTCGCCCTCATCCTCGAGAGGTAGACCAAGCAGTACTGGCTGCTGTTCACGTTCTCTCCGTGGAATTCCCAGCTCCTGTACTCATCGTCATTCTTGCTTCTGGTCGCAGGAAAGTGCGACCGAGGATGACATTTGCAATTTTCATGCAAATATTCGTGCTGGGGCTCCTCGGGTGAGTATTTGCTCACTTCCGATCGAGACTTAATGTCATGGTGGTGTCGTAGTTACTGATAGTTTCTGCAAATATCTTCTTGAAGGCCGGTTATTGACCAAAACTTCTATTATGCTGGTCTGAAGTTCACCTCGCCAACCTTCTCTTGCGCCATGAGCAACATGCTGCCAGCCATGACCTTTGTGCTGGCTGTTATCTGCAGGTACGTGGAGAGACAGAGCGATGTTTTCATGGTACTGTTGCAGCATGCAGACTTGGTGATTATATTGGACTGTTGCATGACAGGATGGAGAAGCTGGACCTCAAGAAGGTGAGATGCCAAGCCAAGGTGGTTGGAACTTTGGTGACAGTCGCTGGGGCCATGTTGATGACCCTGTACAAGGGACCTATCATGGAGATGGTGTGGAACAGGCACATGCATGCTCAAGCCCACCAAGCCAATGACGTACCCGTTGCAGCGGACTCGGCCGACAAGGACTGGTTCAAGGGCTGCATCTTCCTTATCATTGCGACTCTGGCTTGGGCTTCTCTCTTCGTCCTCCAGGTGATCCTTTGCAGGAATAATCTCGGTTCGCATTTCATGTGAAAATAAGAATAAGGCCTAGGAGCATGGCTCATGCTGGTTTCCTGCTTCAACAGGCTGCAGCCTTGAGAAGATATAACGCTCCCCTCTCCCTCACTTCATTAATATGCTTCGTGGGTACGCTACAAGCCATTGCTGTCACCTTCGTCACGGAGCACAAGCTTTCTGTGTGGCGCATAGGCTGGGATATGAACCTCCTTGCTGCCGCCTATGCTGTAAGCCTCTCTCTCTCTCTCTCTCTCTCTCTCTCTCTCTCTCTCTCTCTCTCTCTCTCTCTCTCTCTCTCCACTCACTCACTGCCATTTGTATGTGCAGGGAATAGTGACATCTAGCATTGCCTACTATGTCCAAGGTCTTGTGATACAAGACAAAGGGCCTGTCTTTGCCTCTGCCTTCAGCCCTCTTATGATGATCCTAGTGGCCATAATGGGCTCCTTCATCCTTGCTGAGAAGATCTATTTGGGAGGGTAAGCTTGCCATATCCATACATGACAACCATGAAGAACATTGATTGCTTTGTTTCCAACAAAGACAGTCGATACCGCAACATGGCTCCAAGAAGTCATATAGTTTACATAAATAATCTTCAAAACACTAAAACTAAATCACTCGTGTTCGTCACTCTCGGAACCAACGATCATTTGGACTTTGACTAAAACATTCACTATTTTCTCTTGTAGAGTAATTGGTGCAGTCCTCATTGTTGTTGGCCTCTAC
Organism: Musa beccarii; assembly: GCA_024322285.1. Taxonomy (NCBI): domain Eukaryota; kingdom Viridiplantae; phylum Streptophyta; class Magnoliopsida; order Zingiberales; family Musaceae; genus Musa; species Musa beccarii. The sequence goes on along the minus strand of CM044395.1, from coordinate 57,946,588 downwards.
TCGGTTCTCTGGGGCAAGCACAAGGAGAACAGGGAGAAGGCGATGGAAGCTAACATTCCAGTGTCCATCAAGGGAACTCTAGGAGATGGGCAGGTCATGGAGATCATAGAACTCGATGAAGTTGACCTGAAGAAAGCCAAATCTAGTATCAAGGTGATCGACGCTGCCGACGTGGCCATTATACCGGTTAATGCTTCGGTCCCAGCAAATCACATGAAGGTCAACAAGGAGGAGAGATAGGACTACTTTGTGGCTTATTCATGCAAGGTTGGAAGGAATCAGAGAGAGAGAGAGACAGAGTGATCGACGCTGGCATTCACCTCATGGCTGCTTTTCTTTTACTTGTTTGTTTTGCTTTTTCTTCCTTTCATGATGTCTGAGCTCTTCATGTAGCCAATAATTTGGAAGTGGGAAGAAATTGCAGTGCAGAGTTTTATGTGTCCTCTGATTCAAGCAAGCATGCCATTGTGAAGTAATTACCACTCCAACTGGTTTCACTTAGTAACACACACAAAGAAAGTGCATCAAGAAGCATGCGACAAATTAAAAGGAATTAATATTGAAGTGCAATTACCACAATAGCTGGCTACTCTTTGGTTAGGAGCATTCTCTTAGTACGTAGTTGAAATTTTCTTCTATGTAACATAGTAATCATGTGTGTCCAGCAACATTACACCTTTGATACCTCGAAGTCAGCTTCATAGTTCCAACCTTTATGGTCTCCACATTAAAATGACAGTAGAGACCTATGACCATGACCATATATATTGTGGAAAGCCATAGAAATAACCATTCATCGTGTCACCCAAAATATCTTTGCAAACTCACGTAGCCTTTCCAGAGTATAGCAATTTTCAAACATGAGATGATGAATCAACCACATCACAGAATGTTTACCCTTAATTACTATAATCATTGTCCATATGCATTGTACTCAAATGAAGAATTTCATTTACAAAGGAAATAATCAAGTTAAAAGGAATCTAAAATTAGCATCTTCGTGAATCTTGTGATTTAATGAAGATTCATTGATGTTCATAAGGTTCATTGTGAAGAGAAGGTCAAGCTACAGTTGAAATAATCATCGAGTAATCAACTAAAATCAACTGATGATGACTCTCTCCACTGACGACAACCAAGATAAACAGAGGAACTGCAAACGAGGCACAAGAAAAGAGTTTAATCTTCCATTTTTCGATGTCTTAGTTGAATGAAGGATTCTTCAGATGATTCTCCACGACCAGGTCAAGAAAAAACAGAGTATATGCAGCTCAGCACTCGATCCAGATCCTCCTCAAGGATCAAAAGTGGAACCAATTAATCCGTCAACTTGATTGGTGTCTGAATTCCTTGTGTTCTTGGAAGCATCGGCTGCGGGGGGGAAAAGGCATGACGCAGGTAGTGGATAAGATCATTGCTTCTTTGAGATACCAACACAATCATTATTGCCGATGTCGTCCTCCACTTGTCAGGCTAGTTCAGGTCTGCATGGAAGTCACTATGGAGAGACACCTTTGCATGATTAAGTCGTCAACAACTCCCCGCATATCTCTGCAATTGGAATCTGACCTCATGGCCAAGCTTTGTGGGGTTACCGATCCCTATCATTTACGGTCAACAAGATTCTCGCCATGACATACACCAATCTCTAGGATCTTCATGGATCGGTTCCTTTGATCTGTCAGCTACATTGTTTATTATCTGTGCGTGAAGTATATGGTAGTCCTTCTCTCACGTCACCGATCTCAAACTTCGACAGATCTCAGCCTCAGCTCGCAACTTCTTCCCACTGGAGAAGAAGATATTTTTCTTTAGTGGCTGTGCTTGTGTTGGGTTGCCAATTACTCTTTCGATAGTGCAGATGAGCAGGAATGCATCACAAGATCCGAACAACGCTGAGGATCCCGTGGAAGGGACAGCTCTTCAGGCCATGATGCATAGCCATCTTCTCGTGGTCCAGAGGGGGCTTTACATGATTGATACGAGGATAAACATCGTATTAAGAATCACATCAAGGTGTTAGATGAACTTGACTCTGCCTCTGTTGCTCAACTTGTATCACATAGATAGGTACAACGACAATTAGGCTTGGTCATCCGAGTTTTGAGTTTACTTGGATCGAAGTCGTGAATGTGGTCTGTGAAAAGTTGGAAGCAGATTATTCAGTCCAAGAATCTCTGTGAAACTTCCTTCTTACCGGAAGAACTACCGAGAAGAAGTAGAACGACAGAAATAGGTTGCGGACGGTGTCATCATGGATCCGCCAGTCATATTCCTCCGATTGCCTCTTAACAATGTCCATGCACCAAAAAGTTCCAACACCTGCCCACCGCTGTTCATTTCAAGCTTCTGTTTAGAGGGAATGTGGGTGCTGTATATAGCACTCGTATGCTTGACCTCGTGAGCAAGAACTGACAGCAAACGGAACAATTGAGGAAGCCGACCACGCGTGTGGATTCGATCCTGGTGACCATCCCCCTCTCCTCTCTCTCCCTCTCTCTCTCCGTGAAGTTAATGGCCACTACGTGGTCAATACTGGAGCTACTGTTCCTTGACACACTTCTTCGACAGATTGTGTGGCTGCTGCAGTGTTCCAAAATGGTGAATCAGAACGCCACTGAGCTCCGTTCCACGAATCCAAACGCACTCAGAACAATACTTGTATCTTGAACTTGCAACAACAATGGCGGTGGGTCGGAGAAAAATTGCTCGACAGGGTTATGTTAAAGATACTGCTAATGATTTAATTAATTTATAACTATTAAAGTAATATATCATGTCCCTGAAAAAATTTATCTTTTTAGATTTTTTAGATGATATCGTCATTGGTTTCCTCTCCCCTAGGCTCTTCCACTTCATTCATCGTGATCGTCTCTCTCGCTTTCACAAAGTCTATTACTTTCATCCCACCATAAGGTTCTATCATTTTGAACGCATTATCATCGTAATGAAAGAGAAAGAGGTATTGATGTTGATGAGAAGTATTTAGGATATTAGAGAAAAATATACTCACACTTCCATGAGGTCTATCATTTTCGTCCCACCAAAAAGTTTTATTATTTTGAACACATCATCATCGTGATAAAAGAGAAAGAGGTATTGATGATGATGACAACTATTTAGGATATTAGAGGAAAATATAAGTGACACCTTCATGAAAAAAGAGAATGTTTCTTCTTCCTCCCCTGTAAGAAAAAAAAAATTTGATAGACTTAGATGTTTTATAAGAAGGTGAGTAGTGCTAGAGAAAGCACAAAGCTGCTAGAGATAAATCTATTAAAGGTGTGAGAAGGCATTAAGTCTCAATTATAGACTTAGATGTTTTAGAAGAAGGTGAGCAGTACTAGAGAAAGCACGAAGCTGCTAGAGATAAAATTATCTATTAAAGGTGTGAGAAAGCATTAAATTCTCAATGGGTTTGGGTGTCAGACATGCAACGAATCCATCTACCAAAATGAGATGGATCGATCCAGCAAACAATGACTTCCAGTCCCTAGCAGTGGACTAGCTCACCCAAAGGTCAGGCCCATAGCTGAGGAGGGAGGTCACCATGGTTTCTTTTGGTTTGATTTGATTAGATAATAGATAGATTAACTTGTCGATCCTAAATTATTATTGGTATAAGATTCTTATGCTTAACACTAATAATAGTATATTCATAAAACGCTTGTAGATATATAATTATTGATTTATTTTTAACGTAAAATTAAATTAGGGTGTTATTAAGGTAGTCACCAATTCTGACGCATAATACAGCGTGGTTTTCTTTTGATGACTTCGCTGACCATCAGTACAATTACATGTTCTTCTACCACTGCCTCGTACCGTACTCGACTATGAGAGAAAAAGCAGTGGGTCCCTATTCTGATCCAGTGACGTGTACAAATAATAATGACAAAAAGGAGACTGCGATTTTCTCATGTTTACCATTTGTTATTATTTTTAATTAAAATATTTTTTAAACAATTTTTATTTTTAACATACTATTTCTGATTTATTTTTGTAGAATATTTTTTATTTTCTAAAAAAATAAAATTACTTCTAATTTTTATCTTATCAATTATTGTCTGTATATTATTATTTTTATTTTTTATCATCGTTTGTTATCTTTATTCTTATATTTCTTCGTCACATTTGAGCATGAGCACTTGATGCATCAATCTATATGATAACAACTCTTGAAACCCTTGAGATATTCTTTTTTAACTTTCCTAATGGAAGCATGAGAAGGTAAAGGGAGAGATATCACTATTATATTACGAATATATGGTGCACTCACTGAATAGTGTATGTGACAATCTCACTATATTCATTAGTTATATGTCTGTCTCAATCCCATTGTATAATCTCTTATTTATGGTCTCAAGAGTATCATGCTTATTGTCATTTGACTCTAAGAGAAAGGAGCATCCTTGTAGATGAGGCTTAAGGGTCTAAACAAGTTGGGGATGATGGAGACTATGGATGAAAATTGATATCTTCACCAGAGGTGACGAGGATCTAGATCTCCACGATGCGATAGAGTGATAATAAAGGGTGAAAACAATCATGATAGGGTGATGGGGTGAAAGCCAAAGGTGATATTATATTTCAGAAAATAAAAAAATATATTTTTTTTAAAAAATTATCCTTTTTTCCATCAGTAGATAGTGGTATTCAAAAATAAAAGTATAATCGTCCGTTTCATCAACGATAAATTCCACTAGAATTTTATAGCTTTTCCCTCCAACTATCGACCGACTTCTTACATTACATTATGCACCATTCGTTTTCTCTTTTTGGTTCATGTGTGATGGTCACAAACGTGTACTGGTGTTGAAAACAAAAGGATCAAGAAAGATCCTGTGAGATCACAATTAACGAAGCATTGTTGTTTAAATCAGAAAGGTAGATCGTAAATCCATCAATCAGATGAAAAGGAACAAATGTGGAGAACATTACCTTTGTTTAGTAAACAAGCAAAGCAAAAGATGGTAAAAGTTGTCGAGGATTGTCAGATATAATTTTTTTTCCCCTTTTCATAGGGTAATTAAATAGTATAATGCGCAGATTTTGAACTCTTAATCTTTGATAAATGGGTTCGATACATCACCCCCTCAGAATTGAACTGGTTGACAAATGGTAGGCACAGCCAGTTTAAGAAAAGCGAAGAAGCATCGATCGTAGCATCCTTTAGATTTTGATCGTGAAGAGTAAGAGATTCGCTGGTTGATATCATCTACTGTGATGGGAAACCGCATTGCAAGCATAGGATGCAGATTTCATGGCTTACTGCCATTACTGTTGGCATGGGCCAACAGTCGTGGCGGTAAATATTTCCTGTCCGGCGTGAGGATACAGTGAAAGGAAATAAGATGGAATTGCTGATACTTACAAAGAAGCCACTGCTACTTTGCAACTACAGCAAGGGTGAAAAGAAGATGGGCTGATTAGAACATCCAGTAAACTGCTCCATTATTGATGTCAACTTGAGCTAATATTCCCCACCAATACATGATCACAAACAAGTGTACACGCACAATAAACCAAAAACAGTCAACTCAGACACCTTCCTCCAACGCTGTGGCCTACTCATGTCCTCCATTGGTTGCCCATCCTGGTCACAGCTCTCCACAGCCGCCCCATCTCACAGAGCACATCCTCGGTCGGCAGCTCGTGCCGGCAACACGGGCACGTGTTCCGCTTCCGCAGCCAACCCAGCACGCACCCCCAGTGGAACCGATGCCGACACGGCAGCTCGCAGACGTCCCTCCCGGCCTCCATCTCCTCCTTGCATATGACGCACTCCCTCCCTCCGGTTCTACACTCCACCGACGGCAGCGCGACCACCGCCGCCACCGATGCGCCGACTTCACCGTCGACCTTTTCGCTAGAGCCGCTGCCTGAGAGAACTTCCATCAACCGCCGGCATTTGACGGCGGCATCGACGTACTCGCAGACGACGGCCCATGCATCGTTGCCGAGCCCCGAGGGGCTTAAGATGGAGCGGAGAACGTTGTCGGCGACCGTCGAGTGCCAGCTCGAGTGGTGGGTAGTGTTTGGGCTGTAGGAGTCGCACATGGCCATGAGGAGGATGGCTGCGTCGAGGTCAGAGAGACGCAGGGGGCGGGAGGGGCCGGAGAGGGAGGGCAGGAGGTTTTGGAGGGAGGAGAGGAGATGGCGTGCGAGGAGGAGGGTCTTCTCGGGGAGGGAGAGGGAGTGGAGGTAGGAGAGGGTGAGGGAAAAGTGGATGGGGGAGAGGAGGAGGAAGGCGAGGCGGCGGCGCTGAAGGCGGAGGTTGGAGGACAGGGAGCGCGTGAGATCCGAGAATGAGCCGGAGGGGAGGCCGAGGAGCGCGGCCATCACGACTTCACCGGAGGAAGAAGAGGGGGAAGAGAAGTCCATGGGGATCAGAGTCAGGTTTGCAGGACTGAGGAGAGGGTGATGCAGGAGGCCTTCCTTATATGCCATGACGCATGACAAATATGGACGTGGGGTTTAGAGAGTAGGACTAATGTGTTCGATGCAATTATTGCGTTAATTGTACGCTAGATAGAAGGCCGGACATGCACGTCCTGTTTGCTTGTTGACTAAACGAAATTAGCAAGACCTCATCAAAATCTTCTACGTCTTGGTTTGCAGAAACCTAGTCTAACATTCGGGTGCTGTAGGAGGACGTATTCGCCATTTGAGCAAAGCGGCAGGCGTGTAGAGGATGAGTTCTTGGAAAGTGGAAAGGGTAGGAGATGCGTCCACATGCAGGTGTTCTACTGGGCCATTGAGCTTCGATCGTCGTTTTCTCCCTTGTTCCTCCCATGCACTGTTCTGCTCGATGGGAGAAGGCAGTAGCGTCATGTGGCTGCGTCCCCATGGCTTGTTGTTATAAGAAGATAAACGTAGATATCCTTGTCCCCACGTAAAGCTCTGCACTCCTTTTCCGCATCAAAGCTGATAGAGAGAGGTGGTCTCTGCCGAGACTATGGGCACCCATTCCGTTCCATAACATTTTCTACACAACATAAGAGAAACAGAGAAGTATGTTCTGGTTTCAGTGAAGCTAACAACAGGGGACCAATGTAATGGTCTTCTCCAACCAGAGGAAGTTCTAAGGGTGGGCATCCTCAATCGAAAAATACTCTCCGGTTAGTAGATTGGGATCAGGAAAGTACCAAAATTAATGTCGATACATAATTACGAGAAGTAATCGCATAAAGCTATCACCTTTCCTGATAGAAAAGGTCCGATAGAAACATGAAACGAAAATGAGATTGATAAAAGCCTAGCACTTTGTGGTCATCATCAACCAGTAGATTACAGATATCGAAATTTAGAATGCACACATATATATATATAACTATATCCAGATTCATTTGGTAGAGAAGCCGCTCTTCATACACTGTTTTTAAGGAAAACTCTTTCTGGAAACTCATACTATAATGCATTTTGATCAATCCTCCAGTAGAACTCGAAGAGATTGGGAATCAGAGGACAATGGGCTTGAAAAGACGTACTCAGTGATTTATTGGTTCGGGAATCAGAGGAATAGAAAGCAGGGGAGCAGGTCTGCATGTGCAGGCAAGGTGGTGGTGCGATCAAAATAATTGACCCTCGGGATCGAAGAGAGTGTCGTCTCGTCGGTACGTGGGCAGACAAGAGGAACCTGGGAGAAGGCCACGGCTTTGTGCTCCCGAAATGATTGAACTTTAGGAGCAGATTTCTTCTGTCAAAATCAACACACCATGTGAACTCATTTCACCAGATGTGGCCTTCGGAGCAGATGGAAGAAAAGAGAAACAAAGCACTGCATTCCATCCATAAATGGTAGACGAGGATGTGATCAATCAGGTTTTTACTTTTTTATAGCAGCTAAAAGACTTGCGATGAAAACGATCTCGTCAGACAACACCTCCAAGTCTTTCCAATGTGGTCATATTCTTTGGAACAATTCGATCGTCATGCAAGAAAAGAACTAATTAGCTTATCAAAACCATGAAGAAGCCCAGCAGCAACAGCATCACATTGCGGTGATCAGCAACGGAAACCACCGAGCCAGCTCCTGTGTCTGTGGCTGGGGCATAGTTTCCGGCAGGTGTACTTGTGGTCAGAACCGCCACCACCCAGTTGCCTTCATCAGCCATTCCGATTCCCACGTAGCTACTATCATTCAGGTTTTGGTTGTAGTGGGACTCGGTGAAGTTGGCCAAGACGAGTTGGGGATCCAATCCTGGCACGCAGGCTGGCATGATCGACCCATCCCGAATCACCGTTGCATTCAGGTGACAGTTGCTGAGGAAATCAGGGAAGTTTGAGAACTGCTGCTCTGTCCCAGGAACAGTGTCGGATCCAGTTGTGTTGGTGCAGTCTTGACCTTTGTATGCCGAAGCAAGTTGTTCTGCTAAGCAATCTGCATTGTCGTTTGCCGTCAGCTGAGAAAGGTCGAGGGAAACTCTGTAGTCATTAATCCCTTTAAGAAGCTGACTGGTTGTGTCTGCAAAGGAAGTATTGACCATGAGATGTTTTCCAATGGAAACTACACAAATCAGAGAAATTTACAAGCACCGTGAAAATCTGATAAATAACACAATATTTTGATTACTGATGCTGGCAAGCTATAAACTTATTAGATTGTAGTTTAGGGATGGTGGCACACTAGTAAAGAACTCACTGTTTCTGCAAATTCATGCTGATATTGCATCTAAAGCTGTAATGGTCACTCTAGACAACCTAAATCAGATATGAGAAGTGGAGTTCCCTGCTTCAACAACCATTATGGTGCAAGGGAATCAGTTTCATCAACTGATGCATGTTGTGATTTTTAGAGCTAGCCCCAGGAAATTTATCAAAGGGTAATTTTGGCAACTGTTCTGCTAAATTGTCAATGTTGGGATATGCCAAGGTGGAGATTTGTTGGTTTGACAAGTCCCATAATCCCACATCTGAATTTTCTATTCTGCTATTTCCTATTGGTACTATAAATAAGGGTCTAGGCTTTGAAGATAGATGCACCACAAGAAAAGTCGCTTTGGATTTAATTTTATTAAGTCCATATCAAATATTTTAGGCTTTTTTTGTTTAGTAGTTTCAGGTGCTTTATAACCTAAAAATATTTTTCCTAAGGAATTTGTAATTATTATTTTTATAGTAAAAGTTTTGCTCCTCCTTCGTTTATGGACGTAGATCAATTGACCGAACCACGTAAATTCGGTGTCCCTGTCTCTTTTATCTTTTTGCTTTATTGTCTTTGTTGGGCTGCCAAAATTACCCTTTGGTAAATTTCCTGGGGCTAGCTCTAACAAACTGGTATCAGAGCTTGGTTTTTGGATCTTTTGGCAACAATGACAATAACAAAAATCGTTATCGAGAAATTCGACAGAAATGTCAACTTCGCCATTCTGGTTCAAGACGGAGTTGATTTGGCACTACAAGGAGCTGAGAAAATTCCAGATGGTATGTCAGAGGAAGATTTTGCAGGTATAGATAAGAAGGCCCGATCTAGCATTATTCTAAATCTCTCTAACGAGGTTTTACAGGAGGTAGCTACGGAGACTACGACTAAGAGTATGTGGGATAAGCTTAATGCCTTGTATATGAAGAGGACAGTAGAGAACTGTCTCTACTTAAAGCAGAATTTATATATGCTTCGAATGACTGAAGGTACATATACTCTCACATCTTGATAAATTTGATTCCTTAGTTATGGATTTGGAGAATATAGATGTAAAAATTTATGAGAGGATAAGGCCCTGTTACTTTTGTATTCTCTCCTCCAATCCTTTAAGTATTTCCGTGATACTATGTTTTATGGAAAAGAAACAATTTCGTATCAGGAAATTAAATCTGTATTAAAATCTAAGGAGCAGATAGACAGAGATATCACTGCGAAAAGTAGTGGGAATCAGGCTGAGGGTCTGGTTGTCAGGGGTAGAACTGATAAAAGAAAATTTGACAGTAGTAGATCTAAATCTAGATTTAAATCAAGACAGAGAAATTTGGAGTGTAGATATTGTCATAAAATAGGCACATTAAGGTTGATTGCTTTAAATTGAAAAATAAATTAAAGCAAAAGGGAAAAATTGTTGAGAAAACTACTGAGTCCGCTGAAGCTAGTGTTGCAGCTGATGAAAATTTTGAAAATATTTTCTTTGCTACTGATGATAGGACAAGGTCTAAAAATGAATGGATTTTAGATTCGGATTGTTCTTATCACATGTGTTCCAATAGGGATTTATTTTCCACATATGAATCTTGTAATGGTGGAATTATTTTGATGGGCAATAATGCTGCGTGTGATGTTGTTGGTAAAGGCACAATCCGAATTAAAATGCATGATAGTATTGTGAGGACGCTCACTAATGTTAGACATGTTCCTAATTTGAAAAAGAATCTCATCTCTTTAGGCACCCTAGAAGCTTTTGGGTATAAATACGCAGCTAAAGGTGGAGTTATAAAAGTTTCTAGAAATGCCCTAATTGTTATAAAAGCTAGTAGGTCTGGTAGCTTGTATATTTTGCAAGGAACTACTGTCAGGGGCTCAATTGCAGTCTCGTCATTATCATTGTCTGATTTTGACATCACCAAATTATGGCATATGCGTTTGGGTCATATGAGCGAAAAAGGTTTGAGTATATTGAGCAAAAGAGGTCTTCTTTGCGGATAGAGTACTGGGCCACTAGATTTTTGTAAACACTGCATTTTTGAAAAGCAGAAAAGAGTCAGCTTCAATTCTCTGGCAGTTCACAAAACGAAAGGTACTTTTGACTATATTCATTCAGACCTTTAGGGTCCAGCTCGTGTTCAGTCTAAGGGTGGTGCCAGGTATATGTTGACTTTCATTGACGATTATTCCAGGAAAGTTTGGGTTTATTTTCTGAAGCATAAAAATGATGTTTTTCTAACCTTTAAATAATGAAAGACTTTGATTGAGAAGCAAACAGGTAAACAGATTAAGCAGCTTCGAACAGATAATGGCATGGAATTTTGTGAAAATGACTTTGATGAATTCTACAAAAATGAAGGAATTGTTCGGCATCGCACTGTTAGGATGACGCCTTAATAAAATGGTGTGGCCGAACGTATGAACAGAACACTCTTAGAAAGAGCAAGGTGTATGATCTCAAATGCAGGGTTAACAAAGGACTTTTGGACAGAGGCAATTAATATGGCCTGTTACATTGTCAATTGTGCTCCTTCTGCAGCACTTAAGTTTAAAACTCCGGAGGAAGTTTGGTCAAGTACTCCTGTTGATTACTCTGATTTTAAAATCTTTGGGTGTCTAGCATACATGCATGTAAATGAAGGAAAATTAGAGTCTCAAGCTAAAAAGTGTATTTTCCTTGGGTATGCTTCTGGGGTGAAAGGATACAGATTATGGTGTCTTGATCTCAAATCCCTAAAATTTATAATCAGTAAAGATATTATTTTTGATGAATTGTCTATGTTATCTTCCAAAGAGGAATCTACTAGTTGTACAAATGATAGGATGCAGAAGGAGGTGGAGCTTAAGATTGATAGTTCTGATTTTTTTCAGTCAAACTCTTCTACTCAGCGAATGCCAGTAGATGGTCCTGAGTCTACTGACAAAGATGATCCAGAGGAAGAGCAATATTCTATAGCCAAGGATATACCACGGAGAGATATTCGACCACCACAAAGATATCAAATTTGGTTGCATATGCTTTATCTATTGTAGAAGAAACAGGTGGAGTTACTGAGCCTACTATCTACTCAGATGCAATTTCTTGTGATGATTCCGCTAAGTGGTTGATAACGATGCTTGCGAAGCCTCTTCCGGTTTACAAGTTCAAGCAGTGCTTGGACTTGGTTAGTATTCATTGTTGGTGATTGCCCGTTAGGGCTTTTGTGAAGAAGGTGGAGCATGTTCTGCTAAATTGTCAATGTTGGGACATGCCATTGTGGAGATTTATTGGTTTGGCAAGTCTCATAGTTCCACACCTGAATTTTCTATTCTGCTCTCCTATTGGTACTATAAATAAGGGTCTAGGCTTTGAAGATAGATGCACCACAAGAAAAGTCACTTTGGATTTAATTTTATTAATTCCATATTAAGTCAAATATTCTGGGCTTTTCTTGTTTAGTAGTTTCAAGTGTTTTATGGCCTAAGAATATTTTTCCAAAGGCATTTGTAATTGTCTCTTTTATAGTAAGAGTTTTGCTCCTCTTTCGTTCGTGGACGTAGGTCAATTGATCGAACCACGTAAATTCGGTGTCGTTGTCTCTTTTATCTTTCTGCTTTATTATCTTTGTTGGGACATGCCAAGGTGGAGATTTGTTGGTTTGGCAAGTCCCATAGTCTCACATCTAAATTTTCTATTCTGCTATCTCTTATTGGTACTATAAATAATAGTCTAGGCTTTAAAGATAAATGCACCACAAGAAAAATCGCTTTGGATTTAATTTTATTAAATCCATATTAAATCAAATATTTTGGGCTTTTCTTGTTTAGTAGTTTCAGGTGCTTTATGGCCTAGGAATATTTTTCCTAAGGTATTTGTAATTGTCCCTTTTATAGTAAGAGTTTTGCTCCTTCTTTATTTGTGGACATAGGTCAATTGACCGAACCACGAACAAAGGAGGAGCAAAACTCTTACTATAAAAGAGACAATTACAAATACCTTAGGAAAAATATTTCTAGGCCATAAAGCACATAAAACTATTAAACAAGAAAAGCCTAAAATATTTGATTTAATATGAACTTAATAAAATTAAATTCAAAGTGACTTTTCTTGTGATGCATTTATCTTCAAAGCCTAGACCTTTATTTATAGTACCAATAGGAGATAGCAAAATAGAAAATTCAGATGTGGGACTATGAGACTTGCCAAACCAACAGTGATAGCAACACATCACTTAACATGGCTACCTGTAACAAGTAACTTCAGTAAAGCATTTCTTACAAGAAACCAAATGGTCATGAATCAATTTGCATTTTCTATAACCAGGATCCTGGGAATATCATATTTGATGATGTTGCACCACCGACATTTGTATTAAAAGAGAATTGGTAGGTGCTGCAAATAGGAATGGGGGAGGAGGCTAACATCAAGATGACTTGAGTATATAACTGATTTTTGGACATGTTATATAACTGACATGGTTTCATGACTGATCTTTGCCATGAAAATGGTGAATCATTTTCTATGTGCTAGTTTAACTTCCTCTCAATTTATTCAAACTTCTCTACTCTTGCTTTCTTCTTGCTACTTGTTTCTTCTATCTGCTTTACAAGTTGTAGAGGCCTCAAAGTTTCTTCTCTGTGTTTTTACATGAGAAATTGTTTGAAAAATCTATTCGTTTCTTCTCTGTGTTTTTCACCAAGATGACCTCAATGCAAGGACTATGAGGAAGAGCATTGAAAATTTGCAAAAGGAATTGAATACAAGTATGTCAATCAAGTAGATTCTGTGTGTTTTTCACCATGATGACCTCAATGCAATGACTATGGAGGAATAGCATTGAATATTTGCAAAAGCAAATGAATACAAGTATGTTAATCAAGTAGATCCTGCAAAAAAAACACAAAAATGGTTTATTATCATAGAACTAGGAAAAAAAGATGGTACTCAAGTATGTATCCGGATCAGAGATATAGTCACTTATAATGAACATCTATGCAGAAAATGAATTGTGCACCAGAACCATTAAAAAACAAGCAACTTACACAATCTGACGAGTAACAAGATTTCCTCTCTTAAATAGTTTTGTAGCTACCCAGGAAATACTTCTTCAGCAGTAGCTCTTAAATAACTTTTGCACTTTAAGCCTATACAACTTTGAAATTACATTTCATTTTCCCAAACCTGAGACACACTCCAGTCATGTAATCCTGGATCTCTGGACCTTGTACAACAAGGCATCAAAGTTTATATATGCATTAGGACATGCTATCGATTGTGAGACCTTACTGGCCATAAGCTTTTTATAGGTCCATCTGATGTTCCCAACCTATATTCAATCATTCCAGGTCTCCAGCAGAAAAAGCTAGTTTACTTGAGCTGGATTATGTTCATAATACTACCACATGTGCATCAACATGAATATGAATGTTTTATTAATTAAGCAAATAGTTGGCTTATCTAGAGGGTAAAACCTATATTAGCATTAAATGGAATGAGCATATGACAACCAGGGGAAGATTACTTGCCCTTTAGAATTTGAGTCCAGGGGAGAAGTGGAAAATTTCCTTCATATATTCTTTTGTGGTACTGGCAGGGATGAAAGGCTTTCTTTGGAGTTCTCTGGACAAGGCCATAAACAATTGGTAGACGGCTAAATGACCTATGGCTCCCCAAGAAGTCAATAGAATCGGCAATTGATTGATGCACTTATCCTGATAACTGAGACAAGTGGTAGACTTAATGACAAGAGCCAAGTACTATCTACATGGGTGAATTGCAGACAATAATAGCAATCTTTAAGCAACCTACATAGGTTCGCCCAGTGCATGAGGTTTGCGCGAATGGCGGGGGTCTAGTGAGGGTCAATACATGCAATCTTACTTTTAAAAGCAGAAAGAATATAACCATGACTAAAAACCCTGGTTGTCAGGTCTCATAGGAGCAAACTTACTGTGAGTTCTCAAGCCAAACAGCCTATGAGTACAAATAGATGAATTTAAGAAAAGAAAGGTTAAAATAGAGATGTGAAGAATACAAGAAAACTGAGTCAGATTGAATTTAAAAGAGAAAAGAAAGGGAGGAAAGAAGATGAAAGATATATTTGAGATAGAAGGCCAAACCCACTCAAATGAATGTTTTCCCTGCATTGGGAGTTCCCCATGTTGGAGCAATCTGCGCCAGAAGGAGGCATATCTAGCAAACAGTTGCCAAGAATAACCTTCTGGCAGGGTAAACTCCATTCGCAAGAACAATACTAAAACGTTTCATCGTATGGGTGCTAAGAACAAGCCAATGGATCACAAGCATCACAAGAATAAGTTCACAAAAAGATCTGAATCAATAAAGATGGTGCACAGAACTCAAGCTCCCATCTTGCAGTATGAAGTTGCTTCTTTCGTGTCCCATGGAAATAGTCTAGGAAATGGAAACTAATCCATAAGTTTCTGTTTTCTATGCCGCATGGATCATTTAACATATCAGACATTCATAAGGGAGTCCACAATCCATCTCACGGTCATTTCCATGAACAGATTAATCCCATTCTTCATACCCTTCAAATCTGAAGTTAAAAAATATGATTCACTCACCAGTCATTGAACAACGTGATGTCACAGTCATTCACAATCATCCTCATCAAAACTCATAATTCATAAATATATGTGAGAAAGAATAAGATACCACAGGTTGAGTGAGCGTACCATCAGATCTGGCTGAATGAAGCAGGACAATGAGAAGGAAGCAGGAGGACAGGGAGATCCTTAGGCCCATTCCTCACCACCTCTTCAACACTCTTCCTTCTTCCTTTTGCTGAGATCTTGAAAAAGAGTGGGAGGAGGAGGAGGAGGAGGAGGAGGAGGTTAAGGGGTGTGGGAGCAAGTCCATTGCTTTCACACCCACCTCATTTTCTTCTCTTTTCTTTATTAACTCTAATGCTTTCCTATGACACCCATCATCATCATCTCTCTCTCTCTCTCTCTCTCTCTCTCTCTCTCTCTAGACTTTGTTCAGTTCTTTCCCTTTTCTTTAATCCAGCTTCACACATGGGTTGCTGCAGCTGCAATGTCCCTTTTTTTTGGATTTGGTGAATCCACTGTCTAGAAAGCTGTGATGTGTGAGCTGCAGCAGCAAGCGCAGGTTCCTTGATGCATACTACTGTCAAATTAGCTACATTAGGGGCAGATTTCCAAGTATTATTACATACTGTTCCTTGGACAAAACTGCATGAGCTAAAGCTCAACTACTCCAAGGGATGGGATGACCTTCTAACTCACACCAGTTGCCTTTATTTATTATGCATTTCCATACAAGTATAATAATAATGTAGTGGAGTGAAGGCCAAGCAATTATTTGGGTATGATGTCCCCTGGGGAAGGGTGATCAGCAAGCAGCAGATGGAATTGAAAGAAAAGGTTTCCTATTAGAAGAAAAAAAAAACAAAAAAAACCTCTCCAAATGTTAACTTATTCAAACTGTATGACCAAAGAATTATGCTTAATTTCTCAAAAATAATCACTTGATGGGGGTTATGAATTACTAATCCCTAAATACTGCTGTTGTTGTTGTAGCAACTTGAGGATTACCATTCTACATCATTAAAAATGTGTAAAAGTTTACTAAATTAGTCACTAACAGTCATTTGATTGATCTCTGATCTCATGCATTTGCGGATTACTCAGGATGATCCCAAAGACTCCATTCCAATGCACAGATAAAAAAAGCTTAAACTTGAGTGTCCGATGGATGGTGGCGATAGAAAATGTTCCAAATAATTATAACCAATCGGATGATAAATGTCAATTTATTATAACATTGCTTTGGTAGTATATGACTAAATAAAAGTACATTTATTCCTTGTACGTATGAATAGAGATGTGAATCATTTACATTAAAGACCTGAGGAGCATTAAAGACGAATATGAGGTAGAATAAGATACCTGTATTTCTCCACATTATTTACATCTCTATGGATGAACCAAAGAATTATTGGCTGGTCATAAACTAATAAAGAAGCTTCCTTGTGTGAATGGGGGTAGTCATAAACAATCGGGTGTGTGTTGTTCTTTGAGACTTTCATCAGAATGGTGGTTGTGGTTGTGGCTGAGGTGGAGGTGGAGGTGGAGGTGGAGGAGGGGAGCGCATCCAGGGAAAGGCGGAGGAGATTGAACCGGAGAGGAGGAAGGGCTAACAAAATTTACGAAAGGTATAGAGACCTGCGGACGAGCTTACCTTTTGCTCGCTAGAGGTCGAAGTGGACCAAAAAAATAATTTCGGGTTGAAATAGTTCCATTTCGACGTTCTTACTCTCACATGCTGGTGGCTAGAAGCCTATTAAACCACCAATTGAAGCAGCTGGCTTGCGATAAGCACGCAGTGAGCGTACCTATACCAATTTGAGGACGAAGCAAAGCAATAAAAATATTTTAGGGTCAAATCGTTCTATTTCAACGTTCTTACACTCACTCGCCGGGGACTCGAACCCTGCTAAATCCACGATATCAACCGTTTTATGGTGAGCTTACCTTTTACGTATTTAAAAAATGAAGGACGAATTCTTTAAAAAAACACCCAAATTTTTTATGTCGTTTATTTTCACCTTAATCCCGCAAAGCTTCTTTTAAATGGTAAAAGATGAGATTATTACTGATCTCTATCTCATTGTGGTCACCTTCACTCATTTTGTGTCTCACCTTACTCTCCTGTCTACCTCATTGTATCCTTATCTCAACTTAGCCATAGCAGTACTAGCTTGTTCACTCAGTCTCATCCACCTCTATTTCTTCTTGGCCTCACCTCTTTCCAGAATGTTTTCCTCCTCTTTATTCGATGGCTCTTTTTTTTCTCCCCTTGATAAGAAAGTGTTTTTCTTTTGTTTACTCCCATCGTAAGAGTCGTCATGAGGATGACGATGAGGATCGATTGACCCTTTTGTCACTCGGGAGTTTGTCCTTGTCCAACATCTACACCTCTAACCATAAACTCTTGGTTATAGCATCATTTTGTTGGCTTCCAGTGGATGTAGTTATGCACCTACAAGGGGACCGACGATGGCCTCTTCTCCCTCGTCTTCTCCTTTTGCATCCTAGGTCTTCTAAGGTTTGATCTCTGCAACTATCACTAACTGCATCCTTCTCCATACCGTCAACTACTACGTTGCCCTCGCCTCCCGTCTCCTCTATGATAACAATAATCACGATGCACTTCACTACTGCATCTATGGCCATAGCATTACACCGACACCCTTGACCTTTACCTCTTGCTTGACCTCTATAATAACCACATTTTGGCCAACCCAATCGATACGCTTTGCGATAGGTGACAATAAAAGGTAAAAATGATAATGCATGGGGCAAAGGAATGTGTAATCTTTTTTTTTTTTAGAAAATAAAGGATACTATGTTCCAATCTAGAAAAAGGGATGCTAGTCATGCGATGAAAAGATAAAAGAAACTTATACTTTTTTGATGAAATTTTCAAAAGCTTAACCTCTAGTTATTGAAAAGCAAATTATTCAGGGATGCGGTGACCGGAACCCTCAGCATTTCATGTCATGCGATGAGCTTATCCTCTAGTTATTGAAAAGCAAATTTCCTCAATAAATATCAAATCGACGCCAAAATCCTGTGCTTCAGCGTTTTTACTCTCACAACCGGTGATTAGAACCACGTTACGAATTGGTCGCCTAAAGATTTCTTTTATCAAAAATATGCGCTGTTGGAAAGTTGAGGACCGTTGATTTTGTGATCCACGATAGATCATAGTACAAATAAAACAATTCTCAAGCGACTATTTTTCGCAATCTATTTAATAGGATAAAAGATGACAGGGACAACATGCCTAATTATTACTTTGTACTTCCCATAAATTTGATGATGAACTCATATTGTTGTTACTAATCCTTTGAGTTTTATATGAAATGATATCAGAATTTACATCATCAGAAACTCTACAAAGACATGATCCAGGCATTCTATTAAATAAAAAGAAAAATTAGAAAAAAATATTTATTATATTAAATAACGTACAAGATGTTCGGACGTGGACTTCAACCTAAGACATATCATTTGTATAACAATACAGGCATACCTATGTCCACTTAACATGCTCCATGACTAATGTAGTCAATATGGATATATTCCATTACAAACATCAACCTGTGGACTTACAAATGAATCCAAGGGAACACCATTTCGGCCAAACTGAACAAAAAAAAAAAAAAAAAAAAAAAAAACGCAGATCATGATTACGAAGAATCAAAAAACGTTTCTTGAATTATCTAGAGAGGAGTTATTTAGGCATTTCTGGTTTTGACATATAGAATCAATCCAGAAGCCAGTCAGAAGAAATCTAGTGTTCTCAAACCAAACCAAAGCAAATTGACACCTTAATGAAACCAAAATCAATTAATTATTCCATTTAGCCTGTCTCAAATAGTTGAGACATTTCGACCTGTTATCGTAATAATAGTTTTAGTAACTCAATCGAATCAAGTTAGAAACTGCGATCACGAGAATTCAAGTATGTGTTGCAATGTTCTGCTTGAACATACAGCGCATGGACCGTAATTTCTCAGCATGAATAAAAGAAAGATAGTAACATGTATAAACCAAGATTTTGGTAACATGAACACACATGAGAAACTCGATCTCTATAGTGATTTGCTTAACTATATGCAGTGCAACAGATCATACACAACAGACAAAATAAGTTGTCATGCTCTGCTCAGCCATATACAGCTGATGAACCTTAGTAGGTAGCCTTGGCCGACACTTAATTTGTATCATACACATTAGGTATATGTGTTGCATGAAACTGAAGGGAATTAGCATATACAAATCAACATTTTGACTAATTTCAAAGCAAATAAGAAATGCTTAGCTATGAGTTGCTATATATATAAATATAAATATATATATGTATATATATATATATATGTATATACACATTGTATTATATATATATACACACACACACATTGCACAAGTGTGTTTCAGTGGTCTGCTAATCTGCTCAACTACAAACAGTGTGTTACATGTTTTAGGTGTTCAGCATGGAATGAAGATGCTATGATAGATACAAATGAAGTTTTTTGCTAACATGGACACGAAGAAGAAAAAATTTAGCCCACAAATAGTCAGAAACATCCCTAAGCCAAACAAAGATGATAACTACAAATTCTAGATAGAATATATAACAGAGATCATGTACTTCAAGAGACCCATGAAATCATGCAGCAGTCAAATAAGTTCTCTCTCTACACGACAACTTAATTTCATACCTTATGCACACACAACTAAGAAGACAAATACCCAATCAAAACAACAGCTTGATCAAGCGGCAGAAACCATCCCAAAATTACCACCACTGTTCAAATATATATCAGTAACTCCTCTTCCTCCTTCCTCCTTCCTCCCCAACCCAAAATTAATAAAAGAATATTATTGTTGTGTGTGTGTATATATATACTTCTTTTTCTTTACCTTGGTTTCTTTTGCTCCCTCCCCTGGTTGATTCTTTGGCCCACTCCGGCAGTGGCGGCTGTGGGCGATCAGGCTCTCCAGTCGGGGCACTGATAGACGGGGCGCATCTTCTGTGTGCCGGCCTTGAGTGGGCAGGGCGTGTCGAACGGCGGCACCATGCAATTGTACTGCAGGCACAGCGACGCACCGACGGGGATGGCTGCAGCCGCGGGCCCTATCTCGATACCCGTCAGGAAGTTGTGCTGGAGGTAGAGCAGCTGCATCCCGTTGCTGAGCCCCTGCACCAGGCGGCTCGGCACCTCCCCGGAGAACCGGTTGTTGTTGAGGTAGAGCCGACCCACGGCGGCCAGCTGCGGTGGCACGGCCCCCCACAGCCGGTTGTAGCTCAGGTCCACCACCGGGATGACCACGTCCTCCTGCGGCGGCTCCACCTTCCCGGAGAAGGCGTTGCGCTGCAGCTGCAGCGCCGCGAGCGGGAACTCGAACACGGACCCGGGAATGGAACCCTCGAGCAGGTTGGAGCTGAGGTCCAGGAAGATGAGCCGGGTGAGGCCCGGAAGCACGGTGTCCACGGGGCCGGTGAGGGTGTTGTGGCTGAGGGCGAGGTACTGCAGGGTTGGCGGCAACGATGGCACGGGGCCGGAGAGCTGGTTGTGCTTGAGGTCGAGGCGGAGGAGGGAGGCGGAGTCCGGGAAAGGCAGGAGGGTGCCCGAGAGCTGATTATGGCAGAGTATGAGGTTGGAGAGGGCCGGAGCGGTGGTGAGGGAGGGGGGGAGGGGACCAGAGAGCTGGTTGTAGCTAAGATCGAGGGTGCGGAGGCGGGGGAGGGCGCCGAGGCCGGCAGGGATGGGGCCGGAGAGCAGGTTCTTGCTGAGAGCGAGAAAGCGGAGGTCGGGGCATCCGGCGAGCTCGTCGGGGACCGGGCCCGTGACGCGGCCTGGAACGAGGGAAAGTTCAGCGAGGGCGGAGAGGCGGCCGAGGGCGGGGTCGAGGTGGCCCTGGAGGCCGGGGTAGCCGGCCCGGGGGTCGCCCAGGGCGAGGGCCATGACGCGGTCCCCAGCGCAGAACACACCCGGAAAAGCACAGGGGTCGGCCGTGAAGTCCCAGTCGGAGAAGAAATCGGAGCCAGGCATGTCTTCGAGGCCCTTGCGGATAGCCTGCAGCGCCAGGAAGTCCACCGGGTCTAGAATTCCCACCACGCCCCTGGAAGACGCCAACAATGTGAACCCCAGTGGCAGCAAGAACAACACCAAGAAACGGTGAGTTCGAACGCAACAGCATCGCTCCACCATCATCGCCATCACCATGTACTTTGCTCCGGTCTGCTCTGCTCTCTTTCTTTCTTTGGTTCCTGAAGCAGAGTGCGGAAGGGGACTAATAAAGAAGAGGGATGTGGCCGTGGATGTGCGTGAAAGGTCAAGGCAGACTACAGCTTTGCTTGGTTGGTTGCTTCTCGCTTGCTTTCTCGTGGGGAAGGGGCGTGAGCGCTTTAATGGCGGATCTGTAAAGGGACAGAGACTGATAGAGAGCGAGAGAAAGAAAGAGAGACGAGAGAGGAGGAAGGAAGAAGACTTGGCGGAGAAGCTTAGCCTGGAGGGGGTGGCTTCTTTAGCTCTTTGTTCTTCTTCTTCTTCTTTTTCTTCTCCTGTGGTAATTGATGTTGGCTTGCGGAGGAAGTTGAGTTGGAGGAAGTAGAAATCAATGCCGGCACCCCAACAAGCCGCTCATCCACGATAGAGGCGAAGAAACTTCATCCTTTTTTCTTATCATTGGTCTTTTCTATGTTTTTTATTTATGAACATTATATATATATTTAGGGGTCTGGTTCCGGATCACAAACGGTTGTCCGAGGCAGGTGGTTCGGAAGCCCACGTGAGCCGCGGGCGAAACCTACTCGTCAGTCGAGCTGTCAAGACACGTGGCGGTCTGGTACGTGTCGCGTCATCGTCCTGTAGTGTTTGTTGACTCACCACGACTTTACCGGTGATCGGACTGAAGGGGCCCTGCGGAGGGGCCTCTCTCTTTGGTGATCGCAAGAAGGGTAAGATTGACGGGTGGTTCGAGATGGTGTGAAAAAACGTGCAGCTCTTTGGTGGTTGAGCCGCCCGAGTAAAAGATCCATGCGATCATCAAGTTATGCGAATCTCGGCCGAAGTGTAAGGTGGGGTGGGCCCCGGGAGGCAACGGTCTCCTTTTATCCCCCAACGCACCGCTTGTTCCCTCTTTTCCGCTCCGTAGCACGTGATATTCACTTGAAAGAGGGTAAAACAAGAGGAGGTCGACGGCCCTTTATATTTTTATTTTTTAAGATTTATTCATCCATGATCCGTGAGTAGAGTGGGTCATGTTTTGGGACCCACTCGGGCCCACTGTCTGTCGTGTGTGTCGAGCGACGAGCCTAAAGGGTACGTCGGCGGTGGGAGACGTGACTACGTGAAACAGGCAGTGCTATAGAAGGAAGCGTGCGACTATCGTCTTTGTTGACGGTGTTTAGTGACACCGAGAGGCTTTTCATTGTAATTAAAGCATAAGCTTGAACGTTGGCGTTGGCGTTGGGTTGCACACCTCTTCATTTCATGCTGGCGCAGGATCAACTCGGGTACGCGCCTGCTCCTTGTACATGTTCACAAGAACAGAGGAGGCTATTAAAGGAAAGCGACAGAAATAAGAAAAAGATATACATGAACACCTCATTTGACTCGTTATCCAAATTAAACAAACAAGAAGATTATGAAGGCATTAGTTAGCTTAATTAGTAAAGAAGTTGACTGGTAGCGAGATACTGACATGAAATTCCATGTGCATCACCTACAATTTGCAAAAAAAAAAAAAGGGGGAAGGAAAAATATATTATTGCATATGAAAACAGACAATGAAAACATTTGGTGTAGAATCGGCAGCCAGATAGACATACATCAAACAGTTGTAGTCATGACAGTCATGCTTTTTCCTCATAACCAACATTGACACAGAACACGCCTATAGTAAACAAATAACTATCTCATGTGATAATAGAAGCCAAACGGAGGTTCTCATGCAGTTTACATACCTAAGCGCTGAAGAAACCTTTTGTAAATACATGCATTCAAGGCATTCACATGTAAAACAAAAACTAACCAAAGAAGAAAGAGAAAAAGCCTCTTCATGCAAGCTGGAGGATGAAATTAAAGTTTGCACCAGTTACCGGAGATGCAAGCTACCTCTTCAATGCAAATCCCGTTTTACCCTCTCCACATGCTTGGGTTTCTTAAATTTTACAGACTGACAAAACAGACTCCGAATGGATGAAATCCAAAATTAAGTTTGACAGGTAATTAATTCAGAACCTCTTGTTGCAAACCATACATGACAAAGCTTTTCTAAGTACTTGCAGCAGAAATGCCATAGGAAAAAGGTTCGAGCTAATCACTGTAGTCATCATCCTCTTTCTCTTCGTGATCAGCTACAAACTTCTCTATGAACCTCTTCTGAACTCCCTTTATGATGCCCTCCCTGGAACTACTTCCAGTTTGTCCATCATTGAGCACCAGGTCAGATTGGCAAAGGGCTAAAGCGACAGCTGAACAAAGAAAGAGCAGATATTAGTATAATAAAGTTTAGGGAATTCATTATTTTTTTCATTAGAAACTCTAGACAAACAGGTTGATTTTTTCTAATAGCATTTTGTTTAATAGCAAATTTGTCAAGCGTTCAAGTTAATGGCAATATATTTTCATGGGAATTGGAAGAGAGCAGATGTGTGCAATCATCAGACATATATAACATCAGGAATATCATTTAAATCTTGAAATTGCAACTTGCATTTGTGACATACGAATCTAGATAGGTGTGCAACACAGTAACTGAACTAGTGTAACACAGACTTAAGGACTCGAAAAATTTACATGCTAGAGGAAAGTTCTAAAAAGAAAAGAAGGGGTTCAGACTTCAAAGTAGATGATGTGTGCTATCTGCTGCAGGAACTCCTGTCGCACTATCTCATTATAATTCCACATCAAAATCCAACAACCATAAATCACAACTGATGACTCAATTTTATATTAGAAATGCATCAAAGTGATGGTTAATTCATGCGCCCACATAAGCAGAAGCACAACATACATGCACATGCTTCAAGCATACAAGAAATCTCAGTATGTATGCATATCCAGTTGCTGATACCTTTTTCTTTTGCCAGTCGATGACAACCATGTCCTTATGATGCTACAGCCACAGATATGACGGCTGACTAGCGGACAAATTCACTATTTCTAAGACCAGAGGCGACAGTGCATGGAGTTTGTAACATTTTGCTAATATCATCTAATCCATAATATTTCTTTCCCTCATTATTACAAATCTAAGTATGCATCTGCCTAGCTTTAAAACCTAAAGTATTGGAGCTCAGACATTACCTCATTAACAACCATTTAGCCTCTTTTGCCAAGCCATTATATATCAATCAAAGTGCTTATAATTATATTTTTATTGGACAGCCTTGACAATGAGCTCTTTATAATGGGTCTCTGATCATCCTCATGGAAAGACCTCTCCGAAACGGGAACTCTATAATCAATACATAAGAACAAGAAAACCTTAAAAAGAATTGCACTAACAAGCATATGAAGACAAGCATACTAATGATATAATTACTCGTGCGTACATAGGGAATGTCAAATTTCCAAATTTTTTTAGGCAAATAGTAGTAAAAAAAAAAATAGATTATAAACTCAGGCAGTTTATTAGATAGAAAATCTCTATGATATACACAATAAAAAAAGATACCTTCAGGTGTGCATCTCCGGGAGCCAAATTGATGCAACCCCACATAAGTTCCTTTGACAGCACCATTGTTGTACACCAAAATGGTTGGAAGGTTTCTATCTGGGTAATTCGGAATGCACTCCGTGGAGATTATCTTAACAAACTTGGTAGCTGGGTACTTCGTCGCAAGCTCTTCCAGGCAACATAAGAGTAACCCGCAATCTTGTATACTGTCACCAAATTAAAAGAACCAAAACAAAACAGAAAAAGATAATTGTTTATCCTGGGTAGATTGCTCAAAGTACATAATGATTTGACTGCCAATATCTGAACTTATCATAAAAGGTAATAACCAACGCAAATGGACAAATTATTCCTGTTCAAAACGGTACACGATCTTCAACATACTGTACGCAGATATAAGCTGGATTGCTGGCAATTCTAGCAGACTAGAAATGCTCTGAATCACCCAAGACATCACAACAAAGAGACGGTTGAGCTATCATCAAGGTAGAAAACTTTCAAGAACAAGGAAAACAAAAGGTAGAATCCATTGTACAACCTATGTCAATAGAGAAACACAAGAATCCAGAGAGATCAATACAGTTGAGCAAAGGATAGGAAGTCGGAGACGCAGGCAATTCGATCTGTGAAGAAATCTTGAACTCTTACCCGAAGAACACATGCCAGGTAGCAAATCAAGCAACAAAAAAGTCAAGAGCTCATAAAAAATCTAGACATTTGAACGAGGGGCACACCTGTCCTTGTAGAGCAATACAACGACCCAGACATCTGCGGGTGCCTGCGACACCTCCCGGACAAAATCCGAGCCTGAGATAGGCATCACTGACCCGAAACGAGCAACTTTTGCCGCCTCCCGTATCTCCGCCAGCCTCCGCTTCCTAGGCTCCCGCCGCGATAGAAACCCCAATTCATCACCAGACGGAGAGGGATCCAAACAGGGAACCGGGTAAAAGAAAACCCTAAGTCTACCTGTACTCCTGGAGGAAGCGGTCGTCATCGAGGTCGGGATCGTCCTCGAGTTCGTCGAGCTCGGCGGGGGTGCGGTCGTCGATCCAGGCCTTAGATTTGGGGGCGAGGTCAGGGTCGTCAGCGGGAGAGAACGGCGCGGGCTTGAAGGGCTCGGGCTTAGGTGGCAGGTTGCCGAGGCGCCGCTGGATGTCGTCCCACTGCGTGCTCGCTCCCTCGACGTCCTTGTACACGAAGTGGTAGTCCGCCATCGTCGCCTCCTCCTCTCTCGATCGCCCTCGGCTCCGCCTCCGGAGGAAATAGACTTACACGAGTTGCATATAAAGATAATTATGAAAGTACTCTTAAAATTATAAAAAGAAAGTATTATAAAAATAAAAAATACAAAAAATAAAATAAAATCATGTTAGTGAATATTAAGACAACATATTATAATGGTATTATTTGCATATTTTAGATGAATAACATTAAATAAATCAATAAATGACAAATATTGATTTTATAATTTGTTTTAAATTTTTCAAAAAACTTATACAGACTAGATGATCAATTGTTTTACTTTTAACCCCTTAAAATAGATATTTTTATTTATTTCAGCCCTTTGAAAGTATAAAGTATCTTATTTTTAAACAATTTAAGCTGAATTTACCATAACGTTGGAACAAAAACCACTTCAATATTATTATAGAAGATTTTCTTAGTTTTAAAGATTAAAAAAAAAGACATGAGTTACATTATTTTTAGTCCCTTATTTAATAACAACGTGACGTTATTGAAAAACAGTGCATCTTACATTCTATCATTTCTAAATTTTTTAGGAAATCTTATAATCCAAATAACTATTTTTATATTTTTAAAACTTCTAAAACATATATTATTATATTTCTTTAAAATATAAAATTATTTATATTTTATAATTTTAAGTTTATCTCTATGTTTTTTACTTTATTAATATAAATAAATATATTAATATTATTTAATTTATTAACTATTATTTATTTTTGACCGGTTTAGATTTTATGTTGGTTCAATAATTGACTTGGTTTACTGTAATGGGTTTGAAAAAAGAGAAGGACATAGGACAGGCTGAGGGTAATTTGTCATTTTATTAAGAAAATTTATCCTAAACTGAACTAACCTAAGTGGTACGCATAAAGGTGTTATAATATCTCAGTTTTATAAACTTTCGATATATCGTCGATTCCCTCATCTTATTATTTATCTAGATCACCAATAATCGTTTAGGAATTAAAAAAATGGTTTTTTTTTTTTTTTTTTTTTTTTGGAATCTATCCTTCGTAGTTCCTAATATCCTAATTTGATCATGCATGCATGTAAGACCACCTATAAAAAAGTTCTGTAAATGATTTTATAGGTTTCGAATATGTCTGATAATGACAAATGCAAGCCCAAGTGGGCATTCAAAAAAATGTGCATTTTAATGGTCAATCTGTCGTGAGCTCGCTGGACGAATCTGTCGGTGAACAATGACGGAAGTTACAAGTTCAATAATGCTGGGAAATAAAAGATAAAGATGAACGAATATGCAGAACAAACAAATTCAAGTTTATTCTCACAAAAACAATTAAGGTAGAATCCAGATGATCCACATGAAACAATACAAGTTTAAAGTTGATATCATATATCAAGAACGAAAAAGGAAAAGAGAGAGTAAAACCACCGCGAGTCGCCCTTACAACTCGTTAATAGCAGCAAAGAGTTATGTACATGTAAACATGGAGGGCTCCTCTCTGTAGGGATGCACGTCCAACTGCATGAATTAAACATCCAAATATACAGAATGTACAGTAATAGTGGATGGAAAGGTGGCTCGACAGGCAGACTTCCAACTACCATTTCCCCCCACTTCATGAACTGAATTCTGGGTCTCTCAATCAGTTGCATTAAATCATATAAACAGTACTTTACTTTTTTACTGCCAAATTAGAATCAAATAGAAAGAGAACTGTTACTCTAGAGGTCCATGTTGAGAGCTTTCAGTTCATACATCGAACCAGCTGTCCGTCCAGCACAGAAATTTACTTCTACAATGACATCCTATTTTGAAACCACCACCTTCTCCGGCACCATAGAAGGAAGCAAACGCAACGTTAAGCACTTCATCCACATCAAGTGTCATCAACCTGTTCCACATCATCAGAAGGTAAGATAATGAATAATGGGAGACCATAGAGAAACCAAGATTCAGTGATGATAACAAAAGAGAGAACTTTGACTTCACACCTTCGCTAAAAGCAAATACACATCCCATCAAGTCATCGTTGTCCCCATCTTCGTCAGGCTTATCTCTCTCGCAGTGGCTGCTGTTGCTGTCTGCATCTGTAACAGCTTCAGTTAACTCACGGCAGTCATCGAGTTCTGATACTTTACAATAGCCCTCATTGAAACATGTCTCAAAATCCACTAAATTGTGTGAACCAGAAATTCCATCCTGTTCCATGTGGACATTGGTGGTACAGGCCTTTGGAACTCTACCACTCTCGCTACCATTCAAAGAGTGATTATCTACAACCAGTTTACCATTACATGACAGGCTACTTGTGGATACACCATTACTAACCGAGTCATCACAGGCAGGACAGCTACCATTGTTTTCTGAATGAAGTGGACTGTAGCCATTCGCAGAGCACTTTATAGGCATTGTAGCCGATGCATCAAGTTCTGATGTTCTAGCAATGTTGTAGCTGACGATCGAAGACAAACCACAAACAGATTCATCCAAAATAGTCTTCGTCATTGATTGCAAGCTAACAGGTCCATGAGGCCCTCCTTTATCAAACAAACCTTGTGTGGTTCTCAACCCTAGAATAAGCATATAGACACCAATGAATTTCTGGTTACCAAATTCCGTATCATAATTTCATCATATTTAAAAGTTATTCTTACTAATCTGATACATATGGACAAGAATCAGGACTAAATTTACCATTAATGGTACCACTGGGAAACTCATTTTTGGCTTGAAAAACCCCAGATGATGAGGTCTGATATCCACCTACAACCCTGCAAAAATGTAAATCATGGAGTAGTCAGATTACACAATTGTGATGGTTATCATCCATTGTTCAATCTTTCTTTGCCATATTTCTTTTCTTTTTTTGTTATGCAAGAGCCAATGCTCAAGCGATATTTAAGATAGCATCAGCCTCACACATACATCTATGGTCACAATTTCCTACTGTATTATACCAAGTTCGACCGTCCACATTATGCAATTTATTTTTTATATTGGTATGAGAGCTTTGTGGTTGTTCAAGTAGCTCAAAGCATTGTTCGTCTTACTGGTTCATACCGGCGTACCGACTAGCTGTCGGTACAATATATACTAAGCTGTACCAAGTCATAATACTAACATATGATACAAGGGGCATACTATTATACCGCTCATACCGATCCTCTATCGGACCGGTATGTACCACCCGTACCAAACGGTATGCCTCGGTATGATGAACTATGGCTCAAAGTAGGGGGGGAACCCACTTTAGAAAATGTTAAAATAATCTTTCCATCTCAGAGGTCAAGTGTTGAAACATCAATAAGATATTTAGTCACAACAACCTAACTGCAGCTAAAAGAGGATGCAGCTTCTGGTCTTATTTAAGCTACATTGGTGATGGAAACAATTGTTTAGATCAGAACATATAAAAAATAATTTCTGATGAATGTAGCAATTTGTCTTTTGATGGCTGAGACAGCAACCAACATAATATAGGATTTTAAGTTCGAATACCAGGTTCAGATATAAAACCTAAACTTTGCATTCGTACTAGAGAGTGAAGAGAACCACGATCCAGAAGCAGCTAAAGAATAGACTTGTTCTCCCTTCCCCTTTCTTCCTCTTAGATATACCCCTCTTTTTCACCATACAAAGGACATAGTGATGACAGAAGAAAAACAAAGCAATAAATCAAGAGTAAATTAGTGAGTCTGCACTACTAAGCCTTAGTTCAAATTCAGTTGAACCACTATCAAGTGGCTATTTGTAGGCAGATAATGACAGCATAAAAGGATATACGAATTCAACATTTAAAACAGCAGCAGCATTTCATAATACTTGCAACTTAAGAGAGGTGTAACAAATTATGCCTGTACTTTGAGGAGTAAATTGGCACTAAATATTAGTTACTTGCTGCATTATCTATTGACTCTTCTTACAAATAAAATTATTTTTATACAAAGTCTATTCTTTTTTTTATCTTTATTAATTCCTAATTTTTTAGGTTAAAGACCCAGCACTCCACAGTTTCTCATTTGCTCATGTTAACTGTTAATAAAACAAATAATAATAATTAGTTAATTTAGTGTGATAGGATCCCACTCCAATTCCTGTTGACCAGCCAAAAAAATCTCTAGCTTGACACATCAAGCAGCCAAATCTCCCAAAGGGTAGCATTGCATGTTGTAAAAGACTGAAGGCATGATAATGAGAAACAGAAAATCAAGTCAAACGACCATCATTTTATAAGACAAACATGTCCAATTAAGATCTACAGTATCACATTTATGTTGGAAGCCATGTTAAAACTTCTACAGAAGTATACTATAGGAGTCAATAGTAAAGTTCATGGTGTGTGGGGAAGACATTTCTGAAGATATTTATGAAAACTTTGACTGAAGATGGTGATGTCCTGGATAAAATCCCATCTTCACTACTTATTCTTTGTAAGAAAAAAAAAGAAAGATATATGTCCAGTTATAAATCAAACAATCACCTTCTTTATTTCTTTAAAGTACGTCTCTATTCCTATCTCTTTTCCCATACACATTGCTGAAATTGATATACTCAAGTTCAAGTACATATAGTTTATGACATTAAATATTAAATAAACAGTAAGAAAAGATCAGGACAAACTTTTTAATTATGCCTCTATCATACTGTAGTAAGTCTATAAGGATAACACTAGTAACAAACTTGATCAAGCCCCTTAGATTAATGTGAATAACAGTGATATCTTTTAAACATTACCTATCATTCCAGCCTGATTTGGAGCAGTGAAACTGCTCGAAAACTGGAAGCAAATCCTTCCGCTTTATTTCCACCTCATCGAAAGGTAACTTTTCAAACTCAATTTCTCCACCAGTAAGATCATTACCGAAACCTTCAACACTCTTTGATGGATTCAACACACAAAAACAAATCTACAATGATAAATTGGGAAATATAAGTGACAAACCAAGTTGAAGAATTTGTTCTTTCTTTTATGAACTACAAAATAAAGAAATAAAATTGGATACCTCTGATTTCTGCCATATTGGGATCTTTCCTGCGTTAATATGTACTTCTGCATTGGAAAGGTACCAGTGGGACCTTTCACTTTTCACTGATTCTGTTCCAGATAAACTATTGGCAGTTGTCATAGAATATGAAGTTCCATTGTCTTCATAATCTCCAGAATCCAAGACTGTCTCACTATTTTTCTGGTTATTAGGGATAACTCTAGAAACATCTTCCTCTCGTTCAGACCAATTTGATCTTCTGCAAACATCCCACCACTGAACTGGCTCAGCATTTACACATAATTCTTCATCTTGAAGTTGCAAAAGAGGAGCAGGTACAGCTTTCAAGCTGTTATCACAAGACTCCACAAATGAAGATGGAAGGAGTTCATGTTGTATGACATGACCAGATGGAGAGTATACCAAAAGGTGTTCCAAGGATTTGGCCTTAGAGGGAGCTGGTAAAGTATTTTGGTTCAGAGAATTATGGAAAGCAGCAGCAATAGCACCTGATGGTACAGATATTTTCCCTGCTGCAGAAGCAGCAACATTGGTAACTGTGCTCAGCCAACCAGCATTAACATTTTTTATCCTACTGACCACAGAATATGTAACTGAAGGTGGAGGTGGTGGTGGATGTAACTGTTGATGGATCATGCAACATGAAGTGGACCACCATGGCACTGTGAGATTAGGAATAAGAATTGAGCCTTCACCAGGAACATTGTGTGGTTGAAGACTAGCATCACCACCAAAAGGTGATATAACATATATGTGACTGGTACCCCTAGATGAAACAATCGAAATCCACTGACTATAATGACTAAAGGAGATATCCTGTATGACCTGGTATGAAAAAAGAAAGGAAATTAATCAAATGTCTTAAACAAATGGTACATTGCTTGCCTCACAAATTATGGTAAAGAGAATTCTTAAATTCATACAGCAGCTGTTAGTCCACGATATAGCTTGTAAAGATGCACATGTGATGATGTCCAATCATAGCTTGCTGGGCTAGAACCATTTTGTATACGGGTTGGCATAATCCGAAAAATATTTATGTTGTGCCCGTGTACTGAAGCTGTGACCAAAAGAGTACCACTTGGATCGAAACAGAGGGCAGATATTGGACTGGTATGAGCCCTAAATTGTGAAATGACTTCCTTTGAAATGAAATCTTTTATAACAACCTGCAGAAGACCATAAAAATTCATCAATATACCCAGAAAAGTACCAAATGTACCCCAAACCTGCAAGCGGTTAACATAAATGTCTCTCTGCATTAGTATGAGAGAGTGCCTGCAATTATGAGTTTGTGGGAACAGATATCTAGCTATGATAACATACACACCATTCCCGCATTATCAGGTTCACTGGGGTGTGCTGTTGGTGGAAGTCTTCCAGATTTTCGGCTCGAATTTGATGACAAAGGAGAACTAGAACCATCAGGAAGTAGCTCATGACAATATTTTGATAAAGTTTTATAACCCATATCTCCAAGATTAATTATTCCAGCAGCCAATGTTTTGCTAGATTCCATCGCATAACGGGCAACTAAGTTTCCACCACTGGGAGAAGTTGATGGGCTTACGCCTGGAGAGGGAGTAAGATTTTGTGGACTAAGGCGACCTGTATTTAATATGAGAGGATTATTGGAAGCATAAGCTAACCATCTAGGACCAACAGCCATCGGACCACAACCGATGTTAACACCGGCTGAACCTTGTAATGGATAGGTCAGAACGCTGAACTTGTTCTCAAGAGTAACTGCATCAAAACAGTATATCTGCCAAGACAAATTCCAGGAATTGAAAAGGATAAATTACTATATCAATCTGATAACCTCAAATCAACATAATTATCCAAATAAAGGCTTTCTTACTTGGGCTGCAAGTGCCACACCAACTATTCGGGGGCTGCAATGAACAATATGTACAGCAGAGCGAAATCTCAGAACATGAACATAACTGTGAACCTTGAGCGAGTAGAACCGAACAACTGTAGACAGGATGCTGTGTCCTGCCTGTGGCTCACTACTGCTCTCTCTGATCAATGCACTCAAACGGCCACCTTGGACCGCACCTGAGCCATTAGTCTCATCACTAGCAACAACCAACAGCAAGGGATGTGATGCTCTGAATCCTTCGGTGGCTTCAGAATTAATGGGCGTGGGCTGCATTTGTAAAAAAGTAGCTGGGCCATCACGCTTGGAAACCAGTTCACAGACATTAGAGGCATCATCAACATCGAGCACTTGAAATCCATTTGAATAACCAAGAAGCAGAACATGCTTAAAGAAAGATGGACTAAGCTCTAGCTTATCAAAGCCAGCCCATAAAACCTGTAAAATCAATAAATGTTCACAATCAAAATTTACATATCAGAAACTAAGAATACTAAGTGTAAAAATGTATAACATGAACAATATTTTGGAGATGACACTGGCCAAATACAAGGAATGTGACACCAAAGAGACTTAACCAAACTCAACAAACAAATAATTTATATTGACCAAATACAGCACAAAAAAGATAACCAAGTTAAAACATATGTTACTATACAGGCAAGCACATCACAGAAAATTTTCCTATGCACATATTAAATTGTTAATATAAACAAATTATACATACTAAACATAGTGCACCCGATTCACAAGCTTCCTCAGTCTCTTCTTGTGGAAAAAATACGGGCACAAAAAATCTGTATTAATCTGCTTTTAGATCATGTGATATTTTATAGCATTTACAGAGGATCATTATATACTTTTGTAACCAACTTAACAAGGCAAGATTTAATTGGCACATTCTTCATCATCGCAAGGGAAAAAGATATAGTGTCACTTCTGTTTGTAAATGCCATAAATGGAAATATGGAAATTCCAATGTTTATATATATATATATATATATATATATATATATATATATATATATATATATATATATATATATATGTATGTATGTATGTATGTATGTATGTATGTATGTATGTATGTATGTATGTACACACATATTAAGGAATA
This sequence comes from Musa beccarii, assembly GCA_024322285.1. Lineage (NCBI taxonomy): Eukaryota > Viridiplantae > Streptophyta > Magnoliopsida > Zingiberales > Musaceae > Musa > Musa beccarii. Next base: position 57,912,505 of record CM044395.1, on the reverse strand, counting down.
AACGCTGCGATATCAGCCCATGCATGGTGGATTCACAATGCAGTCTCTGTGGTTTAGATACACATAATTTAATTGTACAAAGACATTTTGAAGTAGTCAAGCAACAATCACGAAAGACCTAGTCCATACACTAATGTCTAAGTCCAGCTTTCTATCTGCCAACAGCTTACATGTACCAAACCCATACCAGTAGTCCAGCAACACCACTAAAGCTTGACATTCAATTATAAGCCAGAACTTGAAGTCCTGTGTAAATATATCTGGCAAAGGATCTTGGGGGAAAAAAAGACCTGTCAGCAATTTTAGTCTCACAGAATACTAGAAAACGATCCTACTTGTGGTACACTGAGTAACAGGAAAAGAATCCAATTTAAGGGGTCACTTTGCTTTAATTTCAACCAAGAAATGCAACACTAAAATTGCAACTCAACATGAAATGTTACATATTCAATCAAACTGCTTCTTGTATTCATAAAAGATAATAACTCAATGAGAATTCTGAAGTTAAACTTGTGGAACAATATTTTCCTTCTCTTAAAAAGTTCATGTAAAATCCCATTGAAAAAAAAAAACATCTTGGTATACTCTTAAATGCAAATGCCAGTGACCTAATAGGACAACCAATACAAAAAAACATTGAAATAACGTCTCACAATCCATCACGAAAATGCAGCTCTAAAACACTCCTAATATGTACCTAAAAGAGGAATCATGAAAATATAAAGAAATTGACAGAAAATAAAGAACCTGAAATTAGAGTCTAGTGGACTCAACCCAAATGATGTTTACTTAAAATAGAACCTACCTGACCACATAAAATTGTGTCTAATATCGACGATAGACAGATAAATCAAATGTTGTGACTGATAGTTTCAAAAGCTTGACCTAACCAAACCCCAGGCATGCACTCACACACACACGAACAAATACACAGAAAAGGAGAAATACAAGGATCAAAATAAATGGACATGCAAACCCTTATAAACTGTTTGAGTGACATCAATAAAGGACATATTTTCCTCAGTTTTTCAAGAATCAAATGAGTCTTTCATGTCAAAATCATGAACATGAAATCATCATTTCTACTATGACAAAATGCCCTGGAAATCCCTACAGATATTGTGGTCAATATAATTTTGTCTTTTCAGATGGATAACAATTTTCATTCTCCATTCAATTAATTTTACTTATGTACAATTAACAATTAGCTATGCCAAGTCCCAGTTCATCCTAGTGAAGCTCTGGGGGGAAAAGCTGTTGTTGTGAATTGCTAAAACCTGACAACCAGAAGCCATCATTTCTACTAAAAAAAAAGGCCCCAGAAATCCATAAGGACACTGTGGTCAATATATATATATATATATATATATATATATATATATATATATATATATATATATGTATATATATATATATATATATATATATATATATATATATATATATATATTTCAGATTGATAACAAGTTTCATTCTCTATTCAACTAAGTTCACTTATGTACATTTAACAATTAGCTCTGCCAAGTGCCAGTTCCTCCTTTTGAAGCTCTAGGGGGAAAAGGTGTTTTTGTGAATTGCTAAAACCTGACAACGACAAGCCGTCATTTCTACTAGAACAAAATGCCCTCGAAATCCCTAAGGATATTGTGGTCGATATAATTTTGTTTTTTTCCAGATGGAAGACAGTTTTCATTCACCTTTCAATTAATTTTACTTACGGACAATTAACAACTAGCTCTGCCAACTCCCAGTTCCTCCTAATGAACTTCATGGGGAAAAATCTGTTCTTGTGAATCGCGAAAACCTGACAACCACAAACCTATCTAATCAGGAAACGTGAGCGCCACGAATCAAAGTCCATTTAGATAATCAAGAAACATGAGAACCACAAATCGAAGTCCCATCAACTACCGCCCGTGCATCACAGTATATCCGATCATAAAAGAAATAGCATCCAAATCATACAACAGCATGCCATCGCAAACCGATCAAACTAACAAGACACTAGATCTAACATCGAAACCCACAAACCAGAACACCAATCTTTCACCCAATAGCAAGCAAAGGGAGAAATTGTATTTTAATTAAAAATAAATGACCTGGTCCTTTTCATCCTCTGCCGGCACCGCGATCGACGCGGCGACGGACGCCCCGGCGGATCGGACGGTGCTCGCGACGGACCCGGCGTTTGACGACACGGTCTTGAGGCACGACGATATGATCCGCAGCGAGCTCGGAAGCAGGCCGTTCTGACCTTTCCCCCTCCTCATCCCCCCACCTCCCACCTTACGCCTCCTCCTCCTCCTCCTCTACCAACCACCGCCCACCGTCCCCCGGCCGCCCATCGCCAACTTCCACCGCCGATGACCAATACCATCCGATTCCCAATCCAGCGTCCCCTTCTCTTCCTCCTCTTCACCTCCTCCCTGCACGATTTGACTTCACCGCCGTCGTCATCATCTCTCCTCTCCCTCACGTTTTCGACCCCCCCAATTCACCACCAACAACAGATAAAAACCATACCAAAACCATCTCTCTCTCTCTCTCTCTCTCTCTCTCTCTCTTTTTTTTTTTTTTTTTTTTCTCTTCGCTGTTGCTTTCGTGTTCACCTCTCTCTCTCTCTCTTCCTCCTATACAATAATCACCAAAAGGGCTTCCGATGATCCGCTGGCAGTCATTTGTCTCGTTGGATCGGATCTCGATATATACGAATCCAGAAGTCCGCACCCGAAATTTGGCCCTGATCCAGGTCGTAATAAGATTTAAACAAACCCCGATTCGGTACCCAACTTAAGATACTCCGATACGTACTATCTTCCATGTCATATGGTCGTGCCTAGAGTCGAGCAACGAGTTGTGGGTCGCAGCAACCCACCCAACAGTTTCAATTGGATTAATGGAGGATAGGTCGAAATCTTGGGCCGGATCTGTCAGGCTCCTACGACACCCGCTACAGGCCCGCCCGAGCCAGGGGCACACGGTAAGAGCCCTGCAGCGGCGGGGCAGCAGAACCGGAGTTGTAGAGGGAACTCCAAAGATAGGTTGAAGCACGCAACCGGGATCTGTACTGGAACTTCCTGTTGTTACTCCTTTTCGGGTGGCCCACCGGGGTGCCACTCCTTCCGCCATTCACGAGTCACGTAGAGAAGCGGGTCGATTGTGCCATTTTTGTCATCTCATGGCATCATAGATAACGATGAGTACGGACGGTAGTGATTTGTTGATGGCCTAATGATTGGATTGCAGCGGACGTGTGCTGATGCTCTACCAAAAATGGCGCAAGTATAAAAATTTGGTACAAATTCCTCCAAAAGGCTTTTCTTTCTTTTTAGTTTTTCACAAGAGGTATCCTTATATATATATTAAAGGACATCTCTAATTTATCATAATCCTCAAAGTACCCCCTTCTTTTAATGATAATACAGCACTTGGTTACACCATATAAAGACGTAGTATAATTGATATAAAAGTATCCTTACTTTCTTTTTTTTAATCAATAAAGATATCTATTTAAGATTCTATTTCTATATGTGAATTTTTTTTATTGGGCATAGTCCATTTGAAGCCTATTAGCTTTTGTGGGTGATTTTTTCTTCATAATTTTCAAATAATACTATTTATTATAATATTTAAAATAATTATTTGATAAGATAATCAGAACAATAGCTGATTACCATAACAGATATCGAAGTGTGTTCATATTTCTAAATCAATAAAAATATTTATTTAAAAAAATATATTTATATATGAGTTATTTTTTAGTAGACTTATAGTGAAGGTATCAAAAACAAGTTACATCTTAAATCTTATATATGGAAAATTAGATTAGTGCATAGCACAATGATAACCAATTCACTTTATGCACCAATCTGTAGAATGTAATATATATGCTTCAGTTATCTTGTTTTAGACACTTAAAAAATATTATGATAAACAGAGAATATCTTTTCGAGGGAAAAAAAAAGGACATGAGAAAGTCCCAAGTTTTTTACAATAATTTATCCTAAAAGTTATACCAAATGAATGTATTATTTTGCCGGTGAATGACTTCAAACGAAAAAAAAATGGTGCAAAGCGTACAAAAATGTATATAATATACTTTATACGTGTGTATACGAGGATGTAATCTACTTTTATCTTATAGTAAGATGTACTCATAGAGCTGGAATGAAGCCGCGCAAAATGGTCAGATTCATACTGACGTGGTCAAACGGTCATCGCCAAATTAAATAGTTTAGATCTCGTTCAACGACATATTAATCACATGGAGGCCTTGAAAAACACATGGTACTATATCTTTTTTACGAAAAAAAAAATCTTTGATTGAGATAAAAAAATGCAGATGCCTTCGTACTGTAGCCTAATCAAATATATATTTAAAAAATAATTAAGTTTTTATTTCATATCACGGCTAATCTATATTACTAAAAAAATATTAATGAATGAATCCCTTTTAAATTAAGTAAAAACAAACATAAAAACTTAAGTAATTGCTAATGTATGCTATTTTTAAATTTTGATTCTTATATTTTTAAAAATTATATTAAAATTTTTATATTTATGAAAGTAAAATATTTAATATTATTTCTAATGAAAATATCGTACGTACTCAATAATAAATCAAAATGAGATAGAGTTTATACATACTCAATGATAAATATTATATTATTTTTATTAACAGAATTAACGATACGGGCATAAAAGAGATTGAATGTTTCACTTTAACAAATATAAAGATCTCAAAATAATTTTTAAAATATAAAAATCGATATACTAAAAATTATTAATTAGTCATGGTAATGTTGCGGGACATACAAGCAAAGCACAATCATTGACCAGGTAAACTACGCCTAATTAAAGAACGACAGAATGAGCACATTTTCGCAACACCAGTATCTTATATCTTATTGTCAATACTTTCTCCAAAGTAAAGGAGAGAAAAAAAATGACAGCATTCATTGAAAGACTCACCACCTAATTAATTAAAGGGGCGTGGCGCTGGGTCAAAATAATACAAGTTCCACGAAGGTGCCACCCCAATGTCATACCCAACAAGTCACATCAAGTAGGGCCAATAGTTTTTATGCTTTCACTTTAATTATGCCTTATAATTAATTATGATCGAGATTTTAATTGATATTAATACTGCACGTCTTTTGATGTTGAGAATATTAAGAGATTTTTTTATTATGATGGAAATGTGAAACGACGAACGAACGGCGTTACCGGAAAGGAAGAGGACCTTTTGCTTTGAACGGACGCCGTTACCGCGTAGGTTGACGGCGATGGAGTCCACGAACCCATCCCCCCTCCTCCATAAATGGAGCCCCGAATCGACGCTCCTCCACCATTCCTCGCTTCTTGATTTCTTCTTCTCCTTCTTTTGGATCGGAAACGAGAGGAGCAGGGGGAAGAAGAAGAGTAAGGACAGAGGGTTGAAGTAGATTGGGTCGTCGTTCCCTCTGATTCTCTGTTCGAGTTCGTCGACAAAAATCGCCACCATGGGAACCGAGGTGTTGCGCCCCCAGGACTGCCTTGTCCACCCTTCCCCCACCCTCCAAAACCACAAGCCCCTTCGCAGGAGGAGGGACGCCAACCCCAAGCAGCCGGCCAAGCCCCGCTCCCTCGCTGGCGGAGCCCGTCTGGCAATGGGACGGGTGACGATCCTCCGACGGGGCGAGTCACTGGAGGCGAAGAAGGGCGAGCCGACGTCCGCTGCCGTCGCCGGCTTGGACCGCGCGGTGTTAGGCGCGGAACCGCTGGGTCCGGATCCGGCCACGATCCCCAGGGAATTTCGGCTTCTGCCGCCTGTGGCCGCGCCGCTGCTTCCGCACGACATGTACGCGGCATCCGGGTTCGTTCTCTCTCCGTCGCCTCGTGCTCTGCCGCTGCCGCGCTTCTCGAGAAGGAAAGAAGGATCCGCGGCGACGGCGGCCGTGGTGGATTGCCCGGCCACCAGGGACCTGCGGCGGTTGCTTCGGCTGGAATGAGATGGAGTGGGGATCAAATCCGAATTCGTCACTTGTTTCGTGCGAGTTTTGGAAGCACGTATTGAATTAAAGCAAGTTGGATTCCGCTGCTGCATGCGAGTCAATGGGTGGGGGAAAAATAAAATTAGAGAATAAATTTTAATCTATGTAAAAATTGTTGTCTTAATGTGGGTTTGGTGGTGGCTTCAAATCCGACCATGAATATGTTAAATGAAACGTAGTAGAAACCAATATTGATTGCAGAAGATGAACTGACGGTGTTGTGGTGCGCACACAAAGAACCAACAAATCATAAGAGGAAAAGGAGAGACGACCCTTCTTCTTCCCCTTCTCTAAATACACGAGACAGAGCATGCACAGTCTTCTTGGCAGCACTCAAGAGTCCTTGGTGGTGGTTCCCGATGGAGGGTACCCGATTCCGTGCCTGTTGTTGGGGAAGAGCATGAAGACGAAGCTGGCGACGCCGCCCACTACCGGAGGCAACACCATGACCAGCGTCTTCTCCTTCGAAACGAACGACGGGTAGAAGCACGACACCGTGTTGTCGTCCAGCAGCGCTACCACCGCGAACACCACCAGCGCGAGGGAGGCGTGGACGAAGTCCGCCATCCTCAGCTTGTACTTGGACAGGTCCCTTGTGCCGGCTTTGGGGTCGGAGAAGAGCCACAGCCCGTTCTTGGTCACCACGCCGTAGTAGATCTTGCCGTCGTCCTCGACGTAGCTGTCGGTGAAGGAGGAGAAACAGCAGGAGAAGCCGCAGACGAAGAGGAGGACGCCGGTCAAGTACTTGTTCACGGTGCTGCAGTGGCCTGTGTTGGTCAGGAGAGGGCTGAGGAACTGGAACAGGAAGACAGTCCCGCTCGGGAGGAGTTTGATGAGGTCTCCTACTCCTTTGAAGGCCCTGTCTCCTATGGTCGGGGCAGCATCTCTGGGGGCCTTGGAGGCGGATGAGTTGATGATCTTGTCAGTGGACTTCTGGGCTTCTACTGCCATCGTTGCTGCTGTGAAGTACATGCTACTCGCATATGATCTCCCCCATTTATACCCAGAGCAATCGGTGTAGCTCAGGTGGAGGGGAGAATGGTTGCTTGCAAGTTGAGTGAGTTTGGGCATTGTTTTGCTTGCACTCTTTCGCCTTGAGTGTGCCTTCTTCCTCTTTAAACAGCAAGCTTTCTTACTCAAACTGATCGTTCTCAAATGCGGCAGACGGTTGTTAAAGCTATACATCTTTCCTTCAAAGAATTCTTTTCGGTTCAAGAGGAATATTCTGTTCATGTTGGATAAGACTAACATCTGAAGCACTTCTGTACAGATCATTGGAGACGTTACTGGCGGCGTTGATTTCCTGTGAAGTCAGCCTAGAAATGTTTAATGTAGCTTAGAAAGCAAGCGACTGTTTGATGCAAAAACCAAAAACAAAGGAAAAGTAGTTGAGGAAGGGACACCAGAAATATTTCTTCTGTATATTCATCTGATCTGAACGAAGGTTCCATGGGAACACCAAAGTCCAAATTCCCAGCAAATGTTTGATATTAATAATGTCGCACGCAAATTAAGTTTGGGTGATCCACAAGTAAATACATTATTCCGGTTAACATTTTTCGAAAATATACATGCCATTGGATTTAAGAAAAGATAGAACAACTCAACAAATCTTTCTCATGAGAACTTGGGCACCGTACTGAGGCTGGAGTGTCATCAGCAGCATGGGGGCATGAACATAAGAAGGTGAGACGGTGAACTGGAACCGCTGGAGAATCATTGCGAGAACTACTTTAGCTTCAAGAAGTGCTAGATTTTGGCCGATACACACCGTGGGCCCTATCCCAAAGGGAAGGAAGGCACCAAGATGGTGTCCTTTACCGTCTGCAAACCTCGTCGGATTGAATTCATTGGCATCACTTCCCCATACTTCAACATCATGATGAATGGCGACTTGCGGAATGTAAATGTGTGTGCCCGATGGGACATCAAGATTGCCTAGCTTGACACTCCTTGTGGTTAGCCTATTGAGCGCCACAGCAGGTGGATACAATCTGAGAGTTTCCTTCAGCACCATGCTTACCTACAAATGACATATAATAAGAATCTTCATTTTGGAGTAAACAGAGTCTATGGGAACTTGAGCTGGTCAGAGATGATGCGTCATTGATTACTTGGATAAGGACTGGCATGGATCAGAATCCGATCCATAAGAGATGCGTGTATGTACAGAAAATAGCTCGATCCTAGAAATCAATCCTTTTAATAAAACTCATGTATCATTCATTATATGGTGTTGAACCAAATGAGGCCTGAGGTTTCTTGGAGTGTGGTCAAAGGGTTGCAAGATCATATAAAATAAAGATCATGTTATTAAATGTTCAGTTTAGTTATAACTTGAATAATAAAGATTTCATCCTTCCTAGTCAGGGGAGGGTAACTTACAATCTTAAGATTGCCCAAGCCTTCTGCATTTGGATGTTTACGGAGGCCAAAAACACAAACAACTTCTTCTCGAGCCTTCTTCTGCCAATCTTCATGCAACGCGAGAAGAAGAATTACCCACGTCAAAAAGTTTGCTGTTGTTTCCTTCCCAGCAAAGTAGAATGTTTTGCACTCATCTATAATTTCTTCAATCCCCATTTTCTCTTCCTCATCATTCTTATTAGCTAAAATCATTAGACCAAGCAAGTTCCTAGAACTTTCACACTCATTGCCATTGATTTCGATCAACTTTCTCAAAGAGTTCCGTATTTCCTTATTCAGTCTCCATCTTTTTTTATTCTTCTTTGTAGGTACGAACCTGTAAAAGAAGGTGCATAAAATATCTTCTTAGTCTCATGTTATTAAATGCACAAAGTACTTGCTTACAATTTATTCCCGAACAAAGGTTACAAATCACAGATTTTATCAACACAAGACATGGATTTCCGTGAAAAACTTGAACAGTTTCTTCAATTACTCTATTGCTTGTAGTCTACCACAATTACTGGCCACCACAAGAAATATTTCCACAGCAACATGATACAGACATGCAAAAATGGATTGTAAAAAATCACTTCAGGTAGCTCATTTGCTATGCAACTAATCTTCAAGGCACCATTTTTAATAAATCTTTTATATACAGCAGTGAATAGACAGTAACTCACTTTACAATATAAAAGGCATCAAACCACTCTTCATAATATAGATCTTAGAATTAGAAGACTAAATTTCATTGATAATGAGACACTACTTTCTTCAACCTAAGTTCACATCAAGCTTGTAGGTCTGTTGCTTTCATGAGGACCCGACATTACAATTTACCTACAATTTCCTTTCCAACTTAAGGTTCCATTTTCTGTGAAAATGGCCCATTCGAGGTTAACACATATCAAACATTTGTTGTAAATCTTTTGAACAATGGATTCAACTAATGATCCTTATCAACTTGAACACATGATTGCAAGTGTACTAACATATTTGAGATTGAAAACATATTTCTATATTTATTAATTAATGATACACTTAAACCAATTTGATGTTGTATCACTATCCAGTATGAGCAAGCATTTAAATTTTTAATGTATAAATTGAAGTGATTATAGCAACAACAAAGGCATAAGTTCCAACTATTTTGGATCGATTACATGGATCTTTTACCGTTATTGAGATCTATAAAAGACCATATGTCTAGTTAAATTTAGGGTATTTAAATCTCTATTTATATTTTTTATTAAAGTCTTTTTAGGTGATCGATCCTCTACCTCTACTCATACCGTTAACATTAATCATTTTACCTCTTTTGACTACTGCATCCTGAGGTCTTCTTAGCACATGCTCATACCATTTTATATTATTTTTTCTCATCTTATCCTTTATCGAAGCGATACCTAATTGTTCACGAATAAAGATATTTCTTTCCTTACCTTTTTTACTAACCCAAACATCCATCTCATCATCCTCATTTCATCTTGACAACACAAACTTTTTATATATGTTATTCCATAACTGTTTTATACATCTTGACAACACACTCAGATCCATAAAATATTATTTGTCTCACAATTATCTTATAAAATTATCTTTTAATCTTAAAAGTATCCGATGATATAAATTGAAGTGATTACAAGTTAAAAATTTTGCAAATTCTCCTTCAAGTTTGAGGTATGAATTTTGTATTTAAGATAAGACTAAAAATTATCACATATGAGACCATTGTTGTAATGTTAAAAGTAAATATTGAAGAAGTGGTCCTAAATTCAAAAATAAGATTTTGCAAAGTAATCTTAGAGCATGTTGGGTAAGAAGGATGCTGGAGGAAACAATCAAGACCTTAGCATGGAAGATAATTATCATGGTTCTTTCTAACCATATTGCTATAGCTCCACAAAGAAGCTTAAAATAGACACAATTCCGAAATAACTACTAAACGATCATATTCAATAGAAGACTTTATGATAATGAAGGCAAATGTTACGTTTCACCGAGGTCGGTACAAAACATACGACATGTACTGGTCCGAGCGGCAACCTATAAGCAAACCGTCCTCGGTTTGGTCCACCATATAAAAGGGAAAGTAAGAAACACTAAATCCCACTTCTGTGCTGCCTTCGCTTTTCATGCAACCATGACCAATGCTACGACTTGTCACCGTGACTTCTCACCTTAACCGACGCCTCCGCTTCTCACGCAAGCCACTACCAACGACCTCCGCTTGCTGCGACCTCCCTACACACTGCCACGCACAATCTTTGCCCTACTTCTCAAGTATACCTGTTCTCCTCTTCCCCTTCCTCCACTACTTCCTATTCTTTTGTCTTCCTTGCTCCTTCCTCCTTTCATCATCCCTTCTTCTTCTCCCTCTTTTTCTTCCTCCCAGACACATCGGTACATACCAATGTACCATATGTCGGTACATCAGTATTGACCGGTACATATTGGTCTAACAAATCTTTAAGACAGGCCCGGTACCCTAAACGATGAACCTTGCATAAGATGAACTTCTAAGTGTACCACAAAAGCATGTCACTGTAGTCATTACAAGTGAAAGGAAAACAAAATATGTTTGAAAATTTCAAATGAGTATTAATTTCTCTAGTAGCTGTAGAGATCAGTATCTAAAGTAATAAAGCATGCTTTCCTTGTTTACATTGCCCTGCTTTCAGTAGAATCAGTACACATTCAAAAGCTTCTTTAGTTGGCTTTTACAATTGTATCATCTTGTCATGTGAGTCCTCAAGACGTATGCTTCTAATGTCTTACATGAGGGTATCTTTATTGTCCCTGTCCAACTACTAAAGATGGAGGCATACGTATGCTTTAGAGTCAGTGACAAGAAAAGTATGTTTCTCACTTAGAATTGTATTGGATTTGCAAAACATATCAAACATAGTGTCTCAAGTTCAACCAAATATTATAGAGAATTAATAACTAAATGTCACCTGAACCCTGGAATGTACACACTTCTTAGTGCAAGAGAAACAAGAAGCATTTGTTCTTCTTGTAATTGAAAAATTTGCTTTCCCTCCTCATAGCTACTTCCAAATGCCACTTGAGAAATGACTTCTGCTGTGAAGGCATGAAACTCCTTATTTACATCTATCTCAAACTCAAATCTGTTCTCATCCCGTGCTTCCCATTCATCTAACATGCTTGATGTGCTACTGGCAATCGCAGGTACCCAACACTAGAAAAAAAAAAAAATTTAGTTTGTCTTTATCCGCCAATCAGTAAAGCATAATGCAACTTTTGCTCTCTTAATTCACTAATAAACAATTTTTCATGGTAGCAGGACTTCGAGTAAATGAAAAGCACCGGGAAGCTACATCCATGGAGTACAGTACCATGTCCGTGCGTTAGGTTGCTAGATATTAGAAATAAAAATGTTTGCACTCATGAACAACTAGGTGTACTTCTTATCGAGGATAACATGTTTGAGTCAATACAGACACCTCTAAAGGAGACATATGAATGGTGCTGCAAGGTAAGTCAATTAGAGCTAATAATGGGAGAAGGTAAAGTGAGGCCTAAGAAAACATCACCAGTAACAATGAAAGGATATTTAACTATAGTTTGACTAATATATACTGCTCAAAGGCAAGAAAAATACATGTAGGCAAACTGAAATAGTTTTCTAGGATTTCTTGCACTGGCATGTCATCTTGTCAGATGTTCACATCCATGCCTCATATAATGAAACATTAAAAAAAAAAAAAGAAAAAAAAAAGATAAGGTGTTCCAAAAGTCAAAAAGGGCATGACTTGCATCAAGCATCCCCGTTTAAAGCTATTCAACGAAATGTACCAGCTACAAATATAAGCCATGATACAGAAATGCAAAGTTATACCTAGCCCTTTTGTCATGCTAAAAAGAACCGAAGCATTTCTTAAGGCAAAAGCAAAGGAAAAGCAGTAAAGAGTAAAGACTATGGCACTCTGTCCAAAGTTCCTGATAAACTTCTTTGCAATTGGCTCTATCTGTAAGGTCCTAGAGTCGGTAGGATTGAAGTTGGACAAAGCACAGGCCAATCTTTTCGGGTGACTGAAACAGACGATCAAATTGTATGAATCAAATGAAATAAAAATATATAGATAGATAGAGAGAGAGAGAGAGAGAGAGAGAGAGAGAGAGAGAGAGAGAGAGAGAGAGAGAGATTTGAAGGGACCTTGAGGCGCTCCGTGTTGAAGGCCGGGGTGAGCACTCGCCGGTGGTGGGCCCACTTGGTCCCCTTGAGCCCCACCAGGCCCTCCCCGAACAGCTGTCGCGCCGACGGGTTGAGTCCCACCTTCTCGAACGCGCCGGTGGGATCCGTCAGCACCGCCCGCGCCAGCTCCGGCTCTACCACCGCCAGTCGCGGCCGCGTCCCGAACCAGTACACGAACGTCCGGCCGAAACGGGCCGACCACTCGGCGTAGTGGGGCGCCACGCGCCCGGCCACGTCGTGGCTAAAGGCCGGCAGCGGCGCCGCCTGAGCCGCTGCGTAAAGCCGGCGGACGTCGGCGGCGTTGCCGGCGAGCGGGCGGCGGGGCGGGCCTAGTACGCCCTGGCGGAGGAAGTGGAGATGGGTCCGGTGCGGGAGCCATGAAAGCGAGTAGACGGAGCGCAAGAAGAGACAAAAGGATAGCAGCAGGAGAGAGAAGAGGAAAGTGGCCATTGATTGCTACTGGGACTCTCGGATGGTGGAGATGGTCCGGCGAAGACGAGGGCGTGGGGTGCTTAAGGGACACGTGTGCATCAATAATAAACGATAAAAAAATTCAACAACACCCATCATTTTTCCGAAAAATGATTAAAAAATTAATTAATTCTTTTTTTTTTTATCAATTCACATTGCATTTGGACAAGGATTCTTTTTTCCAGTGATGTCGCCCAATCAGAAAGAAAACATACCAACTCCATGGAACTCAAAACGTACGATCGAAATGCTCGTAGAAAATGGCAATCCAAATCCTGAAGGTCAACCCTATTTGATAAATTTAGAGCAAATTGGGCAAAAGTCCGATTTGCTTGTATTTGTTTGCTCTTAATTTGGTGAAGCGTCCCATCTTCAAAACTCATTTCATGAATAACAATACAAATCCAATCATATGGGAAAAGATCGTGACATCAAATTTATGATAGTGATAGCGAACGAAACTAAAAAGGACATCTTGTAATCTACGACATCGGTAACTTAAAGTGGATTTCTATAGAGAAAGAGAGTTCCTCTGGATGCGGGACAACTCGTCTCCCTCGTCCATTGCTGGCTCGAAGCCTCCTCTCACTGAGGATGCTTAAGCTTCTTCTTCTTCTTCTCAAGCGGATGTTGTTCAAGTTTGGATTGCAGACCCAATCCTTGCCTTATTAGCTCTATCCTCGCAAATCGTGTGTGTGAGGGTCTTAAGCTACAGCAAGATATCTCATGGGTGTAGATCATCTCGGGTTGTAGGGATACGCTTCGTTTGGTGATGACATGCGATCAGAATTTTCTTTTGATGACTACACGAGGAGACATGCTCTATGGGTCGAATTTTATGGGTCTACATAAATGGGCTAGTTAAGGTATCATGGGCCTATCATAGAGACTTTTATGCCTTCTGATTGCTGCACTTATGCAATGAAATTATTAATTATTTTTAAAAAATATAATCACAGAGGACAAATTTAACAAAAAAACATGATTTATCTGCTGTTTTGAATGAATAATCAGATAGTCGATAGCCTATTTAATTAAAATTTGTATTACTGTTTCATGAAAAAATATTTATATACTGTATCCAGATACCAACATCACTTTAGACAAAACTGCTACTTTTTCCATCATACTATTATACTTCGACATCCCTGCAAACGAAGAAATCATTCATGCATAATACATAATAGCCATGTTCTAAGCGGATATGCCTATGCCATTTACATCTCGACAAACAACATATAACTTCCACAGGCTTAGGTTGTTCATGAACATAGCTTTCTTTCCTCAGAAAAAATTGTTATCTCTTGGTTCCTGATATTGGTTCCACAAGAGTTACTTGATGTCGCAGAGTGTTTGGATCTAATTCAGTGGATTTCCTTAGGAACCCGGTAGATTGTTGCCCTTGCCGAAGAAAAGGTCCCTGGAAGAGGAAAAAGAAAGTTTTGACACTTGAAACACATCTTGATGCAATGGAACCTTCTTAAGCTGCTATAATTATGTAAGGATTTCAGTGAACCATTGTCGTGAAAGCCACAGTTATTAATTATATCGAGACACGAAAAGTTAATACTACACAAGATAAGTTGTAGATATATTCCAGTATACTAAACTGCAGGTTTTAATCTTCTGATAGTTAACTTTGTTCTACAATGACCTCAGAATAGAAATTAAGGAGCTAACAAAGTTACTCACCGCTGATTTTTGTTTAGTTAACCTTTTGTAGGTTGGAGTTCGTGCAACCGAAGAAGCAGCAGCAGCGGCAGCCACACGAATCCTGGAAAAATGGTCCTACTGTGAACCGGATGAGACAAAGAGAAATCAACTTGCAGCAAAAATTGACATCAAGAAGGACCTTTTGTGAACATCAATGTATTCGTCTGTCTCATCCACTATCTCCTCCTGCATGTTAAACATTATGTACATAATTATTAGAATTTTTAAAAAGTCCAATTATGCTCCACTTCTGAGAAGTTAACTGTTTTGATATAATTTTTAACTGTATCTTATAAATAGGCTTGTAATTTAGAAGCAAGTAAAAGATAAAGGGATTTATTTTCATCAGCAACAACGCATGCTTTATCCAGTGTCACAGTTACATCACCAAAGGAAATAATCTAATACCACAGACACCTAAACATCCAATTTCTAGAACAATTACCACAAAAAGAATAGCATGGTAGTAACTTTACCTGTAAGAGTTCTTCAAAAACATCCTCAAGTGTGATGATACCAATAACCTCCCCATCTTCAGTAGCTTCTGATGAATGAGCAGGTTTATTTTCATTGACCTGTTTATTTTGACACTTATCGATGTCGACGACAACAATATCTGATTTTTCTGCTGTTTTAGATAACAAAGGAGTTGTAAGTTCAGACGCTCCACTTGGCTCTTTGTTTTCTTCATATTCGTCGCCATCAGCAGGTGGGATATTCATATTTTTCACTTTAGCTGCCACAAC
The DNA here is from genome assembly GCA_024322285.1 of Musa beccarii. NCBI lineage: Eukaryota > Viridiplantae > Streptophyta > Magnoliopsida > Zingiberales > Musaceae > Musa > Musa beccarii. Next base: position 57,896,918 of record CM044395.1, on the reverse strand, counting down.
AGCAGCCATATGACTGCTTCCATTCTGAAATTCATTGAGTATATCATAGAGAGGCATATCTGCTGGAACCCTGAAGCATTACGGATATGAGTAATGCAGTTTTTTATTAGTATACAAACACAAAGCATAAGATAAGAACCTTGGAATCCGTCTTATAGAGATAGCACTGACAGGAGTTTCAGTTTCAGGACGAATTGTAAGGAGACTTTTTACCTGTTTTAACAAGCAATATGCCGAATGAGAAGTAGAACAAGTGCATAATTGCAAGGAAAATCTACTATGCTAGAAAATAAAGAGATCAAAATGATGACTGATGTGTACCAACAGAAGGCCTATAATGTTTTTTGGGTTTCCTGAATAAACAGGGACGCGGCTATGACCCCGAGCAAGAATCTTGCCAATAGCTTCCCTAAATAAGAAAAATTCCAATTCATTAAAGTAATTTATGTAAATAATATGAAAACACTTATCTTTTTAGAACTGAGTCATATCTTGAAACATGTCTAAATAGATTACCACAAAGCTCAAATTGTCCTCTCATCAAGCACCATAGTTTGCTCAGGGGCTTATGATTGTGGTAATAAATAGCATGTTAATGTGGCTAAAAGGTGCTATGCAGGTTGAATTTGCTTTTTAGAATTGAGTTGTATCAAGCTTGAATCCAGTATTGCTTTTGGATATTCAGAGAGACTCATGACAAATATGACAGTCATTCAAGTTAAATTCGACTATTGATATGAGTCTAAATAAAGAGAAGTGAAATGGTTATTACTCAGCCCTAAAGAGTCTAGGAGCCTTGGCATGATTCTGATCCTTCCAACTATATCTTATACTAGAGCTGAAAAATACAGAGTGAGTCAAGATGGCCTTCCATGTTCCTCCACCTTCTCAAATTCTGGTTCAAAATGAGTTAGCTCAGATGCATTTTTAATCTTGAAATCAAACATCTTAACAAAATACTATGGATATGAGAAAATGACATGTAAACAACAGATAGAGTAATAATTTATCAAACAGTTGCATCTAACCAGGAATAAATTGTTAATTAAAATTTACAAAAAGGGTTGTTTCTAATAAATTTTCCTTAATAGAAAAAGGACAACCACATTACCGAAAAGAGAGATTTATACATGTAGCAAGTCTCACCAATCTAATTTTGAATTGACATCCAATGAGAATGTTGATTCGATGGGTGTCATAGCCTCCTCAGCTGTCTGTATAAGAAAGCACATCGTTAGAAATTCATACCCAGACATTCATAGTGACACTTTAGATGAGTAACAAATAGTTCTGTGGATGGCAATTGACTTAGAAATCACAGAAAGTAATCTGGAAGGTTAACCTGCTAAAATAGAGAAAGCAAGAGTCCAAGATCATACAGATAAGAACCAATAATAACTAAAAAAAAATAAAAGACTGGTTTTTATTTTCTTATTCCTATCCAAAATGCAAGGATTCCAAAAAAATTCAACAGATAAGAACCAACACTAACTGAAAAGAAAAAGACAGGTCAGTGCATGAGTTTCCTGCCAATGTAGGTCTGCAGTTGTAAATTATCAAATATAAGCTCCTGAAGTTAACTCTACAACTAATCTCGATACAAGGATTTTAAAAATGGTATTCATCCATCAGAATCAGCAACACACATTGGTATGTCCAGGATTAGCGGGAGGTATCTATCTAAAATTTAAAAAAAAAAGAAGAAGACAAACAATATTTAAGAAAATATATACTTTCCGTGAGGTCCACGTACAAATCCCCTGATGGACTGGTATGTGCCAACCAGCATGGACAATGTGTCACAAGCCATACTCTGGTAGAACTACTCTCAAGCAAAGAAATTCATAATTTCATCATCATTTTACAAGAAATTACTGCAAGAAGACTAAGCTGAGAATGTTGTTGCTCAATAAATCCTAATATCTCTGCTGCAGGCAGCAGGAAAACCACATGCACCTGATTGTAAATATACAAATTTGGGCATAAGGTTTGAGATCTCCCAGATCTTTGACTTTCTGAAGTTACTTCTTCAAAGAGAGAACTAGGAGCTTCTTCTATTTCTTCTTGTGGGATGACAATAGACTTGAGAATTAAATGATGAGAAGATAATGAGTATACCTTTTCAGTTAAATCAAGTGCTCCACTTATTATTGTGGTCTCGTCATGTGTGAGCTCCCCACCTTTACCAGCCTGAAATGATTGGAAGAAAAAGATGTATTACAAATCACATGTATTTTATACGTGCACACATATTCAAGAATGTCAGTAACTTAACTTTACCTCTTTGCTATGGATAGAGACGAGAGCTTTTAACTGAGCACGTCTAAAAAGTGCAGATTCATTATGTCCAAGTGCATAATCTAGAATCTGAAACCACACAAAATAATTAGAAATGATACAAACATTGCCTCCATTTAACACAAAACAGGAACATTCAGCATATCCTGCAAATGTTTTTCAGAAAGAAAATAGCATATACATTTGAAGACGTAAAGCACTGATTATACTACTCAAGTTAGCAGAATATAGGAACGTATACTCTGATAATAAGCAAAGATACATCAGCTGGAATGCAAAAGCTTGGACCATATCATCCAAAGATATATAGAGCTAGAGAGACAAAAACAGTAACTGACAAAAAGGAAAAAATGCAACAAAGTCTCTAGGATAATGCCACTAAATTCACTCAACTCTGCAACTTTTAATAAGGATAAGGTGAATCTGTTATCCTAGTCAAAAGGCATTACCTTATGTACCATTGGTTGCAAACAAGGAAGTCAAATATAGAATGGCTGCAAAAAAGAAAATCGACCAAGAGCAGTCGAGTGCATGAGACGACTGCCAGTACAGAATTGGGAAAGAATCAGCAAACACAGCTTTAGCCTTACAGTAGAAATACTGTTTATATTACTCAATACTAGATCTTCTAGGTCCAAAGGAACAACATATGATGAAACCAAATGTCAACCTCTATGGTGTCATTTAAAGATTTTCCTCCACTTTCCTGTTTCATGGTTTACTTACAAAAATTAGCAAATCAGATTAAGATTTTTAGACATTTGCTAGATCAATCATGAAGGCAGGTTTTATTGTAAGAGGCAATCTAAATACCGAGTCTTGTGTGCTATGTCTATATCTACATCACCAAGACTCTGCTTCTGTCTGAGAATAACAAATTGCAGAAAAACAAATCTAGACTTGTGGGGTCAATTTGTCCAATGTAGCAACTTAATTTGGAGATTGTCAAATTTGGTCTTAATTGGACATGCTTGCAAAGACATTTTACTGATTAAATGCTTCGATTTTGACAATAGCTACAATTAAGTTACTATTTGATAGAAAAATCAATGACATAAGATGAAGGCTCCTCTTGTTCACCGCCCAGCTATGGAAACCAGTGCTTAAATTTGCATTTAGCCTATAAAATGCAGTTAGAAAAGGCAACCTTATGTTATTAATTGTCAACATATCGTACATTATCCTTAATTTTCTAAATTTATAATCATATATTAAAATCAATAATCATGAGGCTATAGTCTCTCTGCAGGAAACTGCTCAAAGCTGAGAATGCATATCAGGGAAGAACTTTTTGAGTTCATTTTATCATAATGTAGGACAAGTTTTGCCAAGTTTTAATTAATCTGAGTATTCATACAAAGTTGGTAGAATCAAAAGAGGAGAAACCTTTGCGTTTCTCAAGTTACTATAGTTTGGATTTGAAATACTTCATTGTTATGTAGGACATGGTCCTTTAGTTAATCTCTGAATGCCACCAAACTATCATTATTATTACTGAATATTCTGGATTTACTTGTTCAGAAAGTCAAAAGAGTTGTTCTGGGGAATTTTTGCAATTTGTTAGCATCATGAAATTAAAGTTGAGAATTACTTTTTTAGTCTGCAGTAGTAGCGGACAAATCAACTGCAGAAGAAAAGGGAATAGAAAGATTATAATTTCATCTCCATTGCTTAGCTATTAATTATGTTATACATGCACAACACAAGCACTAAATAGCTAAAGAGATTAAAGAACTTCTTGAAGTACTAACAAATAGAATTATGAAGTTTTTTGCAGTATAAGTGAGTTCAAATTACAAGTCATACAAGTTTTTTCTTAGGAACAATTACGTACACTGATACAGAATTACCTTGCCAAGAGGATAAGCTATAGGGCAGCAGATGACCATTAAAATCTGCACTAGCCATACCAAGCTAGCGCCAACTGCTAATCCATATCTTGTACATATAGCTTGAGGAATAACCTGGATAAAATACAATATGATTAGCATAACCTTCTTAAACTTATGAGCATAGTTCAGCACTTAAGAGTGATGCTAAACTATATTTGATCAAGAGTTAAGTACCTCTCCAAAAAATAGAACAAAGGTTACAGACAAGACAATAGCAACAAATGGATTGAATAGCTTATCAAGGTATAAAGGAAGAGCCTGCATGAAAAAACAGCGTAAGCCTCAGCACCATTAGTGTCATTCCAAAGAACAAACAAAAGAAGATAAGAACAATTAACAAATGAAAAGCTAAAGTATATTTACCAAATAGATAACTTGCAAAAATTGTTGGCAGACCTTTTTCTGTTTGCAAGGGAACAATTAATGTTCATGAAATGTGTTTGATGATTTACATTATTGCATATAGAATGCAGGATTATCTTTTACAAATTCATGGGCATATCCGGCAGCTTATCACTCTCTCTTCGTGTTGACTGTCATGGATAACCAATATATATGGCAATTGCTAGAGGTACTTGATTCATTGGCAGTGTATTATGTTTTGCATTGAATTAAATCGGAACAGTATATGCAACCATGGCGCATGAAGGAATTAGAAAAGGATTTTGAATACTGAATAATTTGGACAGGGGAAATAGATAGACGCAAACCTCCATGGCAGCAGCATTACACAAAAGCAATGTCACAAGAAGCTGGTGTTGCTTCTGAACAACAGGAAGAATTGTAGCTGCAAGAAAGAACCAATGATTATAGGAAGATAAACAAACGAACTAAGAGAGAATAGATACAATGTGCAATAATTCAGTACATGGAAGTAGAAAGAATAGCGAGCAAAAACCAAAAAGTTCTTTAAGAAAAAAAAAGATTGGTGGCTTTTTCTAGACACAACAAGAACATAGGAATGGTGTTACTAGAATGCTCCATCCATCCGAGCAAAATCGAACCGGTAAACCGACCTGCCTGCTTCTTCTCGGCGGGGGTACCGCTGCGCTGTAGAATCTCGAGCTCGACGAGGCCGAGCGACATCAACCCCAAGGTGAGCCCGGACATGATCCCCGCGAACAGGACGAGCACGCACGAGATCCCAGCGTACGCGCACCACATCAGCGACCCGAACGGGATGTCCTCCCGCTGCTGCAGCACCACCGCGGCGTTCCCCCATGCGGCCGACGTCATCGTCGCGGTCGTCATTATCCTCGTCACCGCTATCGCGTTCACCGTGTGCATCGCCGGTCTTCCCCTTCCGTTTCACCGATCCTTCGAGACAACCGCCCGCGACGAGCGCTCGAGGACGACGAGAGAGGGAGAGGGCGCCGGGCTCGGATCGCTGCGATGAAGGCGTGGAAATATAATGAACGATTAAATACGGAACTAATTCAAGTATTAAGCCAAACACCCGTGTAGTAAACAGACCTATGAGGAGAAGTCATGTCATCGAAGTCGGCCTGAATGAGAGAAAAACCAACCATAGATGACTTCCGCCGCGTGCCTGGCTCACACACCTGATCCGTGAAAGATGCACATGGGAGAACGAGGGTTGCGGTACCGAGTATCGCGGACAAGGTTTAACGTCAAACGGGTGCTAGCACCTTTTCGACCATTTTATTTCTTGGCCGACTAAGCCAATTCCCGAGCAACTGCCACAGCATTTTGGCTCCACGAGTGGGGTCAGGTTATTACCGATCACGTGAAGGTAAGGGATGCGGGTAAGAAATTAACGGGTAGGAATGCGCATGTAAAAGGCCTATATATATACATATATACATATATATGTGTATATATGTATACATATATACACATATATATGTATATATATGTATATATATACATATATATATATATATGTGTATATATGTATATATATGTATATATATGTATACATATGTATACATATATATGTATATGTGCATATATATATATGTATACATATACATATATGTATGTATATATATGTCTATATATATAGTGTCAAATGCCGAGCCCGTAAAAAGGGCGCTGCTTCGGTTTGTTCCTAATTTCTAATCCCGACCCAGATCAGCTAGAGGGAGAGGCGACGATGGCGGCTGCCGTGGGAGATGTCGAAGTGGTGGATTTCGAGCCCGACGAAGACGATCTCATGGATGAGGAGATCGGCGCCGCTGAGGTTGACCCTTCCCCTGCTCCCAAGCTCCGATCTACCATCGCCGGCAGCGGCTCCTCGGGCCCTAGGAGGACCAAAGGCCGGGGCTTCCGCGAGGAGTCTGGGCCCGACCGTGGTAGCCGCCTGGCTGCCAAGGATTTCGATTCCCTCGACTCCGATGGTGGTCCTGGTCCCCAGCGATGTATGTTTGGGAAACCCTAGTCCGATGGTTTTCGGTTCTATTTCTTTTCGATTTCTAGGTTATGAGCTTTAGATCTACGCTTATTTTTCATCATTATGCTCCTGCTGTACTGAGCCCTGCTTTCCTGATATTTGCCCTGAGTTCCGGTCTTTTGACGGTTTATTTATTCGTTTTAATGTCGGTGTGTTTTCATACTAAAGAGGCGTTTTGGATTTTATCTTGGTTTGTTTCTTGAATTATTTGACACGATTTATCATCTTCATGGCTTTCCTTCGCATTAGTAGGAGATTTGTAGCTTACTCTTTGATGAAAACTAGCTGGCTACCGTCTGGGCTTAAATAAACTGTTAGAAATTTATTATCAGCATAAGAACAACCTGGAGACGGAATCTGCAAATTGGGTAGTTAAATGCTTGATTGGCTGATATAGTATGTACAGGACTTATCATCTTAAACTTCTACTTCATTATGTCCTTATGTATTTAGATCCATATAGGGCTTGAACATCTTTATTTCCTCTGTTATTGAGGCCTTGACAGTGCATTTTGGTGTTGAAATCTATGGTGACCAAAAGAAATTTGAAGAAAACTTTTGAATAAGCAAGCATTGTGTTGGAAGAGGCATAAGAGTATAGGCAATAGGCATGCATGGAGGCCCTGTTCATGTGGCTTTCTTATCCAATTCCATTCTAGGCCCTGGCCTTTGTTTCAACTTAAGATTGGAAAAAGGCATTTGCATTAACCATCTTTGGTCGAAACTTTAAATTGTGATTGATACAAGATGTGCTTGCTGGATTTCTTTGATGATTAAAAAGTTGTCGTTAGTTTCTTACTGAAGGATCAATTCGTAAAAAGGTTGTCATGAAAGCACAATTTATAGTAGTTAAGTATGCAACATTTCAAACCCTAGATTATAATATTTCAGATATTGGATTGTCGTTTTCGGGGTAAGGTAAAGCTGGTTAGTGTTGTATAATATTGACAAATGAAAGGTTAAATTTCATAAAAAAAAATATTGATGATGGATGCCATACTTTATTGATAAATGAAAGGTTAAATTTCATAAAAAATAGTGATGATGGATACCATACTTTATAGTTTTACATTAACATGAAGAAAACCAGATTATTGGGATGAAATAGCAAGAAAATTGAAATACAAGAGGTAATGGAATATGACAGATATGTGAGTGAGAAGATAGCACCCAAGTAGCCAAAAAAGAGATAAGATTCATTAATTTCTTTTCACCATAATAGAGTATTTTATAATTTTTTAGAAAATATACAAATAGTAAACGAGATCAGAAAGAGAAATAGGGCTGCCCTCTGGCCTCTTAACTTGAATATCATCCAGTTTGTGTGGTTAAGTTGTTTTCATGTGTTATAATCAATTTAAAGCTTCTGCGGTCTTCTAACTAAACCTTGTGTAGCATTAAATTATTAATCAGCAGTGCAAATGACTTGAAATTATTGCTATGTTGGATAAGTTGTCTTGACTTTATTGGTTATAGATGTTTTAATCTCTGTTGTTCATCACTTTAAACTCGTTAAAATTGAAAATAAATATCTTTCAACCAAATTGAGGACTTATGAGATGATTTTGAGGCCATATTTGTCTGTCAATCACATCAATGGAAGATTTGATAAGCCACAATATTATGTGGCATGATGTCGGTTGAGTTAAAGGATGGCCAAGTTTGGTGTGTGTGTGTTATGTATGAGACAGTGCCATGTCATGCTACTTTGTTTGAAGTCAATCTGGTCGCATGTCCAATTGCACTACTTGTACATAGGCATGCATCTTTGTTCTTTTCTTCTCATTATGTTATGTGCTTAGTGCCATGTTTATAACTTGGTTCACTATTCAAGTTGCATGTGCGAAAGTATCATTGCATATGTATAAGTACAAGTCTTTTGGCAGAAAGAAATAAGAGAGTGGGATATTTAAGGTGGAAGATTTCTAAGTGTGAATAATGTTCCCATGATAATTCAGGATCCCAACTCTTTTGAATACCTAGATTGTAGAATGTAGATTGAGGGTGAGTATATATATATATATATATATATATATATATATGCTTTTGACAATTTATTGCTTTTGAATTGTTACATTTTCTTATACTGTCCAGTAGAAGTTTAGTAGGACACTGTAAACCAAGTTAAATATATAAACTTGAGTTTGTTGTGCAGCATAATTTGCTGATTTCTTTAATAGAAAAGAAAGTTTCAGCTGGTTATCAGTGTCAACGTCGTTGACATACTGCAATAACTTAAGATAATATGTTTGTGATTTATTAAAAGTTGGGTAACATATTATATTTTATATAATCTTGCTGATGCCAGTGACAATAGTTTGTTTGTAGTTATTCCATTTTGATAAGCATGATATTTTGGGGTTAAGAAGATTTAATGCTTGCTGAAAATTCTTCATTGTGGTTTTCATTTGGTGTTTGCTTATGAGGTTATTTGTCTCTGACAAGATATCTATTGGACGGTTCTTCTTACTGTAACCCTTGTTTGCTGCTTATTCTACAAGGTTACTATTTTAAGTTGCATTTATTTGCTACATTTTGGTTCGATAAAGAATATCTAATAACTTATGCACATTGGAAGTTTGCCAAAGGAGCTGTATTTTATTTTTCAAATAATGTACAGCAGATTGATGTTATCAAAGCTGAACAATGTCGCCAATAACAGGCTTATATAAAGATTTTCATAGGATGATTTTATTGTTGGAAATTGTATATGATCAGCACACTTTTTAATGTGACAGCTATCGAGGGATGGATTGTGCTAGTAACTGGAGTCCATGAAGAGGCGCAAGAAGATGATCTGCACAATGCCTTTCGTGAATTTGGTCAGGTCAAAAACTTGCATCTGAATCTTGACCGTCGCACTGGATTTGTGAAGGTAGGGAAACTAGTTAAATCTGTCATTTTCTATGCACTTATTTTCTTTTCCAATTGTTATCATGTAACCTTTTTCTTGAATATATTTTTTTCTTTTAAGATTATTAGAAATAATTGTGCTTAGTCACTATTTGGTCTTTTTCTATTTGTAGTTGTGGAATACAATGCTTCTCTAGACATAGTTATTAATTTGGAGATGTTATATTTGGTCTTGTTATCCATCTATAATCTTTTGATTCAACTATATCATTTTTCAATGAAGGGAGAGAGGCATTAATCAATTAGTAGCTTTAATGGGGTCCTTCAATGAGGTAATATCTTTTACATGCAAGATATGGGAGATCAATGGATGGAGACTTGCAGATAAACTAGTGAAGTGTTTGTTAAGCTTGGCGTTGAGTGTTACATTCCCATGGTTGCTGCTTAGGCATTGTGTTGCACAAATAGTGGTTGAGCACCACTTTGGAATTTGGATACAAAAGCATACAAAACTAGGATTCATAGCTCAAATCACAGTTCTAGAGGGATATGAGGATCTTTGTAAATATGGGATATATCTGTTGACAACCCTAAACAAGTTGATGTTGTCTCGTTGTAGACATATTGCTGACTTTGGGAGAGTCACACATCAGTAATATCACTTTTGGTATTGCTTGAGATAATCTGGATAAATTGATGATTGTGGTGTTGGTATGGTATGTGTGCATCATATGGCTTCTGATGCTATTCTGATCATATAAGGAAAGCTGTGGAAAATTTGGCATGTGTGCTAGAACTATCTATAGGGGTTGCTTCCAGGTTGACTAGGAATGGTCTGTATGGCCAGTTTATTGGGTACAGGTGTCAGACTTGATCGTAGTCATCTAGTGTAGGAAATGTGGTTAGTTACTGTTTTCTGTTTGATGTTTGTGTGCATACCATGTTATAAGAAGTGAGGGATGTGAAATTCTTAATGTAGCCCATATACTCCACATTTCAATCTGGATCATTCATAGTTTATGTTGATTGGCTTTGTGCCCCTCGTTATGTGATTCCTTATTGTTTTCCTATTCTCCGGAGCCCTTATGGGGTCTTTGAGATTGGGCAACCGGTCATTTGGTTCCCAAGGCTGGTCAGTAGATCACTGTCTCATGAGATTAACATATTATTTTTGAGTTATTTTGTGCAGAAACCATTATTTGGAGCTTCTTCTTTAAATAATCAAGTGGTGATTCTCAAAGATACATTTTGTAGCCGGCAATCAAAACATAAACTGTGTATATTTCTTAATTTAGGAGTATGGAGAACAGATCATGACACATCTTTTAATCTGTTATATCAGAGCTTAGATTGTGCTCCTATAGAAATATCTACTCGTTATGAAATCTCAAATATCAACTTGCAGACTTATGTGGTCTTTACATGAGACTCTGGAATGAGATGAAATTGTTGCTAACTTTAACGATGCATAACACTTGGCATATATTGCCTTGATTTTGGTGAAGCATCATACAAAATCTTGTGGTGAATATACAAAAAACTGTGTTCTTTTTTCTGCATTCTTGGCTTTCCTCACTCCCAATCTTTTTTCAATCATCAAATATGTAAATTTGGATTGCATAATAGGACAAGTATTTATCAAGATACCTTGTTGATCAACATTGTTCCTGCTTGATCTCTTGCAGCTTTGTATGTTACAACTTGTGAGGTGGTAGTGTGTTTTTGTCTTCAAGATACTCAGTTACACAAGAACATTTATGCGCAACATTTTCTTTTTTGTATGAGTTAATGAGCTTCAGATGCTGATAATTCACAATTTTCACACAAATTCATATAATCCAACTATGGAACCACATGTCTTGTTTAGTACATTATCGTGGCATTGTATGTACTTTTTGTTTCTTCATCTATAGAAAGCCTCATAATAGTTGGGGATCTATATCTTGGACCTATACTCTTCTATACATTTGACAACTGCCTAGTTATATGGATTCTTTTTTTTTTTTCATAAATGTTGTGTATGCAATCCTCTTCTTTTATTTGCTTCCTACATGTCAATGTTGATAAATTGATTATTTTTCTGTCATGTGTACTGACATCTAAACTTATCCTCAATTCTTATTCCTTTGTGTCCAATATGTTTTTGTTGGTTTTGCCCTCCTTGTCTCAGTAATTTTAGCATGGCACAACATTAACCAGAAGGTGGATATGTGTTGCTTGAATCTATGGATCTTTTCCTTGCTCACTTTTCCTTAAACTCGTATGTCAGTAATTTTACCAGAAGGTGGAGATCTTTTTTGCTAGAGAGATAATGTTACCTAGACCTATTTAACTTCTGTGTAGACACAGAAAGGAATGGCGCCTGAGATGATGATGGTGTGCTATATTTGATTAAAGTGCATAATCACAATTCACAAGCACATTTATCACAAGAAAGTACCAGATATGTAAATATTATGGTGAGTTGTAATCTATAATAACAGGGCATTGCCTTTCAGAACATTTGGCTGTTATGCTTGTTAGTACTTCCACATTTAGCAAAATATATAAAAGGAAAGAGGAGCAGAATGCAACAGTTGACAACTGTCTCAAGGAAAAAGAATTGGAAAAAAGAAAACCGAAGGGGAATAGGGCCAGTACCAGGGTAGCAGGAACTAAGAAATTACGGCAGAATAAAAGGCCTGGGACAGTGATGATGGAAGATGGAAGACAAGTGATTGACGAACTAAGACCAAGGATTAGGGAGTAGCTAGTAGGAAGAGGAGCATTGGAACGGAACAAGAAAGAGAGACCTCAAACGGCAGCAAGGTTTGCATTTTTTGAGAGGCTAGAAAGGCTCGACTTTTGTTTGATTTATAATTGTTGATTATCAGACTTACACAGCTCATTTTTCTAGATTAACAGACCTTTTTACTTTTACCCAACAATTATTTGTTGGCAAGGCTTCTTGTTCCTTAGGGCAAGGATTGCAAATTGGTCAAGTTGTTTAAGCCAAATAATTGCTTGGTTAAAGTTGCATGTGAAAGTTGATCATGGTTAATCCCTTATAATGTATAGAGGTTTGCATTATGTCACATTATTGGTTGGGTCTTGTAGATGGTCAAACCTGTTAATAGTTATTTTTCATGGTCTAGCCTTATATGCTTATTAAAGGGCATGTGAGTTATTCTAAATTGTTCAATGAATTAGGTGCAAGTCCATGCAATGAAGTCATATCCAAATTAGATTTCTGTAGAGCAAACCATGATTGAATCAGCTTGCATTCTGCTGTACCAACATGTCTTATCTGGAATTTTATGTGCCGGAAGTGTGTCCTATTAAGAAATCATACATAAGTAGTAAATCTTTAATTAGTAAATTTATTAAATATTTTCCTTTGTGTGTGCAGTTTAATTATTTAAAAATGTGCATTATCTGCTGCTATTTATGTTTTTAATTTTGGTTATAATTCTTTTATATTTTACAATTTTGAATTTTCCATTTATTTAGGGTTATGCCCTGATTGAATACGAGAACTTTGAGGAAGCACAAGCTGCAATCGCAGCACTTAATGGATCTGAACTCCTTACCCAAACAATTTATGTTGATTGGGCATTTAGCAAAGGCCCTATCAGGCGGAGAAACACAAGGAGAAGGTAATATATACAAACACTTTTTGTGCTTATATATCATGTTTAAGTAAACTAGACCTTTAAATGGCTTTTTGTCGGGGAAACATAATATAGCATTATTTTAGCCTTAGAATGGGTCCTTTAGATATCTCAATGCTGATGTTTTTAAAGAGCCAAGGTGAGTGAAAAATGTTCTTAGTATGACTAGACCCACCCTAGTACGCATTGATCGGTCAAAGTTGCAGGTGTTGTAGTTCCTCTCCAAGAACTTATTCAACCAATTCGTAAAAAATCATCAGGATTCCCATAGTTCTAATAATCATCATATGTATTGTTACTCCATATGAAAGTTGTGTTTCTTTCCACAGATCCCCACGAGCTCATCGATCAAGGAGCCCACCCAGGAGAAGATACTGAAGCTGCCTTCTTCCCCATCAGAGTGTGAATTTTGGATATCTGCCTCCTTCCAGTGTACCTCAAGGCCCATGAGAACTTGTTGGGGAAGCCTAGGGCGCAAGAGTAAGCAGCAGTAGGTTGTACTATCAACAGTTGGGAAGTTTTTATCTAACGCTTGCTATGCCTCCGCTTTAAACACGCCGTTTGAACAGATCCAGTGGTGTTAAATGTCGCACAAATGTTTTCTGTTTAATACTTGCATTGGCTAATTTGAGGAATTCTGTTGCATTATCTTGCACAATTAACACAGTTTATGCCATCGGTGGTTTGGTAGTGACCGAGTTTCTTATTGGAAAGTTTTGGATTTGGGTTGGAACTGATGAATCATTTCTGCGTCCTTTGCTGTGTCGATAGTGTTAGGGGGTCGGTTTAATTGTTTCACTGCTCTTCCTGTTGTAAACAATGTCTTCTGTTTTGAAAGGAGGCTACGTACATGGTTAATTAGAATCGACGTATCTCGGGCTCTGCAGGCAATAGGCGTTTGACAGAACCATGTTAATACGGGATCTGCTTCAGGTATAGATTAGGACACACGACAGCAGGTCGAAAGTATCTCGTTTCGAAAATTGAAAATTGGAATATTTTTCTTTTAACATAATTATGTGTAAGCAAAATTAAGAAGTAATCTTCTTGGTTGACATTCTAGAGATATTTAAATTGAAGTTATTTTTTAATATCATTTGAGAACTTTGGTATTATAGTCAGAGTTGGATAAATATTGTAGGTTTTTTATATTTTTAAATTCAAGATAATAATTAAGGACCATGGATGACAGGCGGATCTTGAGTTAAGATTTGTAGAGGCAAATACACATTTTAAACTTTGGAAGGATGAATTTGTATTTTCCTTTTTTTTTTTAAAGGATGCAGCTCATAACATGTTTTTGTATAGGGAAAAGAAAATTATATTATTCAAATTAAACAAATAAAAAGAGAGGAAAAGTCGAAGAGCCTCCTACACAAAAGTTATATCTAAGAAAACTAGTTGATGAATCTTACAATAAAATAATCTAGGAATAAAACAGAATATAACGATTGTAATCAAGCAAGTCAACTGTTTGATATTATTTATAATAGATCTCGAAAACTATGAATTGACATAAGTATTGTTGATATAATTGATGAGACAGTGAACAGACTACACTAGTAGGTTAGCGCAATGGTGTTTCAAGATAGCTTAAGGATCACCATTAATGCATTTCGAGTTGAAAGAGGAGACCCAATTACAAAGACAAAGTTTGAAGAAATACCCTAAACCCTTAGAATCATTAGTATATAAGAAAATATCGTCAATCCAGAGACTATAATTTAAATTGGTGGAACAATTCATGTGAGGAATGACTGAATTGATAAAATTATTTATAGAAGAAAGATCAATCACATCTCTTATCCCCTCATAAACTATTTTGTAAGATGAAATTTCTTTTAAAAGTTGAGTGCTTTAAAGACTCATGTGGAAGGCTTGAATCGGTGGTAGTGAAATGTAGCCTCATTTCTATAAATCCATAAGGTCCGAAGAGATAGTGCTATAAGGTTGTGGAGTATTTTAGAATTATTGTGCTCTCTTGTAGCCAAGAATCTAGGAACTATAAAGACCAAAATTTAGAACTATAGTTAATGATTTGTCGTAAGAGTTGACAAAATGTATTAGCTACGTAGCATTCAAAAAGACAATGTTTAGGTGAGCCTTTGAAAAGTTTGCAAATAGGTAGCATCCAATTTGACTTTGAAGAATAAGTGAAATAGTAGCTGAGGTTGGGAGTTTATTCCAAAAGAATCTTTACAGGGTTTAACCTTAGGGGTAACTAAAAGTTTCTATAATAACTTTCAATTAAGTCAAAGATCCATATTACATGAATAAGCATTATCTGTCGAAAGAGAGCCGAAAGGGTTGGGCTCCATATCGAACAATTTTAATAGGAGATGACGTAAATAAATCTGATTCTATCTAAAGCATAAAGTGAAGTAAAAAAAATGAAGAACGTTAGTGCTATAAAGGTTTTGATATATCAAATCAGACATAATAGAGCAGTGAGATATTTCATCTATGTTAAAAAAAAATGGGTTATTTAGATAAGAAAATGCTGTCATTCTAGGGATTATTTTAGATTGAAGAAGAGAAACCCATATTAGTTTTCTAAGACCGCATCTTATACCAAGTGATAGTTTGGTTATATTTCTTTACGACAAAGAACAGTTTTATTTAGAAAGGAGAATTGAATTTGTTCATAAGGGAATAAGCTTTTAGCAAGTATAGAGTTTTTTTTTACAGTGATGAGATTCGTCAGTCTAAGACCATCAAGGGGTATAGAAAGAGAAATGATATCTCAATTAATGAGTTTCATTTTATTCTTAGAGGATCAAAATTTTAAAAGAAATTTCTAACCATCCTAATCATATATTGAAGAATGGAATCAAAGACCCAAGAACTAAAAAAAAAAAAAAGATGAGTAGAGATTGAATTGATGACTCAGTTTGTAAGGGTCACTTTATCAACTTGGGATATCATTTGTTTATACCAACCTTTAATTTTAATAAGGACTTTATCTAAGAAAATATTTTGATAATGTTGAAAGAGTGCCCATGAAAAAGAAAGAGCCAACATACTTGAAAGGTTGACTATCCTTGAGAATACTAAGAGAATTGCAGACAAGGTGTTTGATTGAAGGATGATATATATTTTTCTCATAAAAAAAATATGTTGGGCTTGTGAGGGTTAACATTCAAATTTGGCAGGCTATTCAAAAATATTAAGTACGGTAGAAATATTGGAGCAAGATTTGAAGTTATCTTTGAAGGCATGGAGTAGATAGTCCACAAACATAATATGCAAGACTTTTAGTCCTTTTAAGCTGAAAGGAAAATAGAAAAGATAAAACTTGCTGAACTAGTCTCCATGCCTAACTCTTCTATAAGCATTGAATCAATTGGAGGTAACATCATTGATAAGGTAAGAATAGAAAGGTCACAATCCAGTCAATGAACTTCATCAGAAAATTGAAGAATATGAGAATATTTTTAATAAAAATGAGAGGTTTTTAATTTGATATGGAATAATCACTGGTAATGAGAATATTGTTATGAATATTTTTATTTAGCACCAACGAGTAATAAGGAAGACTATAAATTTTCCAAAAAAAAAAAAATCTTACTCCAATACTCTGTATGTCAAAAAGACAGCTATTAGATTAGCAACTACAAGATTACAAAAAAATCCACTACAAATTTGGCTTATAATAATAATGTCTTTGTAAGAATTAGGAAGACTTGTTTAGTACTCCCTCTACTTGTAGTAGTTCATGGAAGTCTCGTTACGACGACACTATTGTCTTCCTCATGCATCACCGGAAAATATAATTGTCTATACGGTTCCATGAATGGCATTGATTGGAAGTTAAAGAAGACTCTTGCGTCAATGCTTACACCATTAAAACCTACGTCGTTTGGCATGTCATCCTTGACATCTCGTGTTCTTCAACTCCATCCCATTTACTCCTCACATTCTTAAAACCGAACTACAGTTTGTTCTTCCTCAAGAATTCCCACATGCGTACGTATTGAGGTGTGAAAAGATTATTTTCTAAGTAATCGACGCAATTGACGAGCCAACGAATGGATTGCTTTCCTCATGCTCTTTTGGCAGGAAGGATATATTATAGAACACATCCACCACCCATATCTTGCTGATTTCGCTCACCACCGACTGCTACACCTCACGATCGATCATTCCAATCCAAAGAACAATGGAAACGTCGCATGTTACAAACAATCGAGTTCAAGTGGATAGAATACTGGAACGATGATGCCAGCAGCCAAGCGCTATAAAATGAGCTGATGACAAGGCTTAGGTCAGTTAAACGCATCGAGGCATAAAACCCTAAGTTGCCATCTGATTCCAGACAAATCCTACCTAAGAAGCCTGCGGATGTTTCAGGTTTAGATCATCGCTGTAAGATTGATATATGGAAGCAGTTCGTAGCAGCCGATGGTTGGTCATGGACAACCTAAGTAAGTCTGTACTGATGCAGCGGAGAGCTCCTATCAAGACCGATCAACGATGGCTACCTTAGAATAAAAATTTGGCCAAGTGGACGAAGGCCATGGACAAGAACGCACGAACAAGATGGTAAGTAGCCAATTTGCTATAGGAAAGCATATCCCGATTCCCAACACCCGCGTCCGCAAGTATAGCATTTTGCGGAACTGCCAAGTGCATGACTCCAACACGTCGTTGCCATATCCTTAATTGACTACGGCCATTATGGTCTCTTCTGCTGCAGCATTATCGTTCGTCGTCATGCATGAACTGCGTATTGCACTCTCTGCAATTTGTCGTCCCTTTCCACGCCAACCTTGATCGGAGTCACGTATTATGATCTAAGCACTGTTTCCCTGAAGCTCCTGTGTTGTGCGTGTGTATGAAAGAGACAGAGATAAGAGAGAGTGACTATAGTTTTTATTAGGGTTGATATGTTTTATTTCTCTGATAATATTAACGCAGAAGACTATAAAACACGCATAGTCATCCACAAAGGGCAGTCATGGTCGACAGGGAGCTAACACATCTGGTGCACCGATGAGGGACGCAACGTATCCTCTTTTTAATTGCGGCGGGAGATGCCTCTCTGATGAGTTGAACGCGATACGTGAGACGCTCAGAACAAAGTATTGTGCTTGCGAGGGATCCAACATGCATATGGTAGAAGCATTGCACCAAGGAGGGACCCGATGGATCCTCTTTCAATTGCGGCACCTCCGTCTTCACCGATCACTGAGAATAATGTTGTGAGGCGCCCCACAAATAACGCAAAAAAGTAGTACGTGCTGAGATGGGTCTTTTCATCAACATGTTGTCTTTTGTTTTCCCTTATTGATAAAAGTTAACTTTTTCCATGCAAATAAGACAAAAAGAACAAAACACGCGGCTGCTACCTTTTTCTTTTTTGCACGAGAAAAGTTGAACATATATTCTTTCCATTGACCAAAAGGTGGATGCTTATGTTTTAGCCGGGAATATGTAGCTATTGCATGATTGCTCTCTGAATAATTAAAATCAAAATATATTCCATCAGCCGAAACGAGATCAGTAGAGGCGACGGATTATGCTCTGCTGTGAAGTCGTAAGCTAGTTAATAAGTGTATGATAGCTAAAAATCATGATCGGGTCGAGATTCATCCATTTGTTGTTAGTCAATCATACTTGCTATGGTTCAGTTGCTACCTTTTTTATTCTTGTTTCCGGAATATTGCACCATTTTTATTGTTTGCAAATTGAATTGGTTTCTCATATCATAAGAAATGAAAATTTCTCATACACTTACTGAGTACAATTGTTTGCTTCTTTGGGACAATAGGAATTTTTACGGTTAGAGAGAGAGAGAGAGAGAGAGAGAGAGAGAGAGAGAGAGAGAGAGAGAGAGAGAGAGAGAGAGAGAGGAAAACGCACACAGCTGACTTTTGACAATCCAACATCATCAAACTTTTAGCATAAATTCAAGCCATTGTTAATGGATGAGTCGGCCAATTTAGTCTTAGTGGGGGAGAGGCATCCATGACGTGGCGGCGGCCATACTAAAGTGAACCTCTTAGTATGACGTTGCGCCTTATAACGAGTACATGGAATTGGTCCACTTGAGGGTTTTATTTTTTAATCCCAAATCAAATCTAATGATCTAGCGAATATTTAAGATATTCTTAAGATATCATTTATATTTTTTTTAATTGATATGAGGATCCTAACATAATATTATGATATACTATCATCCACGTGGATAATAGCTAACTTGATAAAGTATCTAAAGGGAGTCAGATCTACTTTGACATCCATTTTCATGATATACACATCCTTTTGTCAAGTTGGTAGTCTCATGACATATCGTTATCTTCATGATATATAAAAAATAGTTAAGAATCTCTCAAATTATTCCATTGTGAACTACATTCATCGTATGATAAGATTTGCCATAGTGAATATAAATCAAAATAAGGTTATATATATTTTTCTATTATGCATTATTATATATATGTATATATGCAAATAATATTCTTTTGTTGCATTATATAGAGGACAAGCTACGTTGATTAGAAATATAAGGTGAACAAGCGGTAGTGTTAGGGGGATGGATCTCATCATCGTAGCTAATGTGGGAGAGACCTACGAGTGCCTTATAATGGAGAAATGAACATATATATATATATATATATATATATATATATATATATATATATATATATATATATATATATATATATATATATATATATATATATATATATATATATACACATGTCCAATATTGATTTGTTTGGACATGTCAATTGACAAATACAAATATGTTCATAGTAGTTAGGATGAATATCTTGTATTTGAAAACTAGCGACTCACCCCATCAATCCTCTATGCCCAGATAACTTAATTTTCACTTATAAACGATTTGTGTTAATGGATTAGTTGAATCCAAATTTTTAAGATTAAGGATGTAGGACAAAAAAAATGATTTATAAGTAATTATTAATGAAGTTGGTATCAATTTATGCTGAATTGCTCAAATCTTATTTTCTTTAATTTATCAGGAGCTATTAATGCAGGATTCACTTTTTGGAGAATGAGTCAAAATAATAATAAAAAAGATATTTAGTGAAATATCTTTCACAGTAGTATCTGGAGAGAAAGTTTTCTAATATACCGGATAAGTAATTCAATTAATTAAAATCATTATTCTTAGATACATTAATTTGATTATGATCATTCCACGAAAATACGGATTGTGCCAAAAAGATTAAAAACAAATTTTCTTCTTTTTCTTTATCAATTTTTCTTTCTATTTTTATTAGAAAAAGAAGATGAACTAATTACAATAGATTTAAAATGAAAACTTATTCGTAGGTAAACCAATTGTGAAATACTTTATAGTGTCCGATATCTCTTTTACATCTTCTATGCGAAAATATTCAATTCTCATAAGATCTTCTTGACTCTTATTCAAAAGGTCCAATAATGTGTGTATATTGGACCTTTTGAGACAATTATAGGTCCTGGAAGGTAATTCTGATTGGTCAATAAAAATACATTTCAATGGAATTTCTTTTTTGTTTTTCTTTAGATTAGTTAATCTATCTTGAAAGGTAAAAGGGATATATATATATATAGGACCTTTTAAAGAATTATACATCTTGGAAGGTAATTCTGATTGGTCAATAAAAATACATTTCAATGGAATTTCTTTTTTGTTTTTCTTTAGATTAGTTAATCTATCTTGAAAGGTAAAAATGGGTATATTAGTATATATATACATATATATATATACATATATATATATATGTATGCATATATGTATGTATATATATGTATGTATATATGTATATGCATACACATACAAATACATATGCATATATCTATACATACATATATATATATATACATATATATACCAAACAAGATTTTTTACGTACTAATAGTATTCTAGAAAAAAGTAATTTAGGATTTATTAAATATGGGATAATAGAGGTAAATTCAATCATAATAAAAGAGAATTTGATTGAATATTGAGGATCAAAAGAATTTAGTCTGAAATACCGAGAAACGTAGATATATAATTTTTTATCGAGAGAGAATGGTGATTATGCGGCATTTTTTCCTATAAATATAAGGAGCAAAGAGTCCATGGCGAACCCGACACACTCCAACACACACAATGACTAGTGGTCAAGAAACGCACGCAAGAGGACTCTCTGCCTCTCTCTAAGTCTCTCCTGAGTTTCCATTCCTCCTCCTCCTCCTCCTCCTTCCAGGTGGAGAGAAGAATTGTTCGTTTTCTTCGCCACTTCCGGTGTTGTTCGAAGGAGAGATGGTGATGTACGAACTCATCAAGGGCGGCGAGGCCACGGCGGCGTCCAAGCCCAACAACGCGCTCAGCAACGCCGTCGCCGCCGCGGACAACGCGCTTCTGTCCCCGCACGAGGATGACATCGAGACTGGCGTCCGGAACGCCACGAATACCCCGCAGGAGAAAGAGGAAGCGCCCGCCGCCCGGGGGTCGCGCCTCGTCTCCCTCGACGTCTTCCGAGGGCTCACCGTCGCAGTAAGTCCGACCTTCCATCCGCATTGCTTCCATCTCTCTCTCTCTCTCTCTCTCTCTCTCTCTCTCTCTCTCTCTCTCTCTCTCTCTCTCTCTCTCTCTCTCTCTCTCTCTCTCTCTCTTCTTTGATTATTCATTTAATTACCGTACTTTCTCCTTCATTTAATAGCTCATTAAATAGGATAATAATAACTGCACGGTTGTTTTCTTCGATAACGTATTATATGCACATGTAACTAAGCATGCTTTGTTACAATTCATGGCACTAATTATTCTACAAATTATTTCTAAAATACTTCTTTTTTACTTTTTTTTTATCAGTATTACTTACTGCTCGCTGCAATTCATATTTTGTTGTCTAGAATAGATAATAATATTTGCGCCTGTGACCTATTTCTTCCTCTTCGCCTCATCTTCGTTGCGCACCAAGCTATTGGCACACACACGCCGTGTCTGCTCTCTTGCGTGAGCTTGTCTCCACTGGAAAGAGTGCAATCAGACGCACCACCAACACTTTCCTTGTGAATATAACAATGATGACGATGAAAATTATTCATCACACGTCAATATCATTCGCTCAAATATTATTCATTTGATTTCTCGGTTCAGAAAAAAAAAAGAAAAAGATTTCTCTATTTTAATGCCCCTCCAAGATCCACACCGTCTATCAGGATCGTTGCACGCATCTTAAGGACAGGACGATCCTTCGGTGCACATCACGGCCACTTCATCACTCCGAGTTGACCGACAAGAGAGCAAACACAGCATGCTCTTCTCTTGCTGATGCTCTGCCATCTGGCGCTAGCCTGCATTAAGAATCTGCACGTTGTGAACCCAGGAGTTGACTTTAGTGTGGCACTGCGTCCTACCTTTTAATACCCGAGACCTTCGACCTTTTGACTTATCGGGGTGATCATAAGTTAGACGTGGCCGGTGCTTTCCTCGCCTGAAAGCTTTTCTACCGGGCATGTGGATGGCTCTGACGTAGAGCTGCAGTGAGTAGAGGTATCAACGGAGCAGTGCTCCACCGAGGCAACCTTCTCCATGCTTGCAGAGAGGTTGAGGAAGTATCTCTGCTACTCTCTCCTCCGGAGCAGCTGCTGTGCCACTGCCACGCAAGTGTTCTGCTGGTCTCCAAGATGAGTCACGGCAGAAAGGAATAGGAAGTCATTGTAGTTGACGCTGGTCCTTCAAATCAAAGTCTGAAGCCTCAGTTTCTATGGATTCCGCTTGAGTTTTGATATCCCCTGTTTCTTTTATGTCGAAACAATAAGGAACAGGGAAGATGAAATCATTTCTTTAAAGGAAAGAAGGAGAATGTTTTCACGACTTACGGGAGTTAGAATATGAACTGCATACATGACTTTGAATGATATCTAACATGTACAGAAGAAGATTACAGGTTCTTCAAGCTGTCAATTAAATCCAAAGTCTGTGATGCCCATTTCCAGAATTTCTTTGGGACAAGCAAAGCACGAAGGACACAAATAAAACTATATCCTACAACCGAAAAACATCGCAAAAAGATGTCCTTTGGATTCAACATTTACTTCATTTAAGAAAAACCATCAGGGTTTTTGGATGATATCACTTGATTTTTATCCTGAAAGGGTTCTAGTTGTACAGGAAGAATTCTGGGATAAATATGCCTCACATTTAATGATGAATCACTGCAGAATTTGCAGCCAATGTTCAGATGACACCAAATTAAACACCAGTTTTGGCCAGTATGGCCGAAAATAACTTTTTTTTTTATTTTTTGTGCAGAAAGTTGAACGACATCAGAGTAAATAAACATCTGCAGTATATGAGAAACATGTCAGGAAGTCATATTTTCACTAGTAAAGAACCATCTGGTGTTGACGTTCATACTCATTATTCATGCTAATGAATTTCATATGGACATACTTCTATCTAGTTTTCCATCTAGTGCTGTGAAGAAAACACAATTGTATGATTACTGGTCATGTAGGTATTTCTTACCTCCAGAAGTTCATAAATGTCATTTGTTTGCAGCTCATGATCTTCGTAGATTATGCTGGAGCATTTCTTCCCGCAATCAACCATTCACCTTGGAATGGTATAACCCTTGCTGATGTTGTCATGCCATTTTTCTTGTTCATAGTTGGAGTTGCACTTGCACTCGCATACAAGGTAAAAAGCCTAATGGCTTGAAAAATATTTAATCCTATGCTCTTTTTTTTATTTATTATAGATCAAAAAGTATACATATTTCTGCAGTAAAAGCATCAAATAACATTCTAATAACACTTTATTTTATTGTCAGAGAGTCTCAAGCAAAGCCATAGCAACCAAGAAAGCTGTACTTCGAGCAATGAAGCTCTTCATTGTAGGCCTTATTGTTCAAGGTACGCCACTCTTTCTTTTCACTAAGTCAAAATACATTATCTTTATCATATAAAAGCATTTATTCAAGGAAATTTGATTCCTTTCTTCGTTATCGTAAGATAATATTTGGTTGATTTCTTAGGTGGTTTCTTCCATGGCGTTCACAATTTAACTTATGGAGTTGACATTTTGAGAATACGATGGATGGGCATATTACAGGTAGTACATTCATTTGCTATGAAGCAAGATAATTTATATGTATTATGGAACCATTCGTCTTTACAATGCCTTCTATACAATCATTCCTAGCAATACTTTTAATTCTGATCCAACATGCATCATTTCTCTATCCATGAATTCAAGCACATTCCCATTGTCTAGATAAGTGATCGGAGTTCCTTTGTAATACTTTGATCTATCATAGTCATAAAATCTCAAGACACCTCCAAGTTGGAAGCAAATAACAAAGTCCCATATCATTCTCTGAAAACTGGGCATTCTTTTAATGAGTCACTGTCTTTCTAAAGGTTACCTAATCAAGTATTATTTTCTTGCAGAGAATTGCAGTAGCCTATCTGTTGGCTGCAATATGTGAAATATGGCTCAAAAATGATGATGATGATAGTGATGTCTACTCTGGATACTACCTAATCAGGCGATACCGATTTCAACTGTAAGTATTACTGTATATATATTTTGTGCAATCATGGTATTATTTGATGGGTCTCTAAGTTGAAATTTTCAAGTATAAACATGGAAAAGAAAGGAACTGAAATAGAGTTCAATAGAGAATCAAATATATAGAGAGCGTTTACAGAGAGCTAAATACCTAGAAGAAGTTCTTACCATCAACTACCTTGAATTGCCTTGTCTGTTTATGAAGCTATGTTCATCATACTCACAACTTGACTTCTTTCAGGCTGGTGAGTTTGATTCTTACTACCATTTACATGGTTCTCCTGTATGGTTCATATGTTCCTGATTGGGAATATCAGATACCAGTGGCAGGCTCCAAGACCAAGTCCTTCTCAGTTAAGTCCTATGCATCTCATTACACACTCCACCAATGCTTACAAACTACTATCATTTTGGGTCTATAAATATTTTTTAAGATGAATTCCTAATCATATAATTAACAAATTTTATAAATACCAGGTCAAATGTGGGGTGAGGGGTGACATAGGACCTGCTTGCAATGCTGTGGGAATGATTGATCGTCAAGTCCTTGGCATCCAACATCTGTATCAACGTCCCGTGTATGAAAGAACAAAGGTCTCAGACACACCAGTTTTATTTCGTTAGTTATCACCCCAATTATTTTTTCTTTCCATCCATAATCTTCTAGTTTCATACTCTTTCTTCAGCAATGCAGCATAAATTCACCAGCTAGTGGCCCACTTCCATCTGATGCTCCTCCATGGTGCCAAGCTCCTTTTGATCCTGAAGGGCTACTTAGGTCAGCTTTGTTACATAGGTCTCTTGGCTTTTTTTCCTGACAACTAGAAGTGATGATAGTTAATGATGCAGTTCTGTCATGGCAATTGTTACTTGCTTGATCGGGTTGCAATTCGGGCATGCTATCATACATTTTAAGGTACTAGTTATATAATGAATCTGTCTTAGCTTCAAAAACATCTTTATCACTCTTGAATGAACTGCAGGGTCACAAGAACAGAATTATACAGTGGATGATTCCTTCCATATTTCTATTAGTGTTCGCCTTTTTGTTGGACTTCGGCTTCGGTATACCAGCTATCTAGTTCATATCACTGTGATTACAGATTGATTTAACTTCCTGACACCAAGCAAACTTTATCTTTGTTATAGGAATGCATATGAACAAGGCCCTGTACACATTAAGTTATACATGCTTCACCACTGGGGTTGCTGGGATTCTCTTCACTGGACTATATGTGTTGGTTAGAGATCCAAAACTGTCCACTTCTTTCAAACATTTCCATTCAATATGTATAATTATTTCATCTAGGGGTACAACCAGATATGACTACTCACTCTTGATGTCTACAGGTTGATGTCTGTGGCTGTAGGAAACCAACCTTGGCTGTGGAATGGTTGGGGATGCATGCACTTATGATCTACATTCTAATAGGCTGCAACATCTTGCCAGTCTTTATACAGGGATTCTATTGGAGGGAGCCTAAGAACAATGTCGTGAGTAGCTTAATCTAACAAACCCTTCCCTTGTGCCTGCTTTTGCTTTTACAAGTGCATGCTAGCCACAAACAGGGAAAGTGGAACAACTTTTTGTTATTGTGATCTATGAACAGCTGAAGGTCATTGGCATTTCCTGAAACCTCGACAATAACAAGAGGAATGCAGGATCTCTTGACATGTAACTTTTGTCTACAAACAAAAAGGGAAAGAAATGTATGCAATTTATTAGTTCAAGTTTCTAATGCTTGCAGAACAGGATCTGCTGTGTTGGTGTGAATGCATGATCGCCCATGTTTTTTCTGAGCATGTAAAATCGATATTACAAGTTTTAGCTCTGTGCATTTCAAGCATTACTTGCTTTACACTCAGGATCACCAGATGACATGACAATAACTATCAGTTTCTTTTACTATTGAATCTAGCAAAAGTGGGTTAATGATTCTACAAGGAAAATGCCATTCACAAAGCTGGGAAATCAAACTAGCCGAGAAAAAATGCCACCTAATGCCATCAAGATAAACACAATTAGAACTTTCTTTGTGAGGTCTTATGATTATGCATGCTGTCAGAACTGTTTTATGATTATGATACATAATTATGTTTTAGTTCTATTGTATCACTATAGCATACTGACTATAGTCATATGGAAGGAAACAATTGATAGATCAGTTTATGAAGTGACATATAGACTTATTGCAGACATGATAGGATGGAACCATGTATGAAAACCATATTTACAAGTCATGCTCGCATACCTAGGTGGACAATAGATTTAGAGAAGCAAGTTCGGGTTGTGATTGGTGAGATGGAATTGATTGCATACCTTGTAGTGTCACTTGATCCCATCAATCATCCTTTCATGATTTGCTCAGACTGGCACTTTCATCTGCATGAAAACATACAGAAATAATTAAACCAAACACCAAAAGACGAGTCTGCATTGAATAATATGGCATGGTCAGAGGCATTCAAAGATCATGCCATGAGTCTACACCTTGGAACAAGAAGGATAATCAAGGAATTGGTAAATAATTCACTCATGATCCAAGAAAGATTCAATTACAAATGAGTAATTTCATCACTCCACTTGAGTCTTCTCCTGAATGACCCATCAAGAGGCAACAAGAGGGTTGCCATAACCAGCACAACCTCATAACATTACACAGGATGAAAAAGCTCTCACGGCTAATGGCTTCTTACGCAAGAATTGGAGCAATAGTTCATAATTCTCATCAACACAATAGTTCAAGCTAAAATGCCTAAGTACCATATAAAATCCAGAAAACAATTATGACAAAACATCTTTGTAATATCACACAACTGCATGTCGGCAGAGCCTCACTTTTATTGATGTAGCAAAAGATTCAAATAGATAATGTCATGACAAGAACATAACTGAAGTAGCATTTGGCTAAGCTACTGAAGCATTCACCACAAAAAGACTTACTGACAATGCCCTCACACACTTATAGTGTTTATTACACAAGCATTATGTTGATTTTCCCCTGGAAGGGAAGGAAAACTAGGCATGAGTAATTCGAGTATTCTGTTTCTGCAATCGTATTAGACCTCAAAGAAATGTGTTAAGAATCAAGGAAATGGACGAATCTCATAATCTTGTGCTAGCAATCACTAAGCGCAATTAGCTGGTCCACAACACTTGGGTCAGCAAGTGTACTGGTATCACCAAGCTCATCTAGTTGCCTGGATGCAATTTTTCGTAGGATCCTCCTCATGATCTTTCCACTCCTCGTCTTTGGAAGTCCAGGTGCCCAGTGGATTTTGTCAGGGGCAGCAAATGCACCAATCTGACAAACAAGGAATCTTTGAAGTTAGTGAATTGCCAAATAAGCTTACTCATATTCATGTCAAGACCATGATATACCGTACCGATGCAAAATTGCGCTACCAAGGTGCCATTGCACATTAATATTTTCTATGCAACAGAAAAGTTAAAGCAAGGAAAGCACTCACTTCTGAACATTAGCCTGATCTATAAACACAATCTTCTAGTTCGATGCTAATCAGATAGGCAATCAAGTATTATTCTTTATTCATCACTTGATCATTGGAGTCAATACATTTTAGATTGAGAATCTGAACTTAAGACCAAGAAGCCAAATTATTATATGAGATCAAAATTCTTGATTAGTTTAAATTGGCAATTAATTTACAAGAAACATGTAGCTTTTTGCAGGAAAAGAAAAGTGATTTGTTGTAGCCTCATTCCTTTTGATTTAGACAATTTGAATTTAAGACATTCAATTGACACAAAAAGAAAATCCTTCTATTGGCGTTAAGAATTCAATTTCCAAGATGGTGTTTAACTTCCAGAATATAGGTGAAAAATCTTATATAAAAATGGCACGGTACTACAAATTAAACAAAAAAAATCTAACAATAGGGTATAAAATTCCAGAAATAAAGTTAATTCTGCACCATCAATTGTTGAAAAAACTGAATGAGCAAAATAAAAGAATCATGCTTCTACTCGAATACAACAATCTTAGAAATAAACTTACTTCTGCACCATCACTTGTTGAAAAAACTGATAAAGAAGAATAAAAGAGCCATGCTTCAACTACATATACAATTTATCTACCATCTAATCCCACATGATTGCAAGTCCTAATCAATCCATGCCTCTTTTCTCATCCCTATGCTTCTATATCTATGTCACTGTATCTGAAACAAGGGTTTAGCAATTGCAAGCTATGACTGCATCCTTTACAGACTTAACCTAGACATCTATTGCCAGATGAATCATGCATTTGATATGCATGGTACAGATGTACATTGCACTGCACCCTGGCACCCTTTTCCCAATCATGCAGATTTGCATATTAAGTTTATAGAGATTCATGTTTCGTAAAACTGAGGCATAAACTGGCAGTAGGTTCAAAACAGTATTCAACATGATATCGTAAGCCTACAGCCAGAGACTTGAAACTGCCACAGAACATGGGACACCAAAACAAATTCAGCAAAACATCTACAAGTGACAGGCCAGTTTATTTGTGATGTTGGGTTAATTAAATAACTTTATAATGATAACTTTACAAGAAGCACACCTGGTTTCGGACAACCAAAATGAGGCTTTTCCGTAGCTCTTCACTGTAAGGAACACCCTCCACTAAAGTGACAAAAGCATAAATGCCCTGTCCTTTGATCTGACAACAAGATAGGTTTTGGTATAACTATCAAGGTTGACAACCGGTTGATGCTTATGATGGTGCAGCCAGCAGAAGATAGGTTTTGCATTGTACCTCATGTTCAACACCAACTACGGCAGCCTCAGCACAATGGGGATGTGAAACAAGAGCTGATTCTACTTCTGCAGTGCCAATACGATGTCCACTGAAAAGAATTCAAGTGCAACATAATGAAACTCACTCCAAATGTATATGGTAAGCATGTAGTAATTTCAAAGTACCTGACATTGATGACATCATCAACTCTTCCAGTGAGCCAATAGTAGCCATCCTTGTCCCTGAAATATCAATGTAATTAACAAGAACACTATGATCATCAAAACCAAGTTTTATAATATCTATTAAGACCTGAAAGAGTGATTTTGGACCAATTGATGCTTGAAAGAAAGTTACCTGCTGCATCCATCACCAGTAAAATAATAACGAGCAAAAGGTTTAAAATATGTTGTTTCATATCTCTCATGATCACCATAAAGTGTGCGGAATGCCCCAGGCCATGACCTCTTGATGCAAAGATATCCACTACATTCACCTTCTATCTCGTTCCCTTTCTCATCGACTATAACCGGCTGCAGCACTCTTAACAGTATTAGAGAACAACAAAATATTTCACATCTAAAACCTTTAATTCAGGTTAGATTGTTACATACTTGAACACCAAAGAAAGGAAAGGTAGCAGAACCTGGCTTCTGTGACCAGGCACCAGGTAAAGGTGTAATCTGCACATGCATATGTTAGTTAAAACCTAGGAATTAGATTAACAGAAAACTTCACATCTAGGAATTGAACTCCTATTACCACAGAAAACCAGACATGTACCAAAATGGCTACTGGCCATTACCAAATCCATGGATGGAAAGATGGGATATTTACTTACCATGAAGCCACCAGTCTCTGTTTGCCACCAGGTATCCGAAATAGGGCACCGTGAATCCCCGACAACATTGTAAAACCACCTAAAAGTTTTATATAATATATATAAAGAAGAAGTTAAAATGCAAAAAGCAAGATGCAAAGAGCTCCTAGATCAAAGAGACAGGAATGAACCTCCATGCACTAGGATTAATAGGCTCTCCTACGCTACCAAGAACACGGAGAGATTTCCGAGAGTAATGAGTGACATACTGCATTAAAGCACCAAAAGGGTCAATAAACGTAAATAATCAGATATTAAAATTGGCTATTCATAGGTTGAATAACAACTCAAGGACTGCTGTGCCAACTGGTATGAGTCATAATGTGCCATGTCAGATAGGCACCAGCGCATGTGCACCCAAATACACACTCCATTGACTCATG
The DNA here is from genome assembly GCA_024322285.1 of Musa beccarii. Taxonomy (NCBI): domain Eukaryota; kingdom Viridiplantae; phylum Streptophyta; class Magnoliopsida; order Zingiberales; family Musaceae; genus Musa; species Musa beccarii. The sequence continues at coordinate 57,866,283 of CM044395.1, read as the reverse complement.
CTATAGGTGCCAACATATGGCTCAATCAATTTTTTGGACAAGGTTAGTTACCACAAGGGCATGCCAATAAATTTTCGTGATTATCTTATCTGACTAATAAGACTGTGGATCATCAGTCTTTGGCTTCTATATCACTAAAAAGGCACACCCAGTTCACAAGGCTCCCACCAATGTGGGGTCTCGGGATGGTCAATGTACGCAGCCTTACCTTTAAACGTATGCAGTCTTTGGCTTCTATATCACTAAGTTAGAAAATGTATACTCAAAGAATAATTTATCAACTTTGTTTATCATCTAGATAACAGAATCAGTGCAAAGTATACCCTGAGGGGGTCGATTAAAGATAGGACTTGTGTGATGCAACTTTATAAGGTATGCGAGAATATTACAACACATGCAAGGTAGAATGCAATGGTTTAGGATTCAAAACTTTCTTCAAAATTTTATAAGGTGAGATGATTTGACAAGGAAAACTTGTGCGAGAAAGTTCAGATGAGTACCAACAAAATGCTCAACAATCTACTTAGTTTGTAGTTTGTACACCATGTATTTCAGGATTTGAATAAGAGACATGGACCATGGGACGAAAATAGCATCTAACTGAGCAGATCCATCTGATACAATTACTGGTCTGCTTAAGCCAAGCAGACAATGTTGGAGCAAGCATGATTTGAAATGATTGACAATGAAACAAGCCAAAAAACTATATTGATGATCAAGGAAATATTCCAAGATCTTTTACCTCATTGCCTTCACGCATCAGTGAACGCACCAAAGTTGGAGCTGTGTAAAAGATTGTAACCTTATATTTATCAACAATATCCCAACAACGTCCACTATCAGGGTAGTTTGGAGCCTGCAGATAATCCCATTGTAGTAACAAGATCAAAAGACAGTGTTGACATAGTTGAGAGAAAAAGATCTGAAGGGTCAATCATCTATCAGGAGAAGAAATATAACTAATGAACCAGAATATAAAATTTTATGAATCAAAACTCTGAATGTTGTCGTAAAAAATACATAATACAATTTCATTAAAACAAAAAAGAAAAAGAAAAGGATGACATGACAGGCAATACCCCTTCAAATACCACAACAGTAGCTCCATTCAAAAGAGGGCCATATGTAACATAGCTGTGTCCTGTGATCCAGCCACAATCGGCAGTACACCTGAGGTCAGAAGGATAAGAGAGGTGAAGGCAGTCCAGAACAGTTGTGCAGAACTGATTTTAAGAAACATGCTATGGGTTAACCACGAAAATACTAGCATACCAATATATATCTGATGGCTTATAGTCAAATGCATATTTGAATGTTGTTGCAGTATATACCATATATCCCCCAGCTGTATGCAGAACACCCTGAATATCAAGGCATAAGTACCCAGCACTTGGCATGAAAAGAATGCTGAAAAAAATAAAACAAGAAAGCTCCATAACCTTTGGTTTTCCAGTGCTACCACTTGTGTACAAGAGAAATAATGGATCTTCTGCATCAACCCATTCTACAGCACACTTGGTTGGAAATTGTGGGACAACATCCTGATTATTGCAATATGAAAGGAAAAAGTTGTGTTTCATGTACTAATTGCAAATTAAAATGAAAGTGTTGTGACAACTGAATAACTGAAAAGTTATATCCGTAATATGCCAGTACTGAGAAAACCAGCAGACTGACCTGCCACCAGACATCTCTTCCTTCTGTCCACTTGGTATCTTCTCTCTTCATTGCCGACTGGTTTTCAAAGGTCAAGCACAGGCCTGTTCAAGCCACAGAAAGTCAGACATGTAAGTCTGTTGTGCTCCATCTATCTCTATGCATAAGCTAGCTAACATGATCATATATGAACTATTTAAGACTCTTCATATTTAGCTTAACCAAAATAAAATTAACAATTTGGAAGTGGAGTAAATGACATAAAAGAACAGAAGTAAAATGAGAATGTAATTCATCAAAGATGAGACAGGACACCTATATCTGGAGGCACATATGTTTAGTGGACTACCATGATAGACAAGTATCATTCAATAACATGTTAAAGATGCTCATAACAAGAACCAACATACCTACAGGGACTCCATTTTTGTCAGATTCAACAAGGGCGCTGTCAACTATCTCTTTGAGATGGATGGCTTTGGAACCTCTCTTCACAGCATTGCAGGTTATTACAACCTTAGGTTTGCAATCGATAATTCTTTGTGCAAGAGACTCCGCTGAGAAGCCTGCAAACACAACCTGAACAGACCATCCCACATATTAAAATTAATCTTGGCCCCAAAAATCTTGAGAGGAAGTTCATGAGCTTAGGACAATACCGAGTGGACTGCACCGATACGAGCACAGGCTAACATTGTGATTGGCAACTCCATCAGCATAGGGAGGTAAATCACCACCGCATCTCCTTTCTGAACCCCGACATGTTTCAAGTAGTTGGCGAGCTGACACAGACCACTCTTGATCAATTAAACAAGACAAAGTAATGGCTACTAAATTCAACCTTAGGATGGCTTCAGGCATACCTGGCAAATCTTCTCCAAGAGTTCAGCATAAGTCAACTGCCCATCATCCCCTGGTTCATTGCCTTCCCAATAGATAGCAACTTTTCCACCATTTCCTGCCTCAACATTCTGATCCACAGCATTGTAACAGATGTTCGTCCTGGCTCCTTTAAACCACTGTGATCACCACAGTACTACAGAAGTCAGCGTCTCCTACATGCCATAAATATGAATAAACCCAGCTGAAAGATTACACAACCAACCTCAAACTTGACGGTCCCCTTGCTCACATCAATGTTTTCACTGTAGACCTCCGGATACCACTTCTCTCTCCAGTAAAACTGGGAAGCGATCTCCGACCAGAATCCTGCAGGATCCTCCACCGACCTCTTGTACATTTTCCAATACTAGTAGTCCATGAAATAAATGCAATGATGACAAGCATACAATTAGGTGAAGGAAATAAACTTTGCTCAAACTGCGAAATCGTTTAATCTCCACCACCAAGAAAGCATATATTCTTCCGGAAGCAACGGAATCTTCATCGGAGGTCGGATTTTTTAGCTCAAAAACTAGTCTTTTGCTCACAGGAGGAAGGATTAAGGGTTTGAGGGAGACGAAACGCACGCACCTGTTCGGGGGAGGAGACAAGGGCCTGGCGGGAGAAGTCGTGGGAGGGGAAGACGAGGTCGTTCTCCTCGGACGCGAGGGGCTCGCCGAGGATGACGGCGTTGAGGTGGGAGATCTGACCGGCGCCGGATGGCAGCTGGGTCATCGACTCTACGTGCCGGAGGTGGTCCGAGGACGCCAGGCTCCGCTGCGGAGACGCCTCCACCGCCGCCTCGCCCGTCGTCATCTCAGGACAAAGTCACGCCGCTGCTGCGGAGACCAAGAAAGGAACGCAAGAACAGGAGGAGGAGGAGGGCGTTGACGATGAAGAAGGAACCGAAGCGATCTGACATTAGAAACGGGTTGTTTTCGTCATATATTTATAATAATAATAATAATAATTATTATTATTATTATCAATTACTGCAAACATGACCGGCAGTTCTGTGAAAAAAAAAAGAGAGATAAAGAAAAAAATATATATTATTATTATAAAAAAGAAAGGGTTCGGATGTTAGGATTCGACTACGATGAGAAGTAGATCAGTGTTGAGATATGGTGAGGAGATGGCAATATTTTATTGGCAAAACAGGAACTATAAAAAATGAAACACTGCTTAGCATGACAGATTTGTATATCTATATACATACATCAGCAAGGCTGGAGGATTTGCATAATAACTGGAGAAAAGGAAATCTTGTTTTGGGCTTTGAACCAAATATTGGGATTCCGAAGGTTGAAATATGGCAAGAAAAGTATACTACTTTGACCCACTCGTCGTTATACGCTGCGATAGATTAAAGTAAGATTAGTGTGGGACTCGTGCGTGACCCAATTCGAACATCCAATTGGCAATAAGATCGGAGGTGGAACGATCTCGATCTATGTGGATCATGCCAGCTGTCTCGTTCTCCATGTTTTGGTCTCTCGTGTTGTTATTATATTAGATTCTTTGGAATTCATAGCGGATTTTAATAATTGATCGGATCAATTTGTTGATGATTATTGTTTCGGCTCTGCAAATAATTCAGAGTGCCCCAAATGACATGAGTAATTTTGCATGAACTGTCCACGATTTACTTGTACAAGCGCCTGCACAAAACTCGCATTTCCATTTCCAGATCGACTTGAATATTATTGTCATTCAATAATAATCTCATCTTCCATTCAAACTCGCACGTCTGCCTGATCTTATTGAACTTTCTTTCAGCAATTATTGAATTTTCCTTTATAGAATTTTAGATTTTTATTTTCCGTTCAATTCGAAATAGGAAATTATGATTGAAGGTGAGAAATGCTGCGGAAGTATCTGCTTGCCTCGGCCGGAGGTAGGTAGATCAACAACTCACCGGATCGAAAGAATGTCATCTTCCGGTCAAATTAAATTCACGTCTTGTTGTGATGATAGTGACGGTTGCGGTGCAACATACCCGCCACCAACCCAAGAATATGTCAAGTGGTTTTGGTGATTACCTGTCGTGGGATCAAATCACTCTAGGAAAATGTTTAGAGAGGATGCCTTTAGCGAGACGGGTAAGTGAACTGCGTTGGGTAATAGATTTTAGCAAAAATCAAATCGAACACACAAGAAAGCAACATAATGAAGGCATGCAATGGCCGGGAAACGACAGTCGTTTCAGCTTATAACAAGCTACAAGTCCTCAAGGACCACACAAATGATGTAGCAATTCAACAAGAGAATCCCGAAAAGGAAAAGCAGTGATTGCTCAAACCATACATTCTTGTGAAGATGCTTTGCTGATTACTATGACAGCAGTAATATCAGATGAATAAGTCTAAGCGCACACAGCATGGGAGGAACAACCATCACAACACGACAGCTCATAAAGATCACTAGCAGCTCCACGGCGACTGCCAACAACCAACCTACCAGTGCCCAAACCCAAGACTTGGCCATCCGATAATGCTGCATCATCAACTTTATAATAGAAATTTGAGCAAGCCGTTGGGTATCAGATTTTTTGGACTCACACCGGGAAAATTATCTACTGAGAAGTGGTCACATCCAGCAGCGTTCATGATACCGCTATAAACGATGTACTTAGACACGATAATAGGCATCTCACCCCCCCACTCTAGATGGCAACATTCGATCTTCGTAATGGTGTAACTTCAGAAAAGCTAGGAGATATTCCACATCCACAGCAGCCGCACTCATGACAACCACTGCACATACTTTTTAACTTCTCTCAATGTGTGACAGACTAGTTCAGGTATCATAGCACACACATACAGGCACCGACACAACTAAATTCGAGAAAAACAAGCCTAGATGGTTGGTTAAGCAAGATCTAATAAAACTCAGAAATCCATGCCAATGGACTAGAACTACTAAACATATGCATCGACAGTTGATCAACAGAATGTTCCACGCAAACATCAGGATCCATGAACCCAAGAATTCAGTAACTCACAAACAGCATATATAGCTGATGAGACAGGTGGGCAGCCGGTTTTGTTAAGATCACTTTCAGGATCTTGTTCAATGGTTCACCAAGTCTTGACAAAAATATTAAAAGCTGGTAAGACAGGTAGATTATGTATGCCTTTGAGCAATTCATCAAGTTCAAATGGATCTCATGCACAAAGTACGAGACTAGCATTACTCTAAGACATTCTATTGAAAGGAAGCACAAAACATTTGCTTTTCGAATGATCCACGTGACATGAATAATAGAATCAGCATCCCATCTAGATCACCGGAAATGAGAAACAACTCCAGGAATGGTCTTAGAGATGGCCTGAAAGCATATCTTCTCTATGAAGCTTGATTTTCATCAGCAGCAGCTTCAAACGTCTGTCCAGGCACCAGCTCAGGGACATCATCATCATCATCCTCCTGTTTCACAGCAGCTCCTGTGCTTGGCACCTGTTTCTGTAGGTGCTCTGCAAGCCTCTTCAGGTTTTCTAAGTTATCAGGCCCTGAAAAAAAATTAAGATATCTTCATAAGTTTATATAAAACAAAATTATCAAATATGAAATCCTTAAAGATTCTAAATTCCACATTCAGTCATTGAATTAGCTTACTCATATAAACAATTGCAAAAACAGCAGAAACAACCACATTCAGTGAGCTAGTGTATAAAGAAACCATCAGCGACACTTGGGGAATCAGTGAAATGTAGTCAAAATGAATCTAAAAACTGAGCAAGGTAAGAAACAAAAGCTAGTTTACTGCAGTTGCGAGTTGGTAGACCCTCAGCAACACAGGTTGTGGCGGAAGCAGAACATAATGTCCAAACTATAAGAACATCAAACGACCAAAAGGCTAGTGAGATAAGTAGTAATTAGATTACCAAGTTGGTTAATGATCCCAGGTAGCAGGTCTTGAAGTTCTGTCACCAGAAAAAACATGTGTTAATTGACTTAACTATGGATACAAGAAAAAGATAATAATTACATAAAATTCTAAAACATAATCTCATGTATCATCTTGTAATAATCAAAGCCAGGCTACTCTAAGAAGAATTCATTAAGTCGCATACTCTTTGTCTGAGGAGTTCCGCTAACAACCCATGTATTGGCTGCAATTGAAGCTTGCACTGAGGAAAAAAGGAAACCCATATGTCATTTAGCAAAATAATTTAGTGTTTTGTTTGATGAATATAATATGCTTTACCTTTAGGGTTGGCAAATTGAATAACCAAGTCATCCTTAAAAATGTTGACTTCTTCTATAGCAGGGATAGTATTCACGCCTATTCTTTTCAAAGTGCTTTGAAGTCTCTTGTCATCAGTTGTTGTAGTTTTGTGAACTGCCTTCTTCTTCCTGATCAAATTGGAACCGGCAATATAAGGCACTTGAGTGTGTCTAATACACCTCTCTATAATACTAACACATATTGCACATTAACAAGAATTTTATCCTCTATTTATTACCACAGATAATCAAATAGTGAAGGTACTAGCATTCCAAAATATATATATATAGGTCAACAATGAACCTGCGCATACTGCCCTTTCCACCAGTGCGAACAGCACCGGCCATCTTCATAAGCTTCTCTACGTTCATCTGTATAGGAAAGAAACACCGTGTGACTTGGATAATAAGGTTCCTTCAGTAAGCTTTCAGTTCCTAGTCAAACAAAAGAGAATAACTTCCAAGGGAATCCATGATTGAAACACTTATGAAAATCACGAGAATATACAATACAATCAGGTAAAACATGAAATCCCAACTATCCAATCTTATTTGGCCAAGATCGAACTGGAATAAAACCAAATAGTGGGTTTCATTTTACACATTGAAGAGTTGACCCTCAAAGAAGACTATACGTTAACAAAATGCCATTTTCAGCTATTTGATTGATGAATATATTATAATCTTACACATTTCAAATGGTTGAAACTAGAAACCCATAATAACAATGAATTGAGTATAAGAATAGCATTCATATCATCTCCATATGCTTCGATTTCACTTAGATCAAGAAATCACACAGACGAAGATCAGGTATTATAATACAATACAATAAAACCAAATAGTGGGTTTCATTTTACACATTGAAGAGTTGATCCTCAGAGAAGACTATACGTTAACAAAATGCCATTTTCAGCTATTTGATTGATGAATATATTATAATCTTACACATTTCAAATGGTTGAAACTAGAAACCCATAGTAACAATGAATTGAGTATAAGAATAGCATTCATATCATCTCCATATGCTTCGATTTCACTTAGATCAAGAAATCACACAGACGAAGATCAGGTATTATAATACAATACAATAAAACCAAATAGTGGGTTTCATTTTACACATTGAAGAGTTGATCCTCAGAAGACTTGCCATTTTCAGCTATTTGATTGATGATATATTATAATCTTACACATTTCAAATGGTTGAAACTAGAAACCCATAGTAACAATGAATTGAGTATAAGAATAGCATTCTATCATCTCCATATGCTTCGATTTCACTTAGATCAAGAAATCACACAGACGAAGATCAGGTAATAATACAATACAATAAAACCAAATAGCATTTTACACATTGAAGAGTTGATCCTCAAAGAAGACTATACGTTAACAAAATGCCATTTTCAGCTATTTGATTGATGAATATATTATAATCTTACACATTTCAAATGGTTGAAACTAGAAACCCATAGTAACAATGAATTGAGTATAAGAGTAGCATTCATATCATCTCCATATGCTTCGATTTCACTTAGATCAAGAAATCACACAGACGAAGATCAGGTATTATAATACACAATAAAACCAAATAGTGGGTTTCATTTTACACATTGAAGAGTTGACCCTCAAAGAAGACTATACAATACAAAATGCCATTTTCATTGCTATTGATGAATATATTATAATCTTTTTCAAATGGTTGAAACTAGAAACCCATAGTAACAATGAATTGAGTATAAGAATAGCATTCATATCATCTCCATATGCTTCGATTTCACTTAGATCAAGCACACAGACGAAGATCTCAAACAAAGTTGAACATATATAAAACAAGAACATCAGTTCTTGTAATCAAAGCACCACCAAAACTTGAAGGAATCTCAGAACATTTCACCATAGGTCACAAACCCTCTTCAAAACAATTATTACTAGGTAATATTACTTTGCGAAGACCATATCAAGGAGAGAGAGAGAGAGAGAGAGAGAGAAAAATTTCCTTTGTAAGCAACAATTCTGCGAAGATGCGAGAAAGAGCACTGCATACTGATTATACTAGTGGAGGTACAAAATGAGAATGTGAACTGACATAATGAATCAAGAAAGTCATATGACCCATCCAATGCACAAGATAGAACAGTAATTGAAGTAGCTTGAAGCATCTCCAGTAGCGCTTAAATGTAGGAGCATCAAAGATGAACAAAGAAAGATCATCTTGGATCGCCCCTCCAAAAGATATCATCAAATGGACAAGTGAACCTTAAAGAAAGGAACCCACCGAAACCAACCTTCACATTCAAGATCAGATACTCATTCAACGTTTATTGAAACGGATAAAAACCCTAAATCCTAATCAGCGAGAACCCAAATCCTTCGGAAGAGAGGCCAGATCAGCGAAGCGGGCGGATTTGAGGATCATAAAGAAGAGGAATTATCACCTTAGCAACCGGAGAAGGTATTATGTGGGGGACGAAGACGAGGAGGGGGCCGCCACCGACGCCGCCGATGCCGCAACCTTGGTTCGACGAAAGGTTGCGGGTTAGGGCGGAGGGAATATAAATGCCTCAGCGCACGACCAAATTACTGATGTACCCGCGAACATCGATCAGAATCACGGAATTGGCGCGATTGCGTTTGGGATGTTAACGGGCCCTAAATCAAAGCCAAACCCGACCCGAGCTTTTGGGTACGTTCACCGCTCGGCCCGAACCCAACCCAATATGATGCGTGTTGTGACTCAAGCCGCATCTCGTGTTTGCTATTGAAGATATTGATCAGTTTAATCGGTAAACATATTGACTATTGATAGAAGAGATTACAGAATCGAATTCGGTCTTTGTCAAAAGAATATGATTTGAAAAGTTTTAATGAGAGCCAAAGTAGGTGTTTGGAGTTGCAGTGCGAAGGAAGAGTGAATAGGATCGAAATGAGAGGTGAAGTGCCAATTGTATGTGCCCCTCACATATAATGCACTTAGTTTGATCTTGAAATGACAAAGACATTGCTGTCAACCCCGAAACGTCTACTGGATCACGCGTTCAATTTGTGGATGCAGGCGGTAGGAAGAAGAACCCACCATGCCCAACACTGAAAACACCTTGCACCTTTGGCCCTCAGCGGCGCACCGACGGGACGTCGTCGTCTTTGTCGGGATCAGATTCACAGGAGCCCCAGCAACCACCACAGCCTTACCATCCTGCAGCACTGGTTGAATTCGAGAGCCCATGCATGGATGGGACCGTCTCATCGTATGCTTCCATCCACCCTCTTCCGGTCCTGCTCGCAACTGTGACTTTGGTGGTGGTGGTGGTGGTCCTTGGCATCGTTCCGTTCATTATTGCAGTCTCTCTCTCTCTCTCTCTCTCTCTCTCTCTCTCTCTCTCTCTCTCTCTCTCTGGCTTCAGTCCAAAAGCCTCTTTCAAGCTAGGACGTCTGTGTTGTCTGCTGGGATGAGCTTGCATTCGTCCAGTATGATTCCAAGGGCCAGCCCGGATCAATGTTGTTTCCCCTCACTGCTCATTCATGAAGTTTACCGCCGAAACGAGCAGTATTCTTTTTTCTTCAAGGACACGCCCAGAAAACTAAATAGTTACACTGGTGGCTTTTCGATTGTTGTTGACAAGTACAGGTAGGACTTATAATTTGCAGGATAAGAACAAGAAAGAGGACATGGTAAGGTCCCAACCGGCGATGCATTGATTGTCCGGTCCAATAGTAAATGTCCTTCCTGTGAAAGCACACATCTTCGAGGGGCAACAGCAGGTCGATCGATTTCTCAGAAGCTTGGAAGTAGATGGATTCTACGGTCTTAGATATAAACGAATGAACCTGATCTCGTCTATCGATTTGGACTTTCAAAAACGATAACAAAACAAGGATCTTGATCTGATCGATGATTTGTTGCAGAGGGAGATGGATCTATCTTTTTTCATACGTTTTACTCGGTGAAGAGGAAATTGAGGCAATGAATTGGACCTTCAGCCAATGAGCCGATTGATGTGAATGGTATCTTTTGGCAGGCGACAAACTTCTGCAAATTCCACGAACAGTTCCCGTCAGCAATCATTCATATTTTAAGCATCCGGCCATTGCAGACCCTCTTTAATCTACACAGCCATGGGCTGCAAGAAGACTAAATGTACAGTGCGCATCCCTCCTCCGTTTAAAATGCATGTTGTCAGGTGGAAACTCTACATACAATATCCCATGACTCTCTTCATTTTTCGCTTATTCTTAGGTCAAGTTTCAGAGTGCTCCATGTTCGCATAACCCACTGTGTTTCTTTTGGACTGTTTGCATGCTGCTCGTGGACACACATGCACCACCCTGTTTCAGCTCAGGATTACATGAGTAGCGATACCATCTCGAATGAATAGAATATGGCAAGGAGGAAAAGTGTCACATGAACTGCATCGATCACATGATACTGAAGGGAAGCAGCCCTGAAGGCACCTTTGCTTCACCAGCTTGACGAACGGGACGAGTTCATATTTGTATTTGGAAAATGCTTTGAGATTGGAACAAGAGGGGAGAAGGCCAAAGGTGGTTGATGAGGCCCGTTCACCTCCTTGTCCACATCCATACGGTAAGTCACTACTTTCTTTATTCAGCTACGGGAACGGTGAGAAGAGTGTTGGGTAAGAGCACACGGCTTCTTTAATCTTCCGTCACGAGGACTCCGAGACATCAGCAGAAGCAGTGGGTGATTGCTTGGCCTTCTTCCTTCATCTTCTCCGCCAAAGGAGGAAGAAGCGGTGGGGCTTCATAGCCTCCACCAGAGTGGAAAATGACAGGATGCAACGCAACCGATGCCATAAATGAGATCCTATTTGCTTTCCCCTCTCTCCCACTCCATGACCCTTCCAAGAAAATTTGAAGTCATGCAAGTCTCTGCAAACATTTCAGTTGCGTAAGGCGATTGACTGTAGCATCGCATGAGCCTTTCATACGGACAACCCCCCTTTTCTTTCAGCGAGACCAATAATTGCAAACACGAAGCAGTACCTCCCAAATTTTATGTGCTGTCCTGTGCGTCAGTAACAATCAACCTATGAGTTCAGCTTGTATGAAACCTTCATGTCCAGTACACAGTACTAATAATATCGAGGAGAAGCCATTTGCAGATGAGGTGTGAAGCAGCAGGCCCATGTCGGATGCCCATCATGTCACATGCATGCATCGTCCCTTCCCGCTGTTACTTGCATGACATGCGCCTGCAGTCCCTGCCGCGATCCTCCACCCACCAAATGGCTCCGTCAAAGGCTTGAGCTCATGATGCATCACCGTAATCCAATCCCTCTCTTGAATATATAGGGAACATTAGTGTCTACAATAGCTGTTGATCGAGTCACAGGAGAACACTGCCAACTTGGTGTCCCCCCATGTCATTGTTCTCTCCTACATAATGCCTATATAATACCGGAGCAGTTGTTATGCCCACCCATCCATCACTTGTCCATGGCACACAAACAGTGACAGGGCCCACAGGATCTTTCCTCTTCCCTCCTATGATGTCCTGCTATTATGGTAAAAGAGGATTGCCTAAGTGACCATGGAACGCATACAGTAATCCAGGCTAGCTTGAGGATACAGAAGTCTTTATATACAATTATTATTAATTAATGAGCATTATCACCAGGTCAATAAGCCCAGAGGAATGTTTTAATGACCTGGTTGAAGTTGGAAAATCATAAATCAACAGCACCAAGTGAGTGCTTTAAAAGAAGTGAAATATTTTGATAGCAAATTAATCCGCCTATCGATGGTGAGGAAACGATGCGCTAATATAACAACATCCGTTAAGGAAGAAAGAAGCGGAACCGAAAAGAACGTATCGGTTGCCGTGATATGTTTACGATATAAATACTTCGATGAAGCAGTTCTTGGCGGAGAGGCACACGGGACACGCGTCGACCGTCGACTCGCAGACCCTGCATAAGCAAAGGTGTCTACAGGGGAGCAGCAGAACGCAAGCCTTCCCATGCCCGCATGCCTGGCAGGTCCCCTTCCGACGCCGGCGAGCATCCACCTCCAGAGGCGCCGGAGCATCCACGAAAGAGCCTGAGTGGGCATCATCGTCGGTGTCACCGTAGCCCTCCTGGGGAGCGGGGGCGGCGGCGGCTTCCTGGACGACCTGCTCGAGGCTGGCCTGCAGGTTGGCAGCGACCGTCTCGTTGTTCTTGGCGATGCTACTCCACATCTGGATCTCTGCGCTCACCTGCCGTATCTTCTCCTCCAGCTCCGAATTCCTCCGCCGCTCTTTCTCCAGTTCGACGTCCTTCTCCCTCAGCCGCTTGGCAGCATGTTGCTTCACCCCCTGCAGCAGCATCCAACAACGACTCCTCCACGCCTCGTTCAATCCAACCCGCAGCCGCTCGCTCTCCAGGTAGTTGGAAGAAAAAGATTTAGACTCCATGGAAGGAAAGGAAGAAACAACCGATCGAACCTATGCAGGAAGGGAGAGGGAGAAGATGGAGATGGAGATGGCACCTGAAGACGAACGAGGGCGTCGATCTCGATCTTCTGGGTTAAGAGATGGGATACAAGGTCTTGAGAGAGAAGGGAAGCGGGACAGCCACTGGTGGAGGTACCGCCCGATTCGACCAAGCGGCTCTGCTGACAGCCAGAGGGGGTGACGTTCGCGGCGATCGAGCTCAACGGAACCAGCCCGTCGATGAGGCTGGGGTAGCGAAGCCGCGACTCGAGATTTAGCTTGTAATCCTGGGAGGGTTGCTGCAGCGCCACGAGCAGCTCGGCCTCCCGCGGCCGCTTCGTCGGCCCGGAAGCATTGCAAGATAGCTCGCTCTTGGGGTCGCTGAACACCGTGCCATCGTTGACGCCGCCAGGACGGCCGGTGGATACCCAAAGCATCTTGCGCTGGTCCTGCACCAGATGGAGTTCTTCCATAACATCGTTCCCGGCCCTGCGATCAAATATATACATACGATGGATCGGTAACAAGACTTCCTAGACCGTGATGTGGTGCACAACACCTACAGGGTAAGGAATCCCATGCACATGAAGAGAATAAAGGAAGCGCTCTGGAGCGAGGAAGGTTGGTTTACCAGCTGCGGAAGTCCGGCGCGAAAGTACTATTGGAGAGATGCTGCGCTTGCACGGCCATATTCCTCGTGAACGCAATCGATCCAATTGATGGTCTGCTCGTGGAACGAAATGGTGGGAGGAAGGCGTGGGGTGGTGTATTTATACGCACGAGAACCAGTAAAGACCAGCATGATGCAAGCAGGTCTGCATAAGGTTTGGTTTAGATATTATGATTTGGTGTGATTTTATATGGTCTATATATACCTTATTATATATGTTGAAGAACATATATCATTTGTATTATACAAACTAAATCAAACCATATACTTTTTTAATGAGGACTGCTGGCATAAATAGACATATAAATAGCGTCATATGTCATCATCATCTATCTAACTTTGCAGCTGACGCTGGTACACGTTCATGTAACGCAACACAGCCACGCCCACGTCCCGTCGCCGGCGGGAGCGCGTCCGTGTCTCGGCAATCACGGAAGTGTGGTTACGGTGGTGGTTCTGGCTCACCGATTTCCAAGCTATCTCGGCCCCCGTGGGTGGTGGTCTCAGGGTGGGGCGGGCTGCTGCCCATCACCAGTCCTTTCGGTGTATCTCCTGATCTCTTCTTCTTTTCTTTTCCTTCACCACCTACTGATCACTAGAATATAGCAGGCAGGGATGAAAGAGAGAAAGAGAGTCATCTGCGATCACAGGATACAGTCATCAGCACTGATAGTGTCTGATCTGGTGTCAAATCTCTATATATAAGTACACAAGCTGCAGCTAACAACAGTGTCCCCCACTCTCGCTATCCCTCTTCTACCTATGCTTTCGTCTTATCAACTGTTCATCCTATATCGTGAATAGTATGCCATCGAGATCCTTTCGTCCGCAACGTACATGAAAGTTTCAGCTTGGGAACCCGCTTGCTTTGGAACGGGTGAAGTTCTGCTGCTCTACTGCAGCTTTTCTTTTCCCTCCATATCAGCAGTAGAAGTCTTGTTCACATCATATATCTCAACATTACTTTGGAAGATCACAAAGTTTGCGGACGACCCGTTCTCACATCTCGTGTCTAAAGTCATCCAAACTTTGTTCGAGGACTTGATCGAATGGGGGGTAGCCGTGACTTAGCGCAAGGGCTTTTGTCACCATCACTCCTGTTGCATTCCTTGAGAAATCCATCTCTTCGTCAGCCTGTCTACTTTTTCCTACGTATTCTTTCGTGGTTGCTTCACCATCACATGTGAGAGATGGACAACGACTCTGATCCAGGTGACTGTGTCGATGGGAACAAACGAGCCAAAGATTACATTAATCTCTCTCTTGACCTCAATGTCGCTCTTTTGTCTCAGTTTATCTGATCCAGACAGTGCCAGCTCTAAAAGCTTGCCTCTTCCGAGACATGGTTAGCCTAACAATAGCCTTTTTGCTCCGAACGTAGCTACAAAGAAGAAATATAATATATAGGATGACATTAATTGACTTTTGGAGATCTGGAGAGCAAGCAAGCTACTTCTTTCTCAATCTCATGGGCCACTTAACCTCATCGAGTGCATCACATCTCTGATGAAGTTTTAGTAAGATGTAGGTGCGTGTCTTTGACATGAAGGGGGGTTTGGAATACCATATTCTGTGGCCCAATGCCTTCAAGGCAACGTCAATGGAGGATGGCTGCATAGATTAGGATTGAATTGATTTAATAGTCAATAAGTATCAATTATGGTGGATCTTGCGACATCTTCCTAGGGACAGTGACCATGCACCTTTAGTTTCTTCCCAGCCCTAGAAGGTTGAAAGTTCCCTTGTTTTCTAGATTGTTGGTGGTTGTGTGTTGAACTACACAACTCAACTTTTGCTACTGGTGCTGCAGATCCTTTGCTCTCTCTCTCTCTCTCTCTCTCTCTCTCTCTCTCTCATATATATAGTATTCACAGTTATTGGCTGTAATATTCTAAGGATGTATGAGAGTTTAAGCATGTTGGCATTAGTCATATCGTTGATTGGATTAAGATGTTTGATAAGGTGGATGTGAGGACAATTGGCGATATTTTAACCTTACAAAAGGTGAATGTACTAAACAAAGAGCTTTCAATGGGGTCACAAGCTTTTAACAACAGGTAGCAGCCTCCATGTGAAAACATCTGAGAATCAAACAAGATTAGAAAAAGACATGAATGATAGATAAAAAGCATAGGGGCCACATGAACTGAAGAATCAGGGTGATGACTTCACTGCATCAGATGTAGATATCTCCCTCCCTCTCCCTCTCCCTCTTCCCCTCCCCATGTTGATGTAAATTGAGTTATGAGTTCTTGAATAAACAGCAGTAGCAGTACTCATAGCTGCACAATTCTTTATCAATGTACTCGATTTTTGTAGTTAGATATTGAAGCTAAATCCAAAGCTGTTAGCAAGTAGACAGGTAGATTACTTACTTAAAGCAGGCAGTATAGCTATTTCTATATATATCCTTGGGTTGCAAGTGATTGACTTCTGGACTTTGACATCCCTTAAGGGTCATTTTGGATCTAAGCAAACTTAAGAGGCTTAACAAGGATTACTAGATTTATAATACCTAATAGAAAAGCAAGTAAAGCACATTGATTATCCGATAAACCCCCGGCGCCGGCTTGTTAAGAGTTGACATCTGCTGTTAGTGGCAGGAAGGAGCTGGCTTTGGTGGTTAAGTTAAATGTTAGTAATTATTTTTCCCTTAAAGCACTAGAAGATTTCTATTGAAACCTCTCTGCATGCTTTGGTTCTTCCTTACAGGATATTTTGTTTCAGTTTCAAGTTTTCTAGTGAAACATGATGAGAGAAGTCTTCCTCACATCCATTCAGGCTATGAAAGAAAAAAAAGATTCTGTTTTTAAGTTTTTGGAGTCATGCAAAAAGCTACTGTGGCCAAGATAATGTATACATCAGCATCTGCTCTCCAACCAACCCCCCCTCATCATGAATCATGCCAACGCCACCCAGTAGCTTTCTCCAACAAAGCTCTCTCATCAGATACTTGTGAGAAAGAAGTATGACCTTCAAAACATGAGTGGCATGTTTGAGAGGAAAAGGAGAAGGATCCTGAGAAATAAAGAAGATAAAAGAACAAGGACATAAAGACAACGAAAGGTTTGAATTATATGTGACAGGAAGGTAAAAGAAGACAAACAAACACTAGTGATGGTAGATTTCTCTCTTCCTCTTATCCCTTGTTCTGGATCGATGATCAGAACATGCTATTCCAGAAGTGTCTGTTCTGAATGTAGACTTTGATTCACCAAAATCATATTCAGAATACAAGCTTCTTTCTTTGACCATCACTATAAACAAATCAGGTTTGGCTAATGTTAGTTTCAGGTAATTATAATTAATTTTTCAGTCTGTAAACATTCACAATGTTGACCAGCTTAAATTTTCGGGAATTTATGGATGAACACTTCGATTGAAAGTTCAGAGCAGGTTCTCTGATATAAATTTTCAGGTTTAGCTTAAACCAGGACTCGCTGGATTTTGGCTATGTTGTTCTGGAAATGAATTGATATGATGCAAAACATGCAATTCCATATCAACTTGACTCTGTTGTGATTTAGATGGAATGTTTTTGAAACCCGAATAACGTTTTGAATGGTTCCAATATCCTAAACTCTGGGAGGATTTTGATCAGAATAGTCAATCCTCTAATAGCCAAATTTCTCATGAACTGTTGACTGTTAATCTCACAAGGACATCATTATTCTCGGTGATTCTTCCTCATCAGGCTTCCTTAACATAACAAACTGCAATTTTTCTTCAAGAAGTCTGATAGGAAAAGAAAACAAAACAAAATATCATGAACAACATTTCTTTTTGACAAGTCAATGCCCACCTACAGACTGCGAAATGTCTGAGAGGATACAAAAACTGGTGTAATTTTTGGGAAAGTCTTCAATAAATCTCATTGGTCTCAGAGATACTGTTGTGCAGGATAATCTTTCAGATAAAGACTACGCATTATTGAGAGTATGACAAGTTTCTGCTTTCTGGCACCCTGTAGAAATTGAAGATGGACTTCCCTTCTGGAAATGGTCATAGAGGAGGCCACATCGCCTGCGAAGCTTCATTGCACTGCACACGCACACAAAAAAGAGAGCATCCAGTTGAAACACCCAGGCATATAGTCAAGCTCTGTCACAAGATGAAGCCCTCTCCCTTTCACCTCGCCTGCCTCTTGTATCATTCATAATCTGAACGGTGTCCGGTGACATCCTCCTCACGACCCTCATCTCTGTTTCATGTGTGAGGCATGAGTTCACCCACCCCTGACTCGGTTCTTGTTCCCATCTGTTGATAGCCCTCTCTCGTCTTGACCAACACCAGGAATCAACGTCTCGGTGGCTGCCACTTCCACCATTCCAATCTCCAACTCTCTTGTGGTCTCTGCCATTTTTTTCCCGGTAGACATGCCTGACCTGTATTAATTTTGAGCTCACAGACATGGACTCAACAACAACCAATATAACATGGTCCCCCAGCTATGTCCTCTTTCGAATCTTTCATGTCAATGAAAACTTCAATAACGTAGTTGATGACAAGACAGCAGTTGGGTCCACTTGATCAGTCAATCAGAGAGGTACACGTGACAAACATTTTTAGTGCAGCTGGTAAATGTACCGACAACAAAAATCATCATGATCTCTTTCAAGGTTATATACACTGCCATTTTTCCCTCCATAAAATTTATCTACAATAGCAAGTACACCAGATATGCAAATAATAAACAATTACAAACAATCAATATATATGCAGATGATAAAGGACCTCTATCGATCCAATGCTAATGGAAGATCTGCTCAATTGTTCTTAAAAACAAAACAATGATGTAAGCTGCTATATTCTACAGTGAAGATCATGATTGGATTCATATCCTATCCAACATCATGATTGGATCCAATTCCAAAATGTCGGATAGGATTGGAGTTGTTGGGCAGGCAGTGACATCCCTTCTCATAAGCTATCGGAGAGAAGGATGAGATCTAATAACTTGGAATGAGAATAGCAAACTTCAGCGAACATAACGTTCATGGACAAATTACCATGACATGGCTGTTGTATGCAGATTGCAGACACTTCACAAATATCAAAGGGGTGTGTATGCCACACTAAAACTCATAATCAATATAAAACATGTCAAATTAGATTTAAAATGTCTCTAAAATGATCAACGATAAAAAAAAAAAATGGATCCACTACATAGATGATGTTGTCCACATGTGGTGAAAATTTTAGGTGCAATGGATAAATATTGCTGACACAAATTGCTTGTGTGAGACAAGATGCTCTATCCAAAGAGCAAAGCATGCCCTCAAAAGAACGCACCAAACTTAATTAATTGACAATTTTGGTTTGATGTCCAAATGCTAAATGCATCATCTTAAATAGGCTCGTAAAGAGGTTTAAAAAAGGAATTCTTTTTCTTTTTCTTCCTCCATTTTTATGTTTTTATGAGATGGCCAAACAGTATTGATATTCCCATCAGTGCTCTTCACGGATAAAGGTTGCTTAAATTCTTCAGCAAACCCAGATGAATATCTTTTTATCCTCAAAGATATGAGAATACTGGAAACATTTCCAAGTACGGGAAAAACATATGAATAGAACTGGACTTCCAAGAGCCAGTTGTTGAGACCACAGCAAGGCTGCTCAGAGATGTGTTATGAAGGATCATAAGCAAGCACCCAATAATAGTAGGAAGAAGGAAATGGGCAAGAAAACCTACTTCAGTGGCAGCCAATCCATAGTTAATGACATAAGAGGGCAAGGGTGAGAACCGAGCAAGAAGCACAAATCTCCAACCATTGCGTTCAAATCCTCTGGCAAGGAGATGGAAGAATCTGCTGCTGTGTGCCCACTCTGTTGCTGATTTTGAGCTCCAAAACATTGTCCTGGACAACATGAAAGCAGACATTATTGGTTAAGACATGGAAGGCATAGGCTTGCATGTATTATGTGATCAAAATGCATGGCCAGCTTTAGCTATAATTGGAATGTATTATGTAGGGCATATCACTACTGACCGCTTCAGCAATATTGTGCAAGCCTCCAGGAGTGTTACTTCTGGTGGCTTTTTTAGATTTGACATTGTATGTTGAATGAAGTATGAACCGTTGACAAAAGTAGTTTCCTACATCAAATATTGCCTCGTTGTTTCCTCCATTATTTGCATATTACATCTAGTGCAATATTCAATAGTTGATTTAAGTTTTATCTAGCCATGTCAGAGGACAATGTTGAGGAAATAAACCAACTAAAGTAGACTTTACACTTTTTTTCAATTGAGAAAAATTAAAGACTCAAGAATCAACGAAACCCATACAGACAACTTGGATTAGCCAAAGGCCCATCTGCTTATGACCATACCATCACCTCATGCTTGGTCCCTAGATTACTGAGAATCGAGTTACTTGGGAAATTGGATGATACTTTCTAGGCCCCAATGTTGATGCCTAGGCATAGGATTTAATCTGCTACTGTTGTCATTGAATAGTGCAGCTCTTAGGTTAAGGAACTTAAGCAGTTCTAACTTCGGAATTGATGATCCATCAGAAGCAATATAGACCTTCGTATTCTTACAAAACTATAAATCTGAATCTTCAACTAAAATTTCCATCCAACTAATGAGAAGAGAAATCATAACAAATAATATATTTTAAAATATCTCATTCCTAATCTAGTCTCAGTGCACTCTTCAAGCTGTGTTGTTTGTATAGCGAAGCATCATATCTCCATCCTCGAATACATAATGCCTTCCAATAACTTTTTTTTTTGAAAAATCAAGTTCACCAATGATCTGCTCTACATTATGGAGGAAGAGATGACCATCAAATTTCCAAAGGCGAGACAGTTAGCATCAGCCCTAAATTAGGTTCAGATCCAGCAAATGAGAAATCCATTTTTCCAATGATAATGGACAATGAAGGAATGGTCTCTTTCACTGCCAGTGAACACATAACAATTGCATAGCAATTATCAAGTATCCTAAGCATTAGTTAAGTGATTCACTCAACAAGCAATTCAACCATGGTTTACTCTTCTCGCTATTATAGGCCACCAAATTGACATCCAAATTTAAAATCCATTAATATTAGCATTAACAAGTGTGTCTTTCAAAGACAACCATGAATTGGAAATTTTAAATGCCTTGTTGCAATTGCCGAAACTCTTTCTACATAAGCACTATTAATGCAAACATTTGACCAAACTCTGCAGGACCAATACTCCTCATTAGTAGGTTAAATTAAAGAAATTTATGCTCAAATCACATTATATATTGCAGAAAAATTATTGTTCCATTTATTCAGCAAACAAAACTCGTTCAAAGTCTTGTAATTTTTTTATAACACCCCGATTAGTCTCGTATCAGAAATAGGCCAAGACTAAGATTGACTTGGGCATATCACTGTCAACTTCAGCTTCAGCATTTAAATAAGTGATTTAGGTTCAATGAAATTAATAAAACAGATATCCCATCCGGTCTAATTGTGACAATTGTATCAAAGTTGACTAGTATTGAGTTATGGTGAGAGACGGCCTTGACGAAGACGCACAGGCCTGAGCTATCCGAGGACATAGCTCCACTGGGCTAAGGGGCCTTGACGAGGACGTAGAATGAATGGCCTTTTGGTGGGTCACTAATGTCAAGTATAATGAATGCACTTCCCATGATGCCCCACTTAACCTGTCCTACTGTTAACAATGGGAGGCGCCAATGACACCCTCAAAAATACATACTCTCGTCATAGAACTAACAAAATCCCTTATTTTTCACAGATGTCGCTCAACGATGGAAGAGAAAGGATCGGGAGAGTATGAAGAGAAATAGATCAAGAAAATAATTAAATCACTGATCGAACAAAGCAAGTCAGAAAAAGAAAGAAAGAATGTAACGAAGGTGGTGCTGACAACAGACGTCCGATCCAGAAGGCGAGGGAGGCGCCGAGGACCTTAGCGGAGAAGACGGAGAGGACAGCGAGGAGGAAGCCAAAGAGGAGGGAGGCACTGACCTCGAAGAAGACGGCGTAGGGGAGGCAGAGCGCGAAGGCGATGGTGTGGGCCACCACGTACGCTGGGATGGCCCACATCCCCAGCCGCTCACCCGGCCGTTCCGAGCCGCCTCGGAGCCAAAACCCGTACCGCCGACCTGTTCCAACCAGCAGCAGCATCGCCCCAGCCATCGCTCCCAACCGGATCCACCCCTTCGCCGCTCCTCACCTCTCTCTCCTCGGTCTCCGCCGGTCCCCGTCGACGGAAAAGGACCAAAATAATAAATATAGATCGTGTGCCGGAATTCTTCTCCGCGTATGTTTTCGTTCGAAGGATCGTCCTCACGTTCCGGCTTCCGTAACAGGACCACCTTCAAACCAATAGGAGAGCAAGTAACAGGACGGGTAACGAGTTAGCCGGTGCGAAATGCATTTTTGTGGCCCCATGCATGAACCATTAAAGGATTAATTTGGACTCGTCAATACGAAATCAGAGGGGGTGAAAGCTCGCCTGTCTCTGTCGAACCAGAGAACACGGTATCCCCCGCCAAAACTCTCCCAGACTTGGATTTTGGTGATTGAGATGCGGTGTTTCCTATCTTTCCAGATAAAGGCGATTTCCATCCACTTCCCACAAAAAGAAACCGCCTCTTTCGTGACGATTCGTATCTGGCGCCGTGACAGAAGCGGCATCTCTTGGGATATCGACTTCCGACACGCATCGCCCACCCCAACGGAACACCCCAACTAGAAGAAGTTTGGTGGGGTCCATACAAGGCGCGGGCCCCACGAGAACTTGGTCGATGAGAAGAAATTTTAATGTTCATTCCCGCCGTTACTTTTTTCTTTTCCTTCGTAACTTGGATCGCGTCGTAAATATAGCAATTACCACAATTACCCTCATAACGACAACATAACGCGGCTCTGTGGTGTGGCGAGCTTACGCCTCCCAACGCGTTTTATCTTTATTTTTATTTACTGGTTGACTTGGTAAGTAGGACGTGGCCCTTGGCATCTGATTCGATGATTAGCATCTCGATATTATGTGGCCTTCTGCCACTGGTGAGTGTGACGTTTTCGCAACGACAATACAGATATTAGTGCCGTTGAAGGCAGATGAGTGTGATGAGAGGGACGGCCTCTTTTTGAGGAGGAAATATTTCACGTCGCCGCTTAACTCACGGCAGGATGGCCGAGGTGGGCACGTCCAGAAAGCAACAGTCGTAGACGAGGTCGTCGCGATGGTCGACTGTTGTGTCGACACCAGCCACGACAATTTGAGTTCCAATAAGATTAGCTACAATCTTATTGGAACTCAATATTTGGCGCGCGCGTGTAACAGTACACGAGAGTAATCCGATCAGTATTTGGTGTATTGGTAGTACTCGTGTGATTTTTATTTGATTAGCTATAATTTATAGAAGTAGATTTCCGAAACCTTCATTAGTTAAAAATGTCGATTTTTTAAACTAAAATTGAGTTTATGATTGTGTAATTATTTAATTGAATTATTTTATGCTAAAATAAATTTTTGTTGTTCTCCATGTCGAGAGCTATGGAATCGACCTTGATTTGGATTTGAGTCTCTTGCAAGATATGAGATATTATAAAATTAAATTAGAAGTATGTCCAACAAAAAAATCATATGCTTAGTTTCGTTTATTATGAAATGATAATATAAGATTCAAAGGGTTTATAGTGAGTGAGCTAATATAGGTGAGGTCCTTAATAGATGCTTAAGTATTTTTTGATATTAAATGAAAAAGTTAATTTGTCGAAACGATCTCAGATTATTAGGCGTTGCTTAGAGCGAAGAGTCATCTTATAGTCAATTCATCATTGTCACCACGTGACTTACTTGAGTGATGTATCGGGTTAACAAGATGGTTGAGCAGGTGTTACACAAGCGTTTGATTTATTATTTATGTCCTACAATCCAATGTCCACAATGTCAACCTATTACTTTTCTTCAACATCAATCTCTTCCTCGAGGAAGCCGCAAACTCAGTTTGTCTAATCATAGGAGATCAAGATTGTTGTATCGAAGATTTGATTCTCATCTCAACTTATATTTAGAATTCTACTATATATATATATATATAATATTGTTATAAATATATATTTTTATTTTATTTTTTTTATAAACATAAATTTCTTTGAACTATTTCTCGAGACTCAAAAGAGAAAGGCTCCCAACGTCACCTAGTTGAGATTCTAAGTCCACTTAAGGTTTAGAGTTTTTAAGTTTAGCCAATCAGCCTTGCATGTCTAAGCATAATCATCAACCGAACATTGTAAGGATCCCATGACTCTCACCATTGAGGAAGTAAAAGATTGTCACCCCAAGTACTAGAAGTGTGGCACACTTGTGCATACAGCCAAGAGGGTCGATCTTGCTCGCATCGCCTACTTAGGCTTACAGTCTCAATTGTCTCTGTTTCTGACGTTTGTCCATTAAAAAATAAGACATTCATGCAAATGTATATAGGTGCTGAACTAGCTCAAACCATTAGAGTGGCATTAGAGATTGACATAATATGTTAATTGATAAATAGCTCCAAAGTCTTCATTCAAGTGAATGAATTCAATCTTTGTTTGGGATCGAGTCCGGTGCCATAAGAAGATATACATGACAAAAATGCTCATTCAATTCTTAAATTAGTAATGTTAGCTAGTTTAACTCAAATTTTATTTTCATTAAATTTAAATAATTTAAAGAGCTATACATGCATCATCATACTAAATGCCCTTGCAACATTGAGAGTCAATTAAAAGTTAAAGTAGTTTCATGAGAAACAAGGTGATAGGAGTGTTTCGAACTATTGATCGTTGTCGGTATAATTATGTTATCACACCTACCACATGTGATGTCAGGTTGATATATTGACTAAATAGGTATCAAGTTAGCGATAGGTGATGTTAATGTAAGTACGTACCTGTATATAAATCTCAAGTGTCATTTAACAAATAATTTTTTGAGCTAAGTATTTACTATGAAATCCAAAGAATAAATCTACGTCAATAGGAAAAAGAAAAGGATAATTATAATAATGAAAGTTGTCATTATCAATAGTAGTTCCATAATCGGAATTGACAATTGCAATTCTAGTTCGAACAATTAATTTTTTTATTTTAATTAAAAATTTAAAATATGAAAAAAAATATAATTTCATTTCTAATTTTTTTAAAAAATAGATGTATAACTATAATGAGCAAAAATCATAAAAATAATAAAATAATAAATCTTTTAGTCAAACTAAATACCTTTTTTTTTCAAAATAAAATCATAAAATTTATAATCAAACTAAATACCTCTCTCAAGATTTAATTTTTTAACCATTGTATCACGAGTTCTATTTGTAATTTATTTTTATTTTTTAATCATGCAATTGATTTGAAACTGGAATCATCGGTTTGGAGTCAAAATCATTGATTTTAATTTTTTTAATAAAGAATCAAAACAGAACCACCTAGGATTAGTTCAGATTTAGTTTGGAATTGATAAATGATTAGATCGATTCGATTCTGATTTGAACCTAAAAAAATATTATGATTTTACATTTGTGCATATAATAGTCACTTATTGCAATTTTTTTTCATAAATGGTTAGTTTTAAAATAAATTAATCACTGGTTTCCGGATAAGCCTATACGATCGAAATTTCTCAAGTAGGTTATTGTGATAGCTTTCCAATATTGAATTATTATTTTACATGTCATTCGCACACCATATATATACAAATACCTGGCTAGGAAACTTACAAATAGTCTAATAATAATAAATTATATCTCAAAATTTCCTTATGTTCAATATGTATAATGAGTTTTATTAATGTACAAATTTAAAAAATAAAGTTAATTTAGACAAATAATTGATAAAATATCTAATAATTTGGTTATTCTTGTATGATAAATCTGGGACTCGAGCCTAAGATTTTATAATAGACTATTAAAATCTTTATCAATTAAATTATTTAATATATTTGATTTAATTATTCTTATCATATAAATATCTAATAATTTGGTTATTCCTGTGATGCTTTAATTTGTTGAGAATTTTTAGTTTTATATCTTGTTACTTAAAGTAGATAATTCAAGATCCCAATTAGTACATGAGTGAATCTAATAACGGCTATCATACACGAAATTAGCTCGAGCCATTATTATAAAGTTTCATTTACATTTTATATTGCTCGTATTCAAAGTTATTCTATTAGTTTTAGAAAATAATTTATTTGGATATTGTAATTATATAGAAATATATTTTTATTGACTATTCGACAAATATTACCCAATAAGATTGTTAATGATTTCATCAAAAGTCGTGCGGGCATTGATGTGCGGGCCTGATGTGTTTTGGTATATTCGAAATAATTTAAAGAAATCACATGCATCTTTAATTTTTGAGGATAAATACGTAACTTCAGGAGTTGCGGAGATATATATGCAAATTTGCCCAGCCGGGCTTGCATTTGCTCGCACTTCGTTTGCGGCGGAGTTTCCATCGAGGCGTTCCTCTCTACTTTCCCCCTCGCATTTTGGTTGCGTCGAAGGCGAGGAGCGGGTTGTAGAGGAGATCCGGCTTAGATTTAGCGATTCTGAGCCGTAGTGGAGATCGGATCAAGGTGCAGGCCTCCCTAGATCTCGCGTGCAGTATCGGCTTCTCTAAGCATTCATATCATCTCCATATGCTTCGATTTCACTTAGATCAAGAAATCACACAGACGAAAATCAGTTTATAATACAATTTCAATAAAACCAAATAGTGGGTTTCATTTTACACATTGAAGAGTTGATCCTCAAAGAAGACTATACGTTAACAAAATGCCATTTTCAGCTATTTGATTGATGAATATATTATAATCTTACACATTTCAAATGGTTGAAACTAGAAACCCATAGTAACAATGAATTGAGTATAAGAGTAGCATTCATATCATCTCCATATGCTTCGATTTCACTTAGATCAAGAAATCACACAGACGAAGATCAGGTATTATAATACAATACAATAAAACCAAATAGTGGGTTTCATTTTACACATTGAAGAGTTGACCCTCAAAGAAGACTATACGTTATACAAAATGCCATTTTCAGCTATTTGATTGATGAATATATTATAATCTTACACATTTCAAATGGTTGAAACTAGAAACCCATAGTAACAATGAATTGAGTATAAGAATAGCATTCATATCATCTCCATATGCTTCGATTTCACTTAGATCAAGAAATCACACAGACGAAGATCTCACATACGGCAACAAAGTTGAGGCAGTTACATATATAAAACAAGAACATCAGTTCTTGTAGCCCATCAAAGCACCAAGAACCACAAACTTGGAAGGAATCTCATTTACGGCAACATTTCACCATAGGTCACAAACCCTCTTCAAAACAATTATTACTAGGTAATATTACTTTGCGAAGACCATATCAAGGAGGCGCAATAAAAGGAACCACACCAATGAAAGAGAGAGAGCGCGAGCATAGTGAGAGAGAGAGAAGAAAATTTCCTTTGCAAGCAACAATTCTGCGAAGATGCGAGAAAGAGCACTGCATACTGATTATACTCGTGGAGGTACAAAATGAGAATGTGAACTGACATAATGAATCAAGAAAGTCATATGACCCATCCAATGCACAAGATAGAACAGTAATTGAAGTAGCTTGAAGCGTCTCCAGTAGCGCTTAAATGTAGGAGCATCAAAGATGAACAAAGAAAGATCATCTTGGATCGCCCCTCCAAAAGATATCATCAAATGGACAAGTGAACCTTAAAGAAAGGAACCCACCGAAACCAACCTTCCCATTCAAGATCAGATACTCATTCAACGTTTATTGAAACGGATAAAAACCCTAAATCCTAATCAGCGAGAACCCAAATCCTTCGGAAGAGAGGTCAGATCAGCGAAGCGGGCGGATTTGAGGATCATAAAGAAGAGGAATTATCACCTTAGCAACCGGAGAAGGTATTATGTTGGGGACGAAGACGAGGAGGAGGCCGCCACCGACGCCGCCGATGCCGCAACCTTGGTTCGACGAAAGGCTGCGGGTTAGGGCGGAGGGAATATAAATGCCTCAGCGCACGACCAAATTACTGATGTACCCTCAAACATCGATCAGAATCACGGAATTGGCGCGATTGCGTTTGGGATGTTAACGGGCCCTAAATCAAAGCCAAACCCGACCCGAGCTTTTGGGTACGTTCACCGCTCGGCCCGAACCCAACCCAATATGATGCGTGCTGTGACTCAAGCCGCATCTCGTGTTTGCTATTGAAGATATTGATCAGTTTAATCGGTAAACATATTGACTATTGATAGAAGAGATTACAGAATCGAATTCGGTCTTTGTCAAAAGAATATGATTTGAAAAGTTTTAATGAGAGCCAAAGTAGGTGTTTGGAGTTGCAGTGCGAAGGAAGAGTGAATAGGATCGAAATGAGAGGTGAAGTGCCAATTGTATGTGCCCCTCACATATAATGCACTTAGTTTGATCTTGAAATGACAAAGACATTGCTGTCAACCCCGAAACGTCTACTGGATCACGCGTTCAATTTGTGGATGCAGGCGGTAGGAAGAAGAACCCACCATGCCCAACACTGAAAACACCTTGCACCTTTGGCCCTCAGCGGCGCACCGACGGGACGTCGTCGTCTTTGTCGGGATCAGATTCACAGGAGCCCCAGCAACCACCACAGCCTTACCATCCTGCAGCACTGGTTGAATTCGAGAGCCCATGCATGGATGGGACCGTCTCATCGTATGCTTCCATCCACCCTCTTCCGGTCCTGCTCGCAACTGTGACTTTGGTGGTGGTGGTGGTGGTCCTTGGCATCGTTCCGTTCATTATTGCAGTCTCTCTCTCTCTCTCTCTCTCTCTCTCTCTCTCTCTCTCTCTCTCTCTCTCTCTCTCTCTCTCTCTCTCCTGGCTTCAGTCCAAAAGCCTCTTTCAAGCTAGGACGTCTGTGTTGTCTGCTGGGATGAGCTTGCATTCGTCCAGTATGATTCCAAGGGCCAGCCCGGATCAATGTTGTTTCCCCTCACTGCTCATTCATGAAGTTTACCGCCGAAACGAGCAGTATTCTTTTTTCTTCAAGGACACGCCCAGAAAACTAAATAGTTACACTGGTGGCTTTTCGATTGTTGTTGACAAGTACAGGTAGGACTTATAATTTGCAGGATAAGAACAAGAAAGAGGACATGGTAAGGTCCCAACCGGCGATGCATTGATTGTCCGGTCCAATAGTAAATGTCCTTCCTGTGAAAGCACACATCTTCGAGGGGCAACAGCAGGTCGATCGATTTCTCAGAAGCTTGGAAGTAGATGGATTCTACGGTCTTAGATATAAACGAATGAACCTGATCTCGTCTATCGATTTGGACTTTCAAAAACGATAACAAAACAAGGATCTTGATCTGATCGATGATTTGTTGCAGAGGGAGATGGATCTATCTTTTTTCATGCGTTTTACTCGGTGAAGAGGAAATTGAGGCAATGAATTGGACCTTCAGCCAATGAGCCGATTGATGTGAATGGTATCTTTTGGCAGGCGACAAACTTCTGCAAATTCCACGAACAGTTCCCGTCAGCAATCATTCATATTTTAAGCATCCGGCCATTGCAGACCCTCTTTAATCTACACAGCCATGGCTGCAAGAAGACTAAATGTACAGTGCGCATCCCTCCTCCATTTAAAATGCATGTTGTCAGGTGGAAACTCTACATACAATATACCATGACTCTCTTCATTTTTCGCTTATTCTTAGGTCAAGTTTCAGAGTGCTCCATGTTCGCATAACCCACTGTGTTTCTTTTGGACTGTTTGCATGCTGCTCGTGGACACACATGCACCACCCTGTTTCAGCTCAGGATTACATGAGTAGCGATACCATCTCGAATGAATAGAATATGGCAAGGAGGAAAAGTGTCACAAGAACTGCATCGATCACATGATACTGAAGGGAAGCAGCCCTGAAGGCACCTTTGCTTCACCAGCTTGACGAACGGGACGAGTTCATATTTGTATTTGGAAAATGCTTTGAGATTGGAACAAGAGGGGAGAAGGCCAAAGGTGGTTGCTGAGGCCCGTTCACCTCCTTGTCCACATCCATACGGTAAGTCACTACTTTCTTTATTCAGCTACGGGAACGGTGAGAAGAGTGTTGGGTAAGAGCACACGGCTTCTTTAATCTTCCGTCACGAGGACTCCGAGACATCAGCAGAAGCAGTGGGTGATTGCTTGGCCTTCTTCCTTCATCTTCTCCGCCAAAGGAGGAAGAAGCGGTGGGGCTTCATAGCCTCCACCAGAGTGGAAAATGACAGGATGCAACGCAACCGATGCCATAAATGAGATCCTAATTACTTTCCCCTCTCTCCCACTCCATGACCCTTCCAAGAAAATTTGAAGTCATGCAAGTCTCTGCAAACATTTCAGTTGCGTAAGGCGATTGACTGTAGCATCGCATGAGCCTTTCATACGGACAACCCCCCTTTTCTTTCAGCGAGACCAATAATTGCAAACACGAAGCAGTACCTCCCAAATTTTATGTGCTGTCCTGTGCGTCAGTAACAATCAACCTATGAGTTCAGCTTGTATGAAACCTTCATGTCCAGTACACAGTACTAATAATATCGAGGAGAAGCCATTTGCAGATGAGGTGCGAAGCAGCAGGCCCATGTCGGATGCCCATCATGTCACATGCATGCATCGTCCCTTCCCGCTTTTACTTGCATGACATGCGCCTGCAGTCCCTGCCGCGATCCTCCACCCACCAAATGGCTCCGTCAAAGGCTTGAGCTCATGATGCATCACCGTGATCCAATCCCTCTCTTGAATATATAGGGAACATTAGTGTCTACAATAGCTGTTGATCGAGTCACAGGAGAACACTGCCAACTTGGTGTCCCCCCATGTCATTGTTCTCTCCTACATAATGCCTATATAATACCGGAGCAGTTGTTATGCCCACCCATCCATCACTTGTCCATGGCACACAAACAGTGACAGGGCCCACAGGATCTTTCCTCTTCCCTCCTATGATGTCCTGCTATTATGGTAAAAGAGGATTGCCTAAGTGACCATGGAACGCATACAGTAATCCAGGCTAGCTTGAGGATACAGAAGTCTTTATATACAATTATTATTAATTAATGAGCATTATCACCAGATCAATAAGCCCAGAGGAATGTTTTAATGACCTGGTTGAAGTTGGAAAATCATAAATCAACAGCACCAAGTGAGTGCTTTAAAAGAAGTGAAATATTTTGATAGCAAATTAATCCGCCTATCGATGGTGAGGAAACGATGCGCTAATATAACAACATCCGTTAAGGAAGAAAGAAGCGGAACCGAAAAGAACGTATCGGTTGCCGTGATATGTTTACGATATAAATACTTCGATGAAGCAGTTCTTGGCGGAGAGGCACACGGGACACGCGTCGACCGTCGACTCGCAGACCCTGCATAAGCAAAGGTGTCTACAGGGGAGCAGCAGAACGCAAGCCTTCCCATGCCCGCATGCCTGGCAGGTCCCCTTCCGACGCCGGCGAGCATCCACCTCCAGAGGCGCCGGAGCATCCACGAAAGAGCCTGAGTGGGCATCATCGTCGGTGTCACCGTAGCCCTCCTGGGGAGCGGGGCGGCGGCGGCTTCCTGGACGACCTGCTCGAGGCTGGCCTGCAGGTTGGCAGCGACCGTCTCGTTGTTCTTGGCGATGCTACTCCACATCTGGATCTCTGCGCTCACCTGCCGTATCTTCTCCTCCAGCTCCGAATTCCTCCGCCGCTCTTTCTCCAGTTCGACGTCCTTCTCCCTCAGCCGCTTGGCAGCATGTTGCTTCACCCCCTGCAGCAGCATCCAACAACGACTCCTCCACGCCTCGTTCAATCCAACCCGCAGCCGCTCGCTCTCCAGGTAGTTGGAAGAAAAAGATTTAGACTCCATGGAAGGAAAGGAAGAAACAACCGATCGAACCTATGCAGGAAGGGAGAGGGAGAAGATGGAGATGGAGATGGCACCTGAAGACGAACGAGGGCGTCGATCTCGATCTTCTGGGTTAAGAGATGGGATACAAGGTCTTGAGAGAGAAGGGAAGCGGGACAGCCACTGGTGGAGGTACCGCCCGATTCGACCAAGCGGCTCTGCTGACAGCCAGAGGGGGTGACGTTCGCGGCGATCGAGCTCAACGGAACCAGCCCGTCGATGAGGCTGGGGTAGCGAAGCCGCGACTCGAGATTTAGCTTGTAATCCTGGGAGGGTTGCTGCAGCGCCACGAGCAGCTCGGCCTCCCGCGGCCGCTTCCTCGGCCCGGAAGCATTGCAAGATAGCTCGCTCTTGGGGTCGCTGAACACCGTGCCATCGTTGACGCCGCCAGGACGGCCGGTGGATACCCAAAGCATCTTGCGCTGGTCCTGCACCAGATGGAGTTCTTCCATAACATCGTTCCCGGCCCTGCGATCAAATATATACATACGATGGATCGGTAACAAGACTTCCTAAACCGTGATGTGGTGCACAACACCTGCAGGGTAAGGAATCCCATGCACATGAAGAGAATAAAGGAAGCGCTCTGGAGCGAGGAAGGTTGGTTTACCAGCTGCGGAAGTCCGGCGCGAAAGTACTATTGGAGAGATGCTGCGCTTGCACGGCCATATTCCTCGTGAACGCAATCGATCCAATTGATGGTCTGCTCGTGGAACGAAATGGTGGGAGGAAGGCGTGGGGTGGTGTATTTATACGCACGAGAACCAGTAAAGACCAGCATGATGCAAGCAGGTCTGCATAAGGTTTGGTTTGGATATTATGATTTGGTGTGATTTTATATGGTCTATATATACCTTATTATATATGTTGAAGAACATATATCATTTGTATTATACAAACTAAATCAAACCATATACTTTTTTAATGAGGACTGCTGGCATAAATAGACATATAAATAGCGTCATATGTCATCATCATCTATCTAACTTTGCAGCTGACGCTGGTACACGTTCATGTAACGCAACACAGCCACGCCCACCTCCCGTCGCCGGCGGGAGCGCGTCCGTGTCTCGGCAATCACGGAAGTGTGGTTACGGTGGTGGTTCTGGCTCACCGATTTCCAAGCTATCTCGGCCCCCGTGGGTGGTGGTCTCAGGGTGGGGCGGGCTGCTGCCCATCACCAGTCCTTTCGGTGTATCTCCTGATCTCTTCTTCTTTTCTTTTCCTTCACCACCTACTGATCACTAGAATATAGCAGGCAGGGATGAAAGAGAGAAAGAGAGTCATCTGCGATCACAGGATACAGTCATCAGCACTGATAGTGTCTGATCTGGTGTCAAATCTCTATATATAAGTACACAAGCTGCAGCTAACAACAGTGTCCCCCACTCTCGCTATCCCTCTTCTACCTATGCTTTCGTCTTATCAACTGTTCATCCTATATCGTGAATAGTATGCCATCGAGATCCTTTCGTCCGCAACGTACATGAAAGTTTCAGCTTGGGAACCCGCTTGCTTTGGAACGGGTGAAGTTCTGCTGCTCTACTGCAGCTTTTGTTTTCCCTCCATATCAGCAGTAGAAGTCTTGTTCACATCATATATCTCGACATTACTTTGGAAGATCACAAAGTTTGCGGACGACCCGTTCTCACAACTCGTGTCTAAAGTCATCCAAACTTTGTTCGAGGACTTGATCGAATGGGGGGTAGCCGTGACTTAGCGCAAGGGCTTTTGTCACCATCACTCCTGTTGCATTCCTTGAGAAATCCATCTCTTCGTCAGCCTGTCTACTTTTTCCTACGTATTCTTTCGTGGTTGCTTCACCATCACATGTGAGAGATGGACAACGACTCTGATCCAGCTGACTGTGTCGATGGGAACAAACGAGCCAAAGATTACATTAATCTCTCTCTTGACCTCAATGTCGCTCTTTTGTCTCAGTTTATCTGATCCAGACAGTGCCAGCTCTAAAAGCTTGCCTCTTCCGAGACATGGTTAGCCTAACAATAGCCTTTTTGCTCCGAACGTAGCTACAAAGAAGAAATATAATATATAGGATGACATTAATTGACTTTTGGAGATCTGGAGAGCAAGCAAGCTACTTCTTTCTCAATCCCATGGGCCACTTAACCTCATCGAGTGCATCACATCTCTGATGAAGTTTTAGTAAGATGTAGGTGCGTGTCTTTGACATGAAGGGGGGTTTGGAATACCATATTCTGTGGCCCAATGCCTTCAAGGCAACGTCAATGGAGGATGGCTGCATAGATTAGGATTGAATTGATTTAATAGTCAATAAGTATCAATTATGGTGGATCTTGCGACATCTTCCTAGGGACAGTGACCATGCACCTTTTAGTTTCTTCCCAGCCCTAGAAGGTTGAAAGTTCCCTTGTTTTCTAGATTGTTGGTGGTTGTGTGTTGAACTACACAACTCAACTTTTGCTACTGGTGCTGCAGATCCTTTGCTCTCTCTCTCTCTCTCTCTCTCTCTCTCTCTCTCTCTCTCTCTCTCTCATATATATAGTATTCACAGTTATTGGCTGTAATATTCTAAGGATGTATGAGAGTTTAAGCATGTTGGCATTAGTCATATCGTTGATTGGATTAAGATGTTTGATAAGGTGGATGTGAGGACAATTGGCGATATTTTAACCTTACAAAAGGTGAATGTACTAAACAAAGAGCTTTCAATGGGGTCACAAGCTTTTAACAACAGGTAGCAGCCTCCATGTGAAAACATCTGAGAATCAAACAAGATTAGAAAAAGACATGAATGATAGATAAAAAGCATAGGGGCCACATGAACTGAAGAATCAGGGTGATGACTTCACTGCATCAGATGTAGATATCTCCCTCCCTCTCCCTCTCCCTCTTCCCCTCCCCATGTTGATGTAAATTGAGTTATGAGTTCTTGAATAAACAGCAGTAGCAGTACTCATAGCTGCACAATTCTTTATCAATGTACTCGATTTTTGTAGTTAGATATTGAAGCTAAATCCAAAGCTGTTAGCAAGTAGACAGGTAGATTACTTACTTAAAGCAGGCAGTATAGCTATTTCTATATATATCCTTGGGTTGCAAGTGATTGACTTCTGGACTTTGACATCCCTTAAGGGTCATTTTGGATCTAAGCAAACTTAAGAGGCTTAACAAGGATTACTAGATTTATAATACCTAATAGAAAAGCAAGTAAAGCACATTGATTATCCGATAAACCCCCGGCGCCGGCTTGTTAAGAGTTGACATCTGCTGTTAGTGGCAGGGAAGGAGCTGGCTTTGGTGGTTAAGTTAAATGTTAGTAATTATTTTTCCCTTAAAGCACTAGAAGATTTCTATTGAAACCTCTCTGCATGCTTTGGTTCTTCCTTACAGGATATTTTGTTTCAGTTTCAAGTTTTCTAGTGAAACATGATGGAAAGAAGTCTTCCTCACATCCATTCAGGCTATGAAAGAATAAAAAGATTCTGTTTTTAAGTTTTTGGAGTCATGCAAAAAGCTGCTGTGGCCAAGATAATGTATACATCAGCATCTGCTCTCCAACCAACCCCCCCTCATCATGAATCATGCCAACACCACCCAGTAGCTTTCTCCAACAAAGCTCTCTCATCAAATACTCGTGAGAAAGAAGTATGACCTTCAAAATATGAGTGGCATGTTTGAGAGGAAAAGGAGAAGGATCCTGAGAAATAAAGAAGATAAAAGAACAAGGACATAAAGACAACGAAAGGTTTGAATTATATGTGACAGGAAGGTAAAAGAAGACAAACAAACACTAGTGATGGTAGATTTCTCTCTTCCTCTTATCCCTTGTTCTGGATCGATGATCAGAACATGCTATTCCAGAAGTGTCTGTTCTGAATGTAGACTTTGATTCACCAAAATCATATTCAGAATACAAGCTTCTTTCTTTGACCATCACTATAAACAAATCAGGTTTGGCTAATGTTAGTTTCAGGTAATTATAATTAATTTTTCAGTCTGTAAACATTCACAATGTTGACCAGCTTAAATTTTCGGGAATTTACGGATGAACACTTCGATTGAAAGTTCAGAGCAGGTTCTCTGATATAAATTTTCAGGTTTAGCTTAAACCAGGACTCGCTGGATTTTGGCTATGTTGTTCTGGAAATGAATTGATATGATGCAAAACATGCAATTCCATATCAACTTGACTCTGTTGTGATTTAGATGGAATGTTTTTGAAACCCGAATAACGTTTTGAATGGTTCCAATATCCTAAACTCTGGGAGGATTTTGATCAGAATAGTCAATCCTCTAATAGCCAAATTTCTCATGAACTGTTGACTGTTAATCTCACATGGACATCATTATTCTCGGTGATTCTTCCTCATCAGGCTTCCTTAACATAACAAACTGCAATTTTTCTTCAAGAAGCCTGATAGGAAAAGAAAACAAAACAAAATATCATGAACAACATTTCTTTTTGACAAGTCAATGCCCACCTACAGACTGCGAAATGTCTGAGAGAATACAAAAACTGGTGTAATTTTTGGGAAAGTCTTCGATAAATCTCATTGGTCTCAGAGATACTGCTGTGCAGGATAATCTTTCAGATAAAGACTACGCATTATTGAGAGTATGACAAGTTTCTGCTTTCTGGCACCCTGTAGAAATTGAAGATGGACTTCCCTTCTGGAAATGGTCATAGAGGAGGCCACATCTCCTGCTAAGCTTCATTGCACTGCACACGCACACAGAAAAAGAGAGCATCCAGTTGAAACACCCAGGCATATAGTCAAGCTCTGTCACAAGATGAAGCCCTCTCCCTTTCACCTCGCCTGCCTCTTGTATCATTCATAATCTGAACGGTGTCCGGTGACATCCTCCTCACGACCCTCATCTCTGTTTCATGTGTGAGGCATGAGTTCACCCACCCCTGACTCGGTTCTTGTTCCCATCTGTTGATAGCCCTCTCTCGTCTTGACCAACACCAGGAATCAACGTCTCGGTGGCTGCCACTTCCACCATTCCAATCTCCAACTCTCTTGTGGTCTCTGCCATTTTTTTCCCGGTAGACATGCCTGACCTGTATTAATTTTGAGCTCACAGACATGGACTCAACAACAACCAATATAACATGGTCCCCCAGCTATGTCCTCTTTCGAATCTTTCATGTCAATGAAAACTTCAATAACGTAGTTGATGACAAGACAGCAGTTGGGTCCACTTGATCAGTCAATCAGAGAGGTACACGTGACAAACATTTTTAGTGCAGCTGGTTAATGTACCGACAACAAAAATCATCATTGATCTCTTTCAAGGTTATATATACTGCCATTTTTCCCTCCATAAAATTTATCTACAATAGCAAGTACACCAGATATGCAAATAATAAACAATTACAAACAATCAATATATATGTAGATGATAAAGGACCTCTATCGATCCAATGCTAATGGAAGATCTGCTCAATTGTTCTTAAAAACAAAACAATGATGTAAGCTGCTATATCCTACAGTGAAGATCATGATTGGATTCATATCCTATCCAACATCATGATTGGATCCAATTCCAAAATGTCGGATCGGGTTGGAGTTGTTGGGCGGGCAGTGACACCCTTCTCATGAGCTATCGGAGAGGAGGATGAGATCTAATAACTTGGAATGAGAATAGCAAACTACAGCGAACATAACGTTCATGGACAAATTACCATGACATGGCTGTTGGATGCAGATTGCAGACACTTCACAAATATCAAAGGGGTGTATATGCCACACTAAAACTCATAATCAATATAAAACATGTCAAATTAGATTTAAAATGTGTATAAAATCATCAACGATAAAAAAAAAATGGATCCACTACATAGATGCTGTTGTCCACATGTGGTGAAAATTTTAGGTGCAATGGATAAATGTTGCTGACACAAATTGCTTGTGTGAGACAAGATGCTCTATCCAAAGAGCGAAGCATGCCCTCAAAAGAACGCACCATGCTTAATTAATTGACAATTTTGGTTTGACGTCCAAATGCTAAATGCATCATCTTAAATAGGCTCGAAAAGAGGCTAAAAAAAGGAATTATTTTTCTTTTTCTTTTTCTTCCTCCATTTTTATGTTTTTATGAGATGGCCAAACAGTATTGATATTCCCATCAGTGCTCTTCTCGGATAAAGGTTACATAAATTCTTCAGCAAACCCAGATGAATGTCTTTTTATCCTCAAAGATATGAGAATACTGGAAACATTTCCAAGTACGGGAAAAACATATGAATAGAACTGGATTTCCGAGAGCCAGTTGTTGAGGCCACAGCAAGGCTGCTCAGAGATGTGTTATGAAGGATCATAAGCAAGCACCCAATAATAGTAGGAAGAAGGAAATGGACAAGAAAACCTACTTCAGTGGCAGCCAATCCATAGTTAATGACATAAGAGGGCAAGGGCGAGAACCGAGCAAGAAGCACAAATCTCCAACCATTGCGTTCAAATCCTCTGGCAAGGAGATGGAAGTATCTACTGCTGTGTGCCCACTCTGTTGCTGATTTTGAGCTCCAAAACATTGCCCTGGACAACATGAAAGCAGACATTATTGGTTAAGACATGAAAGGCATAGGCTTGCATGTATTATGTGATCAAAATGCATGGCCAGCTTTAGTTATAATTGGAATATATTATGTAGGGCATATCACTACTGACCGCTTCAGCAATATTGTGCAAGCCTCCAGGAGTGTTACTTCTGGTGGCTTTTTTAGATTTGACATTGTATGTTGAATGAAGTATGAACCGTTGACAAAAGTAGTTTCCTACATCAAATATTGCCTCGTTGTTTCCTCCATTATTTGCATATTACATCTAGTGCAATATTCAATAGTTCATTTAAGTTTTATCTAGCCATGTCAGAGGACAATGTTGAGGAAATAAACCAACTAAAGTAGACTTTACACTTTTTTTCAATTGAGAAAAATTAAGACTCAAGAGTCAACGAAACCCATACAGACAACTTGGATTAGCCAAAGGCCCATCTGCTTTTGACCATACCATCACCTCATGCTTGGTCCCTAGATTACTGAGAATCGAGTTACTTGGGAAATTGGATGATACTTTCTAGGCCCCAATGTTGATGCCTAGGCATAGGATTTAATCTGCTGCTGTTGTCGTTGAATAGTGCAGCTCTTAGGTTAAGGAACTTAAGCAGTTCTAACTTCGGAATTGATGATCCATCAGAAGCAATATAGACCTTAGTATTCTTACAAAACTATAAATCTGAATCTTCAACTAAAATTTCCATCCAACTAATGAGAAGAGAAATCATAACAAATAATATATTTTAAAATATCTCATTCCTAATCTAGTCTCAGTGCACTCTTAAAGCTGTGTTGTTTGTATAGCGAAGCATCATATCTCCATCCTCGAATACATAATGCCTTCCAACAACTTTTTTTTTGAAAAATCAAACTCACCAATGATCTGGTCTACATTATGGAGGAAGAGATGACCATCAAATTTCCAAAGGCGAGACAGTTAGCGTCAGCCCTAAATTAGGTTCAGATCCAGCAAATGAGAAATCCATTTTTGCAATGATAATGGACAATGAAGGAATGGTCTCTTTCACTGCCAGTGAACACATAACAATTGCATAGCAATTATCAAGTATCCTAAGCATTAGTTAAGTGATTCACTCAACAAGCAATTCAACCATGGTTTACTCTTCTCGCTATTATAGGCCACCAAATTGACATCCAAATTTAAAATCCATTAATATTAGCATTAACAAGTGTGTCTTTCAAAGACAACCATGAATTGGAAATTTTAAATGCCTTGTTGCAATTGCCGAAACTCTTTCTACATAAGCACTATATTGGTTGCTCCTTCCTTTCGAAAATTAATGCAAACATTTGACCAAAACTCTGCAGGACCAATACTCCTCATTAGTAGGTTAAATTAAAGAAATTTATGCTCAAATCACATTATATATTGCAGAAAAATTATTGTTCCATTTATTCAGCAAACAAAACTCGTTCAAAGTCTTGTAATTTTCTTATAACACCCCGATTAGTCTCGTATCAAAAATAGGCTAAGACTAAGATTGACTTGGGCATATTACTGTCAATTTCAGCTTCAGAATTTAAATAAGTGATTTAGGTTCAATGAAATTAATAAAACAGATATCCCATCCGGTCTAATTGTGACAATTGTATCAAAGTTGACTAGTATTGAGTTATGGTGAGAGACGGCCTTGACGAAGACGCACAGGCCTGAGCTATCCGAGGACATAGCTCCAATGGGCTAAGGGGCCTTGACGAGGACGTAGAATGAATGGCCTTTTGGTGGGTCACTAATGTCAAGTATAATGAATGCACTTCCCATGATGCCCCACTTAACCTGTCCTACTGTTAACAATGGGAGGCGCCAATGACACCCTCAAAAATACATACTCTCGTCATAGAACTAACAAAATCCCTTATTTTTCACAGATGTCGCTCAACGATGGAAGAGAAAGGATCGGGAGAGTATGAAGAGAAATAGATCAAGAAAATAATTAAATCACTGATCGAACAAAGCAAGTCAGAAAAAGAAAGAAAGAATGTAACGAAGGTGGTGCTGACAACAGACGTCCGATCCAGAAGGCGAGGGAGGCGCCGAGGACCTTAGCGGAGAAGACGGAGAGGACAGCGAGGAGGAAGCCAAAGAGGAGGGAGGCACTGACCTCGAAGAAGACGGCGTAGGGGAGGCAGAGCGCGAAGGCGATGGTGTGGGCCACCACGTACGCTGGGATGGCCCACATCCCCAGCCGCTCACCCGGCCGTTCCGAGCCGCCTCGGAGCCAAAACCCGTACCGCCGACCTGTTCCAACCAGCAGCAGCATCGCCCCAGCCATCGCTCCCAACCGGATCCACCCCTTCGCCGCTCCTCACCTCTCTCTCCTCGGTCTCCGCCGGTCCCCGTCGACGGAAAAGGACCAAAATAATAAATATAGATCGTGTGCCGGAATTCTTCTCCGCGTATGTTTTCGTTCGAAGGATCGTCCTCACGTTCCGGCTTCCGTAACAGGACCACCTTCAAACCAATAGGAGAGCAAGTAACAGGACGGGTAACGAGTTAGCCGGTGCGAAATGCATTTTGTGGCCCCATGCATGAACCATTAAAGGATTAATTTGGACTCGTCAATACGAAATCAGAGGGGGTGAAAGCTCGCCTGTCTCTGTCGAACCAGAGAACACGGTATCCCCCGCCAAAACTCTCCCAGACTTGGATTTTGGTGATTGAGATGCGGTGTTTCCTATCTTTCCAGATAAAGGCGATTTCCATCCACTTCCCACAAAAAGAAACCGCCTCTTTCGTGACGATTCGTATCTGGCGCCGTGACAGAAGCGGCATCTCTTGGGATATCGACTTCCGACACGCATCGCCCACCCCAACGGAACACCCCAACTAGAAGAAGTTTGGTGGGGTCCATACAAGGCGCGGGCCCCACGAGAACTTGGTCGATGAGAAGAAATTTTAATGTTCATTCCCGCCGTTACTTTTTCTTTTCCTTCGTAACTTGGATCGCGTCGTAAATATAGCAATTACCACAATTACCCTCATAACGACAACATAACGCGGCTCTGTGGTGTGGCGAGCTTACGCCTCCCAACGCGTTTTATCTTTATTTTTATTTACTGGTTGACTTGGTAAGTAGGACGTGGCCCTTGGCATCTGATTCGATGATTAGCATCTCGATATTATGTGGCCTTCTGCCACTGGTGAGTGTGACGTTTTCGCAACGACAATACAGATATTAGTGCCGTTGAAGGCAGATGAGTGTGATGAGAGGGACGGCCTCTTTTTGAGGAGGAAATATTTCACGTCGCCGCTTAACTCACGGCAGGATGGCCGAGGTGGGCACGTCCAGAAAGCAACAGTCGTAGACGAGGTCGTCGCGATGGTCGACTGTTGTGTCGACACCAGCCACGACAATTTGAGTTCCAATAAGATTAGCTACAATCTTATTGGAACTCAATATTTGGCGCGCGCGTGTAACAGTACACGAGAGTAATCCGATCAGTATTTGGTGTATTGGTAGTACTCGTGTGATTTTTATTTGATTAGCTATAATTTATAGAAGTAGATTTCCGAAACCTTCATTAGTTAAAAATGTCGATTTTTTAAACTAAAATTGAGTTTATGATTGTGTAATTATTTAATTGAATTATTTTATGCTAAAATAAATTTTTGTTGTTCTCCATGTCGAGAGCTATGGAATCGACCTTGATTTGGATTTGAGTCTCTTGCAAGATATGAGATATTATAAAATTAAATTAGAAGTATGTCCAACAAAAAAATCATATGCTTAGTTTCGTTTATTATGAAATGATAATATAAGATTCAAAGGGT
Organism: Musa beccarii; assembly: GCA_024322285.1. Taxonomy (NCBI): domain Eukaryota; kingdom Viridiplantae; phylum Streptophyta; class Magnoliopsida; order Zingiberales; family Musaceae; genus Musa; species Musa beccarii. The sequence continues at coordinate 57,824,133 of CM044395.1, read as the reverse complement.
TTATAGTGAGTGAGCTAATATAGGTGAGGTCCTTAATAGATGCTTAAGTATTTTTTGATATTAAATGAAAAAGTTAATTTGTCGAAACGATCTCAGATTATTAGGCGTTGCTTAGAGCGAAGAGTCATCTTATAGTCAATTCATCATTGTCACCACGTGACTTACTTGAGTGATGTATCGGGTTAACAAGATGGTTGAGCAGGTGTTACACAAGCGTTTGATTTATTATTTATGTCCTACAATCCAATGTCCACAATGTCAACCTATTACTTTTCTTCAACATCAATCTCTTCCTCGAGGAAGCCGCAAACTCAGTTTGTCTAATCATAGGAGATCAAGATTGTTGTATCGAAGATTTGATTCTCATCTCAACTTATATTTAGAATTCTACTATATATATATATATAATATTGTTATAAATATATATTTTTATTTTATTTTTTTTATAAACATAAATTTCTTTGAACTATTTCTCGAGACTCAAAAGAGGAAGGCTCCCAACGTCACCTAGTTGAGATTCTAAGTCCACTTAAGGTTTAGAGTTTTTAAGTTTAGCCAATCAGCCTTGCATGTCTGAGCATAACCATCAACCGAACATTGGAAGGATCCCATGGCTCTCACGATTGAGGAAGTAGAAGATTGTCACCCCAAGCACTAGAAGTGTAGCACACTTGTGCATACAGGCAAGAGAGTCGATCTTGCTCGCATAGCCTACTTAGGCTTACAGTCTCAATTGTCTTTGTTTCTGACATTTGTCCATTAGAAAGTAAGACATTCATGCAAATGTATATAGGTGCTGAACTAGCTCAAACCATTAGAGTGGTACTAGAGATCGACAGAATATGTTAATTGATAAATAGCTCCAAAGTCTTCGAATGAATTCAATCTTTGTTTGGGATCGAGTCCAACGATGGTGCCATAAGAAGATATACATGACAAAAATGCTCATTCAATTCTTAAACTAGTAATGTTAGCTAGTTTAACTCAAATTTTATTTTCATTAAATTTAAAGAATTTAAAGAGCTATACATGCATCATCATACTAAAGGCCCTTGCAACATTGGGAGTCACTATTGATCGTTGTCGGTATAATTATGTTATCACACCTACCACATGTGATGTCAGGTTGATATATTGACTAAATGGGTATCAAGTTAGCGATAGGTGATGTTAATGTACGTACGTACCCGCATATAAATCTCAAGCGTCATTTAACAAATAATTTTTTGAGCTAAATATTTACTATGAAATCCAAAGAATAAATCTACGTCAATAGGAAAAAGAAAAGGATAATTACAAATGAAAGTTGTCATTATCAATAGTAGTTCCATAATCAGAATTGACAATTGCAATTCTAGTTCGAACAATTAATTTTTTTATTTTAATTAAAAATTTAAAATATGAAAAAATATAATTTCATTTCTAAAATTTTAAAAAATAGATGTATAACTATAATGAGCAAAAATCATATAAATAATAAAATAATAAAATTTTTAGTCAAACTAAATACTTTTTTTTTCAAAATAAAATCATAAAATTTATAATCAAACTAAATACCTCTCTCAAGATTTAATTTTTTAACCATTGTATCACGAGTTCTATTTGTAATTTATTTTTATTTTTTAATCATGCAATTGATTTGAAACTGGAATCATCGGTTTGGAGTCAAAATCATTGATTTTAATTTTTTTTTAATAAAGAATCAAAACAGAACCACCTAGGATTAGTTCAGATTTAGTTTGGAATTGATAAATTATTAGATCGATTCGATTCTGATTTGAACCTAAAAAAAATATTATGATTTTACATTTGTGCATATAATAGTCACTTATTGCAATTTTTTTCATAAATGGTTAGTTTTAAAATAAATTAATCACTGGTTTCCGGATAAGCCTATACGATCGAAATTTCTCAAGTAGGTTATTGTGATAGTTTTCCAATATTGAATTATTATTTTACATGTCATTCGCACACCATATGTACACAAATACCTGGCTAGGAAACTTACAAATAGTCTAATAATAATAAATTATATCTCAAAATTTCCTTATGTTCAATATGTATAATGAGTTTTATTAATGTACAAATTTAAAAAATAAAGTTAATTTAGACAAATAATTGATAAAATATCTAATAATTTGGTTATTCTTGTATGATAAATCTGGGACTCGAGCCTAAGATTTTATAATAGACTATTAAAATCTTTATCAATTAAATTATTTAATATATTTGATTTAATTATTCTTATCATATAAATATCTAATAATTTGGTTATTCCTGTGATGCTTTAATTTGTTGAGAATTTTTAGTTTTATATCTTGTTACTTAAAGTAGATAATTCAAGATCCCAATTAGTACATGAGTGAATCTAATACGGCTATCATACACGAAATTAGCTCGAGCCATTATTATAAAGTTTCATTTACATTTTATATTGCTCGTATTCAAAGTTATTCTATTAGTTTTAGAAAATAATTTATTTGGATATTGTAATTATATATAAATATATTTTTATTGACTATTCGACAAATATTACCCAATAAGATTGTTAATGATTTCATCAAAAGTCGTGCGGGCATTGATGTGCGGGCCTGATGTGTTTTGGGTATATTCGAAATAATTTAAAGAAATCACATGCATCTTTAATTTTGAGGGATAAATACGTAACTTCAGGAGTTGCGGAGATATATATGCAAATTTGCCCAGCCGGGGCTTGCATTTGCTCGCAGCTTCGTTTGCGGCGGAGTTTCCATCGAGGCGTTCCCCTACTTTCCCCCTCGCGTTTTGGTTGCGTCGAAGGCGAGGAGCGGGTTGTAGAGGAGATCCGGCTTAGATTTAGCGATTCTGAGCCGTAGGTGGTTGGTCCCCTGTGGAGATCGGATCAAGGTAGGCCTCCCCTAGATCTCATGCAGTAAGAACTAGATCGGCTTCTCTATCTTTTTCTGATCGGGAAAACTCGTTCCTTTTTTCCGAGATGACCACAGATTTGCGTCCTTAGCCGGGATTTTTGCATGTTCTGATTTGATCCCGTCATGGCCTTGCTTCTTCATGGCTGATTTCTGCTTTTCATTTTGATATGCTTGTCGAGGCTCTGTAGTTGTTTATCGTTTCGAGGCAGTGGAGATCTGTTGCGAATTTGTATCAGATCGATTGCTGCCATTCTCGTCTCTCAGATCTGCGAAAATAATATGGTTTTGTGCGTGTCTCATGCTCCTATGAAGATGTTATCTTAGAAATGTGATCTTTTGTAGAATCAAAGAACTTCTGCTTCCTGTAGCTGCTGATTGTATAAAAACACATTTTTTAGGTATACTAGGGTTTTATTTACGCGAGGATAAATTCGAGCAACGTCAATCTTTATGCTGTTAAACCCATATGATTCTTTGTTTTGATTGCTTTTGATTGATCTCATCTCTTACTTGCTCATCTTAGGCTTTTTGATTACTTACTGATCAAGTGTTTTGATGGGTTCTCTTGATGACTCTTTCAAGATTACATGCAAAATTATTGCACACTTTGAAAAGGGCTATCTTTGGAGAATAAAATTGTCAATCGTTATCTTGTCTCGCTACTTCTATTGACGTTAGATTGCTCACGGTGATTGTAGGGTTATCACTTGGCATGGCATCAGCGGCAGGAGCAACGGGATGGCTGAGGGGGAAAGTCAAGGCTGTTCCCTCTGGGGATTGTCTGGTTATTATGGGAAGCACAAAAGCAGATATCCCTCCTGAGAAGACCATCACTTTGTCTTCTCTGATTGCCCCTAGATTGGTATGAACATTTAGTTTGGGTTGCATTGTACGTAATCAGAACGTTAGCCAATCATAAAAAAAAATCTTTGGCGTCCCATTATGCACTCAGGAAATCCTGATCATGAAATGATACATTTCAAATTATTCAGTAATTATTTGCTGTATTCCTCTGTCTTAAGTGATACCATATGTAATGACTATAATCATCCTTTTTTTCTTTGTTGTAAATGAGGATCACTTTGTGCTTGAAAATGTTGTCGATTCATGGGAAGTAATACTTGCACCTAATGCAATATTCTCTGGTTTCTGTATAATGAATTAGGCCCGTCGAGGTGGTATTGATGAACCATTTGCATGGGAGAGTAGGGAATTTTTGAGGAAACTTTGCATTGGAAAGGTTATTAATTCTAGTCTTCCTTCTGAATATCTTAAATATCTATTTGCAGAAGGTAACATATTTCTCAGTCTTGATTAATTCCTTCAGGATGTCACATTCAAGGTGGACTACACGGTTCCAACAATTGGGCGAGAGTTTGGTTCTGTTTTTCTTGGAGATAAGAATGTTGCATTTTTAGTTGTTTCTGAAGGATGGGCAAAAGTAAGAATAATTTATGCTCCTTGTTTTCTTTCTATACTGCTCCAATAGTTTCAATGCTGATATTTGTGTATGCGTACGTTTTCATCAGGTAAGGGAACAAGGTCAACAGAAAGGTGAAGCAAGCCCATACTTAGCAGAGCTACAACGTTTGGAAGAGCAAGCCAAGCAACAGGGTTTAGGGCGTTGGAGCAAGGTTAGTACACTTTCTCTCTGTTCTGTTGGTTTTTAAATGTTTTTTTTTGTACAGGATGAAAATTTGCATTCTCATGTCGAGCATGTCTAGTACATTTGCTTATCCTATGCTGAAAAGATAGAGGCTCTGTTATTCATGCTTGTGTGGATGTTAATGGCTCCTAAGATGTTTAAACCTTAACTGTCTGCTTTCCTTCAGAAATCTAGCAAATGTTGAGGAGCCAACTGATGACAAAGAGCAATCACTAAAACATGAGCATGATTAATAAAAGCTGGAGTAGTCATGTGCTTTTATTGCTCACCTCTTGTAGGTACCGGGTGCTTCAGAGTCAGCTGTAAGAAATCTACCACCTTCAGCCATTGGTGATCCTGGTAACTTTGATGCCATGGGACTGCTAGCTGCAAACAAGGGCAAGCCCATGCAAGGGATTGTTGAGCAGGCCCGTGATGGAGGCACTGTTCGTGTCTACCTCCTCCCTGAGTTCCAGTTTGTTCAAGTTTTTGTCGCTGGGGTTCAGGTATGTTTTATAATGTGATAGAGAACATTTTATTTCAAATGTGATTTTCTGAACAAATTTTTGGAAGGAGAAAGTGTTCACTTTGATTCTTTTTTTTATATGACAAAGCTGTTTCTCTTGAAAAAAAAAAATAGGCTCCTTCAATGGGAAGAAGGCCTGTTAGTGACCCCATTCCCGAGAGTGATGTCACTACTGATGATACAAATGGAGAAATTTCGGGTGAAAGTCGGCAGCCAATAACATCAGCCCAAAGGCTTGCTGCCTCTTCAGCATCATTCACTGAAGTTGCACCAGATCCATTTGGGAGGGAAGCCAAACACTTTACAGAAACTCGTGTTTTAAACAGAGATGTGGGCTCCTTTTTTTCTTTTGTTGTATGCACTTCTGCATTTGTTTATCCTTAACTCATCAAATTAATTTCAAATTGTGCAGGTCAGGATTGTGCTGGAAGGTGTAGACAAATATAGCAATCTAATTGGCTCAGTTTATTATCCGGATGGTGATCTTGCAAAAGACCTTGCTCTGGAGCTTGTGCAGAATGTATGTATGCATACTGCAACCATATACCAAGCAGTAGTAACTTTAGTACAGAAGCTTTGTTTATGTGAGCTCAAAAAAGATAATGACACAATCTTTTTTTCTGTGATGATTTTACTAAGAGTGAAAGTGGAATAGATGCATGAAAAACTTGATACCTATCAACTAGTGATCACCAGACATGAATTTGCATATGGATATTGTCAAATAGTTATGAATATGAATCCACATGCGACAAATACAGATTAAATGTGAATTACTTAAACCAGGAATAACATAAACAAAAAATTAAGGAAATAATTCAAATTCTATCGGTAATGTTTCTTGTGTAGCAAAACTAAAAATGAAAAACATTAAGGATGGATGATAAAAAGATAATATGCTAAATATAGATTGTATATACCAACAAAGTAATGATTTTCATTAGGTTATATAGGTAGATTTAACATGGATTTTAATTGGATGTTTAGTTACGGATAAAGGTATGGATAAATTCCAACATGCCCAAGGCCATGTACCGAAGATTTGTATAACAAAATTCAGATATGACAATGGATATGTTACAGAGACTTATTTATGTAACTATTTCTGTCTCTACCTTGACCAAAATCAATATCGAATAAAATATATATCCCCAATTTTACCTAAGATGTGTAAGATATTACACATCTCAGGTTGTATATAAATTTCATTGATTATCTTCCTCTGATATTTCTTGGTTGTTCATGATTATTCTTCCTTATCTTCCTCAACTTATGTCAAGTTAGCAAAGAGCTTGTTTACATGTCTTTTCAGCTGCATACGTGTGGCACAAAAATGTACCTCTGCTGCAAAGCTACAAGTGCAATTAATAATTAGAAATTATCCTTATTAACGAGTGGTTCCTACATTTCTCAGTTATGAACTTCAATATTATAGTCTCTGTTACCTTAAACCATTTGTACAAGCCCAACTGAGGCCCGGTTCTAACAGAAAGATAATATCCCTTGACAATGGATTGAAACAAAATAATTACTCACCATTGAATGCAGCGTTCCTTTAAATCATGATTTTTCTTTGAAATGGAAGAAGTGATGCAAAGCTGTGACCTGGTTCTTCGTTCCTCTTTCTCATCTTGCTTCAATTCCAATGAGAAGTGACTATTTTGTCTTTTCTTACATTTGAAATCTTTATTGAATATATCCTACTGACAGAAAAAATGTTAACTACGAACTTTCACCATCTGAATTTCTTTCCTTCTATGCAACTTTTACTCAAACAAAGCTTATGCTTGGTGTACTGTGCCTACGAGTGTTATTATTGAGGTGACAGACCTTTGTGCTCATCTGTGCTTAGTTAATGGGCTACCAAATGCATTTTGTAGACAACTGCCTATGGAAGTTAAAAATAGGGTGGGGCACATCTAATCTTATTTGGACAATTTACCCAAAAAAACACTTGCAAATTAGTTTTTACTTAGGGGCATCTTTTATTTCCATAAACGGATAAATAGTCCTTGATCTGGTTCATAATGTGATTTTGTGTTAAATCAGATCAAATTGAATCAGACCGATTTAATTCGATCTTCTCCCCCTTCGTTTTCACCCATCTCCACCACCCCTCCACCTCTTCGTTCTTCTCCTTTGAAGAGGAAGAGGAGGGAACAGAGGGGGAGGCGACCGAGGAGGGAATCGGTTCACTAGGTTCACCTGAATCGGAATTGGCACAGATCAGTTTAGTGATCTGAACAAGATCCGAACTGGTTCAGGAATTTTTGAAAAAAAAATTGATTGCAATTGGAGGGTAAATATAGGATTTATAGAAAAAAGGTGCCCCTAGGTTAATTCCAAATAAAGGGGTGCCATTTGCTAAGAACGAATTAGTTGTGGATTTTCTGGGTAAACTGCCCATCTTATTTCATCGAGTAATTTAATCAAGGATTATGCAAAAATAGGTCATGCTCCAAGTATTTCCTTTGCATGTTATCTTGGTTTTTGTCTTGTTATCCTCTATGGTCTGAAATGATGCTTTTGTGTTTTCTATTTTCAGGTTAGAAAGCTAAATGTCTGTTATTAGTTTATTACATATGCATTTCATAAACATTGACTTCCTTGTTCGTTAAAACAAACATGGGTGTCCTTAATAAAATAACATTCTTTTCCCTACTCCATAGGGTTTTGCTAAGTTTGTGGAATGGAGTGCGAACATGATGGAGGATGATGCCAAACGGAAACTGAAGGCTGCTGAGCTTCAGGCAAAGAAGGATCGCTTGAGAATCTGGACAAACTATGTGCCTCCAGCTTCAAATTCAAAGGCAATTCATGATCAAAATTTCACAGGAAAAGTATGTGACTTTTAACCAGGCCTTTTTGAAATTATTGTTTTGCACCTGTCATTCATATACTTTGAACCGTGCAATTTTTTCTGTTAATTTTAGGTAGTAGAGATAGTGAGTGGAGACTGCATAATTGTTGCTGATGATGCTGTCCCCTATGGTAGCCCATTAGCTGAGCGTAGAGTCAATCTTTCAAGCATCAGAGCACCTAAGATGGGAAATCCTCGTCGAGATGAAAAACCAGCACCCTATGCCCGTGAGGCTAAGGAGTTTTTACGTACTCGTCTTATCGGCCGTCAAGTATGATTATTTGCTTGGTGTATTTGGTGGAACAGATCTGTGAAGTTAGTTATCTCATAATGCATTTATTATCAGGTAAACGTGTCAATGGAATATTCTAGGAAGGTTGGCATGGCTGATGGACCCAGTGCAATAGTATCTAGTTCAGCTGATACTAGAGTCATGGATTTTGGGTCCGTTTTCCTTGTGAAGAGTGAGGGTGATGAAACCTCTTCTCCCTCTCCTAACCAACCAGCAGGCACAAATGTTGCTGAGATGGTTGTCTCACGTGGTTTTGCCACTATAGTTAGACATCGAGATTTTGAAGAAAGGTCGAATCATTATGATGCCTTGCTGGCTGCTGAATCACGTGCAATTAATTCAAGGAAAGGGATTCATTCTGCCAGGGATCCTCCAGTGATGCATATAACTGATCTGACGACGGTGAGAAATTGAATCACTATTTTGTGCGTTGTGCAATATATGTTTGTCATGGTATATAATATTAGTATTACGTTATCTGCACAGGCATCTGCAAAGAAAGCTCGAGATTTCTTGCCTTTTCTGCAAAGAAGTAGGAGGCATACCGCCGTCGTTGAATATGTCCTCAGTGGTCATCGATTTAAGTTGTTGATTCCTAAGGAAACATGCAGTATTGCCTTCTCATTTTCCGGGGTTCGCTGTCCTGGTCGAGAGGAGCCCTTTTCAGATGAAGCTATTGCTTTGATGAGAAGGAAAATACTGCAACGGGATGTTGAGGTGTTAACAGTTTATTTACTTAAGCTTAAAATGTTACCCTGTTCATTCACTTAAACAAAATTTCTGGTTATGTTGGACAGATTGAGGTAGAAACAGTTGATAGGACTGGAACTTTCTTAGGCTGTTTGTGGGAGTCAAAGACCAATATGGCTGTTACTCTTTTGGAAGCCGGTTTGGCAAAACTTCAAACTTCCTTTGGTTCAGACAAGATCGCAGATGCTCACCTTTTGGCTCAGGCTGAGCAGTCTGCAAAGCGCCAGAAGCTGAAAGTAAGCTACAGTTACTGATTCTTTTTGTTATTGGAACTTCTTATGTCTGTTTGAGACCTTGCATTGGTGGGAACCTTGTGTTTTGAGCTGCCCTTTTAAGCTTCACATGTACATGTAACTTCGTTTTTCTTTTTCTAGATCTGGGAGAACTATGTTGAAGGGCAAGAAGTCTCAAATGGCCCCTCTGCTGAAGCAAAGCAGAAAGAAGTCCTCAAGGTACTTTACAAGGAGTCCTTTACCATGCTTGTTCCAATTGTATATTAAAAATGATCATCTTATGTTCCTCGTTGATGAATTCAGGTGGTGGTTACAGAAGTCCTTGGTGGTGGAAAATTTTATGTTCAAACTGTTGGTGATCAGAAGGTGGCTGCCATTCAACAGCAACTTGCTGCATTAAACATTAAAGAAGCTCCGGTAATTGGTTCTTTTAATCCTGCAAAGGGTGATGTTGTACTAGCCCAGTTCAGCATCGATGATTCCTGGAATAGAGCCATGGTATGACTTAATTTTTGCTTACTTCTGAAATTGATGTTAGACTTCTTCACCCATTCCTTAGTAAGGTTCAATTGCTATAGAAGTGTTTTTTTAAAGTTGTTTTGTTTAAAAGATTTTGGTTCATCAGTGCTAAAATGGGTTCATGACATGTTAGCAAAACATCAAAGCAGAGTTCTATAGACCAGAGTATGATGCAGTAGCAATAAGATAAGCATAATAGGAAGACAATGAGTAATTTAAATTGCTCATTGTATAATTAATAACTTGCATCCGTTGATGAAGAAAACCAAGGCAAACTTAAGTAGGATGACTAGGAAAGCAGTTGCGCAATGCCCCCAAATACCTATGTCTCTTCAAACCTAGCTTAGCCCCAGATTTCTCAGGTTAGAGGTCAGACTAAACACTAATGTGTCATATGTACTCTAGAAGAAGTTCATAAGATCGAACACAGTCAAGTTTAGCTACATTCCCCAAGCCCCATGGTAGAATCAGGATGCTGTTACGGGACATGTCACCAGGTTAACCCAACCTCTAGGATGAGGCGATAAAAGAGGACCCATTCTTGGGCACTCTAGAACATCTATGTTGAGTGTATACATTGATGACTGCTACACTGATCCATTAGGCTGGCAGAGTGGTATGCTGGAAGACATTTAATATCATCTACAAAAAATTGCTTTTACAAGCCCAAAAAATTCAATTTCATTAATTCAATTGCAGCTACTCTATGTAAGAATATGAGCATCTGCCAATTATTGCCATTTTACTTGTTAGTTCTTCTGATGGTAAATATTTTATAGTATATTGTATTGGTTCAACAATAAGCCTTTTTTCTTAGAAACATGTATCTGTGCACTGTAAGCTAGTACTTAATGCATTTGTATAATAATTGTGCTTTAGATTTTTTTTACTACTCGGTTCATGTTTTTTGATCTCTCTCTCTTCATTTTTCTTCTTTTCATGAAATAGCATTTGAAAAATGTGGTTTATTGTCATATAATTATTTTGATATGTTTGTAGATTGTAAGTGGACCACGAGGAGCTGTGGAATCACCTAATGACAAGTTTGAAGTCTTCTATATTGACTATGGGAACCAAGAAATTGTTCCATATAGTCGCTTACGGCCCCTGGATCCTTCAATATCATCGGCTCCTGGGTTGGCTCAGCTTTGTTGTCTTGCTTACATTAAAGTGCCTAATTTGGAGGATGATTTTGGTCAAGAAGCTGCAGAGTATTTGAGTGAGTGCACTATGAACAATTCCAAAGAATTCAGAGCAATGATTGAAGAAAGAGATACTTCAGGAGGGAAAGCAAGAGGACAAGGAAGTGGAACTGTATTAATGGTGACTCTTGTTGATGTTGAAGCTGAAGTCAGCATTAATGCTGCTATGCTGCAGGTTTGAATACCTGACTATGTCCTAGTTATTTAAGCATATCACCTTGATTTTTTTGTCCATCTTCCAAATCGGCAGTTGACATCAATGGTGAATACTGAAACCAATTTAGCCCATATGTCTCCATGTCATGTATATGCATTATGCTTTTTTTTTTTTTCATGTCAAGAAGTTTATTTCATTCATTAGTGTCATGGTGGATGGTTTTGTTTATTAGATGCATGGATTTTTTATTTTATTAGGTTTATCTTAGATGCCATTGCCTTAGGTAAGTTTATTTTATTCGTTAGTGTCATGGTGGATGCTTTTGTTTATTAGGTGCATGGACTTTTTTTATTTTATTAAGTTTATCTTGGATGCCATTACCTTATGGAATTTGCATCTTCTTATTTTCATGTAACTTTTTCCCTAGATTCAATTTTTTTCAACTTTTTGGCTGAACTCCCCTAACCATGAATTGCTATGTTTCTTTTGTTTTTTTTCCTTTTGATTAAATCTACGATGGGTTTGGTGTTTAGGATTTGATGTTTATTAGTTTCTTTAATGTTTGCTTGTTAATCTACAATAGTATTTGTCTGCAGTAGGAGCATGAAATCTCTGTAGAAATTAACATTGTTCTATTTTTAGAATTTTATTCCTCCTATCAGATCCAAAGAGGATGCATGTGTGTTTACATATTTGGAACAATGGTGACAAACCATATTGTAATTGATGGATGGTTGTTTGTGACCATTCCAATTGTTTGTTCTTTTGTTGTCTCAGTTATGATAATGTTTCCCCATTTTGCTCCAAGTCTTTTTGGTGTTCCATCTTCAGATTTGTTAAATTATGATGTAGGAAGGGCTTGCCAGACTAGAAAGGAAGAAGAGATGGGACACTAGAGAACGCAAGGCAGCTCTCGATAACTTGGAAGAGTTCCAAGGGAAAGCAAAAGGAGATAGACTGAATATTTGGCAATATGGTGATGTCCAATCTGACGATGAAGAGTCAGCTCCTCCTCCAAGGAAAGCTGGAGGTCGCTGATGAGCAATCATTGAAAACATGCCGAGGTTAGTGATTAGGTTCAGAGATAAGATCTCACTTCAGCAGCTCTTTCTACCTCTGCATTCCTCCTGGTTTTGCTTTTATTTTTAACCCAAGATTTGAGGACATTATTTTTCCCATGTTCAAATAAAGCAAACATAGCTTGTCTATCTCCATCTGGATGCCGAGACTTATTGGTGAGAACTTATGACATAGGCCTTATATGTATCCTTAGATGTAGTTGCAACTCAGAGTTAAGTTGTTATTTAAATCAAATATTGGCGGCTTTATTCTTATTCTGCTCTCAGAAATCAGTTGGTAGATTTCATTTAGCCATATAGCTGACAGATAGCTTAATATACTCTTACCATGTCACCGGTTTTGTGATGTTAGTTTGTGTTCAATTATTTTCGGCGTTCTGCATTATAGTTGCATCTGCTAAATTTATAATATGGTTGAGGAGTAATTTCAGGGTTATGCTGAGATGGAAGTCTTCTCAGAATTTTTGCCTTCTGGATTTGTCAAAGACTTCAACATTTAAAGTTGTATGAATTTTTATTTTACCTCGCTAGTTCCTGACCCCGCATTGTTTTCGTGTTTCTATGGTCACAGTGGGTGATACAAGGCATTCCTGATTAGTTTTCTTAAGCTGCTTCTGCAACTATTGCCCCAAGAACATACTCATCCTGTTCAAAATCTTAAAGCAATCTGTGGAATGTCATTCTTGTGTTCTAGCTGATGCAACTCCCTTGTTTCTTAGCAATGTGTGCTGGCCCCTGATTCCAAAGATCCAACTATATATATTTGATGAGCCTAATTTTGTCCACAGAGAAGTGTCAAGTGATGCCAAACTCTGATTTCATGCACCTTTTCTACTCTGTTAGGAGGGCCATCATAGGAGTTCTAATAACCATGCTCATGATCAGGTAGTTCATGCTGTTTTGATTAGGTTTATCTCTTGAAACTTTAAAGCTCATTGAGCAGTCAAGAAGTGGGCATTGACTTCTCTGATCTGATCTTATCACTGAGAATCTTATGCATTGCAAAGGATCTCTCAGATCAAAGGAAAGTAGACCTAGACCTGAGTTCAGCCGGACGGGGTTGGGTTTGATCCATTCACATCCATTCAGGGATTCTCTATTTTCAGAATCTAAAACATTCAACTTGTTTTTAGATTAGTTCCAATAAGTTCTAAAGATTCCTGTTTCAACACCTACCGACCAAGCACTGTATCGTTTGATTACACTCGGAGATGTGCAATGAGGCAACACGGGTGTTGTTTACAGACAAACAAATCTGTCTGCCACCAAAGATTCGCTTGGTGCCATGTATTCTTGTATGTACTTCCTCTCTTTCTGTGTTCCTTGTTCCCTATTTCTCCAGACATCAAAGCATGGGGCAGGATGAGGTTTTGAGACTTTGTTGCCACCCTCTCGTCAGACCAAATCAGAAGAAATGATAATACCAACCATGTTAATAATATTTCATGCATGTACGACTAATCAAGAAAGAGAGCTCCTTTTGCATGCATAGGAGTTGGATCTTGCACGGTTACCCATAGCCATTCAACCTTGGGGTGATGTGAGAGGGGAATCATGCATCCAAAACGAGGCACCATCCGTCTTTGAAGATTTGAACCGTGTGGTGTGGGTGATTGAATAAGACTGCGTCTCGGCTTGGTCGCATCTCCTTTTATTTGTTTATGAAGGGGGTTGGATAGGGCTTCTTGTTTGCGTCTCACTCCGTGTTGGGGTACTCCAAACTTCCTCGATGTGCAAAGTGGTCAAACACGCCCATATTTTAATGCGAGTCATCAAAATTAAGTAGAAATAAATCCAAGTTGAGTTGAATCAATGGTGAGAAATGCACCGTCCAGAATGCAATACATTGGATCCATCAGCATTACCATTATCTAGATTGTAGATAGGTTATGTTATATGCACAAAAGAAATCTTTTTGGACGAGCCGAATCGAGTTATTTTTGGTTGGACTAACAAATGCTAACAAACAAATATAAAATTTATTTATATATTTTTAAATTTTAAAAAATTATTATGTCAAATGACGTGTAACCCGAGTGAGACCTATCACTTTTTGCAACAACTTCCTAATTAATTCGAATGTCTTAATAAAAGATGATTAATTAAATTTGTTATCATCAAGTTTCAAATTAGGAATTATAAAAATTAAACAAGCCTATTATGATAAACAATGTTCTATCTTTAAAATCTGATTGTGATTTCCATCGAGTTGGAAGGGGGAAGTAAAACTTGTGTTAGTAGTTGCATTAGCCAAACTACTTTGAAGGTTATGAGAATTGATGCAATTAAATAATAATTATGAGTTTTTCCACGACTTTTTGTTCATGATTACTGCTAGTAATCAAGCCACAACAATTCTACTTCTTTTTTTAGATGCATTTTGGTCCACCATTCCTACTTCATTCAGCTAGAGAGAGAGAGAGAGAGAGAGAGAGAGAGGTCTCCCATGTGGAAGACCACGGCAACCAACCAGAGACACGTCGAAGAACTCGGTCAAAGAGACAAACCTGTCACCAATCCATGCCCAGATATGCTAGAAATAAAGAATACTGTACTCAGGAAAAAAGAAGAGAGAGAGAGAGAGAGAGAGAGAGAGAGAGAGAGAGAGAGAGAGAGAGAGAGAAAGGGAAAGCTGTTCCTAGATCTCACGCTTCATTCACCTCCCATGCCCACAAAGAAAGAGATGCCAAAAGCTCATCATATGCTAGTGTGCCATCACCACCACAGGAGTACAGCCTTCACCTTTTGTTTGAATCCAGTACTGGTTGCACTCTGACCATCCATTCTATAAACACTCCTCTCCTACGATCGCCTCCTCCTCTTCCTCTTCTGCCGTCCACTTCTCTCTGAAATGCTTCTCTCGTATACTCTTTGTTCTAAACAAGAGTACGAAGAGACTGCTGCTTCTCTCTGTGTGTTTGTGTGCGTCTGGTTGTGTTAACGAGGGATACAGTGGCGGGCGTGCATGAAGAGAAAGATCGCGGTAGTACAGTAGATGGGGTTGAAGTCTCTCAGTCTGCAGGTGATTCCGTGGTGCTTCCACGTGGTGGGCGCGACGTGGCGGCCGGCGGCCGCCAGGCGAACTAACCCGGCCCCTCCATCGCAAGCGGGGGCGGGTGCCCGGCTCATCGGCTGCGACGGACGGGTCAGGGTGTACCACCGGCCGGTGGCGGCCGCGGAGCTCATGAGGGAGCATCCCTCCCACCTCGTCTGCCGCTCCGACGCCTTCTTCATCGGACAGAAGGTCCCGCCGCTGGCGGCCGGCGACCAGCTCCAGCCGGGCCAGTCCTACTTCCTCCTCCCCTCCCACTTCTTCCACTCTGTCCTCTCCTTCGTCACCCTCGCCACCTCCCTTGTCACCCCCACCGCCGGCGGCGCCAGGAAGAGCGCCCTCGTCAGGCCGTTCGACATCCACAAGACGGCCACCGGGACGCTTCAGATAAGGGTCTCCGATGAGTTCCTAATCGAGGGAGTCCGACAGGAAGAGAGCTGCAATGTTATCAGCAGAGTCGTGACCACGGAGGCATTGGAGAAGGAGTACAAGCTGTTGATGAGGTGCAAGTCCATGCAGTGGAGGCCGAAACTGGAGACCATAAGGGAGTCGGAGAGGAGTAGAGGGGTCGGGCCATTTGGTGTCTTCAAGAGCAGGAGGAGGAAGAAGAAGAAGAACGGGAGCCAATGAGTTTGGTATCACAAGCAGCTCCATTACTCAACTCTTCAGCATTTGTAGAAAGCAAGACAGAAAACTAGTCGCAGGAACAGATGGGAGGGCTTCTCTTCCTTCTTGTCACTGCTCGAAGTCTTCACCTCCTTTACTTTGCTTCTCCTTTTGATCCAAAAGTTTTGTCTTGTACATTGTAAAGATGAATGTATTCTTACTGGGTATTAGGATATAAATAATTTAAATCTCTTGTGTTTGGTGTGCTTTAGCTTTTTACTGATTATTATTGAGATCAATCAACGATATATTATCTGTCTGACTTCAACTTAATCCTTCAGCACCTTTCACTGTGTGGTCGAACCTGAATTAGATTCCTTTCAGTGAGGAGAATCATGGCTCAACTCATGGTCTTTCTTGGAGTGTCAGAAGCGCCCAGTTCATGAGATCTGACACTTCCAGCACAGGCATCAGATCAGGTTCATGTATTGGTCGGAGGGGTGGAGGAGATGTCAGCCCACAGCTCACTCACCAAAGCCACCGCTGCCATCTCCTTGGCGAGAGCAGGGCAGTCGCCATGACGTACTCATTTGAACAGTATACACGACAAAATAGAGGTCAAACTCCTGTCAGCTGTCTCTGCTAGGCCATGCACGTGGCGAGCTGATGGATCATTCATTCCTCTTGCTCTTAGCATTGTTTCACAAGCTCAGCATATTTAAGTTGAGCTTAAACCTCAGAAAAGCTCAGACCAAGGGAATTCTACAGTGTTCTGAAACTTCTCATTGGTATATATTATGTTTGCCTAATCTAAGATTTTTCCTCCAAAGCTTTGATGAATCAAAACTTTCCATTGATCCTCAAAGACCCAAGAACAGACTTAATTTGATTTGGGTTTATGAACCTTTTGTACTCACTCCATCACGAATGACCAGGGACAACTTTAATCTTGAACATAGTCCATAGTTTTAATGGGGCTTAATACGATCTCAGTGAGGGACAAAGAAGGAACAAAACTCTTGTACAAGATATTTAGACACTAAGAAATTTCTCTAATATATATTAATTATTTTATATTTATGATTAATTATATATTATCTCTTATAATTAGTTATATTCAGCATCATGATTTTTATATTTTGAAAAGTTAAATTGAAATTCTTATATTTATTTATATTTATAAAAATAAAATATTTAATCTCATTTCTCCTTATGTCATTGATTTTATTGACGGAAATATTATAAAATTTATCATTGAGCACGTGTGATATTTTTGTCAACATAATTGATAGTGTGAGGAAAAATAAAATTAAATATTTTATTTTTTAAACATAAAAATCTTAATATATCTTAAAAAAATATAAAAATCATAAAATTAAAAAAATAATTACATGAGATAATATATAATTAATTAATAAAAATACGACTCATATGCTTACGGTATGAGTACCTCGCCAATACCAATTTTCTAGCATTGTTGGTCTTGGTTTCGAAAACGGTCACTAGGTTTGGAGATACCTGAAAATGAACTAAATGCCACATCATTTTTTGGATGGACTTCGAGTAAAATTTAGGACTGTTTTGCCAGTTATTTAGTGTGAGGTTTGGTAATTTACGAGTAAAAGTTTTATCATGGATCACACCAATGATAAAGGTAAAAAAGCATCAAACTTGTGGATCCTTCTATCATTAAAAACATATGAACAACATCATAATGCATGATTAGATGCATAATGTCTATATTGCAAGAGTATCTATCATATATATATATATATATATTGTTTATCAAAAATCTCATTTTATGTCTAGGAATGAAATTGAAGATGTTGGTGGAAACTGATTTGCAATGAGAATCATGTTCTAATTTTTACAATAACATGATATAATCTATGTGTTCAAAACTCTCAGCTTTGATCCAGAGAGAAATTATTCTTGTCTATTGCACATCTTTATCTCAAACAGGCATCATTGCATCCCCAAGAGCTATCATCCCGGTGAAACATATTGAGTTAAAAAAATAAAATAAAAATCTACCTACTTGACTTGGTGTAAGTCAGACCGTTAATTTTGGTGGCTTGAATCATGAACATTATTAATAATTTAAATATATCTCAATCAGATGGTAGTTGATTTAAGTTAATAATTAAGATTTATGTCATGAATGCATATTATTATTGCACCCTCCACTTCTAATAAATCCTAATGGATTCTTAAAAAAAGAAGAAGAAGAAAATAGAGCCAGACAGTTACCAAACATCTGGACTCTCATTGTCTTCTCCAATCCAATAGCCCAATGATTCACATCTTTCTTCATGAAGATAAAAAACAACACACATGACTGACCACATGTTCTTTGGCACATCACAAAGTCAAAGTTCATTTTGTATGGAGTTTGTTTTGTTTCCATGAGCTCGGCGACAACTATGACAGAGCATATGTCAAAAGCGAAGGCTTTAGAAACCAACAAACATGTCGGTCACTAGTGTCAGATTCCATTCAGCAGAGTTGTCAAGAAATTGAATTGCTACTCTTTGTTCAGTTTCTTGTGCTACCTCAATGAGTAAGACTACCATGCATTCAGCTTCGGAACCACCGAGTAATGATTGAACAAACGCCGTTGCAAGAGAAGATTAGTATTTTCACAAGATTACATTCTGACATCGAGGATATGATGATACGATGTTATAATATACAGCAGGATGAAAGCTGGAATCATGTCTTCTATTTTCCACAACTTTGATGTGTGAATGTTGCAGGAAAGGCCCTGACACCAGATCCATCATGTTTGCATGTATTCTGGATCGTGTTCATGGCAAATGGGTTGAGTCGCAGCAATAAATGAGCTTTTACTTCCGAAATCTTTCTTGACATCATGATCACACTTCCATGGCCAAACCAAAAAGAAAAGCTAAGAAAACACAGAACAGTTCCCTGCCACCTCAAGAATCGATCGGTGCATGTACACTGTACTGGTCCCGCTCTTGTTTGTGATAAGCTAACAATGACCGCACAGTGTGAAGTGGGGTTAGGAGGGCGTGGGAATGCCTCCTCGGTGCAGCCCCCCATGGCCACTGTCCCGCTGCCCATCAGCACCAAGCAAAAGGTGTTCTCCCCCAAAGCTATCAGCGGATGGCATTTTGTGTCATGTCGTCGCATGATCGATGGAGGCTCCGCTTGACATTGCACTCATCCATCTCATCCTTGTTATGCTAAAACAGAACAGGTTCGGTCGCCGAAAACGGAATGTTTTGGATCTACACAACAATGAAAATATCATATTAGGTTGGCTCTCATATCTAATCTTCCACTCTTCCGAGGCCATGTGCTTCGATGGAATTCTGACTCGGAGCTTGAGGCTGGTCTAGTTGTAATGAACACGAACAGGAATTATATTCCCAATCTTTCTTTTCAGTTTGTTCTTGCCAAATGATCTGTGCTTTGTGCCGGAAGACAAAGTTGCAAGCATTTAGTTCAACTGATGATGCTTTATGCAAGGGCAACGCAATGTTCCTTCACAGTCAAAGTTCTTTCTCGGGGAAACAAATTTAAAGTAGTGGTGAAGCTTCCAAGCTGATGACGGACGCTTCTCTTTGTGCCTAAGCTGATGACAAAGATGCAGTTTTGACGAATAAAGCGGCGTTAGACTTGGATGATCAAAAGGCCTAAATGAATGAACAGTAGCAAATCGACATCATGTTCCTCCTAACACACACATTTGCGCCAAGTTGATGATAGAAGTGGTCTTCTTCACTAAAAAGCAGGATTGGAATTGTGTGATCATAGCGCTTAAAAGAACGGAGTTGATGTTTGCCTTCTCTGCAGATGCATTTCCCCTCCTGCCCACATCTCTGAGCACTGCGATTGACATAAGCTGTCCTGTGAGGTGATCGAGATGTCATTTTGGCAATATAAAGATCGCAAGCGAAACAGGGAGCTTCTGAACTAGGGATTCCAGAGACGCGGAGGCCCAGTTCTGGAATTCCACGAACCGCTCGATGGCGCCGGGACAGCTGGCGAGGGCATAGAAAAATTGGATTTTTACGGCGAAGCGAAGGTCGGCGAGGGGTTCGAGGCGGGGAATCGGCCCCCACTCGTGTGCTCTCTCGCTCTTCCGGCCTCTCTGCCTTTCCCTTTCATGAATCGTCTTTAAGAAGCGTTCTCCACCTCCCCTGTCATCGTCCGCTGTGCTGTAGCCGAAGAAGGAAACAAAAGGCGACCCCTGGAAAGAAAGGAATCGGGGGAGATATGGGAATGTCGGTTCCCGTGTCTCTTTGATGGGAATCGTAGGTTTTTGGAGATGTGGGAATCTAAAGATGCGATCTTTGATTGTTCTCCGGTTTTTTGGAGGAGCTGGAGACCTCCCTTCTCCGTCCATTGCGCTGTGATATTTGAAATCGTTTAGCATTTATAGTTCCTTTTATCCTTTGTTCAAGAAGATATAGAACTCTCTCTAGAAGGATATAAAGTTGGGCTATTCACCGTTGAAGTTAAGATCTTCTCCTTGTTCTTAATTGGGGCAATTTAGGGTTTCAGCATTCATCCAGGTTCTGGGGAACAATTTAACCCCAAGCTTCAATCTCTAGCATCATCATTGCAGGTCTGTTCACTGCTCATGATTCTATTTTGCGATTTTTTGGAATGCTGAAAGAATCCATTTTCCACCACTGAAATCTGTCAATAATTGGTGGGGCTTTACTATTATTCACTTTGCTTCTCTCCATTTCCACGCACTGAAGTCTGAGTTCGTTTGTTGGATTGCCTTAGTGGTTGTGTAGTTCCATTTCTGATATGCCATACATTTGGTGAGACATATCATTTTGTCGAGTGGATTGCCTTGCCTTGACAAGTCCCAACTCTATCCTGTTCCTCTTCGTTTCGTTTGCTGTAAAGCACTTTGGTGTTCTTAATTTTGATCTCTTCTTGATTAGGAGACTGTAAGGAACTTGAGTCTTGTGTGTGTGTTTTCTGGGAGGAGTAGAGAAGCCAACTGCAGAATGCTGAGGCACGATTCAGGTGTGAACGAATTCCTGGAAGGACATGGCGGTAGCCAAAAGCAAGTCTGTCCACCACCTTCATGGACATCTTCTATGTCGAAGAATTACCGCTTTAAGAGAACAGTTTTGGTTGGGAAGAGGAGAGGATCAACCACGCCGGTTCCCTTGTGGAGAATGAATGCTAGATCACCATGTTCGGCTGCAAGCTTCTCTGAAACATCTCTGTACCAGCCATCCAAAGGCGGCACCAAAGAATCCCAAATATCAGTATCAGCTCGGAAGCTAGCCAATGCTCTTTGGGAACTGAACAATACACCTTCACCAGAAATTGTCAGGGATCGACATGAGAGAAAATTGCCAATGGATATCATGAGAAAAGACAGGACATCTGGGTCTTTCGGGGCTGGTTCTCTGTCTGATCATTTATCCATCCAGTTACACAGCCCTATCTCAGAAGTGAGTACATAAATCCTTCATTTTTGTGTCAGCTTATAGGTAGTTATCTTTATGCATCCTTTTGTTGATCTCCACAATTTACTGGTTATCTTGCAGCTATGTAATCGACCTCGATCAAGTAGTCACAGAAGGATGTTGCCACCGGTTCATCAGAAGTTTCACTGTAAGGAGCACAATCATGTAGTTTCCGATTTGCTGAGCAAGGTCGACTTGATGGAGGTAACAACTCTTATCAGTGCCTTTTCTTATCGAGAGGAATCTGTAGCAATTAGTTGTTTCTGTCTGATTCTGTTGATTGTTAGCACTACTATTTTTCTTGTGATTGCTAAACAACCTATAGGACAATATGCATGTAATATTAATTATGTACTTTGATGTTCGAGACATACTGACTTTTGCTTTTATCCAGAAATTGAATATCTCATTTCACATCAATCTATTTTTGTTTCTTCAAATGATTTCCAAAGACCTAAAAATAATATTATTATCTTCTATTAACATCTAACATAGGTAACAAAAATCTTGGTATTGAAGCTAAACACATCAAAATTGGTAAGCCACTGACTTGTAAATCTTTTTGGAGGAGCAGATTGGTACTCCATGAAAGTAAGAAGTATTCAAGGAACCATATTTTGTAGGCTCTATTGATCTGCCAATGCCAAGATTTTACGACCAAAACTGCATTCTGTGCTCCTAAAATACATCGAGAACTATTCCTCCCATCCATTCTTCATTGCAACTCTCACTACAAGTTGACATCTCATGTATAGGTGACCAGGCCTTGAATATGAAGTGTTTGCTAAGCTGCTGTATGCACAGTTTCTGCACAAGTTGGTAATCAGAAACTAATTTTCTTCAACATGTAGATGGATATACTATTCGGATGTGCAAAAGCTTTTACTTGATAATGGTGACAAAATATGATACTTATTAGTTTAGTCTAAGCCAAATAATGGATTAGTAAAATAATTAATGGATCAGTATAATCTTGTTGAATTTCTAGTCAAGGAAAATATAGATAAAAGAAGTATTGCCATAAAGAGCCGTAAGGGAGTTTTGTCGGAGTCAAATCAATAGATGATCTGTAATGGATTGGTCAGATAATTAATCGATCAGTGTAATGTAATCTTATCTCTCAAAATATTGTTGAATTTCTAGTCAAGGAAAATATAGATAAAAGAAGTATTGCCATAAAGAGCCGTAAGGGAATTTAGTCGGAGTCAAATCAATAGATGATCTGTAATGGATTGGTCAGATAATTAATCGATCAGTGTAATGTAATCTTATCTCTCAAAATATTGTTGAATTTCTAGTCAAGGAAAATATAGATAAAAGAAGTATTGCCATAAAACCTAAAATGCCACTTGGCTGGTGGGCAAATTCACATTTATTGTTGTTGTTTAAGCTTATTTTACCGAAGAGCAACCTTTCAATAAATTAATACAGAAACTGACTAGGAAGAAAAAACTGTTTTGCTATGGATAGCATAACATCTAGAAGGAATAAATGTTGAAGATAACACATCCCCAAAAGTTATGAGTCCATGAAAAAGAAAAAAAAAAGAGAACTATTTATAATGATTTTATTGTCTTCTTGAGCAACTCGTCTCTAAAATACACTTGAAAACGTTATTCTTTTTACAACTCTCTTTTCCTCCTTTTGCCCCAATTCCAATTAATTTGCATGTTGTCATGCATTGCAGTCTGAGGCATGTTTTCAGGGCCTGGTTCCAAGAAGCTCACTCGGAGGAAGAAAGAATTATTTGAAGGAGTTGCAAAATGGTTTGGTGACATCGAAAGAGCTTTTAAAAATATTGGTCCATTTCTGTGGAATAGGAAAGCAGCAACCATCTGCAGTTTCTCTTGCTACAGCCCTTTACTGCCAGCTCGATCGGGCCCTTGTGCAGGTTAATCAGCTTATCCAAGAAAAAAGATCTGATCACACTGGAATTAGATACACCATGAAGCAGTTAGTGGAAGAAAAGGAACTTTGGCAGAACAAGAAACGGGAAGGAACAAATGCTGCTCTTCGATCCATGATTGAGGAGCTTGAGACAGAAAGAAAATTGAGAAAAAGAGCTGAGAGAATCAGTAAGAAACTCGAAGTCGAGTTATCCCAATTGAAGAATTCACTGGTGAATGCAGGCAAAGAGCTCGAGAACGAAAGGAGAACAAGAGAAATAATTGAACAAGTTTGTAGTGAAATGATAAGGGGAATTGGTGAGGACAAGGCTGAAGTAGAAGAACTGAAGAGAGAATCTGCCAAGGTACGCGAAGAGCTGGAGAAGGAGAGAGAAATGCTCCAGCTTGCTGATGAATGGCGTGAGGAAAGAGTTCAGATGAAGCTCTCTGAAGCCAAATGCCAATTTGAGGAGAAAAATGCAGCTGTTGACCAACTGAGGCACGAGCTCGAAGCATTTCTAGCAGCTAAAAGAACAGAAGTTGTAAGTACTCAACAGAGTGTCGCTGATGGCCAGGACAGTGATCGCCAAATGCAAGTGGTTCATCCAAGAAGAAGCAGCAAGTTGACTAATCTAACTGTGGATGGAAGAGACATGGGTAGAGAAAAGGATCAAGAAGAGAATGATGGGACAGACTCAGAAGATAGTGATTTGCATTCAATTGAACTCAATATTAACAATGGCTACAGTTGGAGCCATGCCTCTGGAGCCACTGAAGATGAAGGGAAAGTAGCTTTAGCTAAAGAAGAACATGTATCCTGTGGTGAATTTTCTTCCGACAGAGACATGACCAAAGGAAACTTTGCAAGGAACTTCCAGCATACGGATGACAATTTGGATGGAGGAAGACCAGTTGGCGACGGCAGTCTCATGGATGAGGCCCAGTTGCTGGACCAAATTGGGGATCGATACATATCAGCAGAAGGATCGAGAGATCGAACTTCAGCAGGTTCTAGAAATTTTCTTCCCCATGGGCTATTGAACTCAACAAGACAATGCATCAGACAACAACCTTCACACAGCATAGGCGGCCAGGGTTGTGTCGGATCAAAAGTTGCTGAGGTGGCGAAAGCAATTAGGGAGAGTGAATCAAAGGCAAGTTTGGTGAGGAAGAACAAGATCTGCTCCCAGTTGCAGATGTCGACCATTCAATAGTCTTTTCGGACGAAGTTCTTTTTCAATGTCAATTCCATCAAGAACAATGGCATCACAGATATGAGAATTTTCTTTTTCGAAGTCAAGTCCATCAAGAACAACAGCATCACGGATGTGAGAATTTACTTTGTATATCTGAACCGTGGGGTGTAATGGTAAGGCAAGCATGAATACAGCTATCTTGTATCGAACTTGAAGTTGCGACTTTCCCATTGTATTGATCAAATGATTACTTTCCAAATCGCTTCTTATGCACCATTGTGGAGCAGAGGATTGCGGCGTTGTGATGCTTAGCAGAATGAACGTTCTTTCACCTGGATCATGTGGCAGATAACCTTTCATCAGGAACTTAAAGGCACTGTTTGTAATAATATCTTATTTTTAATTCCACAAATACCATATATGTGCGGCTAGAATAGAATGCCATAATTTACTTATGATATGACCAACAGTACAATGGAAAAGAGTTAGGAAAGTTGGACGTTTTCTAATCATGCCAAGGCAAGTTGGGGATTATACCAACATGGCATAACAGGCCTCTCTTTTAATGTCAGGCTGTTGCTGGTCCATTACAACACTCGATTCTGATCATTAAGGTCGCGGAAATGTAAAATGATTTTGTGCCAAAATGCTTCATCATTCAAACGAAGTATGGTAAGCTGACCGGAAAGTCTTCCAACCCTTTGTCCAGGAGGTGATAGGAAGGAAGTATACCCACATTCTGCTGACTGGCTGTGTGAGAGAGAGGCAGAGAAACTTGAACGATTTTAGCATCGGAGTTGCAGAAAAAGTGCAACGGAGAGCTCGGGTTGCAATCGATTTTCTTGTACGATTTTGAAGAATAACGAGATGTAAGATCCACATACATCATCTTGTCTTTTGATACTGTTATTGCCTTGGTATCTTTAACCTGAAAGTTAGCACGGTTTGGTTTAGTCTCGAAGGCACAAATTTGCCAGAGAGATCCATGCGAGCTTTGGGAGAACGACTCAAGTGAGAAACTGAATTGACAAGCGGATCCCCAAGGTGCTATTGGTATGTTGAAAAGAATTCGGTGTGGTCCGAAGGCGTGCCTTGTCCCTGCCAGAGAGTTTAGTAAAACTTATAAGAGTGCAAATACATATTATGAAACGGAACGTACCATCAACACGAGGAACGTTGTATACAAAAAAAATGCGATGAAAAACTTGAGTTGCAAATAATTTTCTTATACAATTTTGAATAATCATGAGATGTAAATGTGATGAAAAACTCGAGTTGCAATTAATTTTCTTATACAAATTTGAATAATCATGAGATGTAAGATCCACGTTGATCATCTTTTGATACAAAGATGTTAACAAAAGCGAAAAGCTAACAGAGATTGAAAAAAAAAAGGGGGTACGCTACATGAGGTACGAGACTCGGGTCAGTTTTGGGTCTCGGGAGGATCAGTTTTGGGTCTCGGGAGGATCAAAAGAGGCTTTTTGATAAGAGCTAACGGAGATCTCAAGAAAATTCATTCCCAACAACAACACTTTAATGCTTTTGCAATACAAAAGGAATGTAATATTTAAAACAAGCACTCGAATCAATGACTCACTTTACGAGTGTGAATGGATGGTCTCGATGGTGCCACAGTGAAGTTAAATCTTCCGATCACATGATAGGCGTGCAATTCACAAGAGTCTTTTAACTCCCACAAAATCAACATACTTGGATGCCAAATACCAAGACAACTCATAAAGCACAGAACTCAAAAAGTTACATATTTGACATTTGACAGGAGAAGATTAATATATCTATACATTTGTGCCGTATGGAAATAATGAAAAGAATAACCATCCTTCCGACCATACCGACAAAATTAAGACAGCAATGATCTGCTGTCCTGAATTTCCACATCATCATCGCTGTTATCATCTATTGAAGGGCTGCTCCATCCAGAGTTTCTCAGAGGAATGAATTTTGTTCGATCGAGAGTTGTTTCTCTGAAACCTGTTGTCCTTGAAGAAACCATAGGCATTACGAGTACCGAAGATGCACTTATTGACTCCTCGCCAAGCCCCAGCGAGAGAGAACCAGCAGCCTGCAAGGGTAATATTAGAAAAATGATATCAGCCCATCTTACCAAAGGAAAAAAGAATATATACCCACATGTTAAAAATCAAAGTACCTTTGCCTTCAACAGGATAATCTTTGCCTTGCTAAGTGCTGCATGTGCAAATGAACCCACATCATTTATTTCATATTCTTCTGTTGGCAGCTTGGAAAGCCTGCAGTTTGGATAATAATCTTTATATCAGCTAGACTGAATTCAATACACATCACCATAATTAATTGGTAGCTTAAAAAGGAAACCATCTTAACATACAAAACATGTGACTGGTCGAGACAAATCCAACATGTATTAACATACTTGAGATTGTGCAAATAAGAACAATAGAGGAGTTATTGCACAATGCATACCCGTCAACCTATGTCTAATTTTGTGTATGCCAAATTAAATTGCATATATCATGAATTCCCCTGTAACATTGACAAGCTCCTACATATACTCGTCTTTAAAATATTACATGCACAAAATTTCGAAAAGAATTGCTATTGATGAAGTTTCTTAAATTCAGAGGGGTTGTCTATGATATTTCAAATGGTGTTCATGAAAGTCTGTCAACTTTAGAGTATCTACGATGTTTGAAACTTTAGAATAGTACCTATGCTATCAGATTATAACTACATGAAAGACACCTATCAAATTTTGCTGAAAATAGATTCTTAACTACTACGTCGATCATCAATTCTATGAGAAGCAACCGTTCAGAGAGAATGACAAGGTACCTGTTCATATTAGTCGGAAGGCTTTGAGCTGCAGAAGGAAAAGAAGACTCCTTTGTTTCACTTCCTAAAAGTTGTTGGCAAAGTTAGCATGATTTAGCTAACAGCAAGGATGAATAAATACAAAGTATTAACAAGCTGGTACCTTTAGATTCATCAGGTGCTAACAAAGAAATGCCAATAAATACAAATGCCATCCCCACTATAAACATAGTTATCCTTAATGTGTTGAATACCTATAAAAACAGTTAAAGTTAGTTTCATCTAACAAAAGCTATATATATATATATATATATATATATATATATATCCATCCACAAAGGCTCACTTGATATTCTTGGAAATATATAAATCCTGTACAGATGGAGAAGAAGGTCCATGCGATCTGAAACATGGGGACGATAAGGATTGCATCAAAAAGAGACAGCCCTTCGTTCAATCTTGCCATCTGAAATTTAAGAAAAAGAATCAGATGTCTCAGAGGAAGGCAATTAAAAGATACAGCATACCTAGGAACAATAATTGAACCAATCATACAGTTTAGCTTTGGCTTATTGACATCATTACCCAAAATCCTGCTGTGCTAAAGAACAACAACAGCATACAATATGTAAACCAGCTGTGGAACTGATATACGCTACTCATGGTTAGTCTTAGCATGTTGGACCTGAAAGCGAATGCAACAAAGGGGGAAAGACATCAAAAATATGTCAGAAGAATGTGACAACATATCCTGAAAAATCTACAGCTGAAATCTTTCTTTAAGATCCCAACTTACAAGGATTTTGCAAACAACACTGAGAAGGATCCAACAGCACCAGAAACAGTGGCATAGGAAAATGGGAGCAGTGTGCACCAATAGAGACTGTCATGATTAGAAACTGCAAGATATGCTTCTCCTCTCCTGTCAGTTATAAAAGTCAGGAATCGGGATAACCATGATTTGGTGCAAAAAAGTGAGACAATGGTGACTATAAACCAAAAAAAGGCTGACTTTTGACAGCAAACGATAAACTGGATTTGACATGCTAACTATTTTGAAAACTAGAGGTGTCAGATCACCTGTAAATATATTGATTGATGATGACCACCAATAATAAGGTGAAGCAATAGAGTAGAAAAACTAAGCTGGTGTATTTTGCTATCAGTTCCTCCGGTGTGTACACTGAGAGAAAAAAAGAAATTATTATTTATTGAAGCAATGAATATTCCTTCCCTTCATACTAGGATCAATGTGATTTACCAGGTGACTGGTGATTTCCAAAAGATACCAGAAAGATGTTGCCAAAAACAATAAATGTTGTCGCTACCATGACTCTGCAAGACAAGTTGGTATATGAAATCATATTTATGAATAAAGTATAATACTCCCATTATGAAAAGAATGCCATTTCTGAAATGACATACTTGATCGATACAGTCTTACTTAGCACAAAGTAAGCAAATGCAATATTAGAAACAAACTGAATTGACCCCAAAGCTGCCAGAAGTGACTGCACACAGAGAGAAAAGAATAACCTATTAGCAAAATCACCAAATAAATGGTTTGTCATTATTATTCACCCTTAAAGAAGAACAAGCTGAATTTTCCCAACAAGATGGCTATCCACAATTGCCTTACGAACCTAATTTTAAATGCATTAGGCAGATAATCATTACCAAGTCAACTAAGAGTGTGTACTAATGCCACAACTCAATTGTGAAAGCCAATATGCCGCACATAGCTTATGCACTTAACAAACAAAGAAAATAAGTACTAAAGAGAAATAAATCCAGCAATAAGATATATGTACAAAATTGCACACCAAATCCATCAGGTCAACACAAATATCTACATTCCATGATAATCATAGTTGAACAAATGTCAATCAAAAGCACAGTGTGCATCACATCCATGAGATAGTAAGACAATAATTACACAGAATTTTCTTGCTAACCCCAAATTTGAGTAATAAAAACCCCTGAAAGGCAAATAAACACATGGCAAACTTTTTATACAGGATGATAAATTACATCAAAAGACCCATAAAACCAGAGTATGTGACTTGACCTGTGCAGCATATGCAAAGGAAACGAAGTTAAGGCAGTTCCCAAAAGCAAATAAAAGAAGACCTGCATTAGAAGGTACATCAATTAAGCATCTTAAAGATATTTATCAAGATAGACACTAACTGTGAGCAAAAAAGAGTCAGAATATTACACAATAAACATTACCAATTCTCCACGTCTGGAAATGTATGATTGATTTCACATTAAGTTTGCTATTGGTTCCATCACGGCTAAGCATGGAGTGCCTCTCTCGCTGCAAACACAGAGACAAGTACCATAGGAAAAACATTGACATGTAGGTATGAAGAATCAATATTTAAAGTCCACAACAAATGAATCTTCCTTGACTAGCAACTAGCTGTGCCAGGAAATGAAAGGTAGGTCAAATAAGGCACATATAGAATTACCTGATCATGACCCAATTTTAGAAGATTAGTCCCAAAATTTATAGCAATACTTCCAATTATGTTGATAAATGCTCCGATAACCCACTCGCCCATGGATCAATGATGATGAAGAGACCTTGTAAAGTATAAAATCCAGTTCCTTATTTTTTTCGTAGTTGACCATTGCAGGTCATTGATGCAGTCGTAGGGCTTCAGGAAGCCGGCAAGAATCTTATTAATCGGTCATTAAAGCCCACTGAATTTCGTGTAGAAACTACAGGAAGTACAAATGATTGAAGTCCTTGAAAACATGCAAATTTTGAAGGTAATATCAGCAACTAGTTTCCACAAATTAAACCCTTCAAAGGTACATTTAAGATAATAATTAAAAGGCTTGATTAGATTATTAGACTGGCTCAATGATTAATGACAAAGACCTTCATTGATTGGGAAAAACATATAATGTAAAAAAAGAACAGTAAATGATGGCTGCACCAATATTTTAAATAAAGATTCTTGCTTGGAGACACTGTTGCACTGGGTTTAATATCTTAACAAATTTTAGCGATCATATATCCAAATTTACCTAAATAATTTTAGACAAAATTAACTAATTCAGATTATCATATTAACAATTCAGTTCCAAATTGGGTTTTGGGGGCAAAGTGAAGGCAACGTATATAACTCATCCAAAGATGAAGTTATAGGTAAAAAAATTACATAAGTTGATCAGATTAAGATACAGTGAAATCATATTTAATGTTCTATAATTGCAACTGTACACACTAGAACCTATAATAGTAGTTGAATTAGGTTGAATCTTTCTTTTTAAGTTTTACACAAGTAACAAAAAAGGGGATGACGTAGTGCAAGGTTCCCACAATGTGGAGTCTGGGGTGGTTTAGCATAAGTTGGAAAAAGTAGTGCATATCATCCATATTTGAACAACTAAATAAAAATAAGGCATCTTTAGTTTAGGAACACATCGCTAGGTCTCAAATCTCACAGTTCATTCATGTAGACAAAGTTGAGATGTTTCCTTTGCTATCAAGGAAACATAATATTACCTTTTCCATGCAATGGTAACGAGAGAAAGCAGCATTAAAGAGTGATAACTCTTAAGTTTGCCACTCCCATCAAAATCATGTGGCATCTTTTAAATTCTCTTCTTGTTAAATAACAATTGCCCTCCAACTTAATTAAGCATCTCAACTTGCAAACTAAATTTGAAACTTCAAAGATGATGTCTCAGATAAAAAACCTGGGCTTCATTCAAAATTGTGTTTGCTCCTTCCTGGCTATGATCCAATTAAAATACTTCCACATTGTGCCTCAATGTAAATTTGACAAGAAACATCCAATTGGTCAATTAAGGGGCTTCAAAAAGAGGTACTTAAGGCAGAAAGGGTCAGAGAACTCTGCATAAAATGGACACGAACCCCCATTCCCCTTTCCATCGGGGCATGCACACGCAATAGTTGTTCCTCTATATCTCAAAAGTCTAACAGCTTATGAAGTATGTTTCCAGTCATCTTTCCCTTGACATAAAAATATTGTTATATCTCGCATCATATTCGTTTAGTTCACAGACAAAGTAAAAGCTTTCTGTTGAATAATTAGTAGTATCTGAAATGCAACTATTGATAATGCTGTCTTGAACAAGCCCACTATCATCACCATAATATGGCAAACAATGTATACTATTGTCATTCAATTACTAGTATCTCAAATATGCTTTTAGTTCTTGGCAAATACATTCACTTGGATTATCTCAAATCTTGAACATTGATTTAAGCCTTGGTGTTCAAAAAGCCATCATGTGACCATACATGTAGATGCAATCATATGAATTTCTTGCATAAGTTATATATGGAGCTACATAAGTGTCGTCCATATATGCAGCTACATGAAGCACATGCATTGTATGGTACCCTGACTGCTGACATTCTTTCTATCCATAAACATGCACAATATAATAAGAGGATGCCATTTAACATCAAACTAATGTATACAGTGTATGTCATCAAGGTCAAGCTATCCCTCAGCTCATACATAACGTAAACAAGATAAAAAGGAGGTATTAATAATTAACATTTTTTCACTTGTAACAGCCAGTAAATTTGTTCATCACATATCTGAAGTTTCGGAGAAGTGGACACAACAAAATTGCTGATACCAAAACTAAATGATGCATGTTACATGTAAATGGTGTACAGCCATGTAGGGATTCAATGAGAAGAGAATCCAAGAGGATGACAGAGAAAGGTGGCCTTTCCTTTTTTTTGGATCCATGAAAAGGCAAAAAAAGTTGTTTTAATATCCTTTACCCATTCTTCTTATTCAACATTAGGCACATTAAACAAGATATATCATTAAACGTTTTCATTAGTTCACAATCATGAGTCTCAGCTCCAAGTACTTGAATCACTGCAAAGTGACGTCTCTTTCCTTGCTTCATGGAGATCTCACATTCACAATCTCATGCTTTCTCCTCAGAAGTATCTTCCACGAGGAGATCCTTACAATGATTTCTTCTATTTTAATTAAATACTCTAATTTCTCGATGCATAATCAATTTGCACTTCCAAATCCAGTGACACGATAGGTTACCTTGCTCATCTAAAACAAATAATCATGCTCCAATAACTCATGTAGGCTCCTTTTCAAGTTAATACCCTAATGCTCCTGCTTATGTCGCTCTTCCATTGCTACCTATTGTCATTTATGAGCGTAGACACATTATGGAGTGCGTTCCTAGTTGGTATCCACAAACAAATATACACACTGCCATGACACCTCTCTTATTACTCAATTCACCTTAAGAAAGTGATTATCGTGGTTTCTGTTAAAAATTTTCTGTAGGCATGGATAATCCAATTATCTTGGACATCAATCTTAGCTGTGCTCCAAGATCTATCTCTTTTTGCCTCCCTGTTCCCCAAACTAATTTTCCTTTACACTTTTGGCAGGACACTTGTCATGTCCAACGTTAATTCACATCATGAGCTACTAGAGTTACTAATTAATGATCATTTAAAGGACAAGAAACCCCAGAGCGAATCTGAATCCTAGAGTACATAATCTCCAATGACAAACACATGGGCGATAGCGTCACGAAATCCGCATGCGTTTAAGATCAGCAGAAGGGAAAAATATTTGCCCTAAGATCTTTAACAGAATCTATATATAAAAAAGGGGGAAAATGGCCTATGAACCTTATTCTCTGATGTGTCTGCTTTCAGCTCAAGATACGATAACCAGCGCCAGATCTGATTACAACGAAATGATCAATCAGGAAAATCTTTACGGACACGTCATGAAACAATGCAAGAACGATGAGATCCGAACCCTAACATGCTAACGATTAAAAAAAGAACAAGAAGACGAGCGATCGCATCGGACCTGCAGAGGCCAACGGGCGTTTTACCTCGTAGAAGGGCCGCGAACCGGGACCCAAGAAGAATCGATCCGGGACGAATACGAGAAAAAGAAGAAGAAAGAACCCTGTAGAAATTTCTCTCGAGACGTCGGAGGAGGAGAAGAGAGGAAGAAGAGGGGGAGGAAGCTGCGGTCGTCGCCGTTGGAGATGGGAGGGGGTAGGATCTGTGAGATGCGTGCGCGACTCACCGACCGCTTCTCCCGCCGTCCTCAGCCGTCAAAACCAGGACAAACACCCAACGAAGGGAAAGAAATTGTTCGCCAAAATTACCCGACGACGTGCGCCAACAGCGTCTGTCGTGACCAAAGTCGTCGACAGCATCGTCTAAGCATTAATTTGTTAACATTAGGAGAGGGACAAGAAACACTCTTTCGGTACCCGATTCCTACCCGTGGATCCACCTTGCTTTCTATTGGAAGATACAAAGATGAAACAAAGGGAAGGGATAGACAACCTGCTGTAAGCGCCCATCGCAAAGGCCATATATGAACTGTATTGGCCCAAAAGGCTCAGTGGATCCTGCCCTTTGTTAGGCCTTTTAGCCGGCTCGTTATGGTACATGGATAGCACTTGATCCCCATTAAAAACCCTTGGTGCCTCTGGTTCGTTTCTTTCCTCCCGTCTCAAGCCGACATTTCTAGGGTTTATCTCCGCGACGCGATGGCGGGGCGAACATTGATCGCGAAGCTCCACACCATTTCCATCTCCGCCCGGGTTCTCTCGCTCCCTCCTGCGAGGCCGTGTCCTCTACTCCGCTTCCGCCCCCTCCTAGCCGCCGCCTCCTCCGATTACCCACTGCTTCGCCTCAGCTCAACTTGTGGCGCCGCTGGGCTTCGGTGCTTCTCCACCCGGCCGACTACGTCTTCTCTCAATGACCCGTCGCCGAACTGGAGCAACCGCCCTCCTAAGGAGACTATCCTTCTCGATGGTTGTGACTTCGAGCATTGGCTTGTTGTCATGGAGCCCTCCGATCCAGCCCTCACCCGCGACGAAATCATCGATAGCTACATCAAGACCCTGGCCGAGGTCCTCGGCAGGTGATATGTTCTTTTCCTGTTTTCCTCCTTTAAATC
Organism: Musa beccarii; assembly: GCA_024322285.1. Taxonomy (NCBI): domain Eukaryota; kingdom Viridiplantae; phylum Streptophyta; class Magnoliopsida; order Zingiberales; family Musaceae; genus Musa; species Musa beccarii. Next base: position 57,789,977 of record CM044395.1, on the reverse strand, counting down.
TTGTATGGTCTCATAGAAAAGGTTTACTTGGTTGGAATTTTGAAGCAGCAGGCCCTGGGAATTAAACAGAAAAAGGAAGTTAAATTACCTGCAGCGCTGGAAAGATAAAAATATTGGGATTACTTTTTATTTGCTTTGTAACCTACTATCAGATTTTTGTAGTTATTTGAAATTTACATTGTTCATGTGACGGTAATTTGGAACAAAAAGGTTTTCTCTTTAACTCCATTATTTTTTCATGTAAGGTTCTAGATTAATAGCTGGAGTTGTTAGAATGGATGAAAAATTATCAGGAGTTTTATAAACTCCATGTGCTACCGATTTGTGTTGCTATTACGTGGTCTTATTTTAGCTTTAGCTTCTACTGCCATAAATGATGATTAAGTAACAATATCTTCACTGGTTCTGGACTTTTTTGTGAGCTCTAGAATTTTATTTTCTTCAGGTTACATAGGCTTTATCCTGTGTAATCTGTTAGCATCTTGTACCTCATTTATGATGTTTCAGGTGATTTAAAATGAAGTACATGACAACAGCATAAATTATAAAGTGATTGCTGTCAGAACTTTTGTGTTTTTTATCTTGTCTTTTCTCTAAATTTATGCGAATTCACATATCGTTCGCCATTTGGGATTTCCTATGTGACATTTCGAATAATGTTCTTTTTTTCCAAGTTATGCATCAAATGCCTTCTAGCTGGATTATAAAAGCATTGTTTCAGTATTTGCTGCTGTATGTTTCAGTTACCTTTACATTTGATTGTGTTTGCATCTTCTTTCTGCCGTTCAATTAACATCATGTTACAGTGAAGAAGAAGCGAGGATGTCAATTTATTCAGTGTCAACAAAGCATTACTTTGCTTTTGGGTGTAAAGTCTCTGAGGAGATCTCGTATAAGATAAAGCGTATGCCAGTTTCACTTGGATTTTATTTAGACTCCTTTAAAGATATGTTTCTTCTTTTTCCTCATAATTTCCTACTCATAATGCAGCTCTGCCGAAGGTCCGTTGGGTTCTGCCCGATTCATATTTGGATGTTAAGAACAAAGATTATGGAGGTAAAACAAAAAAATGTCTTCCCCCTTTCTCTTCTCTTCTTTTCTTTTAAGAACTAAAAGATAAAAAATTATTGTGGTTGAGGTAAGGGAAAGAAAAAGAAAAAAACCTTTTCTCTCCCCACTTTTGTCAGTTCTTTTTAAAGAACTTAAAGATTAGAAAACAGTATTTTGTCCTTTATACACTACTAGCATGTGGTCTCAGTTTGTTTCTATTATTATTGGGTAATTGGTTCTCATTTTCCTTTTTTCTTATTCTGCAATGCAAGGCATTGTGTTTTTAACTTGCACTTGCAGCATTTAGGCATGGATGAGCATACGAGACAAGTGATAGTGATAAGGAGGTGATGAGATAGTACAGTCATTGCAGCTTTATCTGCATGCTGTGTACATTGTGGTCAAAAGGTTTGTAAAATTTACAACTGTTCGTGGTTTACAATGAACTTTGGGACTGAATTGGATCAGTCTGCCTGGATCATTGGATAGAATTAATCAGAGTTTAGCCCACTATGTGTCAAAGTGGATATAACTTCATTTGTGTTGGTTGATATTCATTTGAATGCATCAAATCCATTGAAATGGAACTAGCCTAGGATTGGTTTCCATTGGCCTGGGTTTGGATGTCATCGGTTGGGGCCAATGGGGATTGATACACGATTAGGAAGAACTAATCCTAACCAATTGGTTTAAAAATGATTACCTTGTCCCTAAATGGGGGGAGGGTTCATGTAGGCCAATACTTGAACCAGGGTTGCTTCTCTTCCGTAAAACATGAAGATTTTTTTTGGTTGCCTTAGGCTAATCTTTTGATCAAAATCCTGATTAACAGTTCCTTTAGTTAAAGACCTTTGCCTTCAGCCTTTTTTAAAGTAACTAAATCAAGTTCATTGTTATGCACCTCTGTGCAATGAATTTAGAGACTGTCGGTTCCATTTTAAGCTAAATTCTACAGATCCTAAACATGGTACCACATGCAGCTTGGTCTGCAGTGTGAAGTTTATGCCAGAATCAACAAGGAGACAGCTTGAAACTGCAATATGGAAAATAAAAATTATTTTTGTTTGTAACATGGAGACCGAAAGTTTTTGGAAAACTGGAAAGTAAACATGAAAGAATAAGAAATGAGAATATGGAGATGGTTCAGAGCAATCCACATAACGTAGAAGCAAGTACAAGCTTCAGTTCATCATTTTCAGTAAAGGATGGTGTGTAGGTCTATTGCAAGTTTTACATAATTGATGGTTGTTAGTAATGATTCTGTTCGGTCCTCATGAAAAACTCGTCTCATGAAATAGAGAAGCTATATATGAGCAACATGGATATGTCATTCATAGAACAGAACATATGTTTCATAGGACAAACATATGTTTCCTTTTGAAGTCTACTGGTCCCCATCTCTGTTAGGGTTTGCAGTACTTAGAAATTAATAGGTTTCCACGTGTAAATTAAGATGGCATTTATTAATATTGGACAAGAAAGTAGGGGATGAGCACACATGTAGACTTAACTAATCTGGCTTTTTATCATATATAAATTTGGGCTCATATATTATCCTCCCGTGAAAGTGAAAGCTTATTCCAAGTGTCTTTACCAAAGGAATGTTGTTGGATTTTTGCCATTAACACTTTGCAAGATGCTACTCTGGATGCTTAGTGCTTTTTAGATTGTCAGGCTTGGTCTTCATTGGATCACTTGGCATTCCCTGCCTCCTTTGGATGTTGGATGTTGTTACTTGCATCATTAACAGAGTATGATGTATGAAGTATAGGTTTTGTCAGTATGGTTTTTTTTTTGTTTCTGTTTTTTTGTGGTACGCAATATTGATAAATTGCTTGTACTTCCTTTTGAAGTCAACTGGGTCCCCGTCTCTCTTAGGGTTTGCAGTACTTGGAAATTAATAGGTTTCCATGCGTAAATTAAGATGGCATTTATTAATATTGGACAAGAAAATAGGGGATGAGCACACATGTAGGCTTAACTAATCTGGCTTTTTATCATATATAAATTTGGGCTCATATCTTATCCTCTCGTGAAAGTGAAAGCTTATTCCAAGTGTCTCTACCAAAGGAATGTTGTTGGATTTGTGCCATTGACACTTTGCAAGATGCTACTCTGGATGCTTAGTGCTTTTTAGATTATCAGGCTTGGTCTTCTTTGGATCACTTGGCATTCCCTGCTTCCTTTGGATGATGGATATTGTTACTTGCATCATTAACAGAGTATGATGAAAGACTTGATCAGTTCTTTTTTGTTCACCTTTTTTGTTTTTTTAGCTATTACTTTAACATGCAAATTTTGAAGCAAAATTCACCACTTAGATAAAGAAAACATAATATCTTTTCTGCTTTTGCAGGAGAACCATTCATAGATGGTAAAGCTGTTCCTTATGACCCTAAATACCATGAAGAATGGGTCAGGAATAATGCACGTGCACAGGAGAGGTCGAGGCGGAATGACAGGCCTCGCAATTTTGATCGGTCGAGAAATTTTGAGAGAAGAAGGGAAAACATGCAGAACTTCCAGAATAGAGAAGCACCACCAGTGCCAAACCAGGAGTTCCGGAATCGTGATGCACAGAGTGCCATGCCACCAAATGTTCAAAATCCGATGCCTCCAAGAGATGCTTCTGCGGTGCCTAGCCGTGATTTCAATGCCATGCCACCTAATGCACCAAACTACCAGAATCAAATACCTAACACTAGCAGCAGCTATGGGCCGCCAAATGCTGGACCTAGCTATCAAGGAACTGGTCAAGGCTATCCAGGAGGCCCAGGTTATCAAGGTGGTGGTCAAGGCTACCAGGGCGGTAACCCTGGAGGCAGTATACCAGGTGGTCCTGGTTATCAAGCAGGACGACCCGGTTATCAGGGAAGTGGTCCTGGTGCTTATCAAGGAGGTGGCCCTGCATATCAGGGAGGTAGCCCTGGTTATCAGGGAGCCAGTCCACCTTATCAAGGCAGCTTCTCTGGCTCCCCGTCAGGCAGCCCTGGTTATCAGGGAGGCACTCCACCTTATCAAGGTGGCTTCTCTGGCTCCCCATCAGGCAGCTCTGGTTATCAAGGAGGTGCCCACAACTACGAGCAAGGTGGACCTGGGCATCAAGGGGGTCCCTCTCCTTATCAAGGAAGAGACATGCCTGGAAGAGATCAATAGGCAGTATCCTTGGATATTCTGTACAAAACTGATATAAGGTGCTACAGTTCTGCTTCTGTTGTAAGACATGCGGTTCCACTCTTTGGACACTCGATCTTTACCTTGATCTGTAATGTTGTTGCTTAGGTTTGCTTATAGGTCGTACCTTGGTTTCTAGAGCATGAATCCAATAATATATGAAGTACGGAATTGTCATCTGGTGCTTCTAGGTGTAGTGAACTCTTGTTTCTTTATGCTGGATTTGGTTGTTATATTATGAAACTGCTGAAACTTGTTTTAATGTTTTAGGTGTATAGTTTTCTCTGCAAACTACAATCTTCCCACTTAAATGTGTTTTGGTTTTCTAGCCCAAAGAAGGCCCATTGTTGCCCTTAGAGGAAACCACGCCCATTGTTACTGACAACTGAAACCTGTTCATGGGAAACCTGGGCCGTGACTGGGCTGGGTTTGGTTATCTCCGTCCCTTCCGGGCCTGGTACCGCTTTCTACTCATTCCGAGGCCGATGGATGTCTTGGCGGTAAAGCAGGAGCGGTTCGGCTTTGGAGCCCAAGCAGGATTCATGATTTCCGACTCGCAAGATGAACCAGACCTCACTCTGAGTCCACCTAAAGCCCATCAACGTCGGCGGTAAAAGATTCTCCTAGAGTCTACGCGTCTCGCTGCCTTTGGACGATGTGTAGTGGGGCCCACTCCTGTTTACCCTTTCGGGCGCCAAAACGTCGAGATTAATCCCATCATTACTGCCTCTAATAAAGAGGGGGAAGGTTAAAAAAGCACCGAAGGTGGGAAGGGGTAAAGGGCAAGGAAGGGGTCATCGTCGTGGATCCTAGCTCAGATCCCTCGACCGACATCCGAATTGCCTCCCTGCTCCTATTGGGAATCAAATTGCCGCCGTGCCCGCCCAGAACGCCGCCTCGATCGAGCGGCGACTCGTCACGGTTGTCACGGTTTAGATCGATCCCTTGGGCAAGATCCGTCGATTTCCCGCCTGCTTTAATTCATCTTTTAGGGTTTAGCTGCGGCAGCTATTTGGCTCGATGAGTCCCGGCGTCGGTGTTGCGCATTTGGAGGACCCCAAGCCTCCGATTTCTTCTGCAGATGAGCGAGGCGGCGATGGAATTGTCGCTCGATTCGCCGATCTGTGCAAGGTTTGTTTCGCTTTGAGTTCCTTAATATTCTTTTCGCCTTTTTTTTTGGGTCTGTTTAGTGCTTTCTGTGTATGTAATCTGAACTGGTGATCTGGTCGGTTTGAAGGGATTGGCTCTTGGTGGCAATACCGAGAGAGAAGCGATGAATGTGTTTAAAGAAGGCAAAAATCTGTTCTTTGCTTCTGTGACATCATTTGGAAGCAGATCGGTAAACTTTTCTTTTCTCTTTAGTCATCCTCTTTGTTCAAGTCGTTGGTTTTCTCGTAATTTTTCGTAATCATCAGCCGGAAGAGATCGGAAGATACTGGTCAGCATTTGTTCTCTACTGTGTGCGGAGATTGAGCACAGGCGAGGCACAGGAGGGCCAAAAGGAAGGCAGGATTACTTTGTGTCAGATCTTGAGGGCTTGCGATCTGGCGTATGTTTTTCCTGCCTTTTCTTTGGTTAGTGTTTTGTTGTCTCTATTGAGTATTTATAATGCTTTTATGGTTTTCAATGTAGAATTGTGGATTTCTTGCACGAATTGCCATTGTTTTCTCTCAAGGCAGGCCATATTCTGAGTGATCTTTATGGCTCTGACTGGGATAAGAGGCTTGAGGTAGAGTTATTAGTGGGATTATCATCGTCTCTGAATTTTTTAGGTCTTGATATTTCTGACTTTTTGTTTTTAATACCTGATAAACAGTTGAAGGAATTGCAGGAGAATGTTATGCAGTTAATTGATCTCAGCAAGTAAGTAGTCTGACTTCCCGATCCTTTTACACCCACTTTGTTGATTGTTGTTGACTGCACTAGTAATTCTGATCTTTCATTGAGGGATGAAATTTGCTGGTTATCTTCATTGTGTTGGGAAAATCGTTCATTTGATGTATAAGGCTTAGGACCCTTCTGCCCTTGTTAAATACTATTGAATTTGCTAGACCTGCCTACCACTGGTGCTTACTGAAAATTGGATATGTTTGTGATTGGTGATCAACGTTGATTTTATGATCAGGACAAAATCATGGCTCCGGAAATCAAAGAAACTCTTTTCCTCTAACTTACATACTTGAGCATGGAAAAAGTGAACTCGTCATTTAATTCTATATGTCTTATACCATGACAATGTCAATCCTTGATTAAAGGGTTAAAAAAAGAGAAATATCATATAGGTGATCCCTCATAAAGCTATATGTCTTTGATGGTTGATATCGAAGTGATTTTTCAATCTCATCATTCCACCTAAATTCATTATTGATTGGAAATCTGCACTATGGATTAATGGATTTGAAGTAGAAACAACCATAAAATCTTTTGGTCTAATTTTAAAACACAAACTCATTCATGGTTGATCCAATTGTCGAACTCCAAAGGACTTCAAAACTGCATGCTACTTGGTACTCTAAACATATTAAGCCTTGATTTTTGCCTATGACACAGCAAGAGCCATAAAACAATCATTTCTATTACCTTTCTAGTAGTTACTCTATTTAAGGCAGTTATTTTGTCTTAATGCTACATTTGCACATTGAATAAGAGAGAAATTTAATTTTACTTGAAGAACAAGAAACCACTTTTGCTCAGAACAAGTGGTTGCCATTGCGGGACTTCAAAACTGCAAGCTAATTGGTACTCTAAGCATATTAAGTCTTGATTTCTGCCTACCACACAACAAGAGCTATAAGACAATCATTTCTATTACCTTTCTAGTAGTTAGTATATTTAACGCAGTTATTGTGCCTTAATGCTACATTTGCACATTGAATAAGAGAGAAATTTAGTTTTACACTTTTACTTGAAGAAGAAGAAACCACTTTTGCTCAGAACTAGTGGCTGTCATTGCCTTATATCAACCCTTGACAAAATCCCATTCTTTGGTTCCGAAGAAACCAGAGATGATCTAACAAATTATGGATATGTGAAGTTTTGAGCCTTATGTGACCAAGACTTGAGTCTGATCCGCAACTCATTCAGTTAGAATCAGAGTTAGCAAGTACCAGAAGCGGGCTCATAAAAAAAGTATTAGTATTGATGCTGGATATCAGATGCATTCTAAAATTTAGGATTTGATTAGTCTGGACTTGTTAAGGGGCTCAGCAGGACATTACTAAAAATTGATTAAAAAACACAAAAGTTGTTTGTTACAGTTGGAAAATGAATAGAGTGGGAAACCAGTTGGAGAATTGGTTAGAACTGGCCGAGACATGATTGAAGCTGGTTGGTATCTGTTTTATTCAAAGCCATTTTGAATTGTTTAGAACTCAATCTGAACTGGCCAAAACAGGGCCAGAACCGACCAGAGTGGTCCGAACATAGTGGTATCTCTTTGGAGAATTGGACTTTCCCCAATCAGACTTCTTAGTTCAAGTGGGCCACCTTATGTGAGGAACCTAAATGGGCAGGTTGTCAGTCCATGTGCAGCTATAACTGAAAACCAAACTCGTGTAACAACACGTCAAGCAAGAGTTAGTTTAGTAAAACTTGGTCTGGTGGTTTATTTGGAAAAGTGAAATATCCTAGTGTACATGCTCTAATCATCATATTCATCTAAGTTTGTTTAAGACCAAATTAGTGGAAAATATTAATGAGAGCAAATTAATTTTCTTTGCTGATATAAGACTATTAATAAACGAAGGCTTGTTAGATAATGTGGCCATATTTAATTAGATAAGATATATTAAAGATATGATTGGATTTTGATTATGGTTATTGGCTAATAGAAAGGAAGTCCAATCAAAGTGGGATTCTTTAGAAGAGGCCCTTGATGGGAGGAAATCTTCTAATATCTTATCCTAGACCCTCTGCTCTCGCCTATAAATAGACAGGACCTCAGGGGACTTAGTGTGTCATGTCGTGTCGTGTCGTGTGTGAGAAGCAACACGACATCTAAGAGTTGCGTAAAGATTAGCAACACAGAGATCGTAAGAGTTGCATAAAAAAATATTTCACAGATACCGATTGGGAGAGATTACGCTTTTCCCTCTCAATCTCCCCGAGCCATCAATTACAAAGTGGTCCCGTGAAAGGATAGGAAGAGAGGAGAAGGAGTTTAGTTCTCCTCAGTTGGCGAGGCGTTGGATCTAGAAAGGTATTGAGATCTTTTCTCCTTTCTTTCATGCGATGGCATAAAGTGTACGATCGTAAACACAGATCTATTCATGTTTTGATTTCGATCCTAGCATTAAAGTTTTTTCGCAATTATAGAAGCATGATTAAAGTTATTTTATGCTTACAATTGGTATCAGAGCCAGGTTCTTGAAATCAAAACTTTAGATCTGTTGTTTTCTGATTTACGATGTTTGATCCGAATTCTGTCACATCTGTATTCCTATCGATTTTGGTTTATTGTCGTGGTTTATCGTCTGTTTGTTTGGCGATATTAAGGAAACAACGATGATCCGTCGACCTCGCTGCGTCACGCACGTCGTAAGGGCACGGCGATCGCACGCAGATTAGCCGCGACGAGGGCGGCAACCCCGCAGCGGACGCGAGGCGCATCGCCGGCGGCGGCAGCCGCGAAAGCATCGCCGCATGAAACAAAGCCGCATAGCGTAATCGCTGCGCACAAAGCCGGCGCGAAGCGCAGTCGCATCGGCGCCGCAAGCCGCAGCCCGCGAAAGCGCCGCACGGCGACCTTCGCATGAGCGCAGCGCACGCCGATGTGGCACTGTCACGACTTATTGGTTTTGTCTAAGCCGTGCGGCACCAATGCGTATCACCGCAAAGGTCACTACCCAAAATCTCCTATAATCCCTTAGGACCTACAAAAGAGAAGACGGACAGAGAAAGCGCTTTAGATCCGCAAGCCACTCTTTTAGTAAACACTTTATAGCCAATGCACATTCCAACAATGGATATCACAAGCTCGAAACAGTTGCACAACAAAGGTATAGATTTGGTCCACTACAGATCGAATTCTATTACAAGTATTCCTCGACGCTGCACTTTATGTACAAGCCTACAATGGTCAAACTCACTCAAATAGGGCATTTTGCCTTTGCAAGCCCTTTACAAGCTTTACAAGTGACAACCAACCAAAAGGGACACTGACAAGCACAAGCATTACACCGAACAAGCCATTTACAATTTTGTCCGTGACATTCTCCCCCCACTTATTCCTTCGACGTCCTCGTTGAAGCCTTTCGACGCCAGCAACTTCTTTTCTTTGTTGGATCTTCGATCTTCGCTCTCGCCGCGATCGCGCCTTTGACTCCCAATTGTTCTCCGCTGCGTTGTTGAGTCGTCGAACTTTAATCCGCCATGCTGCTTCAACTCGCCAATGACTCTGACTTTGGTGTGGGGTTGGCAGAGTTGTGCTGATCCTTGTTGGTTCTTGCGGATACCTCTGATGAAGGAAAAAGACCATCTTTGATATGCGTCGCCTCTTGAATTTCTTCTAGTCTCTTAAATCGATAGATGCTTCTTTGGAGCTTTAACGAGCATCACCTCGCAACCTTTAAAGTTTACAAGTCCTTCCTTCGCAAAATTTGCCCATCGAATCTTCTTCCACTTAGTTGTCTTCGGGTCTTCACATCTCGTGCAGCTCCTCTCGGCCGATAACTAAGAGAGCTGGGTATCTGGAGTTCCGCCATTCTCTTGGGAGTCGAGAAGGCAAGGGTTACTTGACTTCGCCCGCCTCCTCGAGGTTGTACTGCGTCGCCAAGTCGTTATCGAATTCGCCGCTCTCACCACACTCCGGGCACTTGAAGTGTTTGCAATCCTTCTACCGAGTCGCCATCTTGATTCACCTTCTCATTGCCATTGAACTTCGAATGCAAGAAGTTATCACTCCAACTCGAGTAAGTCTCCGATAGATTTGGTCGCTTTGGGATTGTACCGCCTTCTCCATCATTTCTTCGCCGACTCCTCCGAGTAGTAAAGGTACAAGACCACAGATCGCTTATGCTTCCGATCCTTGGTCATGCACTCTTGCATCGACCAAGTCCTTCACTCACGGCTATCTTGATGGAAAGTCTGGCTGACATTGGTCTTACGGTTCTCTGCCTTCGCCTTCAAATTTTGTCTTGGTACATGGAGTTTGCAAAAGCATTCTCCTCCTCCACTACCATATCACGACCAAGTGCTCTCCCTCTAAGAGAGCAAGGATCATGACTCTGTCCCGCCTCGGCATTCACGGCATCGCGACGCCAATGGCACTACTATCCTGTCTCGCATCTCGCATCCCTTCTTCGTGATCGGTAGATCTGCCTCTACGACATCGTGACACTCCTCCGAGTTCACCTTCAATCTAACCGATGATTGATCTTGGGTAGCCGAGTCCTCTTGACTCGCTATTGCTTCCATGCCCTTTTCCGACCCCTCGCTTCAACACCTCTCGTTCTCTCGAAAGCGCCCGCTGTCGATGGAAATACAGACCGCAACTCCCATGTATGGCCACCGCCACCATGTTGCGGGGTTTGCACCATTTCTGCTCTCCTTAGCTTCATTGGCGCAATGTTCGCTTACTCGACCTTGTCCTCTCGACTTGCCGGCTCCTTAGCGAATGTGAGCTCTAAAGTAGTTCCACTCTTGGCAGCTCGATCATACCTCAGATGATCCAGTCCCAAATGGGACTCCTGGTATTTCAGATCTCGAACTTCTTCCTCGAGAGTGCACAAATATAAGCGATGTCCAAGGCTTCCATTCAATGCAACATTCGATGCACGCACGGAAGACCCGCCTCTGCGGTACCATGGCATTCACCGCTTGAATCCATAGCTCTTCTTACCGTCGTGTTGTTCACCGACGTGATCTCTAGTCACGCCCCGATCATACCTGCATGACGATCTAGTCCCCACATGGGACTCACTGTGTGTGTCGACTTGCATGAACTTTTCCACCACACTGCGATCATGTCGCCGCCGGTGACATCTCCTCGCATACTTGATCCTGTGGTATGAACTCGAATCGTGATATCTCCATGTGTGACTCCGCCAACACATCGCAGGCCTTCGCCATCTTCGATTCTCGTTCGCTTCTTTGTAATCGACCTTCGCCCACCCACTCTCGGTCACACTCGACGGCCTAGCCTAGATATCCATCGCCTAGCGCTCCTTTGAAGTCCCGACTTCGCTGAAATTGGTGCACCATTGTCGATCTCGACTCGCCTCTACCAAAGACAATCTCACGCAGACCGCTTTCATCATGGCAACTTGAATAGCAACACTATGGCATATTCTTCAAGAGTAGCCGTCTCTGCATCCTCTTGCCCCGTGTCAAGGCCTTTTGACACCAACTTTGCTCAAAGAAATCAAGCTGCGTCGCCTTAGAATCTCCACCAAATGCATCATCGAGATAAGGTGCATGTGCCTCAAAGCTCCTTTGTCTTTTGCACCATGCAAGATGAGTCGGCTCCATCTCGAATATGAAACCCATGGAACGACATGATCCGATTCCTACCTCTGCAAGAGTCCATGTCCTTGACCTGCCTATGAAAGCACCAAGCCTCCGCTCCTGCTCCCATCTTCAAAGCCAACTCCCTTTCACGCGATTTGGGTACTTCACCAAGTTTTCCCCAAGTGCCGCTTCGCTTCGATTAGCATTGGATTAATGGTGGCCCTCACGCACACCATTCCACGGGTCACCCTCTGTGAGTCCGATCTCACCGTCGGCTCTTAGTGTGCCTTCACTTTGTGTTGCCCTGGTTGCTCCCCACTTGATCTCGCTTATGCGTCCACCAACGCATTGCCACTTGCGAGATCATGCGATGACTCCTCACCGCTCACTCGATCCATCGAGCTCGTCTTGAGGTACTTCTCAGCGATTCATTGTACCGCATTCACATTCTCGAGAGCGGGACTTATCCTCCTGATATCCGCCTGTTGAGCAACATCTCTCTTCGCATCCTTCCTTAGGAAGTTTTGAGACCACCATCCCTTGACTACTCCGCCTTTCTTGAACAAACGTGCCCACTTGCCTTCGCAAATGCACTTTGCTAGATTGTGACACCTCACCAATACAAATGACTCGCACTTCTTCGGGTCTAGCAACATGCTTTGCACTGCTGACATTTCACTTCATACGAAAGTATCCTGCACATGCCGAAGAGAAAGTTTCAACGCTCCAATGCACGGACCTTCAGCCGCCTTGGGATGGCCACGGATAGTCCATTGTCCGCATGCAAGACCATGCATGAGTATCGAATTCCTTGAGTTTGCAACTTTCCTCACCTCTATGAGCTTTGCACAACTCTTTCGATCATTGAGCAACCCACTGCAACTTGCACGGTCTCATCCTTGGCCAAGCACCCCGCTTGCCTCGAGCACCGTCAAGTTTGGGTGTCAATGTCGAGCCACTGCCTCGAACTCGGCCATCCCCACCTTTGTGCGCTCCGTAATTCTTCTTAGCTTGTTGTCCTCGTGGTGCCTGACAAGGTCCCCCACGTTTGCATGCTAAGTGTTTCTAAGTGAGCTTGTCCCGCTTTGTTACCAACTGTCACGGACTTAGCTGGTTTTGTCTAAGCCGTGCGGCACCAATGCGTATCACCGCAAAGGTCAGCCTACCCAAAATCTCCTATAATCCCTTAGGACCTACAAAAGAGAAGACGGGTGAGAAAGCGCTTCACACGGATCCGCAAGCCACTCTTTTAGTAAACACTTTATAGCCAATGCACATTCCAACAATGGATATCACAAGCTCGAATAGTTGCACAACAAAGGTATAGATTTGGTCCACTACTGAGATCGAATTCTATTACAAGTATTCCTCGACGCGTTTTATGTACAAGCCTACAATGGTCATCGAACTCACTCAAATAGGGCATTTTGCCTTTGCAAGCCCTTTACAAGCTTTGGTACAAGTGACAACCAACCAAAAGGGACACTGACAAGCACAAGCATTACAATCGAACAAGCCGTTTACATAATTTTGTCCGTGATGCCGGCACTCAAGACAGTCGTCGCCGGCAAATTTCCTCGCCGGCAATGAGGGTAAACCACAAGACGCTGCTGGGCGGTGGCATGTTCGCAACAGCATTCACAAGATGCACAAAGTGGCCGGTTTGCCAAGAATGCAGAGTAAATGCGGCGCCAAGAGGAAGGGTTTGGCAAAAATTATAGTTTTGCCCTTGGGTTAGGTTTTGCCAAATTACGCTTTGCCCTTCTGTATTTTATTAATACTTTTAGTATTTTGACAGTTTTGCCCTTCATGAAAATGAAAAATTACAGTTTAACCTGTTAATATATTTACAGTTTTGTCCTTATGAAATTGAGAATTTTATTTATGCTCATTAATATTCAATAATCATTATTGTTGTTGTATTATTGAATTGTTTAGCATAAATTGAATTAAAGAAATTTAGTGAATGTTATTTGTAATTCATCTTCCTAAGTTTTATCTCGACCAAGAGTCGCCAAAGTGGCCCGGGATGATAAACTTATGGATATGAATTACAATAAAAGTTGTCATTTATAGGATATTTTAGATTGTATTTTATATTTTGGTATTGGTCTTGCAGACCACCAAAGTGACCTAGACCAATAATTTATAAAATACATTATGGAATCGATCCTAAATGATATTAAAGAAATTTGATAAGTATTTGTAATTTATTTTCTTAAGTTTTATCTCGATCTGGGATGATAGACTTATGGGATATAAATTACATTAAAGTCTTATCATTCATAGGATATTTTTGTATTTTATATTTTTGTATTGGTCTTGCAGAGTCACCAAAGTGACCTAGACCAATAATCTATAAAATACATTATGGGATTGGTCCTAAATGACATTAAAGAAAAATAATATTCACAATGGCACACATAATTAGGAGATTTAGATAATCCCAAAGGAGAATCTATTTTGAATAATTATGTGATGGGGTTGATGATATCTTTTTTGGATATTCTTGACGTTTAGTGTTTTTATACCCAAAGGTATTAACACTATTCCACAAGGATGGTATCGATCCTCCATAATGATTATATGTGTGAACAATAGATATATTAATATTGAAAGTAAAATATTGATGATATCAATAGTTCAACATAAAACTCAAAGCATTGATGTTATATTATTACAAAGTGTACTTCCTTCATTGTATTTTTATAAATGTCCCTATATTTTATAAAATAAATGGCTTGAGCATATATAAGTTATATTGAATGAGTGAGACCTCGATCGATTATTTGAAGGAACACGTACTTATTTACTTGAAAGTTCTGTGGAATAAATAATTAAGGTTACCGATCGGAAAGGTCCAAAACTCAAATTAATGATACTTAGACTTCAAGAGATAATAAATGCGCATGAGAATATTTAAGGATCAATATAAATTTTCGATAAGTCATGAGTTGACACATCAATGAAAGAACTGACTAAAAATGAAAGTATTTGAGGAATTAAAGATTATCTCCTCAATATAATTAACAAAGTTGTAAGCTCAAGACTTAGAATATTTGAGTTCTACTCAAGGAGTGGTAACAATAAAATAAGGATGAAGATAAGCCACATGAGTTTATAATTATTATATAAACTCATAAAAGAATTTCTTCATAATAAAGTGTTACTTGTGTAACAATGAAAGTTATATGAAGAAGAATTATAAGATTTGATTTGAAATGAAAAGTTATGTGATTCAAATCAAATATTATAGAAATTATTGTGGATTAATTTGATGTTTCAATGTATGTTACTAATAATAGAGATTTATTTTAAAATTTAAAAAGAAAAGGAATAAAAATCAAAGAGATTGAAATATTCATCATTAGAGGGAATCATCTTAAAGTGAAAGCGATAGTAATTTGTATTTATCGCCTATGCCCAAAGATGATTTATTTGATGAATCTTGAGGATTTATGTTATATTCTTATAATTCGAGAATCTGATTCTTTACTTAGAATTATTAGAATATTGTTTCTCCTTTGATAGTTGTGAACTCAATATGATTCAATAAAAGTTAACATTTGGATTCTGTATAATGGTCTATACAGAATTAATATGAATCTTGAGTTTACAATGATCCTGTAAGTAAATATTAAAATAAAATAAAATTTTATAAACTCCTTGAGATTATGCTTACATCTACGAGTCATTCTATATTTTTGTCTCATCAAAGAGAGATATTTTATCATCATATAGATAACCTATTGAGATATGATTTTTATATCTAATTCATGTAAAGTCTCGTGCCATTGACACTTTTAAAGTGTGCATAAAAGAGGTCGAGAGACAATTAGATAGAAAAGTTAAAATCATCATATCTGATAGGGGTGATGGATTTTATGGTATTCATGATTTACCAGATGTGTCGTAGCAAAACATAATTGCTGAAAGGTATAATCGTATATTTATAAATATGATTAGGAGTATGATGTATTATTCTTTTATACCAAATTCATGTGAGAAGAAGTTTCAGGACAAATATGTATATCTTAAATGAGGTTTCTAGGAACCTAACTTAAGATATTTACATATTTCAGTGATTGTCTGTAGAGATAAGGATCTTCAACTCACATAAAAGAAAATTAAAGTTAATAATTATTTCTGAATATTTTGTTATTTATTCGTAAAAGTTTAAAAGTATATGTCTTATTTCAATCATAGTAATGCGAGGATGATTAAATCTGTAATATAAGGTTCCTATAAAATAGCGAATCAATGGGAGTAAAAATCTCAAAATTTAATTTTGATATAGAGGAGATACATGTTGATACTCCTTTATTATTTGAGAGATTGTTGTTACTCAAATTATTAAATAATTTGATAAAGGTGAACAACAAAATAATATTACCAAACTCTCACATTATATTGATATCGCTTGATAATGGTCTTATAGAATAACCACATTTGATAGCATTGAAAATTTTTCAACGGGAAAGGAATCATGTCATTTATGATTATATGGTATATCTATAAGAATTATATTTTGATATAGGAATCGTAATAGATCCTTTATTGTTTTCATAGGTCATGAAAGGTAACGATTCGAAAAGTAATATGATACAATGTAAGAAGAGTTAAAATCAATAACTTAATGGTGTCGATGAATTCGTTGAATTGTCCTATAATTGTAAAAGAGTCTATTATATAAATATGACTCAAAGGACAATGTCGAACGATATAATAGTCAGACTTTTAGTTTTTATATGGTTATCGATTTTTACTTATGAAGAATGTATCAATTATAACGAGACATTTAATTTTTTAAATGAACTCGTTAAGAATCGTCATGACATTAGTGATTCATTATGAATTTGAGTTATATCATAATGATATGAAAACAAATTTTTGATTAAGGATCTAGTTTTATATGGGTTACTCTGAATGACTCAGAGAAAATGAAAGAAATATATAATTTGGTATGCAAATTCAGGAATCTATTTATGATCTTAAACAAGCTTCTAGACAATGATATATAAAGTTTCTTAATATCATTGATTTCTTCATATTTAAGAAAAATACTATTAATCAGGATTTATATCCGAGGATCGATGGGAGCAAGTTTATTATATTGATCATATATATGGATAATATTTTGCATTGCTTAATAGTGACTTGGTTTATTATACTAAACCAAGAAATTATCACTAAGAATTTAAGATGGTTGATATGAATGAGATATCTTATATTATTAGTATTGAGATACTCAGGAATATATCTCAATGATTATTAAGACTGTCTTAGAAAGGATATATTAATCGAGTCTTGAGATGATATACAACTTTGTTCAACAAATCATAAAAGTAAAATTTTAGTCAAAATCGAGTGCTTTAAAATGACTTGAAAAGAATCAGATAAAGGAAGTATTCTTTATATATTCGCAGTTGAAAGTCTATGCTCAAGCCTATGTCAGAACAGATATCGCTTTTGCGCTTAAAATCTTTGGATAGATATTTGAGTTATCCGTATGAAAAATATTAAAGGACTGCAAAGAAAAGTTATAAGATATCTGGAAGGGACGAAGGATTATATGCTCACATGTATGAAATTATATCAGCTTGAAATGATGATATTTTTCAAATGCTGATTTTATAAATTGCCTCAATAATAGGAAGTCCACCTTATGGTTAAGATCTATATCAATTAGAGAGGCAATTTATTATAAAAGTTGATTTTGTGGTGGGCTTTGAGGCCACTAATCAAACTTTATAACTGCGAAATTTTATCTCAGGACTTGGTGTGGTCAGACTCAATTGTCAAGTCGCTGAAGATATTTTGTGATATCGCAGTAGTTTTCTTCTCTAAGAATGACAAGTACTATTGCATTTTTATGCATTATGGTAGAAAGTACTTGATGGTTAGAGAAGACGAGTCCAGAAACATCTAATGTCAATTAATTACTTGAGTTCCACTGTATTGATTGCTGATCCATTTACTTAGGACTTACAGTCTAAGGTGTTTTGAAAGAACATGTTCTTATGATTGGGTTTGTGAGCAACCCATAAAGGATATGGTGATGCATATTTGAGTGGACATCAGTAATTGACATTTTTACTTACGTATTTAAAGTTATTTGTTTCGCTATCCTGTTCACAATTATGTATGTACATATTATGGTTGAATGTGATGACAGGATTGTCTTGACAAGACAAATTACAGGGTCATTATGGACTGCATTAGGAAAGGCTAATAGTGTTGTAGTACATAGAAGGAAGTGTGGCATTGATGACATACAACCGCTTATGACTCGCATTACTAGTCGACTTAATGTAGTATTATTATATTCATTGGACTTATTAGCTTTTTTTTAAATTCATGCACACGTATAAATAGTTTTCAAAATTTGAAATCCAATTATGCAAAATTGTTTTCAAATAAATTTTGTTTATTTATTTTGATTTTGAATATCTTTTGTATCTTATCAATTAATGGGCCAAGTGGGAGAATGTTAGATAATGTGGCCATATTTAATTAGATAAGATATATTAAAGATATGATTAGATTCTGATTATGGTTATTGGCTAATAGAAAGGAAGTCCAATCAAAGTGGGATTCTTTAGAAGAGGCCCTTGATGGGAGGAAATCTTCTAATATCTTATCCTAGACCCTCTGCTCTCGCCTATAAATAGACAGGACCTCAGGGGACTTAGTGTGTCATGTCGTGTCGTGTCGTGTGTGAGAAGCAACACAGAAGCATCTAAGAGTTGCGTAAAGATTAGCAACACAGATGCGTCTAAGAGTTGCGTAAAAAAAAATATTTCACAGACACCGATTGGGAGAGATTACAGTTTTCCCTCTCAATCTCCCTGAGCCATCAATTACAGTGGTCCTGTGAAAGGATAGGAAGAGAGGAGAAGGAGTTTAGTTCTCCTTGCAGATTGGCGGAGGCGTTGGATCTAGAAAGGTATTCAGATCTTTTCTCCTTTCTTTGCGGATGGCATAAAGGTACGCATCGTAAACACAGATCTATTCATGTTTTGATTTCGATCCTAGCATTAAAGTTTTTCCGCAATTATAGAAGCATGATTAAAGTTATTTTATGCTTACAAGGCTAACATAGAACATTATGTAGTGTCAAAGGTGGAGATAGAAAGGTCATTTATCCATTATGATGTAATGCATCCTAAACTATCATTTGGATAAATGAGTGAGGAAGCTGAAATTGTTATATAAGTGATATGCTGAACCGGCCACATGACCAGTCGCTGCTTATCAATTTGTAGTGGAATGGAATTAACTGAAGTTGTAAGTGTTTTGAAGGTACATGAGTTTCACACTATGACTTGTGCACTGCCTTCTTGATTGGCCAAAAAAAGCTTATCAAAAGAATGCTAGTTGTTTCTATTAATTGTTTCTATGAGAAAAAGATGAAGAAATAGATGATAGATGTCAACATGGAGTAGCTTGCTTGATGAAAGTGGTAATTAGAATGAAGATACACTGCATTATTTTTTTCTTTCAACCACTACTGGCTAGTCTGGCATAAGGGTTGGCTAGTGAATGGGCTGTTGGTAGAAAGAGCATTTTCCTAATCTTTCAACTGTCATATTTGATTTTTGTTTCACCTTAGAAATATTATACTATTTATTTTTTGATGGTCAATGTTTACTTGGCAATACTTTTTGTTTTACACTTTTTATTGATCATAATAGTATTAGCTAATGGGCTTGGCACGGGCGCCAGGTTCTATGACAAGGCATTTGGGGAGTTTTTTTCCACTACTAACATGAGGAGGAAAGATCAAGATTCTGCAGCTTCTGGCAGTGTGGGAAATGTCCAGGACTTCTACCGCTTTGGATGGTTGCTATTCTTAGCACTTCGCACGCATGTTTTTACCCATTGCAAAAATTTAGTGACATGCACTAATGGACTAGTCTCTATATTGGTTTGTCTCTTCTTTCCATTTTTTCTCATTCTGTTCATATTTTATATTCAGTATTTCTTGTCCCATGGATATCATGCTATATTAGTTAGCATGGAGAAATATATACATCATGGTAAATGTTAAATACTTGTCTCTTATCGACAGGCCATACTCATTCTTCATGTGCCTATAGGATTCAGGAATTTCTCTGTCAAAGACATGTCCCTCTTTGGTAGTGGCTCTTTTGCACTTGTGTTAAATTTTCTACTTTCTTAATGCTTCTGGTTCTAACATGTTGCTAACGACCTACATATGGTTGATTTTAACTCCTGTGTTTCAGTTAAGCAATCAAACGGCAGAGTGAACCTTCTTGCTTCTTTATCTGAAATTTATCATACTTCTGAATATGATTTGAAGAGATCAATGGAAGTAACTTATTCTCTAATAATAGATATTTTGAAGAAGAATCCATGCTGTGCTTCAGGATGCAAAACAGAAAATTTAGACCACATTGATACAGGTAAGAAAATTGCTACTGCATTTTTCTCCATTATCCCAGGAGCTAGTTTATGAACACTTTTTTAATTACAATAAGGTAATTTCTTTAAAACTATACCTGATGACAGAAGGGCTGAAGTTTGTTGAGGATTTGCTGGAGGAGAAGTCATTGCAATCAAGTTTGGAAATTTTAGAAAAAGATTATAGTGATTTATTGAACACTAAGTATGAGATTGATGAACGCATTTTCATAAACACTGAAGATAGTTTACTTGATTCTAAAAATGTGTCTGGAGGTACAACTAGGTTATTCAGCACTAAGGTATGTTAGTCTAAGCATGCCCGTGTAACTCCACTGTTATTAACTAATTTTCCCTTTGGAAGTATATTTATGGTGCATTTTATATTTTGCAGTCAAATTTGGATGGCTTGGCCTCTCCTGCACGGCGGACAGCTAGCCTTTTGACTCATTCTCCTCCACTGTTAAATGGTTCGCTCAATTGTAACTCTAAGATAGCTCCTACACCTGTAAGCACAGCAATGACAACTGCGAAGTGGCTTCGAGATGTTATTTCCCCTCTTCATTCCAAACCTTCAGCAGAACTTGAGCACTTCCTTACATCTTGTGATCAAGACATTACTAGCACTGTGACCCAAAGGGCCAACATAATACTGGAGGCAATTTTTCCAAGTAGTTCTTTTGGAGAACGATCCATTTCTGGGAGTCTTCAGAGTGTTAACATGACTGAAGACGTGGCGTGGGCACAAGAGAGAAAAATGGAGGCCCTTAAGTTGTACTATAAGGTGTTGAGGGAAATCTGTCTAGCAGAATCACGAATCCTGAATCATAATAATCTTACATCACTATTATCCAATGAGCGTTTTCATCGGTGCATGCTTGCTTGTTCTGCTGAATTAGTTTTGGCAACACACAAGACAGTTATTTTGATGTTTCCTGCTGTCCTGGATAGAACTGGATTAACAGCTTTTGATATGAGCAGGGTGATTGAGACTTTCATTAGATACGAAGAGACTCTACCAAGAGAGTTAAAGAGACATCTGAATTCTTTAGAAGAGCGACTCCTTGAAAGCATGGCATGGGAAAGAGGTTCATCGTTATACAATTCTTTGATCGTTGCTAGGCCAGCTCTTGCTGCAGAAATAAATAGCCTGGGGTTATTAGCTGAACCAATGCCATCTCTTGATGCAATTGGACTGCATCATGACAATTCGATTGCAGACTTGCTTCCTGAGCTCTCCCAAAAAGCAATTACTTGTCCAGGTAGCTTTTATCCTTTAGATGAATATTCATGATCTTGAGAAATCATATTGGCTTATGGATTTTGTTCTTCAATAAATAACAATCTTTGCAGTCTCTGTTAATAATAACTTAGAGAACCTATTACATGCTCTGTGGAACAAATATGCATAAAACAGGGTGAAGTGTGCATGGGAACTTCTAAAAGTTCCGTGAGTAATGGTCTGCATAACTAGCATAACAAATAATGCTTTGTTTTTGTGACCAAAAGGCAAAATGTATACAACATCAAGGTATGCAGTTTCGAGCTGTACCGCCCGCAGGCGGTAATGCGTCCGATCCGACAGGGTACTACGAGAGATATATCGAGCGGTAACGGTCGAAATTTCGACCGTTACCACCAGCATAACAATGCAATAATGCTTACCGCCGGCTTTACTGACGGTAGCGATTTCGACCGTTACCAATGTAACTGTACTCAACGGTCAATTTGACCGTTGGAGCCCTTTCTCGTACACCCGCGTAATGCTCGGTGCGCCCGGCGTATCGCTCGATGCACCCGTGCACCGCACCGAGCAACTCTCACACACCGGTGCGGTATTATTGCGACCCTGTACAACATAATCACCCAACTAGTCTGCATGACAAACAATGCTGCTGAAAACTACTATGTGGATGATTATTTTGCCTTTTTGTATCTGGACAATCTGTTAGAGAGAAGTTCATAAAAATTTTGGTTTTTCTGATAGTGTAGTTTCCCTTGGATCGGCCCATTGATGGTCCAAGTTTCTCTTTATTCTTTTGATTATTAAATGTCAGGGCCAAAATCTTCAAATTGTTGAAGCAGCTAGCCAGATGTCTTGAGCTTTAAGGTCTGCAACAAACTCAGCTGCCCATGAAAGCACTGACTGCACTGGTGTTTCTTCATTTTTGGGAAAGGAAATTGTCATTTTGAACAAGAAAAGTGATTGAATGAGGATTCACATGCTAAATATTGTAGTGGCCATGGTGGATTTAACATGTCTCAAGTCGATTTTAGAACAAAAATATCAGTTTTCCAGACAAACTATCAATTTTAGAACAAAAATATCAGTTTTCCAGACAAACTATCATCTTCCTGAACTTTGCCATATTTCTCACTGGTGATTTTCAAACATATTACTGCCACTGCAGATAACAGGGGCGATGCCAGATCACCAAAGAGACCATGCACTGAAAGCAGAAGTTTGTTTGTGCAATGTAATTCTACACCAACACGCAAGGAACACATGTTGACCTTTAATTATCTCAAATTCAAGACACCACCTCTCCAGTCCAAATTTGCAAGGTTTGTGTTTGAATTTCTCTTTTGTTGGTCTCTAATTTTGAAACATATCAGGTCTGTGTCTAATGCCAGTAATCCATTTGGTTCTCATTTGCAGTCCTTCCCAACCTAACCCTGCCGGAGGGGAAATATGTGCTGAAACAGTAATTAGAGTTTTCTGCAATAAAGTAATTGTTTACTAGATATTGTGTTAGTTACTTTAGTTTTTTAGTGGATATTGTATTTGTTTATTGTTTATGATGTTGCCTTTTGATTTGACAACTATGTGTCTTCTGGTCCTTGTAGATTCTGAAGTTAGCTGCTATAAGGATCAAAAGTTTGGGTGAGAAGCTACAGCTGTCTCAGCAAATTTTGGAATATGTCTACCGTATATTTCAACAAATCCTTTGTCAAAGGACATCTCTTTTTTTCAACCGACACATTGATCAAATTATTCTGTGCAGCTTGTATGGAGTCGCTAAGGTACACCAATTTACTTCCTCAGAAGCTACCTTTTGTTACTAGTCAAATTTTGTTTTCTTTTGATGTTTAGGCAGATGATATCAAAGCCTATTAATCAACTTGGCAGAATTTTGCAAATGATTACTTTTTTATTTTTTTTCATGACAATCTTTAAGTTCAAAGCTTATGTTGCTTGGTGCAGGTTTGTCATGTAGATCTGACCTTCAAGAGTATTGTCAATTATTACAAGACTCAACCACAGTGTAAACCTCATGTTGTCAAAAACATCTTTGTCGCTGTGCCATCAGCAAATCGAAATGGGGTAAAATACTTTTGCTAGTCCAACTAACTTAGTTTCTTATTAAGTTTCTAATCTGATACCAGCTGCAAACAGAGAATGGTCCAGGAATATGTGAATATTATTACTTTCTACAATCAAATATTTATTCCATCTGTAAAGCCTTTGTTGGTGGAGCTAGTCCCAGCTGGAGTTGCTGCAGAGGATAAGAATCATGCTGACAGTATGTTGGCTGTTGTTTCCCTCTGATTGTTGGGTGGTGATTTCTGAAACTTTGACTGATGAATCTGATTTTTGCGTGTGTATTATGCCTAACAGATCAAGTTCCTGGGTCACCTAAGTTGTCCTCATTCCCAAATCTTCCTGATATGTCACCAAAGAAAGTTTCTGCTGCTCATAATGTCTATGTTTCTCCCTTACGACAAACAAAGGTGTGTCTTCATGCTTGACTATGTAATTCTGTTTGATGGAATTGGGAACTATTTTTCAGAATACATGCAACATAATGCCTTCTCTATTCTTTGAAATCATTTTGTTGCCGATGATCCTCTATGTTGAAGGATTAGGATCCGTAAAACTGAAACGAGGTGAATAGATGATGAGAATTGAGAACCATAGTGCATATGTATGATGCAATTTTTCAGTTGTGTATGTTCCCTTAGGCTGCTTTTAGACACCTAATTAGTATTTTCTTGAGAAAAACATAAGATGTAGCATTTAACCAATGAACTTTGGACAAACTTTCATAATAATTTTATCAAACTTCTCATATCAAACTGCATTAATCAACGTGTTTAAACTCTGAAGAAGCACTGGTCATGAACTTGTGCACAACCCAGAGATCATTCAGAACATTGTATGGATTAAATTTAATTTTCTTATAGAAATGCTTGGATGACCCTAAAAATGATATTTTGGTTATTTATTATTCTACTACATATTTTGCATCATCATAGAGCTTTAATATTTGTGTGTGTTTTTGGGGAATATCTGATTTGAAGTTCATTTAAACTTGCATTGTCAAAACAAAGAATAAGAATGGTCTTATTTTAGCTATAGTTCTGCGGATCTTGATCAAAGTGAATGTGTCCATGTGTGATAAGATTTTTCCTATCATCTTTGTGTGTTCTAGCATATTTAGATGCACAGACGTTGAGCTCAATATTAAAGATTAGGAAAATGAAAAAAGAAAAATGAAACCAGCCATTAGTGTGGTTCAAATCTCACTGTAACAGTTGATAATCAACTGGGATCATTTGAATTGGTGTATATCCATTTTGTATTCTTCAAAATTGCTAATTTTTTCTTTTTTTCTGATGTTTCTTTATTTCCTTTTGTGTTTTAAAGTGTAATTTTACATTTTTGTTAAATTCCAGATAAACTGCCATCCTAGATATAGAACTTTGTTGAATGAGATTGTTGGAGCATTAGTTGGCCCTTCTTGAAAAAATCCTTGGCCGACAGCTGAGTACATGGCTTGTTTATGGCTGCTTGGTCATTTTTATAGGAACACATACCACACTGACGTCTTCTGAGATTCTTCCTACCTTTTTATCATAAATAAATAAAGTACTCAGCACCTCTGGACACAGTCTTATCAAGTTGATTAATGCTATATGGATATCTTTGCAGTAGTTACCGGTAGGGTTTATATGGTTTCTTTTACTGGTTATGAGCTTGTTAGTGAGCAACATATTGACTTGTTTTAACAGATGGATGCTTTGATTTCTCCGAGTTCAAGGAGTTTCTATGCGTGCATCGGTGAGAGCACTCATGCTTATCGTAGTCCATCCAGTGACTTAACTGTCATCAACAACCGCCTCAATGGGTATGTATACTGGAACAAAAAAACTTGGTCAATTTCGCCTCTCAAGGGTTGCTTTGATTTCCCATTGTTACTTGGACTTTTCCAGCGGCGATGGCAGGAATCTTAAGGGCAGAATAAACTTTGACGTTGTGAGTGACTCGGTAGTCGCTCGCATTCTCGGGAAGAGCAGCTCTGCTTCGTCCGATGCCTGTGCCACTCCCAACTTGCCCATGAAGCGCGACGAACCTGACCCCTGAATAGCTCTCTGATGAACGCATGCCTCTAACTAGTCGATCTATAACCATTACAATAGTTTAGGTTTTTTACCCAGAAGAATCTCAAGTTTGATTCGTGGTTTGTACATGAGCTTACTGATAGGTACATAGAAATATAGAGTTAGCAGCTCGAGCTGTAGAATAACCAACAGGGCTGCTGCATGTCATTCCCCAATTGCTATACGCGTCCAAAGTGCGACTTATGTAAGTTGAAGGACTGATTTAAATTAATAAATTATTGATTTATTTTCTTAGGTATATAGCTCGCACTTGCTGTGATGGGACCTCTGTAAGTACACACATAGAGATGCATTCACCCATAAATCCAATAAACTGAGTTTAATTCGGGGTACATGGATGGTTACTATTAAGAAGCAAGGGTGTCACTCTGTAGGTAACAGAGGATGATTGGTGCAACAAGTGGGCCGGCGATGCTGTATGACTTCGCCTCTAGTCGTCGATGCCGCCGAGGAACGTGCAACAAGTGGTGCCAGCCTTTTTTTTTGCAGGTTAAGCGGCCACGGACGATGTCGTCAGCAAGCTTGAGACAAGAACGGCGAAGAAGATGAGGAACGCTTGCAAGCGGCCGATGGCCCGCGGCGATCTTGGTCGGTCCGTCCACGAGCATTGCTGGGAGGTCAAAGACATCTTTAGAGGCCGCGACTTAGATGAGGTGCGAGGGGAGCATCCAGGCGCGACTAACTGGATGGAGTGTTGTCGCCCAACGTACCTTCATTGTGCGATGATGAGGTGCGAGGGGAGTGCTGTCGCTCAATATATCTTGGTAGAATAGCTATGGATGAATGTTATCACCCAACGTACCGCCGTTTGGTGAAGAGTGTCAGGAGGGCGACCACCCAACGTATCTTCACCGGGTGATGGTAGCATCACTTCGGATCAGGTGCAAGGAGAGCATTCGAAATGCCGTCACCCAATGTACCCTCACTAGATAAATATAATACGATTTTCCATGAGGGATGAGGCGAAAGTTGTCATTCAATGTATCTTGGATACCGCGATTTTGGATGAGGTGCAACGAGACCATCTAGAGTGCCACCATTGGACGTATCTGCACCGGGTGCTGATAGTATGGCTCAGGATGGGGCGCCAGCAGAGCGTTTAGAATGCTATCATCCAATATGCGTTCGCTAGATGAAGATAGTATTGATTTTTGGGAGAGCATCGAGAGAGCTATCGTCCAATCTATCTTCACTGGGTTATGGACATGGATGAGGTGCAAGGAGAGTGTCCAGAATGGAGGAATGCGCAAGGATGGATCGATTTTGTTTGTACAGATTCACTTGAATGGATATACAAAGGATGGATGAATATATTTATTTTATAAAAAAAAATCCACAAAAGGACCTCTGAAATCTCCATAGTGATTTGCCAAAGGAAGTCAACGAAGTCAACTTCCAACACATAGGTCAAGTCCGTAATGACTCAGTTCAGAAACTAGGTTTGAAGTAAACACTGGCCTTCGTAGCGGACGGCTTAAACCTTACACCCGGTGAGACCATCGACTTGAAATCTGACATTACGATGTGTCATTGCTAAAGAATACGTGTAGTGATAGTAATAGTAACAACAATATTATTGTTTTAAAAAAAATAAAATTGTCTATTGTTCAAAAGACAATGGGTCAATTACAGAACCATATTTAGACCGATTTAAAGTCTCATTGGAGATTTCAAGCACAGACCTGAGGCAGAAGAATGAGGAGTTTCATTTTATGCTTCATGGAACATACTGGAAACAAACTACTTGAACCCTCTTAGCTGAGTAAAAGATGTTGGCAAAAAGAGTTCCTTAAGTAATAAGATATCAAATTAGTATTGTAAGCAAACTACAAGAGAGGATCATAACTCGCATGACCACAATAATAATAATAATAATAGTATTATTATTATTCAACAAACGGGGTAAATTATAATACAAGATGGTAATTAGTTCCTTGACCATGGTGACTAAAGGAGTTTGGCAGGAAGATTAATTGAGGAGGAACTTATAAGATATTGCAAGCTTGTGAAGAGCATCAACCAAAGGCATCCAATACACTGTTTTGAGTAAATAATCATAGGGCAGTCTTACCAAATGATCATGCGGCTGTTCACGTCCAAAGTAGTTTGGGTTCTGAGGAACTCATGAAATTGATCCACAGATATGAAATCAACTAGCTAAATTAAGTTCATGAAAGATATCAATGGACCAATCTATTGCTAGTTTCATCATCTTACTGTCGTAGCACTATAATTGGAGGAGCAACAGAAGTGCTACATTTCATGATAATTTCTTAGTCAAAACGTCAGCTATGCTTTCATATCCTCAAGCTGTCAGCTAATCTGCTAAAAGTGTCTACCGAGTTCCTTAATATATTTTGGGACATTTGTGGTGGCCAAATCTATTTCATTCGGAGTATAAATTGTGTCTTAATTGCTGGATTGCAACACATTAGATTTGTGATGGCAATTCCAGTCTGTTTTCCGAGCTCTGCTGACTGCTGTAATATCTCAGAAGTTGCTCCATCTTCATGTTCTCTTAATTCTTAGTCTACTCCAATATTAACCCACAATATCTTCTTCAAAGCAAATCAGTTCATTAATTGAGTAAGAACAACTTATTCCAATTGTTCTTGATGGTCTCCAGTGAGACAATTGATGCACAAATCTATATTCCATTTAGTGGGTGATGCAAGGCTGAGTGAGAATATTATTTGCTGCAAAGGAAAACTCAAAGCAAATCAATTCACTGCCATCAAGATGGACTTGGAAAGAGCACAAACATACAAGATTTCCTAACTAAGAAGCCTGCCATAACTCCTCTCCACTGCCTTCTTACACGGGGAAAAGAAATCAAAAGGAACCTATACTGAAACATAGGTTGACCACCACACCCCTTCTAAGAAACCTACTACTGGGAAAACAAATCCAGGATTGAGGAAGATAAGTTGAGTTAGGTGTCCATAGTTTATATGAGAAGGATATGAGAAGAGAACAACAATATCCATTTTGCTTATGCACATTTGACTAAGATGCCCGAGGGCATGTGATTGCATTGATCATGAACAAACAGTTCACCTCTTGCAACCCATGCTCATCACCATATTTAAATCTGAGATGGAACAGTACTCTAACATGGAAACCTGGTCCTCATTCTCTGCTCTTGCCTATATGATGCCAATCTTCTTGTGCAGCACATGTCTGAAATAAATGAAAGATGAAGCATATTGACAAAAAAAAAAAAGACTTGAAGACCCACCACATCATACCCATACTTTTTTGTGTACAATATATCTTACCTGCTTTAAGGTACTTTTATCTTCTTAGAGAATATAAGAGAGTAAATTACTCTAACCACTGCTGCATCCTATCAAACAGCAAGATGTGCTCATCATCTCATAGTTTAATGAGTGAATTAAAGAATTTACACCCAACATCCAAACTAAACCAAGTTCAACAAAGTTATTGACCAAAGAACACGTCCAGAGAACAAGGATAACAGCCACAAGTAAACAAGATCCTTTCACCACATCTATGACACTTCTACCAATTAATTGATCATTCCAACAGAGTCACAATGCAGTTTAGTAGCATGGATATCTGGATGACCAAATTCTGCACATAAACTGGCATGGATTCTCAACCACAGCCATTGGGGCAATCAAAGATTTGTGAGGGATAGACCTAAAACAACTTGAAGCAATGCCTGTGATTGAGACGCCACACAGCAAACACTTCACTAGGTGACAATGGTTGGAAGTTGAATGCTGGACAAACTCATCAAAATGTGGCATGTTGAGTGTGGCAAGGAACCATCAGCACAGTGCTATGGCATTAGGCTTCACAATCCAGAAGCTTGATGACTCAGATAACTCAGGAACAGTTGATACAGGTTTTCCTGTCAGAAGGTTTTTGAATGAATCGAGAGCTTCACGCATCCAATCGTATCGACAACGTTTATAGGCTTCTGCCACATGAACCTTTTTTTTTTTTTTTTGAGAAAAATGGTGTTAGCAAAAACAAAGTTTGGCGTTCATCATTCAATCAGTAACAAATCGAGGAGTAGTAAAATTAGATACCCATTGCCTCTGATGAGAGTCCTTCTCTGGATAGCATTCTAACTCCTCAGTGACCTCCAAGGCAAACATATAACCTCTGCACAATCCTTCCACGCTACAGGTATCCTGTGTGCTCTTACTTCTAAACTCCCAAACACCTAGGACAGTATCCTGGAAAGTGAAAGACCAATGATCACCACATAATAATTTCAAATGGTCAAAACATTTCATATAAAGTATCAAGAAGGATGCCCATGGATAATTATTAAGATCGAGGTTACAAAAATTTCAGCCTAAGCATGCTCTGTCCAAAAAAAATGCTATCTTCAAATCGATTGGCATAATTAAGACTCCTTTGAATTATCATTAAAAATTTTGAGATAGTTATATACTTAGCATACTTGGTGGATAGCTCCAAATTAATAATATATTTCAGGAAAATGACCACAAGGTTTACTCTTTGTCAATGATGCTAACTAAAATACTGCTTAAATAAGTGAACATAAGGTTATCAAAACCAGGTTACTGTAGCACTACAAAAAAATTGTAAATAACTCGCTTGAGTAGTCAGAGCCTCGCCATCGAAAAATCGAGATTGCAGAAGTTGGACAAACAAGAAACACATCACATGCACAGTAGTTAGACAAGGCTGCAAAATAATGAAATCTCTGACTTAGAGGATCCAAAAAGATTACATGAGTAAAATATTGTCCATGATGAAAATAATGAACATATAAGATATGAGAAATATAAGACTGTCAGTCATGTAAAAACTTTTCTGCAGCAAAAACATAGTGTTTGGATGAGAACAGAATCATACTACCGAGAAGTAAAGAGCAGTTTGATGGAGAACCATGAATGAAGGTGGAGGATAACTGGATTTCTCCACAGATACGAAACAATCAAATTATACTGGCTTGCAATCATCCATAAAGAACGCAAGTCTCTCTTGCAAAGTAATTAAACTGTCTCACGTTTAGTAATCAAATTATAACAGTTGGGAAACAAAAGTGAATTTGTGTTCGACAAGAGGTTGGAGGAATAGAAAGTTAGATCAGCCAATCATAGCTCAATGAGCAAAAATTTTGATACACAAATACTCACATTCAAAATGCCCCTTACTCCTGCTTCTTCCAAAGCTTCACGGCACGCTGCTTCACCTGCAGTCTCATCAGTCTCCCATCCACCCTGTCACAGCAGATATATAGTTCAGAGAAGGAACCTTCAAGCCAGCATAACTATTCCTTCCGAGCTGAGATCCAAAGAGAATGGGGATTTCTTACCTTCGGGAAGATGAGATCATTTCGACCTGGAGAAGTTATCATGAGGACTTCCACTCTATCAAGCAAATCATCAGATTGAGTATCATCTTCTATATTTAGCTTGTAAGGAATACATCTGCTCAGACCAAAACAACACGGATGAACTAAACAATGATTCACTGTATACAATTACATAGTTCATGCTATTTTAGCATCTAGGAATTACAGACCAGCGAATGATGTAACACCTTGACATAATTTATGCTTCTTTCACAGTGCAGATCATGCAGAATCCACATCGAGTAACACAGAGGTGAAATCATTGATGGACTTGGAGCACAACTTTGCATTAGGAACCATAACTCTTTACACTGTTTGTTGTAGGTTGGACAAAAGTTAGCCAAAGACTACATTGGTGGAGATTGTTGATGTTGCACCGTGACAGACATCACCATGCCATTTCATAGCCTGGTGTGTGTACTACATAAGCCCGGTTTTACTGCTTCTTTAGGGAGCCACAGACACCCTATTTTATAGCTTACCTAGATGCTCCAATTACCATCTTCATTTACTTAAGAAGAACATCATCGAAGAATTATTACCACATGAAGCTCAAAATCATCCCACCCAAAAACAGCATATAAGATTATATAAGATCTAACAGACAAGAAGCCGAAGCTGGTTGTCATACCCTGCGACAAGCCGGCGCTGGTTGTCATACCGCTGCTGATGGCGGCCCTTGCGGGATACCAAAGGAGATGATGACATCCTTGCGCAACGAAAAAGAAAGCTCTTAACCTCAACCAACTAAACAACACCAAACAGAAGAAGGGAGATGAGCAAATGCCAAAAGGTATCGTTTCCTTGCGAAAAGTAGAACAGAAAAGAGAGAGACATGAAGAACTCCCATCTCACCTGAGACTACCACCAACTCTCACAACAATGGAGCAGGATACCAACCTCAAAACCCCCTCCGGACAGTGCCATCCGGAGACCGATTCAAACCCTCTTTGTCCCCAAAAGATCACAACTTTCTCCTCCTAAACCCCGTTGCTTGCTCTCCCAACCTTCCTCGCCGCCGCAATCGAGGTTTCCGAAGCCCAAAACCCCAAGCAAACGCTAGGGCCACGGGGGAAGAGAACGTTATTCTAACTTCGAAGACCGACCATCGGATGGAGCTGCTGCCTCTTCCCGCCGAATTTAATGCCTCATCGGTCAACCAAACTTCTTTATGTTAGGCTAAAAGTATTGAGCTCGGAGCTGACAACAGGGAAGGATGAGAGCAGAGCTTGCGCGCCTCGGAACGAAGACTTCCTCTCCTTTTTATCCTTTCCATATATGCGCATTACTGGACTCGCACTAAATTATTTCGTAGCAACTACCAACCAGAGGTGTTGGGATCTTTCAGCGAAGCCGCGCTCCTCTGCACCGAAGCGCAGAGAGAGGGAGACCAAATCAACTCTCGGCGTATGCGGTGACAGAAAACAGCGAACTTTCTGCTAACGGGACAGACAAGCGAGAGGGTTTATCCCGTTTCGGTCGCTAATGGGAATGCGAAAATGACTGCGAGTTACTCTCGCATCCTCGTCGCGTGGAGAAACAGTTGATGGATGCGAAGGAGACTGCGGAATTGACTCAGCAGCAGAACTTTGTTGAAGATGGATGACCTCTGCTGAAGCCCCTTCGAGCGGCGGCGGCGGCGTCTTCTTCCTCCGTTACACCACTGGAAACCGCAACCGCGGCTTGCAGCCATGCGTTCACATTGCAACTAAAACCACGAGCAGAAAGTTCCAAGCTGCATTTTTCTCATCTATCGACGAGACTGCTCGATCCATCCAGCTAAGTTGTGGTTGATGGAATTCAATGTACGAAACATACCTACATGTCGACTGCCGATTTGAACTGTCTCACAAATTGACCTCGCTCGGACAAACCAACTGCAGATTCTCTTGTTAGCTGCTTGGAAGATTCAACTGCTCGAAAATTGTCTCGATCACGAGTGTGTTCAGATGTCAACGTATCTATAATGAAAACTTCCTGCATCGCCAGATAAAAATTCAAAATCAAATTTTTATCCAATTTTATTACCAAAAAAATTCAAAAGATTTGATATTGATAGAATTCTTTTTTTTTATTGTTTAAGCTTCTAAACTGAACGATCAACCAATCGAAATCTCATAATGATACTGCAACATAAGCATTCCAAATCTGACACTCTCATTAGTTGATATTGTGACGTAGCCTTCTCTCCATCGACACAAATTATGCCGATCTTTTCCATTTCATTTGATCGCCCATCAACATCTAGTGGTTCAACAATGACTTCCAAGAAACTCGAGGAGGACTCGCCCGCTTGACTCATTCCACCACATCGGCACAGGCCACTGTTGATGACCATCCACATGCCCATTTAATGCCCGTATGAACTCACACTTGGCCTCCTTTAAACTATTTCTTTGTACACCTCGGTAGTTGTGTACTAACCTGTATTTTTATGTGGAGGTCCGTCCATCCACGAAAACCTAAGATATGATGATCTCTTACAAACTTATTGTGACCGACCCTATAAAGCTCACCTAATGTTGCTTTTATTTAGTGCAACAACAAGCTTAGGCTTGGTCGGTGGGAATGTGAAATGCTCCATGTTTCTGAAATGCTCCATGTTTCTAAGTTTATGATGACCAGTCCTCTCTAATTAATCGATGGTTCTATTTGGTGGCCCCCATTTGTGTGCCGACATAGATGATGTGATAGCCTCTTAAATTCATCACAACCCTCTCTCTCTCTTTCTCTCTCTCTGCATATGTACGTACATGTACATTAATCGTACTTATGTTGATGCTCCATTTTGAAGTGCAGTCGATACTTGTGTGTTGTGTCTTCCACACGCATGGATGCTCCCATTTGCAAACTTGTTAAAGTCGCATGGACAACTCCTTGGGGTCTTCTTTAGTTGCACATTGTACAGTCTAGGCTCAACTAGGGTTGCAGTTCTCAATAAATAATAGAATCGCTTGCTGAATGATTCAGGACATCAGGAATATTGTCTCCATTTCCACATTGTTAGATGGGTGATATATTTATATATACTACTGCGAGACTTGGATCATATATTTCTCTTCTTCCTTTTATTCATTGGCATGCCAATGCTTACTGGTGTCTTAATGAATCAAGACACCACCTTGAGATTGGTCGTGAGAGGGAGGAGACAGATGCATGTATCGGAGACATGGCTCTCATGCATGCTCAGTTCCTGCATCTGGATGAACTCAGGCTGTATATATGAGGTGCATGCATTCCGAAGCGAATTCTTTGACGCTTCTTCCAGCCCCTAGGAAATCTTAAGCCCCCCGCAACAAGACCCGGAGAGCGATCAAAATCCAACCTATGCTTCTGACAAAAGTGGTCGTCAACATTGACTTCCAAGTCACAAGCTGTACTTCTCTGCTTTTGTTTTTCCCCTATTTTTCCTTGCACGGCTCCTTGTGTACATGATCTCCATACCGTTTAAGCCCCAGCCATTGAACCGGGTGAGAGATGGCGTGTGGCTTGTGGCCAAAAACTCTGTGAGCGTGGCAACATGAAGTCTTCTCTCTTGCATCACACGTAGACATAGCTGCAAGCGATCAACATGGGAATTGGATATGGCTGGCTTAGAAGTTTCTTTACGATCAGCTCTCTGCGCCACGTGTATCTCTCCTCGTGATGAGTATTCTTTGTTATATAGTGAGGGAGAGTACTAATCTAATGGCAGATCTCTTTTAGAAAGGATTCCAAGGTGCATAAAACATGCAGGTGTCTTGTCATCTCTCGTCACCCATTCGCTGCGGAGGAACAACAAAAGAGGAGGTTCCGTTTCACGCTGTGCTCTGACGTGCATGGGGCGAAGGAGTCCACCCACGTGAAAAGCCCCGCGGACCGTGCATGGAGTCGGTCGGGCTGAAGGACGCCCTCGGCTTCTCCCATGCCACGCAGCAAGTGGGGTGAAGACAAAGTGGCAACAGAAGTCCTTGTCGACGGCGGGTGGAGTTGTGGGGTGGGTGGCCGCGTACGTGGGAGAGAGCAGAATCCATGCAGGTGGAAACGATAGGCCGGCTCTTGTCGACTGCTCTGTCACGTACTGTGGGGCGTATCGTAGAAAGAATCGAGTGGAAAGCAGCGGGCTATAGCGATGGCACGTGGCCGTTTGGCATCATGTCAGTAGCCCCGGTTGCTTTTGAACCGAAATCAAATCGGACTCGATCGAAGTTGAATCGGCTCGGACCGACGATTTATCGATATTAAAATTATTACATAAAAAAAATTTATATCCCTTGATATGATCATTATATATTTTCTTGACATAATCTTAGAACGAACTTCTCAATAGTGATACAAATTATTATTTTCAAGATATTTTGATCATTTCATAATGAGTATAATAAAAAAATAAAAAAAAATCAATTTACCCACCCCTACAGCTAAATAACAATTGGTTTTGAGAGTATTTTAGGAAAGAAAAACCCCAAAAATCATATGAGTATCCCCAAACCCCTCATTCTTTCTCATATATTTGATTAAAATGTAATCTACCTTCTCTTATGATAACTAAATCCCAAAGCCTAATATGAGAAAATAATTTATCAAATGATACCTAAATCTCTCTCCTTCTTTTATGATAATTAGAATGCTTTGGGCGGTCTCCTTCTCTAGTGGGCCCCCAAAACCTTGGAGAAGAAAGTTTGGGCTGTGCAATACAGTCAGTATACTACTCAAGATAAAAAATAAAAAATAAAAAATAAAAAACTTGTTGAGAGAGGGATTTGAACCCACGCTCTTCCAGACCAGAACCTTAATCTAGTGCCTTAGACCAACTCGGCAACCTCAACGAGACTTCCTATCTGTATCTAAAATTTTATTTATATTATTAATATTTCTTATATCAATAAAATATAATGTAAGTTTGTTGAGAGTGGGATTTGAACCCACGCCCTTTCGGACCAGAACCTTAATCTGGCGCCTTAGACCAACTCGGCCATCTCAACAGCGATGTCAGGCTTTAGATTATTTTTTATTTAGATAAATTATTACCACCAAGCCATGCCCACAAACGACAGCGCGGAGATGACGGCAACCACAGCCACCTGTTTCGACATTTCTGGTGTTGCAGCTCAGCGAGGAAATTTATATCACGAGCCAAAACTCTCTCATATCGTATGCAATACATCGGCATCGTATCATTACTTGTTTCATACAGATGGCCCTTTTCTACTCTGATCCGTATCTGAAACGTTTTCAACCCTATGGAAACATGTAGGTGGGTGACTTGAGGATAGCTGATGAGAATACTGCCTCTCAGAAGCAAAGAGTAGTCGGTGATTAACTTGATGAAACTTCGGCTTAAGAAGAGAAAAGGCAACTTTGCCTGGATCTGAGGAACTGAGTGACACTTCCTCCTCTCGCTGCCATTAGAGCTTTTCTCGCAGTAATGCATTCATCGGACTTGGAACAGAAAACCAAGGATTGAAGTTATAGTAGAAGATTTATGGCAATGCTTTTATTGAGTGATATTAAGTAGAAGAATCCCAGCCCGTCGATTGTTTCCGATGACTGCTACGAGTGATATTAAGTTGCCAAACACAGATTCTTCGGGGACTTCCAACTGTATCCACAAGTAAAAGCAGTAGATATGAGGCATATTATCCAAGTTGAGAGATAATCTTATTGACCGGGCATGATGGTTTAGGTGGATTTACTTCAATGGCACTTCCTTTACTTCCCATCCTTCTGTTCTGGAAAAGTTCGTGGCCCGTGTTCATTCATGTTATATCTAGCAGACCGACCACAAAGAGGACACGATTAGCTGATAACAATGGGAGCCAACTCCACGTTTATCGGTATCTTTTGCCCTTCTTCTGTTACTGGAGAACAACAAGATGTCAACAACAGTAAGCAATGGTGATCGCTCACCAAACCACAAGCTTAGGTCCTTCAAACGTTTTTCCAACTTAACTTTCACAAAATATTTTTTTCTTCAGCGTATCTTTTTTTTTCATTTGTTTCATGTAATTAGATTGTCTTTTTTTATTTAGAAACTACGCAGGATTTCTAACTTAAAGCAAAGGTAAAGTTGTCTCCGAGTTGTGAGGGGGGGCAAAAAAAAGAACATTATGTGATTAAAATTAAAATATAATCTGTTTCAGGAGGGAAAAAGTCATAAATCTTTTTAACCAAATAGTAAATTTGTGGAGGGTAGGATGAGCGAGAGGTGTAATTTCTTGGGTTCTCTATGTCGAAAGATACGCGGGTGGTGTAATTTCTTGGGTTCTCTATGTGGAAAAGACAACGCTTATTGGTTACTACAGCAACGAAAGGAAACACTTCTAAATGAAACACATAGCATAACGTCTTGGTTTCCATCACATTGGACTGCCGCTTCTCCAGGTTTCCAGCTGATGCAAGAAGGAAGATGCCGATGCACTCACCAAACCCCTCGTGGCTTCACGTATAGCCCGTCCCTCCCACCTACCCTCTACTATAAATCTTCAAGCTCCATTCCATCCATCTCCACCACGTTCAAAGCAAGCCATCAACTGTTCGAGCTGAAGTACTCGGCTTGTGGTAGTTGTTTGTGAGGATAGGAAGAGAGAGAAGCAGGAGTCATGGCCAAGGTGGAGGAGATCCGGCGATTGCAGAGGGCTGAGGGGCCAGCGACGGTGCTTGCCATCGGCACTGCCAACCCGGCCAACATCGTGTACCAGGCCGACTACCCCGACTACTACTTCCGCATCACCAGGAGCAACCACCTCCCTGAGCTCAAACAGAAGTTTAAGAGAATGTGTGAGTGATTTATACATGCTCTCTACAATTTCCTTGGTAGTTTCTTTGTTGCATGGCTTTATTTCTAGCGACAGACAGAGATCTACTAACTGTACTCGTCGCTAATAAGAAAGATAAGAGTCTTGGTTGTGATGCTCGTACTTTGTGATGGTTCAGGTGACAAGACAATGATCCGTAAACGTTACATGTTCCTCAACGAGGAGATCCTGAAAGCTTACCCAAACATCGGCGCGTACATGGCACCGTCACTGGACGTCCGGCGGGACATCATGGCCGTGGAGGTGCCGAAGCTGGCCAAGCAGGCGGCAGTCAAGGCCATCGAAGAGTGGGGGCACCCCAAGTCCAGGATCACCCACCTGGTCTTCTGCACCACCGTCAGCTTCGACTTGCCCGGCCACGACTACCAGCTTGTCAAGCTCCTCGGACTCAGCCCTTCCATCAACCGCTTCACGTTGTCCCAGCATGGCTGCTTCGCCGGCGGGACGGTGCTCCGCCTCGCCAAGGACATAGCGGAGAACAACCGCGGCGCTCGGGTACTCGTGGTCTGCTCCGAGCTCACCACCGTCACCTTCCGCGGGGCTGAGGAGACCCACCTCGACAACCTCGTCGGACAGGCCCTGTTCGGCGACGGCGCCGCCGCCGTCATCATCGGAGCTGACCCCGACCCCGCCACGGAGCGCCCCCTCTTCCAGCTCGTCTCGGCCAGCCAGACCCTCCTCCCCGACTCCGACGGCGCCATCGAGGGCCACCTCAAGGAGGTCGGCCTCACCTTTCATCTGCTCAAGGACGTGCCCAGGATCATTGCCAAGAACATCGAGCAGAATCTCAAAGAGGCCTTCGAGCCGTTGGGGATCAGCGACTGGAACTCCATCTTCTGGATCGCACACCCCGGCGGACCCGCGATCCTCGACGCGATGGAGGCCAAGCTGGGGCTGGAGAGGGCAAAGCTGCAGGCGACGAGGCAGGTGATGACCGAGTACGGGAACATGTCCAGCGCCTGCGTGCTGTTCATCCTCGACGAGATGAGGAAGCGGTCGGCCGAGGACGGGAAGGCGACCACCGGCGAGGGGTTGGAGTGGGGGGTGCTCTACGGGTTCGGTCCCGGCCTCACAGTGGAGACCGTTGTCCTGCACAGCGTCGCCATTTCTTCCCGTTGATGGCAGAATGGCCATCGTTTGATACAAGCCTCGCTTTGCCGCCGTCAACTGGATCGACTTATTAGTTGTGATGCTATTGCTATAAATATACGTAGTATGTAGTAAGATATATGCGAGGCAAAACTTGTGATGTATCAAGGAAGACGTGCATGCACGTTTTAAGAAAGTGCCGAAGAATAAGACGGTGGCTCGTATGTTTGTGGTAATTAATATATTTCATCTTGTCGCTCTACTTTTGCCTTAAACCTTTTTATTATCATCTTGTCACCGTGCAATGCAGTCAAGTATCAACTCTGGAATGTAACACTGCAAGGTCGTCTTTGGTTGGGCTTAATACATCAAATGTATTTATGATGATCAAAGCCCAATAAGAGATAAAATAATTCATCAAATGATAACTAAATCTATTCATTTCTCTTGTGATAATTAGCATGCTTTTGGCGGTCTCCTCCTCGCTCACAAAACCTTTGAGACAAAAGCTTGGCCTGTGCAACGGAGTCCAGTATAATAATAAAGAAAGCAATTTTGTGGCCTTAGACCAACTCGGCCATCTCAACAATTGTTACTAATTATTATTTATATTTATTAATATATTATAAATGTTTTAACTTTATTACCATTGCAGTCTTCTGCACCACCAACTCGTCTCTCCAAGCCATGGCCGCAAATGACAGCGTGGAGTTGACGATAGCCACAGTCACCTCCTTTTGAAATTTGTGGTGTTGCAGCTCGGTGTCGAAATTTATATCACGATCCAAAACTCTAATCTCATAACGTACAAGTACCGACGTCACTTGATACGCATGCAATACATCCGTTTCATATCACTGCTTGTTTCAGAAAGATGGTGCTTTTCTACTCCGTGGGTCCGTATCTGCTACGTTTTCAACCCTATGGAAGTAGCGATGAGAATACCGCCTCTCATAGGCAAAGAGCGGTAGGTGATAAACTCGACGAAGCTGCAGCTTAAGAAGAGAAAAGGCAAGTTTGCGTAGATATGAGTAAATGAACGACACTTCATCCTCTCGTTGCCATTAGAGCATTTCTTGCAGTA
Source organism: Musa beccarii (assembly GCA_024322285.1). Lineage (NCBI taxonomy): Eukaryota > Viridiplantae > Streptophyta > Magnoliopsida > Zingiberales > Musaceae > Musa > Musa beccarii. The sequence goes on along the minus strand of CM044395.1, from coordinate 57,750,151 downwards.
ATGCATTCATCACGCGTGGAACAGAACACGAAGGATTGCAGTTATGGTAGAAGATATCTGACAATGCTTTTATTGACTGATATTAAATATAAGAATCCCAGGTCATCAATCTGCCAAACGGAGAGATTCTTCTGGGACAAGTGAAAATAGTACATACGAGGCATATTAAGCAATTAAGAGACTAAGGAAATGATAAAAATATAATATTAGGAGAATATTTTTAATTAATAAAATTAAAATAGTGTTAAATAAGAGGGAAAACTAATAATATTGGTAAAGTATCTTTAAATGCACACACCTTTGTTTTATAGACCTAATGGTAACTATCTCAACCTATCATGTTACCCATGATTAAATTAGATATTTGAATCAATTGTCAACACTCTTATTTGGTTCATAGTTACATATACCATACATCGACTTAAAATATTAAATAAACATACTTCTAAAATGAAAGTTAGTTGATGAAAATATTTGTAACTTTTTCATTTATCCCATAATACTTCGGTATTATGACTCCATTTGCTACAAAATCTAAGATGAAATGATAGTGTATCTCTATATGCTTCGTTCTTCTTTGAAAAAATAGATTCTTCATCATTGTAATTATGGCTTTATTATCACAAAATATTTGAGTTACTTCCTTTTGTTTTTATTGAAGATCTATAAGAAATCTTATAAGCCATATTTTGTGACGAGTTGCTGGTGGTATTACAACTACATATTCTACTTCTAATGTCAATAATATAGTTGTTATTTACTTTTTTGAACTTCAAGATATAGCTCTTGATTCGATATTAAAAATATTATCTGAAGTACTCTTCCTATCATCGAAAGCTCTTGCCCAATCACTATAAATGAAAACTAAATAATTTATATTTAAAACTATGATAAGACCAAGTGTCATAATATGTAGTTTCAACAATATAACATAAAATTTTTTAAACAATATCGAGATAATGCTTGCCTGGATTATGCATAAAATTGGATACTATATCAAGAGAGAATGTAATATCAGGTCAAGTATGAGTTAGATAGCTTAAACTTTCAACCAAATTTTTGTAGTATCTTGCATTTATCATGTGCCTCTTCGAGTTTCAATTTTTCATTTTTATTCATGGGTGTTGTTGTAGCTTTACAATTAATTATGTAAGACTTTTTGAATAGATTCATTATATACTTTTTTGTGACATAAAAATTCCATCTGATTCTTTCTTCATCTCTAACCTAAGAAAAAAATATAATAGACCTAAATCTTATTGCTTATGAATATCCTTCATGTAACCAATTTTTTTATAATAGTGACATTAAATTCGGACCTTGTAGTTTTTTTTATTATTATAATTTGATTATTTTTGTTCATCATACCTATCAAAGTGTTCATTTCCTCTTTCTTTTTCATTTCCTTTCTCACGAAATCCTCATTTAGCACATCCTCTTTCTGTTGATTTTTTTTAATTAAAAGACTCTTTTTTAACCTAAAATATCTTTTTTTTTTTACTTTTGTTAAGTGACCTGTCCAACCTTGTTTCACGCACTTACAAGGAACTTATTAGTTTATCAAAGAAAGGTAGATAAATCTTTTGACTCAATTATAGTAACAACATAATAAAATTTGGAGTTAAACTTCTCAAAATTTTTAGATAAATAATATGATTATGAAAATATTCATCATAAAATTTTATTTGACTAATAATTTTAGTTACTCGAGAAAGAAAATTTTTCACCAATTCATTATTTTTAATTAATAAAATTTTAAACTTAAACCGAATGGTTTGAAGTTTTACTGTAATCATTTTCGATGAGCCTTAAAATTTATTTTGAAGTATCAACCAAACTTGGCTTGAACTTGTAGCTATTATAATTTTTAAGAAGATTATCTCATATATAGCTTTGAATAAAAAATAATATCTTTGAATCATTCTTTCTATTTTTCCTTAGATTAATTTTTTCATATGGATCTACATATTTATTTTTTTATTAAATTTTAAAGATCCTAAGACTTAAATATAGTCTTCATCCTAATATACCAAAATTCATAATATTTATCTGAAAAGATGAGAATAAAGGATTGAGATATTGAATTATTATTAAAAATCATAATACTCAATTCATATTGAATTTGGCTCCGATACCATAAACGTCGAGGATGTATGAGTAAGGAAATAATAAAAATATAATATTACGATTCGATTGAAAATAAATAATTTTAATTAAAAAAACTAAAATGATATTAAACAAGAGATAAAACTAATAACACTCACAAAATATTCCTAAGTATATATACCTTTACTTCATTAATCATGTTCATATTTATACGACATAATAGTAACTATCTTATTCTATCATATCTATAACTTCTGATGGGTTATTTAGATAAAAATATTTAAAATAAAATTAAAACCATCTATAACATAACAACTATCGCATATGGTTATACCTATAAAGGTGAACATGCGTCTAGCAGACTTCTCACAAAGGACAATGTCAGATGATAACAATGGAAGCCAACTCCAGCTTTATCGGTCCCTTTTCTCCTCCATCGGATTTTGGAAACAAGATGACAATCCCAGTCACCAATTTTTGCTAAGAAATCCAAGAGGTCAAACAGTAGTAAGCAACGATGGTCACTCAAGCGTTAGCCCGTCAACCATTTTTCCAACTTAATAAGCAATAATGGCCACTCGAGCTTAATGCTGCCAATCATTTTGCCAACTTAACTTCTTCCACGCTATAATCTTATCTTCAGCTTCTAAAGTAAAGGCATCTTTCGGAGAATAATAATAATGATGATGATGAAATCAAAATTAAAATAAAATATGTTTCTATAAGGGAAAAACCATAAATCTTTTTAATCTAATGCTAAATTTCGAGGAGGGTAGAATATACTACATGGTGTGTTTCTTAGTTGGTAAAAAATTCTTGTTTTGAGTTTTTATGGAGAGATACCTCCCTTTTTGTATTTTTTTTCTTAATTTAAAATATACCTTAGCCTCATATTTATTTTCTCTCGAGAAAAATATTGGATAAAAAGTATTAAAAAATATTTTATCCTTTCTTCCTTCTTCAAGAATAATATGTCAATAATAATAGACAATGGCGACTAGTCACGGAACCAAAAGCTTAAGGTCAACATTGTTGTAAAATTTCATGGAATTATTTTTTTAACTTATCTTTTTCATTTGCTTCATTTGAAATTGTCTTTCTTATTTGGAAACTACTTATGATGTATACCATCAAGCAAAAGGTAAAGAGTTACAAGGGAAAAAAATATAAAAAAAGAATTATGTGATCAAAATAACTAAGATCGAAAAATATTTTAACTAAAAACTGATCCGATAGATCAATTTACCATATAGAAAAAATAACGAAAAATAGATAGGTGACTTACTACCAAATCGAAGTTATATTTGGAATTAGACAAAGAAAATGACAACGCTAGAGAAATTTGAAAAAGGGGGGTATTTCTCGGAAAAGATCCAAAAAAAATATTTTTTTTCCCCCAGGGAAATCACCCAAATTTCTTTCCTTGTTAATTTTATGGAGGGTAGGATGTTGTAGGCGGTATAATTTGTCAATCGATGTTCGTAAAAAGGTTCCTGTTTTAGACTTTTCTAGAGAGATATTTTTTAATTTTTTTAATTTCCGTACCTTAGCCGCCTACTTCATTTCCCACGAGAAAAATTGGATAAAAAGGTGCTAAAAAAATATTTGATACCTTTCTTTTTTTAAGAACACTAGGACAACAATAATAAGCGATGGTGATCACTCACCAAGCAACAAGTTTAAGGTCAATATTTTTACAACTTCAATTTCATATATATTTTTTCCTATTTATCTTTTTTATTTGTTTCATTTAGGATTATTATTCTTATTTTGAAACTACGCTGGATGTTTACCATAAAGCAAAAGTTAAAGAGGTCTCTGAGTTGTGAGGGGAAAAACTTTAAAAAAATATATATGATCAAAATAACTAATAATTATATGATCGAAAACCATTTTAGCTAAAAACTGATCTGGTTAGACAGACCGATTTACTATATAGAAAAAAAATGAGGAAAAATAGATAGGTGACTTACTATCAAATCGAAGTTATATTTGAAATTAGACAAAGAAAATGACAATGCTAGAGAAATTTGAAAAGGGGGTATCTCTCGGAAAAGATCCAAAAAAATATTTTTTTCCCCAGGGAAATCACCCTAATTTCTTTACTTGTTAATAAACACTTCATTGTTGTTCTTGATGGACACCAGCCGTCACATTTGACCATTGCATCTCCTGGTTTGCAGCTGATGGAAGGACGATCACGAGGCACTCACCAAACGCTCGTGGCTTCACCGACTGCCCGTCCCTCCCACGTATCATCCACCATAAATATCCAAGCTCAACCACATCCAAAGCAAGCCATCAACTGTTCGAGCTGTACTACTCGGCTTGTGGCAGTCGCTGGTGAAGATTAGAAGAGCCAGGAATCATGGCCAAGGTGGAGGAGATCCGGCGATCGCAGAGGGCTGAGGGGCCAGCGACTGTGCTCGCCATCGGCACCTCCAACCCGGACAACGTCGTGTACCAGGCTGACTATCCCGACTATTACTTCCGCACCACCAAGAGCAACCACCTCCCAGAGCTCAAACAGAAGTTTAAGAGAATTTGTGAGTGACTGATATATATTCTCTACCATTTCTTTGGCATTTCCTTTGTTTCCTTTATACCAGATTTTTTTTAAAAAAAATTTCTCTACGTAAATGACCATAAAGGTAGGATTTGTTTCCTACTTCCTAAGCCATATTACGGGGAAGGATGAGATAAGGCAGCAGTTTGGAGTATGTCGTTCCTCTGCAACAGTGATCATCAGTTTACTATCTCCTATATCTCAAAGAATGATAAAGCATGACATTATTACAAGTGAAAGACAGCTACTAAGTGTACCTGTGTCTGTTAAGAAATATAAGACTCTTAATTAAGATGCTTGCACTCCCCGATGGTTCAGGTGAGAAGACGATGATCCGTAAACGTTACATGTTCCTCAACGAGGAGATCCGGAAAGCGAACCCTAGCGTCGCCGAATGCATGGCACCGTCACTGGACGTCCGGCGGGACATCTTGGCCGTGGAGGTGCCGAAGCTGGCCAAGGAAGCGGCAGTCAAGGCCATCGAAGAGTGGGGGCACCCCAAGTCCAGGATCACCCACCTGGTCTTCTGCACCACCGTCAGCTTCGACTCGCCCGGCCACGACAACGAGCTTGTCAAGCTCCTCGGACTCAGCCCTTGCATCAACAGGTTCGCATTGTCCCAGAATGGCTGCTTCGCCGGCGGCACAGTGCTCCGCCTCGCCAAGGATCTCGCGGAGAACAACCGCGGCGCCCGGGTGCTCGTGGTCTGCTCCGAGCACACCGCCGTCACCTTCCGCGGGGCGGTGGAGACGCACCTCGACAACCTCGTCGGACGCCACGGAGCGTCCCCTCTTCCAACTCGTCTCGGCCAGCCAGACCCTCCTCCCCGACTCCGACAGCGCCTTAGAGATCCACCTCAAGGAAGTCGGCCTCATCTTCCATCTGCACAAGGACGTGCCCAAGATCATTTCCACGAACATCGAGCAGAATCTCGTGGAGGCCTTCGAGCCGTTGGGGATCAGCGACTGGAACTCCATCTTCTGGATCGTGCACCCCGGCGGACCCGCGATCCTCGACGCGATGGAAGCCAAGCTGGGGCTGGAGAAGGAAAAGCTGAAGGCGACGAGGCACGTGATGACTGAGCACGGGAACATGTCCAGCGCCTGCGTGATGTTCATCCTCGACGAGATGAGGAAGCGGTCGGCCGAGGACGGGAAGGCGACCACCGGCAAGGGGTTGGAGTGGGGGGTGCTCTACAGGTTCGGTCCTGGCCTCACCGTGGAGACCGTGGTCTTGCGCAGCGTCGCCATATCTTCCCGTTAAAGGCAGAACGGCCATCGTTTGATACTGGCCTCAATTTGCCACTGTCAACTGGATCGACTTCTCCAGCAGTGATGATACTGCTATATATATTCCTAGTACTTAGTAAGATACATGTGAGACAAATCTTATTATGTATCATGGAAGACGTGCATGCACGTCGTGAGAATAAGACTGTGTCTTTATGTTTGTGATAATTAATAGATTTCATCTTGTAATTTATTTTATGAAAGATTCATCGTTACTTCAAATCATTTTGACTAATAGTTTTAGCCTATCTTTAAACATGATTCATTTGATAGATCTTAAATAATTTAATTTTTATATTTCTAAATTTAATTTTTATGAAAAAGTATCATGGTATTATTTTTTTTGAGTGATAACAAATGCAGTATATTCATAATTTAATTAAAAAATTATTATAAAAAATTATATGATAATTTGTACGGAATCACAACATCGAACTACCACTGTGTTCGATAGTGAACCTCGATCAGTGGACTAATGATGCATCTTATTTTATTGAGAGCGTATTTCTTTCTATTATAAAACAAATTTGGACCGGATGGGGTTGGGCGCAGCCTTGTGTTTTCATTAGGCACTCAAGTCCAACCCATGTTGATTCGAGCCGAACTCGTTTCGGATCAACCGGTTCGGTCGGGTTCGGTAAATCTTCGAGAAAGCTTTACGAATCATCGACCCGGTTCGAGGGCAGTGGCACCACCGACCTAGAAATCCCGTCCCCTGATAAAACCCTCGGTGGATTCATCGGGCATCGAAGGCTCTTTCGCTCGCTGGTGGAGGTCGGGCGCCGCCGCAGACGTGAGCAAACGAAGTCCGCCATCATGCAAGACGAAGGGTACGGGTTTCGATCTTCTTCACGAACTATCTGTCCTAAAAAGGCTCGCTTTTTTGTGGCTCTGATTACCCTAAGTGCGATCTTTCCTCCGATTGTTCCAAAAGCTTTGCTTTCTGATTGAGGTGTGGCTTGAATTCCTCTTTTACCTTTGTGTGTCTGTGGTTCCTAGGTACAAGCCGGGGCCAGATTTTGAAGAAGACTCAAAGACTCCGCTGGTTGATATCTCGTTGACGGACTCGACGGAGCTTTGGCTCATCCAGTGGCCCATTAATCAAGCGAGTGCCTTTGGCTTGATCGTTCTGGTTTTGTGCTAATTGGGTTACTGTTCTTCATTCGCTGAAGCTAACATTATATGGTCTTGTTGGTGATGACGATGCAGTTACAACCTGCCGATTTCAACGGGAAAGAGCTAACGCTCAAGCTCAATCGAGATGGGAAGCTTGGCGGCTTCGAGAGTGCATCTGGTAAGACGTACTCTTTCGTTATGGGCATAGAGATTTTCTTGGGCTGACAAGAAGCACCCCTATGCACCCTTTTTAACAGAATTTTTAGTTTGAGGTGGATGGGTGATAAGTTTTTTATATGTTACTATGAGCTTTTACATCTAAATCTCTTTTTGGTTGGATAATATGGGAAGAATTACTGATTTGACACAGTAGGTCACTATGTGAGATCTTTTAGCTTTTGAATTTTCCAGGTAAGTCGTATGATTTTGTGAGCTTTGCTGCACATGAGCCGGATGCGACCGTGTTTGTGCCCTCTGGATCAGAGACGAAAGTAGGTGTGTATTAGACTTTTGCCATTTCTGCTCCTTGTCTGATGTTCTCAGTGTTTACTTAAGCCAAATGTTACCCTTTGGTTAATAAATAAACCAACAAGCTGTCTGAAAGGTCTATTTCTCATTAGTATTTATGTGTCTGCGAACTTTGTTGTTTCAAAGATTCATGATTATGCTATTAGTTTGTTCTAAATCTTGACTGCATTTGTTTATTTCTAAGTAATAGAAATATTTGTGTATAAGGGTTCCAGAGTCAGCTTAATACACTAACCAGGTCTCCTTTTGGCAGTTGTTGCTGATATCTATGAGCCTTTTTATTTATTTATTTTTTTGTCAACATGGCATGTTAAGTTTAGAAATCTCTGTCATTAGGTTAATTTGTGTGTCCTACTTGATCAATTGAGCTTGTTCAATCATGAAGCAGTTACAGTTAAACTTGTGTGATTGGGAATCGATTTCTTAGTGCATTACTCTTGGCTTTCCATGTCATTCTTTAAAGTAACTTCTTATCGATGTTCAAAGTTTGACTAAGTAATATCTTCTTGATCTCACTCACTATTTATGAAACATCACAGAGTGACTAAATTTCACTAATTAGACTAATCTTTTTAAGTATAATAGAAAAGGGTATAGTAATCGGACAGACAATGTTTCCATGCTTTGACAGCCAACGTTTGTCAACTTCTGAAAAATGAGTCCACTATGTCTGTTTTGATTTGATACAGTTTGAAAACATGTGCCCTAAAGTTCTATTTAGTTTGTAAGTTTATTCTTGTTCTGTTTTCCTTTCCACAGTTCATAATTTTTAATTTTTTATTCTTAATTGGTGGAACTTTGTATAGTAGACTGCAGCTTATTTAGCTTGACTTATTAATATTATCTATCAGTTTGGCCTGGGACTAGGATGGAACATTATCTTTATTGCTGAAAAGACAAAACAGGCCTTGATTACATAGCAAGTTGGCAGTGTTCTGCTCGGTATACCATAATCATGTACCATTTTCTTAATTAAGGATCACAAAGGCAATGATGGGAATTTCTTTTGGTAGTGATTAAATTACAGATGCAAACTGCATGTTAGCTAAAAGGGCATCAATAAAAGTTATTAACTTCCGATGAATGTTCGTAGTATTTGCAACTTTGTGGGGAGGGTTTCATAAAACTATAGGTGAGTGGTGGGGCATGTACAAAGTTTTCTCATTGTGTATGTGCACATTTACATCTATGGTTTATGCATGTACCATGATTCTTAAGAACTAATATCTGTAACATACTGTCATATGCATATTCTTGGAGACTTCCACAACTCCTCAATCAGCTATCATCAACTCTGTTTCCAGGACAGCTGATATTTAATCAACTCCATGAAAAAATCTGATGAACTGATGAACTCTATTATTATTAAGTATTACTCATCATGTACCATCATGATTTTAATTGACTAATTATAAGCAAGGTACACCGTGCCACTTTCCTCACAAATATACAGAGCACCGTGACCTTGTCTCCATCTTGTCCCATCCTACAATAATTTATGATATTTGCTGATTGGCATGCCACTCTTGCATACTACCAAGGACCATAAACGTGATTGTGTGGCTTCATGTGTCATATATTTATCCATTCTTGTTTTGGTTGTAATATCATTTCACTTAAATGCACATTCCTCATCCAGAAATTGAAGAACCATCTTCTCACCCAAACCTGTCTGTCTTTCTTCAGTTGGGAAGATTTCTCGCAGAGTCTGTCTGGTTCATTATCCAGAGCCTGGTGAACTGGAGAAGCCTAGATTCAGTCTAAGCAGTCAGAGAACTGAGGGTGGTACGTGTCACTTCATGTTGATTTTTCGAGATTTTGCTCAATTCGCACATTTTTTATCCAGTCAATTTCCAATAGTTGTTTTTTTAACTTTGTACATTATCTACACACTATTGAGTGTAGCATATCCATTGACATCGCAACTGTTGACTTCTCAGGTTCTGTTCGAAGAAGCATCTCTCGTCCTTCTGTCACTCCACTGAGACATGGAAGCTTGCTAGGAACGGAAGGAACTTCTCATGAAACCTTCACCTCTGTATATAACCCTGAAGAGAGAAGCATGGAAACTCCATTGAAGTCCAGGAAGAGACATGCAGCTAGCATAGCACCTTCAGAGATATCTGCAAGGTCTGCAGACCGTTCTTCCCATGCTTCAGGTCTAGAAAGTGAGATTACCAATAATTCATTAACATCCGAGAGATCTCATAGGGAGAAATCAAAGAAGAAAAAAAAGGTCAAATTGGAGGAGCAGTGATTTTTGTTTATTGCTAAGAAGATGCAAAGCATTAAAATTTCTGCTACTGCTCTCAAAAGCCACTATCATCTTCTGTGTTTTTCATGATATGAGGGTTTCCGATCTAACACAAACATTGTATTTTCCAAATTACTTGCTGTATCGCTCAAAGTCAATTATAGCTACGACATTAATTGTACTGTTTTGCAGTCAGCAAAATGTGTTTTCTTAAGTAACAATTTGAGTTCTTTTTAGCACACATCACCACCAAGAGCACCTTGAAGACTTGGGTTACTTGCATGGCTTGGAATTTGTAAAAGGCCAAGCATTGATGTAATTCTCTGGCATCAAATGCAGCATCCTTTCTGTTTTGACTGCTGATGGGAGAAGAGTGCTTGTTAGATCCTTTGCAATTCTAATTATGAGATCCCCATTCTGTGTCTTGCTGGTTAAAAAATTCCACTAGATTCCTTAAGCAAGCCATTCACATCTGATATGAACTCACAAGTCACAAGAACCGAAAAATCTCCAGCCAAGCTAAAAGTATATGACGATATTTTATCATTTGAACAGTTTCTTCATACCATATTTTTTATTTGACAGCCTAACACCATATTTCAGTCATACAACACATACCATGCATCAGGTATTTAACATTCTAAAGCTACAAAAAATGGATAATGCCATGGTTTGGCAACAAAACAAGGTGTAAACTTTCAAGCAATTAAGAGCAACAAAGCTTAAGCATGCAGCTTGGAGCAGCAACTGCAGAGGGCTGTGAGTTTGTGAGCTGCCGCTACCATGGCTTGAGATCACCTACAGGACCAGCGGTCCAGTTCAGAATTTTCTGACCTGGTTTCAAGTAAACACCTTCATTGTGTGGCAACTTCCGAGCAAGTCCATTCAGTATCTGATGGAAAGCATCACCGGGTTGGGCTGGTTGCGGGAACAGCATCGCCTGCTTCATTGAAGGGTTAGCAAGCAATCTTTGTTTTCTTAGAATTACCTCTATCGGTATTGATGTGAGGATTGTGTCCAACTTTGGCACATCCTCCTCAGCCACAAACACACCAATTTCCTCCCATGGTATTGCATCTGCGAACGGAAGCACTATATCATCTGCTATGACAACAGGTATGCAGCCAAACACCACTGCTTCTACCAATCTAGGGCTCCATGGTGCCCAGCCCAACGGGCACAAGCAGAAAACAGCCCGCTGCATATCTTCGTAATAAGTAGTAGGGTGATCGGTAGAGATGTCAAAAAGTGGATTGTTCTTAAAGTTCTCCCATACTGATGCCCTTGCGCCTCTGCATGACAGAGTCAGTAAGAGATATAATTGCACCGGATATAAGCTTCACATAGCAGATTTATGCGCAAATATAAAATTGTCTTGCTTGCATAGGATCAAAGCTTACCTTGCATAATAACCACCTTCTGGATCATTGCCAACATCATAAAATAAACCCCGAAAATAGACAAAGATTGAGCGAGGAGTATCTGGAGGAATCAAGTGAGTTTGCATTTTCTGTGGAGGGGCATATGGTGGAATGGTGATGGAACCATCTTTCAAGCAAACATGATTTCTTTGCCCAAAGGTTTGGACCAGTGTGGCACGCTTGAGCAATTGAAGGATTCCACGTTCAATTGCTTTTTCTTCCTGTATCATCAGAAAATGGTCGACATATAACAAAACAAAAAGACATTACAAAGAGAAGCACAATATTCTTGACCATTATAAAATTCACACCTGATAGTGAAAGCATGCTCCAAAATCATGTGGAACAACAAAAAAGTGGTCAGCCCCTTCGGTTCTGTTCCAGAAAGGCCAATTAGTGGAAATCAACTCTATTGCACTTCTCATCATCCGAGGTGATTTGAAGGGCAAGGGGAGTCCATTAGGAGTTAGGTCACAGGTGGTATACACAGGTGCATAGAACCAATCAGCTTCTTCAGGATTGAGAGTTCGAACAGGACTAGAAAGCAAGAATCGATGCATGTAGATCTCTGCAGCAAACATGTGATTCAGGCATCTGGGATCCTTATGGAGAATCTTTTTGTTGTATTTGCTGGGTAGCTCATACACAAACACCTTCAACCTTCCGACAGGGTCATCTTCCAGAACATCACCGGCACTCCCTACAGTAAAATTATCCCATTAAACATAGGCCAGAGTTTCTTTCCAGAAACTGATAAGAAAGTCCAGATCAACCAACAAGTTTGAAAGCTAGCAAATTTAGAAATGTCATTAAAATTGTATTCAATCGCTAAGAAGAAATCATATCAGTGAAATACGTAATATTACATGCAAACATATTTTCCAGCATAAATACATGCATGATCCATAAAGATAAACCAGCTTTCTTGAGGTTGATTTATGAAAGGCACTCATTGAAAAATACTAGTGCTAAATTGGGGCCTAACCCTCCAATAGTCAGGCAGTAGCACTGTTGGCCAAGTTAGAGCTATTACTGGCTCAAAGCCATGTTGCAGGTAATATTTTTAGTGTATTACTTGTTAAGATAGTTAACCTTTAATTACAACACAGAGAATTGAGCTTTAGCCAAAGTATACGAACATATGCTAACGTGAGACAACTTTTTGAAACCTTATTGTGGGCAAACTAAGGATGGATCCCAAAGTATCGGCAAATTTGATAACATCACATATCTCAAGATTCCTCTATCTAAAATTCTAGTCAAGCGAGAGACTACTCTCCAATTTATTCTGTAGCTTGAAATAAAACCTAGTTTGTTACTAAACTGATGAAAATCCAATTGAGGATCGATATTCTAGTGACAAATTATACTGAGGTGAACCAGCCAGTACACATAAGTCTGATAGGATTTTAATATGGGTTCTCATGCTGTGCCAAGTCGTGCCAATATATCCTTTCATCTGATGGGTATGCACCTTCAGCATGTGTCACAGAATACTTTGTTGGCCGGGATATATTGGTTAGCTCGAGATTGGTACCATACATGAAATAGCAATCTTTGATGGATATCCTTCAAGATCTCAGATAACCTCGTCTTCCAGGAAGCAAGAGTGCAGCATAAGTTTCGGCAAACACATGCATCATGCATGAGGTAACTAAGATCTTGGCCTTAACAAACATAGGCGAAACTAAGCATAAGTTTCATCAACCTAAAACATGAGAAAAACCACCCAAATATGATATTCAGGAGGAGTAATCACAAGGATGACTACTCAAAATTTTGCCTCAAACTTCAGTAAGATAACGTAGGAATGCAGCAAACTAATGGAATATCACAGGCAAACACTATCGTGAAAAACAGTTAAAACAATGAGGAAGATCCTTTTGCAGAGCTACAAACTACATAATCAAGCAAATCTTAAAAGAATTCTGGTCCAGTTCTTTGGAGTCCCAAGAGTCACATGATTGTCCCTGGTTCCCATGTTAGGACTATTTGTTTCGGTCAGCATATGAGTGTTGCAGAAAATAGGCTATTTTCTAGTGGTAGATAAGAGTGCACTTGTAATGACAATTTAACTCGAAAGACATTCATACAAGAGCACGATGCAAAAGACGATATGGTGAATGCCAACCAACTGCTTGTTCAATGCGCATATGTTGGGCTAGGAGAAAACATGAACAAAACAAGATGGTTCTCTAAGCTCTAATCTATACATCCACAAATTTCCCATCCCAATATTCACAAACTTCATCCCATTACCCTCGTTTCAGATAAAGCCACATTTCAACTGCGAGAAATAAGTAGCAAATTCGCAATGGCTATGGGAACCATGGTAATCTCAACTAGACCAATAAACCAGTAAAATATGAAGACTCTCTCTCATTCTTGCAAAACATGCATTCTGTTTCCGGGCATCATGAACAAGAAATGAAAACTCCACAACTCCAACAAATTGAAGTGCGCAATGAACTTGAAAACCCACAAAGCTTATCAAGCAAAACATGCCATCGGAGTCCATATTTCATTTTCGCAACCAACGCAGAACATCGTCACGAAGCCATCACGCAACAGGCAAAGCAAAAGCTGAGTCCAAAAGGAATCAACTTTCTTTATTATCAGCACAGCAAAGGCCAACCTAGATTCCAAAGGAGAAATATAGCCATAATCATCATCCCAATGGATCAACACCCAACACAGATCCAGATCACCACCGCCCCCCGCCCCCACAAACAAAAAAAAAAGCAGAGTAAACACGAAAAACCAAAAAAAATAAAACCATAACAAAATCCAAAATCAACAGAACAAGAACCAAACTTTGAACACAAAACTCACCAGAAATCCTCTCTGTCCGGTGATTGACCTCCTGCTCTAGGCCATAGATCCCATCAAAGACAGAGTGAAGAACTAAAAGCGCAAGAATCCAAGTCCCACTCCCCATAGCCTTGGCTTCAGCCCCTCGGACGGAGGAATCACCAACGAAATCAAAGAAAAAGGAGCGACCTTTCCGCGAGGACAGTGGAAGATTCCCTTTCAAGAGTATGGGAATGTTAAAAGACGGTGGTTGCGCAGAATGGGAACTAATAGAAGGTGAGAGGTAATAATAATAGTATATTTAATTCAAAAAATGGAAAAAGTATTAAATATATACATACACCTATAAAATTTAGAGAGAGAGAGAGAGAGAGAGAGAGGGGGGAGAGATTGGTTTAAATGGACTTTTTGCTTGAGAATGAAGAGAAAACAAGCAGTCCTTTTGCTTGTAGATTAGAGAAAAATAAAAAGGAGTTTTTTAAGGCTTTGTGTTTGATGAGAAGTCAACCTCTCACCTAATGAAGAGCTTTAGGGGGCACCTTCCATTAACAATTCAACAACTCTCCCCTCACTTGCCCATCACCCACCGACCTCCTTCCTTTCATCTTTCTCATGTTTGCTTTTGGAGTCGATCTGTTATATTCACATCAGCCACACGGGAAGTACCGCATTGCCTCTGCCCAAAGCATTAATATTCAAGTCTTTCTCATACATTTCACGTTGAGCTCAGAAGAAGCTATGGATGACAGGGAAGTGGCAACTTCCGTTGCTTGTTCTGCCGGCATTCTTATTGCTATTCTTATGTTATCAGAATCCATTACTTCATCTTCATCATAACTTCGGCTCTCTTTTGTATTCATTCCCACAGGTAATGCACCTAACTTCAATCTAAGTCATTTTCTGCCATCATCGACAGCAAGTCATACCACAAAAGACAATGTTAATTTCAAGTCAAAAAACAAAAACTGATGGAAGGTATAGACCAGATCAAAGAAATTTGTGTGGAAAATTCAAAGTTTGGCCATCAACAGTTGTAGGAGTACCATCAGGTCCTCCTCAAATGTATGATATTCATGTTGCATGATGCATGAATGTTTTTATAATTTCCACTTTAATTCATAGGAGGTTTTGCAATATATATATATATATATATATATATATATATATATATATACACATACATACCAACGTACATGCGTACGTAGTTTATTCGGAGTATGTGACTAATATTGGAAAATAATATTATAATTGATAATATACCAATTAAAAAAGTAAGCCGTCTTAGCTCAGCCGGTAGAGCGCATGGCTTTTAACCATGTGGTCGTGGGTTCGATTCCCACAGACGGCGACTTTTTACCGCGGCCAAAATAAAAGTTATTTACAGCCTCCCTGCTCTTGAGGTTGCAGGCGGTAAATTTACCGCAAACTTATCAGACCATTTCTTAGCTGGGCTTTGTTTGGCAAGCACGATATGGACCACGATGAAGCCTGGGCTTGGTTTGCCTTCTTGGGCCCAAGTAAACATGGAAGATACGATCATTTTATAGTGAGCTTACCGCATGCGACTGTAGGAGAAACGAGGCTTCAAGAAAATTTGTCCTGCCAAATTGGTCGCGTCTTACCAGACTTATTCTGACGTGCGCTGACCGGACGACGTTAATCAAGCAAAGCGAAGGGATGCATTCTTTGTTGAATCCATGCAATGTGGGTTCGATTCCCACAGACGGCGACTTTTTACCGCGGCCAAAATAAAAGTTATTTACAGCCTCCCTGCTCTTGAGGTTGCAGGCGGTAAATTTACCGCAAACTTATCAGACCATTTCTTAGCTGGGCTTTGTTTGGCAAGCACGATATGGACCACGATGAAGCCTGGGCTTGGTTTGCCTTCTTGGGCCCAAGTAAACATGGAAGATACGATCATTTTATAGTGAGCTTACCGCATGCGACTGTAGGAGAAACGAGGCTTCAAGAAAATTTGTCCTGCCAAATTGGTCGCGTCTTACCAGACTTATTCTGACGTGCGCTGACCGGACGACGTTAATCAAGCAAAGCGAAGGGATGCATTCTTTGTTGAATCCATGCAATGTGGTTGCAGGCGGTAAATTTACCGCAAACTTATCAGACCATTTCTTAGCTGGGCTTTGTTTGGCAAGCACGATATGGACCACGATGAAGCCTGGGCTTGGTTTGCCTTCTTGGGCCCAAGTAAACATGGAAGATACGATCATTTTATAGTGAGCTTACCGCATGCGACTGTAGGAGAAACGAGGCTTCAAGAAAATTTGTCCTGCCAAATTGGTCGCGTCTTACCAGACTTATTCTGACGTGCGCTGACCGGACGACGTTAATCAAGCAAAGCGAAGGGATGCATTCTTTGTTGAATCCATGCAATGTGGCCTTTTCCTGTATGTAGTTTTCTTAATCAAATTGTACTAAAAAAAGTAGACGGAAGAATTAATGAAGAAAGATGTGAGGTAATACTGTGCAAATGATTATTTTAGGCGAATTTATGCTTCGATTAGAAAGATTATGCAAACAATTAATTTAGGAGCACGCAGGTGGGGCCTAAATGGCAACTCCTCGAAGAATTGGCCTGCCTGATCTGAAATGTACGGGCTCTTTTGTAGTCGTGGGCCGTACGGCGAACGGATCGGCCCACGTGTAAGCCCAAATATTTGCTCTGGAAGCAATTGAAGGTCCAATCATTTCACGATATGCTTACCGCCCAGAACTCGGAGGGTAAAGAGGCTTCAAGAAAATTATATCCCTGAAGATTCCTCCGGCGGTGACTGCGCTCGTACAGGAGACGGATCAACTTTTTACGGACCTAATGCTCGGATAAAACTTCAGGGTCCACTATGGGTTCCAATCGACTAAAATTTCTCCGAGAAGCCACATATCAGGTAGATCAGTGGGCAGTCTTTACGAGGTGCGAAATTTTTTTCTTATTGCAAACCTAACTGTGGCCGGTAGATGCTGATTTATTTATTTTTCCTAATCTTAAAGAAGGAGAAGATGGATCAAAGGGCAGGATCGAACGTGTCCCGTAGGAGTGGCTTTGATGAACTCAAACGGAGAGAAAGAGACAAGAGGACTAAAATCCATGAATGTGATGGATGGACAACTATTCACTCTCCATTTGTCATCAAAAGAGTCACTGGCTGAAGCAGGACATAAAGCTGAGATTCCCACGTCTTCTGATCGCCAAATGTTATCTTCGTCCATTCATTGATTCACGTGCTTCACAATGACCAAACCCTAAAAAAGCTGCCGACTTCCACGACCGGCAACCCAAAGAATGATGCTGAGAGGTTGAACAAAGAGCACGCCTTCGATGGCTTTCCTTGTTTCTCTTTCCTCCATCTTAGACTGCACTCCGGTGCTTCTTTATCCTGTGTTCAACATCTGAGATCGACCTCCTCTGGTAAAGTTTAAGCACACGGTTCGCAGACTGAGAGAAGACGATACGTAACAGGGTGCTCCTCCTCCACCCACCGTTTCATGCAGTGAAGACGAGCGGAAGGAGAATAATCCTGGAAGCCGGTTGAACTTTCCGGAAGACACACAGGAAGGCTGCAGAATCGTTGGGTAGCTAATAATTGATGTCATGTCGGAAGTGATATCATACGACTCACGTTTCCGCCTCACGCTCGTACGTGCGCACCTGAAGAGATCATGCTGGATAACAGGGTCGCGTGACTGTTCAAGAACACAATGAAACAACAACACGTTGCACATATGAAGTGCAGATTGACTTGGTTTCTGTGACCCGAAGCATATGAAGTGCAGGAGACGTGCGCCGTAAGTAGCCCACCATATAATAAATAAGATGCACGTGCATGCGGCCAGAGCCTTTGACCAGACTCTTTCCTCCTGTCTCCCTCGTCTCTCTCTTCGGCCCGCCGCTCTGTATCCTTTGACCAAACTCGCTTAAGGTATTCCATCACCCTTCTCCCATCTGCTACTCTCTCTAAACGATTAATCTTATTGTTTCCACATCCAAAAACATCGTGTTTCATATGTTTAACAATTGCACTTACGCGAGATCATTAGTCACCAAGAACAGATGACGAAGAGAACAAAGACTGTTCGTACAAAAACTTGTTGAAGGATGAAGATGAGAGCGGAATAGAAGGAAGGACTCGCACAAACAAAAGCTTGTGTATACAAAACAAACCGGTACATTTACCAAATAAATACCATTTCACTCACTTTATCTCACTTTCGTTCCTCACCAACTCATTCACACGATTGTTGATCTTCATGGAGGTCGACTGCCGCATTTGTCCTTCTGTTCTCCATGAACCCATGAGCTAGAAGACGAAGAAGAAGAAGACGAAGAAAAGCTCGCATACTGAGACTGAGATGAGAAGTCCAAGAAGTGCTGTGAAGACCCTAAAGCAGAAGTTGTTGGCGTCTGACAGGACACCGGCGTGAAGGTGCCGCCGACGTAGAGCCCCGAAGCTACATTCTGCAAGTCTTCATCCCTACTCTGGAGGAGTTGAGCGTACTGCAGCAGGTCGGGGTACGAGGTCGCAGGCAGCTGCAGCGGTACCGGGGGTGGCTGCCTCTCGGGGACCCCTGGGCTGACGAGGAAGCCGAGGTCTGTCCGGCCTTGGACTCTCTCGGGAAAGTTGAGCTTGGCTTTGGTGCCTTTGAACCGCAACGCTGCCTCGTCGTAGGCGACGGCCGCGTCCTCGGCCGTGTCGAAGGTCCCGAGCCACACACGAGCCGCCTTCTTGGGGTCCCTTATCTCCGCTGCCCATTTTCCCCACGGCCTTTGCCTCACTCCCCGGTAGTGTCTTCTCCTCACAGTCCCTTCATCATTTCAGTTCACATCAACAACATGCATGTAGGGAGCAGTATATAGAGAGACGTGATAACTCACTGACATGTTACGAGCAGTTTGCCCTACTAATAATTCATCTGTGACGACTTTTAATTACGAGCTTCGAACAACAAGAAATCAAGAGGCAATTACTTCAATTTTGATGCTTATTATTGGTTAAATTCCGAAAAATTGATACTTGGTACAGTACTAAGCCCACAAAGAAATAGAATAACCTACCTACTTCTGGCGTTTTCCAGAGACTGAATAATCTACCTACTTCTAGCGTTTTCCAGAGACCGGTGTTGTGGCTTCCTCTCTCTCTCTCTCTCTCTCTCTCTCTCTCTCTCTCTCTCTCTCTCTCGCTTGTGCTGGGAAATCTCTCGAGACCGTCACCTTACTGCAACTAAAAGCTTGTATTCCTCTTCGTTTAATAGCAAATAAATAGTACGATATTGCTGAAACAGTAAACCTACAAGATAGCAACAGTAACTGGAGGCCTGCTATTGCATTCACCAGTTTATAGAACCGCGGAATCTGGTCACCTAAGTTTCAGGTTTGCTCAAGACCGTAGTGGTGCAGGACGGTTAAGGCGTACCTTGCTCTTCCGAGACCTGTGCGGCTTCCGTGTCGCCGGGACCTGCAGCCTCCTCCAGTTTTATGCTCTGTTGGGTCGGCGCTGGCTCCCCTCCTCGGGTGTCGAGAACCGATGAAGTCGAGCTGATGACGTGCGCGAGAGCGGACACCATGGCCGATGCGTCGTGGTCGGCGCGTGATGAGGAGAAGTGTGAGACCGCCTGCTGCAGGTCTCCTTCCTTCTGCTCCGGCTCATCAGGCGGAAGGGGCCTCTTCCCAGGCCTTCGATCCACCTTACTGTTTCTTGACCTTTCCTCTTCCTTCCGTCGCCCCGACAAAGGATCCGGTGATATACGTTGGTGGTGACAGCGACGTCAACGACAAAGAAAGGGTACAGATAGACGGACACATATACAGCAGAGAGAGAGAGTGAGGGAGAGAGAGAAAGGCCACAGAGGGAGCCGTTCGAGGAGCAGAAGACGCAGAAGGAAAGATAAGAGTGGATGGTTCAGGGTTGCGATAAGAACAGACAATGTGATGATTGGGCTGGGCGTGGGCTTTGATGAGTTCTACATTCTTGCTGTACCGTTTGACCGTTGACCAAGAATGGACAGAAATGAGAGGAGATAGGTTAAAGAGTAGAGTTGATCCTCCCAAAACAGTCGATAGAATTCAGTACAGGTGGGATTATTTCAGTGAATTGAACCAAGACTGCTTCCAAGGTCGAACACCAACGAAGAAGAACACGAGCAGAGCAGATGACTGCTAAAACCTAAGCAGGTTTCTGTCATCCCTACTCGATACCATCAGCTAGATGATAAAACCTTTAATTACCTACTTATTCTCAGCATCAGCATCAGCATCAGCATCAGCATCATCAGCAACAGGGTTGCTTTTGTGCAAAGTAAGCGTCTACGACAAGGATCTAAGCTTCTTCTGGGTGGCATCTACCGAGCTTTAAATGCCAAAAACTAGACACGTGCCGTGCCTGTCTTTGCTCCCTCGAGCTTTCCTTGGCTATGTGCTTGCTTCTGGAGATTGCTTACGGCTGCAAAACTATACCTTTGATTTGGCCTTTTCCTACCCCTCGCCCTCTTCCTCTTTCCTTCTCGGAGCTTCCATTTCGCAGTTCCCGAGCTACAGGCGGCCATAAAGGACCTTCGTGGTCAATCCCAGATGTCTCCCACTTTGCCTTTTCTTCTCACCGGATGCGTTTCCGTGCACAAAATCCTTTCTGAATTAAGCTCCCGGTCGTCACGAAAACAGTTGTTCGATTTGAACATCCTTCCAAGAAAAATTCTCTCAGGTGTAAGCAAGTCGATGACATCGACTTAACCAGCTCCCTGTTCTGGCGAAGCTCTCAGTTTCACCACCTTCCAAGAACAATCTCTCTTAATTTTGTCGGTCATTTGATGTGCTTTTATCTTTCCTGTAGCTACTCGGATTTAGATTCGGGTATTGACTGCATTCCTATTGAGACTGACTGCTCCGGTGGACATCCAACACGGATGTTACCATGACCATCTTCCAGTCATCAAGCAGTTATTAATTAGATCATAAGAGAAGCTAGAATAGATACGATAAAAACTAGACTGTCCAAGTGTCCGACTTGTATGGTGAAACCCATCAGACCTGGTGCTGCTTCCTGTTGCTCTCACTTTTTGACATGGAAGTACTATGGGGCTTTTCCAATCACCTCATGATGCTCCTGATCGAGAATGCAAGAATAGGAACCAAATCCTTGCCCAGAGCCTGGTATATATGAATCAACATACCAATGTGGGTGAACCTTTTCATGCTGGGATTCCAAAGGTTCTGCATCATCGGATACAAAGACACTAAGCTCCCCAAAAATTAGTAACCAGAGAATGGATATATATATATATATATATATATATATATATATATATATATCCTAATCGATGATTGGAATAAACCGAGAAAGACTTTGCAACATGTGACGACGAACCACTTACAATGATCGGGCGGATATCTGTGTCCATAACAGTTGTGTCCGGTCAACATCCGGACTAAACCTACCTACCGATCACCATACCTTGCCAAGATAACTTGGATGACGACTGATGCTTGCACCCGTAACCTCATCGAAGAAACTGCTTGCAGAAGAAGGTTAAACTACAACAAAAAAAAGGTTTCCAACTAAAATAAAGTTGACACAGTTGTCAAATTAGATGTGACCCAACCTCAATTAGCAAGCAAATATGAGAACAAGGATGTTACCATCAGTACTAATTCTAGAAAACCTAAGCTTATGAAACATCAACACACGAGATACAAAAGAAAAAAAATAATAATCTTTACATATGAGAGAGAAATTGCACCTGGTGTGTGGTTATATGTCATTGTAAAGTACACAATGACTGGCACCAAATGCATTATTAGCAGAGACACATTCCATTGAGGAGCATGTTTGGCTTGACAGGCAGACTTTGGGGAAGTGGTGGGTGATTCCCTGTTCTCTCGCCTTGCTATAATTAATATAAGCCAAGAAAAGTAGCAATGTGTGATGGTGAGGCCATGAAGTAAACGAAAACATAGTGATCTTTGTAGTCCTACAAGTGGATATTAGACGTGAAGTACAGCCGACGGGTCGAAGAGAAGAAGAAATCACAAATTAAGCATCGAGCAAAAAGACAATTAATGGGTGCAAATCGTAAACAATGTCCGCAACATTAGATAAACTGAGATGCACCGAGTACAAATTATAGGCAATGGATGCATCCCGGAGAGATTGAAGGAAGATTAAATAGGATGTGGCAGAAGATGAAGTATCTCGAAACGCATGTGAATCGACTAATTGTGTGTTCGTTCAGGAAGGGACTCGCACTAGTATCCACTGTCCAAGAAGAGTCTCTCTGTCCCAACGAACATGAAGTCCACATTTGATCTCTTACGGAGTATCATTAAAGCTGAGCTAAATGTGTGGTAAGAAGACATTATGAAATTAATGGCTCAATTGACAACAGTATATTTTAACTGAATAATATGCGAAAATTCATAATTATACTACTATTGTATTTAAAAAATTTAATATGAAAAATTAAATTAAATAAAAATAAATCAAGTTTACGATGTGTAATTTTTTATATTATTTAGAAAATTTTTATCAGATCTATAAGTGTACGATCGTTAGATTCAAAAACTATAACAATACCAATCTATAAACGAACCAGACTCATATTAGGGACTAAAGGAGATTGAGAATAAACTTATAATCTTAATAATTTCACGTGACTAAATAAAGAAGATTTTAAAAATAAATCTATAAATAATTAGGAGAGTTTCTCCCATCAAATTTATCTAAAACTATAATATAATCAAATTTATAATATATCTTACCTAATTAAATATGATCACATAATTCAACATTCTCCCACTTGATTTGTTAATTGATAAGATATAAAAATAATAAATAATAATAAAAAAATAAAAAAATTTAAAAATAATTATATTATGAAACTTTAGAAAAATATTTTATATATACACATGAATTTTATAAAATAAATTAATATGTACAATAAATATAATATCACATTAAGTCCGATTATCAATGTGAGCCATAATAGTTATATATTATCGATGTCATATTTTATTCTGTATACTATAACATTGTTAATTCTCTTTAATATGATCGAAAATAACACCTATAATTTATTATCATGACAATCATATTATATACATTTAATCATAAATATGTACATACACCATAGAAATAAATAACTTTAATTATATAAATAAAAATATCAATTATAATATCCATTCAAGTATGCATCACTAGGCTGCTAAAAAATTCAATCATAGGAACATATTTTTTTAAACACTTTGTCATAAACCCCAAATGAATGAATCAATAATCAATACAATGGATATCAAGTTATTAACTGACATTAATTATTTTTGAACTTTTTTTTCTAACCATCAAATACTTTATATCATAATATATTTTTAGAGATAAAAATTACTATGATATGTCATAAAGTATCTTTAGTAACTTAGTAATTGAATCTGACCATACCAAGCCCTTAAATAAAATTTCATAGTCATCTGATTAGTGATCTCAAAATATGTCATAAAATTAGTTTTCATAGTTGATAATGCAATAATATATTATGTATATTTTTCTCTAAATTGCCCTAATAAATATAAAATATAAATTGGACTTCCTCAAGATAATTTAAAGAATTAGCATTTAAAAATATCATCAATTCAAGCTGATTAAATTTTATATGTGTAAACATATAATCCTTTGTTTGTTTTATATATCTTATTATTTTCTTTGTAGTCTTCTAGTATTTTAGTACTGATTAACTCTAATATATACTTAATATTTTGATTACAAAATTGATATCTAATCCGGTATAGACTTGAGCATATTGTAGACTTCAAAAAACTTATACATAAAAATATTTTTTCTTTCAAATCATTCTTAAAAATATTTGTTTTGATTGAAATTTTTTACTTTTCTCATTTGCCGAATAAATCTGTAAACTAAATTTCTCCAAAATTCGATCAATATATTTTTATTGAGGTGGTCTTAGTAACATTCAATATTTATTCATGAATATCTAAATGTCAATAATATAAGTTATTTTATTCATATCAATCATCTTAAAATTCTTGGTAAAAACATTTTGATTTGGTATAATAAATCAAAATTATTGTTGGTAAGTAAAATATTATTCATATATAATATCAATATAATAAATGTATACAATATTACTGTAAGCATTATTGAAAAGATTTATCTCAACCCCTGAGTTGCAATAGTTCAGGTGATTCACGTGCTCATGTTAATTGCAAGAGAAACAGCAAGTGTATAAAACAGATCATTATACCCTGTTATCATTCTTTATGTAGTCCATAAGAATAATATTATTGTGAATGGAAGGAGTTAAAAGCCGGGACAAAAGTTACAAATGATTAGATGAACACATTAGCAACAAACTGCACTATATCTCGTGATGCAACTCTTTTGTTGAGCTCTCTATTCACTCACCTTTTGCTGCATCTTAGATCAAGACTGAACCTTGATCTAAAGGTTGCAAAACAGGAAGCCTAAGCCAATCTTTAGCAATGTTTACAGAGGATAAACAAAGAACTCAAGATGAGATTGTTATTGATGCTTCGGTGACTGAAAATTCCGGGATTTCAAACAAAAGCAAACAAAAGAAAGTTCCTCAAAATTGGCTTCTAAAAGAAGGTTTATGATTATCTAAAAATAAATTGACCTCCATTTGCTTGAAGTCAGTCACACCAACTCCAACAATGTGAATTGACAAAGGTAGATCAGAGCCTTCCAGAGCATCCTTTGTTTCCTGCAAAATGGGCAATCACCCCATCCTGGACAAAGTTTCTGCACAAGTAAAATTACAATATAGTAGAAAATTTGTAGTCTTACCATGGCTATCAACAAAACAAAGTACCTTCTGTTTACTGTAAATGCATAGTGTTTGTTCTCTATACCGAATGCATCTTATTACTAACCAATATAAACTTGTTGAGTGTTCATTCCTTTGTGCTGAAACAACAATTGTACATCCGCAAAATCTAAATCCCAGCATTGAGCAAATGTATAATAATGCAGTTAACATGATAAACTAACAAATAATGCAGAGTATGGAGGGAGTCAACTTACGGATCACTTAATTTTCTCACCACTATGAAGGCAGATTTGAGATCAAACAAAGATGAGAGGTCCAGCTAACGGACAATCTGCTAATAAAAACTACTGTTGCATGTTATTGTACTAAATGTTTGCATCTCAAGAGACAAACTTTCAACACCACCACCATGTGAATCTCAAGTGTTTTCGGCAGGTTTTGACTGAATTTAATTCCAATCAAAAGTGAGTTATGGATTCCAATTGGATGGTGGCCGAGGTTTATTGGAGTGGAGAGATGGCACGGCAGAGAAGATGGTGTTCCTGTCAACGCCCACGCCACTGCTGCATGTAAGAGAGACCAGAGCTGCAACGAGTCCAGCATTCCCGGCCAGCGTCGGCTCGGTGTAGTTCCCGTTCTTCCGCTCATCGAAGAAGCGATCGTATTTGTCAGGGCCACCGACCATGGCGCCGGTGATGACATTAGGATTCGCTGCTTTGGAGTCTCGCCACGTCCATCCACCAGTGCACGAGTACTGGCGGCCATTGTTGGGGGTAGAAGCACCTCGGTGGCGCACATGCTTCGGGTATCTATTCCCATAGCCTACCAAATAACTCATATTCCCGGGATTGGCTCCCAAGATGTAGTTGATCTGCATGAGGGAAACGTTGCACAGGCCTCGGAAACAGCATTGAATCGCAAACAAGTAGAGAAGCGGCTGATACTGCACCTGAGAGGCTGCAAAGTTTCGAAGTGTGGTTGAGTTGAAGTAATTGGGTCCACAATACCATCCGGGGACCTGGCTAGCATTCATGTAGTCAGCATAGAGGGATGCAAGGAAGGCTGCATTCGCTGCATACTGCAGCGACCGAGGCCGCCCACGGTTCAGCTGCGCAAGTCCTCCTACACAGCACACAAGCAATAACAGATCCATGTGGGCACCGCAGGCTGAAGTTTGGAGCAGATGAGGTTACCTTTGGTCCAGTTGAAGACGTTGAACTGACGGAGATACGAACACATGTTTATGTCTGTGTTAGCATGGAACTCACTGAGCATGTCTTCGTAAGGGTATCCTGGATTCAACAAAACCCTAATCCTTGACAAGAGTAGCTGGGCTGCCGGAAGCTTGTTGTCCCAGCTGAACACCCTCGAATCCGGGCGCTTCAAGAAGGAAGCATTAGCATTATGATAGACGCGGGGATCGGTCGCACGCGACAGATAGGTGTAGTTTCCAGTAGCGTAGAACAGCCAAGCAGAGGCCCATATGAACTCATCCCAATACCCAGTGGAGTTGTAGAACCGTGCTATCTGCTGGTTCCCCGATGAGTATGGTGCTTGCTGCCCCGACTCTGTAGCAAACCGGTAAGCTGTTTTCGCTGCCTTGACCAGTTTGGTAGAGTAAGCCGTGTCCTCCGCCGTGAATACAAGCGAAGCAGCGGCTAAGGCTGCAGCCACCTCGCTTCCCAAATCAGGTGCGGAAGTAGAAGTCAGCACGGGCCGAGGATAGTTCATGTCCTCTGGCCTCTGCCAGCAGTATTCATCATCCGGATTGTTGGAATCTCTTTGTGCAACCCCCACCTAACGTCAGTAGATGCAGTAAGCTCAAAGGTGAAAAGAATTCTTCTTGGAAACAACATCTCGATACCTGGCAATACATTTTGCTGATGGTTGAAGCAGAGGAATTGAAGGTGCGAAGCAAGTAGTCGACGCCCCACTTGATGATGTCCCGGACATGGTCGTGTTCTCCGATGGCTTCATACTTTGGACCGTACTCCACGACGGACCAGCTTAGCAGCGTCATGGAAAAGGCCATGGGATAATGGAACTTGATGTTGTTCCCGCTGTCGTAGTAACCTCCAACTAGCCCGCCTTTCACGTCCGATAACTCCGACCCATCTTGCAGGCCAGAGTTCCCCCTCCATGGCACTCCATTGTTCTTCGGCAGGCTACCAGCTGATGAATTCAACAGAACAAAACAAAAAGAAACAAAATTGTGAGTCAATTGAAAGGTGGGAAAGAGCAGAAGAAGAGAATGAGAGCTTTACATTTTTGTGCATTGAAGAATTCGAGGGCTAGGCGGAGGGCCACCGTGTATTCGTCCGGCAGCAGCACCGGCTCTTTGTGCTTCGGCATCATCTTTGCGATGATGATGGGGACTCCGATGACAACGAATGCAATCAAAAGTGAGTACACTACCCACTTCACCATCTCCTTCTTACAGACAACGATCCACAGGTCGATGTACTTGTCCTTCTTGACGTCCCTGGGACCGAGAAGCCACCCCTGCTGCGTCTCGTCTAGCTGCTCGCGGATAAGCGCCGCCTTGTCGATCGCCATGTTGCTGCTTTGCACGTCATCCGCGTGAGAATCGTGTTGGATGTCGAACGACCCGCCCCATCGATTGGAAAAATGCATTGTGGTGTTCCTAGGTAATTCCTTGGAAGAGAATTAGGAATTGGAATAGCCATGTAACGTAACACAAACAAGATCATATCGCGAGTGCGGATAATCTTCGTTACCAACGATGGGTAACAACAGCAGCAGCGGCTGCAGCAGCAAGGCATCAACGACAAGAAATGGACCATGTTTGGATATGTAACAGAGTTCACGCCTAAAATTCTGAAGCAGAGATTAGGGTTAAGGTACGACCACTTACCGGTTCGGAACTAAGACTGACGCCGAGTCGGTCTCTCCATGAAGCGGTCTCTAAGGATTGCACCCGCCCTCTCTCTTCTTCTTCCTCCTAACAAGCCATGACCCTTCATCACATACAAGGATCTCGTTCTGTTGGTGGTGGCGCCCCACTTCAACAACGACGACAGCGACCGAGATAGAAAGAGAGAGGCAGTGAAGAAAGCGGCGACGAAGAGATGGGTTACGGCGAAGCAGCAGATCGATCCTGAGAGAGAGAGAGAGATGGAGGAAGGTGAAGAGGCAACGATGGTGGGGTGGGAGGGACGGAGGAGGCGGCGGCGGTGACGCTAATATTCCGGGGTGAAGAATCGCATCGGTGTGGAGGAGCAATGAACTATCCATAACAGCACCTTTGTAAAAGCCCGTATTAAAATAATTTAAAAAATATTCAACCAATCCGTACCGTTAATTAGCAACCCTACGGCCGAGATCGGGTGCTTTTTTTTGCTATACGGCAGAGAAATTATAATATATTTTATTTATTTATGGCATTTTCTGACGCAGCCAGACATCAAATGCTATCCGTTTCTTTCTTTAGCTTTTAGTATATATGACGTTATTTATTTCGTTTTTCCGAAATATTTTTACCATTTATGATTTGCTTCTACAGTTGGATCCCACATCGGCTCCAGCTATCATGCATTTCACGTCTCCCATATCTCTCTTTCTCCCCTTACAAAAGTGAACTCCTGTAAGTCTGCTAATAATGTATCTCTCCAAACAATACCTTTAATGGATCATACGAATGCACCAATGTTCTTGCCATCTCGATACGTCAGAGGCGTCAATCTATTATTATTAAATGTCTTTTTTTTTTGCTTAATATTTTTATAAATTGTTATAAACATATAATATAATCATTGTTGTAAATTTTAAATATCATCGTAAATTATGGTGATTGCATTGTTTGATGTAATAAGTAATTATTTTTCTTTCACAGTAGTTATGAGACAACATTTATTAGCAGCGAAATTATTGAGATAAATGAATTGGGTTGATTTAAAAGGTTATGCATACAAGTCGAAAACATAAGAATATTCTTTGTATGAATGCCTACACACAAAAGAAAGAATTAGTCTTTAATTTGTGTGTTAATAGTTCTTCTCTCTGCCCAATCATCACGTTTAGGACATAGTTCGAAAGGCAGTTGCGTTTACTCTCCTTTTCTTTTTATTTAATGCATCCCTCGTAATCATAAACTATACTTAGATTAACATTTCAAGCCAGTCCAGGTTGGTTTAAAGGAATGCATCGACCATGTGATAAAATGACACAATTTGGGGATCAACTTGCCCTACTGCTTAACACACACTGACAAACAACTCAGAATAGTAGAACACTAGATGGCTTCAAGAGTACTGCAAACCACAAGACCAAGGCACGCATCCTACAATAACATATAGATTTAAGATCATGCATACTACAATGAAACAGCTAGGTTCGAAGAAGAACGATGACAGATTCAAATGATAGAGATGGAGACAACAGACAGTTGACTGTCCCCGGACAACATCCATGGTTCGTACCACACCATCACACCTGTTAATTGTCAATGGATAGCTTACGTCGCTTGTATTGCACCATCACTTCTCCTTTGACCCCGACGACCATCGCATTCCAATCATTTTCAGGGAAGGGAGATATCAGCTCGAACTCAAAGTTCCTCAGCAAGTGGCTCCATATTGCTTTGATCTGCAAGTATGCGAAGGGCTCCCCCAGGCACCCATGCCTCCCACCCCCAAATGAAATGTATGAGAAGGCTCCAGTTGCCTTGTCTTCGTCTCTCCCAGGTGCAAATCTGTCGGGATCATATGTATCTGGGTCCTTGTAGATGTAGGGAAGCCGGTTTGCAAAAGCTGGGGAGGTGGCTACTATGTGGCCCTTCGGGATATCATACTCCTTACCATCTTTTGTTGCAACGGTGAAGTCATCATGAGAGTAGCGGAGCAGCATTATCAATGGAGGGTGAAGCCTCAGAGCTTCTTTGATACAACGGGAGAGGACATCCATCTCGGATAGGATGTCATGGTCCACCTTATCGCCGTGTCTCCTCATTATATCCCGCTGCTCTTCAAGTGCAGCTGTGAGGTACTTCTTATACCTCAGCATATAAGCCCCAGTCCAGGTGGAAGTGATGGAACTGGTGTGCTGTCCTGCAAAGAGGGCGGCGATGAGCAGCCCAGTAATCTCTCCTTCAGTGGTTGGGCGGCCATCCTTGTACCTTGAATCGATGAAGCACTGCAGCATGTCATCCTCTGATTTTCCAGAACTCTTGCGCGATTTAATGATGGTGGAGAAGATCTCAGCTATCCTAGCACGGGCACGATCACGCCGGCGATGGGCTGGGATTGGGAGGTAGGGGAATATGACACTGATGGGGCGCATGCCATTGTCGAGATCATGAAAGAGGGCAGAGACATCATCGAAGAGCTTGTCTCTAACTTCCCTCCCCAACAGGCATCGGCTTGCTGTCAATATGATCAGATGCTCCAGCTCATATTTCAAATCCACTGTGCCACTCTCTCCCCATTTCGAGAAGTAGTCCTGCAGAAATTAATAACAAATATTTTTCAGAATCACTTGAACTATAAAACAGCATCTAAATAACATGATATCTTTGCGCAAAACAAAACTTGTCTGACATTTACAACCCCAGCCACATCATAGTGAGCAAATGCTGATCTAAGTGGCATTCGCATGCTTATAAATCTCAAGAGAATAGCTCAAGATCCAGGAAGCAAACATCTAACGGAATATGAAAAAAGAATAATCTGGATAAACAACAAAATCATATTCATTCAAGACAAATAATGTTCTGAGTTGCAGGGCTCATGTTTCTCTTTTTCAAAAACAAGTTATCCCTCACAAGTTTACAAAAATCTACTGTTATCAATAAACATCAGGGAACTGGAAATAGTAATAACAGAACTTGCGGAAAATAAATGGACTTTGAGCAATCCATCATTGAACAAGTACTTCTATGTAGAAAAAATGTGTTCTAAATTATGATCAAGTAAGAATCAATCAAGTAAAACAAAACTGTTATTACAAGAACTTCATGAAGGGTAAGGAGTAACAACTTCCAGCATCCATGAAGCGTAGTAGTAGTTAACCATTCTTCATAAGAAGTTCATGAAGGGTTAGAGGTGCAATATTATATACAATTATGAAACTTTTATTCTGAATTATGAAAATCACAGAACTCACTGTTTAATTCAAGTCTATGGCATCCAAAACGTTGATTCTTGTAAACGAAAAAAGCCCTCAATATTAAAAACCGTTATTGGAGATAATAATTCCATGATATGTGACATCACAAACAGAATCATCTCATCAAAATGGTTCCTTTAAGAAGTATATGTCTCTGCTAAAAATGTAGATTTAAAGATCATTTCTCATCCAAGGGCTTAGCCTTTTAGATAGAATGACAACTATAAAACTTCAAATAGAACTTTTAGTACAACTATGAAACTTCCAGTAGAACTTTTAACATAAATAAAAAAGACCATATCTCATCAGTCAAGAATACTTAATACGACCATGAAACTTTTAATAGAAGTCACTATTTCCTTCCCTGGTAAACAAGATCCAACCTCATGGCGCACATTGATTCTTGTAAATAATAAATGCTCATGAAATCTAAAAACATAAAAAAGGTTACCTAATATGTGACATTAACATCTACCATCACATCAGAACAGTTCTCTCAAAAAGCATCTGTCTCGAAACTTATATGACATGACAAAATTTATGTGAGAGGAGACAAAGTTAACATTCATGAGTTATATGCCATGACAAAATTTATGTGAGAGGAGACAAAGTTAACATTCATGAGTTATAGCTAGAAAAAGTAGGCAATGTAGATCATGAATCTAAAGTTGAAAAAATAAATGCTAATAACAATCTAGACCACCAAAAGCTTGTTCATTATGATCGGTATAATTAGAAAGAAATGGTCGAGTGGCATAGAGTAAAGGAATTGCAACCCAAAACCTTTAGTTAAAGAGGCGCATAATTACCTCGGCCTCTACAATCATCTGGTCCACATAGCTTCGCAGTTTGGTCACCCTGAGCGCCTCCGTGAAGAAACGGAACTGCTCCTGCCGGACCGAGTAGTCCACGTCGAAGACGACGCCCGGCCCAAAGGTCGGCACATTGAACTGGTACACCTCCTGCTGGCTGAGCTGCGCCTCCGGCGCCTTGAAGAAATGCCCCGACACCTCCGGCCCGATGAAGAAGGTGATCTTCCGGTTGATGATGTTGACCGTGAACACGCTCCCAAGCTTCGCGTACTCCTCCCGGATCATCGGAATCGGGCCCTTCATGAACCGCAGCAGCCCGCCGACGACCGGCAGCGCCGCCACCGTCGGCGGCAGCCGCTTCCTGGACTTGGGCGCGAGGACGGCGGCAACGATCTTCGCGAGGACGAGGGTCACAAAGAAGAGGAGCCCAGCGACGACGAACTTGTGCTCCTTGAGATCCATCGCTGAAACCATGATCTGCACCGAGAAAAACACGACAAAATTCGATCTTTCGAGAAAATGGGAGGAGCAGAGATTTAGATCATCATCTGGGAGCCAAAAAATGAGGCGAAGACAGGAAAAGGTCAACAAATCGAGTTTAAATATCAGAAAACGGAACAATACCAAACAAAGAAAAAATTAAAGGCATTGAAGCGGTGTGTACTCTCTACCTCAAATCCGAGAGGGACGAGAGAGCAGATTGGGCTCGGACAACCCTAGGGTTTCCACACGGAGAGATCCAGGTGTGGGCTTAAGTAGCGGTACGCGAAATATCCCAAGATCGTGAAACGCATGCGATACAGAAAAATCACACCGGTCCATCTCGCCTACCGATGGCTCGCTAATCGGTACATCGATCGACTCGCTCGGGACGTGTCTGGCCAACAATTAATGCTACTTGTAAGCTCGAGTCCACGCGATGGGGAACTCGTGACAGCCCACAGGTGCGCTTCTCGAACCCTCCCAAGGAGATGCAGTTTCTCATTGTTTCTTGCTTTCCGCTCTGGGTTTAGATTCGTACCACGCATCGTGTCAACTCGTAAATTTCTGCTAACATAATTGAAAGGCAGGAAAGACTGATATAAAATCTAGAGGAACAATGGTGTAGTTGTCTATGATCACATAGATGCAGCATAATTCTCATGCGTAGACAACTGATGATTGTGCCATCCAGAGAGTAACTTAGATGAACAGAAACAGGACAGTAAAATATCAACCAGATTCAGTTTCAAGACAATTATCCTCCGAAGGGCATAAATTGCTCACCTGTGACTAACACTGTCACAGGTGAGCAACACTGCAGAGACTAACACTGTCAAGAACACAGATCCAATGGACTATATATCTTCTTCATGCACTGAGGTAATCTGGTGATACAGACATCTCCTTGGAAAACCATTAGTGTTGTCGATGAACTTTGCAGGAGAAGGGTGAGTGGGTCAAAAAAGGAGCTTTGAGAAGAAGACCCCTCGCACATGCTCCCTCATCCACAGCATTCTTGAAGAGGTCCTTGTCGGGAAGAAATATATATCTAACTCGAACTGGCTCTTGCGAATGAGGACTAATACGAACATAGAATAAAGATTTTATCTGCCAAATATTTACATTATAAGGCTATTGTTCACTGACTACAAAAGGATTATCCATCTTCTTCTCAAGTGACAATGTAGGGGGGAAGTTCAATGGTGAAAACATGTCGTCGTAACTTGACGGTGTTGCAGGTTTGAATTCGTAAGGGCCTGCCTTTGGACCCCAGACCTGTGGTTTTGCAAAATGACACAATAAGTAACCCTCGGAATCTACTATGAAACAATATGTAGGAAAGTTGTAGGGCAGCAAATTTTAGAGACCACCTGATTGCCTTCATCATCGTAACCTCTGTCCCATGTATGTATTTCACTGTTTCTATGAACTGTAAGCTCAGATGTAGAGTATAACGCGCCGTTCTGCCAATGAAGATGAATCTTGTTTATTAAAAGGTGAAGAATTAAGGACAGTTCTTGGTCGAGTCGAAACTGAATGGAAGCAAATCCTGCACTATGATAAGAGGTTCGAAGACGGATACCCATGTATTAGGAAAGCCGCCTGGTGGAGTTGAACCTTCATATAAGCAACGCTTTCCACGTTCACAACGGGTGAGGTGAATTGTCGTTAGATGCTCTGCAATATCCTGAAAAACAACCATAATAAATGTTCAGACATGCAACAATGTTGAATTTCATTGCTGCTGCTGCTACTACACTGACAGCACCACACAGTTCACTGACAAAAGATAACAACTTAAAAGTAACGAGCATTGGCATTAGCTGTCCAGAAAATAATACGAAGCAAGCAGTGAAATAGCTCAATCGGTAGCTTGCAATAATTTCTTTATACCTTAACCTACTGCCGAACAATCTCGGGAAGCATGGGGGATGTCAAAATATTATCCCAAATAACGAAGTATACTGTTACAACAATCATGGTATCATTCAGACAACAGATGATTAAATATAGAAATTTTGCACCAAGTTCACAGTGAGGGGTTGTACATCTAAAGATAACTCTATCAATATGGAAGAAGCTAACTGGTGGAATAAACTCAAATTGCTCAACACTGACATAGGAATTCCATGTTTCTACTCTTAGGGTCCTGACACGGTTCATATTCTCCATTCTACCACTTCAGTTATGCAAATTCCAAAGAGCACATGATCAGCCAAGAGTTCCAGCAATCAGAGACCTCCAGATGTAAACTTTAAGGGCGGTTTACACTTAGCAAAATAATAAAGCGATAAGAGAAAAAATACAAGAAAAGGACAGGGAGAGACATGAAATCAACCATATTGTAGTTAAATGGGAGAGATATTGAAAACGAACTAGAACAGAAAAATGTTACATAGATTGCTGTGATTCAGTTTCTCACAACTTGTGTCCTAAGGATTAAAAATATGGGAAAATGATTTCAAAGTGAGAATTAACTTAAGGAGATTTTTTCTGAATTCATAGGGCATCTCATTTTTGCTTTCCTTACTTTCTCATTTACCATGTTTTACTGATCGAACAGGAGAGACAGTGACAAAGATCCAATATTGTTGTCTTACTTGGCAATGGAATTTAGCTGCAAATAGCAAACACCTGATAACAGTCTTGAAAGAAAAATTTAGAGGTAAAAATATCACAACATAAAGCTAATATATAAATTGTTTAGTATGATCTAATAGGGGTTAGCTATATGATATTTTTAATGGTCAATTGAAGTTTCTTTTGAACAAGTTGTCATGATTTTCCTTGAGTCAACAAAATGTATAAATTTGAATCAACTCAGATTTCCCACAACTCACTTAAAAGTATCTTTGGATAAGTTCAAATCTTCAATATTACCTTACCCAACTATCATGCTAATAATGCCAAAATTCAAATTTTAAGGACATAAAAAAAACTTCATTGTATAAGTAATTCATGTTCCTCCAGTTGCAATATAATATTTCATAATATTACAATAAGGTTTACTTATCAAACATGAGCAGCAATCAGTGAAACTATGTGGGAGATTCTTTTTTCTTTT
The DNA here is from genome assembly GCA_024322285.1 of Musa beccarii. Classification (NCBI taxonomy): domain Eukaryota; kingdom Viridiplantae; phylum Streptophyta; class Magnoliopsida; order Zingiberales; family Musaceae; genus Musa; species Musa beccarii. The sequence continues at coordinate 57,714,772 of CM044395.1, read as the reverse complement.
TTCTGAATGAGGAATTTACTTGTGACTAGCATCGTTGAAAAAAGAAAACAGTGGCACCAACAACTTTGCTACAATTTTTTTTTCATTTTATTATGATTTGTTTTAGAATATCAGCCTGCAGTATTCTTAAGTCAATTGTCCCACCCAACTCTAGGGGCTACTCCTTGGAGCGATCTTATTTATGTTCCAACTATGATAATAATTTAGTCCATCTAACTTATTTAATCCTATCTTTCCAAATTAATGAATAAGTCCCCTGTGATCAGATATATCTATCTTCCAGAGTATTTGCTGATTATTCGGAAACATGTGTAAAATGAGCATACTGTTTGTGTGTTATAATGCGATTAAACATGAGACGTTTAAATGCTGCAACACTAGCAGTACCACGTCATAAGATACTAATGACAACATTGCTAATTAAGCATTATGGTTTGCAGCAAATCAATAGATATTAAAATAAAGATTTCAAGATTAAAACCGGAAGAGAATATGATATCTTGTATAACACCTTTTTTTCCATTTCAATTGTCAAGGAAATATTGTTTATATAGACCACACTGCAAATATATCCATAAAAAAAAAATAGGACAGATACTAGAAATCAAGTCAAGTTCCTTACACTAAGACATACCCCAATAACCTCCTCAGGCTGGGGCCTCTGATCCATTGGACGATCACAAAAGTTTTTGTACTCTTCCACGTCTCTTATTGCATATGAACTCAACTGTCAATTGAAAATATTTCAAAGAATTAGAGTCCACGATAGTAAACACATAAGATGATGCCAGGCAACTGATAGGAGTAACAACAAGAATGCAGTTGGCTCCAAGGTTCAGGTAAAAATGTGTACTAGCCAGAACATGTTCGTATCTTAAAACTGTTGGATGCAATGTCATTCAGAAACTTGTTAAACAACATAGGCAGACTAAATCTTGAATGTTTTGAGATGTAAATCATTCTAAATTTGATAAAAACAATAATATGAAGTCCAGGAACCAAAACAGCAACATTACCAATCCAGAAGATTAAGATAGAATAAGATTTGCTGTTGACTTATTAAAGGAATTTAAAGCCATTCTCACCTCAACATCACATTTCATCTCTTTTGAACAAGGCTTCACCATATAAAATCTCTGCAACGATGTTAAGAGCCATAAGCAACTTATCACGCTTCACACAAGTCAATATTGGTTGAAAAACTGTAGTTAGAAGTGAAGAGAGACACTGCAACAGTTAGAATTGGACATAACATTGTAGCATCACAATCTATTAACCTATCTACATGTTTTTTAGACCTTAGGAATAATAAAGAAATATCATAATTCTACTTTTTCATTTTTTGGGAAAAGGGGAGTGGATGAGTTCCAGCCTAAGAAAACAAGAAACATCACATAATCATAAATAAGAGAGTTGCAGGTGATTCGGGAGCGAGGAAATGGATAGGTAACGTAAGTCAAGCCTGTTCTAGACAGGAGTGAGGACGATGGTGATCAATGCTTCTATCATTCTTTAGAAGGGGGGAGGCCTCATTCATCGAATCTGAAATAATAGAGGAGGAAAACTAAACACTGATGGCATAAGTTCTTAATAAATAGTTATCATACTTGTCGAAAAGGTTTGTGAGGAGTTCTCCAAAATGCCTGCAAAAAGATAAAAGAAGAAAAAATTAATATAGTCATATTTTAAAAAAAAAATAAAATAAAGAAGCAGAACAAAACATCAAGGAGGAAAAGCCGAGAAGGGACCTGTTCAAAGTATAAAACCCTTGAGCCATCTACCATCTCAGCCGCTGGGCACATTAGCATTCTGTTTAGAAGTAATGCTATTAAAGAAGAATGCTTGCAACATAAAGAATGACCAAGCTGACATTTTATTAATAAAAAAAAAATCAGCTGATCACATATCAAAAGGCAAAAACTACAGAATGTAGGCAACTCTCACTGGTATGAGCTGCAAAAAGATCATCTGAAAAGCAACCCTAACCTCACCAATAAGCCGACCTAGATGGAGTTTTCAGCATAATGAGCACACTGCGCCTGTTAACATTTGAATCATCTTAATGTTTTTCATATTTGCACCGGATGTAACTCAATTTGGTTGATTATAATCACTAGTTCAAAGATCTAACTCCCACTAGTGCGAGCCGCTAAGCCACCGGAACGAAATTAATTTGAAGAAGAGAAACAAACGTAATCATGATGATTATTTATCAAAACAATTATTTGTCAAAACGTGTAAATGATGTACACATAACTCCAAATATAAGCTATCAGATTTTGATATGCACACACATCCATGGCATTCGAGATCAGAGAACTTGACAACCTTTGACAAGAAAACGAAGCATTAATCACTGAGACACAAATTTTAGCAACAACTCATCATACGAGATACTGGAGAGTAATTATCGGTGGGAAAATAGAAGCAGAAAACGAAAAAGCATGACACGGGCGCACCTTATGTTGAAGTAGTTGGCAGGATCATTGCGAGCCTGTTCTCGAGAGAACTTTACACAAGCAATCGAGATAAATTAGTTACAATCCATAACACCGCATACAGAAGCCCAATTCGAAGCAAGAAAAGCGAAAGATGGATTCTAAGATGGGGAGAACCTTCTCTCCGGAGAGGGAATCGGTGACGGCTCGGGCGTGATCCCACCGGGTGGTCGACTTCCTCATCCGCCTCAGCAACAGCGCGCCGCCCAGCAGCAGGAGCGCCTTCAGAGCAAGCCCTCGCGCGCGGCCCGCGGCCCCACCGCTGCTCGACTCCGACTCCGTCCCCGTCCCCATCGCCCTCCTCCTCCTCCTCCTCCTCCACCTCCACCTCCACCTCCGCCGCGGCGCTTCCTCTAAGAGAAATCAACGCCCGGGGTACGAGGAGTATACCGAATCGAACTCTCGCGTCGCGGTGCAGTGGCGTCTGGTTCTCTCCTTGCAATGCTTGGATTATTGTGGCGTCTACTGTTTTGGCGAAATAGGGACGGAGAGCGATAAAGACACGTCAAACGCAACTGTTGCGGCTTGTTTTTTTGTTTCCTTGTTTTTGTTTTTAGAATCAAACAAGCTGGTTCTTTTAAACCCCGAGAAAGTGAGATATCACAAAAATACCGACCACCGACGCTTTGATTCTGTCAAGAGCAAACGCGTGGCCATGTCATGTCAACTTAAATGAAGTTATTTGCAGTGAGGATTGAAATGAAATCAGCGTTATATGCGTACATAACGGTTTACATAATACATCATAAGTTAGATTGTGACGGACTGATATGTCGGCCGCTCGGATCTGATTTTGGTTTACTTTCTAATAAATATGCCTCTAATATTTAATTTTGTGGGGATTTTAAGAAAATTATAGAGAATATTTTTTTCCCGGTGAAATAACTACACGTATACCTTTTATAATGTGTTAGGTAACCATTGAGAATCGACTCAATAAGTAATTACTTGAAATAATCTATGATTATTAAGTCATAAAATCATGTATCGAATGTTCGATGCAATGATGCATCAACCACTCGAATCTAATTTTGATTTTTTTTATAAATGTATCTCTAATATTTAATTTTATGAGGATTCTAATCAAACTATAGAGAATAATTTTTTTTCCAATGAAATAAGTATATACATACCTTTTATAAAGTTTTAGGTAATCGAGAATTGACTTAATAAATAATTATTTAAAATAATCTATCATCATTAAATCATAAAATCATGTATCGGATCATCGGTAGATTATGAATGTGTCAATCACTCGAATCTAATTTTGATTTTTTTTTATTTTGATAAATGTGCCTCTGATAATTAATTTTATGGGATTCTAAGAAAACTATAAATAATTAAAAAAAATCGAAGAAATAAGTAGGTTTTGATAATGCGTTAGGTAACCAACAGAGAATTGGCTCGATAAGTGATGATTCAAAATAACCCATCACTATTAAGCCATAAAGTTCATGTATTGAATCATCAAATGATATAGCTATAAAATAATGATTCACACTGATGCTGGGACTTGTCAACTATTATGCAAGATCATGTATACTTTCATATTGGTGTTGAGTCAACATGGTCTACGATGACCTTCCGATCGATGTGTTGAACCGACACGATTCACAATTGGATATCATGTATCATTTGATTACCTATGAATCTCGTACCAATAAATAAAAATTATAATTAATTTATTTATAATTTATGACGTAAAAACTCATTGAAAACCAGCACTCAGGATGAATCAATCAAAGTAACTCTTACTAAGGCAGAATTTAGGAATGATCAATGTATATAATCTTACATGTACAAGTACAAATTTATAGTTGCATTTTGACACTGTGCCTTATGATCCTAGGTATCGTACGAAAGACTCTGCAAATGTGTTAATTTTTATTTTATTCTCATTTTTTATGTATATATTAAAAAAATTTACACCTATTTTGATCTTGATCATCATGAGGAGATAATTATATTATCCTAAATATATCTTTAACTTTTGGATGATAAACATCAATATTTGAGTTTATTTCTTTTTTTATTCTGAAATAAAAATTCTTGGGATATGCAAGAGTAACATATCAGATGTAATACCATCATGTGATGATATGCGACTGACGAGCTAACGAGTTAATCATCAAAGAACATGAGGATCACATGTGATTGATAAGTGGTGGCCAGATTATGCGATACATACTCATAAAGAGATACGTAATTGTCAATAGGTCGATAGCTAAAGAACACAAGGATTATATGGCAAGTGATGATTGGATCGTAAGACATGTACTCACCACGAAGTGATATATTATCGAACGACCGACTATGCAAGCTCGTGATTAGCGTGGCCAACCTATATGGGTGCTAGGTTTGGTAAGCATCACACCAAGTCTCCACTTGAAAAATATCATAACCTTATCTCTTGCTATCAACAATTCCAAGCGTGATCGTCCTTAAGATCGCTTATAAACAGAGCCCTATTATACTCTCACTATACTACCTCACTACAGTATTAACTAACTGGTCTGACTAACCTGATAAGACTGAACACAAGAACTGACTTGATTGTCAGAGAAGTATTTGTTAGGAATGCTCCCACCTTAGTTTTGCATGTTTGACACTCTACAAATAGTGACTTGGAGTGAGATTGACTTAGAACGAACATTGATTTGATCTAAATCACTTTTCCAACTAAGACAACTAGAATATGCACTAACATATTTATGCTAGAAGGAGGGCTACCTACATGTTTTAGGAAAACTTCATAAGACCATATAGCCCGAACTTAAAGAACACAATAGGTTGAACAAACCCAACAGGCTAAGGCCACCGAACGTATCCAATGGACTTCGGTTGGATCTGAATCACCATCACACCTTAGACAACCAAAATTTATACTAATATATTAAAGCTAAAAGAAATACTATTAAGATGCTTTAGGAAATTTTCACAAGATCATCTAGGTTGAATTCCAAAAAAATCCAATGACTTATTTTCACAAGGAAATTTTCACAAGATCATCTGAATGCGCTAAATAGGCTAAACAAACCTAGCAAATCAAACATGCCAAATGGATCGAATAGATAAAGAGGTTTGAGTCTAATTGTGCTAAGTGTCTTGTTGTCAAACCCACTAATCTCAATCCTCCTAGGGCATATTTAGTCAGAACCCTTAGTCAGACTGACTCCTCCCACTTTTCAATTACTCAATTCTCTGCTCTTTCATCGGTTATTCTAAGATTTGATAATTAAACCACCACCACTTGCCAAACCTCTAACGTCATTATCCAAAATTATAACCATACCCATAAATACCTTCCACAACCTAACTTAACAGGTTCAGGTTTTGATCAGGGTATTTCAAACTGTGGCCCCTCATCTTCTACAACTAGTCCAAATGACACAACATGGTTTAAACCCAACTCCACTCACTCCTTATTTCCCAACTCCAATTGTACCATCTGCTACAGCTCCTAGTTTAGTGACAAAGTTGTGCCCTTTTGTGATCGATCTATCTTATGTGAATAAGTCTCCTCAAAATTATCCTCACAGGCCACTCAATAATCCAACATAAGAGCTAGAGAAACTAAAGAAGTTAGTTGCTCAATCGACGGAACTACCTCACAATGTGCAAATCCAACTTTTCAAGATGGACAACGATTGAAAGATACCAAAAATGAGATCAAGCAAGGAAAGTGATGCTGATGCATATCTAATGTCCCCCTTCATCAAAAGTATTATGGAGGAGTCAGTCCCATAGGGATTTCGAATAATAATCTTCAAACTATATGAAGGAAAATTTGACTCCACTGTACATATAGTTATATTCAACTCAGAAATGAACAATAAAAGATTCCCTTATGTGTCATACATTCTTGACAACTTTTAAAGGAACAATAAAAGAATAATTTTCTAAGCCACTTCTAGAATTAATATTTTCATTCGAATAATTTGTTTAAGAGTTCAAGCTCAACTTTATTAGTTATTGATTGTCAAACCTATAACCCCTTTAACACTTTGTACTTAACTACTTCATTGATCTCATATTTTCTGCTCCGAGCCACTTGGACCCGTAGTTGTTTGATGAGCCCCTCCACCTTTGGCAATCGAGCCGTTTCAATGATCTTCACATATGACATCAATAATATATCATTGAAGTGGTGTTGGTCAACTCTCACTTTAATTGTCAACTACTTCGAGATATTAAGTTGATTAGTTGGCTATGCCATCTTACGCCTCTCAATCACTTAAGGGTCAAATGTGTGTTTTGATGACACATGATTGAAAAAATGATAAATAAACCTACTATCAAAGTCAACAGCATAGGCCAAAGCACTACTTGGCTCGATAATCCTACAATTTATTAAACCTAAAGCAGGGGACTAGTAATAGGTGAAAAATGACATATTGAATATAACACTGTCACGTGGTTGACGGGTTGACGAGTCAAACACTAAAGAACATGGGAATCGCACATGGTTAATAGGTAGTGATTCGAACGTGAGATATACTCACTATAGGGTGATAAGTGGCCACTAATGGCAACGTATTGACCGTAAAAAAACATGAGGATCACACATGACTAGCAAGTGGTGGTCCAATCATGAGACATGCTCACTACAAGTGATACATGATCGAATGACATACCATCCAAACTTGTGATTGGAATAGCCAGCCTCCATAGGTGACAGGTTTTGCAAATATCGAGTAAAGTCGTTACTTGAAAATATTGCACATTCTCGTCTTACCATCAATGATTCTATATATAACTGTCCTTAGAGTCACCAATAAATGAGACTCCATGTATGTTCCCACTACACTTTTTCATTTCAGTATTGGTCGATCAATTCAACCAATCCAATTGAATTGAATCCAAAAATCCACTTGATCGTTAGAGAGATATTTATCAAGAATGCCCTCATCTAGTTTTATAGGTTTAATACTATGCAAATAATGAGACTGATTTAGAATCGATCTCGGTTTGATTAGAATTACCATCCTGAAACAACAAGCATCTGCACTAATATTTTGAATAAACACTTCTATGTTATCTTTAATAAAATTAAACTAGCATTTGAATGAGATGTTATTCTTAGCTAACCAAATTCAATCATTTTAAGCACTGATATACTAATACAGCACAAAAGTGTTCTGATCATCTCAAATTAGTGACTAAGTCCTAAAATGATATTCGTGTGTAGATATAAAGGAGAATATTCTTTGGAAAAAAAAAACCTAAGGGAAATGTACACATATGTAAACAACTAAATAGCCAAATTACATATTTATTAATATTGGCCTATAACCTAAATAACTTAATATGCTCAACGACAAAGATTTGATTATTTTACATTTTCAGACATAAATAACGGCGGTTGATTATATCAAATTTAAATTAATCCAACCTAATTTGCTTTTCAAAGTGTCCGGAAGAGAGATCATTTAGTATTCGTAACTTGAATGATAGAAAAGAAAAAACACGTAAAATGTATGCATTCTATGTTCATCGTGTCACTTTAGTTTGAGAGTGAGACATGCATGTGTCTCGCATTTGGCTTCCGGCAGAAGACTATGTAAGAGGTCTTGTCTGATAATACTATTAGTACGTATCTATAAATATTTAAAGCTTATAATTATTTATTTTTATCAATTTTTTTTAAAAAAATACATAATAATATCATTTTATATAAATATTGTTCTTGTACTTATAGATTTACTGAGAGAATATACATCTTTTATGCTATATTAATATGATATGTCTAATAGGTTTTTTCTTGTCATTTCAAAAATTAACATGACATGTTCGATATCTATAAGATCTTTGGTGTTGTGTCTTGATCGGTAAAACAATAATTATCACATAATGATATAGGGAGATGGTATACGGTAGACCATCAATACCGTAGCAACGCATACAAGAGTTCCTATACATATATAGACATTAGCAAAAGTATTATGATCGAATCATGGTCGTCATAGAATGAAGTTCCTCGAGAGATTCTATTCCTTCCTATCCTATAGTCAGGATAAGAATTAAAAAAGATTAAAAGTTCATTTTATAAAGATTTAAAAGCATAAAGAATCAGTATTTCAAATATATAAAAATGAAACAAATAAGAAAAATAACTAGAGCCAATATTTTAAATCCAATCTTCTTTCATCCAAAGCATTCGGGATGAATCATCAAATCGACCTAATGAAGATTTAGTTTATTTTTTAATACTACATCATTCGAAAGAAAAATGTTATCGAGTATTGATATATGTATTCTATGCCTTGAGAAAGAGATGTATGTTTCTCATATTTGAATTTTTTTAAAAAAGATTATGTAATAAGTATTGTGTGACAACTCCTTCCACAAACATTTAAAATTCTTGATTGTTCATTTTATTGATGTTAAAAAAATATATACATAAAAATATCGTTTTGTATAATATTTTTTCTTCTCATCATTGATTTAACGAGAGAATATGCATCTGATATGCCCAGCAGTTTTTTTGTCATTTCCAAAATTAACATGTCATGTGAAATTAGGCACTCATAACTATGTCTCGATTAATTAAAAACAATGATGAGGCGAGATGCGTCATAGATCACTCGACCCGTTTGGTGACATCCCCGTCGACTCGTGAGTTCTTCTAATCCCTGCCAACAGCGCTCGAGCTGTTTGATGATATTCCCATTCCGAAAAACGAGGATCTGAGGCGAAACAACGCGGTCGGCGCCTCATCGGTACGCGCCTCTGCGGAGCTCTCACGGGTCTCGGCAGCTCGCAGGGCGCCTGCAGCGTCTGCTCCGCTCCACGCGGTGCGCCCCCCGTTGGTGGACGGACGGGCCCCAGCCCTAGACTCCAATCGCTGGCCTTCTTCATCCTCTTGTCCTCTCTCCGTGTACTCGACGCTCACTTTTCGCCACCTTTCTTTGCCATCATCAAGTGCCTTTGTCTCGCAGACTGTCGTGACAAATAGATATTTATTTTTTTATGGATAAAGAAAAAGTATCATATCTTGCTGAATTTAATGTCTCATGTTTGAATTTTCGACCATCATAATCCGTTTTTATTATCAAATATATACTCACATAAGCATCATATGGACATGACGTTTCGATTAGCTTAAACTTTTACGTGAAAATTTTTATTATCATTATAGAAAATATATAGTTTTAAACTTCTAATTAAATTAAAAATATTTAGGTATATCTATAATAAAGACGGAGGGAGAACATAAGGCAGAACTGTTTAACAGTCACATCGACTGGTCTGACAAAAAAAAGTGACAATACCATGACGTTATATATATATATGTATATATACACTCGTGTGATTGATCCGAACATTAAGCTAAGATTAACGTGTGACTTCGTCTCGTTTAAAATAGTGTAGTAGGGAAACATCTCCACGCTAATGACCGCCGTTTAACTCATACGTGACGGGTGGCGTAGAAACCCGACTTCGCGCTCTGACCCGTCAAAAATTACTCGTGTCGAGCGGGGACGGTGTGAAGATCGGACGTGGCGAGATCTGAATGGCTCGATTAGAGCGGATCGGTTTTCCGAGGCCTAAACGGGTCGCACTTCAGTTTGAGACCCGCAAAGTAATCGTCGAGAGATGCTCTTCCAACCCTTGTGCTATTACGCGGCGCGCCTACCTGCCTCGTGATTGCAGGACAGAAGGAGCCCACCTTTCGGTGAGACCGGTCGCGGTAAAGCGTACGAAAAGTGACTCTGCTGATAGCTTTAACCCGAGTTAACGTTTCTGACACCTTGGTTGGGTTTGGTTAGTAGAGGGGGACCGGAGGCCCACCTTGCTTGGGTTAGGCGGGAGAGCTGTCGGGTCAGGAAGGGGCATGTGTGGGGCCCGCCTCCTCAGCTCCTCAGGGCCCGCGCCCTGGCGACAACTGCTTTTCCCTCTATTTTATTCGCTAATTACCAAACTCACCCCCCGACCGCCCACCCGCGTTTCCTACTGGCTAAAAGTTCCCCCGCGATCACCTGCCGATCCACTGCTCGATGGACGGCCAGGATCGTGTCATCGAGCTTCTACGAGCCAAGCACTGCTTCCCGTGTCACCTCGCCAGGTACCTACTCCGTCACCGGATTTGTGATCAGATGTATATGTCTAACAGCAAACAGTGTCCACATTTTCATATATCGCGCAAGCTGTCCTCATTAGCCGTACGGAACACGCCACGTTTGGCAGTTCGTAGGCCGCTGTTTGTAGCGCCACATCCAAACACCTGCTCGGAAGGAAAAGGCCGTTACCTCGGACGAGTAACGCATCGAAGCGTGGTGCGGGAGGCGTAACGCCACCATCATGAGCGCGTTACGTTCACCTCCCGCAAACCGACACGCCTCCAGCGCAGGACTTCATTGGGCCCAATAATGGCCACCACACATTGGACGCGTGTCATGTTGAGGCCCGGGACCACCGGACCACGACCAGCAATTAAAAAAAAGAAAAAGTAAGAGAAACTTATATTTATGCACCTCCAAATCTTTTTTTTTCCGTGTTTACTCCTTTAGATTTCAGTTTAACATGTATATCCTTATAAAAAAACAAATTCGAGTTAATTCATTGACTTTAATTAATATATTTGGAAAAAGAATCTATTTTGAATTAACATCTGATGATCATAGGTAATCATGGTTAAGATGAATTTTCTGACAGAAATATCTAAAAATATATATTTTTTAATATTTAAGAAATTAAATTTGTGGTACTGGACTTTACAGGAGTAAAGTGTGGTTATTTGCAGAATTTTGAAAGGGTAGATTTATAAAATGGAAAGTGGAAAAGGACTCGAATTAATAAAACCGGAGGGAAATGGTTTTTTATTTTCAGGGCGCTGTCCGTTAATAGCACGACACAGGCGCCCCCCGGGGGCGAGACGGGAAGGCGCGACGCCGTCATGGCTTTCCTTTTCGAGAGAGCCGCTCGCGTAACGGCACATTGACGGTGTCCTCGCGGCCGGTCCCGGTTGGGGAATTGACCGTGGTTGAAATGATTGCTTCGGGATTTTGACCCGAGTTAAGCCTGGTGTGATCTCGTGCTGGGCTGCCACGCAACAAGCCGATTTCATTTCCAATGATGGCTCTTCCTTGATGCGGGTCCCACTGAGGATCCCCTCACAACAATTCGTAGGACGGTTGTTGGACTGCGTACGCTGGACAGGATCCGCAGGGGCCCCGGACGACGACAGTACGGCGGCTCTCTCTCCCCTCCTCCGAGCTCCTCTGCGCACAAAAGAGGAAAGAGGAGAGAGAGAAGGTTGGAGAGCGGAATAAGATTTAGAAGGAGCGATTGGAGGTTGAGCAGGTCGACTGAGGGCGGGACTTTTGGGTATTTGTAGAGATTTTTGGGAGCTATTTCTCAGAATTGGGATTCTTTTATTTTTATTTTTTGCTTCTGATCTCGAACGATTTGGGTTGGGAGGCGTTCGGGGCTTCGATTTAGGGTTTATGATGGTTTGTTTTGGTTGGATCGGTGGTGGATGAGGGAATTGCCGAAGCGCGGTGGATGCTGGTGAGCTCGGTTGGGTTGGATGGCGTCGTCGGAGGTGTCGGTGAAGGGAAGTAGTCGAGGACGAGCGGATACCTTGTCCTCGGGATGTAGCGAGCTGCACGACGGCGCGCCGGTGAGGGGAAACGACACCGAGGAGAGCCTTGGGCTTTCCGGCGGCGCGGTCGGCGGGAAAGGTGAGTTCCGGCCTTGATCTCTGCTCGCTGGCCGGAGTAGTTGGGTTCTCTGTTGACTATTAGGGTTTCGGTTAGTTTTTGATTTGGGAATGGTTCTTGTTCCAGATTCGGTGGATGCGTTGTATACGGAGCTATGGCACGCTTGCGCAGGCCCGCTGGTGACGATTCCCAGAGTGGGGGAGAGGGTCTTCTACTTCCCACAGGGGCATATGGAGCAGGTGAGGCTTGAGACCTCCGTCTTTGCTCGAATTCCTTCCAAAATCTGGGACGCTTCGGAATCCCCCCGGTTGTTTTGGGGCATCTTTTTCTTGTTTGTGCATTCGTGAAGGTGCTGTTAATCTCCGTTTCTTGCTGGACTTTTGTGGTGTTTTAGGTAGAAGCCTCAACAAATCAGGTAGCGGACCAGCAGATGCCTGTCTACAATCTCCCGTGGAAGATCCCCTGCCGGGTGATGAACGTCCATCTGAAGGTGCTTCCAGCGAACCCTCCCATCTCGTGTAGTAAAGCAAGTGTTGTTGCTCCCTTGTAGTATGTTCTCATCTTTAAAGAGCTATCGCTGTGTTGGTAGGCCGAACCAGACACTGATGAGGTATTTGCTCAGATCACTTTGCTCCCTGATTCAAAGGTATTTCTTCAGAGACCATGCATTTTTGTTACTTATTGGTTGTTTTTGCTGTGGATTTTTGTTGAGCTAAGGCGATAAAGTAGAGTATTTCGCTGAGATAATAACAACTTGGCTATCGTTTTTAAGCAGGATGAGAACACCGTGGAGAAGGAGACGCTTCAGCCTCCACCTCCACGGCCTCATGTGTATTCCTTCTGCAAGACGCTGACCGCGTCAGACACCAGCACCCACGGTGGGTTCTCAGTGCTAAGACGGCATGCTGATGAGTGCCTACCTCCGCTGGTTAGATTTCGAGTATCCTTTTCTCCCCTCGGTGGATGGTTTCTTTCCCCTTTGTTGATTGTTTGGTTGGTGATCAGGATATGAGCCAGCAGCCGCCAAGTCAGGAGCTTGTGGCGAAGGACTTGCATGGAGTTGAATGGCGCTTCCGCCACATCTTTCGTGGTAAAACTATATTATAAGTTGTGCCCTTCATACTACTTTGATTATGGAATCAATGGGATTCGTGGGAATTCCTTTATTGGTTTTCTTTTTTTTTTCTGGATTTTTTGGTTTTAAAGGTTGTAGTTCCTGGGTCTCTTTTAAAGGTTTTATGGGTGTTTTTTCGCCAGTCTTTTTCACCAAAAATGTTGGCTTTCTGGTGAAATCTTTTGATGTTAGCTTATCATAGATGGTTTTTTTTTTCTTCCAACTTTTTATTGTAGATGGCCAACCTACTAGCTCAAATGAGCAAGCGCGGTTGAAACTGACATCAACATGGCACACATCTTTTTCTGAGCTCTATATGCCCTTAAATAGATCTGTATGCTCTAGTCTCGTACTGGTTGCTGTGGCCACCTGTGCTAGCTAGTTATCCATGGACCTGATAATCTGCTGTGTTGTTGTTGAACTAGGTCAACCGCGAAGACACCTGCTTCAAAGTGGATGGAGTGTCTTTGTTAGTTCTAAAAGGCTTGTTGCCGGGGATGCTTTTATCTTTCTAAGGTCTGCTAATGTCCAACCCCTCCAAACATGTTCAACATTCAGTGTTATTACTAAGTGATTGCTCCATTGCCAGCAGAGGGGACAATGGCGAACTACGTGTAGGTGTGAGACGTGCAATGAGACAGCAGACAAATGTTCCATCTTCAGTTATATCCAGTCACAGTATGCACCTGGGTGTCCTTGCTACAGCATGGCATGCTGTCAACACTGGAACCATGTTTACTGTTTACTACAAACCACGGTATGTGGCCTATGCATTGTATTACATGCAACATATCACACTTAATAAAGCAACTGCAATGTATTTTGGTGTAGATTTTAAGTATGGAGACAAACTGTAGAAGGAGAAGAAAATCTCATTACTTGTCAAGCAACCACAGTTGTTTGCAGTACAAACCAACTGGGATACTTCCTTTGTCTAATTATTCCATGTGATTATTTTTGACAGGACTTGTCCAACTGAATTCATTGTTCCTTTTGATCAATATGTTGATTCAATCAACAAGAACCATTCTATAGGAATGAGATTCAAAATGAGATTTGAAGGTGAAGAAGCCCCAGAACAGAGGTATAAAATGTATTTTACTTTCATTTCACGTCATACATAAGACTACCTTAGGAGTACTTGTGATAAATTGACGGAATCATTTCTGATCTATACCTGAAGGTTCACCGGCACCATTGTTGGCATTGGAGATTCTGATCCAAGCAGGTGGCCTGGATCGAAATGGAGATGCCTGAAGGTGATTTATCCTAGAGTTATAGCTGTTGGCATCACCTGAGCTAAATTGAGTGGTAATGTGTTTTAAATTTTAGGTACGTTGGGATGAGGCCTCTTCAATTCCTCGTCCAGATAGGGTGTCCCCATGGAAAATTGAACCTGCTCAGTTGCCTCCGCCTCCTAACCCCATTCCTATGCCTAGGCCAAAAAAGCCTCGGACAACTGCCTTTCCTTCTTCCCCAGATTCATCTGTTCTTACAAAAGAAGGTAAAGTCTGATTTATGCCATCCTAGTATTTCACCAGCTTTCTTTTCAAATGAAAGTTAAACTATTGGAACATGTTTGTCAGCCTCTTCTAAAGTCTCTATGGACCCTCCCCAATCACATGGAGTCCCAAGGGTATTGCAAGGTCAAGACATGGCAACAATGAAAAGTACTTTTAGCAATGAGGCAGATACTGCTCAGAAGCCAATCATGTGGTTGACACATGACGAAGAGAAAAGTGATGTTTCTGCTCAGAGAAGATTGGGATCGGACAGCTGGATGCACATAAAGAGGCAGGAACCTATGTACGCTGACATGTTATCAGGATTTCAGCCTTCTGGTGATTCAAGTGGCTTTCACTCACCATTTCTTGAGCAGGCTTCAGGTGATAAAAATGTTTTAAAGCCTCATTTTTGGGATCAAGAGCCCAAACATAACTGTTCTCCTGGCTTATGGTCTTTGATGCCTTCAAATTCAAATTTAAATATGGGTGAATGCAACTTGAAGATGACTGCACATGTTGGTGAGCTATCCTTTCAGAAAGTTGGAAGTTGCATATATGGAATGCAGGGAGGCCAGTTGGAGCTGAAGGGCTTAGGAAGTGATCAACACTCATCAGATTGGTTAGGATGTTCGCTTCCCGATTCTCGAACCGATAATGTGCCACAACACAGGGTCATGACCCTTCAACCCCTGGTACCATCCCAAAATGATGTGGCAAAGTACAAAGCAAATAATAGTGGTTGCAAACTATTTGGGTTTCATCTAAACAGCAAACCTGTGGCATCTGAATCAGTTGTACGACAGAGCAACTCTGCAGAAATTCTGATGCCACATAGCCATCTAGCTGCAGCATTGCCCCAACCTCAAGGTCCAGAGACTGCCAAACATTCTGAATCATGCATAGCTGCAAAGTTGGTCTCCACCACACTGACAAATGGTGATACAGAGAAACTTATTCAGGTTTGTCCACAGGCTTCTAAGGATGTTCAGAACAAAATGCAAGGTGGTTCAACCAGGAGTTGCACAAAGGTAACCTATCTTTTCAGCTTAATCAATGTTGGACATGATTCTATAAAATTCTTTTTGTTGCTGTCTTAATCTATGGCATTGGTATGCTGCTGTGATGATTTTTGGCTGCTTTGTGTTATAATTTTCTTTTATGTTACAGCTGTAAAATGCCATGGGTTGGAAGCTGTAGCTTTTGTTATGCATTATGTAAGTGTTGTTGCTATTTATCCTTGGTTTTAATCATGGATGTCATATTTTATTTTCAGCTGGAGATCATATGTACTACGGTGTAGGTTTCCACCCCAGAATACTAGTAATCAGAACAAGTAAATATGCTGTTATTTGACAAGTTCTAAAAAGTTATTGCCTTCTCAATAACTTAAGAAAAAAAAAAAAACTCTTTGAATCAGCAGCTTTCTTGGTGAAACAAGTTATGGTGTAAAAGACCTTTATATTGTTGTCAAACATTTATAAAGATCCACGTAACTGTTGAGGGTTCTAGTAGCTGGCGTGAATTCGATGAATAACTGCTGACAGATACCAGTACTTAGCTCAAGTTTTCCTATTCTGGAATTATTGAAATATATGATTCTCTCATTCTGCATCGTATGGAGTAATTTGCAGGGTTGTCAGTGATAATTGTTACAGTGTTGGACTATTGTGAGAATATGGTAGATTTCCGAAAAGGTTCAAATTTTATGTAAATGTAGCAAGGACTTTGACCTAATTCTTTTCATTTCAGGTGCATAAGCAAGGAATTGCTCTTGGCAGATCTGTTGATCTTACAAGGTTCAGTGGATATGATGAACTGATTGCTGAGCTAGATCAAATGTTTGAATTTGAGGGTGCATTAATAGCTCCCAACAAAAATTGGCTGGTCGTATACACTGACAATGAAGGTGATATGATGCTTGTTGGAGATGATCCCTGGAAGTAAGTAATTGTATTTAACATTTTTTCTGCTTTACTTCACTTTGGTAGAGTTTAATTGTCAGGGAAGATGACTCGTCTCTCGCTGCAGTGAATTCTGTAACATGGTTCGTAAGATTTACATCTACACTCGAGAGGAGGTCCAAAGAATGAATCCAAGGACACTAAATTGTAGGGTTGAAGAGTCTCCAGCAGTCTCTGAAGAAAGAATATATGGCAAAGAAACAAAGCACCCTAATTCTGAGAATTCTGAGGGTTGTCCTGGAGTTGATGCGGTAAATTGTGTTTTTAAAGCTTTTCCTACTTTGACAATTAAGCCTGAGTTTAATGCATGTGGCTGTTCCTGATTTCCATTTGTTGATTCTATTAAAAGATGAGCTATTATATATCTCCATATTGACATCTGAAATGCAGTTTTCTGTATCCTTTGAATTTTGTTTAAATATCAAAAAGACCATATCACTGACCATTCACCATATAATATTATGACAATGACAAAATATACTTGCAGACAGATTGTTCTGTTTAGTTTGGAGCATCCTTTTTGTTTTTTTTATGATTTGAACTGGAAAGAACTAATCTTTCTAGTGTGTGGTTGTCTTGTGCAGGCCTTCTGAAGATGCTAAGCAGCGAACTTGACACTGAACGTAGCTTTTTGTGGTGGGTCCAACATATGAGATACTTGAAACTCTTGTTGGTAAGCCTGGCCTTGTCCTCCTTGCTCATGCTTCTTCCCCTAGCCTGGGGCATGGAACCTTTCTTATTCCTACAGTTTTGCTGGTATTGTAATTTTTTTTTTCCCCTTACAAAATCCCTTGTGATATATATACCGAATAGGTAAAGTCGTCTTAATCTTTTGCTCCTATGATGTAAATAGCTTCTCAGTTTATTATAGTAAGTATAATGCACATCCCCCATCCTTGTGCCCCATCTGTGCTGTCATGATAATTTTCATGGAATGTATGGATTAATCGAAATCATACCAATCTTAGGAAATGCCTTTTTTCTGCACTCTTTCTGTGGTGTGTTTGTTAACTCCCAAGTTCTGATTTAACACTATGCATGTTCCGGGCACTGGTTCTGCCCTAACATCGGAGGTAGTCTTTCTAATATATTGGTTGATTCTTGTGTCCATTTGTAGTGGCCAGAGTCTTTCTGATATATCAAAGTTTTGATTTAGAACTCTACCGACGAGCTTGAAAGCTGCTAACTACGCACTGGTACATGCCCAGGGGTTTGGTTTTTGCTGGTCTATGATCAAAGGAACGCGAAGAACAAGATGGGTATTTGTTACGGGGTGCATATCTTTGATGTGGGAACGACGTTTGAGCTCTGTATTTTTATTTCCACTTTCACAGATCTTGGTACTGTGAATGGAAGATGGGTTTGTTGATCATCTCGGCTAGTGGGCAGGAAGCATCACCACCGACACGGCTTCAAACATGATCTCAAGCTTGTGAGTTGCAGATGCTTGCTGTCGTGCAGTGCCTCCTACAGTTGGTGTGAATAGCAGATGCCAACTGTCGTACAGTGTTTCCTACAGTTGGGACATGGGCCAGCCGCGCCACTCATGATACAGGATGCTGCATGGTCATCGGCGTTCCACTCCGGAGATCAAGCACGATAAAATCAGTGATTGATAGGTGTGTCGGCTGGAATAATCTCACTTTCCCAGCCTCTAACCCACTCCACAGCATTTGATCGAGAACGTCAATTTCTCTTAGCCTTCTCGAGGGGAATCTCATCGACCACCGGTTGTGTTCATCCTTTCTCGAGCAGGAATTCTTTCCAGCTCGACTTGCGTCGTCCAAACGGAGGAAGGAAGCAGCAGCAGATGAGCACATCGGATCTCCAGTCACAGTTTGATGCTACTGTGTTGGGCGAAAGTTCAACAAGGACCGGGGAATCTCTCTTTCTGGCGGCGAACAAAGGCGGATTGCCGGGTGGGAAAGCCTGAGACACGAAGGCAGGATTACAGACGCTTCTTTTCTGATGAGATGCTGTGGGCTGTTAATGCGGGTGACGGTCAGGACGTGTATCATCGCCCATTTATGGCCGGTTGGCAGCCGTGATCTCGGTAGTGCAGAAAGGAATAGACCTCGATCAATAATTTATCTTGTCAGCGAATCCCAACTTCAAATTGATGTCCTCCCCATAAATACCTGCGGGGAATCAGTAATTGCAATCCTTCGGCGCTTCCCTTTATCTTCCGTACGTACCACCGCAACCATCTTGTTCTCGCATATCTGCCATGAATTAACCACAATATATTTTTGTGAAATATTGTAAACTGCGGTACCAAAGCTCGATCCGGAGTGCACATACTCGGGAAACGAAAGATTACTCAGCTACAAGTTAAGACCACTGCGCCAAATGGAAGGTTTACACGCGAGTGATGGAGGTTGTATGTGTGCGTGTAGTTTTAGTATTCCATCTTTAATGTATATATATATCATAAATGTAATGAGTAATGAATAGCATGAAGGGCCAGAGACAGATGTCATATAGTCAAGTCCATCACGGCTTTTGCATCAGTCCCCGTCTGTTCTAGCTGATCCAAATGCCTTGTTCTTTATGATACGAATATTGTGAATCCAGATCCCGTACCTGTCGATCAACAAACCTCAATGAATGCTGCTTCGGAGGAACAAACCGGACGACTCATTTATTTATTCAATGGTGTGGATACATCCAAGAAGAAGAAGAAGTTAATTAAACACTCCTTTGGTATTTACGTCACTGTCGCCTCTAAAGCCTGCATGAAAACCTTCGGAACATTCCTGCGATAGCACGAAGCCAACCAAAATTAGTCTTCATTTTAATTGGCAGGAGAAGCCAATTAAACTGTTCATTCTTGTATTTGCATCGGTGTGTGTCTTCGAAGCATAGTTATTAGAACTTGATTGGATCAATAGTTTGACTTTTAATCGACTATGAGACTGGTTTTGTTATATCATTAGATTGGATGAGTCAACAGATCAGACCGCACCTTTTAACCTAAGAAAAAAGAAAAAAAAAAAGAGGAAGAGATGAGGAGGAGAGAATCAACATAAATGAGACAAACAAAAAAAAAAAAAACACTTGAGGAGAGAGATGAACAGACAAAAAAGGTAAAAGAATATATACACATATATATACATACATTTTAAGCTGGAATTTTGTGTGATACACCAGTAAACAGTTGAGCTGTAAAAGCAAGAAATCCATCTCTCAATCTCTGAAGAAGGGTGCCATTATTCTCATATGAAACTGAGCATGCGCTCATGGTAATAAAGGAATGTGGTGATCACACACCCCGTCCAAGGAAGATCGTAAATGAGCTATGCCAGATGGGAATGGGTTGACGGCATCAACGGAAAAATCACAGCGAAGAAGCGCCAAAGAATGACGCAAACACCAGCAGCAACCAGTAGCGACGGCGAATGGGCTGGTGATCCACAGGAAAAGATGAGCCGGAGACGATGACAACAACACACGGTTCGAGTGACAGAATTTAATGAGGGCGAATCAAGATGAGGTCATGACAACCTGCCAAGCCATGCAGATTATCCAGCGGCATTTACTGAGAACACAGTTGAGAAGCCATGGCACTGTGCAAACAACGAGCCCTCATCCTCTCCACCTCGAGGACTGACCAAAGCCATGCACTCACTGCGCACCATAAATTTTTTTTCTTGAACAGCTAAGATTCTTGAGGAAGCTTTCAGCTTTCATCATATCCCATGCTGCTAATCGATTCAAAGAAAGGCCTTTCTTATCTTCGATTTAGATAGAACGACAGAAGGTGGATAGACTGGAAGGGAGAAGGGAAGTTGCTGAGCTTAGACACATTCACAGAACCATTATGACCAGAGGCAAAGAGCAAGACGACCTTTCACTAATCTGATCCAGAGCACAAGCAGTGACTGCTACTTGGTAACATGATTATATGTGACTTTAAAATCCAAACAAATGTAGATAGAGATTTTAGATGATAGATAAAACTTTTATTCCACGATGCGACAGAGTGCGAAACTGTTATCTGGCTGCGAGCTAGATTCGGAATAGTGCCGCTCGGCAACTTCCTCAATGATACAGAAAACAGGTACTAAAAAGCTACTACAATGCTAATAAGACCATCAATTTCATCACCTTGTTTATGACCCACTGAGCACCACTGGCATCGATACAATTGTTGATTCCCTCTGATTTCTCACAATATAGCATTGTCAAAGCCTGCGGAATGCAAGAGCACTGCCTTGATTTCTTCTGGCAAAACACCCGGACCCTCTTTGCATTGCTGAAAAGAAAGTGACAAGAAGAAGCTTAGCACCCTCAATGAAACTAAAGTGAGGCAAGCCGAAACAAGAGGCACTAATCTAATGCAACGCCACCGAGAGAATACAAGTGAAGATTTTTGCAGGTGGTGCAATGAAAGCAAAGCTCACCTCAGCTCGGAAAACATCCAGGGCAAACCCATTGAAACAGCTGATGACAGCCTGCTGGATGTCAAGCCCAAGGCCATCAAGTGCCCTCATAGTGGAGAGCAACAGACCAGGTCGACGGGCACAAAACATATGAATGTTAACCGCCCGGCCTTCTCGCACCCTGACCTCAACCTATAGATCACACAGAGTAGACCAGTTTGCATCACATTACAACATTAATTAGGTTGAGAATTTTCTAAACCAGATTCCAATCCTTTAAAGTTAGCAACTATGCCTTTTATAATTCCAATATCTAATTGCAAAGAAGGGATTCACAGCAGCCATCCAATCTTAGAGAATCACAAAAACAGCTTTGCACATAACCTAAACTGTAACAAGGAATGATAATTTGGAAAAAAAAATGAACTTCAAAGGCTTCCTCTGTAAGAGCATTGAGCTGCAGTCACCAACATAACTAAAATTCTACTTGGCGATTGGGCCTCATGATTTGCAACAAATAGTTTACTGACACTGTTTGTTAGGATTGACATCAGGTAGACAACTAGTTATCAAATTTGTCAGTATCTTTCATGAAGCCTTTGTCGGCCAACAAAAGGATCCTTCAGGGTTGATCGATGACAAAAAAGGTAGAACAGTGTCATTCAGTTCAAATAATCATGACTCTCCAATAGTCATAAAGGATGATACTAGCTGATAGAAAATATAAAAGCAAGAGACTGAGAGATGGAAACAAACCCTTGCTGGTTGACTATTTGGGCTTGGTAAAGAACTTGGACAGAGCTCTTCCTTCACACGGCATGGTAAAGTGGGGAGTGTTGGGGTCAAAGGGTGAAAGCTTGTCCCACCGGCAACTGGCATTGAAGAACTGGAAGGTGTCGACTCAAGTTCATTGTGCAGGTCATTGATCCTTTGCAGAAGCTCCTTCAAGTACTCAATTGCATCACCAAGAATGGAAGCTCTGTCCATCTACAAGGACAAGAAGAATCAGTTATGTTAAACTCTTGAGAAAGATGCAAATAACAAGATGACCTTTTTCCCTTTAGTAATTCAGATAGATGTCGAAGATTAGTAATCACTCTAACAACAAAAACATTAGATGCCTGTTAACGGCGAAGAGGAAACATATGTAGATGATACCGTATGCATAGTGGCATCCACCTTTATCTTAACATGGTAGGCAAAGAGAATCATATGTTCTGTTCGATCTGGCTTCGGAAAACTATAAATTTACTAACAAACATAAATTGAGTACTGCTCAATTCCTAGCTATCAAAAAATCACAACAAAAGTCCTTTGATTCATAGCAATCCAGAGCTTTATAACGTGCTCGCTAAAAATCTAGCATCTAAAACCAAACGAAGGATGAACAACATTATCCACTTCATAAAGTATACAAAATAAGGTACTTAACTAATTAGGGGCAGTAAGGTTCTAAAGCAAGAAATAACAAGCTTGAAAGTCCTGCAAAACCAACCATAGAATCATCTCATATCATCAACCCAAAAAAAAAGAAAAAAGAAAGATCTTTTTACACAAATTTGCAGTCATTTGGAAAAAAAATTACAATCAGATTAAACAAACATAATTACAAACAAGATGATTGGAGTTTCATAAAACTGTACAAAGGGTAAACTAGTTAGCACTACATGTGTTGCGATATTATGCAGAAGCTGAAGTGAGTTTCCTTGTTGCTATCAATCAGATAATTGAATGCCAAGCAAACACTGCAAGAACATGAGGAGCAACAAACAACTAAAAGTCCAGAACGCCAAATTTTGCTTCTTACAAATTGGTTTACAGAAGACATGCAGCTGAATAACCTAAAAGATTAAGGAAGCTTTAAGAAACTTTATCCCAGTAACCAAGAACTGAAGGGTGTGAGATTTTTCACCTTGCTGATCTTGGGGACAACAGATCTAAGCATGTAAAGCCGATCATTGAGCTTCTTCCTTCTCCTTCTCTCCGCCATCAGGTTCTTTGCAGGGAGGCCCTTCTTCTTCCCCTTCTGGTCCCCACCACCCGTCACTGTGCTGTTGGCCATCGAGTTGCTACCTCCACCACCGTCCTTTGCATTTTCCTCCCCCTTGGCACTCTCCCCTGCAGCATCATCCGTGTCATAATTCAATCCTGATGCGTCCATGCTTCCATCGTCTATCTCGTCGTCCTCATTCCCTTTCCTCTTCTCGTTCTCTTCTTCGAGAGCTGACTTCCCACGGTTACCGTGTGCCACTCCTTCCGAGCCCCATAGCCCCAAGATGCCACCTTTTTCGCCAGCAACCCCTGAATTCTGGCGGAGAGCGGCCGCCGCTCGCTTCTGGAACAGAGTCGGCTGCGCGCCCACAGGAGGGAAGATCTCCAGAGGCCGCAACACCTTAGAACGGTTGAGAAATGGAGAATTCTCGAAGCTGCCGAAGCCCATGGGGCCGAAGGTGGCACCGGATATGGAACCGGAACAAGTATCCGACGGGGGCAGCAGGCGGCCACCGGAGAAATCAGCTCCAGGGCTCAGATCGGCACAACCAAGTTGGTCGTCCGCCCCCATTCCACCGAAACCAAGGACTCCATCCCCGCTGCCGCCGCTTCTGTTCATCAGGACAGGGGAATGGGACACATGGGGAGCCGCAAGAAACGCTGGAGCGTCGCACCCGAGATCAAGCCCGGCGTCGAAGGGATTGGAGCAAACGGCGCCGAAGAGAGAGGAAAGGGCGGATTTTGCCGGGAAAAAGGGCTGGTTTTGATCGAGTTCGTCGACGGGTGGGAGCAGCAAGGCCTCGTGCGGCTTCGCGCTCGAGGAAAAGGCTACGTCTTGATGGGTCTGGAAGGCTTCGAAGGGGTGTTGGGCGCCGGCAGAAGGCAAGGCGTTGGAGGCGGCGGCGACGCTGCCCAGGTACCAGTCGTCGTCGAGCATGGACTTGAAGCTAGGGAGGCCGAGCTCGTCCTTGCTCTCGCCCATCGCTCCACCGCTGCCCCCGGGCGCGCTTGCTCTCGTCCACGACGCCGCGTCCTCCTCGTCGCCTCCTTCTTCCGACCACACGACGCCATTGATCCTGGACAGCATGGCTTCTCCCTTCTCCCTCCCCTGTTCCTAGCTCGTGTTAGAGAAGGAGACAGACGGAGGAATCCCGGTCTCGTTTTCCGGCTTTAAACCTCTTGCCGCGGTCGCTCTCGGACTCGTCGGAGGGGATGGAGTTTGAAACGTTACGTCCTGTTCTTGAAGGGAGACGCGTGGTGTGCTCGTCGTCTGCCCTCTTCTGCCATTCGCTATTATTACAGCGTTTTGGGGTCCCAAAACAGCCGTGGCTAAATGTACACACTCATTTTACCTTCCCACTGCTGTCGTCTTATCTGTGTCTTGCAAGTTGGACAGACCACTCATGCCTAACTTTCTGAATCCAACGCTGATGGTAATGCCGTCGGCTCCTAATCACAGTCACTGGGTAAATCAGGATCCATCCATCTCAAAGATCTGTGGCTTGCTTCTACTTCTGGGAACAGCTTCTCTGCTTGGAATCATGTCCCGAGGTGGTGGCCTAAGATGAGACATAATATAATGAGGCTCAGTTTGCTCTTGCTTGGCCATCGCGTGGCACCCCCACTCATGCAAAATGAACATAAGTTTTCTGCAGCAAAGGCGAAGTTTGTGTCGATTTTGTCCATTGATGGGAGATCGAAAAGAGCTGAAAACACATTTCAGCTTGTTGATCTATACAAGACAGTTCAAACAAGCTTATCGATTGCAAGGAAACTCCAAAGTGTAGAACTAGTGATCTGACTGCTGCTTTTCAGAATGAAAGCTTTTGACCTACAGTTTTCACCAATGTGTGACGGTACCTTCTGTTGTAGCAATGGCAGCTACAAGAGCAGGTAGAAGAACATCACTGACGTCTGGATTGGATCGAGGAGTGTGGTCCATGTGCCATGGAGATCAGCAAATGAGGCCAGTCATGTTCATGTGAAGGACATTAAGGTTTTCTTGTGCGTAAAATTATGGAGTGAGAAGGGAACAGAGACCCTCTCTCTCTCTCTCTCCCTCCCTCCCCCTCCGTGCCGAGGGACCTTTAGACGCCGGCCAACGTTTCGAGAGCCGACGAACGAAGTTTTAGTGGTAATAATAACTTGGGCAAAGCTGTGGAGCGCTACTGTCTTGCCTGGTAAACGGGCAATGACCACATACGGAGGTAGACGGGGTGAGGTGGGTGGGGGCCGTGCATGAGCGGCCGGAAGAGGTCCCAAGCGAGGCGTCATTAATGACAGAGGAGACAAACAGGGCGACAGGAGAGAGAGGGAGGGGCTGCCAAGTGGTGCAGGGTGGGAATAAATGGGAGAGAGAAAAGGATTGGAGGAACCCAAGACTCTCGTGATCGTCCCTCCGCTCAACTTGGGATCGGTTTCCTCCGCTTTCATGCATGTCGCACCGATGCTTACCGCTGAGCTCGCCCTGTCATCGTCCATTTGCTGCATGCAATCACCTCGCTCTCTCTCTCTAAACTCGCACCATCACCGCAACTGGCTTCAGCTTGAGTTTCCAACATGGCCTCCTACAGAACGAAAATGGAAGATTTACCACCCGGTTTCCTTCACATTTATGACCAAAGTCAGGAAGAGACGAGACTTACTCGAGCTGCATCTGCATCGAGGGACAATAAAACACTCCTCATGGAGTCAACATCATGATCACATGCAGCAAGAATGAAGAAGGGGTTGAGTCTGACAGGCGGAGATCAACTTTAACAGCATCAATTCCAGAGGAAGACATGGGTAATATGCAACAGTAGAACCTGTGAAGCTGAACGACTCCTAGCTTTGATTTGGTTTGGCTTTCTACTGAGGTAATACTGTTGTTGGATCATCTTTGACGTTTCTTGCTCATCAGATCATGCAATAAAATAGTTTGTATGTGATCTTTCAGTTCGTGAAAGAACAAAGCACTGCATATGTTAGTGGAGGCGAAGGATGAAGCAGCAAAAGTCCAAACCCCACCTCCCATGCCTTCTCTCTTTATTGCTGACTGCCTACCCCCTCCGCGGTGTCTCTCGACCGTGCGGCCTCCAATGCCATCCAATCTTGGGCAGCATAAACGAAGTCATGCAACATCTTTATATTATATTTATGCCATGTGTACATTAAAATCGATTGAAATATCACAAGACATTCGAGAAATAAAATAATTGTAACTATAAATCCTCAAAATGTAAATAAAAGATTTAAAAGGGTATCTCCAGAACAAATTCGTGTTCCATATTCCGTGAAATATAAAGTGTAGATATTGCAATTTGAAAGAGAAGCATTCTACTCGGTTTCATCTTTAAATCAGGGATTGGATTTGGTACATTGATTCCTATGTTCAAAATGTTGGCCCATGTCAGGCCCAAATAAACGGGCCAAACCCGAGTTATTTGACCCATTTGTAGGGTTAGAGAAGGGTTGCGTCAGTTACTTGAGTTGTTTATAGCTAATTTATGAGCTATAGTAGATAATGTATTGTGTTTGGATTTAATTTAGTCCGGGTTTTGTATCATTTCCTGGCCCAAATGTTTTGGGTCGGGTAAACCGGGTTCGGATTTGAACCCAACAGAAAGTGAGCTTTGGGGTTTGCGGTCATCCACGTTGCGTGTCAAATGAGAATCAACGGACGAGATTCTAGACCGTCAGATTTCCTTACCTCGCGAATCTTGATGAATCTCATCTCACATCCAACGTTGATCTGAAACACGCGACGCGGCCGGCCGTCCTCCAGGAGGTTGTGCAAGCGATACTGTGCGCTGGAGCTGGGAATAAGAAGACCCGAACGTTATTTTTCCGCCATTAGATTCTTACTTTGGACGAATATTGATGCAACAGCACCAGCTCGACTGCGCTCTGATAGGATGCGCTCGGGTTCACTGTAACCTTTATCTTTTATCACTCTTGACACTGGTACCTCATATGGGGCCTACCTACTATGTCGAATAAGAATTTAGGTAGGATCTTGGCGAAACGAGAAGCGATTACAGGACATTATATCCTCGCCCGAGTTATCTCCTCGTCGCAAAGGAGAAGCGCTCTTCAACGCTTTCTTGCCAGGGTTACGTCGTCGACTCGTCATCCCCCAAATCGGAGGTAGTTTCTTGCACCCCTTGGTCTTTTCCAGGGCGTCATCTGCTCGTTTGGCTCAGTGGCTGCAATCATAGGTGTCGAATCCGCCTGGTTTGGACGGATCCTTCGGGTTAGATTACGGAAATTTCGGTTCGTCAGGCGTTGGTTTCTTTCCTACTGTCATCAATCTATTCTCCTTTGATTTGATCGTTTCTTGGAAATCTAGGCTTTCATTTGATTGTAC
Organism: Musa beccarii; assembly: GCA_024322285.1. NCBI lineage: Eukaryota > Viridiplantae > Streptophyta > Magnoliopsida > Zingiberales > Musaceae > Musa > Musa beccarii. Next base: position 57,687,310 of record CM044395.1, on the reverse strand, counting down.
AACCCTGTGGCTTGTGAAGCGCATTTGATGTGGCTGATATAGAGCTGAAATTCTTGATTCGTACATGATTGCTGCCGAAATCCGTTTCTTGGATAGTATTGTTTGTTCAGTGAGTTGAAGTCTCCGATTGGAGTAGAAGTTGGGACGTCTAATTTAGTGACGGTAGGGCCGCGCATGGTTTGTCACAACCTTCTTCACGAATGAGTGTAGCTTCTTTTCACATTGCAGTTTTTTTTTTTAAATTACGGCATGAATTTATATGAAACAAGTGTATCGTAGGTGTTTGATGTTCTTGATTTGACTTGTTTTAATGTATAATATTCTGTCTATTATTGCTTTCTGGAAAAAAAAAACAAAAAAAGGCCTCCATTCTCTGTGAATGATTCCGTGAATCCTTAATGATAAAGAATATCACAATACTTTTTCAATGTCTCTAACTATCCTTCATATTGTGTATGACAATACTGGGGAATTGATGCAGTCCTGTTCTGTGCCTTCACAAGTTGATTGTTTCTATTTTTCTGTCTTTAACTTGCTAGTACCCTTTCTAGATTCAGGGTTTCTTTTTGCTATTTGCATGTTACAGCTTTTCCTTTTACCCTAATACATCTCTTTATAATACACCTTTTCCTTTTACTATGCTTGGCTTATCCCATCTTATTCGCTATGCGGTTAGTTATCTAGGTTTATAATTTGTTGACAGGGGGTATATTAATATATATTTCCTGCAATTTCTTGCTGCCTGCAGGTGTTGTGAAGATCTGTGAAATTGTCTCCTATTAGAAGAAGAGATGGCTGGTTCTTTGGTTCAGTCAGCAATTCTTCCTACTGTTGCAGTGAACAGGATCCAAAGTCATCTCCGAGGCTCTGGAAAGGTTAAAAGAGGTTCCAAAATGATGTGCCAACCGCAAATGCACTCCCTACAACTGCAAGGCTTTGCAGGCTTGCGAAGATCAGATAATGTGGAATTCTCATCAAGGCATCAACGGGATTTTCGTTCAGTGGTTTCAGGATATATCTCTTATCCACGAGGAAAAGCCAGTCGAGGAGTTGCTAAAGCTATGTTTGAGCGCTTTACAGAGAAGGCAATTAAAGTTATCATGCTTGCACAAGAAGAAGCTAGGCGTCTAGGCCACAACTTTGTTGGAACAGAACAGATACTGTTGGGCCTAATCGGCGAAGGAACTGGTATTGCAGCAAAAGTTTTAAAATCAATGGGAATAAATCTTAAAGATGCTCGAGTGGAAGTGGAGAAGATTATTGGAAGGGGAAGTGGCTTTGTTGCTGTTGAGATACCTTTTACACCACGTGCAAAACGTGTTCTTGAACTCTCTTTAGAGGAAGCTCGTCAACTTGGTACTCCTCTAAGACCTTCCCTTGTGGATTTTTGCCCTAAAACAAACTTTTTGGTCTTGTTTTTGTTAATTTGAAATACTTAAGTTGAAAGCATTATCCTAATGACTGCCTACCTTTCTATCTGCTAATATCATATTTGTCTGTTTAGGATAGTTCATTCCAAGTTTTCTTTTATCATGTGGATCATACTTCCTTTGCTGCAGGGACCCTTTGTATCCACATGATTTGGGATGCATTAGAGGTAGTTTGTTGAAGTGGATGCATTTCTATTCTGTACGAAAAGTAAAAAGTAAAGCATTAATGGTTCCACCATAATGGGAATACCATCAAACTGATGGAACTCTGCTGAAGCAAAATTTAAAGCTTCTATGTGTATCTAACTGAACAATGGTTCCGCTTTTCATTATTCCAAGCTAATGGCCTGTTCGATTGTTGCTATTGGTCTTACTTGCACTGGTTAGGATTTACTGACCTATTACAGGTTATTTTTTGATTATTGGATCTCATGCCTTCTGAATTTTCCCATCAACGTTTGTCGACAAGCATGATCACATGAATGAACAACTTCTTGTTATTCAATTTTCTATTCATTTTCCTTGTATTTAAGTTGGACTTAATGTCTGATTTTGCTGAATATACAGGTCATAACTATATAGGATCTGAGCACCTGCTTCTTGGGCTTCTTCGTGAGGGTGAAGGTGTGGCTGCTCGTGTGCTCGAGAGTCTTGGAGCTGATCCAAGCAACATACGGACCCAGGCAATTTTTTGATTAGATCTTGTTCTGTACTGTCATAAATTTTAGTTGTGACGTGACTTTTTGAGCTTCATTATTGAACAGGTCATTCGAATGGTTGGTGAAACCACTGAAGCTGTTGGTGCTGGGGTAGGGGGAGGAAGCAGTGGTAATAAGATGCCAACACTTGAGGAGTATGGAACTAATTTGACAAAGTTGGCAGAGGAGGTAATTTTTTCAGTATTTCACTATGGAAAATGCTTGTTTGATCTTAAAATTGAAGTATTGTGTCTGAGAAATATAATTACTCCACAGGGAAAGCTAGATCCTGTTGTTGGCAGGCAGGATCAGATAGAGCGTGTTACGCAAATTCTTGGAAGGCGTACAAAGAACAATCCATGCCTAATTGGGGAACCTGGTGTGGGAAAGACAGCAATTGCAGAAGGACTTGCTCAACGCATAGCTAATGGCGATGTTCCAGAAACAATTGAAGGAAAAAAAGTATGCAAAAATTTTAATATTCATTGAGCACTTTCATATCAGTTACTCTTTGTGATATTATCGTTGTAATATGAAGAAATATATAAAGGCTTGTTAGTGGAAGAGATTTTTAATGCCTGCTGCAAATTCTCATTTCTCTGTCATTCTGCTTCTGTCAATTTAAAGATAATTAACTAGCTTTACAATCCAGGTTATTACCCTTGATATGGGGCTTCTTGTTGCTGGTACTAAATACCGTGGAGAGTTTGAAGAAAGGTTAAAAAAGTTGATGGAGGAAATTAAACAAAGTGATGAAATAATACTCTTCATTGATGAAGTACACACATTAATTGGAGCTGGAGCAGCAGAAGGTGCAATAGATGCTGCTAATATCTTAAAACCAGCTCTCGCCAGAGGTGAATTGCAGGTCGATACTTGATAATTTTATCTGTTTCTTTTGTGCCTGTTGTATGTGTTATCGTCCTATTTATTAAGAATCAGTGTTTTTCACTACAGATTTTCTTATCTCAAAAGTCTAAGGAAGTATCTTTCAACATTAATTTCTTATATAATTTATTTCAGTGTATTGGAGCCACAACAATTGATGAATACAGGAAACACATTGAGAAGGATCCTGCTTTGGAGAGACGTTTTCAACCTGTAAGAGTTCCAGAACCAACAGTTGATGAGACAATACTGATTCTTAGAGGACTTCGTGAAAGATATGAGATTCACCATAAACTTCGTTACACTGATGAGGCTTTAATTGCTGCTGCTCAGTTGTCTTACCAGTATATTAGGTTAGTGAATTATGTATTAGTACATCTGTTGTATTTAACAAGCCTAACAGCTATGTTTGACATGCATAAAATATAAGACCTTGCCTCTTATGATTCTTCTTTTTGACATGATCACATTCCATTGCTGCTGCACATATCGATAACGGTCAGCATTTAAAACCTTGCCTCAATGTGTTGTTGATGTTTGTTATTTTCATGTGGATTGACATGCTCCAGTTGATGCAAACTAATTTTGTGTTGTTTGTAGATTTGATATTTAAATTCAGGGCACATGTCTTTCCACCGGCAATGATTCATTTTATAATTCAGTTGATTGATTTCCTATTAAGTGATCATTATACTAGAATTGACTTATAATATACTTGCGGTAGTTTACCACAATATAAACCAGAAATACTTAATTGAGGATTATTATAGTTGAAGAATACAAGTATCATAAAATGTAATAAGTCCTAGGAAGTAGCAGTAAAGAACATGCATGGTTGATGATTTATGTATAAATTAGAAGGGTAGGAAATGATATTTGATGGATGATAATAGTTTCTAATAATGTTACTTGTCCTTTGTTTTTATGTTAGACAAGACATTTAATTCTGTGGTGGAAGAAGTGGAGAAACATCTTTGGCTTCTAGGAAGTTTCTTTTTTAGTAATCAGAGAGAGTTCTGGGTTGTGATTGATTTTCAAATTCATTGATATACATGTAATTTGCATGTAGGTCTTTGCAATACTTGCCTATTAAAAATATAAAGACCAAGCAGTTTGGCACACTTGGAATGTTCAAAACACTTGTTGGATGTTGAATTCTCAAGATTAAACTAAGGTTATTGTAGAGGTTCTAAAATTGAATTGGGTACCAATTTGGTCCTTAAGTAGATTGGTTTGATATCTGGCGTACACTATATGGCCTCATGCCAACTGTCTGGTGGATGTACCTTCCATGCCAACAAATATGGGTTTGGACGAAGGAGGTCGTGGAGGATTGAGAGGAGGTCGAGGAGGAAAAGGTGGAGAAGAAAGAGAACGTAGGGGAGGTAGAGGGGAAAGCAGAGAGGGGGAGATGATAATGCATTCCAGAAGGAGGTGGTGACAATGACGCAATGGGGAGAAGGTGGTAGTGATACAATGGGAAGAGGAGACAGCAGCAACACAGTGAGAAGGCAGTGGCAGAGATACGGGAAGGAGACAGTGGCTGGGAAAGAGAGAAAGAGTTAGAAAGAGGGAGAGATACGGAAACAACAATGTCATAGCTGTCATTAGGAGAAAAAAAAAAGGAATGAAGGTGCCGGATGATACAAGTATTGCCCAGGTAAGGTAAGCTTGGTATGGTGAGATCACCAGTTGGTATGGTCACTACCAGATCGAACTTGGCACTTTCGGAAAGGAAAAGAGTGAGATATGGAAACAATTGTATGACAACTGTCCTAAGAAAAAAGGTGATATGGGTATTGGACAGTAGGCTTACTTTCTAGAACCTTTTGACATTGAGTGTTTATTGCTTGGTGAGCCGGTTTGGTGAGCTTGTCGGGTGGTACAATCTGTATGGGACCAAATCAATGTCAAATGGTACTTTCTAGTACCATTAGACATTGAGTGTTTATTACTTGGTGAGCCAGTTTGGTGAACTTGTTGGGTGGTACAATCTGTATGGGACCAAATCATGCAAACTTGCTCAGTTCATGTTCTAGTTGGCTGTCAAACCAATATAATCGGCCTGTACCAACTGGTATGGGCAGCATTTTATAACTTTTTCTTATATTTATATCAACAGAATGTTTTAGTATATAGAAGGGTATGTAAGTCTTTTGTTCTGCATTCTAGATGATTTATCTTTATCCTTGTGGGTGGTTTCGATTATCTGTCATTAACACCATAAACCCCGAACATTTTAATATTTCCATTGCCATAGACAACTTATACTGTCATAACCATTATAATTACCTACACAACTTATAAAGTCATAACCATTATAATTACGTACATTCAGATAATTCAGTGCTATTGGCATTTATTGCCATGGCCTTTATAACTTCATGTTAGCGCCACATTGTGAGTGACAATATTGCCATGACATATGCTTCCGCTCCTTTTTGAGCCTGTGTCAAGTCCACCAGACCTGCCTTCAGCATCCTACCAGCCCTCATCATATTTGCAATGCTATATATTGTCTTAGTACATTCATGGAACGTCCTTTCTTGATAATCGTAATATTTTGATGGATTTATTCTCTTTTTAAGTTGCTGGAAAAAACTTAATACTCCTTGTGACATATGCTTAGATTCACAAATTCTTGTTATGCTTTATCATGCTATTCTATGAGTGTTATATATTTTAAAACACTTTATTCATCTTGGTTTGACAAGAGAAGGAAATGATCATTCAGAAGTGCAATTTTTTTTTATTATATATTCATGAGACTTCATATTCTACAATTAATGCAACAGTTCAAGTCATTCTTATTCTCGTTCAAATTTTTTGTACATTCTGCTGTACCTTCAGTGACCGGTTTCTACCTGATAAAGCAATTGACTTGATTGATGAAGCTGGTTCTCGTGTTAGGCTACGCCATGCACAAGTAAGGCCTTATATTACCTGGTTCTTTGTTCTGTCATTGTGCGCTTTAAATAAAAATTTTGTTTTTTACAGCTTCCTGAGGAAGCCAGAGAACTTGACAAAGAGCTTAGGCAGATTACGAAAGAGAAAAATGAAGCAGTCCGCGGCCAAGATTTTGAAAAGGTAAATGATCTATTCTAATTTAAGCTCAAGTGATTTGATTGCTTTCAAAAGTACAGTTTGGGAATAAAGATGTGGTTGTTCGATCGCTTTAAAATGATGTTGTGTTTTAAAAAACATGTTACGCCGAGATGGTGCCCAGGACGAGTGGTCAAATATGCATAATTGAAGCATTGTAGCCTAGTTACATTACCTGAACTTATTTGTGTATCCTGTAGCTGGTCCTTGATATGTGAACCTAAAATACTTGTACAAATCAAACTTTTTTGACAGGCAGGGGAATTGCGCGATCGAGAGATGGAACTGAAGGCTCAAATCTCAGCCTTAATTGATAAGGGCAAAGAAATGAGCCAAGCAGAGAGTGAGGCTGGTGATTCAGGTCCCATCGTGACAGAAGCAGACATACAACACATAGTGTCATCATGGACTGGAATTCCTGTGGAGAAAGTATCGAGTGATGAGTCTGACCGTCTCCTCAAAATGGAAGAAACTCTCCATAAACGTGTTATCGGCCAGGATGAAGCTGTCAAAGCGATAAGTCGAGCCATTCGTCGAGCTCGTGTTGGTCTCAAGAATCCCAATCGTCCAATTGCCAGCTTCATATTTTCTGGTCCAACTGGGGTTGGAAAATCGGAATTGGCAAAGGCACTGGCTTCCTATTATTTTGGCTCCGAAGAAGCCATGATCCGGCTTGATATGAGTGAATTCATGGAGAGGCACACAGTTTCCAAGCTCATCGGCTCACCACCTGGTTATGTTGGTTACACCGAGGGTGGTCAGCTTACCGAAAGCAGTTCGACGTCGCCCTACACTGTTGTCCTCTTTGATGAGATAGAAAAGCCCACCCTGATGTTTTCAACATGATGCTCCAGATCTTAGAAGATGGGAGATTGACAGACAGCAAGGGGCGGACAGTAGATTTTAAGAATACTCTCCTGATCATGACGTCCAATGTAGGGAGCAGCGTCATTGAGAAGGGAGGGCGTAGGATTGGTTTTGATCTCGACTATGATGAAAAGGATAGCAGCTACAATCGGATCAAGAGCCTTGTTACGGAGGAGTTGAAGCAGTACTTCCGACCAGAATTCCTGAATCGGCTAGATGAAATGATCGTCTTCCGACAGTTGACGAAACTGGAGGTCAAGGAGATTGCTGACATAATGCTGAAGGAGGTATTCGACAGGCTGAAAGCGAAGGATATAGAACTTCAGGTGACAGAGAGATTCAAGGATAGGGTGGTGGACGAAGGTTACAACCCAAGCTATGGAGCTAGGCCACTTAGAAGAGCCATAATGAGGCTCTTGGAGGATAGCTTGGCTGAGAAAATGCTGGCTGGCGAGATCAAGGAGGGAGATTCGGCTATTGTGGATGTGGACTCTGACGGGAATGTCACAGTTCTAAATGGTGGGAGCGGTGTGCCTGAGCCAATCCCCCCGGCTGTTTCCGTATAGATTCAATATCTTTTGCGCCTGCGGTTCGGTGCCATGTTGTAGGTAGGTTGCTAGTGTAGGGGTAGGAAAAAAAGCTGCTGCGGTTCGTTCAAATTTATACCGTGTGATGTCCATTTACATTTTAGGGTATTAACATGAAAATTTGTTATAAGAGAAACGGAGCAGATAAAAAAGATGGGACTGAAGTGAGACTTTGTATGTTTACTTAGCCAGAAGTGCTGCTTGTGACACTTGAGATCTATGCGCTCATGTAGGTTGGATATGGGTGACCTCACATAAATCATCCAAGATACGATTAAGAAAATCCGTCTTGTTTGTTTCCAAGAATAGTTTAGATGTGCTACTTCCTCATAAATTTGTTGTTCTATGATTATGATTAGCAGTTAGCTGGAGAGTAGGAAAGTGGTCAACAGGAAGTGATGACAGTGAGAAGAATATACACCACTTGGTTTCGTACCTAAGATGGCTGGCTGGCTGGCTGCATTGTGTTCATAACGTGTATGCCAATTTGCTTTGTTCTTCAGGGAACTCTCCCATGTCTTTCTGTGATGTTTTTTTAGCAAAACGATGTGCTTCTGCTGTGTTTTTCGTTGTCACTTTTCTTCTACGGAAACAATAATATCTCAGGATGTTTTCGATGATTACTCCAAAGAATCACAAAACAACAAAGGTAAAAGTGGTTCAAAAATGGAAGAATTTGGTTGACCTCCCTTAAGAGTTTCATCGCTGTGGTTGATACTGAACAATTTTCACCCATTTAATCTTTGTTTTAGCTTACTTTCTCCTTGGAGTGGTGAGCAGTAGGTACACCTCTATGATAATGGACCTACCATGCTATGTTACGAGGCTATCTGGATCACCTCTATGATTACGAGAGAGAGAGAGAGAGAGAGAGAGAGAGAGAGAGAGTCAAGAAACTCAGGAACTCATAAAAAAATCGAGACATTTTAGATTCAAGAAACCTATGAAATGATCAATTTTATTCACTTTTTTACACACATTTTGTAACGCTTTATTTACATTCATTCACTCCTCCTAATCGGAGGCGGCGAACGTGCCGATTGCTTGCTTGTTCGGAGCGAGACAGCTCAACGAAACACGTCGCTTTTCGGTGGCGAAGCTCAGCCCTTTAGTTTTGTAACAGTAGCTTTCTAACATCACCGTCCGAGTGACGCGTGAAGAAGTCGTCGTGAATTCGCTGGATGATCTGGTCAACACAAAAGGAAAGGCAGGGCGTGAGAAACAGGAATCAGAAAGACCCCACGAAAGTTCAACGCTCGGGGAATTCCAGACAAGTCAATACCTCTAACGACGACGCGAGAGCGCCGTCTTCCGCCCCCTCGTCACGATCCATTTCCAGAAGAGAAGGCCCGGGAAGTCCAAATTTGCGCCTGCTGCTTGGGAAGAAATGATATCTGCAATACGACAAGCAGGACCAACATCAGGCTACGGAGTTCGACGCCGACCAAACATGCTACGGGACGGTTTTACCTCTCTACAGCAATCAAGTTGGGTTGACAACTTGGCCACACTCCCGGGGTGTCGTCCATGATCACCGCGGCACATTCGAGTCCTAAAACCCCTTTCAGATGTTTGCGGTGGGAGACCATTCTGTCACCATCGTCTCTCCTCGACATGACACGCCCGGCAAACAAAGACCCGGTCGGGTCAAGCAGGCTTGCCACCGCGGTAGCGTACGGCCTGCTTCCCAGAGTGTATATATGCAGCTCGTAAAGCTCGTTGGCCTTCTCCAGAAACTTCCAGATGCCCGGTCTCAGTTTAGTCCACACTCCCATATGTCGGAGGCGGAAGAGATGTCGTTGCGGCATCGCTCGGTCTTGCTCTTCTTTCCTCTTCAAAAGCTCTTCGTGCAGTGGATCCACATCTACAAACTGGAGGGGCAGATCACTATTTTCAGCAAGTCGTCGTCACCATGCGTAAACAGTAGGGCAGAAACCGAGGTGTGGACCATTGTGTTCTACCTTTGTTGAATTGAGGAGGGTGTGGTCCAAATCGAGGACGAGAGAGCTTCCGAGAAGCGAACATTCTATTTTGTTCCACGAGCCTTCTCGCTCTGTCTCTCTGGATAGCCGCTTTCAGTTCGACACTGCTCCCGTCCAGCGGATGATTTGCATCTCCTTTTGCGCTTTCTTGGGAAGCCACGGCAGGTGCGGTCGTTGGCGTCGGCTTCACATCCTCCACCTTCCTAGCTTTGCGTGGAGCGAGTCGGATGTAACCGGGAGGAACGGCGGTAGTAGAGGCATCGGTCGGTGCCTGTTTTCCATGTCCTGTGGTGTCGTGAGGACCAGCGATGACAGCATTTACTTTGTTGGGTTCAGATGCAGCGGCCACATTGCGAAACAGAGCATGACGGGGATCACGAGGTTTCAAGCGGATCGTCCTTTTGTCATTTTGAGAGCTCTATAAATGCAGAACGATAGGTCATTCAGATTGCGACAAGTAAATGCAAAGGCTTCGAGTCTCGTGAGCAATGAACAAAATATTACAATCAGAACATTGACATGGCCCTTCAGATTGCTGCAGGCAAACGCAAAGGTTTCGAGTCTGGTGAACAATAAACAATATTACAAGAAAACATTGACATCGCCATTCAGATTGCAGCAGGTAAATGCAAAGGTTTCGAGTCAGTATTGTGCGCAATAAACAATATTACAATCAGAACATTGACATGGCAATTCAGATTGCAGCAGGAAAATGTAAAGGTTTTGAGTTTTGTGCGCAATAAACAATATTACAATCAGAACATTGACATGGCAATTCAGATTGCAGCAGGTAAATATGCAATAAACAATATTACAATCAGAACAATGAGACGGCCCTTCAGATTGCAGCAGGAAAATGCAAAGGTTTCGAGTTTTGTGCGCAATAAACAATATTACAATCAGAACATTGACATCGCCATTCAGATTGCTGCAGGTAAATGCAAAGGTTTTGTGTCTCGTGAGCAATAAACAATATTACAATCAGAACATTGACATGGCAATTCAGATTGCAGCAGGTAAATGCGACAGTTTTGAATCTTGTCAGCAATAAACAATATTACAATCAGAACATTGCGATGGCCCTTCAGATTGCAGCAAGTAAATGCAATTGTTTCCAGTCTTGTCAGCAATAAACAATATTACAATCAGAACACTGAGCATTCTTGGGGATCTCCTTACAAATGGCTTCCTGGAGGAACAACTAAGAAAAGAAAAGATAAAGAAGTTAATAAATCTGTCACAAAGCGACCGAATGCCGGGCCTCACCATGGAAACTGATTGTGGAGTTTTCTCAGTTTCATCGGATTTGAATGCAGAGGAGTTGAGTGACAATACTGATCCAGTTGGGTTTTTTGTGGTATGGTCCAAAGTTACATACTCCTCATCTCTCTTGCGTTTCCCAGTGTCTGTGGTTCCTCCCACAGATGCAATGTCTTGTGTGGATGCAGAATGACTGCCTTCATCATAATCTGCACGAAGATTCAGCAATGGATTACACTTCACTCTTTGTCTAGAAGGTGTAAGTAACTCCAACTCAGGGAAATCAACTGCTTCCGAAGCAAAATATGGTTGCTCCAAAGAAACCATACCGCCGCGAGTAATGGCGGGCTCTTGGGTCAAGTTTGTAAGGATATGGTTGCCGGTACCACCATATTGATCTTTCTCTGTTTTATGACCCTCAGAAACAAATGAGTCAACTACAGCATCAATCTGCCAAATGCAAAGAGAAACGAATGGTTCAGGGTTTACCAAATTCGGTCAGTGATGGCTTAACTGAAATGCGTGGAATATTCTACGCACCTGTTTCGCTTGTTCGGTTGTTATAAAAGTGGAATACTGTTCTTTTATCTGAGTCAGCAAACTGCACCGGATACAACGAAGTTGGATTTAGTTCATAACATAATATTGTAGTAAGGATCGATAGAGTCTAAGAACTAAGCAAACCTCGAAAGCGATTGCTCACGCTGCTGCAAATTATCAGATTGACGCACCTGTCACAAAATTCAGAAGCAGTTTAAGCATCAACCACAAAAATCAGCAACTATTGCTCAATATCATGTGAGTTTTTGTTATTCTTACGGAAGGAGCTGCTTGAGTTCCCATGAATGCTTGTGTGGACATTGGGTTCATGTCTTCAAAATATTTGCACAATCGTAAAGATCTGTATGTACAAGGAAACAAACATCATCAAAATGGTTCATTCATCATCCAAGAACCGCTAAGATTTCAGAATAATTCAGCAAAAAGGTATGAATCCCTCTTTCTTTATATCGATGAATCATTTTCTACTGTATTCTTTTTGGTGCTGCTTATTGCAAATTCTGATTTATGTGGTTTCACATTATAGTTCCTGCTTCTCTAAACTTGGTCGTATGCTCAAATTTATGCCGTAAACTCTGCACCAATCATGGACCCAATCTCACATTCCTGTCAGATTCTCCCCGTATCTTGTGATTCCTCCCCCCATTCGTTCTCCAATTTATCTAAATCTCGCCTTCCTCTAAATCCCCTTTCTCCTATTCCCTTCCACCGTCGCCCTCCTGATTGCTATCCTCTATTTTGCCATCCTATCCAAGGACTTCTTCCAATTTCCCTTGCTCCTCCTCGATTCCACTGTCACCCTCATGTCTGCTATCGTCTGTAATCGCATTACAAGATTTCTCTGCCGTCCTAACACCGAAATCATTTTATGAGGCGAGATCGCCGCCCCTCGCTGGCATCAAATCCAACCCGAGAGGCTTGGTTTACACAGCCAGAGCCCTCGCAGAGCCATAGAGGCCGCACCGCATTTCTTTTTTTGACTCTAGCCTCCTTCTTGAAATTAGGTCTTCACCACCGGCGACTCCGACGAGTTGCCGTCGAACGCTTGCCCTACGCCCCTCCCTGGCATCAAAGTGCCCACGCAAAACCACAGAGGTTGGGCACCGCGGGCGCAGTTCTTTGACATGGGGAACCCATCCAGAACCTCGCCCTCCCGACCCTCGCGTCGACCCAGACGGGATGATCACGAAAGGAAGAATGAGAAAGATAGAAAAGACATACCTGCGTCCGCCGAGCGACCTCGCTCCCCTTCGATGGCCTCCGACTCTCCGTGGAAGAGAAAGAAAGCGAGAAGCCCGAAGACAAACCCTAAACCCCCACGGCGGCCAATTTATAGGGGAACTCCGCAGTCCTACAAGCGATAGGAAAGCCCATATCACTTATTGGGTTTCAAATTGCCCCACCCGATTCCGGTTTGACCCCGCGCTTACCCTCCGGTCCACTGTGGGGCCCGGCACGACCCACAGAGAGGATAGGGCTTTAAATGAGTGAATTCCCGTAATTCCAAGCTGTTTCTGCGATGAGAACTACAATTGGGCTTGGTTTGTGGGCTATTCTTACGAGCGAGGGTAAGGCATGCGCACGTAGGCGCTCCAAAAAGAAGGCTTCTTCTTCATCCCACCGTCGGCCAGAATAATTGGTCTGCAAGAAAGGAACCGGTGGCTGCACCACCACAGAGATAGTGATGTGCCATCACAGAGAGCACGCATGCTTGTGTTGCAAGTGGTCTCGAATCATCGCCTGAAGAGATGTATGATCGTTTGCTCTGACCTCAAACATCTTATGATGTCTCCTTTCCCCTTTCCTAAGTTTTCTTTTCCCTAGTGGAGGATGTTGATACTGAGAAAGAAAGAGGACACCTTTTAGCTCTCTCTCTCTCTCTCTCTCTCTCTCTCTCTCTCTCTCTCTCTCATGGCTTATGATTGGAATTGTTCGCGTTATTCTAAACATTAATTTTCGAAACAAAACTCTCATTTATTTGACAGGATGGATGCGAACAACAATTCAGTACCTCAAATATGTTCTCTCATAGCACAGATATTGGTGGCGGTAGGTCGCGAAGCAATGGGAGAGCCTTCTGCTCTCCGTCGATGGAGTGTATTGATTACTACGACAAGCGAAGAACGGTACTGTTCCTATCTATACTTGATTTATTCATCTTACCTACTCATTGATTGATTCAATGCATGGGACAGTGATCCCTACGTGTCAGCATTCTTCCGAAAAATACTTTGGTATTCTATTTTTCTGGATTCAGCAAGAGATAAAAAAAATTAAACGGGGGTCTCTCTCTCTCTCTCTCTGGCGATGTCGCCTTTGTCTCATTTGTTGGATTCATCTAGGTCAGACGTAGTTTCTATTGTCTTCTCCGTCTTGTCCTTTGTCTCTTCCCGAGTGTTGGGTGTTAGATAATATGGTCATATTTAATTAGATAAGATATATTAAAGATATGATTGGATTCTGATTATGGTTATTGGCTAATAGAAAGGAAGTCCAATCAAAGTAGGATTCTTTAGAAGAGGCCCTTGATGGGAGGAAATCTTCTAATATCTTATCATAGACCCTCTGCTCTCGCCTATAAATAGACAGGACCTCAGGGGACTTAGTGTGTCATGTCGTGTGTGAGAAGCAACACGGAAGCATCTAAGAGTTGCGTAAAGATTAGCAACACAGATGCGTCTAAGAGTTGCGTAAAAGAAATATTTCACAGACACATAGATTGAGAGATTACGCTTTTCCTCTCAATCTCCCCGAGCCATCAATTACAAAGTGGTCCTGTGAAAGGATAGGAAGAGAGGAGAAGGAGTCTAGTTCTCCTTGCAGATTAGCGAAGCGTTGGATCTAGAAAGGTATTCAGATCTTTTCTCCTTTCTTCGCGGATGGCATAAAGGTACGCATCGTAAACACAGATCTATTCATGTTTTGATTTCGATCCTAGCATTAAACTTTTTCCGCAATTATAGAAGCATGATTAAAGTTATTTTATGCTTACAATTGGTATCAGAGCCAGTGTTCTTGAAATCAAAATTTTAGATCTGTTGTTTTCGATTTACGATGTTTGATCCGACTCACAAATCGATTCCTATCGATTTTGGTTTATTGTCGTGGTTTATCGTCGTCGATTGTCGGCGATATTAAGGAAACAACGACGATCCGTCGACCTCGCTTCAGACGGCCGTAAGGGCCACGGCGATCGCATCGCATATTGGCGCGACGAGGTCGGCAAACCCGTCTTGCGGACGCTGCCCAAGCCGGCGGCAGCCGCTGCGCTTAGCATCTGGCCGCGAGAACAAAGCCGCGACAGCGCATCAGCGAGCACAAAGTCCGCGCTGAAGGCCAGCCGCCATGCCGGCCGGCAGCAGCCGTCTGCATGGCAGCGCCGATGCGGCCGGCAGACCTAAATGGCACTCAAGACAGTAAAGCGCGCGCCGGCAATGCTGGGCAAGAGGGAAACGGCGGCAGAACGCCGCCGCCGCACCTCGCGCGAGCGGCAATGGGGCCGCAATCCATGCGGCTATTTTTTCGGCGACAATACAGACGCTACGGTAGGTTGGCCGTTTAAACCATCTACAAGCATGCTGAAGGCGGCGGTTCAATTCATTAAGCATACGTAGAGCGGCAATGGCAAGCAGAGGGAAGAAGGGTTTGGTTAGGGTTTTGCCAAATTACAGTTTTGCCCTTCTATATTTTATTAATACTTTTAGTATTTTAACAGCTTTTGCCCTTCATGAATATGAAAATTACAGTTTAACTCGTTAATATATTTACGGTTTTATCCTTATGAAATTGAGATTTTTGATTTATATCCTCAATTATTAAAATTGATCGAAAATAATTAAATTTGATCATGATTGTATTTTGAATTTGATTTTGATCAAATTTAGAAAGGATTAAAATTTTTGATCAATATTTGATTTTGATCGACTAGTTTAATTGGGCTAATAGTTAACCCAATTATGGGCTTACCCAATTAAACTAGATTGATTGGCATAATAGTTCTTTTATAATTTTCTCATATGAATTATTGATTGTATTTTATAAATAAAATCCAATTATTGTTCTTGGATATTTATTTAGTTATTCATATGTATTTATTTGAAATTGTGAAATGACAGCTTATCTTTCACATAAAAGTTTTCATGATTTATGTGTTATCATGATTATGGTTTTTTCTTATACTGATCAATATATATGAATTATTGATTATAAGTTATAAATAATATCCAATTATTGTTCTTGGATATTTGTTTGATTATTCATATGTATATATTTAAAATTGTGAAATGATAGTTAATTTTCACATAAAGGTTTTTCATGATTTATGTGTTATCATGATTATAGTTGTCATATGAATTTTATTTATGCTCATTAATATTCAATAATCATTATGGTTGTTGTATTATTGAATTGTTTAGCATAAATTGAATTAAAGAAATTTAGTAAACGTTATTTGTAATTCATCTTCCTAAGTTTTATCTGACCAGTAGCTGCCAAAGTGGCATGGGATGATAAGCTTATGATATATGAATTACAATAAAAGTTGTCATTTATAGGATATTTTAGATTGTATTTTATATTTTGGTATTGGTCTTGTAGCCACCAAAGTGACCTAGACCAATAATTTATAAAATACATTATGGAATTGATCCTAAATGATATTAAAGAAATTTGATAAGTATTTGTAATTTATTTTCTTAAGTTTTATCTGATCAGTAGCTGCCAAAGTAGCCTAGGATGATAGACTTATGGGATATAAATTACATTAAAGTCTTATCATTCATAGGATATTTTTGTATTTTATATTTTTGTATTGGTCTTGCAGTCACCAAAGTGACCTAGACCAATAATCTATAAAATACATTATGGGATTGGTCCTAAATGACATTAAAGAAAAATAATATTCACAATGGCACACATAATTAGGAGATTTAGATAATCCCAAAGGAGAATCTATTTTGAATAATTATGTGATGGGGTTGGATGATACTGTTTTAGATATTCTTGACGTTTAGTGTTTTTATACCCAAAGGTATTAACACTATTCCACAAGGATGGTATCAGTCCTCCATAATGATTATATGTGTGAACAATAGATATGTCAATATTGAAAGTAAAATATTGATGATATCAATAGTTCAACATAAAACTCAAAGCATTGATGTTATATTATTACAGTGGTACTTCCTTCATTGTATTTTTATAAATGTCCATATATTTTATAGAATAAATGGCTTGAGCATATATAAGTTATATTGAATGAGTGAGACCTTGATCAGATTATTTGAAGGAACACAGACTTATTTACTGAAAGTTCTGTGGAATTAATAATTAAGGTTACTGATCAGGAAAGGTCTGAAAACTCAAATTAATGATACTTAGACTTCAGTACAGTAGCGCATGAGAATATTTAAGGATCAATATAAATTTTCTAATAAGTCATGAGTTGACACATCAATGAAAGAACTGACTAAAAATGAAAATGTTTGAGGAATTAAAGATTATCTCCTCAATATAATTGACAAAGTTGTAAGCTCGAGACTTAAAATATTTGAGTTCTACTCAATGAGTGGGTAACAATAAAATAAGGATGAAGCATAAGCCACCTGAGTTTATAATTATTATATAAACTCATAAAAGAATTTCTTCATAATAAAACGTTACTTGTGTAACAATGAAAATTATATGAAGAAGAATTATAAGATTTGATTTGAAATGAAAAGTTATTTGATTCAAATCAAATATTATAGAAATTATTGGTGGATTAATTTGATGCTTCAATGTATGTTACCAATAATAGAGATTTATTTTAATATTTAAAAGGAAAAGGAATAAAAATTAAAGGAAATTAAAATATTCATCATTAGAGGGAATCATCTTTAAGTGAAAGCGATAGTAATTTGTATTTATCGCCTATGCCCAAAGATGATTTATTTGATGAATCTTGAGGATTTATGTTATATTCTTATAATTCTGAGAATCTGGATTCTTTACTTAGAATTATTAGAATGTTGTTTCTCCTTTGATAGTTGTGAACTCAATATGATTTAATAAAAGTTAACATTTGAATTCTGTATAATGGTCTATACAGAATTAATATGAATCTTGAGTTTACAATGATCCTGTAAGTAAATATTAAAATAAAAGTTTATAAACTCCTTGAGATTATACTTACATCTACGAGTCATTCTATATTTTTATCTCATCAAAGAGAGATATTTTATCATCATATAGATAACCTATTGAGATATGATTTTTTATATCTAATTCATGTAAAGTCTCAGGCCATTGACACTTTTAAAGTATGCATAAAAGAGGTCGAGAGACAATTAGATAGAAAAGTTAAAATCATCATATCTGATAGGGGTGATGGATTTTATGGTATTCATGATTTACCAGATGTGTCGTAGCAAAACATAATTGCTGAAAGGTATAATCGTATATTTATAAATATGATTAGGAGCATGATGTATTATTCTTTTATACCCAAATTCATGTGAGAAGAAGCTCTAAGGACAATTATGTATATCTTAAATGAGGTTTCTAGTAAGTAAATTACATGACTTCTTTTGAGTTATGGAATGATAGGGAACCTAACTTAAGATATTTACATATTTCGGATTGTCCTGTAGGATCTTCAACTCACATAAAAGAAAATTAAAGTTAATAACTATTTCTGAATATTTTGTTATTTATTCAGAAAAGTTTTAAAAAGGGTATATGTCTTATTGCTCTAATCATAGTACGAGGATGGTTAAATCTGGTAATACAAGGTTCCTATAAAATAGCGAATTAGTGGGAGTAAAAATCTCAAAATTTAATTTTGATATAGAGGAAATACATGTTGATACTCCTTTATTATTTGAGAGATTGTTGTTACTCAAATTATTAAATAATTTGATAAAGGTGAACAACAAAATAATATTACCAAACTCTCACATTATATTGATATCGCGATAATGGTCTTATAGAATAACCACATTTGACAAACATTGAAAATTTTCAATGGGAAAGGAATCCTGTCATTTATGATTATGTGGTATATCTATAAGAATTATATTTTGATATAGGAATCGAATAGATCCCTTATTGTTTTCATAGGTCATGAAAGGTAACGATTATTCGAAAAGTAATATGATACTGATGTAAGAAGAGTTAAAATCAATAACTGAATGGTGTCGATGAATTCGTTGAATTGTCCTATAATTGTAAAAGAGTCTATTATATAAATATGACTCAAAGGACAATGTCGAACGATATAATAGTCAGACTTTTAGTTTTTATATGGTTATCGATTTTTACTCATAAAGAAAATGAATGACTCGCAGAGAAAATGAAAGAAATATATAATTTGGTATGCAAATTCAGGAATCTATTTATGATCTTAAATAAGCTTCTAGACAATGATATATAAAGTTTTCTAATATCATTGATTTCTTCAGATTTAAAAAAAAAATACTGTTAATCGGTATTTATATCTGAAGATCAGTGGGAGCAAGTTTATTATATTGATCATATATATGGATAATATTTTGCATTGCCAAACTTGGTTTATTATACTAAACCAAGAAATTATCACTAAGAATTTAAGATAGTTGATATGAATGAGACATCTTATATTATTAGTATTGAGATACTCAGGGATATATCTCAATGATTATTAAGACTGTCTCAGAAAGGATATATTAACTGAGTCTTGAGATGATATACAACTTTGTTCAACAAATCATAAAAGTAAAATTTTAGTCAAAATTGAGTGCTTTAAAATGACTTGAAAAGAATCAGATAAAGGAAATATTCTTTATATATGCATGAAATGAAAGTCTATGCTCAAGCCTATGTCGAAACAGATATCGCTTTTGCGCTTAAAATACCGGATAGATATTTGAGTTATCCGAAGTGAAAAATATTAAAGGACTGCAAAGAAAAGTTATAAGATATCTGGAAGGGACGAAGGATTATATGCTCACATGTATGAAATTATATCAGCTTGAAATGATGGTGTTTTTCAAATGCTGATTTTATAAATTGCCTCAATAATAGGAAGTCCACCTTATGGTTAAGATCTATATCAATTAGAGAGGCAATTTATTATAAAAGTTGATTTTGTGGTGTGCTTTGAGGCCACTAATCAAATTTTATAATCTACAAATTTTATCTCGTGACTTGGTGTGGTCGACTCAATTGTCAAGTCGCTGAAGATATTTTTGTGATATCGCAGTAGTTTTCTTCTCTAAGAATGACAAGTACTATTGCATTTCTATGCATTATGGTAGAAAGTACTTGATGGTTAGAGAAGACGAGTCCAGAAACATCTAATGTCAATTAATTACTTGAGTTCCACTGTATTGATTGCTGATCCATTTACTTAGGACTTACAGCCTAAGGTGTTTTGAAAGAACATGTTCTTATGATTGGGTTTGTGAGCAACCCATAAAGGATATGGTGATGCATATTTGAGTGGACACTGTAATTGACATTTTTACTTACGTACTTAAAGTTATTTGTTTCTGCTATCCTGTTCACAATTATGTATGTACATATTATGGTTGAATGTGATGACAGGATTGTCTTGACAAGACAAATTACAGGGGTCATTATGGACTGCATTAGGAAAGGCTAATAGTGTTGTAGTACATAGAAGGAAGTGTGGCATTGATGACATACAACCGCTATGACTCGCATTACTAGTCAGACTTAATGTAGTATTATTATATTCATTGGACTTATTAGCCTGTTTTTAAATTCGCGCGTATAAATAGTTTTCAAAATTTCAGAATCCAATTATGCAAAATTGTTTTCAAATAAATTTTGTTTATTTATTTTGATTTTGAATATCTTTTGTATCTTATCAATTAATGGGCCAAGTGGGAGAATGTTAGATAATGTGGCCATATTTAATTAGATAAGATATATTAAAGATATGATTGAATCTCGATTATGGTTATTGGCTAATAGAAAGGAAGTCCAATCAAAGTAGGATTCTTTAGAAGAGGCCCTTGATGGGAGGAAATCTTCTAATATCTTATCCTAGACCCTCTGCTCTCGCCTATAAATAGACAGGACCTCAGGGGACTTAGTGTGTCATGTCGTGTGTGAGAAGCAACACGGAAGCATCTAAGAGTTGCGTAAAGATTAGCAACACAGATGCGTCTAAGAGTTGCGTAAAAGAAATATTTCACAGACACATAGATTGAGAGATTACAGTTTTTCCCTCTCAATCTCCCTGAGCCATCAATTACAGTGGTCCTGTGAAAGGATAGGAAGAGAGGAGGAGTCTAGTTCTCCTTGCAGATTGGCGAAGGCGTTGGATCTAGAAAGGTATTCAGATCTTTTCTCCTTTCTTCGCGGATGGCATAAAGGTACGCATCGTAAACACAGATCTATTCATGTTTTGATTTCGATCCTAGCATTAAAGTTTTTCCGCAATTATAGAAGCATGATTAAAGTTATTTTATGCTTACATTGGGTTGATGACGTAGCTGATGATGGTGCCGTGACGCACGGAAGAGTTCAGATTTTACTGATCAAATAGTATATATTGGAGAGGTTCTAAAATTGAGTTGGGTACCAATTTGGTCCTTAAGTAGATTGGTTTGATATCTGGCGTACACTATATGGCCTCATGCCAACTGTCTGGTGGATGTGATGCGGGAGCATCCGAGACTATCGGTACTCATTCATGTTAAAATTAATTTCGGTTACAATTTACTTTGATGGGATAAGGAATAAGCGGTTACAACTTCAAAAGCTTTGGTTACAACTTCAGAGTAACCGAGTGAGCGGTTACAACTTCAAAAGTTTCAGTCTTGTTTGTTTGGGTAGTTCCCATTATTTGTTTGGGTAGTTCCGTTTTTTCAATCTTGTTTGTTTGGGTAGTTCCCATTGTTTGTTTGGGTAGTTCCCATTGTTTGTTTGGGTAGTTCCGTTATTTCAGTCTTGTTTGTTCGGGTAGTTTCCATTGTTTGTTTGGGTAGTTCCCATGTTGTTTTTTGAGTCTAATGTCTATATAATGAGACATATTCTAATTTGTAAGGGGGTGGTTGAATGAATGATAATTCCTCTTGTGAGTTGAATTTTATCTCGATTCTTTATCCAACATCGTTGGTGGTGAATCAAACAGTTCTTTATCCTTGGCCGGTGGAATTTCCTTTAAGCCTTGGTGGTGAACTGCCCCATTTTCCCGAAATCGCGCAGCCCTGAAATTTTCTGTTCGGAGTCACTCGCCCACGCACACATCAAGTTGGTATCAGAGCTCAAGGTTTGAACTTATCTTGAGTGATTCCTTTGTGTTGTTATCTTCTACTTACCATGGGTGACGAACAAGTTCCATGAGGCTTGACTTTGGAGCAAGCGTACGACCTAAGGCGAGATCGTGCTATAGAGAATCTCCAAAGGCAAATGG
This sequence comes from Musa beccarii, assembly GCA_024322285.1. Lineage (NCBI taxonomy): Eukaryota > Viridiplantae > Streptophyta > Magnoliopsida > Zingiberales > Musaceae > Musa > Musa beccarii. The sequence goes on along the minus strand of CM044395.1, from coordinate 57,665,533 downwards.
AGCGAGTTCTCAATCTCCTAGAGAACCGGGAGAGACAAGAGCAACCAGCAAGGCGTCCCGATGATCAGCGACACCATGACGAATCAGATTCACATCATAATTCTAATGATGATTCTGATTCCGCTGGAGATAACTCTAGTGCTTCTGAGCACCGAGTTCGGAGAAGAAGAAGAAGATAACATGAGAATGACCATGAGATTAAAGCAGATGCACCTGAGTTCGAGGGTAGTCTTAATCCTGACAACTTTGTTGATTAGCTCCTTGCCATTGAACGAGTTTTTGACTTCAGGTCATACTCGGATGAGAAGAGGTGCAAGGTCGCTGCTCAAACTCACTAAATATGCTTCTATGGTGGGAGAATTTAAAGCGTCCAAATGAGCTAGAGAAGGAAAAAAAGCCGAATCAAGTCTTGGGATAAACTCAAGAAACTTATGAAGAAAAGATTCTTGCCCGATACCTATAAGCAAGATCTGCTTTCTCAAGTTGAATTCCCTAAGACAACAGGGATGAGTATTGAAGAATATATTCGTGAGTTCGAACAACTCATGATGAGATCGAAGTTCCGTGTTCCCGAGCAAACCATCGCCGATTCCTTGGTGGCATGAATCGGAAATTGCTGATTTGGTTGAACTTCAACCTTATTGGTCCTTCAAGATGTTTGCAAGCTAGCAATGAAGGTTGAGAAACAACTAAAGAGTAGCAAGAGTTTTTCTTCCAGAACCTCCTCGAAGGGGACATCCTACTTTAGGGATGCTTCCTCAAGCAAATATGAAGGTGTTTTGTCGAAAGCTAAGAGTAAAGAGAGGTTGGTGGAACCCATCAACGAAACCAAAGAAGAAAGTTGATGGTGACACAAGGAAGTGTTTTAAGTGTCCTGGCTATGGGCATTTGCAAGCTAATTGTCCAAATCGGAGAGTTATGACTCTTCAAGAAATTGAGAAGATCGATTTGGAACTTCAAGAGGCCAACGATGAACATGACCGAATGATTCTGAAGCTGAAGAATCCGAGAATATCGTTGAAAAGGCTGATGATGGTGAGTTGTTGGTGATACGGAGAGCATTACATGCCGAGATATCTCCCGAAGAGAATGAGCAAAGGGAGAACATCTTCCACACCCGTTGCACCATTAACGGGAAGGTGTGTATGACGATTATCGATGGAGGAAGCTGCACCAATGTCGCCTCGACAACCATGATTGAAAAACTGAAGCTACCAACATCAAAACATCCTCAACCTTACAAGCTTCAGTGGCTTAGCAAAGGAAGTGATGTGAAGGTAACTAAACGAGCCCTTATATCATTTTCCATTGGGAAGAGTTATCAAGATGAAGTTCTATGCGATGTTATTCCCATGGATGCATGTCACTTGTTGTTAGGTAGACCTTGGCAATATGATAGAAAGGCTGTACATGATGGGCATAAAAACACATACTCTTTTCACAAGGAACGAAAGTGCATTACTCTTGCATCTTTGAAACCGAGCATGATACATCGAAATCAACCTGGGAAGGGAAACACTAGTAAGGAAAATCTCTTCTTGAGTGAAACACAGGTTAAGAGAGCCATTACCAAACAGAAAAATGTATTTGCTTTGCTTAGGGTTGAGAAAAAGAGTGAGAAAGAGAGACCTATACATCCGAAAATGCATTCCTTGTTAAGAGACTTTGCAGATATGTTCCTGAAGAATTGCCATCCGGATTACCTCCAATAAGAGGTATTGAGCACCAAATTGACTTGCTGCCCATTGCCCTCTACCAAACAAAGCAGATATAGATGCAACCCTAAGAAACAAAGGAGTTGCAAAGACAAGTCAATGAACTTATTGACAAGGGATATGTTCGAGAAAGTATGAGCCCATGTTCTGCTTCTACTCTACTCGTACTAAAGAAGGATGGAACATTCAGAATGTGTGTCGATAGCCGAGCCATCAACAACATCACTATTAAGTACAGGTATCCCATACCTAGACTTGATGATATGCTTGATGAATTATATGGTTCTAATGTGTTTTCAAAGATAGATTTGTGAAGTGGCTATCACCAGATCCGAACGCAAAAAGGAGATGAGTGGAAAACAACTTTCAAGGAGTCTTATAGGAAGAAAGCTAATAAGCATCGGAGGAAGACTCATTTCCAACCAGTTCTCGAGAGAATTGGCGAAAATGCTTACAAGATTGATCTTCCGGAGAATATGGAGTTTCGACAACTTTTAATGTAGGTGATCTTTCTCCTTACTTGGACGATGATGACTTGTCGATTGAGGACAAATCTCAAACAACCCGGGAGAATGATGCGGGATCATCCGAGACTACTGATCAATCCCTAAGTCCTGAGTTGATTCCTTTGGCAAAACAAACACTATCGGTACTCATTCATGCCAAAACTAACTTCGGTTACAACTTACTTGATGGGATAAGGAATGAGCGGTTACAACTTCAAAAGCTTTTACATACTTTAGAGTAACCGAGTGAGCTGCTTACAACTTCAAAAGCTTCGGTTACAACTTCAGAGTAATCGAGTGAGCGATTACAACTTCAAAAGTTTCAGTCTTGTTTGTTTGGGTAGTTCCCATTATTTGTTTGGGTAGTTCCGTTATTTTAGTCTTGTTTGTTTAGGTAGTTCCCATTGTTTGTTTGGGTAGTTCCGTTATTTCAGTCTTGTTTGTTTGGGTAGTTCCCATTGTTTGTTTGGGTAGTTCCCATGTTGTTTTCTTAGTCTAATGTCTATATAATGAGACATATTCTCATTTGTAAGGGGGTGGTTGAATGAATGACAATTCCTCTTGTGAGTTGAATTTTATCTCGATTCTTTATCCAACATCGTTGGTGGTGAATCAAACAGTTCTTTATCCTTGGCCAGTGGAATTTCCTTTAAGCCTTGGTGGTGAACTGCCCCCTTTTCCCGAAATCGCGCAGCCCTGAAATTTTCTGTTCGGAGTCACTCGCCCACGCACGCATCAGGATGTTTGGATACAAGGATTACATCACTGTGCACAATATCCACAACCTCCTCAAGCAATCACAGAAGAATTCACTGAAGATCTGATCTAACCTGAGATGAGAAACTGTTTGGATGAGTGAGAACAATTTCTGTGTTTTCCTTGTCTTCTTCCATTTCTTTTTCTCTTGTTTTTCTGCCCTTTTCTCCTCTCTTTGAATCCCTAATATCGCTGCAAAGATTCTGCCCTTTGCTGCGATGTTTAATCTGCTAATTCCGTAGCCACCATTAGCCTCTATATATAATTAGGTTTATGTTAGGTTAGAGTTAAGAGAAAGATGGGCTATGGGCTTAAAAAGCCCATATGGGCTGAACTGGGCTCTCAGCCCAACAACCTCCCCCTTCAGCCCATAAGGGAGGCTGTCCCATGACTCAGTGTAAATCCATGCCGACCAACCGCCGACACATCTCCCGCCTCTCTTTTGGTAAGGTCTTTGTCAACATGTCTGCTCCATTATCATTTGTATGAATTTTCTCAAGTTGCAATCGCTTCTCTTGAAGTACATTTCAATCCAAAGATGATATCGACATCTATATGCTTTGACTTGGTATGAAAAACTGGGTTTTTATAATAATGGATGGCACTCTGGCTGTCACAATACACCACATAGTTTTCCTATTTCAACCCCAATTCTTGTAAGAATTCTTTCATCCATAATATTTCTTTGTAAACCTCTAGAATAAGAATATATTCTCGCCTCTGTGGTGGAGAGAGCAATACACCTTTGCAATGTGGATTGCCATAACACACTCCCCCCGCAAAAGTAAGTACAAAACCCGATGTAGATTTCCTTGTATCAATATCTCTGGCCATATCTCTGCATCTGTGTAACCCACTAGCATAGGTGGTCCACCTCCGAGCTTAAACAAACCTTAGAGCTTCCTCTCGAGATATCTCAAGATCCACTTCACTGCTTTGCCCAAAGGCTCTTTGCCTAGATTTGTAAGAAATCTGCTAGTAACACCCATCGCATGCATATGCGATGTCCGGCCTCGTACATACCATTGCATACATTAAACTTCCAACTATCAAGCATAAGGAACCTTTTGCATTTTCTCCTTCTCTTCATCACTTGACGGACTCTATTCTCGAGCACAACTTGAAGTGACTGAAAGAGGAGAACCAACTGACTTTGCATTGCTCATCATAATGAACCTTTCTAATACATTCTCAATATACTTCTTCCGTGACAACCAAATCTTCTTATTTTTCCCGTCACGAAAATCTGCATGCCCAGATTTTTGCTTTGTTGGCCCCATGTCCTTCATTGCAAAGGACTCACTCAGTTCCTTCTTCAACCTATCAATTGTATGCATATCTTTCCCAAGGATAAGCATATCATCAACATAAAGTAAGAGAATAATAAATCCTCACCAAACCGTTTGATGTACACACAATGATCTGAAGCTGTTCTTTTGTATCCATTTTCAATCATAAATGAATCAAACTTTCTGTACCACTGTCTTGGAGCTTGCTTCAATTCATACAAACTCTTTCTTAACTTGCAGACAAAATTTTCTTTACCTTTGACTTTGAAACCTTCTGGTTGCTCCATATAAATTTCCTCCTCCAAATCACCATGAAGGAAAGCTGTCTTCACATCTAATTGCTCCACCTCCAAGTCTTGGCTAGCAAAGAATACCTAGAGCAACACGAATAGAAGACATTTTAACAACAGGAGAAAAATTTCTTCAAAGTCAATACCTTTCTTTTGACCAAAGCCTTTCACAACCAATCTGGCTTTGTACTTTGGTTGAGAACAATATTCTTGAGTCTTCAACCTGAAAACCCACTTGTTCTTCAAGGCCATCATTCCCTGTGGAAGTTGCACCAAATCATATGTATGATTTATCTGTAGAGCATTCATCTCTTTCTGCATAGCAACTAGCCACATTTTTTTCTGCTCACTTTCAACTCGCTTCCTGGTAACTCTCTGGTTCACCTTCATCAGTAAGCATAACATACTCATAATGTAGAGTATCTTCTGGAAGACTGACGTTGTCTAGAAGATCTTCTCAATTGAGGTTCTGAGGGAAGCTGCTCCTCAACTTCTTCTTGCTCAACATGTCCTGCAGGTAGATTAATATCTGGCTCTACACCATCTTCCTGCACATCTCCCCCATCACCCTGATATACTGGAGGAACAACTAGGTCACAATCTCTAATCCTTCTGCAGAAGTATTGGTTGGTGCCTTCTTCTTCAAATCCTCAAGGGTTTGATCCTCAAAGAAGACCATATCTATGCTTCTAAACACCTTCTGCTTTTCTGGATCCCAAAGCCTCAGAACCAAATTGATCATGTGAGTAGCCAAGAAAAATACATTCTTTTGTCTTACCATTCAACTTAGACCTTTCATTATCTGGAATATGTGCAAATGCACGACAACTAAATATTCTCAAATGTTTATAGGAAACATCTTTCCTCGACCAAACATGCTCTGCAACATCGATCTAGGGTCAGATAAGGAGATAAGTTGATCACATCAATCGCAATCCTCAAAGCCTCATCCCAAAATCTTTTGGATAGCTTTGCTGTGAAAGCATGCATCCGATCTTTTCTATGATGGTGCGGTTTATCATCTCTCGCAATTGCATTATCTTTGAGGTGTACCAGAACTGTCATCTCATGCTTTGGATGTCATGTGACTCGCAATAATCATCAAACAATCTCGTATACTCACCACCATTATCTCGATCTTATACATTTCAACCGTCTTTTCTGTCTCCCTTTCAACTCGGCATGAAACTCTTCAAGACACCAATAATCTGATCCTTGGTCTTCAAAGCATATGCCCAAACTTTCCTGAAAAAGTCATATATAAAAGTAACAAAGTAAAGTGCACCACTGATGCCAGGAACATTTGTAGAACCATTAGGAGTTTTTGTCCTCAAAGGACAACATACATCTGTATAAACACGGTCCAAGGCATGCATTTTTCTAGACAAAGCAGGACTAGCAAATGAAACTCTATGTTGTTTACCAACTAAACAATCAATACAAGGGTTCAAACGTATACCTCTGAGGTCAGGCAATACCTCTCTCTTGGAAAGAGCTTGCAGTCCCTTCTCGCTCATATGTCCCAATCTCCTATGCCACAACTCCATGCTGAAGTCTTTCTCTGTAGCATTTAACTGTTCACCACAAGCTTTGGCCTGCAACCTGTATAAAGTGTGACATTTCTTTCCATTAGCTATAACAAGAGAACCCTTACTAAGTTTCCATTGCCCTCTGTAAAACCTGCTATCATAGTCTTCATCTTCTAGTCTTCAAACTGAGATTAAATTCAGCCTCAAGTCAACTACATGCTTCACATCCTTAAGTACCAACTTGCATCCAAGATTAGTCTTTATGTGGATGTCACTCATGCCAATGATGTTTGCTGTGCTATGGTTGCCCATCTTGACAACACCAAAATTTCCAGACCTGTACGTAGCAAAAAACTCCCTCCGTGGTGTAGCATGATAAGAATCTCCTGTGTCAATTATCCACTCGAGATCCTGAGATACACAAGAAAAAATATCATCAGAAGGGGACAAAATCAAATAATCATCAACCTGCACTATAGCCGTGGTATTCTCTTTCGACTCTGTAGACTCCACTTCTTTTTCCTTTTTCTTGCTCTCCTTAGGTTGCTTACACTGATTCTTATAATGTCCTTTCTCACCACAGTTATAGCAAACAATATTTTTCCTTGATCTTGACTTGCTTCTACCTATGCGTGAACTGCTTCCATCTTTAGACCTTGACCTTCCTATGCTCTCTGAGATAAGTGCCTGTGAATCAATCTGAGATACTACTGAGTTCTTTCTTCTCAACTCCTCATTCAACAAACTTCTTGTTACTTGACTCATGGTGACAATATCATCTAGTGCAGAATTACTGAGGGAAACCACTAGTGTCTCCCAATTTTCTAGCAATGAACTGAGAAGTAACAATGCCTGCAACTCATCATCAAGAGACATTTTCATAGAAGATAACTGGTTAGTAATACTCTGTATTTCATTCAAATACTCAGCAATAGAAGCACCCTCTTTATATTTTAGGTTCACAAGTTTTCTGATCAAAAAAGCTTTGTTGCCAGCGGTTTTTCTTTCATAGAGACCTTCCAACTTTTTCCAAAGAGAATATACAGAACTTTCAGTAGAAACATGGTGAAAGACACTATCATCGAGCTATTGTCGAATAAACCCAACTGTTTTTCAATCTAATCTCTTCCACTCATCATCTGTCATAGTTGTGGGTTTTTCACTATCCCTTTGCAAAGGTCTATACAAATCTTTGCAATACAAGAGATCTTCCATTCTTGGTTTCCATATCATCCAATTATTTCCGTTCAAACTAATCATGCGAGAAACATTACCAGCCTCCATGTTCAAATACAAAAATTAAATCACCAAAACCTTGCTCTGATACCAGTTGATGGGTGAAAATAAAAAGGATAGGCAATAAACAATAACTTTTGAATATGAACAAATACTACCAGGCTGTAACACACAGCGGAATTAAACAGAAATCACAATCAAATAGAACACCAAGATTTACATGAAAAACCCCTTCAACGTGAAGGGTAAAAACCACGGGGCAAACGAGGGAATTCCATTATAGAAATAATGAATGTACAATTCTTGAATCTCTTGCCCAAAACCTAAGCAACAATCACAAGAGAATAACTGGGATACAAGGATCACGTCACTGTGCACAATATCCAAAACCTCCTCAAGCAATCACAGAAGAATTCACTGAAGATCTGATCTAACCTCAGATGAGAAATTGTTTGGATGAGTGAGAATAATTTCTGTGTTTTCCTTGTCTTCTTCCCTTTCTTTTTCTCTTGTTTTTCTGCCCTTTTCTCCTCTCTTTGAATCCCTAATGTCGCTGCGAAGATTCTGCCCTTTGCTGCGATGTTTAATCTGCTAATTCCGTAGCCACCATTAGCCCCTATATATAATTAGGTTTAGGTTAGATTAGAGTTAAGAGAAAGATGGGCTATGGGCTTAAAAAGCCCATATAGGCTGAACTAGGCTCTCAGCCCAACAACCTCCCCCTTAAGCCCATAAGGGAGGCTGTCCCATGACTCAGTGTAAATCCATGCTGACTAACTGTCGACACATCTCCCTCTCTCTTTGGTAAGGTCTTTGTCAACATGTCTCGCTCCATTATCATCTCAGATGAATTTTCTCAAGTTGCAATCGCTTCTCTTCAAGTACATTTCGAATCCAAAGATATATCGACATCTATATGCTTTGACTTGGAATGAAAAACTGGGTTTTTACAATAATGGATGGCACTCTGGCTGTCACAATACACCACATAGTTTTCCTGTTTCAACCCCAATTCTTGTAAAAATTCTTTCATCCATAATATTTCTTTGCAAACCTCTGTAAGAGCAATATATTCTGCCTCTGTGGTGGAGAGAGCAATTCACCTTTGCAATCTGGATTGCCATAACACAGCTCCCCCTACAAAAATAAGTACAAAACCTGATGTAGATTTCCTTGTATCAATATCTCTGGCCATATCTCAGATCCGTGTAACCCACTAACACAGTGGTCCACCTCCAAAGCTTAAACAAACCTTAGAGCTTCCTCTGAGATATCTCAAGATCCACTTCACTGCCGCCAAAGGTGCTTTTTTACCTAGATTTGCAAGAAATCGCTAGTAACACCCATCGCATATGCGATGTCCTACCTCGTACATACCATTGCATACATTAAACTTCCAACTACTCAAGCATAAGGAACCTTTGCATTTTCTCCTTCTCTTCATCACTTGACGCTGACTGCTTCCGAGCACAACTTGAAGTGACCGAAGAGGAGAACCAACTGGCTTTGCATTGCTCATAATCGAACCTTTATAATACCTTCTCAATATACTTCTCCCGTGACAACCAAATCTTCTTATTTTTCCTGTTACGAGAAATCTGCATGCCCAGATTTTGCTTTCTGCGGCCCCATGTCCTTCATTGCAAAGGACTCACTCAGCCTTCCTTCTTCAACCTATCAATTGTATGCATATCTTTCCCAAGGATAAGCATATCATCAACATAAAGTAAGAGAATAATAAATCCTCACCAAACCGTTTGATGTACACACAATGATCTGAAGTTGTTCTTTTGTATCCATTTTCAATCATAAATGAATCAAACTTTCTGTACCACTATCTTGGAGCTTGCTTCAATTCATACAAACTCTTTTTTAACTTGCAGATAAAATTTTCTTTACCTTTGACTTTGAAACCTTCTGGTTGCTCCATATAAATTTCCTCCTTCAAATCACCATGAAGGAAAGCTGACTTCACATCTAACTGCTCCACCTCTAAGTCTTGGCTAGCAGCAATACCTAGAGCAACACGAATAGAAGACATTTTAACAACAGGAGAAAAAATTTCTTCAAAGTCAATACCTTTCTTTTGACCAAAGCCTTTCACAACCAATCTGGCTTTGTACTTTGGTTGAGAACAATATTCTTGAGTCTTCAACCTGAAAACCCACTTGTTCTTCGAGGCCTTCATTCCCTGTGGAAGTTGCACCAAATCATATGTATGATTCATCTATAAAGCATTCATCTCTTTCTGCATAGCAACTAGCCACATTTTTTTCTGCTCACTTTCAACTGCTTCCTGGTAACTCTCTGGTTCACCTTCATCAAGAAGCATAACATACTCATCTCAGAGAGTATCTTCGAAGGTCGACGTTGTCTAGAAGATCTTCTCAATTGAGGTTCTGCGGGAAGTTGCTCCTCAACTTCTTCTTGCTCAACATGTCCTGTAGGTAGATTAATATCTGGCTCTACACCATCTTCCTGTACATCTCCCCCATCACCCTGATATACTGGAGGAACAACTAGGTCACAATCTGCTAATCCTTCTGCAGAAGTATTGGTTGGTGCCTCCTTCTTCAAATCCTCAAGGGTTTGATCCTCAAAGAAGACCATATCTCTACTTCTAAACACCTTCTGCTTTTCTTGATCCCACAGCCTATAACCAAATTGATCATGTGAGTAGCCAAGAAAAATACATTCTTTTGTCTTACCATCCAACTTAGACCTTTCATTATCTGGAATATGTACAAATGCACGACAACTAAATATTCTCAAATGTTTATAGGAAACATCTTTCCCTGACCAAACATGCTCTGCAACATCAGCATCTAGGGCTGTATAGGGAGATAAGTTGATCACATCAACTGCAGTCCTCAAAGCCTCATCCCAAAACCTTTTGGATAGCTTTGCCTGTGAAAGCATACATCTGATCTTTTCTACGATGGTATGGTTTATCATCTCTGCAATTGCATTATGCTGAGGTGTACCAGGAACTGCCATCTCATGTCTTTGGATGCCATGTGACTGCAATAATCATCAAACAATCTGTATACTCACCACCATTATCTCGATCTTATGCATTTCAACTGTCTTTCTGTCTCCCTTTCAACTCTGGCATGAAACTCTTTGAAGACACCAATAACCTGATCCTTGGTCTTCAAAGCATATGCCCAAACTTTCTTGAAAAAGTCATCTATAAAAGTAACAAAGTAAAGTGCACCACTGATGCCAGGAACATTTGTAGAATCATTAGGAGTTTTTGTCCTCAAAGGACAGCATACATCTGTATAAACACGGTCCAAGGCATGCATTTTTCTAGACAAAGCAGACTTGCAAATGAAAATCTATGTTGTTTACCAACTAAACAATCAATACAAGGGTTCAAACGTATACCTCTTGAGGTCAGGCAATACCTCTCTCTTGGAAAGAGCTTGTAGTCCCTTCTCGCTCATGTGTCCCAATCTCCTATGCCACAACTCCATGTCAAGTCTTTCTCTCAGTAGCATTTAATGCTCACCACAAGCTTTGGCTCGCAACTTTGTATAAAGTGTGACATTTCTTTCCATTAGCTATAATAAGAGAACCCTTACTGAGTTTCCATTGCCCTCTGTAAAACATGCTATCATAGTTTTCATCTTCTAGTCTTTCAACTGAGATTAAATTCAGCCTCAAGTCAACCACATGCCTCACATCCTTAAGTACCAACTTGCATCCAAGATTGGCCTTTATGTGGATGTCACTCATGCCAATGATGTCTGCTGTGCCATGGTTGTCCATCTTGACAACACCAAAATTTCCAGACCTATACGTAGCAAAAAACTCCCTCCGTGGTGTAGCATGATAAGAAGCTCCTGTGTCAATTATCCACTCGAGATCCTGAGATACACAAGAAAAAATATCATCAGAATGGGACAAAATCAAATAATCATCAACCTGCACTGTAGCCGTGGTATTCTCTTTCGACTCTGTAGACTCCACTTCTTTTCCCTTTTTCTTGCTCTTCTTAGGTTGCTTACACTGATTCTTATAATGTCCTTTCTCACCACAGTTATAGCAAACAATATCTTTCCTCGATCTTGACTTGCTTCTACCTATCGCTGAACTCGCTTCAATCTTTAGACCTTGACCTTCCTCTGCTTCTCGAGATAAGTGCCTGTGAATCAATCTGAGATACTACTGAGTTCTTTCTTCTCAACTCCTCATTCAACAAACTACTTGTTACTTGACTCATGGTGACAATACCATCTGGTGCAGAATTACTGATATTTTAGGTTCACAAGTTTTCTGATCAAAAAAGCTTTGTTGCCAGCGGTTTTTCTTTCATAGAGACCTTCCAACTTTTTCCAAAGAGAATATGCAGAACTTTCAGTAGAAACATAATGAAAGACACTATTATCGAGCTACTGTCGAATAAACCCAACCGTTTTTCGATCTAATCTCTTCCACTCATCATCTGTCATAGTTGTGGGTTTTTCACTATCCCCTTGCAAAGGTCCATACAAATCTTTGCAATACAAGAGATCTTCCATTCTTGGTTTTCATATCATCCAATTATTTCCGTTCAAACTAATCATGCGAGAAACATTACCAGCCTCCATGTTCAAATACAAAAATTAAATCACCAAAACCTTGCTCTGATACCAGTTGATGGGTGAAAATAAAAAGGATAGGCAATAAACAATAACTTTTGAATATGAACAAATACTAGCAGGCTGTAACACACAGCGGAATTAGACAGAAATCACAATCAAATAGAACACCAAGATTTACATGGAAAACCCCTTCAACGTGAAGGGTAAAAACCACGGGGCAAACGAGGGAATTCCATTATAGAAATAATGAATGTACAATTGTCGAATCTCTTGCCCAAAACCTAAGCAACAATCACAAGAGAATAACTGGGATACAAGGATCACGCCATCAGGCACAATATCCAAAACCTCCTCAAGCAATCACGGAAGAATTCACTCAAGATCTGATCTAACTCCGAGATGAGAAACTGTTTGGATGAGTGAGAACAATTTCTGTGTTTTTCTTGTCTTCTTCCCTTTCTTTTTCTCTTGTTTTTCTGCTCTTTTCTCCTCTCTTTGAATCCCTAATGTCGCTGCGAAGATTCTGCCCTTTGCTGCGATGTTTAATCTGCTAATTCCGTAGCCACCATTAGCCCCTATATATAATTAGGTTTAGGTTAGATTAGGATTAAGAGAAAGATGGGCTATGGGCTTAAAAAGCCCATATGGGCTGAACTGGGCTCTCAGCCTAACACCTTCGGCATCCTACCAGCCCTCAACATATTTGCAATGCTATATATTGTCTTAGTACATTCATGGAACTTCCTTTCTTGATAATCGTAATATTTTGATGGATTTATTCTCTTTTTAAGTTGCTGGAAAAAACTTAATACTCCTTGTGACATATGCTTAGATTCACAAATTCTTGTTATGCTTTATCATGCTATTCTATGAGTGTTATATATTTTAAAACACTTTATTCATCTTGGTTTGACAAGAGAAGGAAATGATCATTCAGAAGTGCAATTTTTTTTTTTTATATTCATGAGACTTCATATTCTACAATTAATGCAACAGTTCAAGTCATTCTTATTCTCGTTCAAATTTTTTGTACATTCTGCTGTACCTTCAGTGACCGGTTTCTACCTGATAAAGCAATTGACTTGATTGATGAAGCTGGTTCTCGTGTTAGGCTACGCCATGCACAAGTAAGGCCTTATATTACCTGGTTCTTTGTTCTGTCATTGGCGCTTTAAATAAAAATTTTGTTTTTTACAGCTTCCTGAGGAAGCCAGAGAACTTGACAAAGAGCTTAGGCAGATTACGAAAGAGAAAAATGAAGCAGTCCGCAGCCAAGATTTTGAAAAGGTAAATGATCTATCCTATTTTAAGCTCAAGTGATTTGATTGCTTTCAAAAGTACAGTTTGGGAATAAAGATGTGGTTGTTCGATCGCTTTAAAATGATGTTGTGTTTTAAAAACCATGTTACGCCGAGATGGTGCCCAGGACGAGTGGTCAAATATGCATAATTGAAGCATTGTAGCCTAGTTACATTACCTGAACTTATTTGTGTATCCTGTAGCTGGTCCTTGATATGTGAACCTAAAATACTTGTACAAATCAAACTTTTTTGACAGGCAGGGGAATTGCGCGATCGAGAGATGGAACTGAAGGCTCAAATCTCAGCCTTAATTGATAAGGGCAAAGAAATGAGCCAAGCAGAGAGTGAGGCTGGTGATTCAGGTCCCATCGTGACAGAAGCAGACATACAACACATAGTGTCATCATGGACTGGAATTCCTGTGGAGAAAGTATCGAGTGATGAGTCTGACCGTCTCCTCAAAATGGAAGAAACTCTCCATAAACGTGTTATCGGCCAGGATGAAGCTGTCAAAGCGATAAGTCGAGCCATTCGTCGAGCTCGTGTTGGTCTCAAGAATCCCAATCGTCCAATTGCCAGCTTCATATTTTCTGGTCCAACTGGGGTTGGAAAATCGGAATTGGCAAAGGCACTGGCTTCCTATTATTTTGGCTCCGAAGAAGCCATGATCCGGCTTGATATGAGTGAATTCATGGAGAGGCACACAGTTTCCAAGCTCATCGGCTCACCACCTGGTTATGTTGGTTACACCGAGGGTGGTCAGCTTACCGAAGCAGTTCGACGTCGCCCCTACACTGTTGTCCTCTTTGATGAGATAGAGAAAGCCCACCCTGATGTTTTCAACATGATGCTCCAGATCTTAGAAGATGGGAGATTGACAGACAGCAAGGGGCGGACAGTAGATTTTAAGAATACTCTCCTGATCATGACGTCCAATGTAGGGAGCAGCGTCATTGAGAAGGGAGGGCGTAGGATTGGTTTTGATCTCGACTATGATGAAAAGGATAGCAGCTACAATCGGATCAAGAGCCTTGTTACGGAGGAGTTGAAGCAGTACTTCCGACCAGAATTCCTGAATCGGCTAGATGAAATGATCGTCTTCCGACAGTTGACGAAACTGGAGGTCAAGGAGATTGCTGACATAATGCTGAAGGAGGTATTCGACAGGCTGAAAGCGAAGGATATAGAACTTCAGGTGACAGAGAGATTCAAGGATAGGGTGGTGGACGAAGGTTACAACCCAAGCTATGGAGCTAGGCCACTTAGAAGAGCCATAATGAGGCTCTTGGAGGATAGCTTGGCTGAGAAAATGCTGGCTGGCGAGATCAAGGAGGGAGATTCGGCTATTGTGGATGTGGACTCTGACGGGAATGTCACAGTTCTAAATGGTGGGAGCGGTGTGCCTGAGCCAATCCCCCCGGCTGTTTCCGTATAGATTCAATATCTTTTGCGCCTGCGGTTCGGTGCCATGTTGTAGGTAGGTTGCTAGTGTAGGGGTAGGAAAAAAAGCTGCTGCGGTTCGTTCAAATTTATACCGTGTGATGTCCATTTACATTTTAGGGTATTAACATGAAAATTTGTTATAAGAGAAACGGAGCAGATAAAAAAGATGGGACTGAAGTGAGACTTTGTATGTTTACTTAGCCAGAAGTGCTGCTTGTGACACTTGAGATCTATGCGCTCATGTAGGTTGGATATGGGTGACCTCACATAAATCATCCAAGATACGATTAAGAAAATCCGTCTTGTTTGTTTCCAAGAATAGTTTAGATGTGCTACTTCCTCATAAATTTGTTGTTCTATGATTATGATTAGCAGTTAGCTGGAGAGTAGGAAAGTGGTCAACAGGAAGTGATGACAGTGAGAAGAATATACACCACTTGGTTTCGTACCTAAGATGGCTGGCTGGCTGGCTGCATTGTGTTCATAACGTGTATGCCAATTTGCTTTGTTCTTCAGGGAACTCTCCCATGTCTTTCTGTGATGTTTTTTTAGCAAAACGATGTGCTTCTGCTGTGTTTTTCGTTGTCACTTTTCTTCTACGGAAACAATAATATCTCAGGATGTTTTCGATGATTACTCCAAAGAATCACAAAACAACAAAGGTAAAAGTGGTTCAAAAATGGAAGAATTTGGTTGACCTCCTTAAGAGTTTCATCGCTGTGGTTGATACTGAACAATTTTCACCCATTTAATCTTTGTTTTAGCTTACTTTCTCCTTGGAGTGGTGAGCAGTAGGTACACCTCTATGATAATGGACCTACCATGCTATGTTACGAGAGAGAGAGAGAGAGAGAGAGAGAGAGAGAGTCAAGAAACTCAGGAACTCATAAAAAAATCGAGACATTTTAGATTCAAGAAACCTATGAAATGATCAATTTTATTCACTTTTTTACACACATTTTGTAACGCTTTATTTACATTCATTCACTCCTCCTAATCGGAGGCGGCGAACGTGCCGATTGCTTGCTTGTTCGGAGCGAGACAGCTCAACGAAACACGTCGCTTTTCGGTGGCGAAGCTCAGCCCTTTAGTTTTGTAACAGTAGCTTTCTAACATCACCGTCCGAGTGACGCGTGAAGAAGTCGTCGTGAATTCGCTGGATGATCTGGTCAACACAAAAGGAAAGGCAGGGCGTGAGAAACAGGAATCAGAAAGACCCCACGAAAGTTCAACGCTCGGGGAATTCCAGACAAGTCAATACCTCTAACGACGACGCGAGAGCGCCGTCTTCCGCCCCCTCGTCACGATCCATTTCCAGAAGAGAAGGCCCGGGAAGTCCAAATTTGCGCCTGCTGCTTGGGAAGAAATGATATCTGCAATACGACAAGCAGGACCAACATCAGGCTACGGAGTTCGACGCCGACCAAACATGCTACGGGACGGTTTTTACCTCTCTACAGCAATCAAGTTGGGTTGACAACTTGGCCACACTCCCGGGGTGTCGTCCATGATCACCGCGGCACATTCGAGTCCTAAAACCCCTTTCAGATGTTTGCGGTGGGAGACCATTCTGTCACCATCGTCTCTCCTCGACATGACACGCCCGGCAAACAAAGACCCGGTCGGGTCAAGCAGGCTTGCCACCGCGGTAGCGTACGGCCTGCTTCCCAGAGTGTATATATGCAGCTCGTAAAGCTCGTTGGCCTTCTCCAGAAACTTCCAGATGCCCGGTCTCAGTTTAGTCCACACTCCCATATGTCGGAGGCGGAAGAGATGTCGTTGCGGCATCGCTCGGTCTTGCTCTTCTTTCCTCTTCAAAAGCTCTTCGTGCAGTGGATCCACATCTACAAACTGGAGGGGCAGATCACTATTTTCAGCAAGTCGTCGTCACCATGCGTAAACAGTAGGGCAGAAACCGAGGTGTGGACCATTGTGTTCTACCTTTGTTGAATTGAGGAGGGTGTGGTCCAAATCGAGGACGAGAGAGAGCTTCCGAGAAGCGAACATTCTATTTTGTTCCACGAGCCTTCTCGCTCTGTCTCTCTGGATAGCCGCTTTCAGTTCGACACTGCTCCCGTCCAGCGGATGATTTGCATCTCCTTTTGCGCTTTCTTGGGAAGCCACGGCAGGTGCGGTCGTTGGCGTCGGCTTCACATCCTCCACCTTCCTAGCTTTGCGTGGAGCGAGTCGGATGTAACCGGGAGGAACGGCGGTAGTAGAGGCATCGGTCGGTGCCTGTTTTCCATGTCCTGTGGTGTCGTGAGGACCAGCGATGACAGCATTTACTTTGTTGGGTTCAGATGCAGCGGCCACATTGCGAAACAGAGCATGACGGGGATCACGAGGTTTCAAGCGGATCGTCCTTTTGTCATTTTGAGAGCTCTATAAATGCAGAACGATAGGTCATTCAGATTGCGACAAGTAAATGCAAAGGCTTCGAGTCTCGTGAGCAATGAACAAAATATTACAATCAGAACATTGACATGGCCCTTCAGATTGCTGCAGGCAAACGCAAAGGTTTCGAGTCTGGTGAACAATAAACAATATTACAAGAAAACATTGACATCGCCATTCAGATTGCAGCAGGTAAATGCAAAGGTTTCGAGTCAGTATTGTGCGCAATAAACAATATTACAATCAGAACATTGACATGGCAATTCAGATTGCAGCAGGAAAATGTAAAGGTTTTGAGTTTTGTGCGCAATAAACAATATTACAATCAGAACATTGACATGGCAATTCAGATTGCAGCAGGTAAATATGCAATAAACAATATTACAATCAGAACAATGAGACGGCCCTTCAGATTGCAGCAGGAAAATGCAAAGGTTTCGAGTTTTGTGCGCAATAAACAATATTACAATCAGAACATTGACATCGCCATTCAGATTGCTGCAGGTAAATGCAAAGGTTTTGTGTCTCGTGAGCAATAAACAATATTACAATCAGAACATTGACATGGCAATTCAGATTGCAGCAGGTAAATGCGACAGTTTTGAATCTTGTCAGCAATAAACAATATTACAATCAGAACATTGCGATGGCCCTTCAGATTGCAGCAAGTAAATGCAATTGTTTCCAGTCTTGTCAGCAATAAACAATATTACAATCAGAACACTGAGCATTCTTGGGGATCTCCTTACAAATGGCTTCCTGGAGGAACAACTAAGAAAAGAAAAGATAAAGAAGTTAATAAATCTGTCACAAAGCGACCGAATGCCGGGCCTCACCATGGAAACTGATTGTGGAGTTTTCTCAGTTTCATCGGATTTGAATGCAGAGGAGTTGAGTGACAATACTGATCCAGTTGGGTTTTTTGTGGTATGGTCCAAAGTTACATACTCCTCATCTCTCTTGCGTTTCCCAGTGTCTGTGGTTCCTCCCACAGATGCAATGTCTTGTGTGGATGCAGAATGACTGCCTTCATCATAATCTGCACGAAGATTCAGCAATGGATTACACTTCACTCTTTGTCTAGAAGGTGTAAGTAACTCCAACTCAGGGAAATCAACTGCTTCCGAAGCAAAATATGGTTGCTCCAAAGAAACCATACCGCCCGCTTGAGTAATGGCGGGCTCTTGGGTCAAGTTTGTAAGGATATGGTTGCCGTACCACCATATTGATCTTTCTCTGTTTTATGACCCTCAGAAACAAATGAGTCAACTACAGCATCAATCTGCCAAATGCAAAGAGAAACGAATGGTTCAGGGTTTACCAAATTCGGTCAGTGATGGCTTAACTGAAATGCGTGGAATATTCTACGCACCTGTTTCGCTTGTTCGGTTGTTATAAAAGTGGAATACTGTTCTTTTATCTGAGTCAGCAAACTGCACCGGATACAACGAAGTTGGATTTAGTTCATAACATAATATTGTAGTAAGGATCGATAGAGTCTAAGAACTAAGCAAACCTCGAAAGCGATTGCTCACGCTGCTGCAAATTATCAGATTGACGCACCTGTCACAAAATTCAGAAGCAGTTTAAGCATCAACCACAAAAATCAGCAACTATTGCTCAATATCATGTGAGTTTTTGTTATTCTTACGGAAGGAGCTGCTTGAGTTCCCATGAATGCTTGTGTGGACATTGGGTTCATGTCTTCAAAATATTTGCACAATCGTAAAGATCTGTATGTACAAGGAAACAAACATCATCAAAATGGTTCATTCATCATCCAAGAACCGCTAAGATTTCAGAATAATTCAGCAAAAGGTATGAATCCCTCTTTCTTTATATCGATGAATCATTTTCTACTGTATTCTTTTGGTGCTGCTTATTGCAAATTCTGATTTATGTGGTTTCACATTATAGTTCCTGCTTCTCTAAACTTGGTCGTATGCTCAAATTTATGCCGTAAACTCTGCACCAATCATGGACCCAATCTCACATTCCTGTCAGATTCTCCCCGTATCTTGTGATTCCTCCCCCCATTCGTTCTCCAATTTATCTAAATCTCGCCTTCCTCTAAATCCCTTTCTCCTATTCCCTTCCACCGTCGCCCTCCTGATTGCTATCCTCTATTTTGCCATCCTATCCAAGGACTTCTTCCAATTTCCCTTGCTCCTCCTCGATTCCACTGTCACCCTCATGTCTGCTATCCTCTATAATCGCATTACAATATTTCTCTGCCGTCCTAACACCGAAATCATTTTATGAGGCGAGATCGCCGCCCCTCGCTGGCATCAAATCCAACCCGAGAGGCTTGGTTTACACAGCCAGAGCCCTCGCAGAGCCATAGAGGCCGCACCGCATTTCTTTTTGACTCTAGCCTCCTTCTTGAAATTAGGTCTTCACCACCGGCGACTCCGACGAGTTGCCGTCGAACGCTTGCCCTACGCCCCTCCCTGGCATCAAAGTGCCCACGCAAAACCACAGAGGTTGGGCACCGCGGGCGCAGTTCTATGACATGGGGAACCCATCCAGAACCTCGCCCTCCCGACCCTCGCGTCGACCCAGACGGGATGATCACGAAAGGAAGAATGAGAAAGATAGAAAAGACATACCTGCGTCCGCCGAGCGACCTCGCTCCCCTTCGATGGCCTCCGACTCTCCGTGGAAGAGAAAGAAAGCGAGAAGCCCGAAGACAAACCCTAAACCCCCGGCGGCCAATTTATAGGGGAACTCCGCAGTCCTACAAGCGATAGGAAAGCCCATATCACTTATTGGGTTTCAAATTGCCCCACCCGATTCCGGTTTGACCCCGCGCTTACCCTCCGGTCCACTGTGGGGCCCGGCACGACCCACAGAGAGGATAGGGCTTTAAATGAGTGAATTCCCGTAATTCCAAGCTGTTTCTGCGATGAGAACTACAATTGGGCTTGGTTTGTGGGCTATTCTTACGAGCGAGGGTAAGGCATGCGCTCCAAAAAGAAGGCTTCTTCTTCATCCCACCGTCGGCCAGAATAATTGGTCTGCAAGAAAGGAACCGGTGGCTGCACCACCACAGAGATAGTGATGTGCCATCACAGAGAGCACGCATGCTTGTGTTGCAAGTGGTCTCGAATCATCGCCTGAAGAGATGGATGATCGTTTGCTCTGACCTCAAACATCTTATGATGTCTCCTTTCCCTTTCCTAAGTTTTCTTTTCCCTAGTGGAGGATGTTGATACTGAGAAAAAAGAGGACACCTTTAGCTCTCTCTCTCTCTCTCTCTCTCTCTCTCTCTCTCTCTCTCTCTCATGGCTTATGATTGGAATTGTTCGCGTTATTCTAAACATTAATTTTCGAAACAAAACTCTCATTTATTTGACAGGATGGATGCGAACAACAATTCAGTACCTCAAATATGTTCTCTCATAGCACAGATATTGGTGGCGGTAGGTCGCGAAGCAATGGGAGAGCCTTCTGCTCTCCGTCGATGGAGTGTATTGATTACTACGACAAGCGAAGAACGGTACTGTTCCTATCTATACTTGATTTATTCATCTTACCTACTCATTGATTGATTCAATGCATGGGACAGTGATCCCTACGTGTCAGCATTCTTCCGAAAAATACTTTGGTATTCTATTTTTCTGGATTCAGCAAGAGATAAAAAAAATTATATGGAAATAATAAAAAAAAGCATCATCTCATCATATCTTCAGGCAACATCGACACAAACCAGTTGGCGCACAAACTCATGCATGCAGTCGGTGGCAATCATCAATCGTGCAAACGGGGGAAACCGGATCTCTCTCTCTCTCTCTCTCTCTCTCTCTCTCTCTCTCTCTGTGGCGGTGTCGCCTTTGTCTCATTTGTTGGATTCATCTAGGTCAGACGTAGTTTCTATTGTCTTCTCCATCTTGTCCTTTGTCTCTTCCCGAGTGTCGGGTTGATGACGTAGCTGATGATGGTGCCGTGACGCACGGAAGAGTTCAGATTTTACTGATCAAATAGTATATATTGGAGAGGTAAAAGCTACTGCTACAGCCTCTCTTGTGGTGTTCCGAACAACAAAGGTAAATCTCCGGAGGAAAACCCCCAGTTTCATCCGCAACAATATCTTTCACAGCCATACGCAGTATCAGTTGATTTGGCTGCGTCTGTGGATCGGAGAAACCAGAGAAACTCATGCTCCATTAGAGGACAAGGTCGCAGATGTGCCTCTTTACCTATATGTCCGCGATGACAACAAGAACAAGCCTCAGATTAAGTCCCAGTTCCTTCATCAACCGTGGAGTATATATGCATCCGACAGTTCTCCGGCAGCACTCCTGTCTTTTCGCTATGCATGCAGGAACGAGCCGGAAATCGTCTGCTCTGTTTCGCATGAAGTCGTTACCTCCCATCTGTGCCAATGTTTAGGGTAATTAAGGCTCCCTTGTCGCCCAAGAGATCGATGATGCCCGTAGAAAGTCCAACCGGTAAGCTGTCTTTATCGCTTTCAATCGCGAAAGCGAAGGTTGTAACTCTCCTGCCATCGTAGCGCGAGCTGTGATGACTGTGCATGCATGAGGTTGACGCATGCATCGTCATCGTTCTTTAGATGGTCCGATCACCCGAGTTTGATACATTAATACTGCGCTGAGCTTGTCACGTACGTGAGACCATTTTTACCTGTTGAGGCTGGTCCAAATAATAATCCCCTATTAATCTGTACTTTGATGGGCAACACATCGCCATGAAAACCCAATCGATCTGATTGAATTCCTCATCAGAGAATTATTCTTGCACCCAAGGATGTGATGAGGTATGCTCCCATTGAATCAGGGAAGAGATTGTTGCCGGCGGTGGGCCCCGCAGTTAATCCGATGGGTACAATGGTTTTGTTCTTCTTCTTCTTCTTCTTTTTTTTCGGGTAAATGTTACATCAAAATAAATAAAAAGTGAAAAGAAAAATGCGTAATTATTGTTTTTTTATGTGGTTAGAATTTATATAAATAAGGGACACACGTCGTGGTCATCTCTTTCGACAAGCTGAGATTGGGAGGTTAAGCCGGTAAGCTTACCTCGCGCTCTTAGAATTCTTCTCCGTCATGAACATCTCCTCCTCCTCCTCCTGCTCCTCCTCCTGCTCCCCTAGTTCTCGTACCTACCGCGTCTCCTTGGACTTGGATCTGTCAATCGATTAGGTTGGATGGAAGCGAAGGCGGGGAAGATGCCATAAGAAGATGGTCCAGGTTTGCAATCTCCTCCACCGACAGCACGAGGACGCCCACGGAGCCCGTTTCGCGGTGGACGCCTGTTGCGATGATATCAAGAATTCTTCTTCCTCGAAGTTGAGATCGATGGCCGAGGAGCCTTCTCGAACCATAACACCGGAAGAGGAAGAAGAAGAGAAGGATGAAGAAGGCGACCCCGGTACCTCCGGAGATTGGCTCCGATTAGGTCTGGCGACGCCGACGTCAGCCCGCGCTGAGGGAGGACAGGTATTGACCGAGCTCCAGTTGTTGAGAGATAGACCTTCGTCTTCGTCATCATCCGTGGTGCCGGTGGTAGGGTTGGCCCCGCCGCAGGTGCCCTGGGGAAGTTGGAACCCCGGTGAGACGATCGGAGCGGATTTGTCGTCTGTGCCGATGCTGGCCATTCCGGAGTTCACGACCGCCCAGTTTGCGCGCCCACTGGGGAGTCCCGGGGCGTCGGCGGAGGCTGGCATCGGTATAAGGGTGGTTAGTCCACCGAGAAGACAAACGGGCATTTGGCTCATACTTCAGGCTGCTCCAAATCAGTAAGTTAACATGGACACTATCATCATCTTCTGCTGCTGCTGCGGCTGCTTCCAAGTCGAGCACTTGTGTTTACCACCGGGTGCACTTGACATGTTTCTTTCTTCCCAATATTATGAGTTCTCATTCTTTCTCGCAGACGAAGACAGCCTTTTTTGCCTCAGATACCTAAGAGCTACTTGAGGATAAAGTACTTGCAGCTTCTCCCTTCTCATGTTGAAATTCAACATCTGAAGGACTTCATGGCTGTGCATAGCAACGACTAAACCTCTTTTTGTTACTGCTTTTTACAGGGATGAAGGCCTGACGATTAGTTTGGTGATGAAGTACCTGGTGAAGAAGCTGGGCTTGGAGGATGAATCAGAGGTATCCGCAAAACTATGAGCTCTTTTAGCATGTGTTGCAACTTTGTCTGTTTGGATAGGAAATGCATGATCTTAGGATGTAGTCTTACTCTAGCAATGATTTGATGAAGCATCAAGAATGCAATCGGAAGCCAGCCATGAACGGGAGCTGTTTCTAAAGCTTTCCTTCTTCCTGTTGCTGTTGTCTTTTTGATATTCCTAAACATTAATCCTGTGGTTTCCTGTGCATGGTTGGTGCCGAGATGCTGAAAGAAACATGGGAACTACAAGGGCCACGCTAGAATGTGGGTTTGCGACTTGCATACTTGGGTTTTCTGGTGAGATGTTAATGTCTGAGTGGCACATCATTTCTCACCGTGATTAAGGCTTCCTGAGCTTTGCCTGTGGTAATGCTTGAGTAGGGTAGATGGGGTGTGTGTGTGTGTGTGTGTGTGTGTGAGAGAGAGAGAGAGAGAGAGAGAGAGAGAGAGAGAGAGAGTTTAAGTGGAGATCAGACACACAGATGTTTTCAATGTTTGTTGTGGGTATATGGTCAAACTATAGATAACATTTTCTATTGTAGGACTGGCATGCCATGGATGGAAGAGACACGCCTACAAGGGGACCCTTAATAGGTTCTCATGGAATAAGACAACCACATGAAAATTTGCATGCAAACATTGGATTCAGACTGTTTCAACACAATCCTCAGGATCATACTTCACTGTCCTTTGCTGAAATCTATGCACTGTCCTAGAATAGCACTGCATCTATAATTCTGCATATCATCAGTATAATTTAGAGGACTTGTAATTAAAATGTTTCATATCAAAGATAAGCTAGTAAAGAAGTCCTCCTCTTGGTGCCCCCAAACATATGGATCCATCCATATAGGTTCCAAGTGGGACATCTCCCTCTCCATTCTGTATGGTCCCATACTCATCTTCATGTTGATTTAACATGCCTTGACACCATGTGATTCTTGCACAATTTTGGCTACCATTTCATCAAACCGAGTTGCTAACCTCTTCGATTAATTAGGGCTGTCATTATGATAGAGGTGTTAGCTTGTTGTTTTCATGTGCCAGAGAGAGCATTATGTTGGTTTAATAGTTCATGCATCCACATAAGAGGCTAGGGACAAAATATCTGATGGGTAATGACTGGGACAAATCTCCTCATGCATGTGTGGTTATTTCTGGAATAGCCACATTATAAGGATTGTGGGTAGTCACAATATTAGTTAATTATTTCTGAATGATGTAGCAACACAAGTTCTATCTCTTGATCTAATGATCTCTATATGACATGGATTTCAGATTTTAACAAAGTACATTACATGAGGATCAAAATCTACAAAACTTCGTATAAGGTCTAACTCTCGTCGGACACACGATTAGCATTAATCCTCCTCTTATTAATTTTGAGGATTACCTAAAGCTACATTTATATGTATGACACGTATAATATCATTTGCAACTGGAAGAACAAAGATTTTGAACTATATATGTGCAAAGGTAAACCTCTCTATCGCACTTGATAATGTTGAGATATAGGTTAAATACCTAGAATTGGTCAACAACTATGTGTACCTTGTGATGGACACTAAATGTCGAACAATAGTGTCCTTTTTTTTTTTTTCTTCCCAGAACTAGAACATAAATTTCCAGATAAAACATCATATTTCATGTGTTTGAGATCAAGTTAATGTCAATATATTTCTTGCTACTTATTTAATCTCTTTCTTCCATGTAAAAGGAAATCATGCTCCCATAAAAATGAAATTATATGTTGGACCAGTGTGCTAAAAGTCAGTTTAATCATCTAGCTTTGATCTTGAAGCCAGGCAAAAAGGTAAGGAATTAGATGTTGTTCAACATTATCTTAAACTCAGCTAATCATAGTTCTTTCTGTTACCATAATTGTTGTAACAATTATTATGTCTTTCTTAATAATCTTTCATAATATATTGCACCATGACTGATTGAAAGCTGTGACTAAATGAATTGACTTCCTATTTCTCTTAATTACAGCATAAAATATATAACCCTGGTAGTGCAACAGACTCAGATTACAGAGTCTAAATATTACTGCAGGGAGAGTAAGTTTTTGTACTAACAATAACGTTTAGACAGTTCTTTTTCCTTGCTGATTTGATGATTGATGTGATTGGCAGTTCATATGATAAGACACTTGTGTCCAATTCTAAGAACATTACATCTTGTTTTTTTCTTGCATGGAGTTGTAGACAAAGTAGAACACAGGCAGTGCGTTTGAGGATTAGGGAATCCATGTGCAGTGAGGTTTAGATGGAAGAAACAAGAATCTGTGATCATGGGGAGATTAATTAGGGTCCACAAGGAGATGGAGTATATGCATGTCATGCACTTGCAGGCCTCACGTCATTCTGACGTCCATCAACTGCATGATAGCATTACCCAACATCACATTAAAGGCTAGAAACATTGTTGGAAGACCCATCAAGAACATAAGTGGTGGTGCACTTTATGGGAATATCTATGAGAGCCCCACGCACCGTCGCCCGACACCATACATCGGAGGGATAATGCATGCATGGAGTGGGGACTACGTATCCGTAGCTACAAAGTGATGCATCATCTCTGGTAGGTGGAGAAGAAAGCATCGAGTCATGGAGAAAACACAGGACCACAGTTCAGTACTGGTCGAATCACAGGCTAACACTGGCTGAGAAGGAGGCTTCCTAACGCATCTCTCTCTCTCTCTCTCTCTCTCTCTCTCTCTCTCTCTCTCTCTCTACAGAAATGCGTAGTTTTCCCAAAGGGAGGAGGGTTTTCGTACCCGTAGTGAAGGGGCAAAGTGAAGTAGACAGCGCATGCAACTTTATGGTGATGTACGATTTAGGTGGAGAGGTTGATACACAGAGAAAAGTAGTCCCGGTGGGGTTCCAAAAGAGAGAGGCTCATTGCCAGTCGGTAGGACCAGTATCTTCCTAACACAAGTGTGTTTTGATAACTTATACATACATGATGGAGCATAAGTGACACTTTGTTATTGGAATTATGAGGAGATCGCAAATGATTGTTTACTTGCTTTTCTATCTATATTATTTTCATTATTACAAGATTATTTTTTTGTTAGGTTTAGTTCAAGAATCATAGTGAAAATGGCAATTACTTGGACAGTGAGGGCCATCCCACATTGTGCAAATCATAGTTGGATCCCTGTCATCGTTGTCACCAACTTCATCTTCGATAATTGAGGGCTATAGATTAGTTGGAATGTCATTGGGATTATCCATATGCTCATTCATGTTTATCATCCATGTTATGATTATGATGCGACTCATGTGAGTTGATTGTTCAAATCATGGCCAAAATATATAATGAGAAATATTTTGAGCTTACACCATAAAGCCTAATAAGATATTTAGATTGTCTCTTTACCAAAATTTGAGTTTTCATCATCCCAATGTAATGTTTTCTCTGGTTAGTTTTCAATCAAATCAAATAAGTAGATGGTGGAGATAAGTAATACGAGTCATTCTGGCCTCAACTGGCTTCAGATTTAGGCAATATGCATCTAGGAATGAAATGAATCAAGACAGCAAATTGTTGTGAATTATCAGTCCAACTTTGATGACACTGACAATAGAGATCGATTTAGCATTAATTGGTGGATTTATTGGTAAAGCGAAGTCGAACGAATTTTTGTCATTTGTAATTGATGTTTAATACAAACAAATGCTAATCCAACTTCATGCATATGCTTTTTGTAATTTTCTATGTTTTTGCTCATCGAAATTGTTGATTGAGTCAAGCATCACAAGCTACATTTCTAACATTAATTTTATCAGGTCACATGTAAGTGGCACATATTATGCTGCACCGACAAATGTATCTTCGTGTGTTTGTAATGCTTCTGCTATTGTGTACATGGATCTCTGTGAACTAGCCACGATAATTGCTGGTACATTGGAGATGACAACAATTTGATACAATCAGATCCTAAAGATGAAACATCACATCACATCACTCACAGTTGAGTCATCATGTCCAGCAACAAGCATTCGCTTGCCAATCATTTTCTGGTCATTATCTCATTGATGTTTATTTCACAGATCTGCATTTTGCCTGCAATTTTACTTAATACAACTGTACGAGACCAGCATGCTGAGAAAGATAACCGTGCAGATTCAATATGTTCATCTAACCTTGCATGAACTTGAGCCAGGTGGAGATTACATGCAGAGATCAGCAGCTTCTTCCCTTCTTGACCTTGCAATATGTTCGAGATAACATATGGTGTTTGCGCGGTATAACATCGATGCTTGTTGATCCTCCCACAATTGATCATGTGATGACATTGCAGTATAGGAGAGGCAGGGATCGACATCAATCGATGTCTGCACCACTCTTTTTGTAATCAACCATTCTGCTAATCCTTCCAATGCGACTCCTGTTATTTCTGTTCTTCCCAATATGATTCATTCAGCAGCAAGTGGAGAGAACATGACTCCTTGTGAAGTAAAATTTCCAGGTAATCTCACCTTGGTACATTATTCCTCAGCTAATTCAGCAAACTCTGATGTCTGCTGCAATCTTCAATCCTGTTTCTGCTGACTTCCAACTTTCTCAACGTACAGCCAGATACAAGAAACACGAGAGAAGGATGCATATGATTTTGTTCCTGCTGTTATGCTTGGATGTCATGTGCTGCAACCTCTTCTTTTTTGCTGCACTCTGAACCTGGGAAAAGACCCATAAATTTCATCATATAGTTTGTACTGAAGGATATGTAATGGTTCAATTACATGTACAAGCACAACTTACAAATCATAACAAGGCTTAAATTGTCAGTCCGACGCCTTGTAGACCCACATATCAGATGGTGTATTCACTTGCACAGCTCCATATCATCAAACAATATGACACAAGATTGATCCTTGATCAAATTGATAAAAAATGACTGATATGTATTGGCCTGATTCGTATTTAAAATCTCAAATAGTTGCACGTTGAAAAGAAATGAAACATTGAATTACTAAGATATTACATCAAAAAATTGAGAAGATGAACACAAGAAACAAAACCAACTCTCAACTTATTTCACTCACTGTACAAGATGTAATGTGACGCAAATAAGAAGTGTCAGTTGGGGAAATAGATTCAATTTTCAAAGAACAGCCAAAGAAGAGGACACACTTCAAACAGCATGGAACAAACATAAATGGCTGATATGACTGAGGATGTTTCCAGTGGCATGATTTCCTGTGAATCAGTCACTGCCTCTTTTTCTACTATAGGTTCTTCTTTTCCTGTTCTGCATGCTTAGGTGGTTCTGCAGGGAAGTATTTGATGCCCACAAGGTCACCAACTTTGCTGATAACCTGGAGTTGCATAACCAAAGGATGAATATAACACCAGCGGCTATAATTTATCTTAGGCTTTAAATCATGTTAGGGAAAACTGGATGTAGGATATTAACTTACCTCCAGACCTTTCATCAGGTCTTCTTTGGAGTGTGAAGCAGAAATGCATATCCGAGCTCTTGCAAGAAGAAGAGGTGTTGCAGGGAATGCAACAGTCACTACTGCAACCTGCAATGTTAGCAGCATAGTTATCACCATCTGGGATTCATAGGTCGAAAGGAAAATAAAAGCATATTGATGAACGATAAGCCAAAGGTTTGGAATTGGATGACCAATGAATGGTCAAAAAGAGACTCTGAAGGTAAATGTGCAGGCACATCAAAGTGCCACCTCATAGATAGTAGCAGGTGCTAGACACACAGCTACTTGAAAGGCTGTTTCTCAATAGATGATGCCTCAGTTAGGCATGCATATCCTACAGTAATGGTGCGGTTTTGCAGGGAAAACTGTCTACATGGTCATAGGGGCATCTTATTGTGCAATCAAATGGTCAATCTAGCTCAGAAGAAGTTTGTGTAACATCATTATCTGAAAAACAATGCAATAATAGAAGCAAAACATACAACCCACTCAATATATACTGAATCTCAGAAAGTTGTATATACTATTATCAATTATGATAATATAATTCCCAATTAATTGTGTCACTTACATTTTGTCTGAGGCATTCCCTGGAGAAGGCTGGGATCTTTGCTGGATTGTAGAGCATTATTGGCATAACCGGAGAATCATTATCACCCAGAACCTCAAATCCCATTTTCTGAAGTTCTGACCTGAAGAAGTTGCTGTTTTCACGAATGCGTGCAAGTTTCTGGGCACCTAGCATAACCACACCAATCATAAATAAGAAACTTTCGTACTTTATAGGAGATCAATTAAGAAATCTAACTTTATAATAATGTAAGATACACATGCGATTTGGTAAATACCTCTATTTGACCCATCTTCCCCAAGGATAACCTTAATTGCAGAGATTACTTGCTGCACAGCAGGTGGTGACATGGCAGTGGCATACAGATGTGCAGGGCAAGTGTACTTAAGATATTGAATGATTTCCTGCATAAGACAACAACGGTTAGGAAATACATCATATATTGTCTCTATTCTGTTTGAGAGTTTGCGAAATTTGTTTCAACAAGATGAAGACCTTTGATGCTGCAATGTAGCCTCCACAAGACCCAAATGATTTTGTAAAAGTGCCCATCATAATGTCCACATCAGCTGGATCCACTCCTAGGAGCTCACAAACCCCTCTGCCTGATTTTCCAATAGCACCAATGCTGTGGGCCTCATCCAAGTATGTATAAGCCTATTTTATACAGTAATTAACTCATATTAGTTTAGTAAGTTTATTTTTAACAACAGCCTAACGTTTGACACTTAAGCTTGAGAAAAGAAATATCTTTCTAACTGATTCTCTAAAACGCATGTCAATTGATTATCATAAAGCAATGTCAGCATGTAACTAATCAAACCTTGTATTTTTTACAGACAGCTATAATTTCAGGAAGCTTGCAAAGTTCTCCTTCCATGCTGTAGATGCCCTCCACAATAACAATTATCTTTTTCCAGGGTCTATGTGTCCGAGGCTGTCCTTCAGCTATCTGCTCTCTTAGAACGTCTTCTAAATGTGAGGGGCCTAGATAACCATGCAACCAACTTATGAGCAAGGGAAAAAAGGGGATAGTATTAGCATGTGATGGCTTTAACTTACTGTTGTGCTGGAAAACACGCACTGCTGCACCAGATCCTCGAGCACCATTGACAATAGAGTTATGGTTCAAAGAATCACTGATGATCAGTCCTCCCTAAATATGGCCATGATTAGCGTCAATCAGTAAGAAATACGTAAATTTCATAGTTGCAGGTCAAAAGCTTTTAACAGGTTAGTGAATTTCGGAAATTATAACAAACCTTCCCTATCAGAGCAGGAATAATTGCTGAGTTTGTCACATAGCCCATGCCAAAAAGTATAGCGGCTGGTTTTCCCACAAACCTTGCAACTAACTCCTCAAGCTCAGTGTGTAGGTTTGTTGTCCCTGGCACCAAACAGAACTTAATCAGATCAATCCAAAAATGGTGATATTTGTTTTCTATTGACATCACATAATATTCATACCACCATCAACACGGACACTGCAGGTACTGGGTGAGTATCTCCTCAGAGAGTCAATAACACGAGGTGTGCAGTATTCATCTGCTGCTGCAAACCCAAGGTAGTTGTATGATCCCAGATTTAAGCATTTTGTAGTATTTGATGTCCGGCTGCAAGAAGTAACAGAACCACATAAATCTTAGCATGTTCCTATAGAGACTTATAGGTTCACAGAAGCATTCCACAAACTCGCTAATAGCAGCAATTTGAAGATAAGCTCTTCTCTAATGTTTTCAGGATTTTACAGTTCCTGCACCTTTGGGGGAGGATGAAGTACCACATATTTCAGATAAGATACCTTGTACATATTATATATATATATATATATATATATATATATATATATATATATATATATATATATATATAGAGAGAGAGAGAGAGAGAGAGAGAGAGAGAGAGAAGAGTTTAATTTATAAATATAAAAAAATTGCAGACTCTAATAGATTAACCCTATCAATATACTTACTGCAGTGTCTTGTTATTGTCATTAGAATAACGCTCAACAACATCAATCCAAGCATCTGGCGCGCTTGCAATTGGTCGGCTAAAACAGTCCTGCCAAATTAGAATTATTAATAACATTGTTCAAATACTAGCAGAATACCAACAGAAACTTTGGTGGGAACTACTGATTTATGAATGTGCATGAATATCTCACTGAACAGTTCAATCTTGTTTTGAGGTTTCTACTTCAAGAAAATTAAATATTCAAACTCATCTTATATCCTCTGGCTTAGAAGCTTATGACGATGACTAGTTCAGGAATAATACTCACGGAAGGAGAAATAAAGGAATGGATGCAATATAATCTCATACTTGGATCCTGAATAATGTGGATGTGGAATAAGGCCAGTCAAAGGACACATTCGACTAAAATATTGGTGTCACAAGAGAACACCGGATGTTGAAGAAGCTGAGATTGTAAATAATGTATTTCATATTTTTATAAATAAAGAAGGCATATCCTGACAGAAATACATGTTAATTAGGCCACAACTCCCTTATCTCAAATCTAAATTTAAGAACCATGTTCTATTAGTTGTTTTCCAGATTTAGTTATTAAGAAAGACACGGAAAAAAAAATATAAGTTGGAAAATAGAAATAGATCAAACTTCTAATCATGCCACCACGGCTTTAGACTCCTACTTCCATATAGACACTTCCTTTCATGAGACATGTAACTAGTGACTTTGTCTCTCTCAGTCTAGTTTGATAATCAATTCTTTAATTTTCCCCACCTCTTTGTTATCTTTTCTTTTTTTGGTCCCCTCCAGATTATGATCTTATATTTTGAAACCAATGTTTTCAACGTTTGACGGTGAGAAAATTTATTTATTTATTTTTTTGTCAATTACAGAGTTCATTGTAAAAGGCAGTTTATCATGTACTCGCCAAAACAACCCTTTCTTTATCAGAACATTCAGAAACTGCAGAATTCATTTTACAGCACGTAAGGCAATTTTTTATTTCTTTAGTTAATATACATCTAGGAGCAAAACGCCCAAAATCAACATTTTGAACAGGAAACAATTAAATCACAACAACATGATAATTTAACGGAGAAACAGGATAGAGGAACAAGGAAAGACCAAACCTGAATTCGGAGATAAAGTCGGCGTGTGTAGAAATCTTCAAGCCCTAAGCAGATGGGCGCATACCCCTGTTCCAAGGGCGAAAAGAGAAAACCCCATTAGAACCTCAAAATCAGGTGTACAACATCGAAAAAAGGGAAAGCCAGAGCAACGGGATGCGAAAGGAGAGGGTTAGGGAAGGGCAGACCTTGAGGTCCTTGGACTTGGATCTGGACCAATCGATGAGCTTCCTGAAGAAATCCCTCAGCTGCCCGAAGGCGAAGAGGAGGCCGTAGCTGAAGAGGGTGGTGAGCGCGGTCAGGTACGGCAATCTAACCATCCTTCAATCGCCGGTGTTCGGCTCCGTCAGAGATCGAATGGCTCGAGGGAGGCAACGTGGGGATGAGGACAGGAGGGGAAAGCGGATGAGGGTACATATGGAGGACGCAGAGAGGGAATGACCATTATTGGCGTCGCGGGTAAACACAAACGTATACACGGAGATCGAACGTCGAATTGAAGGGAGGTAAGTCGACCGTGCAAGCAGCCCAACCCTCTCTTCTCTCCTATTTTCGTGTTCTATTAAAATTTATTATTATGATTTATATTATTTTTGTATAATTACAATACAACATTATTATTATTTACCTTCCCACTGTGTTATTATATATCCATGAAAACTCTATGCCACAAAAAGGATTTTAGTTATTATCATCTCCACAATAGTCTCCATGAGAGCAGAACAGTTGCTTTTAATTCCCTGATGGATGATATGCTGCTACTTAAATAAACAAGAAAAATAAGTAGGGAAGGGTTTGCCGTCCGTCGCACTTGGAGTGCGTGCTGAAGACTCCGTCCTTCGCTCCCTCGACGACAAGTTCACAAATGATGCTGGACTCAGGAAGTCAACGTCAGAGACGGAGTGTGTTTCCTGCGAGTCAACATCGTGTTGCGTACGATGAAACCTATTCGAGTCAACAGCGTGTTTTGGTTTCACTAAGAATTCAGTCGTAACTCGTAGATGACTCTTGTTGACCTTAAATATAGAATATATAATTTGGATTGATGTATTATCAATGCGACACTTCGGGGATGTTTTCCATTTCTTGTGAGACGATCGTCGTGTTGCGTACGACGTAACCAATTCAAGCCATTCTTAGTTTGATTGTCAAATAGGATAGCATCGTCTTGCGTTTAGTGTTTGATTTGGTCGTTTTCAGATTTGACTATTTTATCAATAAAAAATAATTTGAACATCATATATTTAAAATAAAAAATATTAAAATTATTTTTTTACTATTTTTATATTGATCCAAACATATAGTGTTTTTTTTATTAATGCAATTGAAGCTATTAAAATAAATAAAATTATTTATTTCACTTAAAAATCTTAATATAAAATTTTAAAATACAAGGACGAGTCCAAATATAAAAGGGAATATGTAATCAGCCTTTTTTTTTTTTATATTCTCAATCGTAGTACATATATAATTTTTTTAAAAAACTTTGCAGAAAATTCAGATGTAATTTGTAGATGCCACTATTGAACGTAAACCTAATATATATCATGTATCAAGAATTATTATAATAACAGTATCGCAAGTTCCTAAATTTATCATTATGAATAATCGCAATCTAATATATTTGATTGGAATTGGCCAATGAACTGGGACCAGAACGATCGATACCCACGGCTATCGACTCCTCCTTTCCTCTCCCAAGACTAAACGACGAGAACTGGGACCCACCAACCCCCCAAATCCCCCTTCTCCCCCTTCATCAGCCTCCGACCCCATCAGCAGCCGTCCATCAGGGACGCCGCGCATCACATCACAACGCCTTCAGGACCGTCGCATCATTTAGTAGGGAATTATTGGGAGAGGACAGGTGGTGTACATCTCCATCCCATTCCACTGATGCCATCATCACCGTCCCCGTCACGAGATCAACCAGATCAACCGCCGTCCTTTCCGTTGCACAACCCCCGAAATATTCGTTCCCTTAAAATAGTAAATAATTATTTTATCCTGTCACACCTAATCATTAGAAGCGAATGATTTCATTTAATCCTGATGGTAGAAGCCGCAATTTCATGCCGCGGAGAAGGACTTTACTGGAATTCAGTAGTCTCCGTTCCATTTGTTTCCCTTCTCGCCTTGTCGATGGGGACCGGTTATCGTGAGCCGACGGCTTCTGTTTCTTCCTGGGAGCAGACAAGCTTCTTCCGACCGTCAGATTGGAGGAGGTATACAAAGTGCGGGAACGTCGACTTCGGTTAGATGGCCGTAGCGGAGGAGATGGGTGGGAAAGTATAGTGTGAGGCGGATCTCCTCTTTCCTTCCTTGGATCTTCATCTAAAAGTTCATCTTTTATGTGGTTGTTGAGATTCGTTCCTGCGTGTGCTGGATTTGTTGTTCTCATATGAATCTGTGGGTTTATCTTCTAGTTTTCTTGGGTTTTTCGTGTGATTTGTGTGAGTTCTCCGCCCAGAATTTCTCCTTTTTGTGCCCGATATGGTACGACGAGAAAGGAGATGGGTTCTTGCTCGATTTGGCGCTTTGAAAACGTTATCTTCCGTGGATTATACAAGAAAAGAGGGCTTTTTAGTACTTCTGATGCAGATCTAAGCTTGCTGCCATGTGAAATTCTGGAAAGGGGGCAGCAGTTGGCGTTCGTACTTTGTTCTTGCTTACTTCGGTAGCTTCTTGTGGAGTTTATCTACAGATCTGATCGATTACTTGTTCTCAGTCAGGAAAGATAGAATTTGCTGGAGTCTCTAGCCATGACTTACTTTCCGGAGGAGGTGGTGGAGCACATCGTTGAGTTCCTTGGCTCACACCGGGACCGGAACGCCGTGTCGACGGTGTGCAAGGCGTGGTATCAGGTGGAGCGGCTCAGTCGCCGGAACGTGTTCGTAGGTAACTGCTACGCCATCCGGCCCGAGCGAGTGATGGCGAGGTTCCCTTGGATGAAGTCTCTAAGTCTCAAGGGAAAGCCCCATTTTGCTGATTTCAACTTGGTCCCCTATGACTGGGGCGGCTTTGCGCAGCCCTGGATCGAGGCCGCCGCTCGTGGCTGCCCAGGCCTAGAGGAGCTGCGGTTGAAGAGGATGGTGGTCACTGATGATGACCTCGAACTCCTAGCGCGCTCCTTCCCCAATTTCAAATCTCTTGTTCTCGTGAGCTGCGAGGGCTTTAGTACTGACGGGCTCGCCGCGATTGCCACTTATTGCAGGTGAGCTGCCTTTGCTAACTTTATAGAATGTGTAGCTTACAATACGTATCTTGACGTTCTACTCTCTGCTGGAAAACAGTATATTGGGCAATGAGTTGTGTCAAAGGTTGAATAGCGTACATCTGTGTTTATCATTAGGTTCATAAGTTTCTTGATATGTTATTGTTGTGTTGGATTTGAATCAATTTTTTCCTCAAGCAGGACTCTTTTGCCGAGCTTTACCATGTTTTGCTAAAAATACATTTTTGCTGTATGACAATATCAATCTGGATCAGTCTGTTGGATGATTAATCATTCAATTTAATTGGTAGTTGCTTGTTTCCCCATTTTTCTTATTTCTACAGAGCTGATATGAATTTTGTATATGAAGCTACTCACTTGCTGGTGTGGTAGTGATGATGAAATAACTTTTTTTTTCCTGTTGATCGAAGCGCTTGATTATAACTTATAATATTTCTCTTTTCTGATTTTGCTTCGTTGCTGCCTATCAGAGGTCTTAAGGAGTTGGATTTACAGGAAAATGAGGTGGAAGATCATGGACGCCAACGGCTCAGTTGCTTCCCTGATTCCTGTACTTCTCTCGTCTCCCTAAACTTTGCGTGCCTCAAAGGGGAGATCAATGCAAATGCTTTGGAGAGGCTTGTTGCTAGGTGCCCTGACCTCAGGAGCTTAAAGCTTAATCGTGCGATATCTGTGGAGTCACTAAACAGGATACTTGCTCGGGCACCTCACTTGGTGGACCTTGGAACTGGTTCGATGACAGTTAACCACCATACTGAAGCTTATCACAGGCTGATCAATACCTTCCTCAGATGCAAGTCATTGAGGAGCTTGTCGGGGTTCTGGGATGCCTCTTCATGCTGCCTTCAGGCGGTCTATCCTGTCTGCGTGAACCTGGCTGCTCTAAACTTGAGCTATGCTCCTGCAATCCAGGGCGATGACCTTATCAAGCTGATTTGCCTTTGTTTTAGGCTTCAAAAGCTTTGGGTGAGATTTTGTTAATTCTTTGCTAAATTTTATTTGTTTCCTTATGTTTCATATGATGACCACAGGCCATTGTTCTGCAGGTGTTGGATTGCATTGGGGACAAAGGATTAGCAGCCGTGGCCTCCTCTTGTAAGGATTTGCAGGAGTTGAGAGTATTTCCTTCTGACATCTATGGTGCTGGAACGACTGCTGTGACCGAGGAAGGTTTGGTTGCAATATCTTCAGGATGCCCGAAGCTTAACTCATTGCTGTACTTTTGCTACCAAATGACAAACACTGCACTTGTAACTGTTGCAAAGAATTGCCCACATTTCACACGGTTCAGATTATGCATCCTCGATCCAGGGAAGCCAGACCCGGTCACTAATCAGCCACTTGATGAAGGTTTTGGTGCAATCGTGCGTTCCTGTAAGAATCTCAGGCGGCTATCACTATCGGGTCTTTTAACGGATAAGGTTTTTCTATATATCGGCATGCATGCTGAACATCTTGAGATGCTGTCGATTGCATTTGCTGGTGATAGCGATAAGGGGATGGTATACGTGCTCAATGGATGCAAAAATCTCAGGAAACTTGAAATAAGGGATTGTCCATTCGCAGATGATGCACTTCTAAAGGATGTGACAAAGTATGAAACAATGCGATCCCTTTGGATGTCGTCATGTGATGTTACCCTCAGAGGTTGCAGGGCTCTTGCAGCAAAAATGCCAAGCCTCAATGTGGAGATTATAAATGAAAGTGATGAAGCCGATGAGTTTCAGGAAAACTTAAGTGATCTTCACAAGGTGGAGAAGTTGTATGTCTATCGAACTGTGGCCGGAGGAAGAACCGATGCACCAGATTTTGTTTGGATTTTATAGCCTAATTTCATTAAGCTTTTGTGTTGGATGTTTTATTTATTTTAACTCAGTAAATGAGCTATTATGTTTTAGACTAGCTTTGTAGATCAAAGCTGGGGTAGCCAAACTGAATTCCAAGATATGTAGATTATGTTCTATGTAGTTCTTGTTGTACTTGTAGGTCAAAAAGGTTAGTAGGATTATCACTAAGCCTGCCTCTTTCTTCATGGATTTGCTTGTTGAACACATTGTACCTGGGATCCATGTGAAATGAAAGAGTGAGTTTTTGCTTCTTGCAACAGATTGATTTTGAATATGAGTTACATTTCTTTAATATTCATCAGCATCACAAAGAAAATGAGAGGTACTTCTACTTCATCAGCTAATCAACTAGATGATGATCATAGTTTATTTAAAAGTCCCTAAAAGCCACTACAAAACTCTATTCCCTCAAGTCCTTGGTCCAAGATCTTAATGATTGATGACTCCAGTCTCATTTGGCCCTATATTTAGTGAGTTTATTACTAGTATGTTTTGATACAAAAGTTATTGGTCCAAGCAGAGTAGCTTTCTAACGGAAAGCCAGTTTGCATTTCATTCATTTTCCACTAATGCTGCAACTCCTACCATTGCACCACTTTGATATAGTCTCCTATCTTTTAGGAAGAACTTTTACCTTGTCTTCCTATCCCACTTTGTTTTAGCACTCATCACAACAGTGGGGAAGTGGGAGAAGGGGATAAGATTGCGAGATGGATCATCCTTCGTGTAGAACAAAGCCACGTGTTTTGTCTCTCTTGCAGCACTGTTTGAAACTCGTCATTCCTTCCATTATCTTTCTTCATCTTTCCCAACATTTGTGTAGACCAGCTTGGCTGACCATGTCCATGTTCTTTTGGTCTTTTCCTCTGTAGAAGCTGCTGCTGAACTGTTCCATGTGCTAATCTTTAACGTAGCACTATGGCAATGGAAGTGTGTTTGACATTTGTTGTAGAGACTATTACAGCACCAGGTTTCTGATTTATGCCATGGATGTGTTCCATGGAGACTGTAGACTATGAACACAGAGAAAGAAGAGAAGTTTGCTGGAACTTGAAGAACAACAGATCTGATTTCCAAGCATGGTGGCACAAACTTTAGCACCAATCCTGTCTTTAGTAGCAGCATTTCTCCAGCAGACAGCAGCAGCAGAGAGCAGCAATGCTGCATTGAACATTGAGACACAGTCTGAGGACAAATGGGTGCCAGTAAACAGGCATGAAAAGGAGAAATCCAGTCACACACTATGG
Source organism: Musa beccarii (assembly GCA_024322285.1). Classification (NCBI taxonomy): domain Eukaryota; kingdom Viridiplantae; phylum Streptophyta; class Magnoliopsida; order Zingiberales; family Musaceae; genus Musa; species Musa beccarii. Next base: position 57,626,899 of record CM044395.1, on the reverse strand, counting down.
GCATAAGATTTTGCATTCATTAGCCTCAGTACATCAAATAGTTTAAGCTTCAAGCATATGTACAAGCAGATGCAATCATCCAATCATGACTATACTGAATACCAGAAACACAACTAGAAAAAATCCCTCAAACCATTGAAGTCCTTTCAAGAGAGTGACAGTACCATCCTTGCAGGAAAGAGAGGCAAGATCCATGATCATCATCAGAGGCTTGGTAATATGGCTGAGATGGTGGGGGTGGTAGAGGTGGAGGGTATTCATCGGTGAAGTAGCCCTGATATCCCTGGGGTGGTGGGGGTGGAGGGTACACCCCTGGCCTTGATGGGGGAGGTTGATAAGGGTAGCCATACTCTGATTGTGAAGGAGGGCAAAGATTTGAGTGCCCTGCAACCAAACAAATTCCAAACCTTCTAAATTCATTGAAGGATCAGGAAACCTGCAAGCTCAATGCTTCCTCAAACAATCAAAACAAAAAGAATAAGCTTTTAAAACCAATAGCTATCATCCCAAGGCATGAGGGGATGAGGGTTTTTTGCCTGTGGGACGGTGTGGCTCTGTGACATGCCTGTAGCTCATTGTTTCTTTGTTCTGCTGTTGCTGTTGCTGTTGGCGAGGAGAAGATGAGTGAGGGGTATCTGCCGCTGCCGCCTTGCATGAGAAAAAGGTCAAAAGCTTCTGTGTTCATCCTCACATCACTCTCTGGAAGTTTGTGTAGAAGGATAGAGGCACTCTAAGAAGGTCCTTCTCGCGGGTGGTGACAACACAGTTGTTACATGGACTACTTGCTTCGGTAAAGGAGTCTCATTTAACTTGCTACTACAAGTTTGTCTGTGAATGATATCTATCTGCATGAAATATTAATGCATGAAATATTCAATTCCCCAGTGCAGAATTGAATTGTCCATAGAACAATGAGCTATCAACTAATCTTAATGCACTAATTGATCTCACTAGTAAGAAGACCAGAGGCAATGCAGCAAGAAAACATAGAATGATCCATCTTGTTGAACTTTAAAAGCTGTGGAAAAGCTGAGTGATGTTATTTACCTGGGAAGCAAATGGAAAGTGCACATCAACATCATAAATATTTGAAGTGGGTAATGTAATCACTCTCAGTTTCAATGAGTGGTCTGCCATGCCTATGCAGAACAGCAGAGAACAGTGCATGAACTTAGACAAGTTTGAACTTTATAATCTACTGATATCATTATTCTAGCAGCTGATTCAAACTCAATAGCAGGAATTGTTGTGAAACCAACCAATTCACACACCTTTCTTTGTTTCTGTCAATAGATAATGGATATAGAAGAGTAGCTGGCCTAGCATGAAGGATAAGAGACGGTTAGAATAGCCAAGGAGACTGCCTACAAACCACACAAAGATTTTGATTGCAATGCTGGAGATCTTGAAAAGGCCATAGGCAACTCATCCTTGGCTATCAAAGACAGGGTCTTATCTTCATGGAAGGCCATTCTTCTGCCGGTTGCTTCAGGAATTGACATAATTCTCGATAGAACAGCCCTCTTTATAATGCAAAATGGAGAAGAGATTGGATTCGGCTCACCACATGAAATTGTCAATGCCAAATTGCCTAATCCACAAGTCCTTTTCTCTGAGTCCTATTTCTGGATGTTTCTCCATCCAGAATATATTCTCCTGATTTCTGGGGACCGGTTTCTATGTAGACATTCATTCTACTCATGTTTCTCATTGGCGTTGGCCGGCAATCATATAAATTCCATACAACAAAAGAGATGCATTAAGCTTGTTGTTTCTCCCTAATTGCACTCTTAGAGGTTCTAATGGCTGCATTAATGTTGCTAAGCATAAGGTAGGCTGCTACTTGCTTTGACCTCTTACACTGAATAGTGATTGTCATGATCTTACCTCAAGCAGAAAAAAATATTCCATTTTTTAGCAACCTAATCTTCTCTGAACTGATAAGCCCAAGTGGAAGGAATTCATAAACTTTAGTCTTTGTTCATGCTTTGAGCATATATATTGTTCCAATTACAAATAAAGTTCAAGGCTATCCACCACTCTTTTAAAGATTTTTGTTCTCTCCAAGTCAGTTTTGACCCTTCGAATCCACTACCTTAAGCCTTGCAAGTGATGGCAGTCCAAGCCAGCCATATGCGAAGCTTCTTTGATAAAAGAAAGTTCGCAGAATTATGATTTAGTGCATTTCCTCAGCATTGGCAACCTTACTTGTGGATAATGAAAGGAGAAGAGATAAGGATGTACAGGAAATGGGGAATGACCTCATTGTGATGGATTCCTCTGTTTGTCTGATTGCTAATAAATCAGATGCACTTCTGGCTCCCAAAGTCACACAATCTTTCTTGGATATGACATGTCAGTGTTCATTCCCTCTGCCCTTCCATGTTTTTGCCTACATCTTGTAGTAGTTTGTGTACATTGCTAACAGATGCTGATCATGTACCTTGAGTTGTTGTCAAAGATTTGTGCAGTTCAAGACACTTTGACAAACATAAAAGAATTGGTTGTTGATGGATTAGACTAATAACTTCTCTGAAATAGTAGATGTTGATGGCTTAGACTATTAACATATCATTTTTTAGTTTTTTTTTTTTGTCTATATATGTCAATAGGTGATCAGATTTGTCAACCATTTAAAGAAATAAAAATGGTAACACATCATTAGGTTGATTGTGATGCAATGAGATATCTGAAGAACATATTGATATGCTACCATTCCTTCATGTTTTCTGGTTTTAGTTACTAATCATTATATAACCGAGAGATGATCAAAATGTTATCTATGAGTCCAAGATGATATTTCTTTTGTTTTGAGGATAGAGTCCAAGATGATCCTACACGGTGGAAGCATCCATTTCTAGACGAAGTTTTGTCAGAAAATAATCCAGGAAACATGACATCATTATCTAGTAAGTATTTTCATGCATCCCCTGAATAAAATTCATCTTTGAACAGTGAAGAAGATGAACCTAAAGATAAGAAATGGTGGACCACTTGTAAGGAATTTCTTTTGGCACCACAAGATTAAGATGGAATCCAAGAATTAGAGTTCCATTTCAGATCAGCATTTAAGTGAGAGAAAAGATCATTTGATCTCTGAAAACTCTGTTTGTTGAATCAAGCTCAAGTCTATGTATATATCATGTATGAACCATAAAAAGAAAAAGAAAGGGAAATTTCTGAACTAGATAAAATTTTGATTGTCAATATATCTACCATGCTTTGGGTAATTATTTTCTGCCATATGAGTTCTTATGATTAAATTATGCTCCTTGATCTAGAAAGGTTGACAATAAGTTCTTTGGGCAGGGAACTTTCTTTATGGTTGCCAAATCTTCTAAAGAAATTAAGGCACTTCATTTAATTTATTTAGTAGCTTAAAACTAGGATCAGCCTCATTACATTCACTGTTTTACTAAATTAATTAATCAAAGCCACGTTGAAACCCCGGTCTTGGTGTTTAACAAGCAACTGGATGTTCCCAGTGTTCTTAGAAAGGACTTGTTTTTATTTCTTTGGTTGCAACATTTTAATGTTGACCAGATCAGCTAAACAGTGATGACCACATGTGTTTGACTTCACATGATAGTGATTCATTGCCATGGATCTGATTAGATTTAGATAAGAAGGGATTGATTTTGAACAGCATGCCATAAACGTCTTCCAGAGGGTTGAAATCCATTCAACGTAAGAATATGGACCATCCTAATGGCTGAAGGAAGAAGTCTGAACGTAGATCTTTGACCAAAAGATCTATAGAAGTGAGCAGAAACTGCATTCATGCACTGCGCATCCTGGAGAGAGAAGATAGGTGGAGGAAATTGATACTGCAACTTGGAACCCCAACATCAATTAATCTGCTACCATGAAGATTCAGTATATAGCTTTTCTTTTGCTTGGGCTTACAAGTGCAACAGTGGTGAAATGCAACGTAGAAGGTATGATGTGCAAATTATATATCAAATCTGTACTAAAACATAGTTCAGCGTGTGTAAATCTCCAATCAAACTTCTGCTTTCACCAATTCAGTAGAGAAAAAACTTACCAAAGATTTCATGAGGGTAGTATGATTGTTATTATCACAGAATTTTGTGAAGCATACAAACCTTTTGTTACGAAAGCATATAAGATTGTCGATTAAGAAGCGTAAGTTAAATTTAGTTGACAATCAATCATCATCTAAGTTTGTTTGCAGACCATTTTATTCCTCAGAGAATTCAATTGTTCTTTTTCTTGTTGGATTTGCATGCCTTGCACAATACATGTGTTTGTGCAGGTGACATCCTCTATTCTCAGAAGAAGGCATGGAAGGATCCTAACAATGTCCTCCAGAGCTGGGATCCAACCCTTGTCAATCCATGCGCCTGGTTTCACATCACCTGCAACAATGAAAACTCTGTCATACGAGTGTAATTTTTCTTCCTATGCTCTAATTGTTCATCATTTCTATTTCCAAGAAATCCAGCTTTCTTAACCCATTGTTTTATATCTGATAGCAAGTATACGTCATCGACAGGGATTTGGGTAATGCAGGACTCTCTGGAGGTCTTATTCCAGAGCTGGGAAGATTGACACAGCTTCAATACCTGTAAGAAACTTCTCTCTACAACTCATTTGGAATACTGAGATTGGCAGAAAACCTCAAGATTGATCCAAATAACTTTTGTCTGTAAACAGAATGTCGTAAACTACCTTGAAGTAACTTTATTACTTACTTATTTGAAGAATCAGTGGCTTTTCCGAGAATGCTTGCTGATGAAAGAGGATGATCTTGCAGGGAGTTATATTCAAACAATATATCTGGGTCCATACCAGCTCAACTTGGGAAATTAACAAAGTTGGTGAGCTTGGATTTGTACCACAATCAATTGAGTGGACCAATCCCTTCTTCTCTTGGCAATATCAAGTCTCTGAAGTACCTGTACGTTTGGAATACTATCTTTCTCTCTCTTCCCTTTTCTTCCCAACACATGATATACTAGCAGAAATAAAAGGCAACAAAGCATCCTCAATTAAGATGATAATAATACTGGACAAGAGTTCATGTTTATGTGATGCATGTATGACACATCAACTCCTGAGTGGTTGGGGATTAGATCATTTTCCTTCACCCTGACAAATTGGAGAGCAAGCCATAAAAAGTGACAGAAAGTGAATTATTTTTAAATTGATTGTAATTACCAAAAGAAGATACATGATCAAGGGAGAATCTGATTGTAAAAACTCTTCATGATCAAGCAAATGTCTAAATTTCCGCACAAGGCCTTCTATTTTTCGGTATTGGCAATTTAGGCAGGCCAAGCATTAACTGGCATCTGTTCTTTAGTTTGGATCAAACAAAGACCCTGGATCAGGAAAAACCTGGAGTGCTAATTCTGAGCTTGCAGCTCTCAGCTTGGAGATGTTATGCTTCTGAGGGCTTTGCCTGACCGGGGAGCTTAGATGATCGATTGATGTTCATTATTTTTTCTCTTAATTCCTGTAGGACTTTGCAATCCTTTAATTGTTTCGGTAGACCTTTGTCTGAAGCGATGATTGACTCAAACAATGAATTGGTTTCCCAGGAGGCTTAATGGAAATGAACTCTCTGGAATAATACCCAAAAAAGTGCTTGATCTTGTCCTCACTGGCAACCTGACCGAAATGTAAGATATTCTGCAATCCCTCACTCATAAATTCTAAGATTTGCCAGTTATCCTGAGCTTGGTATATCCAGCTGACTTTTTTGATTTTGTTCTGACAGGAATGTTTCAGATAATAAGCTGTTTGGGACGATGAGAACATCCAAGAAAAGAGGTAAATGATATTTTTTGACAGCCCTGGCTAAATCTGAAAACATACATCTGCTAAACTTTGATGTTTTGATTGCATCTGAGCTGCAGTTACAACAATTACTCAGGATGCGAAAATTTCCAGCTAAGTTTGAATTCAGTGCAGCTCAAGACATGTCACATTTGCTCATGTTCTTCTTTAAGGCTGACTTCTTTTCATGCCAAAAGCTGAAATGTTTGTGGTGAAACTTTGCTTTGTAATGACTATAGCATAATATAAGAGGAAAAACAATCCAATAAGTTGCAAGTGAATCTGCAGAATCTAGTGGTAATGGCCCTATTGGTGGAAAGCACCTTCATGAAGCTTGTCCCTGGACTAACCACTAAAGCATCTCCCAGGAGAGATACTGTGGTCAACACTGTTATCCTTCTCTTAAATAATTTAACAATGTTGCCAAGGACACAGCTCAATCCTAGAAAACTGAAAACATCTATGTGCTTGCAATGAAATGGTGCTTTCAAGAGCAGTGGTCTGTGTTCTCTAGGTTGGTCCTCGGAAGAGGTGAAAGAAAGCTATCAGAAAGAACAGAGCCAACACAGTGCCCATTACAGCAGAGCTGTTGTCACCACAAGGACAGCAGAATTTTGAATTCTCCTTGACTCTAGATTCTCCTATTTGAGGGAAAGTGGGACCTACTAACCGGAAGGTAGCCACATTGGCCATCCTCTCTTGCTCCAATGCATCAGGAGTCACTGGATCTTGTTGTCATTGGTCAAGACCAGAAAGCAAGTAGGAAGAAAGGCGAGGGGAAAAGACGGCAAAGAAGAGGGCATGCAAAGTTGCAAGTTTCAAGAGCTTCTTTATATCCTCGATGATAAAAAACACTTTCCTGGACAAACTTGATGCTTCAAAATCTCCTTTAGCATGCACAACTGGTCAAATTTCCATTTCTTTTCCATGTTAATGGCTTGCTTCATCATGATGTGGCATGGTCTAACCCTGCATCTGCCAGCCCTCACATTGTTCATTGTTTGAAAGGCCATGCAGCAAACATCCGTGGGTTGCAAGTGGTTCTAAGCGAATGTATCAACTAGCAAAGCTAAACGCCTGGAATCAAAGAACAGCCATAATTGCATTCAAACACAAACTTGCTGTCGGATACCATCGTTGACAGGAAAAACTTCAGAAATTAAGCGTATCTTTGGCATGCCAAACTTTGTTGCCTGAAACAGAATGTGAATAGAGCCTTGGATACATATCGATAAGACAGCAATCTCAACCATGAGCACCCAAAGAGTGTTGCTTAAACAAAGGAACACATCCATTCTTAGTTTATGCATACCTTGGAAGCATGCTGATCAATATTTGAGGCCATCCAACAAACAGAGTCAACAGATTGCATGCTTTTCTTGGTTTCTATGGAAACAACAAATTGCATACTCATTAAGACAATCTTCTAAAAGTTGCTGAGATTAAGAGTAGTAGATTAAAAAAAGATTTTCCATTAATATTAGATCTGACCAATGGCAACTTGTTGCAAATGTTACAAAGATGAGTAGGAAAAAATATAGGTGAACCACATAAAATTTAAAAGCTTGAGGTCTAAATCACTGACTTCACCTTCCCACCACCTTGTTTTGAGACTACTTGTGAAAGAAACAATGAGTTGAAGAACATCACTTTAGTTTATGCAGGATTGAAGCATGCTACTGAGACTATTGACAGCTCAACTCTCATGAAAGGGATACTTTGTGATCTCTTGAAAGAGCTCTTCAAATATGAACATATAATGACAAGGACTTTCAATACTTCAGACATATCATATCATAGAATACATACATGTACAGATGACTTGAGAAATGATGATTTCTATCAGCTCTTGACTGATTGCTTTGTTGCATGGCTTATGCGCTGCAGAATCCAACTTGTCTCATTTTTCAGAACTTTGATTATTGAGCTGACTTTTAGATGGTGAATTCCATGCCTCGTGCTCCAATCTTCTGAGCTTCTCCAATTTGTTGTCTGGTGCATTTTTCTGCGTCCTGCTCCACCAAGTGCTCTGGGCCACAGCCATTTGTAGACTGATTGAGTTTGTCAAAGGATAATGTACAAAATACATGGATAACACCTTCTCTACAGGACTCTCTCTGCCTACGGAGGTATTCAAAAAGGAAGAGAAGAATGGAACCAGCACCAACCAATAGGACAAGCCTGCAACTTGGATCGTAAGCTTGCTCAAACCAGTTGGGATTTCTTCTTGTGTGTCAAAACCCCTGCCATTTGGGATGTCATTTTCTTGTGATATCTTTTTTGCATTCATTTACTCTCGACTCTGTGGTCTGCATGAGTGCATTGGATGGCACTGATGATGAACACCAGGCAGCATTCATGCTTGCAGTTGAAGTTGAGGCACATTGGTCCCACTGACTTGCATCTCCATGGATTCTTCCCTCTTGTAAAAGGCCTTCCCATCCTTGCAATCATGGAATTCAAAGATGGAGCTATCTTCGACAAAAAGGCCGCTTCTGGCTCATGTCATGCAAGATTTAAAATTAAACCCAATATTTATAACAAATATATATCGTTAAAATAAGAATGTTGAGATTTGCTGTTTGCTGGGGGGGCCAAGACACGGGATGGGGAGAAGAGGATGGGGGACAGTTGGGCTGGCCGGTGGGGGAATGAATGCGATGGGGAGGGGCATTTAAAACGCTCGACACGTGGCGGACTCTGATATGAAGTGTAAGCTAGCGTTCCTCCCGTCCGAGTTGTGCACTGCCTGGGTGCCGTTGACTTGATTGCCGTCCGCCGCAACAGTGTTTTTGCAGTATGAAAAGCCGTCGACTAATTAACCCTGCACTGCCGTCCATCTACGAATCTACCCTCCCCTCGACTCAGAGTGGTATTCATGCAGCAAGGGCGTATATTGTGGTATTTGAAGGGAAATCAAAGGAATAAAGTAAATAATCTTTTGGTGTTTACTTGAATTTTGTTTCATCTCTTGAAATTGACTTTCGACTCCTCTTCTTTTATTGGGTGTTTTTTGGTCTAAAACTATGACTTGACTGATTCCACCGCTTGCATTCTTCTCTTTCGTGAAGCACATATCCTAAAAAGCCTCATCGCTTTTATTTTGGCTACGGCCAGTGTCAATCCCGCAATATTCTTCGTTTTGGTTCCGTGTAAGCCGGCTGTTCTCTCTCTCTCTCTCTCTCTCTTCAGCGACCGGTGGTGTAGTGCCCACGCCTCAGCTCTGTGATACCGGAGAATTACTTCCCGTCATCCTCCATGTGAGTGGTCACCCATGGGCTGCGTCGTCAGCAAGCGCCAGGCCCCCGCCGTCGCCGCCGAGAAAGAGCGCCCTCCGCCGCCCCACGACCGCCCCCGCATCCCCTCTGCCCCCCCTTCCGACGCCTCCGGCTGGCCCGCCTGGCTCGTCGCAGTCGCTGGCGACGCCATCCGTGGATGGACGCCCCGCCGAGCTGACTCCTTCCAGAAGCTCGCCAAGGTACGGTTCCTCCTCCCCTGCCCGTTGTAAAGATCGAACCTTTGGCGCGTTGTGTTGAGGAAAGCTTCGACCTCGGCGTTGGCGCGGGGTTTCAGATCGGGTCGGGGACGTATAGCAACGTGTACAAGGCGCGGGACGTGGAGACCGGCCGGGTGGTGGCGCTGAAGAAGGTGCGGTTCGACGCGGTGGAGCCGGAGAGCGTGCGGTTCATGGCGAGGGAGATAACGGTGCTCCGCCGGCTCGACCACCCCAACGTCATCCGGCTAGAAGGCCTCGCCATTTCCCGCGTCTCCTCCGCCCTCTACCTCGTCTTCGAGTATATGGAGCACGACCTCGCCGGCCTCGCCGCTGCCCCCGGCGTCCACTTCACGGAGCCCCAGGTCACCATCGGGAGTCTCCTTTACCCCTTTTCTTAGACCACAAAGTTGCTTCCTTTTCCATTCATTCGGAATTAAAGGACTCTGTTTCTTGCCGCTAAGCTCCGTTCAACCATTTCACTGTTCTATTACCACACCCTTTTCCCTCCTGTAAGATACAGAGACACCATGTTACAGACATCTTGATCTCCTGTGATTTGCCGCAGGTGAAATGCTACATGAAGCAATTACTATCCGGTCTCGAGCATTGCCACAGCCGAGGAGTTCTGCACCGCGACATCAAGGGCTCAAATCTGCTTCTGGACAACGAAGGGACACTCAAGATAGCTGACTTTGGACTTGCTTCCACCTTCGATCCTGAAAGAAGAGTGCCCATGACCAGTCGAGTGGTCACCTTGTGGTATCGTGCTCCAGAACTCCTGCTCGGTGCCACATACTATGGTGTTGGTGTCGATCTGTGGAGTGCAGGCTGCATTCTGGCAGAGTTGTTACTGGGGAAGCCCATCTTGCCCGGAAGAACAGAGGTAGCTCCATGGTATTACTCTTAAGTTCCTCAGTTAAGATGCCACAACCATTGTCTTCTTCGTATAGGTGGAGCAGCTGCACAAAATCTTTAAGCTGTGTGGATCACCTTCGGAAAAGTACTGGAAAAAGTCAAAATTGCCGCATGCTACCATTGTTAAGCCAAAACAAAACTACAAGCGTTGCATCGGAGAAACCTTCAAGGATTTTCCACCTTCCTCCCTCTCTCTCATCGACTCGCTCCTTTCGATTGAGCCAGCCGACAGGGGCACAGCTACTGCTGCTTTGAACAGCGAAGTGAGTATCCATTTTCCATTTTTCTTGGATTCCTAGCAAATCAAACCATCATTGATGGAGATTCATAAAGACGGCTTGCTGGTTTCTGAGTAACGAGTACTAGCTGGGCATGTTTGTGGATGACGAATTAGCTTTTCTGTTGATGCAGTTCTTCGCCACTGAGCCACATGCATGTGAGCCGTCAAGCTTGCCTCAGTATCCCCCAAGCAAAGAAATGGATGCAAAACTAAGGGATGAGAAGGCCAGAAGGTGAATTCTGCTCCTCTCACCAAAACCTCCATAAACTGTTCTCCATCTGATGACCAAGTCCTGATTTCTACCTTTTCTCCTTCCAAGGCCGAGTGCTGTGCGTGGGAAAGGCAATGCTGAAGCAACAAGAAGGCCCCGTGCTCACAATCGCCCCAGAAGGGCAGTCCCAGCTCCAGAAGCCAATGCAGAGCTGCAAGTCAACTTGGAAGTATGCCTCTATATACAGTCTGCATTCTTTTCCATATAACTTCTCAATCATCAAATAGAATCTGCATCATTTGACTCTTAATTATGTTAAACCTGGGTGGAAAAGATCAAGCAGAGGTTAGAATGTCAACTATCTTCTAGATCAAATTATCAAAATGCTCACTTTGACGTTACGACTATGTCCAAGTCCACAAGAAAAGGATGACTGTACAGATTGTATATTTAGCTGAGAAAATAGACTATATGGTTTGTTCCCTTTAATTTTGAACACCCTGAATGCAGACTTGGAATCAGAATGAAGACTTCTTCTAACAATTAAATATAAGAAGGAAAAGTGCTGCTATTTTATTTGTGAATCAATTTGGGAGGTGGATCTTTGAATACTTTGTTCCCGATTTATGGTTAAATCTTGAGTAGCATGCCGACGAACAAAGAGTTCTGTGGAATTAGAACTCTTGGAAGAAGCTCCTGAAGAAAACTCTGGAGTTTAGACAACCTAAGTAAGGTTTCACTTTCTACCACTTGCTGAAAGGCCAAAAGAGACTAAGAATCATAATTTGGAGTTGAGATTCAGAAATGTATCTGAACATCATATTCTGGAATCTGTCATTAGTTCGTCTCTCTATTTACAGATGCATTTGTCGATCTATCTTTGAGCCGTTGACTATGGTCTCTATTCATTTTCTCTTGCTAATTAACAGAGAATGAGGCTGATGACTCGCATAAACGTCACAAGCAAAAGCGAGAAGTTCCCGCCACCTCACCAGGATGGAGCTGTAGGGATCCCATTGAATGACTCGTACAAGGGGCCATCATCTTTCACAGCATTTGAAGCATCCTTTGCTTCATCAATCTTTGAATCAATGGAAGATTCTCGCAATACATTGAATGGATTACCAGATGCCATTGTGAATGCTGGTAGAAGTGCTGCCAGAAGAACAAGCAAAGAGGGGACCCAAAAATTGGCCACTTCACTTGCTTTGAGGAGGCTGATGGAGCTCAACAGTAGTAGCAAAATACATAGGACTAGAGGAAAAGAACTGGAAGTTTTTGGATCTGTCAAATAGTGGCTGACTCAGTAAAATTCTCCTTCTTACCATTCCACTGTTCATGTCCATTTACACTGAGGATGTTGGTAGAGCCCCCCTGCTGAAACAAAGAGATATGATTAATATGTTACAGAGTTCATCTAGATGCTCATGTTTTGGCTTTGTGTATATATATCTTCTTATAATGCAGGCTTGCATCATTGTGATGGATATTATATCCTCCTCACCTGCTTGTGTACTAGAATGAATGGATGTGCATCACTGCTATGGCCCATTACAGATATTATGCCTGGGCCTGATCATCTCGGCCCACATTGACCCAACCCAGCCCAGTTCTGATCGGTTTCGGTACGTACTAGAAACATATTTTCTTTCTGCATATGCCTCAGCTCAACTTGAAAAGGTAAAAGATTTATTTTGAACATGATCCCAAGCACTTGAACAATTTAGGTGTTTAATTATACTAGAACTTGGACAACACATCAAAAGTCATAAGAACAATGTGCTTAACTTCATTTGTTACAAGGCACAATATATAAGTGTTGCTTTGGTAGAGGCTGTGTCCTACACAAGATGGACTTTCATACTCATCGATTCATCAACTGATTATATACCACATTGGATCCCTTTGACAAAGCCTTAAATCTGTTTCCTTTGTCCTTCTTGGTAGATTTGCTCTCAGGTTCCTGTTGACGCAAGCAAATGCGGTCTTAGGGTCCAAAGAGTAACTCATCTAGATCAAACCATAGTCTATATACAGAATCTTAGAGGATATGACTGGAGCTTGGAACAAAGGTGAAAGATAAGATGATAATTTCAGAACAATAAAGAAATTGTAACAAAAATCACCAATAGCAAGCATTATAAATAAATCAAAAGCTTTCAAAGGTTCATGTGAGATTCACACATTTCACAGAATTTCTACTGATGCATTGTTTCATTCCATGAATGAAGTTTGAGGACTTGTCCATGATGACATTGCTATTAAAATTAGTAGTATACCTGGCTCATACTCGAGGATTTGCTGGTATCATCCCTTGGCTGCAAACTATCTTCCTTCTTCTCATCAATCTTCCCTGCTTTTTGAAAATTGAGAAGCCAAAAGCCAAAAGAGAAAAAGAAATGTGCATCACTTTTGGGAGTCACTCAAAAATATCACTAATAGAAGCTAGTTGTCAATCATTTCAAAGATGATCTCAAATCAAGAAATTCTTATAGGACACTGTTCTAGCCAGAGTTGCTAGTTATGTATTGACATGACTATGGATTGGTGACTTCACTTAAGGCGTCTTTATATCATAAAGAAAATGTAAGTAGCTAATGCAACTTACTGTAATGATATGGAGTCATAAATTCATGAAATTTATAATCCATCTAACATTTTAAAGACCATAATGAATTCATTCATTCAAGAGAGAGAGAGAGAGAGACACACACACACACACAAAAGGCAGTTATATAAACAAATAAGAAACGAGGCTATTAGACTACTCATCTCCCATATTATGTGGTTGACTTAGATATGGACAAGCAGTCGTTCCTAAATGTTCTTGGAGAAAAAGAAAATACAAGCATAGTGTGACATTAAAATAGCTTCAAGAAACACCAAAAATAAAAAAAGAAAAATCATAAAATAGCTTATGGAAACATGTGAAAACAGAGAAAAGCCAATGTGCAATCCACATCAGTAGTTTTACAATACTTGTTTTGCAAATGATAAGACAGAATTAATCATGTAATCAAATTCTCACATTTTTCGAGTCCACTATCATGGAAATGCATTCCCCATGAAGCTCTTTATAGAAAGATCCATTATATATTCAGATAATTATGCATTATATATAAATGCATCCAAGGCATCAACAAAAGAAGACAATGCAGAAGTTTCTCACTATTCTCGATCTTAAAGAATCATCGTTATAAAGTTCAGCCAAACAAAGATGTAATATTTATGACCTCTAATCCATATTTGATCTCCTATTTATGACGCAAAGAAAAAGGGGGAGAGAGAGAGAGAGAGAGAGAGAGAGAGAGAGAGAGAGAGAGAGAGAGAGAGAAAGACAATACCTTGGTTTGTCCCCTCGCCTGCGATCACGGCCGAGTCATGGTCGATCAACGGTTCATCGAAATAAATCCTAAAGCTCGGTGATCCCGGCGCCTCTTCCCCTTCTTCCACCTTCGCACCGTCTTTCCCTTTCCCTCCCTCTCCAAGCCGCGGCCCTAATCCGGCCTTCTTCTTCCCCTCCGCGGACGATGGCAGCGAGGCGCTGGTGGCAGGATGGCCAGCGGTGGTTCCCCGCGCCGGCATGGGCAAGTCGTCCGCTGCCTCGGAGCTCTCCGGGAGGACCTCGGCGGAGGAGATCAAGCTGCCCTTGCGGTCCCGCGGCCTCCGGCGCAGGCGGAGGTCCTGGATACGGCGGCGGCCGGCGGCCCGCGGCCGGAGATTGGAGCGGACCTCCTCGTCCGGTTCTAGCCGGGATTGGGTGCAGCCCATCGAGGAGGGGGGGGCAGAGAGCGGGAGAGAAGCGAGGGCGATCAGATGAGAAAGAGAGAGAGAGAGAGGGGTGAAGAGGTGATGGGAGATTGGATTGGGAGGGATTTGAATGGAGGAGGAGAGGGAGTTGCGGAGAGGACAAAGGTGGGATTTTTCTTGTGCAGGTGTGTTTCGGTCGGGAAACGGTTTCCGAAACGGTAACACAGGCTGTAATTTCACTGGTGATGGGAGCGGCGGTTGGAGATTGAGAGATCATATGAACGGTTTAACCGTTGGCATGTTGGTGGACTGCAGCTGCAAATTGGGCCGACCCATTAGATCATGTGGTCCTAACAGCAGCATCAATTATAATTTTTATGTCTACAGTTGGATCATATTTGATGCATATTCTGAATGACGAGTTTGTTTACTATGCATAGTGTATAGTGGACTCCATATGTTTCACAACCCTTCCTCTTTTTTTTTCTTGTATTTTTATTTTAATTTTATTTTGTATGATATGTCAAGATTCGGAACCAATCTTAATTCTTAACAAAGATTATCCTTAGCTCGGAAAACAATCGATTTGGATTGAGAGTCATGTAAAATTACATGTAAACATATTCTATAAAATTTATATTTGTGTAGAATTGTGAAATATAAAAGGAGTTATCTTTCACATATATTAGATCAAATTCTAATTCAACTCAACAATTTATATTTTGAAGTTATATGGCAAACTCAAAACATTTAACCCAATTCTTTTAGGGCTAGCTTCTTTGCCTATCTTTTTTTTTTTTAATCTTATACACAATGAACATTTTTAATAAGAAAATAATGACACGTTGACGTTAGATGACTGCTACCTCAGCACTAGATGACAGACACATTGGTGCCACATGGTTAATAATACATGACTAAAAAAGTCAAAAATTATCATGTCTCGGATTGGATATACTATGATCATAGTTAAATCCGAAAGAAACACATCTCATTCTTTATAATTTGTGCCAACTACAAAGGTAATAATATTCGAAGTCCACTATAAAATGGATCCTTAGCTACGTTCGTAGCACAATCTTTTTTACTACGTAGCTAGTCAAATCTTATGAATCACCTACTAACTTAAGTATCATGTTATCAAGAATGTCCCAAAGTAGTTTCGATAATTTGGATAACAAAAATCTGGCTCAACAATTTCTGACACCTCTTGCTTTCTTTTACTTCATTGCTACAGCACTAGCTTTCCTCGTCTAAAGAAACTAATGGTCTCAAACCCTGGTCCTAAGTATTCCATCACATATATCTCTTCATTTTGGCCGGAGTCACAAGTCTTTTCTTCCCTTGATCTGTGCTAATTGGCTTTGTAGAGATTTACATGGAAAAACAAAGTCTCAAGACCCCGGAGTTAGCATTCAAGCGTAGCATCAGAATGGGATCAACAAAGGAAAACCACTTGAGCGGTTAGTATACTGAGTTAGGCAAAGTACAGGTAATTTATGCTATCCAAGACTTGTGTATGTATCTATTTGAGATTTGGAAGGTTCAGCTTCTGGTTGAAGTCACAAGGACATGTACTGGATGTTCTTAATTGTCCTCGAATTCTTGTTGAGCTTGTACCACCTAATCGCATGCTTTTATAGTACCAAAACTGCTCACACAAATGCAAGTTTTCCCGCCATGGATCGAAGCTGATTGAATGATTCATTGCAGTGGTTGGCAGCTGTCCACCCTGTTTCGCGTCAGAGATAGAATGCTACCCTTCCGAATGTAGCAAGATAAAAAGCTGCAAACGTTCTTGGAATCAGTTAGTTGTTCATCTTATCGAAGAACAAGGAAACAATAGAGGTTGAAGAAGCTATAAGAGCAAAACCTGATTACTCGAACTGGTCGTCACGTCCCCAGCGGACGAGAAGGGAAACACAGGAAGATGTCTGCACTAATCGTGTTTGGCGTTAGTGGCTAGTGAAACTTGTGCGGCAAATCCCACAAGGATCAATATATAGAGCGATAATCGTATGGAGTTACATCTTCTGATGTGAAGACGATCGATCGCAGAGAGTTGTTGAAGTAGAAGACAAGCAGTAATTGTTTATGGCCGAACAGAGCCTGTAATCATGGAAGCATCTGTTGACGGGCAGCCATTGATAAGCCAACAGAGTTCCTTCATGGCACAAGGATAACACCAACATGGCAAAAGGATTGGGATTGGAATTGGGCACAACAAGGGTAAGGTTTAATGGGCCATTACACCTTGACAGATCGCATTGAGATGCTGAACTTTCTTTCCAGTATTTTCTTTTTACTCAAATGCATGGGTGAATTATCGAAAAACACTCTTTGCATTTACTTTTCTTTTGCACGTCGGCCGTGTTTTTTTGGAATTATTAAAAATACTGCATAAAAAATATTATAATTAAATCAGTTCATCCTACGGATCGAGATAGATAGTTGAAGGTATTAGGTAAGAATGAGGACATTATTCGAGAATTACGAGAACGAGAACACTTTCCCAAAAAAAAAAAAAAAAAGAGAGATAATTTTGGAGAATTGGCCATATAATTTTCACCAAAAATGAAGGATAACAAAGCTTGGTATCAGCTTAACGCAATGTGCATGCCAAAAGATCTCGACCTCTGAAGCTATAGATACGCCTATGAACTAAACCAAGCTCGTCTTCTAAGTTCCATATTTTTCGCTAGCTTTCAGGTTCAGCAAGCCAATGCAGCAGCAGAGAGAGAGAGAGAGAGAGAAGAGAGAGCGCAAAAGGAAATAAGTGTTTGCTTGTGTCTCCCGCTTGCCTTTTGTGACGTCTCAGAGCAACGCTTGGAAAGCAAGAAAGCCATTCGCGTATGCGAACGGCATAGCCGCAGCGGTGGTGACCGCAGTGAACTCCACCAGAAACAAAACGACGCATACGCATTCACAGACGAAATCAACAGTGTTTATGCAGCAACGAGGTGAAAAAAATCTCAACACTGTAGGCAAATTGCGATGGAATGTGTACGTGTGCTCCCTTAGGATGATACACATATGGATAGGCAGCGAATATGAATTTTTGGGTGCGTATATGTCGAACAATGGGGTTCTAAAAATGCTACTAATTGACTGGAAAAAGAAAATTAGCATGTCCAAGAATCAGAAAGAGAGGAAAATTGGGAGAAGCAAAGGTGGCGGAGTTCTGAATTCATGGAGAGAAGTCTGGTCCTTTTGGTGTGTGTGCATGCCAAGGGAAGGGATGGGTGCTGATGAACTGATAACTGCGAAGGGCGGTGTGCATGGAATCACATGAAAAGGACACTCATCGAGTGTAACGTAAGTGCAAGCTCCAACATGAAGCCGCGTGAGCCTCGATTTTGACTTGTGTGTTTGGTGCATCGATTTGGATCTCTCTCTCTCTCTCTCTCTCTCTCTCTCTCTCTCTCTCTCTCTCTCCCCGAGTTGATTGTGGAGTAAGCCATCGAACCCTCATGTTAACCAAATGAAGATGTGCTCACCCTCCCTCCTCTCCTATAAAATGGGCTCCGAACTCACATCTACTCGTGCCATCACCACTGCCGCATGACCTCGGAGGAGGTCAGGGAGCCTCCTCGTGATCCGTCACGAGCGCTTGGAGGAGGAAGAGTGCTTGGGTGGAGGACAAAGCTTGCTTGCTTGATTTGTTCCTTCCGTTGAGTGCTCAACTCGTATTATTCTTGAAAGAGGAGGAAGAAAGAGATGGCGGGGCTCTCCTTGGACCACCCTTGGGCATTCACCTTTGGCATCCTGGGTATCAACGCTGAGACCTCACTTTCACCACTCTTCCATGGCTTTCTCTTTCCCTTTCTGTCTTAGGTTTTGTACTTACTGCTTTCTTCGTGTTTGGTCGAGCTAATGAGATCGGAGCACTTCATCTTGTAGCTTATTCCTCCCTGGATATTTCACGTTTGATGGGTTATGATGAGATTTCTAATGCAGCTTTTCTCATCTTGTTTTGGATCAACAGGTAACATCATCTCATTCATGGTGTATCTTGCTCCACTGTAAGGATCCTCTCGGTGTTTTCCTTTCTCTGTTTTGTCTTCTTGCCTTTCTCAAGATTTCTGCTGATCTACCAACTCAAAATGGCAGGCCAACGTTCTACAGAGTGTGCAGAAGGAAATCTACTGAAGGGTTTCAGTCAGTGCCGTATGTGGTGGCTCTGTTCAGTGCCATGTTATGGGTCCTGTATGCATTCCTCAAGAGCGATGCTTTCCTTCTCATCACCATCAACTCATTTGGGTGTGTCATCGAGTCCGTATACGTAGTATTATACTTCACGTATGCGCCAAAGTTGGCAAAGGTACACGAAACGAGGCTCTATCGTCTTCAACTCTCCTTAACCATTTGCTCTAATACTCGATCTTCCTTTTGTTTGGATCGCAAGATACTTACTGCAAAACTGGTTCTGGTTTTGAACGTCGGCATGTTCGGATCCATTCTTCTGTTGACTCTCCTACTGCCGGACGGCCTCAAAAGAGTTCATGTTCTTGGATGGATCTGTATGTGCTTCTCCGTGGGCGTCTTTGTGGCTCCCCTAAGTATCATCGTAAGTATAGAATCTTCAGATGCATGGTTAAGCTTTTTGAGAGAGAGTCTAAGGATGCATTCATTTGTTGATCAGAGGCTTGTGATACGAACGAAGAGCGTGGAGTTCATGCCCTTCATGCTGTCATTCTTCCTCACATTGAGCTCAATCGTCTGGTTCACATATGGTTGTTTAACCAAGGACAAATTCGTTGCGGTAAATTACCTAAGCATCTCGATCCCATCGAGCACAGTACAAACTCTCTGATCTCTTTCACATGCTTCTTGCTTGATTAGCTACCGAACGTTCTGGGATTCGCCTTTGGGTTCCTGCAAATGGGACTCTACCTGGCTTTCAAGTGCATGAAGCCCACCGCGGTCGAGCCCAGGCTGCCGGAGCACATCATATCGATCTCGGTGCTCGGCGTGGAGATATATCCGATCGATTGGAAGACGCCGGAGGTGAACGATGAAGAGAAAGCAGAGAATGGAGATCGGAAGGAGGCGGATGCTGGTGAGGAAAAGGTGGAAGGCATGGCAGCTCCTCATGAGGAGAATGAGGTGAACCATGTTGATGTCTGATAGCACATGCTACTCTCATGAGGCGGAGGAGGAGGAGGAGGAGGAGGCTCCCATGGTGGTGGTGGCGGTTGGGTGTCGTATGTCATACTAAGCTCATTGGTTGATTATCCCTTTCATCCTACATCACTGTAAAGAAAGTGTGTTCTCTGCAGTAATGATGTTTTGCATGAGCAATATTAGGCAAATGGCTTTGTCAACGAATTATTATTATTATTATTTGCAGTGAATGAGGCTTGGATGGTAGCTACACTTATTTAAGACACAAAAAAGAAACCTTGTCTACTCTCGCATCTCTTTTGGTTATCAGACTTAAATTGTTTGTTGCATATTTATGAGGCTGATGCAAACGAGCTGCAGATGCCGGCTCAGCTACCATTGTCCTTCTCTTTCATCCTTTTAGTGTTAGGGGTTTTGGAGTGTTTGCTGGACAAGGGTGGGGTGGGGGAGAGGCTTATGGCGAGTGGACCCCAGCTTCCGGGTGGCTGTGCATGGATTTGGTGGTGCCCTGTAGTGGCTTAACTTGGAGTACCATTCACTGGCTGGAAAGATTTAACATTTCACCCAGAAATCATGAAGATACTGAATCATTATAAATATTACAAAATTCGACCCAAGATTACACATCAAACTTCGAACAGATGATTCTAGCCCTCCAAGAAAGAAAAGCCTAAAAGCTCGAAACAAGTGCAGTCTCATGTGACCAGACTCCAGAACAACAAATGCATTTAACTCTGACTACAAACATGTTAAAGAAGATGACCCAATGGAAGCAAGCAATTCTAGCAACTAACAGATAGATCAGTTGTCTTAAATCCTTCGGAATACCCTCTCAGCTGCCTCGACTGTTTGCTCGATATCTTTAGATGTATGCGCCAAGCTTGTGAATCCCGCCTCGAACTGTGAGGGAGCTAGATACACACCTTCCTCCAACATTCCCCTATAAAACCTTGCAAACTTTGCAGTGTCACTCATTTTTGCATCTTGGAAATTGTAAACCGGTCCTTCGGTGAAAAAGAATCCAAACATTCCACGGATAGACCCGCCACACATCTCGTGACCGGCTCTCTTTCCAGCATCCAAAATACCATTAACAAGATCAGAGGAGATTTTCTCTAGGTAATCATAAGACCCGGGCTCCATCAACCTTCTAAGAGTGTGAATGCCAGCAGTCATTGCCAATGGATTCCCGCTGAGGGTGCCTGCCTGGTACATTGGTCCTGCAGGTGCAACCATCTGCATGATGTCTTTCCTACCACCATAAGCACCAACAGGAAGGCCACCCCCAATGACTTTTCCAAGTGTGGTTAGATCAGGTGTAATGCCAAAATATTCTTGAGCCCCACCATAAGCCAGACGGAACCCAGTCATCACCTCATCAAATATGAGGAGAGCACCATCTTGCTTTGTGATTTCACGGAGGCCACTCAAGAAGTCAGGTTTTGGTGTGATGAAGCCTGCATTCCCAACAACTGGTTCGAGGATAACAGCAGCAATCTCACCTTTATGGGCATCAAAGAGACTCTCTATGGTTTCAAGATCATTGTAAGGTGAGGTTAGAGTATCTATCGTGGCTCCCTTTGGAACGCCAGGGGAGTCAGGAAGGCCAAGAGTGGCAACCCCACTGCCAGCCTTGACAAGGTATGGATCAGCATGCCCATGATAACAGCCTTCAAACTTGATGATCTTTGGTCGGCCAGTAAATGCACGAGCAAGGCGGAGAACACCCATGCAAGCTTCTGTACCTGAATTTACAAAGCGTACCATCTCAATACTAGGCACTGCTGAGATGACCATCTCTGCCAATACATTCTCTAACACACAGGGAGCACCAAAGCTTGTGCCTTTTTTCAGGGCCTCAATCAAAGCAGCATTCACCTGAAAAGAATGAATCATAAGAACATATGATGCTATTAGGATCAACATAGTTTAAATGTGCATTATATGATAATATGCTGTTGATACTTGCTCATTTCCTCATCTGAAACATGCTGCTTTTGTAGGAATCGATCATGTTATGTAGGTTGTTAAAAATTGGGTTGGGATGACTACAGCTTCTAGAAAGACATGAAAAGCATGTACAAGAGCCCTGTCATTCTGCAGACACTATCTTGGAAGGGCATGAAATTTGGAGGTCCAAAAGTTATCGAGAAGTATAGTGAACAAAAGAGGTACCTTGTCATCCGCATGCCCAATGATAGCAGGACCCCATGAACCAACATAGTCAATGTATTCGTTACCATCAACATCCCACATGTGAGAACCTTTGACAGAATCAAAAACTATTGGCTGACCACCAACTGATTTGAAGGCTCGAACAGGAGAATTTACACCTCCAGGCATCAATTCCTTAACAGAAAAAGAAAACCTTGCATCAGTTAACTGCAAAACCAACAGAAATTCTTGTCTTGAGCTTTAAGAAATAAAACATTTCCTATTGTAAGCATATAATATTATCAGTTTGTCAGCATATCAGTGATGAAAAGGAACACATCATCAGCTCCCTATGATCACATATTAAACACTTTTAACTTATATTTGTCAAGGAAAAGCTTCATTCCGGATCCAATTCTGTCTACCCAGAGGAGCACATACACAACACTATTTCTGGACTATAAAAAGATAATAAAAAAAACCGCAACAATTTTCCCACCATCCTTTAGTAGATTGGTACATGCAGTAAAAGTATGTCATCAAAATTGAAAATCATACAGTAGTTTGTCTGCAATTGCTGACTCAACTTCACAAAAGATTGATGTATTTTCTTAAGAATAATATAAAATTTGCTCTCGAACAGTGATCCTTCTAACCTTTTGGCTAACATTAATGTAATAAAATGTGTTTTAAGTCTTGTTGCAAAAACTAGAGGAAAGAAATTCAAATAAGGCATAATACCTTAAAAACAAGAACATGACACAAAGAGATCAAATAATATTATTATAAAATTTAGTTCATATCCTACTCAAAGTTATACAAGGACTGAGTATGGGGACTATATTGATGAATAAGTGCTTCATGTAATTACAGGCATAAAGAACAGGATCACAAACACATATTTTCTCTAAACCAGGACAACAGCTACACAAGATTGCTACAAGATCACTTATGGTAAATTAGTACACATCATAATAAGTTCCAGATCATTACCATCCAATTGTAGTTGATATCAGAAGGCCTTTGTTTCTACAGGGTACGATGATATTCAAGTGAGATCTCTCTCTCTCTCTCTCTCTCTCTCACACACACACACACACACACACATTCAAACTAATCTTTTATATAAATGATCTAGATAAGGACCAGAACCTGTTTTGGTTTAAAAAAAAAAAAAACTATGTTGTTCAAGAAATGGCATGAGCTTACTTATAACTAAACAGTGGAGTAACATTATGCAATAATTTAGGAAGAATATCATATGTGATAGTACATAATGATCAGGTACTTCAAATTAAAACAAGCAAAAAGTCTCTTATGGTATGTGATATTCTGGTATCAAAGTTCAACCAATTTTGTTATCATTGAGAACTTCACACTAATTTAAGTAAGCTGAAACAACTAATATATAGATATCCCTACAGTCTAAGAGAACACTCCTTAGTTGTTAAGGCTGTCGGTGGAGTAAGGTTTCAACTATGTATATAACAAAACTCTAGTTATCATATATTTCATACTAAGGCCACAGGTATATATCCAATTAAAATCATGAACAATCGTGACAAAATAAAGCTACGAACTCTTAACCTGAAAGTGCCTTGAATTTCCTAAGCATTTACTCATGCTTCATGACGTAATCTGGAGAACTAAGAGCCTAGCAAGGGGCCAGTGTGTCCAAGTGATCTTACATCAACCCATCATAATGAATTATGGCTTTCAGAAATTGCAGTCAGAATATAAATTGCAAAAACCAATATCTCACTCAACTGAAGCATAAAATCCTCAAGGACGAAATCAGTTAAGTCACCACAACAATGACACCCACAGTCCATTTATTCATACTCTTCAAATCAACTAATTCGTGGTCAACAAATGGCCAAAAGCTCATCTAATCATAAATCAATACACGAATTGAACTTGGGGAGTTGCAATACAAAAAGCGGAATCAATATCTTTAGGTAAACGCGTTCCATTTCAGCACAATCGTGGCTGAAGTCAAAGAGGAGAAAGGGAACATGGGGAGATCTAAAGTCCCCGTTTTTAAACG
The DNA here is from genome assembly GCA_024322285.1 of Musa beccarii. Lineage (NCBI taxonomy): Eukaryota > Viridiplantae > Streptophyta > Magnoliopsida > Zingiberales > Musaceae > Musa > Musa beccarii. The sequence goes on along the minus strand of CM044395.1, from coordinate 57,603,120 downwards.
GACAATAGAGTAAAGAGAGGACCTTGGCGGCGTTAAAGATCTCCTCGGATTTCTGGAGCGTGTAGCTTTTCCCCTCGACGGAGATGGCGTTCCGCACCGCGATGGAAACGCGGCGACCCGCGCGCGACGGCTTCGTGGACGTCGGCGGGACGAGAGACGGGGTCGATGACCCCCACGAGAGCCCAACGCCTGCGAGGCCCGCCATATCTCTCCCTGGTTCTCGCTCTCAGGGATGAAGAGATAAGAGGAGAAGCCGTTGATTTGGTATTATTTGTTGGGGAGAGCCGACGAATTGCCATAAAGATGACGATGATACGCCGACGCCATCGGTGGGCTTCGATGCATCTTCGTCCGTTCGATGGAGATCAGACGGAGAAGGTTTGATCCCATTAATTAAAAGGCTCGGAAATTTCCTTTAATTTTACGAATCTATCCCTCGTAAAATTTCGAAATAGCGAATTTGCCCCTTCACTTTTATTACCATATAAATATCCTTAACATCTATTATTAGATCCGCTTATCTACTGCTAATTGCCTAATTCAAATCTTTAATAGATATCGACAAAATATAAGTCATCCACGATGTTTAAAATGACAGATTAGGAGAGCCTGTCTGTGTTCATGTACTCGAAGAGAAGTCAACGACATGTTCTGCTCATTAATGAAAACTCTACAAAAGCTGGGAAGGACTCTTTATCAGAATCCTTCAAGCATACTGTTCTCAGAACCATAATTGTCCCATCCGGCCATGCACTTCAATACAATCACAATTATCCAAATTAGATCGAGCTCTCTTACCCTGCACACTTGCAAGCCGTTCTGGTTCCATCACCAGCGATTCACTTGCAGGAGACATACTCTTCTTCAAGGCTCTGTTCCATGCACACCGGAACTCGATACTGATCTCGTAGAAACAGATTGGCTCAGTCAACATGGAGTTGGAATGGTGCAGCGACATAGGTTGTCCACCTTCACCAAGGGATCATAGCCAGCCTTCTGCCCTGTACCGGTCTGCTGCACCTGAATGATCGAGAGACCAAGGATACTTGCTGCGACGACACGGAGAAGAAGCACAGCAAAGAGGAGGTCGAGGATGGAAGCCACTGTAGCTCTCTTTGTTTCAAGATGGTGACAGCCTTCCCTTCGCGTGCATATGTCGAACTCATCAAATTCCAATCTTTCCTATTGCGTCGATCCCTCTGAATTTTCATCAGAGGTCAGAGACTGTTGTTGTTCTTGTTCTTGCTGCTGCAACTGATCACTCCCGGCGCTGTTCCCGCCGCCCTGCGCTATATGCTGATAGAATTGAGTCAGTGGTTGAGGCTTAAAAATCCCAACTTGCCCATGTTGCGAAACTGAGATCTCCAGTCCGGGCATCGGCTGCCGCTGCCCGCCCAGCAGTGGCACGAAGGTCATCGGGTTGATGCCACTAGTGGGCAATTCCAGCCCGTTAAACCCAAATCTCGGCAAATTCGACACCAGAGGCACTGCCGCCGTTGCTGATTGTAAGAAACTAGCATTGGACCCGTCGACCGGCGTCATCCAAAATTCCGGGTGGGATCGCCCAAGATTACTGCCGGGCGTCGCCCAAGTAGCTCTGCTCTGCCCTAATTCTTGGAGGTCGTAGTGGTGCAGGCCGACCGAGGCCGTGGCGGAAGCAGTCGGGGTAGAGCTGGCGCCGGCAGAGGACGACGTGAGGACCAAGGCCGGGACGGATCCGGAGCCCGTGGCGGCGATGATGGAGGGCTCCGCCTGTTGGAGAAGCCACTGGATCGTCTCGCCATCGGTCTTGTGCCCGAGCTCGCGGGTGAGCTGGAAGATGCGCGCGGCGCATAGGGCGGGCATACGGACCCGGCGACCGCGGCCCTCAACCTTGGTGTGGCGGTCCTTGTTGGAGATCCGCTTCGGCGCAAGGTGCCGCCTTTGCTCCCCCTTCTCAACTGTGGCTTGCAGTTGGGCATCCCCGTTGGGTTGGGAGGCCATCACCACCTGCGGGTCTATGCTTTCTTGGACGGCCGAGTCCACCACCAGTGCCTGGGGCAGCTTTGGGGAAACCTGGGGATTCATCGATGGAAAGAAGGCTGATAAGTACAAGAAAAGAAGAGAGTGATGAAAAGTTGGGAATTTGGGCTGTCAGAGACGGAGATGAAGGGGAAAAGTCTCTCCTTTCTGCTTAAAAATTGAATTTTGGGGCGAGAGAGATGGAGCTGAAGAGGAGCAGAAGCCTTATGATTGAAAGATTGCAGAGATGCTAATCTTTTCTGGGCTTTAAACGGCCTTGGCGAGGGAATGTCACTGGATTCGGGGGGGCGAGAGAAAGGAGGAGGAGATGAAAACAGAAGAAGAACCAGATGCTCATGTATTAATGTCGTCGTCCTTTTTGGCTCTCACAAGGTGGGTCATTCTTTCCCTCATCCACCCACTGTTTGACCTGATTGGGTAGCCTATCCTGACCTGTTCAGAAGAAGACAATGTCATGGATTAAATTCCCTTCAGATCACTTCTTTGGATTGGTTCCTCGCCCCCTATGCCGTCGCTATTACAGGCTGGAATACATGAATGCACATCTCTTTCTTTGTTTACGATGCAGCCTGTGTGCATCTTCAATACTGGAAGGCCGCCATCAGAGTATATTTTAAGACATTTTAATAGTTAGTGATCCTTGAGAACAGGGGAGAGGAGGTGAGTGCGACTGTCTGACCTTGTCAATGGGATATTATGGAGTCTGGGAACACCTGAGCTCCTTCCTTCCAGCCGGAGCTTTCAGCTGAATCTACAATATGCAGTAGATCCCAATCTCACAGGCCCTCTGCAATCAAAATTCCACTGGATAAACACTATAAATAAATTGCAAAAAAAAAAAAAACTAAGGCCATCCTTGTCTAACATCAATGCATGTATACTCACTCTCATGGGAACCTGTTATGAAGGGTGATATCATCTCTCACAAATCTGATGAGTGGGGACTCGATACACTTGTACACCACCATATGGCCTCCTCAAAGACTACATCAACCCCTCGTGGTACTAAGAAGTAATACAATTCACCTGGTTATTATTCGAAAGAAAAGTACTGGGAATGAAGGGAGAATGGTCAAAAGACAGGATTGCAGGAATCTACTCGGGAGGCTTCATGACCTCAGCTTGCAACTCTAATTTAAGTAGATGATAAGACTTTGAGGGAGATCATAACCTTTCTTCATCGGCACACCTTTGACTTTTGATTGTCATTTTCTTTGATTTTGCAGAAGCGATGAGAAAAGAGAAAAGTTGGACAAATAAGGTTGCCTGATCTTTGTCTTTCAACTGTTTGGTTAGTTGCTGGATTTCTGACATGATTGTCTGGTGAATCACCTAATTATAAATGGATTGGAACCGACAAATATGATACATGTTTGTCTTCTTGAAATGCACCCCCCTTCCCAAAAATTATTCCTCTTGCTTGCATTTGCTTTCAAGCCTTGGAAATACTTTTAGTTGCCATTATTTCATTGGCTGCCTGGTGAAAAGCCTGATTTCTAAGCCATCCTGATGTGCCAGTGCAGCTACAGAGGCCTTTCTAATAAACCATTGTGAACTTCTTTACCATAGTTCCTATTTGCTCCAACATTTGTCATGAAACATAAATTGCTGTGAATGTAGAATCAAGAAGAAAAAGGAAAAGACAGCATAGAGTGAATTTAAGAACTGATGATTCAGACTCACCTCACTCATTGGATATGTTTCCCGGTCTTTGTGGGGGAAGATTTTGATTGAGCTTGAATGAACATGGTTGTCGTCGTGGGTGTCATCCAAATTAAAGGGAAAAGGTACTCGATACATGATTCTTTATCTTTGCTTCACCATTTGTCATGAAAACCTTGCAATACAAATGAGCTGTTGTAAGTGTAGAATCAAGATGAGGAAAGAACAGTAAAGAAAGGATCACAACACTCATGATTCGGACCCACCTCAGCCAAGGGAAGGATAAATGACACCATGGATGATAGGCTTCCGGGGCTTGAGTGTGTAGATTGTTGCAACTATTACAATTTCTCCTGGTATTGCTTGATGCCTGTTGCTTGGATTGAAGGAAGAAGAGAAATTTAGCCTCGGATGCATCAAGCATTCTCTAATTCAGAGCCTCGGCAGGCAGAGCACCACCACAGATTCCTACCCACCACCTCCTGCACAAAGAATGGCATCATACAAGTTGCATTGAACCACCACAGTGTCTCAGTGCTGCGCCACGGCTTGTCCTCAGCACAATCATCTTTGTGCAGTCCTCCACCCTCTCCACAGGGCATTGCCAAGTAGAATCTGCTGACAAGAGCATCATTTTCACAAGCAGTAACCAAATTCAGCAGTCATAATTGGTATAAACTTTATCAGATCATATGCATATGGATCAACAACTATGATGATCTATGTTGTGGACTTCAAATAGTCGGGACTTGTTGAGGACCTTGGAGGGGACTTAGAGTGTAAGCATAAAATAACTTTAATCATGCTTCTATAATTGCGGAAAACTTTAATGCTAGGATCGAAATCAAAACATGAATAGATCCACAATGCGTACTTTATGCCATCCGCCGTACCTTTATTAGATCCAACGCCTCGCAATCAAGAGAACTAGACTCCTTCTCCTCTCTTCCTATCCTTTCACAGACCACTTTGTAATTGATGGCTCAGGGAGATGAGAGGAAAAGCGTAATCTCTCCCAATCGGTGTCTGTGAAATATTTCTTTTTACGCAACTCTTAGATGCAAAACTCTAGATGCTTCGTTCTTACAAGCCTCTAAGTCCCCGAGGTCAGTCATTTATAAAGTAGCTGCAGGTCTAGGATAAGATATTAGAAGATTTCCTCCCATCAAGGGCCTCTTCTAAAAATCCCACTTTGATTGGACTTCCTTTCTATTAGCCAATAACCATAATCGAATCCAATCATATTTTAATATATCTTATCTAATTAAATATGTTATCTAACATTCTCCCACTTGATTAATTGATAAGATACAAAAGATATTAAAATCAAAATAAATAAACAAAATTTATTTGAAAACAATTTCAGCTAAAAATTTTGTGGCAAGTCAATAATAATACTACATTAAGTCATTAGTAATGCGAGTCATAGCGGTTGTATGTCATCAATGCCACACTTCCTTCTATGTACTACAACACTATTAGCCTTTCTAATGCAATCGTGGCTGACCCAAAATTTATCTTGTCAAGACAATCTGTTATCACATTCAACCATAATATGTACATACATAATCAGGATATGGATAACGAAACAAATAACTTTAAGTACGTAAGTAAAAATGTCAATTACAGTGTCCACTCAAATATGCATCACCATATCCTTTATGGGTTGCTCACAAACCCAATCATAAGAACATGTTCTTTCAAAACACCTTAGGTCAGAAGTCCTAAGTAAATTGATCAAAGAATCAATACAATGGAACTCAAGTAATTAATTGACATTAGATGTTTCTGGACTCGTCTTCTCTAACCATCAAGTACTTTCTACCATAATGCATAGAAATGCAATAGTACTTGTCATTCTTAGAGAAGAAAACTACTGCGATATCATAAAAATATCTTCAGCGACTTGACAATTGAGTCTGACCACACCAAGTCCTGAGATAAAATTTCGCAGTTATAAAGTTTGATTAGTGGCCTCAAAGCACACCACAAAATCAACTTTTATAATAAATTGCCTCTCTAATTGATATAGATCTTAACCATAAGGTGGACTTCCTATTATTGAGGCAATTTATAAAATCAAGATTCAAAACACCATCATTTCAAGTGATATAATTTCATACATGTGAGCATATAATCCTTCGTCCCTTCCAGATATCTTATAACTTTTCTTTACAGAATCCTTTAATATTTTTCACTTCGATAACTCAAATATCTATCCAGATTTTAACCGCAAAATCGATATCTGTTCGACATAAACTTGAGCATAGACTTTCAACAATGTATATAAAGAATATTTCCTTTATCCGATTCTTTTCAAGTCATTTTAAAGCACTCAATTTTGACTAAAATTTTACTTTTATGATTTGTTGAACAAAGTTGTATATAATCTCAAGACTCGCTTTCTCGAGACATTTAATAATCATTGAGATATATCCTCGAGTATCTCAATACTAATAATATAAGATGTCTCATTCATATCAACCATCTTAAATTCTTAGTAATAATTTCTTGGTTTAGTATAATAAACCAAGTCACTATTGACAATGCAAAATATTATCCATATATATGATCAATATAAACTTGCTCCCACTTATTTTCAGATATAAATACCGATTAACAGTATTTTTCTTAAATATGAAGAAATCAATGATATTAAGAAACTTTATATATCATTATCTAGAAGCTTGTTTAAGATCATAAATAGATTCCTAAATTTGCATACCAAATTATATATTTCTTTCATTTTCTCTGCGAGTCATTCAGAATAACTTATGGAAAACTAGATCCTTAATCAAAAATTTGTTTTCATATCATTATGATATAACTCAAATTCATAATGAATCACTAATGTCATGACGATTCTTAACGAGCTCATTTAAAAAATTAAATGTCTCATTATAATTGATACATTCTTTATGAGTAAAAATCGATAACCATATAAAAACTAAAAGTCTAACTATTATATCGTTCGACATTGTCCTTTGAGTCATATTTATATAATAGACTCTTTTACAATTATAGGACAATTTAACGAATTCATCAGACACCATTCTGGTTATTGATTTTAACTCTTCTTATATTGTATCATATTACTTTTCATAATCGTTACCTTTCATGACCTATAAAACAATAAGGGATCTATTCTCGATTCCTATATCAAAATATAATTTTATAGATATACCACATAATCATAAATGACAGATTCCTTTCCCATTGAAAAATTTTCAATGCTATCAAATGTGGTTATTCTATAAGACCATTATCAGCGATATCAATATAATGTGAGAGTTTGGTAATATTGTTTTGTTGTTCACCTTTATCAAATTATTTAATAATTTGAGTAACAACAATATCTCAAATAATAAAGGAGTATCAACATGTATCTCCTCTATATCAAAATTAAATTTTGAGATTTTTACTCCCAAATTTTATAGAACCTTATATTACCGATTTAACCATCCTCGTTTCTATGATTAGAGCAATAAGACATATACCCTTTTTTTAACTTTTCTGAATAAATAACAAAATATTCAGAAATAGTTATTAACTTTAATTTTCTTTTATGTGAGTTGAAGATCCTTATCTCTACAGATAACAAAAAATATGTAAATATCTTAAGTTAGGTTTCTAGAAACCTCATTTAAGATATACATATTTGTCCTTAGAGCTTCTTCTCACATGAATTTGGTATAAAAGAATAATACATCATGCTCCTAATCATATTTATAAATGTACGATTATACCTTTCAAAGCAATTATATTTTGCTACGACACATCCGGTAAATCATGAATACCATAAAATCCATCACCCCTATCGATATGATGATTTTAACTTTTCTATCTAATTGTCTCTCGACCTCTTTTATGCACATTTTAAGAGTGTCAATGGCACGAGACTTTAATGAATTAGATATATAGAATCATATCTCAATAGGTTATCTATATGATGATAAAATATCTCTCTTTAATGAGACAAAAATATAGAATGACTCGTAGATGTAAGCATAATCTCAAGGAGTTTATAAACTTTTATTTTATTTTAATATTTACTTACAAGATCATTGTAAACTCAAGATTCATATTAATTCAGATAGACCATTATACGAGAATCCAAATGTTAACTTTTATTGAATCATATTGAGTTCACAACTATCAAAGGAGAAACAATATTCTAATAATTCTAAGTAAAGAATCCAGATTCTCAAAATTATAAGAATATAACATAAATCCTCAAGATTCATCAAATAAATCATCTTTGGGTATAAGCGATAAATACAAATTACTATCGCTTTCACTTTAAGATGATTCCCTGTAATGATGAATATTTCAATCTCCTTTGATTATTCCTTTTCCTTTTAAATATTAAAATAAATCTCTATTATTGGTAACATATATTGAAGCATCAAATTAATCCACCCTATAATATTTGATTTGAATCACATAACTTTTCATTTCAAATCAAATCTTATAATTCTTCTTCATATAACTTTCATTGTTACACAAGTAACGCTTTATTATGAAGAAATTCTTTTATGAGTTTATATAATAATTATAAACTCAGGTGGCTTATGCTTCATCCTTATTTTATTGTTACCCACTCCTTGAGTAGAACTCAAATATTTTAAGTCTTGAGCTTACAACTTTGTCAATTATATTGAGGAGATAATCTTTAATTCCTCAAATACTTTCATTTTTAGTCATTTTTTCATTGATGTGTCAACTCATGACTTATCGTAAAATTTATATTGATCCTTAAATATTCTCATGCGCTCATCAGATCAAGTCTAAGTATCATTAATTTGAGTTTTTCGGACCTTTCCTGATCAAGAATCTTAATTATTTATTCCACGTAACTTTCAATAAATAAGTCTGTGTTCCTTCAAATAATCTGATCAAGGTCTCACTCATTCAATATAACTTATATATGCTCAAGCCATTTATTCTATAAAATATAGGGACATTTATAAAAATACAATGAATGAAGTACCACTGTAATAATATAACATCAATGCTTTGAGTTTTATGTTGAACTATTGATATCATCAATATTTTACTTTTAATATTGACATATCTATTGTTCACATATAATCATTATGGAGGATCGATACCATCCTTGTGGAATAGTGTTAATACCTTTGGGTATAAAAACACTAAACGCCAAGAATATCCAAAACAAGATCATCCAACCCCATCACATAATTATTCAAAATAGATTCTCCTTTGGGATTATCTAAATATCCTAATTATGTGTGCCATCAGTGAATATTATTTTTCTTTAATGTCATTTAGGACCATCCCATAATGTATTTTATAGATTATTGGTCTAGGTCACTTTGGTGATCGCAAGACCAATACAAAAATATAAAATACAAAAATATCCTATGGATGATAAGACTTTAATGTAATTTATATCTCATAAGTCTATCATCCCAGCTACTTTGGCAAATTTGATCGATAAAACTTAAGAAAATAAATTACAAATACTTATCAAATTTCTTTAATATCATTTAGGATCAATTCCATAATGTATTTTATAAATTATTGGTCTAGGTCACTTTGTGGTCGCAAGACCAATACCAAAATATAAAATACAATCTAAAATATCCTATAAATGACAAGATTTTTATTGTAATTCATATCCCATAAGTTTATCATCCCAGGCCACTTTAAGCGACTTCCTAGATAAAACTTAGGAAGATGAATTACAAATAATATTCACTAAATTTCTTTAATTCAATTTATGCTAAACAATTCAATAATACAACAACCATAATGATTATTGAATATTAATGAGTATAAATAAAATTCATATGACAACTATAATCATGATAACACATAAATCATGAAAAGCCTTTATGTGAAAATTAACTATCATTTCACAATTTCAAATATATACATATGAATAATCAAACAAATATCCAAGAACAATAATTGATATTATTTATAACTTATAATCAATAATTCATATATATTGATCAAGATAAGAAAAAACCATAATCATGATAACACATAAATCATGAAAACTTTTATGTGAAAGATAATCGTCATTTCACAATTTCAAATAAATACATATGAATAACTAAATAAATATCCAAGAACAATAATTGGATTTTATTTATAAAATACAATCAATAATTCATATGAAAAATTATAAAAGAACTATTATGCCAATCAATCTAGTTTAATTGGGTAAGCCCATAATTGGGTTAACTATTAGCCCAATTAAACTAGCCGATCAAAATCAAATATTGATCAAAAATTTTAATCCTTTCTAAATTTGATCAAAATCAAATTCAAAATACAATCATGATCAAATTTAATTATTTTCGATCAATTTTAATAATTGAGGATATAAATCAAAAATCTCAATTTTATAAGGACAAAACTGTAAATATATTAACAGATTAAACTGTACTTTTTCATTTTCATGAAGAGCAAAACTGTCAAAATACTAAATGTATTAATAAAATACAGAAGGGTAAAACTGTAATTTGGCAAAACCCTAACCAAACCCTTCTTTCCTCTGCGCCGCCGCTGCCTACGCAGCTGCCGCCGAAGCGGCCGCTTGCGCATGCGTAGCGGTTGCCGAAACGGCCACCCCGCGCGTGCGCGGCTGCCACCGAAATAGCCGGCGGCGGTTGCGGCTGCCCCCGCTGCCCGCGCGAGGCTGCGGCGGTTGCGGCTGCCCTCGCTGCCCGCGCGAGGCTGCGGCGGTTGCGGCTGCCCTCGCTGCCCGAGCGAGGCAGCTGCCGGCGCGGCCTGCCTGTGCGAGGCTGCCGGCTGCCACCGGTGCGGCCTGCGCTCGCGCGGCCTGTGCTCGCGCGGCCAGTGCTCGCGCGGCTGCCGCCGGTGCGGCCTGTGCTCGCGCGACCTGTGCTCGCGCGATTGCCGCCTGTGCGGCCTGTTCTCGCGCGGCTGCCGCCGGTGCGACCGCGTCCCGCACGGGGTTGCCACCCTCGTGCGGCCAATCTGCGGTACGATCGCCGGCGGCCTTTACGGCCGTACGCAATGAGTCGACAGATCGTCGTTGTTTCTTAATATCGCCGACAAGCCAGGCGATAAACCACGCACAATAAACCAAAATCGATAGGAATACGATTTGTGAGTCGGATCAAACATCGTAAATCAGAAACAACAGATCTAAAGTTTTGATTTCAAGAACCTAGGCTCTGATACCAATTGTAAGCATAAAATAACTTTAATCATGCTTCTATAATTGCGGAAAACTTTAATGCTAGGATCGAAATCAAAACATGAATAGATCTGTGTTTACAATGCGTACTTTATGCCATCCGCAAAAAGAAAGGAGAAAAGATCCAATACCTTTATTAGATCCAACGCCTCTTCGATCTGCAAGAGAACTGACTCCTTCTCCTCTCTTCCTATCCTTTCACAGACCACCGTAATTGATGGCTCGGGGAGATTGAGAGGAAAACTGTAATCTCTCCCAATCGATGTCTCGTGAAATATTTCTTTTACGCAACTCTTAGATGCATCTGTGTTGCTAATCTTTACGCAACTCTTAGATGCTTCGTTTGCTTCTAACACATGACACACACGACACACGACACTCTAAGTCCCCTGAGGTCCTCGTCTACATTTATAAAGCGAGAGCAGAGGGTCAGGATAAGATATTAGATTTCCTCCCATCAAGGGCCTCTTCTAAAGAATCCCACTTTGATTGGACTTCCTTTCTATTAGCCAATAACCATAATCAGAATCCAATCATATCTTTAATATATCTTATCTAATTAAATATGGCCACATTATCTAACACATACAAGTTGCATTGAACCACCACAGTGTCTCAGTGCTGCGCCACGGCTTGTCCTCAGCACAATCATCTTTGTGCAGTCCTCCACCCTCTCCACAGGGCATTGCCAAGTAGAATCTGCTGACAAGAGCATCATTTTCACAAGCAGTAACCAAATTCAGCAGTCATAATTGGTATAAACTTTATCAGATCATATGCATATGGATCAACAACTATGATGATCTATGTTGTGGACTTCAAATAGTCGGGACTTGTTGAGGACCTTGGAGGTGATACAAGTCCACCATGAAATCAGTTGCCACTACTCTGCCGTACAAAGAAGAAACCCAACTATATGTTGTGCTGATTACCAAACTTAAGGTTCCTACAAGCCTATATGGCAGTGCATTTCTGCAGCAAAATTAAAGAGAAACAACACAGTGCCCGAATGTTATTGCTCATCTGTGGTTCTCTTGAATTAGTTTATTGGTGTGTCTCCAGCTAAAGTGGCAGCAAAAACATTGCTCCGATGCACTGAGGTCACAACAACTGACATTGTATTTTGGCGGCAAGATAGTGGGCTCTTATTGGTTCATGGCTCCTGTAAAGGTAGAGCCCTGAGGCTATATTCTCCACAAAATTCCTGAGCAGTGGCATGAACAGCTCTGAAGCAGCATCCAGTTCACCAGAACAAACGAACAGCCTTCATTCTACCTCCATTGGCATCAAGAAGCAGCCACTCATGCACATCTGGTACCTCCTTTGAGAATCTACCAACGCCAAAAACAAATCAGATGGGAAAAGAATGGTAGCATGCTCTAAACAGCCAACATGTTATGACAAATCAAAATAGCATTAGCCTTCTTATGAGTATCATGATAATTAATGCCCTGCCTATAAATTGCTTTTAAAAAGCTCAATATATACTAATCTTAGAATGAAACTTCCTAGGCATTTTGACTCATATCCCAAGAAAAAAAAAAGCTCAACAGAATAATATTATTTATACTGCTGTGGTTAGTGATCAGAATTTAGGCATTTTAGGAATCAGCACTCTCTTTCGTCGGAAAAAAAAAAAAAAAAAAAAGATAGCTTGTACCTTGATGCATAAAGAAGATCTAAATTACTTTGATCTAATCTCATTCCCAATCAAGGGATCTTGTTGTTGACCTTCATGTGAATGAGCTCGTCGTTAGGCTGCACCCTGATGACAAGCTCATTTGTTGCTCAATCAAGATCAGTTCCAATTTTATTATTATTTCTCTAGTGTGTATGCCTGATTGCAAATCCAGATAATCTCAATTTTATTATTATTCCTCTAGTCATTCAACTTTGTTTTTACATAAAAAAAAATATAAAAGGCTTAATCGAGATATTTTGGATGATCCAAACAAATTAACATTTGCTGAATGTCATCATATGTACCTCAAACTCCTAAAATTGAGAATGTCCTCATCCTATAGATACAAAAACTAGCCCGTGTTCTTTCAGCTTTTTGTTAGGCTTCGCAAGATATTGACCTGCATGATGTTGGGCAGGCAACCCATTATTCAGCCCATATGGGCTTTAGTAGCCCACAGTCTGCTCCCTTTTTAATCTAAACTCTAACACTAATTAGAGAGCTAATGGTGACTATAAAAATAATATAAAAACTATAGCAAAAAGGGCAGATTTTTTATAACAGCAAGGTGATTCAGAAAGAGGAGAAAAGGGCAGAAAAACAAGAGAAAAAGAAAGAGAAGAAGACAAGGAAAACGTAGAAATTGTTCTCATTCATCCAAACAGTTTTCTCATCTCAGGTTAGATCAGATCTACAGTGAATTTTTACTGTAATTGCTTGGAGAGGTTTTAGATATTGTGGACAGTGATGTGATCCTTGTATCCCAGTTATTCTCTTGTGATTGTTGCTTGAGTTTTGAGCAAGAGATTATGAGAACTATACATTCATTATTTATATAGTGGATTTTCGCTAGTTTGTCCCGTAGTTTTTATCGTTCACGTTGAAGGGGTTTTTCACGTAAATCTGGGTATTCTATTTAATTGTGATTTTCGTTTAATTTTGCTATGTGTTAAGACCTGCTAGTATTTGTTCATATACAAAAGTTCTTCCTTGTTTGTTTTTTTTTATCCCATCAACTAGTACCAGAGCAAGGTTTTAATGATTTAATTTTTGTGTTTGAACATGGAGGCCAGTAATGTTTCTCGCATGATTAGCTTGAACGGAAACAATTAGATGATATGGAAACCAAGAATGGAAGATCTCTTGTATGGCAAAGATTTGTATGGACCTTTGTAAGAGGATAGTACAAAACCCACAACTATGAAAGATGATGAGTAGAAGAGGTTAGACCAAAAAACGATCGAGTTTATTCGATAGTGGCTCGATGACAGTATCTTTCACCATGTTTCTATTGAAAGTTCTGCATATTCTCTTTGGATAAAGTTGGAAGGTCTCTATGAAAGAAAAACAACTGACAACAACGCTTTTTTATCAGAAAACTTGTGAACCTGAAATATAAAGAGGGTACTTCTATTGCTGAGCATTTGAATGAAATGCAGAGTATTACTAACCAGTTATCTTCTATGAAAATGTCTCTTGATGATGAGTTGTAGGCATTGTTACTTCTCAATTCATTGCCAGAAAGCTGAGAGACACCGGTGGTTTCTCTCAGTAATTCTACGCCAGATTGTCACGGACTTAGCTGGTTTTGCCTAAGCCGTGCGGCACCAATGCGTATCACCGCAAAGGTCAGCCTCTCCGAAATCTCCTACAATCCCTTAGGGCCAACGAAAGAGAAGACGGGACAGAGAAAGCGCTTCACACAGGATCCGCAAGCCACTCTTTTAGCAAACACTTTATAGCCGATGCACATTACAACCATGGATATTACAAGCTCGTAACAGCTTGCACAACAAAGGCATAAAATTGGTCCACTACAGACCGAATTCTAGTACAAGTATGCACTCGACGCAAACATTATGTACAAGCCTACAATGGCTACCAAACTCGCTCAAATGGGGCATTTTGCCTTTGACAAGCCCCTTTACAAGCTTTATAAATTACAACCAACGAAAAGGGACACGGACAAGCACAAGCATTACGCCGAACAAGCCGTTTACAATTTTGTCCGTGACATTCTCCCCCACTTATTCCTTCGACGTCCTCGTTGAAGCCTTTGCTGACGCTGCAACTTCTTTTCTTGGTTGGATCTTCGATCTGCTGCTTCTGCTGCGATGCGCCCCTTGACTCCCATTTGTTCTCCGGTTGTTGTTGTTGAGTCGTCGAACTTTAATCCGCCATGCTGCTTCAACTCGCCAATGACTCTGACTTTGGTGTGGGGTTGGCAGAGTTGTGTTGATCCTTGCTGGCTCTTGCGGATTCATCTGATGAAGGTAAAAGACTATCATTGATATGCGCCAGTCTTCAAATTCTTCTTGTCTCTTGAACTAGATAGATGCCTGTTGGAGCTTTAACGAGCATCGCCTCGCAACCTTTGAAATTTTCAGGTCCTTCCTCCGCAAAATTTGCCCATCGAATCTTCTTCCACTTAGTTGTCTTGAAGGGTCTTCAAATCAGCAGAGCTCCTCTGCTGGATAACTAAGAGAGCTGGGTACTTTCGCCACCCATTCTCTTGAGAATTGAGAAGGCAAAGGTTACTTGACTTCGCCCGCCTCCTCGAGGTTGTACTTCATGCGTCAAGTCGGTTACTAGACTTCGCCGCTTGCTCTTAGCTCACACTTCCAAGCACTTGAAGTGTTTGCAATCCTCATGCCCGAGTCGCCATCTTGATTCACCTTCTCATTGCCATTGAACTTCGAATGCAAGAAGTTATCACTCCAACTTGAGTAAGTCTCCGATAAGATTTGGTCGCTTTGGGATTGTACCACCTTCTCCATCATTTCATCGCCACTCTTCCGAGTAGTAAGGGTACAAAGACCACATCGCCTCGCTGCTTCGATCCTTGGTCATGCACTCTTGCATCAACCCGAAGTCCTTCACTCACGGCTATCTTGATGGAAAGTTTGTTGACATTGGTCTTACGAAGTTCTCTGGTCATCACCCTTCAGCCTTGTCTTGGTACATAGAGTTTGCCAAAGCATTCTCCTCCTCCACGGCCCATATCACGACCAAGTGCTCTCCCTCTAAGAGAGCAAGGGATTGATGACTCCTGGAAGTCCCGCTTCTCAGGCGGTACCATGGCACGCAAACGCCCATGGCACTACTATCCGCTGTCTCGCATCCGCATCCCTTCTTCATGTTCGTAATCTGCCTCTGCGGCATTGTGACACTCCTCTAAGTTCACCTTCAATCTAACCGATGACGATCTTGGGTAGTTGAGTCCCTCGACTCGCTATTGCTTCCGCCCTTCGCCCTTTTCGACCATCTGCTTCAACACCTCTGTGTTCTCGAAAGCATTCTACTTGGTCGATGGAAAGACAGATCGCAACTCCCATTATGGCCTCTCGCCATCATGTTGCAGGGTTTGCACCGCTTCGTTCTCCTTAGCTTCATTGTCGCAACGCCGCTTACTCGGCCTTGTCATCCGACTTGCGGGCTCCCTTAGCGAATGTGAGCTCAAGGCGCTCCACTCTTCACCGCTCGATCATACCTCTGCATGATCCACCTCACATGGGACTCACCGGTACTTGCATCTGAACTTCTTCCCTCGACAGGCACAGCCCCCATAAGCTGATGTCCAAGGCTTCCATTCAATGCAACATTCGGTGCACGCACGGAAGACCCGCCTCTGCGGTACCATGGCATTCACTGCTTGAATCCATAGCTCTTCTTACCGTCGTGTTGTTCACCGACTTGGAGCTCCTAGTCGCGCTCCCGATCATACCTCTGCATGATCTAATCCCCCCATGGGACTCACTGTGTGTGTCGACTTGCCACGAACCATTCCACCACGTTCCGCTGCATCATGTCATCGCTGGTGACATCTCCTTGCATTCGATCCTGTGGTATGAACTCGAATCGCGATATCTCCATGTGTGGACTCGCCAACACATCGCAGGGCCTTCGCCAGCTTCGATTCTGTTCGCTCCTTTGGCAATCAACCTTCGTCCACCCACTCTCGGGTCACACTCGGACGAAGCCTAGCTCTATGACAGTCCATCGCCTAGTAGCTCCTCTGAAGTCCCCTGACTTCGCTGAAATAGGTACACATTTGTGCGATCTCGGGACTCGCCCCTACCAAAGACAATCTCACGCACCGCTTCCTCATGGCAACTTGAATAGCAACACTATGACATATTCTTCAAGAGTATCTGCCTCTGCATCCTCTTGCCCCGTGCCAAGGCCTTCTAACATCAACTTCGCCACTGCAAGTTGTATCGCCTTAGTTCCTCCGTCAAATGCTTCACCG
The DNA here is from genome assembly GCA_024322285.1 of Musa beccarii. Lineage (NCBI taxonomy): Eukaryota > Viridiplantae > Streptophyta > Magnoliopsida > Zingiberales > Musaceae > Musa > Musa beccarii. The sequence continues at coordinate 57,586,311 of CM044395.1, read as the reverse complement.
AGATGAGGTGTAGATGCCCCGAAGTTCCCTTCGTCTTTGGCACCATACAAGATGAGTTTGCTCTATCAGAATAGAGAACTCAATGAACGACATGATCCTACTCTTGTCTCTGCAAGAGTCCATGTCCTTGATTTCTGTCTAAGGAAAGCTTCACGCCTCCGCTCCACGTTCTATCTTCTTTGCCAACTCCCTTCATGCGGTTTGGGTACATCAACAAGTTACCCCCAAGTTGTTCCGCTTCTCGATTTGCATTGCGTTAATGGTGGCCCTCACGCCAACCATTCCATGGGTTAGCCCTGTGTTGAGTCCGATCTCGCTATCGGCTCCCAGTGTGCCTTCACTTTGTGTTGCCTGGGTTGCTCCCCCACTTGATCTCGCTATGCGTCCACCAACGCATCACCACTTGCGAGATCATGCAATGACTCCTTACCGCTCACTCGATCCATCGAGCTTCGTCTTGAGGTACTCCTCAACTAGTGCGGTTCATTGCGCATAACTCTGCCTGCAGAATCGAAACTTATCCCTCCTGGATATCTGTCCCGTTGGAGCAACTTCGCTATTCGCATCCTTCCTTTGGAAGTTTTGGAGACCACCATCCTCTTGGACTACTTCGCCTCTGCTTGAACAAAACTGCGTGCCCACTTCGCCTTTGCAAATGCATTTGCTAGATTGTGACACTTCACCAATACACTTTCGCCTTTGCACCCCTGCGGGTCTAGCAAAATGTCGAACTCTCCGCACACTTCACCTCTTACGAAAGTATCCTGCACATGCCGAAGAGAAAGTTTTAATGCTCCATGGCGCCGACCTTCGATCGCCTTGGGATGACCGCGAACAATCCATCGTCCGCATGCAAGGCCACGCATGAGTATCGAATTCCTTGAGTTTACAACTCTTTCGATCGTTGAACAACCCACTCCACCTTGCCCGGTCTCATCCTTTGCCAAGCACTCCGCTTGCCTCGAGCACCATCAAGGTTGGGTGTTAACGTCGAGCCACTGCTCAAACTCGGCCATCCCGACCTTTGTGCGCTCCGCAATTCTTCTAGCTTGTTGTACTCATGGTGCCTCGCTAGGTCCCCCACGTTTGCATGCTAAGTGTTTGTAAGTGGGTTTGTCCCGCTCTGATACCATCTGTCATGGACTTAGCTGGTTTTGCCTAAGCCGTGCGGCACCAATGCGTATCACCGCAAAGGTCAGCCTCTCCGAAATCTCCTACAATCCCTTAGGGCCAACGAAAGAGAAGACGGAGACGGAAAGCGCTTCACACGGATCCGCAAGCCACTCTTTTAGCAAACACTTTATAGCCGATGCACATTCCAACCATGGATATTACAAGCTCGAATCAGTTGCTCAACAAAGGCATAAAATTGGTCCACTACAGACCGAATTCTAGTACAAGTATGCACTCGACGCAAACATTATGTACAAGCCTACAATGGCTACCAAACTCGCTCAAATGGGGCATTTTGCCTTTGACAAGCCCCTTTACAAGCTTTATAAATTACAACCAACGAAAAGGGACACGGACAAGCACAAGCATTACACCGAACAAGCCGTTTACAATTTTGTCCGTGACAAGATGGTATTATCACCATGAGTCAGGTAATAAGTAGTTTATTGAATGAGGAGTTGAGAAGAAAGAACTCAGTAATGTCTCAGATTGATTCACAGGCACTTGTCTCAAATAATAGAGGAAGATCAATGTTTAAAGATTGAAGCAATTCACGTATGGGTAGAAGCAAGTCAAGATCAAGGAAAGATATTATTTGCTACAACTGTGGTGAGAAAGGACATTATAAGAATCAATGTAAGCAATCTAAGAAGAGCAATAAAAAAGAAAAAGAAGTGAAGTCTACAGAGTTAAAAGAGAATACCACAACAATAATACAAGGTGGTGATTATTTGATTTTATCCCTTTATAATGATATTTTTTCTTGTGTGTATCAGGATCTCGAGTGGATAATTGACACAGGAGCTTCTTATTATGTTACACTACGGAGGAAGTTCTTTGCTACCTACAAGTCTAGAAATTTTGGTATTGTCAAGATGAGCAACTATAGCACAGCAGACATCATTGGCATGGGTGACATCCACATAAAGACTAATCTTGGCTGTAAGTTGGTGCTTAAGGATGTGCGGCATATGGTTGAATTGAAGCTGAATCTAATTTCAGTTGAAAGACTAGATGATGAAGATTATGATAGCAGGTTTCACAGAAGGCAATGGAAACTCAGTAAGGGTTCTCTTGTTATAGCTAATGGAAAAAAATGTCTCGCTTTATACAGGTTGCAAGCCAAAGCTTATAGTAAGTAGTTAAATGCTATAGAGAAAGACTTCAGGATGGAGTTGTGGCATAGGCGACTGGGACACATGAGCGAGAATGGACTACAAGCTCTTTCTAATATATAGGTATTGTCTGACCTCAGAGGTACACGTCTGAACCTTTGTATTGATTATTTAGCTGATAAATAATATAGAGTTTCTTTTGCTAGTCCTGCTTTGTCTAGAAAAATACATACCTTAGACCGTGTTTATACAAATGTATGTGATCCTTTAAGGACAAAAACTCCTAATGGTTCTATTAATGTTCCTGGCATCAGTGGTGCACTTTATTTTGTTACTTTTATAGATGACTTTTCCAAAAAAGTTTAGGCATATGCTTTGAAGACCAAGGATCAGGTTATTGGTGTCTTCAAAGAGTTTCATGCCAAAGTTGAAAGGGAGACAGAAAAACAACTGAAATGCATAAGATCAGATAATGGTGATGAGTATACAGGATTATTTAATTATTATTATAGGTTACATGGCATCCAACATGAGATGACAGATCCTGGTACATCTCAGCATAATGCAATTACAGAGAGGATGAACCGTACTATCATGGAAAAGATCAGATATATGCTTTCACAGTCAAAGCTACCCAAAAGGTTTTGGGATGAGGCTTTAAGGATTGTAGTTGATGTGATCAACTTATCTCCTTGTACAGCCCTAGATGGTGATGTTACAGAGCATGTATGGTTAGAGAAAGATACTTCCTACAGGCATTTGAGAGTATTTGGTTGTCGTGCATTTATATATGTTTCAAACAATGAGAGGTTCAAGCTAGATAATAAGATAAAAAAATATATTTTTCTTAGCTACTCACATAATCAATTTGGTTACAAACTTTGGGATCCAAAAAAGCAGAAGATATTTAGAAGTAGAGATGTGGTCTTCTTTGAAGATCAGACCCTTGAGAATTTGAAGAAGGAGGCACTAGCCAAGACTTCTGCAGAAGGATTAGCATATTGTGACCCAATTACTCCTCCAGAATATCAGGGTGATGGAGGAGATCTGCAAGAAGATAGTGTAGAGCCATATGTTAATCTACATGCAAGACATTGAGCAAAAAGAAGTTGAGGAGCAGCTTCCCGTAGAACCTTAGTTGAGAAGATCTTCTAGACAATGTCAGTCTTCCAGAAGATACTCTACAGATGAATATGTGATGCTTACTAGTACAGGTGAACCAAAGAGTTACCAGGAAGCAATTGAAAGTAAGCAAAAAAAGAAGTGATTAATTGCTATGCAGGAAGAGATGGATGCTCTATAGAAGAACCACACATATGATTTGGTGCAACTACCTAAGGGAATGAAGGCCTTGTAGAATAAGTGAGTTTTCAGATTGAAGACTCAAGAATATTATTCTCAACCAAAGTACAAAACTAGATTAGTTGTGAAAGGCTTTGATCAAAAGAAAGGTATTGACTTTGAAGAGATTTTTTCTCATGTTGTTAAAATATCTTCTATTCATGTTGCTCTTGATATTGCTGCTAGCCAAGACTTGGAGGTTAAGCAGTTAGATGTGAAGACAGCTTTCCTTTATGGTGATTTGGATAAAAAAAATTTATATAGAGTAACCAGAATGCTTCAAAGTCAAAGGTAAAGAAAATTTTGTCTACAAATTGAGATAGAGTTTATATGGATTGAAGTAAGCTCCAAGACAGTGGTACAGAAAGTTTGATTCATTTATGACTGAAAATGGATACAAAAGAATGTCTTCAGATCATTGTGTACATCAAATGGTTTGATGAGAATTTTATTATTCTCTTACTTTATGTTGATGATATACTTATCCTTAGGAAAGATATGTGTATAATTGATATGTTGAAGAAGGAACTGAGTGAGTCCTTTGCAATAAAGGACATGGGGCCAGTAAAGCAAATTTTGGGCATGCAGATTTCTCATGACAGGAAAAATAGGAAGATTTAGTTGTCATAGGAGAAATACATTGAGAATGTATTAGAAAGGTTCAGAATGAGCAATGCAAAGCCAGTTGATTCTCCTCTTTCAGGTTATTTCAAGTTGTGCTCAGAGTAGAGTCCGTCAAGTGATGAGGAGAAGGAGAAAATGTAAAAGGTTCCTTATGCTTCAGTAGTTGGAAGTTTAATGTATGCAATGGTATACACGAGGCCGGACATCGCATATGCAGTAAGTGTTACTAGCAGATTTCTTGCAAATCCAAATAAAGAACATTGGACAATAGTGAAGTGGATCTTGAGATATCTTAGAGGAAGATTTAAGGTTTGTTTAAACTTTGGAGGTAGACCATATATGCTAACGGGTTACACAGATGCAGATATGGCTAGAGATATTGATACGAGGAAATCGACATCAGGTTTTGTACTTACTTTTGTAGGGGGAGCTGTGTCATGGCAATCCAGATTACAAAGGTGTATTGCTCTCTCCATCACAAAGGCAGAATATATTACTGCTATAGAAGTTTGCAAAGAAATATTATGAATGAAAGAATTCTTACAAGAATTGGAGCTGAAACAGGAAAACTATGTGGTGCATTATGACAACTAGAGTGTCATCCATTTGTATAAAAATCTAACTTTTTATTCCAAGTCAAAGCATACATATGTCAGATATCACTAGATTCGAAATGTACTTGAAGAGAAGCAGTTGCAACTTCGAAAAATTTATACAGATGATAATGGAGCAGACATGTTAACAAAGACCTTACCAAAAGAAAGACAGAAGATGTGCCAACAGTTGGTCGGCATGACTTCACACTGAGAAGTCATGGGACAACCTCCCTTATGAGCTGAAGGGGGAGGTTGTTGGGCAGGCAGCCCATTATTTAGCCCATATGGGCTTTAGTAGCCCACAGCCCGCTTCTTTTTTAACCTAAACTTTAATACTAATTAGGAGGTTAATGGTGGTTGTGAAAATAACATCAAAACTATAGCAAAAAGGACAGATTTTTGACAGTAGTAAGGTGATTCGGAAAGAGAAAAAAATGATAAAAAAATAAGAGAAAAAGAAAGAGAAAAAAACAAGAAAAATACATAAATTATTCTTATTCATCCAAACAGTTTTCTCATCTTCACTATGATTGCTTGGAGAGATTTTGGATATTGTGCATAGTGACATGATCCTTGTATCTCAGTTATTCTCTTGTGATTATTACTTGGATTTTGGATAAGAGATTCTGAGAATTGTATATTCATTATTTCTATAATGGATTTTCTCTGGTTTGTCCCGTGATTTTTATCCTTCACGTTGAAGGGATTTTCCATGTAAATCTTGATGTTCTATTTAATTGTGATTTTCGTTTAATTTTACTGTATGTTACGGTCTATTAGTATTTGTTCATATAAAAAAAATTTCTTATTTATTTTTCTTTTATCCCATCATATGATAAAAGCATCTCGTCAGAAACTGCTCCACTTCTCACCAGAATTCTCCCTGGAAAAAGTGAGGGCAAAAGGGTCCTCAACAATCAATGAGCTGATAAAAATGAAAACATACACCCTAAGACAAAATCAAGAATAAGAAGATCTAGGATAACAAAAAAGAAAACACAAATCACCTTTTGTCAATTCTGCATGAAAGTGTCTTGCTAATCATCTTCCTTCGTGCATAACCAAGTACAGTTGAATGCTGCGGAATAACATATACACACATCACATTTCCGAGAGGCCAAAACATAAAGAATTCAAGTGCGATTCTAATTACATAAACCAGACATTTGGAAGGCAGTCTTCGTAATAAAGTGCGAAAGGGCAGGAAGTTTTGTCTTCTTGGCAAAGTCGCCACAAGCTCCGAACACAGTGATGTATGTTCCCGTTCACTTGCATCTAAAATAACCACTTTATTATATTCTTCCGAAGACAAACCAAGCAAGCCACCATTTTCCAGAATCTTTAAAGGAGGTTCTTTGCAGTGGATATAGGTACAGTGCCAGCTGCAATGCAATCACCAAAAGTTGGCAATCTCAAGATTAACAGCAGGAAGGAAGGAAGAGAACTTTCCATCGCAAACACAAGCAAAATGAATCAAGGAGAGAAAAATCCATCGCAGAAGGATGGGATTCCTGTTGAAGCACTTGAAGATCACGAAGCATCAAGATAAAAAAAACACACATAGTTCGGAATCGGGAGTAAAAATTCCAAAGTTACTTCGCTCACGAACAAAAAAAGATTCAGGGAAGATCGTGAACAGGAGAAAACCCCCTAGATAAGCCAGAGTTGACAACCCAAGAGGCTAACCAGCCATCTCAAACGAACTCAAGTAAGACGAATCCCAACAGGCCAACTCCAAATCAGAAGAAACAGACCTTCTTGCTTACAGACAAGGCTCTCAAGTCCCAATTTTTCGGAGAGAGGTCGATTCTTCGCGCAAGAACGCTTCTTGGAAATGATTGGAGGAGGGTCGACGACTCGGAGAATGGCCTAGGCGGCGGAGGAAGAGGAGGTGAATTTGGTGGCATAGAGGGCTATCTCCCCTCCACAACGCCACGAGAGAGAGAGAGAGAGAGAGAGAGAGAGAGAGAGAGGACATGAGACGAGTGCGTCGAACAGAGATGCTAGGCGTTCTCAGAGCCTAGATCCGCTCCATTTCTTTCTTTCTATATCACTTCTTACAATTTTCATCAGACCGCCCGTTCTTAGAGTTCGTGGTTGGACCGCGCAAGTGAGTTAGATTGGCAAGTCGATTAACGGTCTTGATTTGGGAACTATCGCTGAATTTAAAAAAGAATAATTGGATGGAATCCCACACCCTGCACAGATTCTCTACTAAGCCCGTCTGAATCTAACCCTTAACGCCAATGACTCCATTAACACCTTAACATTACCCCTTCTTACATCATTAAAAGATATTAGTTTGGCAACACGAAGAACTCCCATCATTTTGAAGAGAATCTGCTTTTAAACCCTTGAAATAAATGAATTATTCTTGGAAAATACTGTTGTGATGATGACATGCCAATCATTTGTCGAATGTTTTATGGATAATTGTATTATTAATGACCCGATGATTAATTGAGAGCGGCAGTCGGCGAGAACAATGAAAGAGCTAAGCATCTCGTCTTCTTTGCCAAGAAGAGCTCTTTTTTTATGTACAGGAATTCTGATCACATGACGCGTTTGTCGTCTCCCTTTTCTCTCTTTCTGCAACCATTCATCATCTTTATCAGATGAGCATTCTGGCTTCCAGCTTCCTCTGCATGTTGACCTTGGCAATGAAGTCCTCCACTCTTCTGTTCAGCTCCTCTGCAGGCAATTCCTCGTACTCCTCTTCCAGCAACTCCTCACGCTCTGTCTCCAATTCCTCCTCTCCTGCATCACCTTTCACCTCTTCCTCTTCTTCCTCGACGGTTTCCTCATCCTTCTCTTTGGTCTCTTCCAACGAAGGCTCCACCATCACAGCTTCCTTCTCCTTGACCTCGACACTAGCCATCCTCTGCAGGCTTTGGCTTCGGCTTACGTAGTCCTCGTAGATGCCGGGGTGTCGTGCAGGAGACTTCGAGAGTCTCGACTCGCCGACGAGGAAGATGATGATGATGTTGGAGACCACGAATACGAACTTTGGCCCGGAGACAGTGGCGCCAATGTTCGGAAGACAAACTAAGAAGAAGAACTTTGCAAAGGAGCAGATGCTGGGGAGCCAATTGGGGCATGACAGGAACAGACCGACCAAAACAACACGTAGAATGTATTGAAGGAACACCAAAAAGAAGTGATTCCTCCTGTAACTCCTCATGGCTTGAAGCTTCTCCATTTTAAGTGCGTCCATAGTTCTAAGGTGTTTGATTAGGAAGAAGGAAGGAGAAGAACAAGAGGTCTGGGACTGCTTTGAGATGAAGGCTTGGGAGAGAAGACTCACAGGAAAAGAGAGAAGCATAGGAGGATGTCGATCCGACTGAACGTAGAGCAGTGCAAGAACATGTATATATAGGGAGAGGAAAGGGGGGTCTTTTATTGGTGGAATTCTCACAATCTTTACCTTTCCCACTCATATTATTAGGTTGCCTTTAGTATGTGGAGGTTCTTTAAGAAAAGCCAAGGGATTGGTGTCACTTTCCACTCTTGCTGTTTGATGGTTTTGATCTGTTCTGAGTTCTAGTAATTTGTCATGTTGATTACAGAGCTAGGAATCTGATCTGTGATAACCCATTAATGTGATCTAACACATTAAAATACCTTGATAGACTTTCCAAAATTCAAAGAACATATTCTGTGTGTGTGAGAATTGCTTCGTAAATATGGCATCTCATGTTGCTTTTGAGTCATTCATTTTAACCTGATATGGTTGCTGGTTTCATGGCTTGTGGTGCATGTGTTCCGTGAAGACATTATATTAACTGGTGACTAACTGTTTCTGTTGGTGCTGTCATGAAGAAGGTGCATGTTGAGATGGCATTCCAAGCTAAGAAATGAATCTTCACAAAGAATATATGTGATGAAAAGTCTGATGGAGACACCCAAAGGGTGATTTATGAAGTGAAACTTCAAATTTTATACAAACCTAAAAGGAGGTGATTACAGCCTCCTCTTACCAACACCCATCATACTCTGTGGTTTACCAGCCAACCTTCCAAAGAAGAAAAAGATCTCACCTTTTGAATGCACAAGCAACCTTCCTTTCATTGGAGCAAAAGATGAGGGAATAGGGTTTTCTGATAAGGACTTTGGTTTGAGGTGTTTTCTACCTTTACATCTCTGAAGCTACAGCTGCCACCTGTGTGGATCAAGATAAAGGGCTCATGTGGGGGAAGAACACAAAAGGGAACAACAACAATAATCCTATGGCATTACAAATAATGTGTTGATTGATTTAATATTCTTTTCTTTGTGGTGCTGCCTCATTCTCTCTCATAATCGTTTCATCTCAACATACTTTATTTGAGAGTTTGTTCATTCTTATCTGGTTTGCTCCCTTTCATGTACCATAGTTTGCATTTGCACCATATAATATGACAATTAGCCTTTCAAATTATTCAAATCTAGATTGAAATTAAATGGATTTTGTGACTTTAAATTTCTTGATCAAGAGAATAACCCAAGTTACACTTTGCATTGATTCCCTGAGTGGCTAAAGGCTCTAAACCTTAGGGACTAAGGAAACATGGGGAAAAATGGGGTCCAAAGCAAACAACATGTTTGATTCCTCCTCACCTTCACAAGAGTCCAAGACAAGTGGAATCAGGCTTGAAGTTAGTAGCATGGTCAACATCAGCCAACCCTCAAAAGAGGGTCACACACAATTTTCTTGCCTTTCTACCTGAGTCTGGTGGCTGTAACTATGTCCACATGCCATGTTTTGCTGCACAACACTAATTTCTTATTCTTCTCATAAAGTTGCTGCTAGAACATGAGGGATCATAATGATAATTGCAGTGTTGAATGTTTTGTGTCCAACCTTATTACTGGAATGATTTAGTTTGGAAAGCAGTTTAGGTAGGATGGTGTGATCATATGGTACTTTTGCTCTTTGTGTTTGTCTGTGTTCAGTTATTTTTTATTTAATTTGATCTTGTTGTTTTCCTCAAAAGATTGCTGTTCTTATTCCCTGTATTTCATCTTGTGTCTTTGGAATTAAGCTTGGTATAAAACAGAGTTGAATCATCACTTGAATGCACCTGCTTTCCAAAGGAACAGACTTTTGGGAAAAAAATGATTTCACCAATCTTCTCAACTCTCCAATTGATGATTTAAAAGCTTATGTGATGGATGAATTGCTGGGATAAAATGATGGCATTGGTATGATATTTGGAGCTCCTCGAATTCATTAATTTTTAATAAAATTCTCTACAAATAAATATGGCAAATTTGAAGCACTGATAATTAAGAGTAAATTAAAACATGGAAGAAGCATGCTTCTTCAATTGATTTTTTTTTTTGCTTAAAACAAATATCATACCAAGCTTATTATACATCCTAATTTATTCTCAGTTTTAGCTTGATCCAAAAAATAGTCTATCATTGAGCTTGATTTCCAACAAAACCTGGTGATATGTGTATCCTGACCTTTGATGTTACTCAAAAAAAGAGATGTCAAATGAGCATTTCCCTGAAGGATATCAGCAAACATCATACCCTGTTTATGAGTGCATTGCAGCATAAGTAACACCAAATCATGTTCTGTTGCCATAGAAGATTTAAGATGATCCAGGCAAACAACCACTTCTTCTTGTTCCTGAAGCCATGCTCCCCAGAATCCAATCATTATGATTGATGCAAAGAAATCTGTTTCCATGTGAGCAACTCCTACTTCAGATTGTGGTTGGCTGTGCAGTTTCATTCCTTGAGAATCTCTTTAACACTACTTCCTTGCTAAAACATCTCTATAGTTTCAATTACATGAGGATTACACTTTGGTTTGCCAGTGTAAAGATGTATGCATGTCCCAAGCACTTCTAGACCATGTCTTTCTTCCTGTAACATGTTCATTTCACTGGGGGACCAACAGTATCTGGAGAACATCATTCTTGAAAGAAAACTTTGGTACAACTCAATACATAAAACATCATGTGACAAGGTTGAATATACACAATATTTCCTATGGAGAAGGCAATCCACAACTGAACAGCAACAACAGAGGATATATTTGTTCTACATCTGATAATTAGGTCCCTAGACAAGTACCCAAAGGATCAATTAATGTTTGCCTTCTTCAGGGTAACAAATGCTGCAAAACTATTCTTGCTCTTATCCTTTTCCTTGGAGGCTCCACTTCTCTTGCTGCTCATGTTCTTGTCCTTGGGAGAGGAAGAACTGCAATCTGCAGCTTTGCCCTCCTCATGCTTCCTTAATCGTTGCCTTACAAAGTTGTCATACACAAAGGCAGCACCCCTGAACTGTGGGAGCACCAACCAAGCCACCAATACCAGCTTGATCTGATACCAGACAGGCATCCTAATCCAGACCAGAAACACAAGCAGTGGTTCACTTGTCAGGATCCTCAGAGAAGAATCAGGAAGGCTACAAAAGCTAACTTACCAGTACAAGATGGACTCAGCGGCCATCTCCAAGAGAGTGAGGAAGGAGTACAGAATCCAGTAGGCTAGCCATTGCTCATCGTCAAGCTTGGACGGGCTCTCGAGGGCCTGAATCGACGCGTACCTGATCGAATCAGCAGAATTCACTCAGCAGAAACGTTGAGGATTAAAGACAAACAGGTGCTAGGCGGAGTGAAGTGACTCACAATGGGTATACCAGCGTCATGGTTGGCCTGCATGCATGTGATACATCAACCAAGCAGACACAAACGCAAGTTAGAGGCAAAGAGAACACAGACAAAATTTAAGCAGAAGAAGAAGAGGAAGAAGAAGAAGAAGAACAAGAACAGAGATTTGGCAGCGTACCCAGCCAAGGAGTGGAGATGGGTGACGACAGTCCACAAATGACCCATGGGCTGATCTATGGAGAGGCGATGAAGCTTCTGTTCTCGGGGAATGCAAGTGTTCTTAGAAGGTATGCATATATGTTTGCATAGGAGAACCGGGACAAATGGCGAGATGTAAGATGGGTGACGTTGACTGGCACGTGGCGGTTTGCGACAGCACCGACCAGATCCGTCAGTTAATATAAAGCCCACCGTCCATGTCAAAGCTCCTTTGATCCGCGGTCAACACGGAAAAGAAATGAACAAAAGAAACCAATCCCCGAACACCGAACCCACCGGAGGGGAATACGGTGGCTGACCCCACGGGGCCCACTCTTCTCGCTACTCGTTTCGAGCTCTGATTGGTTGTCGATGCGTGCGTAAGTCTTCAGGACAAGCCCGTCAGTCGCAGGCACAACTCAGCGGCTCGCGTCAGCAATTCACAATTGAAAGGGGAATAGAGGGACACGTGGCGGTCTGTCGTTAAAACTTGAGTTGATTCAAATCCAAAAACCTAAACTTTTCTGTATTCTCTCACATAAAACATTAAGAAATATATTAAGACAATTATCAAATCATTATGGCAAGGAATTTTTCTTCTACTTGAATTCTTTATCCCCCGAATCCAAAAAAACACAAAACAAAACATATGATGAATTTCATGATCATCGAGTCTAATTTTTAAAATCAAAAAATCAAAATCATCAAACCGAACTATATCGACACATCAAAACCGATACATTAGAACGCCACAGAATGTACCAACTCTTTTCCAAGACACTACAAGATGATGCTTCACAAAAACAACAAAGAAGATCCACCGATCCATCCTCCGTTAATCTAATCATGGGAACATGGAAACACCTCTGCTTCGATGGGCAAGCAGAAACAGAGTTGCCAAGACCAAAAGGACTCCTCGACGTCAATGGCATCGAGTTCAGATGATTACGTGCGATTACGTCCATAAAGGTTGAGGTATACAGTTCTAGTCCGGTAAACAATAATCATGCTCAGGATCACTGCAATGACGCAAAGTCCGGACATGATTAATGAACTGACGAAGAAGCAGATTGCTCCTTTGCACTTCAATGGCTCCTCCGCAGTCAGTGCAGTAAGTTCAAGCAATCTTCCAGGTTGCAGACCCCCGGAGCTTTGATGTTGGTGTGCTTGTTTTTCCGCTTCGTAGTCGTAGATTCCGCTGGCAACGAGACCTGAGAAGATTAACGATCCTGCAGGATTAGCCACGGTGAGAAAATTGTACAGGGCTCCGAAGTTCTTCAACCCGAACAGCTCGGATGCAGCAGCCGGAACGATGGCCCAGTGAGCTCCATATCCAAGTCCAATCAGTAAGGTTCCGATGTACATCGTTCCAGGCCAAGCCATGGCAAAGAACAGGTGCCCGATTGCCATTACGACCTGAGAGAACGCCATGGCCACCGGCCGCGGATACGCATAGTCCCTGAGGAGAAACCGCATTGTTACCAGGAGGAGGAAGAAAGCAAGAGATTGAGGTGGTGTGTCAGTCTCAGATTAAGTTGGAGGAGTTCGTACCTGACAATGATCTCAGACAGATAGCCTCCGCCTACTCGACCAAGGAAATTCCAAATGCTAATCATGGAGACGAAGATATGAGTCTCATCATAGCCCAGAGACTCGCTCATCTGCCCAAGATTGTCGATGACAGTCAATCCGGAACCGGATCCCAGGAGCAGGGAGAAGAACATAAGCCAGAAGTCCGCCTTTATGAGTGCCTGCATCAAGGTGAAGTCCTCTCCCCTGTGCGGGCCTCTCCTCTTCTTGACCCGGACAGCTCCATCAGCGGCTGCTTGGAACAGCTTTGCTTGCAAACGAGCGATTCTCTTCTGCCTCTCCAACGCAGGAAGCAGATCGACATCCTTGGGCTTTTCGTCCTCGAGCTCGCTGAAGACAACCTCGTTTTGTTGTCCTGATTTGCTTGTCTCCTCTTTCGAAGGTTCGGGCAAGAGAAGCTCTTGGACGGGAGAAGCGGCGTCGACACGGAATGCCAGCAGCAGAGGAATGGCGATAGGAACCAGCAAGAGAAGCATCAGCACCACCGTGAACAGGACGATCACGATGTGGCTGAGGTCAAGCAGATCTTCCAGGAGCATGACACCCATCAAGTAAGCAGCCAGGATCAAGCATACACTGTAGATGAACATGAAGCTAGACTGATCCGAAGGTCGCACTTGCCGGTGGCCTCCAACGGGCCTGACGATGAACGCCAGGGAGATGACCACCATGGATGGTCCGACGGCCACCATGAAAATGAGAGCAGCGTGATCAGGTGTGTGCATCATCGCAAAAATCTGCGTCAAGATCGCACCACTTAGCCCTGCAAACCCCTTCAGGATTCCCACTATCGGGCCTCTGCTCCTGGGGAAGTTCTGTACACACGAAACCAGTGCAGCTGTGTTGAAGTAGGTCTCTCCGTTCGTCCCCACGAAAATAAGAATGCACATCTGCGCAAAAGGATGAACACGACATAGAAGGTCACATATGGAATCTGTCTGCTTCTCTGTTTCATGCAACGAGCAAAATGCGACTACATGATGAAAGAAATTATGGATGATGTTAAGAACAAATCATAGAAATGAAATGAAGTGTCAACTCACCGCCCACAGTGGCAGACTGGGCGCTCTCCCGGTGACGATGAGCCAAACCCAGCCATACCCGAAGAAGTTCTGTAGCACGCCAATAAAAAGTGCCGCCCAGAGGGGCAGGATCTCGCAGAGGGTGCCGGCGAGGAAGCCGATGCTGTCACCGAGATCCTTGGCAACGCCGAGGCTGGCGATCTGCCGCTGGTTGTAGCCGAGGGAGCTCTTGATCACCGGCGAAAGGCTGCCGAAGAGGTACCCGATCCCGGCGACGGCTTGTACCCACATCCCGGCCACGAACACGAGCCATCTGTTGTTCAACAAGGATCCCAACCTTCCTTCAGGCTTGCCCATTGGCTCCCGGACTCGAATCACGCGTTCTCCAGCAAAGATCCGATTTTTTTTATCTCCGTAGAAATCAGAATAGCGAATAGAATCGATGCAAAAAATCGAACCTTTTCTTCCTCCACCGGCTTTGGAAGTTCTCCCTTACCGCATCATGCCCAAAAGAATCAACAACAGCGACAAAAGACGAACAGAGGATCGATGATTCCGAATGAAACTTTCCTCTCAAGAACCCACATTTTTTATCTTGGGAGGCGCTTCGCAGTAGGATTCAAAGCTGCAGCGGTGATTGAAGCATGACCGTACGAATAAGTTCGGAGGAAAACAACCAAAATTTCTCGGGGAGGAAGAACGAGTCTTCCGGCGGATCGAGGGGGGGAAGAAATCCATGGGTCTTATTCGAAGCAGCTCGCGTAAAAGCGCCCACCTTTGGTAATAATTTCTCAATTACCCCTGCTCTGTTCATAGTGACATCAGCCATGTACTTCGAAATGGATTGTCGGTGCACACATGGGCGTTTCTGATTTGATCGCCGGCCGAATGGGCTTCCCTGTGCGAGTTGAGACGGGGAGCACGTTGCTTCGATGATTGGCCCCACTTCATCGGCCAATCCGACCTCGTCATCTACATCGCATCACCAGGTCAAATAATATACTGCTTACTTATATTCGACTCGATGGAATCATATCAGAAGGAGAGCAAAGTCTCAGGCGACAACTGCGCCGCCAGCCACGTTAAGCGTGCGACTATTGTCTATTGACATCATCACCACGAACAACACTCTGTTTTCTGAAGATTTTTTATGATCAGATTTGGCTGTCATGCCATCGCTGATTCTTTTTTCGTTTCTAGCTACTGGTGTTGCTGCTAGTTGATGATGATCATGAAAGAAATAAATTACAGATAATAACAACGATAGCAGGAGGCACAGATGTGATCAGAGGAACATGTAGCGGACGGCTCATGAAACCTGTTTGTTTGGCCTTTGGAAGGTCACCAGTGCTCCTTAGTGCCTCGTTAGGGCAACCCGAATGCGATCTTGCTTTCGGCTACTTTGATCAGATCGAGTCACACTGAATCTATTTTAAGGGCACCACATGAAACATGATAATAAAGAAAGATTTGCTCGTTGACTCTAATTGAATACCGGTACCAGCAGAGAGTTTTTTTTATTCTTATGGTAGTACAATAGCCAAATTTATTTTCCTTCTTTAAGATCGGAGGAGAAGACTCTACTGGAATTGAGTTGAGAAAAGGTGCAAGACGAGAAAAGAGAACGAAGAAATAGCAATGGAGGGTGAGAAGGGCATCAAAATAATCAATAGATTGTCTCTTGACCAATGTGGACCATTCAACATGCGAGTATCATCATGTACACCAAGAAAGAAGGCCAAAGGTGCACCAACGGGGGGACATCTCCAAAGCAAAGAGCCAACTGGACTGCCTTTATTGGATGCACAATAAGCTCACTAACCACTATATCAACCATGTTTAATGGATCTGAGGAAAATGAGATGATTATAACCATAGACAACCTGAGGGAACACCTTAAAGTGTAGCACAGGAACACTAACTGAAAATAATGCCTTTTCCTTCTAAGAACAAGAATTAAGACATGAATTCTTAGCTAGTCCTCTCAGTTCATGTCACTGACACAATTTGAGCCTCCAAATGGTTTGAGACTCGAGGAAACTTTCCATCAATAAAGTATCCGATGAAGGAAGAGAAGCTGAAAAACCGGTTACACCCACTGCAAGTGGATGTTGATGCAGTAGAAGATGCACATGAAGATTCTGCACACCAAGATGTTGCTATTTGTAACCAGGTGATGACGAGGATGTTGAGATACGCGAAGATACTGCACTGGTGGAGCAGAAGGCAGCATGGTGTGGATTCCTGCAGCGGTCTTGCCGACAATGTGGACAGGGAGAAACCTGCACAAGAAGCACATAGAGATGCAAGTTCACAGTCCTATCTGAAGTTAATACACTTGTTTTGTCAGCCGCTTCACATTGTCAATAGCACCAACAAAGGAATTGAAGAAAGAGGAAAAGAACTAGAGGAGCTCTCGCTGTAAATATGGAGCTTCAGCTACCATCAGTACATGCATGACATGCAACTTACTGCGCCTTCACACACTTTACAGACACTTGAAGAAAAGGTGTCATACAGGTGAGGACGCGCAAGTGCTTTACTGAACGGTTGGTGGCAAAGAGACGGAAGATACTACTAACATACAAGCAAGAACAGCTTTCTGGTGGAAGATTCAGCAGGTATAATTTTCATGCATATCTCTGAGCGTTTATCCTCTTTCTGAACTCAACAGCAGAAATTTTCTCTTGCTACCTTGATCCACATACAACTCCACAATGTCTCTCAGCTTCTCCATCAGTTCTTCCAGACTATCCACTCCATAGCTCCTGTAGTCGAGGTCTTTCTTGTATCGCTGTTTGTACAGAGCCTCAAATGTGCCAAAGGGAACCGGACAGGAATAACAAACAAGAAGCTCTTGTACTTCATGTCTTACACCTTCAAATTGGTCCTCGAATTCATCTGCTGCACCTAGAGCAGGATCGTCATTTTTCCCATCATCAGAAAGCTCATCAGAGGAGCAACCTGAATGAGGAGAAATGCTGATATCCATGTTTTCCTCCAAAACTTGCTTTCCCTTCTTATCCTTCCTCACCAAGGCTGGTGTTCCAGGATACTTTTTTGCATCAAAATAAGCAGCATTGCGAAGGCATAGCAGCTTTTTGTGCCCTTTGCCAACCACAACCAATGCATCAGCCATTTTCCTGATGAGGTTGACAAGCTTGCAGACTCCATACTCGGCCACGTAAAGTGGTCGTCCAAAGAACTTTAGATACTCTGAAGGAACACGTACAAGAGGCATACTTCCACCAGACATCTCAAGCAGCCTCACTATCTGGCCCTTCAAGCCCTGAAGATCTCCTGGCCGAACCCACCATGCTTGTTCTTGTGTGACATTCTGATCCATCCCTGCACCTTCACTTAAGCCAGATGGGAGACTCTGAGATCTTGATGAAGTAAAATAAGGCCCATTTACTGAGTTACTGCCACTGTAGTCAGTCATGGAAAATGAACTTCTGTCAAGTCCTCTGCGCATGTAGTTAGAATTGTAGCAATAGCCTCGATCATTGTTTTCACCACCATATTCATTTTGAGAAATTCCCTTGTAAACAATGGCCTCCTCCTCGTTCTGAATATCTAGGTTTGCTCCTATATTGCAATTTGAGAGACATCCAGCATGATCAGGTGCGCGGGGCATATAAGCTTTTGCAGGAACAAAACCTTCACCACGGGCTACACTAGGCCAGTCCCAAACAAATCGGCCAGCATTGCTGAGAGCTGAAGACACACCAACTCCAGCAGGGATTACAAGGATCACAGTGTACCCACGTTGACCAAGTATATGTAAAGCAGGAGCAAAATCTACATCCCCTGAAATCAGCATGATAGATGATGGTGGTTGATTGTCGAGTGCAAACAGAAACATATCAACCAAGATAGCCTTGTCAGCAGCATCTTTTCTACCATTTGGAACATCTACCAGTTTAACCCCAGTTCTTTGGCAGCCCTCTCTCAGCCTTCGGGGGAAGGCATTGAAATCTCCATAAGCGGAGAACATTGTCACAGCTCCTTTAATGACAGGGTGAACTCGTAATGCCATTCGGATGTTGCCAGCAACATCTTCTGGGCGAACATCACTTGGGACTGGGCAGTTTTCTATGTCCCAAAGGATTGCCACAGGTCCATGCAAGGTCCCACTTTGCTGGTTTTGTGTTTGAACTGGTTCAGACTCTGAACTTGTGCAGATGGAGTTTGAGATATTTGGAGTAATGATTTTTGGTGAAGGGCTTCGACTGGCCATTGCTTTATCTTCGTAAGCCATATAAGTTTCCTGTTTATGGATGATGATGGCAAGTGAAAAAAAAGTAATTTCTAACAGAACACAATCATCCAGGAAGAATAAAGGAGCTGCACAACTAGTATAGAGCATGAAGGCAAATTAACTAGAACATCCAGAACTAGTTATAGAAGTCCTTAAGATAGAGATGATGCAATCATAATCAGATACTTGTCCAAAAATTAGAATGATGTCTTACCATCATTTTCAATAATGCCACATCTAAGCTTCTTGGTTGATTTGTCAATCAGAACAGAACACTTAAATTAAATGTATTTCTGCCAAAAAATGGTTATGTTATAGAATGATATATAGCTGGTTACGTGTTATACCTATTATCAGGTAACAAAAACTCGTCTTTTGATGCACATCCAATTTACATGTCAAGTTTTAACTTCACCATATCAAAGAGCAAATGTGCTGAGAGCTCCAAGCTGATCTGTATCACTTGTACTAGTCATGAACCATTCCCATATTGTACATTATGGCAGCATTTAATAACACTAGGGAATATTTGACTCTTCTAAGATACCATAGTAGCTTAATCACATGTCACGATAACAAATTGATCCTTGCAATAACAAAATATGATAATCCCAAAACAACAAATTATGATACTTGCTGAATATTTACTTGCTATACAGTAAAATGATGCTAAAGCTGGATATGGTATTTTACAGTCTTTACATGCTTATAATAAATCTCATCTATGGTTTGTAGTTTATATGGTACTTCCATTAGGGAGTGGAGAAACAAATTTTTGTGCTTGCAAGATAATAAAATCAGGGGCATGAAGTGACATGATCAAAAGTCGGTCATGCTAGACTATCAAATTTTAGCATTTTAAACATCTACTGTTGTTTAACTAAAGAATTTTATTTTATTAGGATCGTGTAACTAGAATATTTTATCACATGCCTTCCCCGCATAGCTTAGCAGGGGTTTTGAGCCTTTCTTTTTATCAGCATATATGATCTTAACTCAAACCAAAATTTCCAGATTGTCAAATAGACAATCTTCAATCTTTCCCTATCAGTACTTCACAGCATATGAATGCTCTAGCACCACTAAGAAGAGTGATTGTTATCTCATCAGATATGTGAAACTCTAATATCGCCGACCCGCTCAAGATAGACTAGCATCAACAGATAACGAACACAAGTCCAGATCTCCATGCCTGAAACAGTGTTTTGTACAAAGATGGGAAGAAAAATCTTACCTTTAAACCCTCGTGGAAATTGATTCCTCCGACAGGATAGAAACCCTAACGAACCACCGAGCCAAACAAAGCGTAAACAGCGAACCCTTTCGAAATCAAGAACCCTAAACAGCAACCTCCCTCCGATCGATCACGGATCGTTCATCATACAGGACAAGGCAATTCCCCCGAACTCGCAGCAAAGAAAAGATGACACTTCTGGAACAAAAACACGACCTCCTCTATCCGAAAAGGTGAAACGGGGATAAAAAACATCAGATCATTCCAAAGGAATAATAATATTTTCATCCAAATTACAGCGGTTTAAAACTTACCGACGATCTGATTCAATCGAAGATCGGGCGACAAGGCGACGATTTCGACGGAGATCGCAGCCGAAAAGAGCTGCCTCCGAACGGACTTCGATACTTTGGACTTGGGGGAAGTAGGCAAGACAAAAGCAAGAAGCCTCCTCCCTCTCATCCTTACACAGCGGATACCATGTGAGTCCACTACACGAACAAATCCAACGAATCGAGAGCCGCACCCAGACCATCATACCGAGCACAGATCGTAACGCAGATCGAAACCGTCCGATCGAAGGAACCAAGAAATGGTTATTGTATCAAAGAAAAGAAAGGCGGTGATATCAAAATAAGGAAACATAATTAAATTAAATTAACTTAAGATAGTTAATCAATTTCAGAAATAAAAAATGATTCGTTGGAAAAGAAAAATAAAATATTTTTCTAAAATTATTTTTTCTTCAAATTAGGCTGACCATTACAGTAATTAAAAGATAAAAAAAGTATATAATACCGTTTGTAACTCATTAAAATGATTATTTATTCCTAACCTTTTCCGCCACCAAAATAAAATACAGCAAACCTTCATGAAATTATTCATTCTTGTCTAATTCTTGCATTTATTGGCATCATTTTGCTTGCAGATCCGAAGGAGTCAACTATTCGAGATGATCATGAGGTCGGATTGACATGAAGATGGCAGCGTACAGCCGAAGGCGACGCTCGCTGTCACCGAGCTCGGCTAGCTGATCCCTCGTCGCTCTTGTCTTGGTCTTGTAGCGCCGCCAAGCGAGCTGTATGTTCACGGCCGCCCATGTTCTCCAGTTGGTCGAGTAGTATCTCGCTGTTCTCTTGAGGCGATCGTTTGCGAACTTGTATCTGAAGTGCTCGGTGATGTATCGCAGGTCGTTGGCGTCTAATCCGAAGGCCTCGGTGTGGTCGACGCACGCAAAGGTGGCGGAGGAAGCAGGCAGGCGATCGGTTAAGGGCCGGCGAAGGCACCAGGAGAGGAGTTCATCGCCGAGGAAGTTTCCAGGGCCCAGCATGCACGTCGCCACCACCCCTTTGCTGAGCCGTTGGCTGCTCTGCAGGCGCCCGCGGACGACGAAGACCATGCACTGCACGGGGTCTCCTTCTCGGATCACCTGGCTCCGACGTTGGGATCAAGGTAAGCGAAACTGCGACGAAGAACACCAGGTTGGGATCCCTTTGCAAGCGTACCTTTTCGTCCTTGGAGAACACCATGTGCTTTACTCTGTCACATATGTTGTCGAGGATGAGATCATCCAAGTTTTGGAACAACGGCACCTGAAAGATAGATTCGTCACATATGGAATGATGCTGCTCGGATCCTCCAACACGTAGACCAAATGCCAGAGTTACCTGTTTGATGAGATCAAGGCAGAGATGGCGCCTGATGTCTCGCCGCAGCCCTTCCGGCAAGTCTTGAACCATGTCCACCTCGTCCTCCCCTCTCATTGAAGCCCATCTCTGGCGTTCGTACTGCCTCACTCTCTGCCGCAAGCGCGAGGGGAGCTGCCTCCGCTTCATCCACCATTCCATGTCTCGGCACCTCAGCTGCATCTTCCTCTTCCTAGCCATGACTGCATGCAAGAACACCTAAAATGAACCCCCAGCTGTTAGAACACTGATCACCGAGTATCATCCTATGCATGCGTCGATCCAAAGAAGCCATATCGAATCCATTTCATGAACTATATGCAGTAGTTACCTGAATGTTTCCAATCAGCAAGGTGAAGAGCATGAGGCCACCTAACACAGTTGCAATACCAAACATCACCTCAAGCGATTGACTTGTGGGTTCGAGATTGTTGCCGAATGTGCTGTATCAAAACAAGCATTGCATCAAATTCTTTCAGCACAATATGATTCATGATCTTTTGTTTTCTTTTCCCTTCCAAACTACTACCTGAGAGTCATGAGGCCCCAGCATATCGGATAGAGAACCTTGACAGTGAGGGAGTTGCTGGAAATGACAGGGAGAGCCGCATCATAAATACCGTAAGCAAAGGGTCCATCGGCACTGAAGCATACACGATTCTGGTTTCTGATAGAGGTGACATTATTATAGCAGGACGCTCGATCCACCCCAGATGGCAATGGAAGCCGATCACAAGCTTCCTTGGAGCATGCCAGTGATGCAAAGCCACAGTTGTTCTTCTTCTGGCATTGCTGTTGGAGGCACGAGGAAACACGTTGGATCGCAAGAATGTACCAGCAACCCCCGGTAACCTGAGATTAGCAGCAAAGTGCACAACATCTACCCACTTCAGTAGCAGAATAATCTATGCCACATCTAGCAAATCACTAGTATCGATCAAAAAAGACTGCACAAAAAGAAAAAGGCAAAAGCGGTAGTTTTTCTAGTTCATTGCTTGCTTACATGAGAGGCAATGAAATAAGCAATCAAATTGAGGGCGAAGCCCCACCAGATGGTTCCAAAGATGTAACCGGTGACCTGCTGCATGCTCCTCATCATGCATATGCTGTGGCAAACCTTGGGAATAAACTGGAATAAGAGTATCAGCAACAAAATGTTTGCTATCGACTCCACCTCTTCTTGTCTAATCAATCTCGGCAGAACCAACCAGAAGAACACCTGCACGGACATGGAAGATCACACAAAATACGAGGGCCAGATTGCATGAGTAGAGTTTGTCCAGTCCTGATCTTTAACATTGAACAGAAAAGCTACATAGACATGAAAATATTCCATGTTTTGTATCATGTGTTATCGTCATTGTAGTCATCAAACCATCATATAGAACTTACGAAAAGATCATCCTAAGAGAATGCATTTCTACCACCTAAGTTGTGTTGACAGGTATCATTCGAGCCCGAGAAACGATGAGAGTCTTATAATTTACTTACTTTGGACAGCATGAGTTACATCCAAAGGAAAACGGAATCGCGGCCGACGACAGCGAATCTACGCCGTACATGGCAGCGCCACAACAGAACTGACGGTGCCAGATCGAACGTGACTCCGCGTGCCGTACGTGCATACGCATGGGTGAGAGGATGATGTTCTTCGCCCAGCACTCAATCCGATACGTTTATTGGATATGTAAATGTATGTATGTATTTTTGGCACGATATATATCTATGATTCCGCTTTTGATTGATGTTTCTACAAGCATGCGTATTATTTATGGAGCATTATATGCGGATTGCAGTTGATAGCTATCACGATGATTACAGCAGCGGAAACGTTGCAAGAAGATTGAGCAATAGGCGTTTAATGGATGCGATGATGTTCGAGTACCTGAGGGATGGGGAGGATGACGAAGAGGTCGAACCAGAAGGCGGTGGCGGAGCGGAGGTAGTGGGCGGCGATGGCCTTGGGGTCCCAGACTAGCTTGCCGCACCCCACCACCAGCGACTCCCGCGACACGTACGCCAGGCGCAGCTGCACCCACGCGTGAACTACCTGCGCCGCGTCCGCGCAGGTGCGCACAGCCGCCACCGCCGCGGCGTACGTGCCGTCCACCTCGACGCACCCCCGGTTCCCCCGCACCCCCACAGCGTACAGGAACAGCGGGTCAGCCGCCAGCGCCACCGCCCGCGCCAGCAGCAGCCCCCGGTTCCACCGTTGCACGCCTCCGCTCCGCGGATCCAGCACCGGCCCGAACACCCAGGCGGGCCGCCGTCGCCGCCGCCGTCCTGCACCCTCGGTCGGTCTCCTGGCGGCCACGTGGTGGTGGATGGGTATCATCGACGACCCCGCGTTCGCCTCCCACTCGGGCGGGTGGGCACGGTCGCAGCTGGTGGAATGGAAGGCCGGGACGCCGGCCTGGGTGCAGGCGTAGCATTCCACCGCAGCCGAACCTGCGGCGCCCCCGCCACTGCCAGAGGCGTCATCGTCGTCGGTCCTCCAGCAGCGGAGAATCTTACGCACCCACCTGGAAACAAGAGAGATGAAGACTGAGACAAAGATTTCTTTAAGAACAGAGGTTAAGATTACCGGGAACGCAAGGTGTCATCGGCGGCGGAAACGGCGGGTAGGTTCATCAGCCCGGCGTGATCACGAAGAGAGAGATCCGAGAAACTCATCGTCGCCTCGCTTCTCGGCCTTCTCCTTTTCCTCCGAGTCGTGGGTTCATAAAGGATAGATGCCGCTGCTATGTGAGATAAGCGCCGAACTCAAGTGGCCATAGCAGGAGAACCAAAGCGGCGCTTCAGGTCCCGACTTCCGCTACGACGTAAGCTCCGACAGGAGGACGTGCTCGCGGACTCCTTCGATAGGAGCCAAGTCGTGAATTATGTCAGTACGTAAGAGGGCCCAAGCTCCGGTATCATCGATCACGATCTTCACGTTCCACCTCCTTTTCCTTGTCATGCTGTTGATCTACGACCAGGGTTTGAACGTACGTAGTCGGCCACGGCCGGAGTACGCGAGGGAAGCCATTGCACGCAATAAAGGTGGAGATCGCAAAGTAGCGATGATGATGTCCGAGTATATGTACGTAACAAAGTAGGTGAAGGGTTCTTGTCAGAATCTTATTTCCCTTCCATCCTGAGTTCCTTCTGCCTCATTCTACTGTTGCGAAATCGGGAAATCTACGGCGTTATGTGCAGCAATGGGTAAGATGTCTGTTGAAGGCCGCAGTGGTCACAACCTTTAGCGACTATAGAGAGAGAGAGAGAGCACATATATCGTATGGTATACGTAATCTTCTTTCGCAATGGGCATGTAAAAATCCTTGTCGTGTAATCTATAATGGAATGGATTTTGTATCCTTGTTCAAAATTTTACGGAACCACCTGTATGCATGGGTCGATCACCGTCGGGTCAAAGAAGGAAGTAATAATCATTATAAATAACTTGCACAGTCCTGTAAATGTATCATCAGGTTACAGTGAACGGGCGTGCAGAAGTTGAATACCATCACCAAATTTGAGCATGTAAAATATTGAGTAATTCACAGACTATACACCATGCTGAGATTAGGACAAACACTGATTCATCCTTTTGCGGCAAATGCATATGGAAATGCAGAATACAACTTCTTCCCTGATGTATATTGCTGTTCTAGATGCCAAACACTGCTTACTTCAGAATCTAATCCTTGATGGTTTCAGATTAAGATCCAAAGATTTACAGGGACGGCAAATGAGTAGAGAGGAAATCAGCCAAACAGAATTCCACAATCTGAAACTATGCATCCTTTGATAAGGTCAAACAATTATGTTTTACTTGCAGCCATTGCAATGGGTAAATGATGACAAACATGTCCTCCAACATCATAAATCAAGAATCATAGGATGATCTGCAGCCACATCAAAACTCCTCTACGGTGATAGAATCGCGAGGCATCTCATACGCTTCCTTGGGTCTTAGTTTCTTCACACCAGCCATGAAGCAGACCTTGTCGGACTTATAGCTTTCTACGCTCACCTGGGTAACCTTGACCCAGACCAGGACTTTCGTCTTCACGCCCTCTATTCCGGACAACTTGCCTCTTGACAAGGTCGCCTTGACCCGAGTCGCATACCTTAACACAGAAGAATCTTTGAAGCTGATCTCACAGGTGGAAGGAAGGTGAACAATCAACTTTGACTTTGATTCATCAAACTCGTAGCATATGATGTTCCTTGGAAAGAGGCCTTGTGGTAGCCCATATTCACGGAGGAGATCTGGTAGAGATTTTGATGGTTTGCCTGCAGAAAAAGAAACAGAAAACTCTCTTTACCACCATTAAGTTAACGAAAGAGTTAACCTCAGTTTGCTTGGACATCAGGAACCTGTCTGTGAACGCAGTCTGATACGGAAGCAATTAGGAAACAGAGTTATGACATCAAAAGCATGATTTGCAACTGCAAATTGTGCTTATGTAATATGGCAGTAGTAGCAAATCTATTTTTTTCATTGGAATGCAGACTTCAGCATGGCACATTCATATTATATTACCGTCGAGTAAATGTTTTATTGAAGGATCATCTACAATCACGAATTTTACAGGAACTCGACAAACTTGCTCATGAAATATGAACACCATGATACCTTTTTAGGAGGTGGAAGAAAGTGCCAAGCAACACAATTCGAATAATTTTGTGAATGCATGTTCATGATGTGAAGCAAAATCTAGAATGACTGTATGACACCTAAACGAAGTTGGATGTGCATGATGACTAATTACATCGATGATTAAGCACCAAGTTGACACAACAAAGAATTAAGCTTAACCAACTTTTACAAAGTCGACAAAAACTTGGTGAAATATCACACATTCAGAAAGCAGCAAACTTCACGTGAAATGCATGTTTAAGTTCATGATTGTAACCACAAAATGAGGCTATATGTCGGTGGTTGATAAAATCAATGACATAGAACCATGAAAAAGATTGAGATGAAAATGAGCTCAGCCATCCAAGTAGCCATGTAGCCTTTCCATGGCATTGCACTAATATATGCACTACTGGGATACTGGACTGTGGTGGTGATGGTGGTCATGCACAGAAAGCAAAGTATCTGCTTGATGTAACAATCCAAAAGAACCCATTGCTATTAATAACGCAACAATCTGATTGTTGCGCAAAGCATATATGAGAAAATAGCTAGTGTAATCATCGAAGAAAAGGAAACTGTGAGAATGTCGGGTCACTCCATCTCTAAAGCAAATGAGAGTTGCCAAGAAGGGCCGTATGCTGATCAATAACAATACAGAAGAAACAAGATTTGTTTACAACCACAAATGTTGCAGGACAACAATCTATGGTGATCAATTCCAAGAAAAATCAAGATAAGCGACTTGTAGAAACTAAAATTCCTGGATTAGATGTTACCAACATGGAAATGAGTGATCCATGTTGGAACACACAGAACTCCAATACAAATAACTCCCAAGCTCTAAATGCATAACACATGTGTGCACATAGGTATCAGATCCTAGCCAATGGATGATGTCATGCATTTATAACATAGAAAGAAGTGTCTGTGGGATTGTTGTGAGTAGGTATAGCATAACTGAGAAGTTTATGAAGCTTTACCAATTTTAGAAGTTCATAAACACTTTTAAATTATTCAACTCGAAGCCAAACAAATTAGGAAAAGAAGTTAAATATGTAAGGATCCATCAACCTTAAGCGAAGTTTAGATAAGGCCCGATCCTTCAGTCAATGCGCTCCCTGCAGTGGATATTGCTTTAAAAGATTCTGTGCGATAAATTTTTCTTACTCCAAAGCAACTAAAAGAATTTCTTTAGACAATCAGTCTGGTTAAAAGCTTAAGAAAACCCAATGCTGGACAAGAAATCCACTTACATTTACTATGTTAAATGAAATGAACATATTCAGAAGCCCAGATAAAAGCTGAAGCATATTTATGAGGGATTTTGGTGGCATGAAAAAAGGCTTATGTGGTTGGTCACAGAAGTCAACAGTAAGAAACTTATTTACTTCGCATGCATACTAAATGACATGGATAATTAAAACAGTATAATTGCTAGCGACAGATTTAAGCCATCAATAAGACAGATATTAAAGGAGATAAAGAGAGAAAATTATGTCAGAGGTGAAGAACTGTGTTTCTTAGAAGTAACATGCACCATAAGGAAACTAGAATTTCCTCAACAAAAAATACGGAAACAAGAACACAGATCAAGTTATGAGCAAAGGGAATTAACACTTGATGACAAAATTAAGGGAATAGCAACTCACACCTTTCAGCTTTTCAAAGATCCACTTGGCCTTCCCCTCCACAGTGCTCGAAAAGCGCTGTCAAACCACCATAAGAAACTTATCAACAGAAGATCATAAACATAGTAATGTCGGCGGGCATGCAATTTTTCCATTGCCTATGCGAAGAAAAGAAAAGGCAAAATTCGAAGGGAGTCCAAATCGAATAGCATTTTAGATCTAGATTGCTTCACACTCGTATGACAACGTGCTCATGCATGAGATGACCTAAAAGTTCCACCTTTCCATCAACCAGACACTACTAGATTTGATCCACCGCACAAAATGGATCAGTGGGGCTTAATACTGACCTGGGTTTCATCACACTCCTCCCCTTCTTGCACATTACATCAATAAATCCGAATCAAAATATCATCTTCATCATATCTTATAATCCTAAACGAGTCTTGAAAGACCGCAGGAAACCGAAGAGTAAAGAATGAAACTCGAAGAGAAAATCCGAGGGGATCTGCTCACAGAGAGATCTTCGCCGATGGAGGAGATCTCCTCTTTGGCCTTCTTCGGTATGGAAAAGCTCGCAACTTTCTTCAGCGCTTTGTCCATTTCCCCTCCCCTCTCTTTCAGAGGAAACACGGAGACCCTTCTCTCTTCTCCGAGCCGCTGCGCAGAAGAACAGAGGCGGAGCCACTCGAATGGGAGAGATAGGGACTATAAAGCGGCGCCTACCTCAAAAACAGAAAAAGAAAAAGGGGGAAAAAGAACAGGAATATTTCTTTCGAGGGGATTAGATGATGCATGCATTCGCTGCTCCAGAACAGCTGCCTCCAGCAAATGTATTGTCCTACTCATGCAATGTCTTTTTCCTGGCCAGTGAAGGAAATATTTCTGCCACAACTTTAAGCCAGTCGGGCATTGTTTCTTGCTTTTTTTTGTTTCTCGAAACAAAAATTGGAAATCTTAATGAGCAAAAACCTCATAAAAAATGCTTTAATTTTCTGGATCTCTATAACTATGGAGAAGCTAATGACTTGCTAACTTTGTTACAAAAAATCACAATTATTATTACATAGAAATCAGTTTTCCACTTCTCTTTTAAGATTTTATAGATTTGATGTATGATGGTATAATCTTAGGATATAAGCTCATTGCTCTTAAAGAAACGCACTTTGCTTTTTCACTTTGAAACAAGGACAACAAATCCAAAAAATGAACTCATATTCCATGTTTCTTTATCGTGTGTGTTTTTCCTCTTAGCAAATCCAGCGCTTGATTGTGTTTTCTAAAATTTTTCTACTGAATCAACAAACAGAATAACAAAAAACTAAGAAGATGAGATGTTAACACTTGCAATTCAAAGTACTGTTGTGGTTAATGCACTGAGAGCACACCTGACATTATTTTCCATGCATCATGAGCTTTAACATACAAGAAGTAATGCTAGACAAAAGGAAATAATTAGCAAAAAAGGACTCTTATTATTATCCCAACTAAAATAAAGCATTTCCACGAACCAAGTGTAACTCAGACAGGTGGGTGCTCATCTATGTAGGCCTTCAGCTCTATTCATGTAATTTCCTCTAATTTAGATGCAAATAAATGCAGAAAAAAGAGTAAACAATAAACTAATAAATGATACTGACAATGATGAGTCTGTACAACCACAACAAGTCATAATCATATTTATTTCGAGTCAAATATACATCACAAACTGTTTTACAAAGCAATATGCCTACTTAAATATATAAAAAAAAGTATTCAGATTTGTCACAGTATAATGAGTTTGTAAGCATAAAAACCAGCCTATTATATCTGGTGACTAATTCAAGAAGTGTCTAAAATGTCTAAAAATCTTGCAAATTCATGTTTTACATGGATGGTGATATTGCTGACATTTGGCATCAAAAAAGGATTTTTTTTTTCTTTTTCTTCTATGCATCATTATAGCATGCCTTTTCGTGTGTTAATTCTTGCTGGGGAGGAGGAGGAAGAAGAAGAACGGAAACAAAAGAAACGGGTGGCAGTACTGCAATGAGGAGGCATTAATGCAATGCAGAAGAGGGGTTGGCAGCCCGTCTCTTTCCCCACAAGTGGAAGCAGAGATGCTCCATGAATGAGATGTCTTACCTAACCATAATCATAAGAAAGCAGAAACCCTAGGCCTGATTCCCCAGGGAGGAGGAGGTTGAGGAGGACTGGAATCTCTCACCAACCTTGCTCGCTTGCAAGCGCCTGTGCCAACCACTACCACATGTCCGTCATGTGGAGCTGTCTGAATCCGGTGAGAGGCTGCCAAGCAGCACCAGAGCGAGCACCGACATGACCTGCTCCATGGTGGCGAGCTCGAGCTTCTCATTCTCGAACAATGGTGTGCGTGCGTGTGTGTGTACATATATATATATATATATATATATATATATACACACACAGAGAGAGAGAGAGAGAAAAAAGATAATATATTAGTACTAAATTTAAAATCATGTTTGATCAAATTGGATACGGATATGAATTATAAATAAATGAGATGGAAACAAATTAGATTTTGGACGACGCAAATACAAACCAAGTATGAGATAGTGATAGATTAGGATGAGGATGAATGCATGGTGAACTAAATTAAGTGATTGGTATATACTAAAAGATACTATTAGGGCATGTAATCAAATATAAAAGAAACATGTTGAGGTGAAAGGTTGATGGAATACTAAGTTCAACTTTGTGTTGCTTTTATGATGAGAAATTCCAGTGGATTAGTAAGAATATGATCCTTACATATAATATACTTTGTGACATGTGAGGTTGAGAGATTAGGAGAATGATGAGTAGAATTTTTATATTGATAACTCTTTTCTTTTCTGTTTTTGTTTTCTCGCTTGATGGGCCTGTTCATGGATTCGGTCAATTTCCAAGATAAATCTTCATTTTTCATCAATTTTGATTGAAAATTGTGTGGCTAATGATACCACTACTCTCTCTTAATTTATTTTTTTGTGATCCGTTTCAATCTTATCATGTACGAATTATGTAGACATTAATGAACATAATCTTCCAATGGAAGAAGCAAAACAAACAAATAAATAAAAAGAATAATGGTAAAATATAGTGATAGAAGAAATGAGACACTCTGCTTGGATTTCATGACCCCGAACCCCGGTTCGGTTGGAATCAAAATTAAACCGAAACTAAATCGGATTAATGGTTTGACAGTTTCAAATCAAATTAGAACTACGGTTTGGTGGTTCAGTTTCAAATCGATTGGAAAATAGAATTTTAAGATACAAATGCATTGCATGATGAAGTATTTAACACTTTAGACGTAAAACATAAGCCATGAGTTCCTTTTGGAGTCTGATGACTCTTTTTACCTCGGTGGATCTTCCTATGATTCGTCATCAAATCTCTGCCCTATGATTCATCATCAAACCACTTGATGTCTGAAACAATAGTTAGTTTGAATTGGTTCCATACTATTTATTCATTGCTCTTTTCCTTTATTCATCAATTTTATAAAGAAAATTCTTCTTATTCACTTGTTTTTAGAAGTATATTTTCAAATCGAAACGAAAGACGTTGGTTCCAGAACCATCCTTAGTGTTGCATGGATGGTTCCGGAACCATCCATGGCTTAGGATTTGGCTGAGAGAGAGAGAGAGAGAGAGAGAGAGAGAGAGTGAGAGAGAGAGGTGTTACCAACTCCTATTCCACCTCCATATCAATCATGTCTACCCTTCACGAAAGGGAAGGCGAGCAACGACAATCCCCCAAACACCTCCCTCTCTCACATTCCTTCTTCCCGTGAGGTGAGGTGATGTTGTGCCAACCACCACTTGCCCAATTCCTTGCACCTTCTCGCCGGCATGGAGCTCCCACTGACAGTCCAAAGAACAGGCTATGCATTATCCTCTTAGGCTTTTGAGATAGGAAGCCTGCACACATATTCTCTCTCTCTCTCTCTCTCTCTCTCTCTCTCTCTCTCTCTCTCTCTCTCTCTCTCTCTCTCTCTCTCTCTCTTCCCCTAAAACACGTAGCACCATCATCTGATGTCTCGTAAATTTGTATTAAGTTGAATACCATCTTTAACGAGTGACACTTTGAGCATCGCGAGGGAAGTATTGTCATGGGTTAGATTTTACTGTGTGTTGTCTCAAGAATTACCACTACAAACATCTACTTTATATTGCCCACAACTCATGAAACCAATTAAGCATTCGATCGGATCCATTGCCTGAGGAAACGTCCCGTTCGAGACACGGCTATAACACCAGCAATTCACGTAGATTTGGTGGTACATTTGCTCGAGGAAATGAGTGGATTTGTAGAGTGCATCGAGTGGTCGGCTTCAATCATCAAAAGAACCCATCCATCGACCAATAAAGTTGGATAACCCCAACTCGGTATCCATCTCTCCTTTTGGCGTTTTCCTTCCACACACCGCATCGATCGGTACGGGGAAAACACTTCCTCTCCAAGTCACGTACTTTTCACGTGACCCCATTGCCGACGACGAGGGGAATGTCTCCAACAGTACACAGCACAGGAGCTGGGAGCATCTCATCATCCTCACGTGAGTTGACTCGTAATTACCGAGAAGTGCGAGGGGCATTCGTGGCATACGAACCCACTCGGCAGAGTCCGGTACTCGTTGGCGCAGGTCGAGTTAGCGGCGGGAATCCCAACGGCGGCGGATTTACCCCTGGTATGGGGCTTAATCACAGAAATGCCCCACAGAGAATTATTGGGTAAGTTCCTTGAGGAGTTATCAGAAGTAGTGGCATCAAATATCTGTGGATCATGTGATGATCGATTGAATCTGATATGGAAGGCAAGAAAAGATGCAGAAATGGAGATGATGAAGGGAGGCCACAGAATGATTGAGATGTGTCCTGCAGAACTATTTGCATCCAGGGGAACTGAATTGTATGGTCCTGCAAGAGATGAACGAACACTGTTCGATGTGATCAAGCAAAGCACCAAAAGGAGTTGGTGCATCCCTTTCTTCAAGTATCTGGTAAAGATGATGTTCCACCCAAGTCGGGGATCCAATAAAGCAAGGTTTTGGGTCCCTACACACTCCGCATCGAGCATGTCTTGGCATAGCAAGTGTGTTCATGGGAAGAAACCATGTGCATGTGAGGTTTGGGATTGCTTTGGGAGTAAGCCATCCACAGATGGGTTAATGGCAGTTCTGCTCCTTCTGTTCTGCAATGGAGGAAAGCTTCTTGCAAGCTAAACATGGAGGTCTGCAGGGAAATCGGGCAGCTTGAATCCTAAATCAATGCGAAGAAATGTATGATGACATTGGAAATCAGTGCATCATTGATGCCTGTGAGCAAGACATAAATGAGCTGTTTCGAAGAGAAATCTGTTGGAATTGCAGAGAGAACTCGATATCCGAGCTAATCTTGCTGGTCCTCCGAGATGGAAAGCTCCAGTTGCATCTGCATCTGTACTTTTCTTTGAGGAAGAGCTGTGGATTGATTACATATGGCCCGAAAGATATTATAATAGCGCTACAGAATTGCAGGTATTTGCAGATTAGTATGCAATGAATTGACATAAAAGTTTTTTTTTCCTCAGTGACCGAATGGTAATGTTCTACATATTTGGTAAGCTTCAAATACACCAAGAAGATGCTTGACATGACTGATGTTTATCCTCGTCTTTTTTCATGGCTTTTGGAAGCCTTGTCCTCTTGCGAGCCTCAATCTTGAATCTCCACCTTCTCCAAGGGAAATGGTGGTAGAGTGGGTGAGAGCTGGAAGGCCTCTTCCACCTGCAACAGCTCAAGAATGCCTGTCCAAAGTCTGGTTGCTTTCACCACAAGGGTGCCAGAGATAACACTTCAATGATCTGAGTCCTTCATCCACCAAAAGGAATGACATCTTGAGCTTTCCAAGCTGTCCCATGTAATCAAAGCTCTCTCTCTCTCTCTCTCTCTCTCGTGTGTGTGTGTGTGTGGGTGTGGTGGTGGTGGTGGCTAAATCTACCATATTTTCTACTTCCTCATAAAAGTTAATTCTGGCCAGTCCTTGAGCAGTAACACAGCAGTTTCAGAGCATCTTTAAATCCAACCATGATTCTCCTTGACCACACAATGGTTTGGAGAGAGAAAGGTTCATGCATTCTGCATGACTCTAACTGAGACATAAGTGTGAAACATATTTTTAGAAGTTAAAGATCTATAATTAATCCATTCTTATCTGATCGACCATCTAATGCCATACAGGATCAAGAGATTGTAGTCAATCCCACTCACAATGCTTGGCTTTTCAGAGGGTTTCAAGAATCTGAGATGATATATAAAGCATAACTCCTTAGTTTCAGCAACATCATCAATTTCCATGAAAGGCCCACATAACAGCTTTGTTCCTTTTATCTCTTGGCCAAGCAGCTTCCCATTCCAAGCAGACCTAACCCCTCGCCCATCTGAACTTGTCATTAGGAGCAAAATCTTATTCCCCCCACCCCTGGTCTTTGTCTGCTATTCCCTCAAATCTTTTCCGATGAATCAAAGGTCTCCTCTCACCATGAGAGAGAGAGAGAGAGAGAGAGAGAGAGAGAGAGAGAGAGAGAGAGAGAGGGGCACATGAGTCAATCCAATTCCCATTCTGGTAATAACCCTCAAGTGGAGTGGCATTGCCACCAACTTTTGTTTAGTCCCATGACACCCTCCTCCCCTTCTCCCTCATTGGCCCCCCCACAGCTCAAATCTGTCCAAATCTGCATACCCATGAGAGTCATAAGATAGTACA
Organism: Musa beccarii; assembly: GCA_024322285.1. Taxonomy (NCBI): domain Eukaryota; kingdom Viridiplantae; phylum Streptophyta; class Magnoliopsida; order Zingiberales; family Musaceae; genus Musa; species Musa beccarii. The sequence continues at coordinate 57,551,858 of CM044395.1, read as the reverse complement.
ATAAAATAAGCAATAAGAAGAAGGCTGGTTGTTTAGATTTGAGTTCTGGTGCTGTCCCTTTTTTGCAGCCAAACACAAAGACAAGCAGCTTTGGCTGCATTTTTCTTGCTTTCTTTTTGATTCTTCCTCACTGTTCTCAGCAGCAGGAAACAACGATGATGGGAGAGAGAATGGAATCCAAACTCCAAAACTATTTTGTACAAAGATATTGTGAGTTTCCACAAGAAAAAAGAATATTTTTTAGGTGAGAAAAAACAATATATATATATATATACACACATATAATATGAGAGAGAGAGAGAGAGAGAGTCAGTGAGACCAGAGGTTGACAAGTTTCCTGTCCCTGTGCCCGGAAGGTCGTTTATTCATGGTGGAGATTTCCTTATCTTGGATCTCTCTGTCCTCCCAAGTCTCAGACTTTTCTTCTCTCTCTCTCTCTCTCTCTCTCTCTCTCTCTCTCTCTCTCTCTCTCTGATGTGCCTTCCACCTTGATGAAGATCTGCAGCCTCTTTTTCTGCAAATGGTCTTCACTACTGCTTCTTGATCTATTCCTTCGCTCCTCCCTCTCCTTCTCTCTCTTTCCTTTCCGGATTGACCGTCACTTTATCGGTTACACAGGTAAATTTGCGTCGCTTGGGCTGCATAGCTTTTTGTTTGTGTGGATATTGGGTTTGGCTTTCTTGTCTGAGACTTTCCTATCGAATTGTTTCGTAAAGGCGAGAATTTTGGCTTTGGGGGGATGTTTCGTGTGTCGCTCGCTTCTTATATCTCTGTTTGGGGGGCGAAAAGCTCATTCTTTTGGCATTCTCAGCGATCGATGTTCCTTTCTTTCGTGGTTCCTCGGATGCTTCGATGGATTGTGGGCTTGCATTTTGTGATACATGTTCTGGCTTGAGATGGAGAGCTTTGATCTCCTCATCTGGGGATCTCGTTTCGGGTTTTGTTCGACTATCTTCTCATTATGGTAAATAAACCACTTAGATTTTGGCCAGAATCGTGGTTTCCAGCAGATTTTGTTTAGATCTGATAGCTTAAATTATGCCGTGTAAAGATTAACCCGATTTGTAAGACTACACATTAATTCTAGATTTCCTTAATTCCCTGTTTCGATGACAATATTCATGAGCAGCATTTTGCTGCGAACCTGTTGCTTAGGATACATCACCGCGATGGATAAATGGAGATTTCGGTTCCATGACAAAATTGAAGGCCTAGCATTCCCCAGCATAGTGGAAGTCCAAAATTTTTAATGCCGTATTGGAAGGAGGTGTACCATTGAGTTGACCTTGTTCTGGTCTTCGTTTTGTTTGATGAATGATGAGAACCTGGACAACGTTCTTGACTTTGTTAAATTCTGCAAGACAAATTCTTTTCTCTCACAAACAGTAAATTGTCTCAGGGCATCGTTGAAAGTCTGAAATTAATGCCGAAAGAAGGAATTTTTCTTACTGCTGTTGTTAATATGCTCATACGAAATCACCCCACATCCAAAGTTGATAGTTCTTTTCAACTGGCTTTGGACATGCATATGTGAATGTGCTTGTATTTTCATTGCTGAAATTAATTTCTGTGGTGGTATAAAATACAGTCATGGGCACAAGGTGTTGCCAATTCGGCAAAGCTTTGGCTGTCATATAAACACTTGTTCTTGTTTGATAGAGTCAATTGGATTTTTGAGTTGGATAATTGTTTCATTTCCTTTTTCATCATCGAGAGACATGTCACTTGTTTCTCATCAGTTGCCTTCTCCATGTAGATATTTTTAGCTATGATTATAATGAATCATAAATGAACTGCCTTTCAACTGTTATTCCGTAGGATTTTATTAATTCTGATTCGACTCTTCAACAAGTTATTACTTGCCAAACTATTTAGAATGATGATCCCAATTTGATTTAAGAACCTGAGTAACCACTCAATGCTTATGTTGCAAGTTGGTATAGAATTTGATTGGCAAGCAAGTTCTCAACTTGTTTGTAGCATTCCTGATTGTGTAAAATTAAACATCCATTTGTACATGATATACTTCTAACATGTGATTGCCTGGCAGCACTTTTGTAGGCAAAATAGCAAACAAACCAAGGTCATCTTCCCAGGCATGGAGCATAAAAAAGTTCCAAGCTTTGCGGAAAATAGTTATAGGTGATGTGCAAGTTCTACAAGTAGTGAAGCTACCGGTAGTTGCTTTGCTGGATACTTTCTACTGTGAGTGTCACTATTGCTGGTAAATTTGAATTGTGTTCTAATATAAAGTTCACTTATCTGCTTTCTGACTTGATCTCGCTTCTAGTAGCAGTGCTAATAGACTAATAGTGCGTCTATTGAACCTGTCAATAGGAATGCATTATGTCAAAAGATCCATCTGGAGATGTCCAGAAGATGTCATTTTCACCTATAAAGTAGCATTTATCAGATGGAGTATGCCAATCACAGAGTAATCCTGGATAGTCATAGTCCAAGTCTGTCGTTGGAACTTAACAACATTGACAACATCTTTCGGACCTTTTTCCTTATGTAATATAATAGTGCAAAAGCTATTAAAAAGTTTAGACATACTCTTCTACCAGAAAAGCTGTCAAATGAAATACTGAAATGTAACTTAAACATTATGTGAGGTAGGCTTCATCAACACACACTGATGTGAAGTTCATATTAATCAAATGAGTTGACCGAACACTAACTTCCTTTCACTAAAAGCTATGGTTCGTCATTTAATATTTCATTTGGGTGAGTTTAAAAGAACTTTGCATGAATCAGCACCCTTCAATTAGTAGAGTTGTGAATCTGGTGCATTTTTAGCATAATAAGAAGGTTTGAGAACTGAGTTATATAGGATGCTTTTTGTGTAATCTACCAACTTCTGAAAATTAATATTATAGTCATGGATGGGGATGTGTCGCCAATCACATTGTTTCATTCTTAGTTGCTGTTTAAGTTATTCCATATTCTGCGTTCTGAAAGCAATATTATGGATCATAAAGATGTATCTTCTTGATCTCATCACTATAATTCTTAAGCATCCAGGTTTTTTGTTCAAGAATATGACACTATGCTCCCTGCAACTGAAGATCTTCTAGAAAAATGAGATTCTCACAATCTTAGTTTAATGTCATATTTTTTTACATGAATACAAGATGAAAATTTCACTCATTTATCTTATCACTATGGTACAAGCAATTTCATTCTTGAAATTTGTAGATCTCAAGTGTATAGTTGGTAGGATTGAAGAATTAGTCCCTTTAGACTTTGTTTTTATAATTCTTATTTCAACTCTTACACTTGGGATTTTCATAGGGAATGGGAACAAAGGTGCAGTGTAAAAGCTATGTTCCAGGATATCCAATAAGTGAGCTACATGAGGATGCAAACTACAGTTGGTCTCATTTTTCTGAAGATAAAACATTCAGCAGGCAAATGCACAATAATTTCAAACTAAGGGGAGTTAGTAGCTGGTTAGACTATGACAAAGAAATGTTGAAGCGGACAATGCTGGAACATGAAGCCATATTCCAGAGACAGGTATGTTTTTACATCAAAATAAATCATAGTTGCAACTCAGTATTAAAGCCAAGGCATTCTCTATATGGATGTGCATGTGCTGGGAGTACAATGCATTTGATGGATACTACAATGTGCAAACATTTATCATCCAGCAGAGACCCTGTAAATAAAAAGGCTATCATTATAATAGTTTGAAGAATAGGGGTATCGATTTTCTTTTTCTGTACAAGTTACTGCAACTCATTCGTTCCAGGACAAAATGATTTTTTTTGGCCCATTCCCAGGACAAATTCTTTTTCGATTTAAATTACAGCATTGGCCCCTCTCAGGGCAGGAAATTCAACATTTACCATTGCTTTTCAGTGAAAATTTGGATCCTTTTTTTTAATACTCAAGTGGTATTCTCTGATTCAGGTTTTTGAACTACATCGTCTTTATAGAACACAAAAGGAGTTGATGCATGACTTTAAGAAAAAACACCTGAACAAATTTTCTGGACCAATGGTGATATCTAAGTCAAGTATGTTTGCATCTCAGATGCATCCTGAATTTGGCGAAAGTGTATGGCATTTACCTCACCCACCTCTACTAAGCACTTGTCAGAGTACAGCAAATGTTACGGATGGTGATGACAGGAGAAACTTCTTAAATTTTCTGGAGGAAAGTGCAACACAATGCAATTCAATTTCAGCTAAAAATGGAGGGTTTGCTAAGGATGACAGACCAAAGGAGGCTAAGCTCAGTAGATTTCCTAAAAGAATTTTGGACCTTCATCTTCCTGCTGATGTTTATATTGAAAATGAAGATGCAGAACATACAGAGGGTAAAATTGATGTTGAGCCATGTGCTACAGCTGCCGAGACTATTAACATGATTCATGGCATCGAGGCTGACAATGAGGTAAAGTTGTCTCTTGGTGGTGTTGAGGTTCCTGGCTTTGGAAAAGGTGCTCTAAAATTAAATCTGCATTCAAGAGATGGTCTACCCATTCACAGTTTTGCTGATCTGAATGAGCCTACTGAAGATTCATGTGAGAAAGAAACCGTAGGTTCAGGTAGTTGTAAATTCATTGGTTTGAATGTGGACTCCAAACAACTTCGACAGCCTTGGACAACAGTGAGATCAAAATCTAGTTCTACACATACAAATCCTTTCGTGGACAAACATGGTGACCAAGTGGTTAGCTCGAGTTACCTCAATGTAGACAGAGTTGATAAAGGGCAGGAACGGCAAGTGTTACACAACAATTGTGGTAAGATCAATGGCTGATATTCTTGAACTCATGAACCTTTTCTTTGTCTATAGAGGTGCAACTCATTAACAGCAGAAAGTTCTTACATCTTAGACCACAACAATATTCATGGATTGGCTTAATATTTTATCTGAATGTTTCTTTGTTGATGATATTTCTTGCACTTACTATAGATTTATTTTTTGAACTCTTTACTATAGTCCACTCAACCAAGCATTTAAGTCATATACGTCTATTTTTTTAATTGGTCAATTTTCTGCTGCATATATATTTTTAGCTCTTTGCGACTTTTGTGTATGTGCTAGTTCTCCTCATGATTTGATATATAACTCACTGTCTGGTTTTTCACAGGACAAAGCAAAATTGCTGTGAGTTCCTACAATTCTGGCCTATTTAATGAGAAGTTTCCATTGTCATGCGGATCAATGAAGTTGACACTTGATACAACTCAAGAAAGTCACATTCCCATTGCAGTTCAAGCACTTCTAGGTTCTAGTGCATCTTCAATGTTGAATGGACAGAGCAAGAGTTATACTGTAGTTAAACAAAGCAACAATGTTGGTTGTGAGAAAGTACCATGCAATGTGGATCTGCACCCACAGTTGAGACTTGATAAAAAGTTCTCGTCCTATGTGAACGGCCTTCATCATGGTAGCCAAATGAATTCTACTTCTTTAACTGGAACCCACCTTTTACCATGTAACCTAGAGATGCAAAGCCTTGGTAACAACAGTGATACTTCAGAATATGCAAACTCTGAAATCCATGAACCCCGGAAGTGCTTAAAGAGTTTGCAGTTCGTAGATGTGAAGTATGCTAAGGATGTGCAATCGAACCAGGCTATCCTTTGTGGCAGCCAAAGTGGTCTCACTGATCAGCAAAATCAAATTAGGAAGCATCATGAATCATCAAAGGGCTTAATTCGGCATAGAGAAAAGCCATCTCCCAGTGGTTCTACTGACATAAAAGAATGTGACACTCGATTAGATCTGAGATTCAGTAAGGATTATTCTCAGCTAATTTTGACTGAGTTTATAGGAGTCAAGGACAAAGGTCCTTCCATTTTTGCCTCAAAGCAACCTATGCCATCATTCGACATCAAGGAAAGCAGAATTCAAATGAGTCAAACATATGACAGCTTGAAAAGTAAAAGAATTTTTTGCCTCCCTGAGAAGTCCTGTAGGAATTTCAACTACTCAAATTCTATTGCATATGATGTACACTCTCTAGCTGATGATGCAAAGGACTACGGAAAAGGAAGGGCAGGCAGAAATTTCAATCCAGGTTTAAGAAACGACATCAATCTGAACTCTGATCTAGCGCCTATCATTGATACTCAGTCGTTTAGAATGTCAGCTGAAGGTGAGACACAGATTCCGTCATCACTTCCTTGGCCAAGAGTTGCTGGCAAACCAACATGCAAAATTGATTTGGAAGAACCAGCCGATGAACTGGAAGAAGATAATACATTTTCTGGGGCCAAGGTTGTAGATATTAATCACTCAAAGACAACAGTTGAAATATCACAAGAGAAGATATCCTCTCAAGATCCTCATGTCATGCTGGCAGCAGATGCTATTGTTTCCATGTCAATGGATGTACATAAAGATTCAGATAAGGTCGCATGCCACCCCTTTGCTCTGTCCTCATGTGATTCCTTGTATATGTTGGCAGAGTTGGTCACACATGATGCAGAGTCAAAAGGAAATGGAGAAGGCAACTGTGATGCTTCAGAAGATGATGGATTGGATGTCTTCGAGTCAATGACATTGAAGCTTGAAGAACTCAACGCAGACGAATATTGTTGCAAACCATGTCGACAAGAAAAGCCAGATGATGAGAAGTCCATGGCCGCATTACTTCTCACCAAGCCTCGTAGGGGCCAGGCAAGAAGAAGAAGGCAGAGGAGGGATTTCCAGAAAGATGTCCTACCAGCCCTTGCATCCCTGTCAAGGCATGAAGTGACTGAGGATCTTCAGGCTCTTGGAGGGGTGACAAGATCAGGCAAGTCATGGCAAATTAGCTCCGCTAGGAGCACGTGCCAAAACCGTGCCAGTTTCCAAACAAGGGGAAGGAGGCGGCCGAGAGACTTGGTCATGACCGCTGTGGAGGTTCGAGACAGTCCCCCTCGAACGCACCCTATTCACACCGAGTTAGAGAATGATGGGAGAAACATAATGGCATGGGGAAGGACGACAAGAAGGTGTCGCAGACAAAGAATGCCATCAGGCAATGCGCCTGCTCCTCAGGGATAGACGAGTTACAGAAGTATGATAGTTGGGACCAAAGGAATGACAGGTTTTTTGGTTAATTGGTAGATTTAGACATGAGATGCACTGTAAATGTTGGTCCTTATTCAGGCTTAGAACTATGCAGTTTAAGATGAAATAATTGGCGAACTATATCTCCAAAAATAGGACAGTAGAAATAGTTGGTTAAAAGAGCTGTATAACCTCTCAGTTTATGTCAATGATGTTTAACCTTTGAAATGAAATATATAGAGTGGATACTGAGGACAGATTCAGACAGGTTTCTTGTATTGGTGTCATTCAGACATGTTAATATCATCATATCCAATAGTATTGTCAGTTTGTGGATGGGGATTTATCTGCAGTTAACTGGTAAAATAATGTCATTCATAAAAGTGATGATGAATCCAACTGTTCTGCTTCATTCATTTTATTTGGTCTTTGGAGGAAACAAAGTATACAAAATATTCATCTTAACTATTTCCAATAATGTTGATAATTTCTTCTATGTTTTCAACTTGCAGGTCGAGTGGCACAACTAAACTTCAAATAATGGACCAAAGGACGGCGTAGATTTGTTGGAACTATGAAGTCGAATCTATGAGAGCACAATCCATGTCGATGTTAACTAAATCGTATCGGTGTGATCTTATTATGATTCGGATGGCTGTCGCTGGTCGCCCATCTCATCTCCGCACGACAAATAACGCACCCTGTGCCAGACTTCGACAAGACCAGGATCTTGATGATGGCCCCAGTTGGCGGCTGGCTCGGCTGTCTCGTCTCAGCCACCGCACAGGACTCTGATCCGACGTGGTATTTCCTCCTGGCCAGCGTTTCAAGTACGACCGTGGGTCCCGCATAAGCCTACCAAGTAAAAATGCATCGCCCATGACCTAACATGTTCCCTGAAGACGCGAGGACAGCAGGATTCCACCCACAAGCAGGTATCTCTGTAAAAATCGAAAAGTTCGATAACAATTAATCACATCTTTTATTAATCATCATGAAATCAAATACTATCAAGACATAAAGCCAAGTGGTATTGCTCATTGATGAAAGAAAAAGACAAAAAAAAAAGGGTAGATTGGAATTGTTCCAAGAAAACTTCACCTTGAATGCAGAGGCTAAATAGTAAACATTCCAAGATACTACAGATGGATGCATAAATAGCTTTTCCTCTCATTCGACAGCTTTAAGGGCTGCACCTACGTAATCACCAAAAAAAAAAAAAAAAAAAAATACATGGCCTGCGAATGCTAGCAGATGTAGCATTAAGCCTCTACAAGCCCTTGTTGGCGCAAAGCTTTTTTCTTGTCTTTGTTCTTGTTTCGGACCACCTCATTTTTGACGTCGACTTCCTTGATGTTTTCGATCCTTGCAAAAACTGGCTTAGGCTCTGCCATTATCTGACCTGCCTTCAGCCCTCCCCATTTGGTATCATCCTGCAGTGGCAAGAATAACTGGTTAACTACCACAAGATGAATTAGAATTCATGAAACATAATAGAACTTATTAAAGTTGGATGAGTGCTCTGGGAAACTTCAGCACACCAACAAGTTTTAGTAAAGACACGAAGTAACTCCTTTCAAGGATGTGATCAGCATGTTACTTTGATTTGCTGTGGTAACAACTCAAATGATTGAGTCATATAACAATTCTATTTAGAAGGATGGAGCCCATCATAACAAAACAATACAACGTAGAAAAGAGCTGTGCTCATTCTGATTTCAGGACACTTGTCTTTGCCCAAGCAGCTAGAAGTGTGTCATACGAAGGAAAAAGAGAAGATCCTTAAAGATTTAGATCATACCCATGTCACTGCTTCAAATTGTTCCTTTGAAAACCCAAGTTGGCTATATATTCTGGAACACAGGCTTGGAGTGATCGGAGATAGAGCAGTTGCTATTATTCTCATTATTTCCAGTATTATGACGAGATCCTGAGGTCAAAATAAATGCAACATGATACCATAAATTGCATAAATACATAATCTAGTTCTTGATAATGCTCAGAACAAAAACAAGGAAACAGGAGAAAATACCTACCAGGATTATAACATTATCTTGTTATAGTGATCCCAATTAAAACAAACACAAATTAGCAGGATTATGTATCTTTTGGGTTAATGATTTAGTGTTATCGAACAGATGAAAATATTTCAAGCAGGAAAGAACCTTTTTGTTTTTATTTTTACCAATGCTGGATCTCAAGAGTTTGAATTCTCAGTCATTGTTAGTGTAGTGGGTATGCTGTCTAAACATTAATAACATTTTCGCCAAACATAGAAGTAATTTCCATAAAGCTATGCAAAAAATTCCCAAGTAAAAGCAGCATGTGATCATAACAAACTAATTGAATAACAAGATGAAAATAGTCAGTTTCAAAACTTGCCTTTGCAGCCATTTCAGAACTTGCACCACCTTGCTTGAAAAGAGACCATGGAGCACGTTCATCCATATAAAGGTTACCAGCATTCGCAATATCTAGGATAGATTCGCATGCTGATGATAATGAAAGGTTCTCATAATGGTATTTTGCCTTCTCTACCTACACAAGCAAGCTATTCATGAGAAAGTGCAAACTAAAATGGAATATTTCAAATATGCCAGAATCCAGATGGTAAAAAAAAAAAATCATATTGTCTTAAACTGGGCTCTCTGTTTATTGTTGTCTTTGAGATTATCACTGTTCTAAAAAAACTCACCATGTTGCCTTCTTAATCATGTCTAGCATGGCATGATATTCTCTAGATATCTGAGCTGCCATGTTTGAATGATATCCTTGGACTCAAGAAAAGAAGAGCGGGTCAAACTAAATTCTGAGGTGTATTCAGAGTACAGAACAGTATAGACTCAATTAGAAGCCCTTGTGGAAGGATCTCACAACTCTCAAACAAACAGATGATGTCATAGAATGATGTCACACATCACCCTCAAGAAAGTTCAACAGCAGAAGAGAAACATATAAAGGACCTTAAGCAGCTAGAGCTTAAGACTTTGATGCTAATTAATCATTCTTTTTGTTTGGCAATAGAGTAAACAGCTATTTCAACATACAAGAACAATACCTACTGTCTGCTACACTAACACCAAAATAAAACAAGAACACCATGTCAAATAGGATACAGAATACATATCGTCATGGAAAATCATTGGACACTTCGACTGAATCATAAGCAGAGATCAGATTAAAAAGGTTGTCCGTTATAATTCAGGATAATGATAACATCAGGACAGAAGTCAGACGATCAAGGACATGTTATTCAGACTTACCAATTGGTCTACAGAATCTTTAAACAAGTTTCCTTCAGCTGCAATACTAGAATCAAATGCCAACATTGACTGGCAGTTTTTCTTTAAAAGCCCAAGGGTACGGTTCAGAAGGTTTCCTGTACATATACGATATTATTACATTCCAAGATTACCTCGTAACGGAACTGATGTCCAGAGACAAAAAAAAGAAGATCAACTAAACTCAACCAAGAAAAAAAAAACCAAAATGGATATTACCAATTGTGTTAGCAAGATGTGCATTCACAGTGTTGATGAACCGATCCTCTGAATAATCCCCATCATTACCAAATTCCACTTCCCGCAAGAAAAAATACCTAACAGCATCAGCTCCAAATCTTTGCACTAGATCCTTCGGTTCAAGTATATTTCCTAGTGATTTCCCCATCTTCATACCATCCTAAAATTTCAAAATAAAAAGCATTGCTGCATGAAATGGAAATAAATATATGAGATAAATAATCAGGATCCACAATTTTTAAACAATTTATGTTGACAAATGAAGTACTAGAAGCAAGTCCTAGCATCAACAATTAAAGAAAATGAACTTACAAGGAAGAACTGGCAAATTATTTCAACTATTTTGCTTATGATTACCAAAATAATCATTTCTTTTGCATATTTGCCAATGATACTAACAATTTTGCTCAATATTCAAGGACAAAGCCTAGGAACCAACATTATGCAACACAAAACTGAATAATGGAAAGTTCAGGGAGCTGATATGAAAGCATGAAGAAAAAACTATAGCAGCTAACCGCACTGAGCATCACATAACTTGCTACAGGCTATTGATGATTTATTAAGATAGATGTATCCTTGTTTCTTCATTCTTAATATATGAGGAGTTAGGTTTAGCCTGAGCACCCTTAGAGTTTTTCTTCCATCACAGATCATAAGCAACAGTGCAGAAAACTAGAGTACAGGCAAGAAGTCCATTTCACATATCAAAAGTAAACTAACAGGTCGAATCAGAAAAAAAAAGAATATCTACCTATCAAAATGGAAATTGTGCTCCTAGAAAATGAGGACAACAAGAGTCGTTCAAAATGATATATATTCATATGTATACATATGGAAGTTTTTTGGTGTTTTCACTAACCTAAGTCAAACTACAGTATATGTGTCAACTAAAACCTGAATAAAAGCCAATGCTAAGAGCAACAGTAAGAGCAGCAATACCTTCGTCAAGAATCCATGCCCAAATACCATGTTTGGAACACTTAATCCTGCTGATAGTAGCATAGCAGGCCAGTAAACCGCATGAAACCGCAAGATATCCTTCAGATGTGCAGCACAAAGTATTAGCAAAGCATTTAAGTGAAAGAGCCTGGAGGAGGACTTATGTCCTGTGTGAAGAGTTGAGACCATAAAGACAACAGTGAGGTAACTATCACTCTGATGAGAAATGAAGATAACAATTCATACCTTCCCTATTAAGTGCAGCGAAGCAGGCCAACCAGAACAAACAGCTTGTTCTAAATTTGTTTGCTCACCCTCCTCTAACAATGCAGAAACATACCTACACAAGGAACTCAGTGTTCAAGAAGGCTCGGCAGTTTCATCTAAATAGTATTTATATGCACATATTCTGTAAACTATGGGATTTTCTACTGTAATGAAATGGAAACCGCAAGATAACTTACCCCAATAAAGCATCAAACCAGACATATATGGTTTGTTTATCATCATTAGGCACAGGTATGCCCCACTCTACAGACGAACGGGATATAGAGAAATCTCTCAGTCCATTTTTTATCCAACCTTGCACCTAAATAAGTATCATGGTGGGTAAATGCAGTTAGAATCCATATTTGTTTTAGAATATAGATGCCTGGGACCACATAAGCTAAAAGAATATTTTGGATGAGCTAGACTATACAGTGCTCAAAGAAGGAAAGCTTCAAAGGAATCTCTCAATGGCCTTCAAGGCTCACGACACATTTTTCTTAAAATTTTGCAAAGTATGACAATTGTTTTTAATTTCAATTTAAGCGCTGTTGATTATAAAATTCCATCTCAGTGAATATTTAGCTAAAGAAAATGGCCATGATCATGTTGCAAAATCATAGACATATAAAAACCATACATTCTTGGTGGATAGAAAGACATAAAACTCACACAACCAAGAAGTCAAAACAAAATAAGTATCTGAATTATGCTGCACTCTAGTGCGCATCTTGGATCTCATGACTGTGATCAAATTGTATCAACAATAGTAGTCTGCTCAATTTCCATGAGTAAATTCATAATGCACCAAGGGCAAGAACACATTTGAACTCTCACCTCATTCAGGCGGAATGAAGGCTTCACAAAATCTGGATTAGATGTTAAATAATCTTCCAGTGTTTTCTGATACTTTGATAATGCAAAAAAATAGTTATCTTCCTTCCGAAGAACACAAGGCTTTAAATGCATTGGGCAACAGTTATTCTCAAGCAATTCTTTTTCATCCTGCATGTAGTACCAAAATGATAATACAAAGAATGGAACAACAAATCAACTTACTTGTAAAACATCAATATACTGTACATGGATGCATAAATAATGATGTGTTGCTCATCAAGTTCTCATTACAAAGATATATCCAAGTATATTAAAAAAATCTCAAGAAAAATTGAGTATAAGCCTAATCACCTATGATGACATAAGCATTTAATAATGATTCCAATTCAATCTATTCTGACCTGAAGTAAAAATTTGATATCATTACACCTGTAAAACTTATTCTCTCCAACTTAGTTAGCTGACAGCCAAATGTCAATCCTATTATTATCTCACTTAGAATCATTATAAGTAATTCTTTCTCAACAATAAATGAATGAAAACAGAACTCAGGATCATTTTGACACAAATAAAACTTGTGACCTTGAAATTGCCCCATGGTTAGCCAATATTTTGGTCTTACTACTCAGCACATAACCGTAGTCCTATGTCAGCTCCCATGACCTATTCCATCATGACAGTCCCGAAACCACATGAACTTTATCCCAAAAGGAGTACACAAAAGCTGCTCTGTAGGATTAGATAGTAAGTTATAAAGGTTATTAGTTCACATTAGTTCAACCATGGGAGTATAGAGGACATAGCATAGACAACACATGACCATCAAATCGGACTACTACATGGACCAGATTCTTGACTAGAGATTGCATCTAATTAGTACAAAAGGATCACAGAATAAGTGTGCATCTGCAGAAAGTTCCATCACAATCTGCACAGCAAAACATGTTACTTCACACTAGTATAGTTTGGAAGAAAATTTAACAGTTTAACCATACTTGACAAAACTTTTATTATTGTAATCAGCTTAAAATAATTGTTTGATAGTTGAAGAAGAGAGACAAAAAAGGTACAAGTGGTTTTAAACACCAAAGCCTAGAAAAGAAGTGAAATGATTCTAGTGGACAATGACATGCTGACTTGACTCGTGCTTCTTCATAACAAATTTCACAGTAAACATCACTTTGATCTTCAAGGATAGAATAATCTCTTTTGCCCTCTTTTGCTGGAGGACCTGAAGTTTTGGTTGCATGTCATAATTTTAAATCATTTTGACACATTAATATAATACAAGCATTTGAAATAACCTAATGAAAATTTGCAGATACCAAACCTTGTACTCCTCGCAGTTCACACAGTAAAGGCCCTCATAATCAGCCCTGTATATATCGCCATTGTTAAGCACTCTAGAGTAAAATTCTTTGACTATTGCTTCATGCTTCGAATCAGTAGTGCGGATAAACTTGTCATATGCTATATGTAGCTGCAACCAAACAGCGAAGGAGGGTAATATTCTCTTTATTGGATACCAAGAACAATTAAATTCATCATGGACTGACATAATTTGAGCCATAACTTAAAGAAGCATTGTAAAGAACTTGTTCTTTAATTAATACAACAATGGTAATGAAGTTGACCTCTCTCCACAGAATTTTATAAGACTGGGAAATAGTATCACAATGTTCTCTGGGGTTCCTGCCACTAGCTTCTGCAGCAGCAGCAATTTTTTCTCCATGCTCATCGGTCCCTGTGATGAACACAACTCTCTTACCTAGGAGCCTCTGCGTAAAAGAAGTAACGAAGACATTAAAATTCAACTACATGGTATGAATATTATCATAAACTAACTTGCCAGTTTAAAATAAATAGATTTATTTGTGAACATGCATAACAATAAAAGTAAGCATCAGGGCTTCTTCTAACTAAATGTCTCATTCATTCTGTCATATGGATCCACTTCTGTTGTTTATTGAGTTAAGCTTAACAATACCCGTTCTTGCATAACCCCATAAATTTCAAATATTGTTGGACAAGCCTATGTCATAATTGATTCTGTCCTTGACATAAATGGAATAAGCAATATCATTTTATTGAAAGCACATTTTCAGGAATGAAAGAAGGCAATCGTCTTAAGTGTATCAAAGTCAATTGTAGGAGATTCCTGAAAATCAGAAAATCTAAAAATTAGTAAGAACAGCCTTCTTTTTTCACAACGTTTACATAGTCTGCAAACATAAAGAATATAAAAGCAACCACCTTTATCTCATTCAAGCTTAAGCTGATCACATACAGCAAAAAAGGCATGAATAAAACAGTAAAACATATAGACATGGCTAAGAAAGAGGGTTTACAAACACCTGGAATCGGGCAATGGCATCAGCTGCGATGGTGGTATAGGCGCTGCCCATATGGGGCGGCGCATTGACGTAGTAAAGAGGGGTGGTGAGCACGAAAGCCTCCTCCTTTTCGGGTTTCATGACCCGTTCCCCGGGGCCCTCGCTGTGCGGACGACTGCAGCAGCACGCGGAAGACGAGACGAAAGCGGAGGGGCAGCGGCGGCGGAGGAGGGGAAGGGAGGAAGCGAGTCCTCTGGCTCGGTAACCTATGGAGGACAGGGGCGCAACGGCGGCGAGCCCGTTCTGGGACGAGAACAGAGCTCGACCGGCGGCCATGGCGACGGACGCAGGGGGAGCTATCGATGGACCTCTCTGCGAGCGTTGTGCCCTCCTCTCTTCTCTCTCTCTCTCTCTCCCCCTCCCTCCCCTGCGGCCTAACCTTGAGGGAGATCGGATAACCCTCGGCGAACCGATCCACCATCCATTAGCGGGCAAAAGGGTTCGGATTTAGTCCGAACGTGGCTATTGGATTCGGGTTTGGATCAGCAAAGGGGAAGAAAACTCTAAACCTTCGACACCCACGACGAGAACTGCGAAGCCACTTCGCTGCTCTGCTCTCTTCCTCGTGAACCGATCGCTTCTCCCTTCCCCTGCTGCGTGAAATTGAATCAACGACCAAATCTACAAATCAATGAGAGAAAGATGTCAAATTCACAGTAACCAGTTGACCTTGTCGCACCATCTTGATCATTCTGTGTCTCGATCACTCCATCACCATCGAGAAGAGATGCCTGTGTGCGTGGAAATGAATCGGCCTGCTGTTCTACGGTCTGAACCGAAGTTACTGCTTCAAGAACCGTACAAGAATCACGATAGAGGAAAGCTGAAGGCCGGTGATTGAATTATGTGGCGATTCCGTGCTGATCTCGGATGTCAATAGGCATTCCCGGGACTGGAGGCCACATCCGTGCCTTCTGAGAAAGCAAGCACGGATGAACAGACTATAAATACTGAAGGTCATCAAACTGCTTGTTGGAAGCTCCAAGCCATGGATGGACTCTGGAATCGGTAACCAACCAAAACATGTGGGATGGAGAAAGCAAGCACAGATGAACAGACTAAAAATATTGAAGGTTATCAAACTGCTCGCAGGAAGCTCCAAGCCATGCATGGACTCCGGAATCGGTGGCCAACCAAAACATGTGGGATGGAGAAGATGAAGAGACAGTGGACTGACTGGTGGTCTGCACTCTTTACAACTTGCCATGGTGAACAAGGCACTCTTCTAACAATTTAGTCCTTGCTCTGGAGATGTATCAGTTGGATGCTAGCAATCAATCAAAACATCTTTCAGCAAAAGCTTTGTATCAAAGATTTATCCTCAGAACTCGTGAGTCTGTAGGCACTGCTACCATCCAATGTAGCTCCCTTCTCCTCCTCGACCGTAGAAGATAGATTCAGGATATAAAAATGCTTCTTTGCTACATTCCACTTGCAGAAAAAGGGAAGCAATACTGATCTCCTGCATCCAGTTGTTTGCTTACAAAGAAGCAGAAAGGGTCATCTTCTACAAGAGCAACTCGGACAAAGAATTATATGCAATGCCTGACATGAAAATTCACAATGCCATGCATAATCGCAGCATCAATGTCCAACTCGGCCAGTACTATCCTCTAATTACAATATTCTTAAAGAATATGATTTGAATATTAGGTTCTATGAAATTTTGATCTCCAAGTTATTATTTGAGATACAGTGTTCTCAGGTTTACATCAGACTTGGTCCTCAACCATACACTGTTATGTTCTTCTTTCCTTCTTTTTGTTTTCTGTAAAGTGGTCTCGTCCAATAGGACTGCAAGTCACAGAAAGAGGCATGAGAGTCTTATTGTGGGGACAATTATGAAATGCCATTATTGTGGAGTAAGTAAGCTTTGTCAGATTGCAGTAACAAGAAGATAAAGGACAGGGATAATGGAGACAAAGGTGTGTTTCTTTGGTGGTACTCAATCTTTTACACGGACAAGAAAGTCCAAAGATCACAGCTCACAAGGCCTAAACAACTCAGGACCGAGATAAGACTTGTACTGACCTGTTCTTCCTCCAAGCCAAAAACCAAAACCCACAATGTCCTGTTTTCAGCAACACTTTCTCTAAGAAGGCATCTCTATTTGACCTCAGAAAATAGATAAAGGATTCCAAGATTCAGCTTGCAGCATAGATACATGTAGAACATCACATGTAGAAGGAGCCAGAAGCCATTGGCATACTCCACTATTTTAAGAGGAAGCAGTCTTGTCTGTGAATAAGCATTTGCAGTGTTGGGGATGAAGCATTCCTCATGCATTTGTGCTCAAATGATTGAATAGTAGCCAACTAGCATTCAACACAATATGCCATGGAAGAAACACAAGAGGGCCATGCTAGTGGCAATCATTTTCCACAGTTACAGGCTTTTGGTGTTGTCGACATGGCAGAGGAGATGGCAATTAGGGCTGCTGATTTATAGGGCATTTACTCTTCCCAGCATGGCTAAAGCTTGGACTCACATCAACTGCTTTTAGATGCTTTACCCTCCTTCTCAAGAGAGGTAGTCCTGGTGGATACATTGCCATTTAAGATATTAGGACCCAACCACTTGGACTGTATGCACTCTAAATCTTCTCTGAGGGCACTCCTTTCTACAAGAAGAGGATTTTATATCATTTTTCCAGCAAAAGTCTTAGAGAGAGAGAGAGAGAGAGTAGATGGGAGTGACTGCCAAAGGGCTAAGGGCAATTGGGGAAGCAGAGTATCCTCCATGTGCTTTGACCTGAAACCCTAGCTCATGCCTGAAGAGAAGGACAATATGGTGGGGAACATGTGCTCCAGGAAGCCAAGGGGGTGTCTTGGTTATTATGTGATCAGGCAAGTTTAACAGTAGCATAATCTGAACTCGCTATCTTGATGCTATTAGCCTCAAGCATAGATCTTTGGTACATTGGGAAAAGGGTCACAAGACAATAGCAACCCAACAGCTCATTGCTTCTCCCAATATGTCTGAACCTCGCTGCATTTATTGTTCCTGAAGCAAGAATTCTCTTTCCCTCTTCACTTCTCCAAATGCTCCTCTTCATCCTCTCTTCTTCTTGGGTATTTGCTATCCCTGCTGAGGTTCCAGCATTGGGGACTTGTGGTTTCTATCTGTGGCCGCATCCTTTTTCCTTCCCTGTTCCACTGAGAAAATAGATTTAAGGGGAAGAAAACGCCTCTCTTTCTCTTGTGTGTATGTGGGCTCAAAGTTGGACTTGGGCTTCTTCAAATCTAAATCTTCAACCATCTCAGCTTTGCACTTCTCCTTCCACCCAGGATCTGAAGAATGAGGAAGCATGGGTGGCAGCTTCCCTATCATCCTCTTCAGGTAATGCTATTTTTTCTTGTGTGCCTCTTTCTTTGGCTTTCTGGATTGGCTATGATTTTTCCGCTTTACCGACTGCAGGTGGTAGCAATAGCTGTTTTTCTTGCGCTGGGGTTTGCTTTCTATGTGTTCTTTGTCCCATTTGTTGGGAAGAAGCTGTTTCAGTATGTAGTAATGGGGCTTTACACTCCCCTGGTAAGCCATTTTACTAGCACCACTCTAAAGTGTTTCTTCCTTTGCTTTTCTCTTCTATTTTGTAAAGATCTCAACTTGTGCATATCTCTGAGTGGTTCTTGCTGTTTTCTTCGTTCCATTAAAATCGTGGTTTCCCAATCAATCTTGGCGCTCTCTCAATCTTCATTTATTCAAGGATTTATTGAACTTTTCCTAAGCTCATTAATGAGCACCTAGGATGCATCAGTGCTATTGGACTCTGCAATGTCCATATGTTGTTCATAAGTTGAATCTGTTAGGTGAAAGTTGTATTTTTTTTTTTTGTTCAAAATAACTTGACTGAAGAAAAATGGCTAACCTGAAAGGAGAATTTAGGTTAGATTAAAAAGGATTTGGTTGAGGCAAGAGTTGGACTCTTTCTCCTTAAGACGAATTTGTCGGTTTAGCGGCAATTGTCTCCCAAGATACAACAATCACTTCTTGCAATAGTAGCACTCCAAATTGCACGAACAACGAACTTTAGATGCTTTTGTACTCTCTCTTTGATCTATGTCAAATGAATGCAAGAATGGAATTCTATTTTTCATTGAATGAATGCATGGGATGAGATCTATTTAATGTTGGAGAGACTCATTAGGGTGAAAAAGACATGTCTATTTGGTTGAAAAGTCATGCTTATTTGGGTGAAATGTTATGTTTGTTTGCTCAAAAGTACATGTCTACTCAAGTGAAAATTTTTCATTCATTTGAAAATAGCTTTATCCTACTATATACAACAGAATCTATACTTGATTAGGAAAGTAAATTGTGACTATCCTTGAAATTGTTTAATAAACTACATCTACAACACACCATTTCAACTCTAAAGGCTTTTAAAATTGCTCATGTTTTCGACCGATTAAGTTGTCTGATAGGAAGGAAAGGATTCATGCACCTGGCTCCAATAAGATGGGTTTTACTTTAATGTATTTGGTTGAAATGCCCACGGGAACAAGAGTTAGCCATGATTCATGGCATAGATTTCGGAAAGCTATCGATCACCAGTAAGCAAGTAGATGTAAATACCCTATCTGATTAAATCTCACAAATATATACAATTTAACCTACATGGGAATCCTTTCTATGTTCCAGAACCATTAGTTTGGCAGTATGTATTATGATTTTAATAGTGGAATCTTTAACGATCATAAAAGATGCTTTGTCTAGCATGATGCCTTCTGCAGTAAAATTCACTTTTTAGAGGATCTTAGTATTTCCTGTAAACTTGGTTGCAAGGTTCCTCAATTCTGTTATTCTTTCTTCCCTCTTCAACTTGTTTTCTTTGGCATTCAGTCATTGGGAGTTCGATCCAACATCTAAGTGTATACGATGAGAATTAGCCACTGGGGAGATCTTCTGACAAGGTACTTGGTCTGTAATTCGAAGAATTCTAAAGGACAAACATAGAAATTGCCAAAGGTGCCAAGCAAACAAATAATAACCTCGATGAGAAGACTCGACATAATGGCATATGCAATCTGTGCATTTATCAGGACTGCTCTTGAATCATTATCAACATATAAACTATTCAAAGTTGATTTTGTTTCTTTAACCACAATGCATTTTTTCAATCATGTGAAACTTGTGCTACATTTCTCACAACGCTAGAACTTTCCTCACCACCACATATGGCTGACACAATTTGAAAAGGTCATGGTGTCTAATGTGTGAAAATGATAAATACACATTCTTATATTACGAAAGTGCCATTATATTACAGCTGTTATATTCAAGATATCTATGAGTTCATATATACAATTTGAAAGAAAAAAAAATCGTATGTTTTATGAAGATCTGGTTGCAAATAGAGTTACAGGTGGCTACTTACAGAGACTGATGTTTTTGCTCTTTCTTATCAGATTACATGTGTTTTCTTCTTATATGTGTGGTGTGCGGCAACGGATCCTGGTGACCCTGGTATATTCAAATCAAAAAAGTATCTTAAAGTAGAGGACTTCAAAGAACAGTTTCTTTCCAAAGAGTGTAAGCAAGAAGGCTTAACAAAGGAGCTAAATGTTGAAGCAACTGCTGAAAAGCAGCTTGATGGGAGCATCAATTCAGACGCTGCTAGGGATGAGTTACATTCTAGAGTTGAAAGTGAGAGATTGCCTGGCAGCACTATAACTTGGTTGGCAGTACTTTTTAGCTGGTGTGGTCTGTCTTTTATGTGCGATTGGTGTCAGTCACAGAAGCAGTCTTCTGAAGAGCAAATGAGTGAGGAAGGAATGTTTTACTGCAGTTTATGCGAAGTTGAGGTATGCCCAATGAGTAAAATATCTAAGTTTTATAGCATTCTCCTTTCTTTAGCAAATATATATTTTCTGTCATCCTTCAGGTTGCATCGTATTCCCTGGACCCTCTCCTGAACTCAATTTACCAGTAATTCTGCTTCAGAAATTAACTAATTTGATTTTGTTTTTCCTGGAATAATTGCTAATGGCTATTTCCTTGAATGAAAAAGTGGCTATAATTCTAATTGCTAGCAGTTACAAACTAAGAATGATATGGTTTACTAATTATGCTTTCACCTTGTGCTAAACAAAATGGTGTCTTTCGCAATATGCACCTTTAGCCACATTGAGGTATGCGACGAGCTTACTGTTAAATAAGAATATCTGTTATAGATGTTAAAATTTTTTTATTTTGGATTATTGTTCATTCCTTTTCCGTTGAAATGCTTAATAAACTTGGAAAACATTGAATAAAGCACACTCCAATTCTGCGTTCATGACTATTTGAGCAATCAAGTCTTGTCTCCACCTGAGGTCTACCTATACATCCACTCTTAGTTGGATCTGTCGTTCCTAGTGTCAATCCTTATTTTATTTTCAAAGTGCTTCTTGTGTTAATCAGAGTTGATTACAAGGAGAACTGCGTGTTGTGTTCAATGCAGTCAACTATTACTGACACATGTCCTCATCCCTGGTCTCACAGGAAGGCATTTAGTAATCTCTGACAAGATTTAAATTCATAATGTTTCGATTATGTGTTCTTGACATTAATGCCCAGTCTATTTATTGACTTTATTTCTATATTTTTTGCATATTTACTGATGTGTGGTAAGCTATTTCTTTGTAAATATTTAAATAATAGAAGTTCCAACAGTGGGTTTCTTGGAAAAATTTACTGCCTTCTATTCTGTTAGGAAAATATTTCCTTTGTGTATGAGATATGGAAACTAAAAGTTCTCACTCTTATAATTGTCACTGTCGATATCCCATCTTGATTATATCGCTTCACATTTTCTGTTACGAGGATTATGCATGAACTGAGAAATTATATTGAAATTCAAAACTATTTGGTCTAAAGATGTAAGTTGCATATTTCTTGCAGCTGTTCCTGGCAAAATTTGACTAAAACAAATTTAACGTGTGGATTAAAGTCACACATCCCTCTCAAGAAAAATGATAATTTATTAATGATAATCTAATGTGCTCTCTGTTAACCTGGTTTTTCTCCTTATACATTTTGCAGGTATTGAAGTATAGTAAGCACTGTAGAGTCTGTGACAAATGCGTTGATGGCTTCGATCATCACTGCCGGGTGACTTTTCATAATTTAAACTCTTTCTTCTTTTCCTCATGATGGCATGCAATGCTTAATTTCCTCCCTTGATCTTCTAGTGGATCAACAACTGCATAGGAAGAAAAAACTATAAAAGGTTCTTCACTCTAATGGCGTCCGCTCTTCTCTTGGTAAGTGCAAGTCTTTTTCTCTATTAGGATGGTGGTCTGCATAGACATGTGATAGTATGATACTATTTTTATTGTGCCTATTGACACCTCAGAAGACACTAACTTCGTAGTGCACCATGGACCTGATATGTAGCATGCATCTTGTTGGGTCCTTTTTGTTCTGATTGACTATTGACAGGTCTCCATGCTTTGTGCACCTTGGGCCAGCTTATTCTGCAGTGGTCAATTGGACTCCTTGTGTTGATACTCTGCTTCCTTGAGCGAAAGCGATTCTCTGCAGAAATCATCTCAAAGTTGGGAAGCAGCTTCTCTTTGGTGCCCTTTGTTATTGTGGTGGTGAGTACTTGAAGTAGGGGTTCACAGTTGAATAAATATAGCCTACGAAAACTAACAGCGATTATCATATGATCTGTCTCTACATCTGCAGGCTTCCTGTACTTTCTTAGCCATGGTTGCGACCCTACCAGTTGCACAACTTTTCTTCTTCCACATTCTTCTAATAAAAAAGGTAATTCTTGCTGAAATTCTCTTTCTACTAGATTTCATACTGCTTTCATGAAGATATATTCTTTTATGCTTTGACATCATTTACGTGCATCCATGTGGACAAAGCATCCAACCATTCTTCTAACAACTTGTAATTTAAACAAAATAAATCTGATGTAGAGGAATGAACTAGAAATAGCAGCTAACCGCATGATGTGGTGTTGTTGACTCATGAGGACTGGAAAGAAGTTGTTGATTTGGATTAACTCATTATGATTGATATCTGCATGAATGTTGGTGCAGGGAATTAGTACATATGATTACATTATAGCTTTAAGGGAGCAGGAGCAGGAGCAAGAACAACATGCTGTTGGAGAACAGCAAAGTCCACAAATGTCTCAAGTAAGCTCTTTTACTGGACTAAGCAGCACCAGTTCCTTCAACATGATTCATAGAGGTGCATGGTGTACTCCACCAAGATTATTCCTCGAGGATCAGGTACTATGTGTCTCTTTCTTCTGACAGGCCCCTTGTGCACAGAACATAACTAAGTGAATAAAATAAGAAAAACTTAAAAGATGTATTTGTAGATAACAAACAGTTAGTGGATACTATCTTTTCAACATTTGATGCAAACCAATTTTTTTGTCATTGATTGCTTATCAGATGACTGAAAAAGTTGATTTTTTTCAGACGGAGAAAGAAAAAACCACTCTTTGTCAAGCTATTTTAATTTCCTTTGATGTTTTAATTCAAAAATAAAATCACAGCTGACTTTATTTGCTGGTTGATAAAACTGTATTTCAAATCTTGTTTGTATGTTCCCTTTTCTCCATCTATGGAATTGTAAAACGCATGCAATTACATATTATAAGCCTCCTGTATGAAGAATTTTGTTAAGCTAATTAAGAGTAAGCATGGTTAACTCAGTTCCCAATCTCTCGAGTTGAGCTACTGTTGAATCCCGAGTCTGATTGTTCTCAACAGCAATTCCCTAAATTTCAAGTTTTAATCAGAAAAAAATTGATGATATTATTTGAAGGCTTTCTTAGATTTTTAATTATTAACATTGATGTTCATTGAAAAGAGGTTTCATTCTTTTCCTAGTTTGATGTTGTGCCCCCAGAGATTGGCACATCCGCAAATCACACAAGCAAGAAGATGATGGCAGAGGAACCGGTGAAGAGGAAAAATGCCGGACCTGTCAAGATCAGTCCATGGACCCTTGCACGACTTAATGCCGAAGAGGTTTCAAAAGCTGCTGCACAGGCAAGGAAGAAGTCCAAAATCCTTCAGCCAATTGTTAGACGAGATAATCTGCAGGGACAAGACACAGAGAGTAGTCTCGGCAGTGGCAGTGGCAGAATGGTTCTGAGATCCGATAACCGTAGGCGGATGAACAAAAGAGGAAGAGTTCCGTTGGACCTTCCTCTCGAATCTCTTGCAAAAATATCTGCCAGCGCAACTGAGAGTAATGCCAGTGATCTGGCTCCCGAGACATCCACCGGATTGGCACCTCTGCAGCTTGAAGCCAGGAGTGCTTTTAGACCCAACAAGCCAATGCCATCAGCTAGAGTTGTTGCTTCTTCTCCTGATAGTAGTTTAGACTCACCCGATCTGCATCCATTTCGCGATTCTTCATCCGGAGCTGAGGAAGCACAAAGTCTCAATTCTATTTCTATCACAGGGATCATTCCACCGAACGGAATTCAGCGCTCAAGATCTGCCAGTGATGGGTATGAAGCATCTGGGGGCGAAGACAGTGACCGGATTCCATCTAGGATCGTGCACAGGTCATCCAATTGGGCTAGCATTGTCCTCAGCTCCGAACATAGTCAGATTGCAGATGATACGAAGGCCTCATCCTCTGCAAGCTTGCTCTAGACCTGCGGTAATGCGGCATCCAGGTCGAAATTTACTTTGGTTTTCCTCTGACTGGATGTAAGGATTGAAAATGGTCGATGAACAATTGCTGACCATTTGAGTTTCTTAATCTACAAATGGCTGGAAACTGCAAAGCTGGAATTTGTTTCTCGAGAAGAAATGTTTTGCTTGGAATGTAATGGTGCCACTTTGGCGCCTACTTGTGTTACAGCACATACTAAATTTTGTAGTTCGCCGTAGCAAAAAGCTTGCGCTACGAGACTTTGTGAAGCACCCCATCTCTCTCTCTCTCTCTCTCTCTCTCTCTCTCTCTCTCTCTCTCTCTCTCTCTTCTCAGTCTTGTGACCAGAGGAAGTGGCCCATGGCGTCCTTCCTCTTCTCAGCAACATCTCCCCGGCAAGGCAGCCCGTACTCCTTGAGCAAGAAATCCAGCTGCGCCTCTTCCATGGCCTCGTACTGAGCCTTGGTGTACCTGGGGTAGTGCAGCGGCATCTTGAACGACTCCTCGCCATCGTGCCACTGCCCCCGGTACGCCGCCCATGGCTTCGCGGCCACCTCCGAGCAAGACGGCTTCTTCGTGGGCGAACTCATCTCTCTCTCTCTCTCTCCACTCCTCGAGGAGATGAGGAGAAGGCTGAATCTGAGACGAATAAAAATGATGTTAAACCCGATCGTTAGAGTTGCTCCCTTCACACATTTTTGGCCGCGGCTTCATGCGATTTCCGAGTGGATGCATGTAGCCTTTGTCTCGTGCCGTACTACTTCGGATCCTAATCTGTGCGACTCCTCGTAACATAGTATATATATGATGTCATCAGTATATACTTCTTCTTCTTCTTCTTCTTCTTCTTCTTCTCTCTCTCTCTCTCTCTCTCTCTCTCTCTTCCAAATATTCTGTCTCCCACCATCTTAACAAATCATTCTATCCTTATAAAACAAAAGTATATATATCAGATAACTAATGTTGCAAAAAAATAAAGATTCCATATGCCCTGGAAATGCTTTCATTAAAAAAAAAATGAAGAACCAAACCCAATCAAAATTTAAAATATTTATAGTTCATCATGATGTCCAACATTGCATGCGTTCTAAAGTGCAGCATCTTATCATCAGTACGTGGATCCTCTCTGGCCTACTCTGAAGAGAGTCAATCATTGTACCAACTAATCATGGTTGGGTCAACAATGAGTATAATTCTTCTCAAAGTCATGCTCATTGGATCCAACCACAACACGGCCAAATTTCCAACATCCATGTGTTTCTTGTCCTCAACCCCTGGTTGTCTCCTCCTCATTGCCTTGTATTTTTCTTGTATTGACTAATCATCAGGCAAGTGTAGACTTGGTCATGTTGTTTGTTTGTGTTTTTCCTTTGATGGCTATATGTCATCGTCCAAATTGTAGGCCATTATTATCATATGCTCAGATGCAACTCATCTATCTCATTTTCTGGCACAGTCTCACCATCAAAAATAGATTAATAATAAAACAAAAAAAAAAAAGAAGAAGAAGAAGAAAGAAGAAAGAAGATCTCACTGAGACAACGCCTCCACATCTCCAACTCATCATCATGCTTCACATCAGGAATAAGCTCTTATCCCTGTGAACATGATCTAATCCCTTTTTCAGCCTTATCTAAAGTTTTAATATTGTTTAATGTGACCTCAATACTTGTTCTTAAGCTTTAGATGTTAATTAAGTTTTAAAAAAAGTTCATTTCTCGGAAAACGTGGAATCATTCAATTTCCAATACATCAATCATGCAAAAAAAAAAAAAACCTTTTATTGTCTGCTAAACTATGTAAGATATCTTTTAGAATATTGTTGCCAATCATTTATATTTGTCATGAATATAAAAACCACTCACTCCTACGTTATTGTCTGCTAAAAATTAAGATGTTGGATTATATACGAGTTAATTATAGATTAGCTCATATAGTTAGTTATCTCTAGTATTTCGATTCTTATACTTTAAAAAATTACATTGTTATCTTTATGATTACGAAAGTAAAATATCTATATCCAATTATCCGTAAATTTTACCAATAAAAATATTTTAATTGATGGTGATAAACGATGATGTCACTAGAGACTGCAGGTGATAATTATGGATGAAGAGAACAGTAACAAGAGATAAGGGTTACTCTGCTTTTATATTAGCATCGATGTAGTTGTTGAGCGATGAAAGGACCACCAATACAGATGCTGAGTGACGTCAACATAGATACAGAACGATCATCATCTCTGTTATCCCTCTTCTCATCCACAATAGTTACTTACGACCCTCAGCCATATCAACTGAAACATTAAAATTATTTTTTTATTTTTATATTTTTATTGATAAAATTAATGATGTTAAGATAAATAAATCTAGATATTTAACTTTAGTAACTATAAGGATATCAATATAATTTTTTAAAACATATAGATTGAGATGCTAAATGCAACTTTGCAGTGCTATCTCCTCGAACCGAATCGGTGCGATTCAATTTGGTTCATTCTTTGTTTACTTCTTTCATTTGGATGGATTCAGACAGCAATCACGTAAAAAACTAAAAAGGTAAGGATATATTTGTTTATTCAATAAGAATAAGTTCTGGGAATGAAACCTAATTTGGATGGATTTATTGGGTAAATTATCCATGTGTATATATTAATCTGCATGTAAAATAATTTTAAGATATTATAAAATGTATTTTTTTTTGAGTTCAAGCGAAAATGAGGCGTCCGTCCTTTCCCTCTGCGGGACCCAGAACATCTTTTCCATCCCACGACAGGAGAGCTTAAGAGCTACGCGCTCCCGCGCCTCCGGCTTCAGGAGTTCGACTTCGTCGTGTCTCAAAGCTCAGCCATGGCGTCCCTAGCGAAGGCTCCCCTCCTCGAGAACCAGCCGGGAACCGACGAGCAGCCCGAGGCGGCTTATGATTCCGACGAGAAGGTGGCCATCTCCGTCTCCGACGATGACGGCCAGTCGGCGGCTGCGGAGACGGAGGAAGTTGACGGCTCCCTCCCCCCCTTCTCCTGGCGGAAGCTTTGGCTGTTCACTGGCCCGGGGTTCCTGATGTCCGTCGCGTTCCTGGACCCCGGGAACCTCGAGGGCGACCTCCAGGCCGGCGCGGCCGCGGGGTACGCGCTCCTCTGGCTGCTCCTCTGGTCCACCGCCATGGGGCTCCTCGTCCAGATACTCTCCGCGAGGCTCGGCGTGGCGACGGGGCGCCACCTGGCGGAGCTCTGCCGCGACGAGTACCCGCGGTGGGCCACCGTCGCGCTCTGGCTCATGGCCGAGCTCGCCCTCATCGGGGCCGACATCCAGGAGGTGGTCGGGAGCGCCATCGCAATCAAAATCCTCAGCGGCGGGGTCATCCCCCTCTGGGCCGGGGTGGTCATCACGGCTTTGGACTGGTAAGCATCAATCTTCTGGGGTGGGTGTCCTCAATCCAAGAACCGGTTCTTTAAGTTTGAATTCAATTCTTGATTCTGTAGCATTTTCCATTTTTATCATTTTCTTTTCCATTTGTTCTGGTTGAAAAGGAAAGAACTTTGTTGGATTGTGAGCACTTGGATGTTTCTCTCATAGTACTATCATCAAGAACTTCTGTTTGATGTCCTCTATCTTCCATCTGATTGGCAGCCTCGTCTTCTTGTTTCTTGAGGACTATGGTGTGAGGAAATTAGAAGCTTTCTTTGGGGTTCTTATCGCAACCATGGCGGTCTCATTTGCTGTAATGTTTGGCGAAACCAAGCCTAGCTTCAAGGGGCTGCTGATTGGTAGTTATTCCGCGAGCATTTTTCTTTAACTGGTTTTGTGCTTTGGTAAAGTTTTCTTTAGATTCTTGTACAAATAGCACTGATATACACTGATCTTCACAGGTGCTGTCGTTCCAAAACTAAGTTCGAGTACAATAAGACAGGCAGTGGGGATTGTTGGCTGCATTATTATGCCCCACAACCTGTTCTTGCATTCTGCTCTTGTGCAGTCAAGAAAAATCGACAATTACAAGAAAAGCCATGTTAGAGAAGCAATGAAGTACTATTCCATAGAATCCACTGTGGCTCTTGCGATTTCCTTCTTTATCAATGTTTGTGTCACTACAATTTTTGCAAAGGGATTCTATGGTACAGAAGCAGCCGGTTCTATAGGGCTTGAGAACGCTGGGCAGTTCTTGCAGGAGAGATATGGAGGTGCATTTCCCATTCTGTATGTATGGGGTATTGGACTCTTGGCTTCTGGACAGAGTAGCACAATTACTGGCACTTATGCTGGGCAATTTATCATGGGAGGCTTTTTGAATCTTCGACTGAAGAAGTGGGTTCGATCTGTGATCACAAGAAGCTGTGCAATTTTGCCAGCCATGGTGGTTGCTCTTTTGTTTGATACCAAGGGCTCGGCCATGGATGTTCTGAATGAGTCACTTAATGTGCTTCAGTCCATTCAGATACCATTTGCTCTTATCCCACTGCTTACTTTGGTATCAAAGGAACAGGTTATGGGAATTTTTAGAATTGGCACTATTACAAAGGTGAGTTCTTGACCAAGTCAAAAGTCGATTCATTTCGTGACATCATTTACTGTACCATTTAATTTTTGTATTATCATTCTAGGTTATTTGATTTCTCTAACATATTTATTTCTTTTGTTCCATCTGTTTTATTTCCTCTCACCACACTGCACACACTCTTAGAAGAATGTGCTGCATTTATGTAGTTTATAATAGATTTGATATAATGCCACCATTATTTGATTTTTACCTCTCTAACATTTGTTTTGTTGCATCTACTTTGTTTCCTCATACCACACCACACACATACACACGCTCTTTTAGAAGAACCTGTCCCACTAAGTAGTTTAAGATTTGATTCAGTGGCCTCATTGTTTGATAATTGAAGTACAAGCTGTCCGGCAATAGGCCAAAGGAGTGAGAACACCGAAGAATGATATTTGGTTGCATACAGATACTGGTAATCTGCTGAGCAGGGATTTTAGTTGTCTACTAAAAGATGTGAAAAGGTTTCTGCGGTCCTTGTGTAGTTATTTCATATTATAGATTAGTTTTTTGACCAAAGTAAATCTGTGTATAGTTTAAAGAAGTGAGAAGCTGTGTGAAAATTAGATTCCATAAAACGTGGATAATTCAAATTGCTTTTCATATATGTATCTTGCGCGTGGCAAATATGATACAAATAGGATTCTTCTTGGACATGTGTCAGATGCTTCAAAGGATTCAAATTTTTAAACAATCTGATACTTGAGAAATATTTTCTATTAAACAGTAACCTTCTAATTATAGACAAGATGAATATATCTACTTGCTCTGTGAGTTCTTTTGGGATAATCAGTAATAAATATAGAAAAGCATTTTTTGGGAAAGTAAATATGATAAATTTTGAATGACTAGGGGCAGGAATATTTGAATTCTGTTTTATGTTTAAACTGGAAGATAATTTTAGGTTGACGACAGAGTACAAAACATGAGGAGGCTTTGGTAATTAGAGAAGTCAAAAGATCACAGAAGCTTAGGCCTCATGATAGGAATCATCTCAAGATGTTTGGTCAAAGGTTATTGGTGATATTATGGATCCCGGTGGTCATCTTCATTTGCATTTCCCACTAGGGATCATTAACTTCTGATCTTTAACGATGCACTTGTCTCTGTTGTTTGGTTCTTCCTGCATAGCTATTCTTGTAACGTTCTGTTTCTTCAGGATAGAAAGATTAGCCTAGTTGAAAACAAGTTTCGCACGCTGTCTTACGCTACCAGGTTTTCTGATGCAGGTGGTAACCTGGATCGTGGCAGGTTTTCTAATAGTCATCAATGGTTACCTTTTGCTTGATTTCTTCTCTGCTGAAGCACATGGCGTGCTCTTTAATTCTCTTCTTTCTATCATCGTAGCACTATATGTTATGTTCATCATTTATCTTGCCTTGTGGGGTAGCACTTTGTATGCTTGGGTTACTATATCAATCAGGAAGAGTTTCCGCAGTGGCAACTGACAGCACAGTTATTACAATTTGCAAGGAAGTCACTGAATACATGTCTCAGGAAAACTGCAAAACTGTGTGGAGCTTTGATATCAGATTGGTGTCTTCTTGTTATGCATACTGTTTCCATTCTGCAACCTAATAATGGTGCACCCTATTTCTTTCCACACCACAACTCTAGCAATGAAGAAGCTGATGCTGCTTACAGGGATGGATGCGTATTGCTCTTCCTCCCACAGCTGTTGCCTGGTAGGTTTTCTGCTATTTTCCAGAGGTGTCATCAGACAGTATTGACTCCACCACTATCGTATAAACTCTTAGATCAAACAAGAAAAATTGTCTGATGTGCATAATGGAAAACATATGAAAAACATTGTTTATAAATTTGTATGGTGAAATGTACCATGATGATATACTTCCAATTTCAGTACAGTCCACATTATGCTGCACATGTTCCCTTGTGTGTGATATCTGGATAGTTACTACCTGACTTTCTGAATGTTGTGTTCCATTTCAAATCTGAAAAGACACCTCCATGGAAAAAATAAAACATATTTTGGCATGCTTCTGAGCTTATTCTCTTGAACTTCTTGGCCTGAATCTGATTTCTTACAGCACTTGAGCAGAGTAGTCACTTGTGTCATTCTAACCTCCAACTTAAGGTCCAAAAAGTTTGCAGTGGCATGGAATAGACAAGAAGAATCTTTAAGCAGCTTGAGCGGTGAATTGAGGTTACTTTATGATGGTTCAAAATGATAATGGCCCAAAGTGTCTCGAAGAATATAAGCTCCGAGAAGAAGAGTACCCTCTTGATCCTCTCCAGAAACAACTTGCTCAACTTGAACTGAGCAAGTTATGCTGCAAAGTTCCAATCTAACTGGCAGTGCATCCCTACAGCCTTTTTGATCAAAGGGACCATATTGTGGTGCCATCTATACTTGCTGCACATGGGCAAGAAGCAGATGCTGAGAGCGGCACATCACCATCAAGATGACAGAGCCCCTTCTGCAGCATGTGGGAGATACGGTAGAACCACATTCCATCTTGGTCCTGCAGCTGTTCTAATTGTATGAACACTGGATTGCCATCTGCTTCATCAGCCTATGAGAACTATTCTGGCACCAAGTTCCAGTCTTTACACCAATCATGTATGTAAATGAGATCAGGAGAAGCTTGGATGCACTTTGCTGCTAAGTTAGCATTTGATGGTAGGCAATGAAGATTTGGCAGCTAGCGTGTGATTTAAAGTGTGTGATCTTGAATTCTTTCTTGAATCTTGTGATTTCTCTGTTACTCAGCTCTTGATCTAACCTCAGGCATGGTGATCAATCTTCTTGTTCTTAGTTTTCCTGGATTGCAAATGACTTTATTCCAGACAAAGGATGACCTCTTCTCGTACCAGTACATTCCACACGAAAAAAAGAGAAGAGTACAATGAGTTGAGTGCTATCGCTCAGAGAGACCAGTCATGGGCACTTGGACTTCTTCTTGTCGTCCTTGGTGACCTTATCCCTGTAGCAAGGGCACTCATCCTTGTTCCCGTAAGTCCCAGAAGGCACACACTTGCACTCCCCGCAGCACATTCCGCAGTAGTACAGGCACCGGTCCATCACTCCGGCCTTGGCGCACCTCACCTTGCACTTGGATTTGCAAAAGGCTGATAGAGAAAAACGACATCCAAGAAACAACACACATCAATGCCATCTTGATGCCACATTACGAGGATCTTGCCATGGCGACGGGTACCAGTGTTTACCTGAGTCCGCAGCCATGGAACCATGGAGGTAGGAGGAAGTCAAAACGAGCAGCAGGAGGAGGGTGGCGGCAGAGAAGAGCTTCATCTTCAAGCGAGATAGTAAGAAAGGTCGGAGGCGAAAACACAGAGAGAAGCCGTAGTGTGCGTTTATAGGGTGACAAAAGGAGGGTGGGAGTCGGTGGACGGACTTTGTGGGCTGGCAGGCGTCCAAATAACAGGACAAAGCTAGGTGGTGTGAGCATCCCCAGCATGCATGCTAGGGGAATCAAACCGTGCAGGATTGGTGGCAACTGGAGTTCTTTAATCAGAGTGAAGCTACCAGGAATCAGCGCTCCGCAAGCTAATGGCATCTGGTACGGACACAGGATGTATCCCGAGCTTGAGAGAAGTGCATCACGTGATCGTGCAGAGAGCACGCCGCATGTTGTTTCTGTAGTCCAGCAGCGAGTTTTAGGGCAGGAGAACAGACCAGAAGCGATTACTGTAGCGGGGGAAGAAGACAATAGATTAGCCTCAAGCAGCGGAAACGAAGTCGAAACTGTCATGAACACACGGAGATTAGCTTTAAGAAGCAGAGGATCATCGTTCTCTTATTCTCACCGACAGCCGACCCGATTTTACAAGGCTGGCTGTCTGTTAACTGGGATATAAGCCGTCCGATCAAGAAAGGACAGTAAGGATTGATGAGTTGAGCAACGGACGGTGGATTGGTTGCTCCCGCGTTGGGGCCGGTTGAGATTAAGGTTCTTAGTGGTGCTACAAAAACTTTAGCGCTGCTCCTCCGCGCTCGGCCGGCGAAGGATTACGGGTTCGTGCGATCGAGCGTGAGAGAGGCGAGCACGGAGAGATGGGGCACTCGAACGTGTGGAACTCGCATCCCAAGAATTACGGCCCTGGGTCTCGGTGTTGGTGAGCGATTTTGTCTATTTCTGCTTTTATTCTTCTCTTCGAGTTTGGCGTTCTTTTCTTGTTAGTTTTGTACTCCTTGTTAAGGGTTCTTCAGATCTTGTTGAAATATTCTGGGCTTTAAGCCCTTGCAACTTGAATTCGTATGATGTAGTTGCTTTAACCGATTTAATCAAAGATGAGAACTTTCGAAGGATATCAACTTCAAATTTGGTCTCCTGGACTTGTTAAGGGTTCTTGAGATTTTGTTGAAATATTTCGAGCTTCAAGCGCTTGCATTTTGAATCCATATATAGTTGCTTTAACTGGTTTAGTCAAAGATGAGATCTTTGGAAGAACCCTCCATTGATCTTTTCCGCCATCGATATTGAGGGCAATACAATAGCAGCATTTTCTTTTATTTCGACTCCTAACTGACTCATTAACTTTGTTGAACCCAAGTCAAGTAATATATCATCAAGCCCTTATAACCCAATTCCGTTCTTCCGCTTCCAATGTGGAAGTCAACTAGGGAGATTCCAATAAGCATTCTTATTTCTGTTGTTTCTATGTACTATGGACTTGCATTATATTAATTAGGATCCGTTTGACCTTGTAAACGACGATGATGGTCCATATGCGGGGGTACAATTTTTAGATACAAACCCCTTGTGCATCATAGCGTTTACGTTTTTGCATTGTAAACCCCTAATAATTTTAAATTCTGAATAATTTCGAAAATAATTAGGATTAGGGAATATTTTATCAGTTTTTTATTTGACTTAGATGATTAGATTACCCCAGAGGAGATTTAAACCTAAACCTATTTTTTAATTAGAAAATAAATAAGATTTGATTAATTAAGATTAATTTTAAAATTATGAACAAAGTCCTCCCTGTTCAGAACCGATCCGAGCATAGAGTTGTGAGATGATTGTTGGAGAGGTAGGTTCTCCAACTCTCTCCATTTTATTATCATGTAAATTTGTATTTTCATTGTTAAAAACATACATAATCTGATTTAGAATTTTAAGGTTTTTTTATAATTTTTAAATTGATTAATTATTGTGTTTAGGTTAACTACCTGAAAATCTGGATTAATTGTTGTCAGAAATCTCGATTTTGTAAATATTTAATTTCATTCTGTCCTCCTTATGTAAATATTTCATAGCTTTTAATTTGAAATTTTCATGAATTATAAAATTTTTAATGAATTTATTGATTTATTACACTTCTTTTTTTTTTCAAAATTACAGAATTAGAATATTAGAGTTCTAATCAAGTAATACAATTTATTTAAAACAAAAAAATGATAAAATAGGGTTTCAAAGCTATTTTTATGAATTAAAAGTTTAATAAATCAATAAACTCACGTAAAAATTCTTATAATTCATGAAAAAATCATATTAAAAGTTTTGAAATATTTACAAAATAGGAAAAACAGAATGAAATTAAATAAGCATTAGAATCAAAATTTGTGATACTGGTTAATCAGGATTTTCATATGTTTAATCTAAATACAATAATTAATAAATTTGAAGATAATAGAAAACTATAAATCAAATCATGTAGGTTTTAAACTATGAAAGTATTAATTTATATGATAATAAAGTGGGAAGAGTCAGAGAACGTGCCTTTCCAATGATCTTCTCGTGCCTCTCTACATGGATCAAGGCCTCGTGTGATAGGGAGGGCATTGCTCCCCTTTATATAGGAGAGGGGGAGGGGTTTGAATAAGTTTAAGACTCTAATAATGATAATTTAAATATTAATCTTAATTTAATCAAATCTTATTTATTTCTTAATTTAGAAGATTGAGTTTAGGTTTAAATCTCCTTCAAGATAATCTAATCATCCAAATCAAATAAAAAAGAATAAAATATTTTAATTGGAATGAATATTTTAATCCTAATTATTTTCAGAATTGTTTCAAATTTAAAATTTTTAGGGGTTTACATTTTTCTCCTTAAAAGAAATTTGGTCCCAAATTTAATCATACCTTAGTGAAACAGAATTGAGTGTTGCTCCTTGATGTCATCTTATCTCTCCTAAGTGGCTTCCTGGTCAAAGTGGTTCTGCCAATTGACCTTCACGAGGGGGTATAACCTTATTTCTGTAGACATGCTCTTTCCTTTCTAATATCCAGATCGATTTCTCCAAAGTAACAGCATCTTTCAGACCCAACTGTTGATATGAAATGACATGAGATGGTCCTGACATACCTTCGGAGCATAGAAACATGGAACACATCATGTATATCACTAGATGTAGGAGAAAATGAGTGGACTCCAATAAGCCCTCTTATTTCAGTTTTTTCTATGTACTATGGACTTGCATTAGACTGATTAGGCTCCATTTAACCTTGTAAATGATAGATGGGGTACAATTTTGAGATACAAAACCCTTATGCATGATAGTGGTTATGTTTTTGCATTGTTCTTCATTTGATGCTATCTAATTGTGTTTTCCTTCCATCCAGCCAAGTTTGTGGGAATCCTCATGGACTGATAAGGAAGTATGGACTAATGTGTTGCAGACAGTGCTTCCACAGTAATGCCAAAGAAATTGGCTTCATTAACGTAAATGTATACGATGTCTCCTTCATCTAGTGGTATCTCAACCATATAATTAGTTATAGTGCTTGTAAATTGTCTTTTGCCCTTTTTGAATTTTTTGTTCCATTGGTGAATAGAAGATCCTTTCCTCAATATATGGTTTATTGGAGGAAGACATTTATTTAGTTGGTGGAATTAGGTTTATGTACATAATATATATATTTTTTGGAACAAAATAGTGTTTGATCATTTCAAATAAACT